>CM077091.1:74334747-75584341 GCA_039513925.1 Platanthera zijinensis
TGGGCGGGAGTATGTCTCGGCTGAAACCCATCCTGTCTTGGCGGGCGTCGAGCTCTGCTCGACGAACTGCTTACCTGAGCGCGAGCGTTCTCGCCTGCTCCTGTGTGAGAGCTCTCATGTTCCGAACCTGTTCGACGATCGTTGAGCTCCGCTCGATGAGACCTGAGCGGAGCTCGAAGAAATCTGAATAGAGGCGATGAGTGAGCTTTCCTCATTGGATGTTTCTGGACTTAGAGAAATTCCGCTGGCTGCTGATGAAGTTCATCCTAGTTCGACAAAAGTCGAGCTTAACCCTGACTGGGCGAGCGAGTTCTCTCCCATGCTGTTCTCGCCGAGGGACTTCCCTCGCTCCTCCCTTTGGCCTGTTCCCAAGCGAGAGCCTTCTTGTTCAAAACCTGCTCAGCGAACGTCGAGTCCCGGCTGGGCGAGAATGCTTCTCGCCTACGGAGTTCTGCTCGACGAACTGCTTACCTGGAGCGCGAGCACTCCCGCCTACCCCTAACCATGCGAGAAGGTTCTCGCCTATGGAAATCTCTGAGTCTTTCTTCACCCGAGGCTAGCCCAAAGCTAGCCCAAACCTGGCCTTTGGTGTTTCTGGGTCTCACTCAGCGAATATGGGGTTGTACAACTATGCTATAGACTGATGTCACAATCCTAGAGTGCCGAGAGCAGTTATTAGTCCACCAGTCATAAATGTTGCAGGTAGACAAGTTCATTTTCAGACTAACATGCACCTAGGACCCAATAGAAATTGGGGTCCCAAGCTAAAGTAAATTGTGTGATGCAGATTAGTTCAAGTGGTCATACCCCCAATATGGTACTTGGGCAGTGGTTGTTTCAGGCACATGACTGGGACAAGGAGCAACTTAAAGGAGTTCACTCCAGTGAAAGATGGACCCAAAGTTATCTTTGGTGGTTCAGATAGAGGAGTGACAAGAGGGTATGGTAAGATTACCAATGACATAGTCACCATCACAAAAGTGTCTTTTGTTGAAGGGTTGCAACACAACCTTATAAGCATAAGTCAACTCTCTGATCTTGGCTATGCTATTGTCTTCCACAAGAATGAGTGCCAGATTAAGAGGTCATGTGACCAAGAGGTCATCTTGATAGACACTAGGAATTGAAATGTTTATTGTTTAAATTTTCTACGTCTAGACACAGACTCTCCTATTTGTCTAGTGGCAAATGAGAAAGTCTCATATTATGTCCAATGACACAAGAGGCTAGCTCATTTGAATTACGAGACTATTGGCAAGCTCTTTAGTCAAAAGCTAGTTAGGAATAATCCTAATGTGAAATGCACCAAGGAGAGCATTTGCTCAGTATGCCAAAAGGGCAAGCAGACCAAAGCTTCCTTCAAGGGCATTGAGACCAAAAACTCTGTGAGGTGTTTATACCTCTTGCATATGGACTTGTTTGGTCCTATGCCAGTTCATTGTCTTAGTAGGAAAGTCTACACCCTTGTGGTGGTTGATGACTATTCCAGGTTTGCTTGAGTGTTCTTTCTCAAGAAAAAGAATGAAACCCTTGATATCTTCATCAAGTTTGTCAAGTAAATTAAGAATGAGTTTAATAGTACTGTGATCAAAATCAGAAGTGATCATGAGACTGAATTCTAGTCTGATAGTATGATAAAGTTCTGTGAAGAGCAAGGGATTCATCAAAAAATTTCTTCACCAAGAACATCCCAGCAAAATGAGATTGTTAAGAGGAAAAATAGGACTCTCATAGAGGCTGGAAGAACATTATTGAGTGACACATCTCTCCCAGAATATTACAAAGCTGAGATAGTGAATACTGCATGTCATGTACTCAACATAGCATCTATCACAAAAAGCCACAAGAAGACTCTCTATGAGATCTTGAAGGGCAAAAAACCAAATCTGGGATAAGAATCTTTAATAGTAAATGTTATGTGCTTCATAATGGAGAGTCCTATGTGACTAAGTTTATTGTCAAGTCCTTTGATTGGATTTTTGTTGGGTACAGCAATCATACTAAAGCCTATAGGACTACAACTTGAAAAACCAAGTTGTAGAGGAGTCTATACATGTAGTCTTTGATGGGTCTACTATGATTAACAGTGAGCTGTCAAGCACCTCTTCTAGTACTGCAGGAACAGAGATGATGATGGACAAGCTAATCATCAAGGAAACAACTCCAGCAGTCCAAGATGGAGTGGAGATTCCAGTGGAAGTACAAGACACACTTGGAATGGATGAAGATCAGCAAGAAGCTGCTCCTGAAGCTGTTGTTGAAAGAAGATTGCCTCCAGCAATCAGGCATTTAAAAGATCATCCAGGACACCAGATCATTGGTGATGCAAACCAAGGAGTGGTGACAAGAAGCAAGAACCATAATACAGTCATGTATGTCAGTTTCCTGTCACAGGTTGAGCCCAAGAAATTTGAAGAGCCCAACATAGATCAGTTCTGGATTGTTGATATGCAAGAGGAACTAAACTAGTTCAAGAGATGCAAGGTCTGGAAGCTGGTTCCCAGACCACAAGGACATAATGTCATTGGAGTCAAGTGGATCTATAGGAATAAACTTGATGAAAATGAGATTACAATCAAGAACAAAGCAAGACTAGTAGTAAGGGGTACAGACAAGAAGAGGGTATTGATTTTGATCAAACATTTGCCTCTGTAGCAAGATTGGAGGTCATCAGCCTGTTCCTTGCATATGCTGCACACAAGGGATTCAAAGTCTACCAGATGGATGTGAAGTCAGCCTTCCTGAATGGTGACTTAAAGGAAGAAATCTATGGAGCAGCATCCAGGTTTTGTTATTCCTAACTCTCTTGATTCTGTTTATAGACTTAGGAAAGCTCTATATGGGCTAAAGCAAGCCCCTAGAGCATGGTATGAGACTTTGTCTCGCTTCCTCATTGAGAATAAATTCTTAAGGGGGAAGATAGACAAGACCCTATTCCTAAGGGAATCTAAGGGAAGGATCATCCTAGTCCAGATCTATGTAGATGACATCATCTTTGGATCTATTGATGACAACATTTGTAGGAAGTTTGTCAAACTTATGTAAGGGAAGTTTGAGATGAACAGTATGAGTGAACTTAAGTTCTTCTTGGGTCTCCAAGTTAGACAGACTGATGATGGCTTGTCCATATCCCAGTCTAAGTTCACCAGGGAGTTAATAAAAAAGTTTGGTATGGAGAACTCCTCCTCCATGAGAACTCTCATGGGGTCAAGTATGTCTATAGGCAAAGATGAGGCAGGGAAACTTGTTGATGAAACATTGTATAGAGGGATAATTGGCTCCCTTTTATATCTTACTGCAAGTAGGTCAGACATCATGTATGCTACATGTATTTGTGCTAGGTATCAGGCTTGCCCTAAAGAATCTCGCTACTCTGCAGCTAAAAGAATTTTTAGGTATCTTAAGGGCACACCAGATCTTGGCCTATGGTACCCTAGAAATAGGGAGTTTGAACTAACAGGCTATTCAGATGCAGACTTTGCAGGCTGCAAAAAGGATAGAAAGAGCACTTCTGGCACCTGTCAATTCTTGGGAGGAAGACTAGTGTCTTGGAGCAGCAAGAAACAAATAAGTGTTGCAATATCAACTGAAGAGTCAGAGTACATCCCAGCAGTTAGCTGCTGTGCTCAGTTGCTGTGGATTCAGCATCAGCTCCAGGACTATAACCTTCAGATAAGTAGAAGTCCTTTATATTGTGATTCTACTAGTACTATCTCAATTGCTAGGAATCATGTCTCTCACACCAGGACTAAGCACATTGAGATTAGATATCATTTCATTAGGGAGCATGTGGAGTGTGAAGATATCAACCTTGAGTTTGTCCCTACAGACAAACAAGTGGCTGACATCTTCACCAAGCCACTAGATGAAGCTAAGTTCAACACCTTCAAGTTTGAATTGGGCATGTTAAACTTGGTATAGCTTCAGTTGCTCCTTATATTGTTTCTTTGTTGCAGGTTATACTATTTCTTGTAGGTGGAAAAGGCCTTCTGTATAATGAAGATTTTTTCAAGTGGTGTACCTTAATTGGTATCAAGGATTGACAACTTTATCAAAGGATATCCAGACTAGTTAAGGCTAGAATGTCTACCAGGATATATGATGAAGGAGGCTTCAGTTGAGGGGGAGCAAGTACAGCACTTGCATAGGTAAACTCAAATGGTCTCTTGTAGAGGAGCAGCACACCTCCAGCACTCTCAAGTGGTTCAACTGCTGTAAGGGCTGATTATCTGTACTCAAGAAGGGGGAGCAGATAATTAGAGCCTCCCTGGCTATTTACAGAGGTCAAAAAGGAAGAGGATATGTGAGAAAGACATAAGTGGCATCTAAATGATCAAGGCTAGGTAGCAGCAATTCAGTGGGAGCAGAATGTGATGACGTTCACCCTGCGGGTAAGGAAGTATGGTAACTATAACTTGCTCTCTTGTTATATGTTTTCCAAGTTAAGGCTCTATTACTGCATATGTTAGTGTATGTCATTGACTCAGAATTTTGATTGAGGGTTTTGACTTCTTCAAATAGGGGGAGATTGTTGGGTTCATTGCCCACAATGTCCCAGATTTGTAAAAGTCAAATATGTCAATGATATACACAAAGTTGTATTTGATGTATGTTCAAGTTCATGCATGCAGGTTAGTTCTTGTAACATTGATAGAACAGGTTTTCCAAGTGATGTGGAAGGTGGTCACAAAGTAAAGAGACTGAAAATCGCCTAAGTCCACAGGCGTTGAGTGAAGCCAGTTCACTCAACGCCATATGCCAAAAAGCGTTGAGTCAGGTGTGGACAGTCAAAGCCTAAGCTTCAGCAAGAAGAAAAATTGACTAAGTCCACAGGCGTTGAGTGATGTCAACTCACTCAACGCCATACGGCAAAAGCGTTGAGACAGACTGCTGCAGTCAAAGCCAAAGAAGAAAGCAGAATTTGATTAAGTCCAAAAGCGTTGAGTGAAGCCAGTTTACTCAACGCCTAGTCAAAAGATGAGGCAAAAGCAGAAAACATTGAGTGTAGTCAACTCAACGCCTTCATACAGAGCAAAATTATTCTAAGTTCAGAGGCGTTGAGTGATGACAGCTAACTCAACGCTCTCAACGCATCAACAGTTGGTAGTCCAGAGAAGCGGCCAAGTATAAAAGCGTTGAAAGATGAAGCTACACTCAACGCTCTCAACGACAAGCAGACAAAGATAGTTGCGGCTAAGTCCAGGGGCGTTGAGTGACGACAACACACTCAATGCCTGACATTGCAAAATGGTTGGTTAAGGCAAAAAGCGTTGAGTGAAGATCATTCTCTCAACGCTCTCAACGTCAAGGTTGCAGAAAGAGCTGAAGAATAAGCTAGCGCAAAAAGCATTGAGTGAAGCTCATTCACTCAACGCTCTCAACGCCTAATGATGCGGAGAATATTTCTAAGTCCAGATTCGTTGAGTGAAGACCATTCACTAATTGCACTCAACGCCTGGAGTGGATCTGAGAAAGTGGCTAAATCCATACCTGATGACGTCAACCAAAGTCAACAAAAGTTAACATTATTCAAATTACTCGCAGGAAAGCTACAGAACACGCCAAATAGTGTTGAAGAGCTATTGTACGTCTTCTTCCGTTAAAGCAAGGTGCAGCTGTCAAAGATAGTTGCGGCTAAGTCCAGGGGCATTGAGTGACGACAACACACTCAACGCCTGACATTGCAGAAAGGTTGGCTAAGGCAAAAAGCGTTGAGTGAAGATCATTCTCTAAACGGTTTCAACGTCAAGGTTGTAGAAAGAGCTAAAGAATAAGCAAAGGCAAAAAACATTAAGTGAAACTCATTCACTCAACGCTCTCAATGCCTAATGATGCGGAGAATATTTCTAAGTCCAGATTCATTGAGTGAAGACCATTCACTCAACGCTTGGAGTGGATCTGAGAAAGTGGCTAAGTCCATACCTGATGAAGGCAACCAAAGTCAACAAAAGTCAACATTATTCAAATTACTCGCGGGAAAGCTGCAGAACACGTCAAATAGCGTCGAAGAGCTACTGTACGTCTTCTTCCGTTAAAGCAAGGTGCAGCTGTCAACTGCAGGTGATCCCCACTACATCTTGGAGCCGTTAATCGGCGGAAGATAAAAGGGACAGGTTCTCGATGTTGAACTTAACTTTTAGGGTTTCATTTCTTTTCACAAATTACAGCTGGACTTCATCTTTCTCGCCAATATTGCCGAGACAAAAGCTTGAAGTCAATCCAGCTGAGATAAAAGTTCAATCCAGATAGCTGTAGCATTCTCTTCTACTACAGCAAGTTCAGATCAGGTTCTGATAAAGAAAGAGAGTACATCCTTCAGCCTACTGCAGGTTCAGGTTAGCTGTTTGAAGAACTCGAGACTTGGTAAATCTTCAGTCTTCTACAGCAAAGTTCAGATACACATTTCTGAGTTACTTCCGCAAAGACAGCTAATTACTGAAGACTATAATCCTGCTGCTGTGAAGAAAGATTGAGCTGAGATAACTCAGCTCAAGGGGTAGACACAGAGAAATTTCTCTGTGTCAAAAGTAACACAAACTATTTCATTTCTGTAAGATCTTATTGGATCTGAGCTGTAGGGCCTTTGTTCCTGAGGTAGGGATGATTTTCCTGAGTTGTAGGATCCAATTTGTTTGGATCTGAGTATAAGACCTTTGGGTCTGAGGTAAGATTCTTTTGAATCTGAGTTGTAGGGCTTTTGAGCCTGAGGTAGGGTAGTTTTGCCTGAGTTGTAGGAGAGTCATACTCTCTGAGTGTAGGACCTTTGGGTCTGAGTGTAGGATCCAAATTTGGATCTGAGATAGGGTCTTGTGCCTGAGTTGTAGGAGAGTCATTCTCTCTGACGTAAGACTATTCTCCATAGCCTGAGCTGTAGGACTTGGATTCAAGTCTGAGGTAGGTGATCTTTTGATCACTGAGTTGTAGGAGCAATTTGCTCTGAGGTAGGGCATTGTGCCTGAGTTGTAGGTCTTGGAGGAAACTGAGAGATCCTGCGGGATCTGAGGTGTAAGATCTTTGGAGCAGAGTTTTTGGAGAAGTGCATTGTCTAACAAGAAGTTAGAAAGGTGAGAGGAGAGTGGGTGTACCCATAATCTGGGGAACCACTATAAATTCTGTGCGTGCTGTTTTGGTTTGTCTTGAAAGCTTTAAACCACTAACTACACACTAAGTTAATAATATTAATAAAAACCAGAAAGCCTATTCACCCCCCCCCCCTCTAGGTTGCAAGCTATCTTGAAAACAAAGAATTTCATGCCTCCACCTCATTTGCTACTGCAACATCACCCAGTGCGCACACTGCCACTATTGCTTCCTCTGCTTGGATCATCAATTCAGGCGACACTGATCATATGACTGGATTTTTCTAGAGTTGTCTCCTACATACCTTTATCTGGCAAGGAGAAGATTATCTCTGTTAATGACACATTGTCCTCCATTGCGAACAAAGGACATATCTTGTGCTCTCAATCTATTTCTCTTGACTCTGTTCTTCATGTTCCCTCTTTTCCCCGCAACTTACTTTCTATCAGCAACATTAATAGATCTCTTAACTGTTCTGTAACTTTCTTTCCTGAGTCCTATGCTTTTCAGGAACTGGGTACGTAGCGGACAATTGGCAGTGGTAGGAACTATGGTGTCTTATACTACCTGGATACTCAACTACCATCCCGCGCTCTCACATCGACTACTATCAATGCTACAGATGTCCGACGATGGCATCGTCGCCTCAGACATCCTTCTCCGATTTATCTTTCCAAAATATTTCCAGCTTTCTCTCCGTTTATTAAAAGTTAGTAGTGTGATGTTTGTGTTATGTCGAAGTATGTTCGACACACCTCTGTGCATTTATCTTCTCTTACTGATACTCCTTTTTCTATTATACATTCTAATGTTTGGGGTCCTTCCCGTGTGGTTTCTTTATCAGGTTTTCGTTGGTTTGTTACCTTCATTGACTGTTTTTTGAGAACCACTTGGGTCTATTTGTTAAAGAAAAAAAGTGACGTGATTTTTTGTTTCCAAAGTTTTCATAAGATGGTTCAGATCCAATTTGATGACAAAACTTGCGTTCTTCGTAGTGATAATAGAGCGGAATACGATGATCGTGGTCTGTTTGTCTCGTTGCCTCGTACCTCTCCAATCATGGTATCTTACATCAAAACACATGTGTTCACACCTCCACACAATGGGATTGTTGAACGGAAGAATCACCATCTTCTTGAGGTGACACGTTGTCTTCTTCACTCTATGCATCCCCCCAAATCTTATTGGGGTGATGCTGTCCTCACTGTCTCTCATCTTATAAATCTTCTTCCCTCACGAGTTTTAAATTATGCTACTCTCATCGTTCGCCTCTCTTCTATGTCGGTTGTTCAAACTTCTCATCTTCCACCCTGTATCTTTGGGTGTGTTTGCTTTGTGCATGTTCATCAACCCCATAAAGACAAACTTGACCTTCAAGTTCAACGTTGTGTCTTTATCGGTATTACTCCACTATGAAGGATATCAATGCTACCATCCTTCTTCCAGGCATTTTTCTGTGTCAAGGATGTTACTTTTCGAGAGAAGGAACCTTATTATCCAACTTCGACTCACTCTCTTCGTCAGGGGGAGTTGGGCGACACTTGGGGTTCCTCCTACTCTCCCTCTTCCACATATTCCTTCTTGTATTCCCGTTCAGTCTTCTATCCATGTTACTGCTATTCAGGTACCTCTGTCTTCCCCCATCCAAGTTCCTGCTATTCAGATACCTTCATCATCCCCCATCCAAGTTCCTCAGATTCCTTCTTCCATTTCTCCTTTTTCGCATGTATACCATCGTCGTCAATCGGGGAAACATGCTGCTAGTATTCCACCTCTGTCAGTGCCCGCTTCAGGCTTGGATTCTAGTGATGACCCTCCTGCTTTGATGAAAGGTAAAGATGTAGACACTTAACACCCTATTTTAATCATGTTTCTTATCAACACCTTACCCTGGCCCATCAGGCCTTTATTTCTGCATTATGTTTGGTTTCTGACGCAGGGCGAATCTATAGGCGGCGGAAAACCTGCGACTTAACTCTGCATGCTATGCAAAGTTCGACGGTCAGATCGCAATTGAATAATAAACTTTAACATGTAACACAAATAATTCAAAAGCAAGACAGGATAATTTATTTGAGCAAAAGCAAGCTTAGACTTTCCTCCGCCTGGAGAGTCAAAGCTAGAGCGCACTGCGAATAAAGTCCTGCAAATCACAATATTTATCTAACAAACTACTACCATACGAGATATCCAAACCAATATGATGTCTAATCCGGTAAATAAATGCTGAAAAATAATAATCCAATACAACAATACTCACTAAATCGTGAGCTGACCAAGACAATGAAGATTCTGGAGCCGGATGCGTAGATCGGCGATCGAAGGTGGAACCGGCGGCGTGGAAATGATGACGATGACTGTCATTGGCGGTAGATGGTGAGATCAGACAAGAAATGGATAGATCCGGCCATGTACGAGTAGATTCAGGCCGGGGAAGGGTACGTCCGTTGTTTTGGGTCAGATCCAGTCTATGGGATGATGTATGGGTGGAGGGAATGACAGATCGGGGGCTGAAATTCTCAGATATGGACTGATCTAGAGAATAGGGGCTGTGAGGAAGTGGATCCACGAAAAATAGGGGCAGGGTAACTTGGAGCCGGTGGCTAGATTGTTGGTCGGGTGCAGGGAGGGGTCTTTTTGGAAAGGCAGCGGTGATCTTGGAAGGAGAATAATCAACAATGGTTAATAGGTGGAGGGGAGTGGTCGGGGTTGATTGGGAGGATGTGGAGGCGGCTGCTGGTTATAGGGAGGCCTGGAGGCGGCGTCCAGGACGGAGGTTGACTGTTTTAGAAACTTAGGAAATGAAAAGTTAATTTCATAATTAAACAGTGAAGTGAACTGAGAATTGAGAAGGATTTCCGGCCAACACTCTGTGGCTGGACTTTGGGGGGTATCAGAGGCTGTGGCAAGGGGTTTTGGAGGGGGAGAATGAGGGCTAGGGTTAGGGGATACCTTGGGGAGGAAGATTGGCACCTAAGAGTCGTCACCTAGGGTCCACAGAGTCGGCACCACGGCTTGATCGCTGGAATCCGGGATTTGTTTTCACCACATTCTGCAATGCCTTCAACCAACCCACAAACCATCTATTTATAATAAAAGGAGGGTTAGGGCATCCCACCATCGATGGCTATGATTGGTCGAAGGTGGGGCCACCTAAATTCATCAAAATAAAATGCAAAATAGTGAAATAATATATCAAATCGATTCGCAACGCGAATCCGAACACATCTGCGGAGTCCAATCGTCGATCCGAGCACGCCATATATGGAAAGTCGCCAAATCAGCCCTGAATGGAACAAAAACTCATCATCCACTGCAAGTGCTCGTCTATGCTCCGCATCAGTTTCCATTCCCAAGACGTGGCAGGAAGCATTGGGGATACCGGTTTGAACACGGGCTATGAAGGAAGAAATGTCTGCCTTGGACAAAAATCACACATGGGACGTCTCCTCTCTTCCCCCAGAAAGAAAGCCATTGGATTGCGATGGGTGTTCTCGGTTAAGCATAATCAGGATGGTAAGATTAAACGATACAAGGCTCGACTGGTTGCTCAAGGAAACACTCAACTTAAGGAGTGAACTATCAGGAGACGTTTGCTCCCGAGGCAAAGATGGACTCCATGTGGGTTCGTCTATTATGTGTTGCTTGCTTAGGATGAGAACTTCATCAACTGGATGTTAAAAATGTCTTCCTCCATGGTGAGTTTGATGAGAAAGTGTACATGAAATTTCCTCCTGTATTTGTAAAATAGGGAGTAGAAGGTCTTGTTTGTCGCTTGAGAAAATCCATATATGGGCTGAAACAGACTCCAAGCGCATGATTTGGCAGATTTCTTAAGGAAATGATCAAATTCGGTTACAAGCAGGGGCAATATGATAACACCATGTTTATCTGCAGAAACGACTAAAAGATTGTCATCTTTATTGTCTATGTTGATGATATTGTGATTACAGACAATGACACAGAGGAGATTAGTAACCTTAAGGTTCTTCTATCTGCTGAGTTTGAGGTGAATGTCTTAGGAAGATTACGATACTTCCTGGGTATTGAGGTGACTCAGTCGAATCAAGGTATCTTTATCTCTCAACGGAAGTATGTCCTGGATATTTTAAAAGGAACTCGAATGCTAGGTTGTCCCTGCAAATACTCCTATGGAGGAGAATCACAGGATAGATGAGGACGGTGATGGTGATCGCACGGATGCTTCAAGCTATCAAAGATTGGTTGGGAGACTCATATATCTATCTCACACCTGTCCTGACATTACGTACGATGTAGGTATCTTGAGTAGATATATGCACGCTCCTAGGATCAAACATGAAGATGCAGTATATCGTGTATTGCGATACCTGAAGAAAGCTCCTGGTCGATGCCTTTTGTTCTCTCGAAACAATAACTTGAAGATTGAAGTCTTCACTGATGCTGATTGGGCTGGATGTCGTGATGACAAGAAATCCACTACCGGCAATTGTACCTTTGTTGGAGGAAATTTAGTGGCATGGAGGAGTAAGAAGTAGAATGTGGTTGCTAGATCTAGTGATGAGACTGAGTATCGTGCAATGTCTCAAGGTCTACGTGAAGGTCTTTGAGTGCATACCATGCTTTGTGATCTAGGGCTCTGGGAGAATAAACCTATTTCCTTATACTGTGACAATAAGGCTGCGATCAGCATAGTTCATAACCTCGTTCAGCAAGATAGAACTAAACAAGTTGAGCTGGATCGACATTTTATCAAAGACCATCTCG
Organism: Platanthera zijinensis; assembly: GCA_039513925.1. NCBI lineage: Eukaryota > Viridiplantae > Streptophyta > Magnoliopsida > Asparagales > Orchidaceae > Platanthera > Platanthera zijinensis. The sequence continues at coordinate 74,346,574 of CM077091.1, forward strand.
ATAAAGGAAATGTGGTCACTACATTCGTTCAGTCCAAAAACCAACTCGCCGATGTGTTCACCAAGAGTTTGGGATGTGATATTTTTGTTGATGATATTCAGAAGCTTGGAATGACAGATATTTTTTGTTTGACTTGAAGGGGAGAGTTGAATTTATTCAAGTATTTTTTATTTCTTTATCCCAATGTGGGGGTAATTTGGTCCATGTGATTTTGCCCTACTCATATATATATATATATATATATAAGAGTAGTGGGCTTTGTAATTGAATCTAATATCATTTTCTGATTTCAACTTTAGCTGCCATAAATTTGAATTTACGACAATTTTGTTGACATTAACTGCCCATGTCCCCCAAAATGAAAGTCCAACTTCGTATTTTAGATATATTATAAGAACATTAAAAAACATAGTAATGGTAAATTGGTAATCACTCGAGCTTGGAAAGCAGGAGATACCACCATAACTGTTGCTGAGGTCATTGTAATTGCTAGAAGAGAAATTAGATATTGTTTTCATTCGACCTTGAGATAGAAGAGAAGTTTGGTATCATTTTTATTTGACCCTGATACATGATACAAATCAACCTAAATATACCAGCATGAGTTGGGATCATGCTCGACATATTTCTCAGTCAAAAGGATTGGCTTTCAGCTATTCAAGTTTGAATGGTAATTGCCTGAACATAAGTATACAGATTACAAAATTGTTTCTACAAGTTAGACGAACTAAAGCATGGATTGGAGTTACTGGTGTTTATTCAACTAATACAAGTTTCTACCACAGCACAAATTTTTTGAGTATTAGAACTACGAGAGGGATTGATTTAAGAATAAAAGGAATTATGACTCTTTGATTTGCAGTTACATCAGTTCAAATTCACACCTTTTTTGTGTAATGTTGCAATGCACACGAAGCACACACATGACACAAAAATTCCCTGAATGGTTGCACAATTCCTTACTATGCATGTAGTAGTAAAATATAATTAATTAGTCTAAGGCTTATTAATATGTTGTATTTTATAATTTCCAACTAGTTTTCATACATCAACCGCCACTCGTTTCGATATCAAAACAAGAATATGTTATGTTCGCGGGCTTCATTGGTTGAAGTAAGCCGTTAGACTATGCTTTTCCTAGTCGCTCCAGCAAGCTGCAAAGCCCTACTCTTGTCAAGTCGCTTTGTCGGCCCACTTCCAAGATTGCAAGCAAGTCGCCTGCCCGCACTTCGTCCAATAGCTCTCTTTGCTCCACTCTAGCTGACTTCCACCGCGCTCTATTTGACTCATCTCGCACTTCAATCCCTTCCTGACTCTATTAACCTCATTGAGCCCTAGATTCTCCTTATGACAGACTCATTTGTAGGCAGCTTCTGGGGCCTCCATCTCCATTAGGTCACCTTCAACTATCCTCTCGAACAAGTGATGCACTAGGATGGTCCGACAAGAATAGATGACCTAATCAGGTTCCATTTTCCCTTCGGATTCATTGACAGGTGCGTGTTCCCGTGATCTTCATGGTTGATTCTTCTAGTTCTACCACAAACAAATGCCTCCATGCACTCGTCTGAGTAGAGTCTTGTCAGGATCACAATCCTCTTTTTTGTATTGTGTCGTTGCACTGCATAAGCTATCTTGAATAGTCATGGACGACACAACATAATATTGATGGTATAGTGGTTGAACCTCCTTGCACATATCCATCCAAGAAAAAAAATGAGATTTCAATAACAAGTTGGTGGTATGGTAAATCCACTAGATGTCCCAACTATTATTAACATCTACATGCAGTTGTAAAATGTTATTATCAAGTTGTTTTATCTTTTTCTATATTCACCCCTGGTTGGGGTAGTTAATGTCCTTTTTCCTTGTTTTTAGGTTTCCCCGTACTCAAGTATATGTATGAGTAAGGGACTAATATTATTCAATATTGAAATACATCGTTTTTCTCTCCACTTGGTATCAGAGCGAAATCCCGTGACCTAGCCTTCGTTCTGCCTTCTCTTGCTCGGATCGATCTCGCTGTCTTCCGTCGCGCTTCTTCTGCATGTGACCGACCGCAACTCACCATCTCTCCCCCGTCGTGCTTCTTCATCGTGATGCTGGGCGGCACTCTTGCCGGCTGCTGAGAGGAACGCCGCCACCGTTCCTCCATGAAGCAGCCCGCCTCCCTCTTCATGAAAAACGAGAGAAACGCGGCCTTCTTTCCGCTGCATGTTCTACTGTGCCGCCGATCCGTGCCGCTGTCCTGTCCTGTGCCGTAGTCCTGTCCTGTCCTGTGCCGTAGTCCTGTCCTGTGTTGTTGATCTGTACTCCTATGTCGCTGCCTTTGCTGCTGTGCCACAAATCTGTGTTGTCTCGTGCCGCTACCGTGTCGCTGCCTTTGTTTGTGACGAGTTGACCCGTTGCTTGCTCTTGTGTCGGTATGGGTGAACCTGATTCATCGGTTTCTTCTTCGGGCGTGATCCAGCCTCCGATGGTTGAGCAACAACGGCCCCATGACCCTTCTAGCTTCTTGAAGATTACCATGGTTCCTCTGGACGACACGAATTACCTGGAATGGTCACATGTCGATCAACATGTCATCTGTAGCCAACAGATGTTTGGCTATATCGATGGGATGATTACGGAGCCCCCAGTGTTTGATCCCTCCCGGAAGCGCTGGGATTCTGACAACTCTCTAGTTGTGTCTTAGCTCCTGCATTCGATGTTGTCCAAGGTCTATCAGAGCTATATGCTGATGGACTCTGCATTCGAGATCTGGACTCGTGCTCGTGAAACATACTCTAAGATTGGTAGTTCCACCCTGGTTTATGAGCTCACTCGCCGCATTTTGGAGTTGTGTCAAGGGTCGATGACTTTCTCATCATTCTTCTCGAAGTTTGAGCACTTGTATCAAGAACTGGACTACTTTGCACATTTCACTCCAGCGTGTACAGCGGATGTCGTCCTGTTAAAGCAACGATATGATCGCTTCCGTCTTCATGTCTTCTTGATGGGATTGAATATGGAATTTGATGTGGTCCGGACACATGAACTCCACCGTTCTCCTCTTCCCTCCCTTCAGGAGACGTTCAGTAAGATTCTGGGTGATGAAGACCGCCGCAAGTCTCTCAGTGTTATGCCTCCTCCAGATCGTTCTGCTCTGACGAGTGTTGTCTGTGGCCTCATCCCTACTTCTGCATCTTCTGTGCCTATCTGCGATTATTGTGGTCGACGGGGACACTCTCAGGAGGCATGTTTCAAACTTCATCCGCATTTGGCACATCCTAGCCGTGGTCGTGGTCGTGGCTGTGGACCTGGCTGTGGGGGTCATAGGCACAGTGGCTACCGTTCTCATGACGCTGCTTACACTACTGATGTCTATGATGAGTCTCAGTCTCCGGCTTCCCCCTCTCTTACTGCACAGGAGATGGATGCCTTTTGCTGCCTGCTTTACTCCTAGTCCGATCCGGTCACAGGAAGCTCTACTTCTCTTGCCACCGTTGCTATGCCTAGTGCTCATGCGGCCACCACCTCACCTTCTGAATGAGTGCTCGACTCCGGTTCTACCCACCACATGACTAGGTCTTCCTCAGGTTTTCTCTCTTATACTCATTTGTCTGGTAAGGAGAAAGTTATTTCTGCTAACGGATCGTTGTCCCCCATTGCGGGCAAAAACAACATTTCTTGTTCTTCATCTATATCTCTTTCCTCTATTCTTCATGTTCCCTCATTTCCATGCAATTTACTTTCCATCAGCAATCTTAATAAATCTCTTAACTGCTCCGTAATATTCTTTCCTGATTCTTGTGTTTTTCAGGAACTGGGTACGAAGCAAAATATTGACAGTAGTAGGTGCAGTAACGGCTTGTACTACCTGGACACTCATCCTCTTTCTCAGTCCCTTTCCAGTTCTACTGTTACTGCAGAGGATGTTCACCGTTGGCATCTGCATTTAGGACATCCGTCCTTCGTCTATCTGCAAAATTATTTCCTATTTTTTTACCTTTTATTCAGAACTTTTCTTGTGATATTTGTGATCGGTCTAAACATGTTTGACAGATCTCTTCACATCTTTCTTTTCCTAGTAGCACTCCATTTGATGTTATACATTCTGATGTTTGGGAGTCGTCCCTCATTATTTCGTTAACTGGTTTTCGCTGGTTCGTTACCTTTATTGATTGTTTCTCGCGTACTACATGGGTTTATCTGTTGAAAAAGAAAAGTGACGTTTTTCCTTGTTTTCAAGTCTTTCATAAAATGGAGCAAAATCAATTTAATGACTCTATCCGTGTTCTTCGAAGTGATAAAGGAGAAGAGTATGACGATCGTGGTTCATTTGGCGCTTACCTCACCTCTCACGGTATCATCCACCAAAAAACTTGTGCTTACACATCTACTCAGAATGGAGTGGCCGAACGGAAAAATCAACATCTTCTTGAGGCTGTTTGTTGTCTCCTATTGACGATGCATCTCCCTAAACCTTATTGGGGTGATGCGGTGCTTACTGATGCACACCTTATCAACCGTCTTCCTTCTCATGTCCTCTCATTTACTACTCTATCCCGTCTCTCCACCTCTGGCGTGGTTCATACTTCCCATTTTCCACCCTGTGTCTTTGGGTGCGTCTGTTATGTGCATGTGCACCAACCTCAACGTGACAAACTTGACCCTCGGGCTCAACGTTGTGTCTTCCTGGGCTATTCCTCCATGACCAAAGGATATCGTTGTTATTACCCCCCACCCTCCCGACATATGTTCTGTACCATGGATGTTACCTTCCGTGAGGGGGAGTCCTACTTTCCGTCCTCAACTCATGTTGTTCGTCAGGGGGAGAGTAGTACTACAGGTGATGTTACTGCTGTCCCTCTGCCTCTTCTTCCGTCCTCTTCCTCCATTCCTTCACCTCCTTCCACTCTGGTACCCAGAGCTCCTCTTATCCTGATACCGGACTCCTCTACTACGATCTCTCCTTTTCCCCATGTATACCACCGTCGTTCAGGTACATAGGTCACCGCCGCTCCACTTCTACCAGTGCCGACTTCAAACTCAGATCCTAATGATGCCGACCTGCATATGCCTCTTGCCTTCCTAAAAAAGGGTAAAGCTACTTCCACGCAGTATCCGATTTCTAATCATGTGACTTATCGTCATCTTACTCGGATTCATCAGACTTTTGTTTCATCCCTTTCTCTAGTGGTTATTCCTAAGACATGGCAGAAAGCATTGGCGATACCGGCTTGGACACATGCTATGCGTGATGAGATGTTTGTCTTGGACAAAAACCATACGTTGGATATCTCCTCTCTCCCTTCAGGAAAGAAAGTTATAGGTTCTCGGTGGGTCTTCTCTGTTAAGAAGAACTAAGATGGCAAGGTGGAACGGTACAAAGCGCGTCTTGTCGCTCAAGGATACACCCAATGTTATTAAAGGCGCGCCTCAGGCGCGCCTAAGGCTCCAGGCTCTCCAGGCTCACCAGGCTCAGAGGTTTGCGCCTCTGTGCGCCTTATTTGCGCCTTTAGAATATAAATGGTGTGTCTAAGTGAAATTTTTGTTGTAATTTTTTTCTTCAAAAACTAAGAAAAAAATAATGCAAGAACTCAATAATTTTTTATAGATTTATTGTTTATAATAGATAATTGTGCGTTGAGACTTAGATATGATATAAGTGATCACATTGATTCTATTTTTTAAGAGATATAAACGATAGTAATGAATGATTAATTAGTAAACTGGATGAAGAATTTGATCGAGAAGCTGAAATGATGTTTGATGCTGATTATTTTAAAAGAATGTGGTTGCGCCTTGCCTTCCTCAGGCGCGCGCCTACGCCTTGAGCCTTGCGCCTAGGCTCCAAGACCCCTTTGCGCCTTGCGCCTTTAATAACTAAGGATACACCCAGACTCAAGGAGTTGATTATCAAAAGACTTTTGCTCCTGTAGAAAAAATGGACTCTATTTGGGTTTTGTTATCATGTGTAGCTTGTCTAGACTGGGAACTTCATCAACTGGACGTGAAAAATGCATTTCTCCACGGTGAGCTTGAGGAGGTGCACATGAAATTCCCTCCTGGTTTTGTGAAGGAAGGAGTCGAAGGGCTTGTCTGCCGCCTAAGGAAATCCTTATATGACCTAAAGCAATCTCTAAGGGCCTGGTTTGGAAAATTTCACACAACAATGTTCAAGTTTGGGTACAAGCAAGCCCAATCGGATCATACCAGGTTCATCTGGAGACATGAACAACGTGTTATGGGTCTCATTGTCTACGTGGATGATATCGTGATTACTGAAAATGATACAGAGAAGATTGCCAACCTCAAGACCCTCCTATCTGCTAAATTTGAAGTGAAGGACTTGGGAAGATTACAGTACTTCCTAGGCATCGAAGTGGTTAGATCTGAGCGGGGTATCTTTATATCCCAACGGAAATACATATTGGATCTCCTGAAGGAAACTTGTATGCTTGGTTGTGTTCCTGCGAACACCCCTATGAAGGAAAATCATAGGATTGATGAAGATGGTGATGACGATCATGCAGATGTATCGCATTACCAAAGATTGGTCGAAAAACTTATATATCTATCTCATACTCGTCCCGACATTACGTATGTAGTTGGTATCCTTAGCAGATATATGCATTCTCCTAGAATCAGACATCAAGAAGCGGTGTATCGTCTACTGCGGTATTTAAAGAAATCTCCTGGTCGCGACCTCCTATTCTTGAGGAACAACAACTTGGAGATTGAGGTTTTTACTGATGCTGATTGGGCTGGTTGCCAGGATGACAGAAAGTCCACAACAGGGTACTGCTCCTTTGTTGGTGGTAATCTCGTAATGTGGCGGGGCAAGAAGAAGAATGTGGTGGTCAGGTCAAGTACAGAGGCAAAATATTGTGTCATGGCCCTAGACTTATGTGAGGGATTATGGATGCGTACTGTGTTACAGGATCTGGGTTTCCCTGTGACAACCCCTTTCTCCTTGTTCTGTGATAATAAGGTTGCAATTAGTATTGCTCATAACACGGTTCAACATGACAAGACAAAACATGTCGAAGTGGATCAACACTTTATTAAGGATCACTTGGATTAGGAAAATAGTTATTACTTTGTTTGTTCACTCAAGGGATCAGCTGGCCGATGTGTTCACCAAAAGCTTGTGGTGTGATGTGTTTAGCGACGATATCCAAAAGATTGGGATGACTGATATCTTCCGTCCGACTTGATGAGGAGAGTTGTGAAATGTTATTATCAAGTCGTTTTATCTTTTTCTATGTACACCCCGGGTTGAGGTAGTTATGTCTTTTTACTTGTTTTAGGTTTCCCCTTACTCAAATATATGTATGAGTAAGGGACTAGTATTATTCATTATTGGAATACATCCTTTTCCTTTCCACTGGTCCCACATGTCATGTCCAATACAGTACTACTCTTGATGAAATCGTCATTGGAACTCAATTTTTTAGGTTATTAGAGTTCTCCAAACTACTAGTGTGGACTAGAGTTCTCCAAACTACTAGTGTTGACGCTTCTACTAAAAAATGAGTAGCAAAATAGAAAAATAAACACCTCCAAAGTTTCTTAATGTTTGCTTATTATTATGAACTTTCCAAGATCATACTATGGAAATGTCTTAACTGCTGACCATCACAAAAATTGTCTCAATTCCAGGTCCATCCATTAGTTTACTCCTATATAGCATCTCTACATTCAATGCTATGTTCAAACCACCTGTAATGACTTCAAGCTTCTTCTCACTTACAGACACGATAGACAACATGCCTTGTTTCATCAAAAATAAATAAATAATCTTCATTGCCTAGTTTCCTGAACAAGTGTAAAGTGATGATATTTTCCCAAAGTACTAACATTAAGAGGACTATGCAGTAATGGGATAAAGTGAGTGTCATGTTCATTGCTGTTCGGAGAAAAATGACTTATCATAAGACGCTTAAATTTTTCCTAAATATTGACGCCGTCTTATCCTTATGCCTACTTCGAGACTTAAAAGTTTTCCACCATAGGCTTGCATACTCTATCAACCTAGGGACAACCTTCTTGAGCTTTTCTTCTAATAACCTTGGTAGCCAAAGATATGTTAAAGATTTTGGATACAATACATAAACTCATAAGAGAAAGACCATCCTTTGAACGCGGGAGTTGTCATTTTAACTTTTTTTTGCCTATCTAATTTAAATCAAACTACTCTATTCTCAACTCCTAGCCCTCTTAACCTGAACTACCTTTCTCCAAAAAAACTGTGTAAAAAAATACTTCTATACTTGGGAGTTGCATAATATAGAAAGTCAGCGCCAATATTTCTTGAAATTAAAGACACTCTAAACAACCCTCAAAAAACAACAATTAAACGACTTTAAAAAAACTCATGGAATATCTACTTTAGGCTAGATGGGTTTTAGAAGCGGCCAAAATACAACAATAATGTGACAAATTGACAAAAACAACCCTTAAATAATTTAAAAATCAACATATATCCAAAGAAATCGCATCCATCAATCTAATCATTCTTCTTCGCCAAAATAACAAATTAATCAAAAGATAATTCAAAATAGTTCTTCACATTTTCTAGAAGCAACCAGAAAAAATCCAGGGAAAAAATCTGGCTTGGGTATAAGGATAAAAGATTCACCAACGTCAGAGGATAGAGTCGTCCACCCCTCCTAAGGATAACAACTCGCCACGATAATAGAGACACTGATTGATAACAGAAAAGAAGGAAAAATTCAAATCCAAGAGCATGTCATCAGCCTGTCTCATCTCATCAAGATGTGTTACCACATGAGGGTCTTTGCTCAAAACTCACTTGTATCCACCTAAATCACATCAGGCTCAAGTCCCAATTTACAAATGATTTTGCTAACAAAACATCCTTAGAGAATCCTCAACCACCTCAAGATCCTTTACAACTAAATCACCTTTTATAACCAGCCCAATCAATATATGGTACATATGTTATGCCCTGTGATTATAAGAATACCTGTGTTAGAAAAGCCCAATTAAGGGTCCATGTTTTCTCCTTTTTCTCTCTCCTTGTATTAGTCCCACATCTTGTATTTAGGACTTCTCTCCTCCTTCTCCTATACAAGTGTATTCATACTTGTACCTATTCATTCAAGAAGTATATACAAGCTTTGAGGCCTCTCTTTACATGGTATCAGAGGCAATCCGTTCTCCTCCTGTGGTACCCGGCCTAACCGGCTACCTCTCCTAGCCGCCCTCTTTCCCCGTGTCCGCGCGGCTTCCCCTTGCCGCCGACTCTTGCGGATAGCATATTTCTATCCGCTCCCCCCCCCCTCTCTCTCTCTATTTCCGTCGTGGCTACCCCTCCTCCCTTCCTCCTTCCCTCTTTTTATAAACTTCTCTCACGTGGGTCCACCTTCTCATCCTTTTCTCTTCCCGCACGGACACTTCCTATCCGCTGTGGGCTCTCCTACACTTCCTATCCGCTGTGGATTTCCATCCGTTGCGGACTCTGCCTGCTCGCCGGTCGCTACTCGCAGAGACTACATCTCCCTGCTCGCTGCTTGCAACTCGCAGCGACCTGCCTCTCCTTCTCGCCGCGCGGTCTATTTCTAACCGCTGCGGCCCTTCTCTGCTCGCTGCTCGCAGCTTCCTGCCTCTCCTTCTCGCCGCGGTTTGAGTCTCGTACTCGCCACCCCTGCTTCTTCTATCTACTCACCACCCCTGTTGCGGCCTCCTCAATCCGCAGACTCTCCTTCCTGCTCGTTACTTGCCTGCATCTTGCCTTGTCGCTTGCGATCTCCCTCATCTCTTCTAGTCGCATTTTGGTCGCGATCTCCTGATCGCTGGTATCTCCGCCGAGACCGTGCGACTTCCTTGTTCTTTTTCTGCCCAGCCTTCTTCTTCTAATCATGCGACCTCTTCTGCTGACCGCATATGGCGTCCGATAAGTCTGCAACTACTTCTGCTCCACCAGCCCGTGCGGCTACCTCGGCGTCAGAACTTCGTGACGAGTTACGCATTACTACTATCTCCCACTCTGGAAAAAGGAATTTTGTTGAGTGAGTTCACTCGGTTCGCCGTGTTCTGCAGACAAAAGGTCTTCTTCACCACTTGACCCGGGCTACTCCGGCTTCTCCATCTGATGACTGGCTTCGCGACAACGGTCGGGTCCAATCCTGGCTTCTCAACTCCATGGACACTGAGCCCTACCGCATGACCATGTATCATGACACGGCGAAGACCAATGTTATTAAAGGCGCGCCTAAGGCTCCAGGCTCACCAGGCTCAGAGGTTTGCGCCTCTGTGCGCCTTATTTGCGCCTTTAGAATATAAATGGTGTGTCTAAGTGAAATTTTTGTTGTAATTTTTTTCTTCAAAAACTAAGAAAAAAAATAATGCAAGAACTCAATAATTTTTTATAGATTTAGTGTTTATAATAGATAATTGTGCGTTGAGACTTAGATATGATATAAGTGTTCACATTGATTCTATTTTTTAAGAGATATAAACGATAGTAATGAATGATTAATTAGTAAACTGGATGAAGAATTTGATCGAGAAGCTGAAATGATGTTTGATGCTGATTATTTTAAAAGAATATGGTTGCGCCTTGCCTTCCTCAGGCGCGCGCCTACGCCTTGAGCCTTGCGCCTAGGCTCCAAGACCCCTTTGCGCCTTGCGCCTTTAATAACTAAGGATACACCCAGACTCAAGGAGTTGATTATCAAAAGACTTTTGCTCCTGTAGCAAAAATGGACTCTATTTGGGTTTTGTTATCATGTGTAGCTTGTCTAGACTGGGAACTTCATCAACTGGACGTGAAAAATGCATTTCTCCACGGTGAGCTTGAGGAGGTGCACATGAAATTCCCTCCTGGTTTTGTGAAGGAAGGAGTCGAAGGGCTTGTCTGCCGCCTAAGGAAATCCTTATATGACCTAAAGCAATCTCTAAGGGCCTGGTTTGGAAAATTTCACACAGCAATGTTCAAGTTTGGGTACAAGCAAGCCCAATCGGATCATACCAGGTTCATCTGGAGACATGAACAACGTGTTATGGGTCTCATTGTCTACGTGGATGACATCGTGATTACTGAAAATGATACAGAGAAGATTGCCAACCTCAAGACCCTCCTATCTGCTAAATTTGAAGTGAAGGACTTAGGAAGATTACGGTACTTCCTAGGCATCGAAGTGGTTAGATCTGAGCGGGGTATCTTTATATCCCAACGGAAATACATATTGGATCTCCTGAAGGAAACTTGTATGCTTGGTTGTGTTCCTGCGAACACCCCTATGAAGGAAAATCACAGGATTGATGAAGATGGTGATGACGATCATGCAGATGTATCGCATTACCAAAGATTGGTCGAAAAACTTATATATCTATCTCATACTCGTCCCGACATTACGTATGTAGTTGGTATCCTTAGCAGATATATGCATTCTCCTAGAATCAGACATCAAGAAGCGGTGTATCGTCTACTGCGGTATTTAAAGAAATCTCCTGGTCGCGACCTCCTATTCTTGAGGAACAACAACTTGGAGATTGAGGTTTTTACTGATGCTGATTGGGCTGGTTGCCAGGATGACAGAAAGTCCACAACAGGGTACTGCTCTTTTGTTGGTGGTAATCTCGTAACGTGGCGGAGCAAGAAGAAGAATGTGGTGGTCAGGTCAAGTACGGAGGCAAAATATTTTGTCATGGCCCTAGACTTATGTGAGGGATTATGGATGCGTACTGTGTTACAGGATCTGGGTTACCCTGTGACAACCCCTTTCTCCTTGTTCTGTGATAATAAGGTTGCAATTAGTATTGCTCATAACACGGTTCAACATGACAAGACAAAACATGTCGAAGTGGATCAACACTTTATTAAGGATCACTTGGATTAGGAAAATAGTTATTACTTTGTTTGTTCACTCAAGGGATCAGCTGGCCGATGTGCTCACCAAAAGCTTGTGGTATGATGTGTTTATCGACGATATCCAAAAGATTGGGATGACTGATATCTTCCGTCCGACTTGATGAGGAGAGTTGTGAAATGTTATTATCAAGTCGTTTTATCTTTTTCTATGTACACCCCGGGTTGAGGTAGTTATGTCTTTTTACTTGTTTTAGGTTTCCCCTTACTCAAATATATGTATGAGTAAGGGACTAGTATTATTCATTATTGGAATACATCCTTTTCCTTTCCACTGGTCCCACATGTCATGTCCAATAAAGTACTACTCTTGATGAAATCGTCATTGGAACTCAATTTTTTAGGTTATTAGAGTTCTCCAAACTACTAGTGTGGACTAGAGTTCTCCAAACTACTAGTGTTGACGCTTCTACTAAAAAATGAGTAGCAAAATAGAAAAATAAACACCTCCAAAGTTTCTTAATGTTTGCTTATTATTATGAACTTTCCAAGATCATACTATGGAAATGTCTTAACTGCTGACCATCACAAAAATTGTCTCAATTCCAGGTCCATCCATTAGTTTACTCCTATATAGCATCTCTACATTCAATGCTATGTTCAAACCACCTGTAATGACTTCAAGCTTCTTCTCACTTACAGACACGATAGACAACATGCCTTGTTTCATCAAAAATAAATAAATAATCTTCATTGCCTAGTTTCCTGAACAAGTGTAAAGTGATGATATTTTCCCAAAGTACTAACATTAAGAGGACTATGCAGTAATGGGATAAAGTGAGTGTCATGTTCATTGCTGTTCGGAGAAAAATGACTTATCATAAGACGCTTAAATTTTTCCTAAATATTGACGCCGTCTTATCCTTATGCCTACTTCGAGACTTAAAAGTTTTCCACCATAGGCTTGCATACTCTATCAACCTAGGGACAACCTTCTTGAGCTTTTCTTCTAATAACCTTGGTAGCCAAAGATATGTTAAAGATTTTGGATACAATACATAAACTCATAAGAGAAAGACCATCCTTTGAACGCGGGAGTTGTCATTTTAACTTTTTTTTGCCTATCTAATTTAAATCAAACTACTCTATTCTCAACTCCTAGCCCTCTTAACCTGAACTACCTTTCTCCAAAAAAACTGTGTAAAAAAATACTTCTATACTTGGGAGTTGCATAATATAGAAAGTCAGCGCCAATATTTCTTGAAATTAAAGACACTCTAAACAACCCTCAAAAAACAACAATTAAACGACTTTAAAAAAACTCATGGAATATCTACTTTAGGCTAGATGGGTTTTAGAAGCGGCCAAAATACAACAATAATGTGACAAATTGACAAAAACAACCCTTAAATAATTTAAAAATCAACATATAGTAGAATAGGATGATTTGATCGTAGAAATTAGGGTTTGCCCAGAAACCGGGCATATATAGGTACACGGGACACATAAATAAATACAATATTTAACTCTCCCCCTCAAGTTGGGAATATATATTGATCATTCCCAACTTGTTTGTGTTGTCATTGAAGGTGTCGCTGCATAAACCCTTGGTGAAGACATCCGCAAGTTGATCAAATGAGTTCACAAAAGGGGTGCAAATGTTCCCTTTGTTAAGGTGATCCTTGATGAAATGTCTGTCAACCTCCACATGTTTGGTTCTATCATGTTGCACTGGATTGTGCGCAATACTGATGGCCGCTTTGTTGTCACAATAGATCATAATAGGATTGTTCGGCTGAAGGACAATATCCAGAAGGAGGGTCCTCAACCACAACCCTTCACAAACACCTTGTGTCATTGCCCTATACTCAGCCTCTGCACTTGATCGAGCCACCACATTCTGTTTCTTGCTCCTCCACGAGACGAGGTTGCCTCCCACAAAGGTGCAGTACCCTGTGGTAGATTTTCTATCGTCTAGGCTACCAGCCCAATCCGCATCAGTGAACACTTCAACTTCTAAAGATTTGCCATTCTTGAAAAGGATCCCACGACCTGGTGCCTTTTTGAGATACCGGAGCACTCTAAAGACCGCCTGCTGATGACGAACAGAAGGGGAGTGCATATACCTACTTAGGACTCCCACAGCATAAGTAATGTCAGGGCGAGTATGGGATAAGTATATGAGACGTCCAACCAGACGTTGGTATTTTAAGGCATCCACCTTTTCTCCACTAGTATCTGCATCGATTTTGTGATTAGCCTCAATAGGTGTGTCCACGGGAGCACACCCAAGCATCCCAGTCTCTTCAAGAAGATCCAAAGTATATTTTCTTTGGGAGATGAAAATCCCTTGTTGAGACCTCGCCACTTCAATTCCCAAGAAATATTTCAGCTTTCCTAGGTCTTTAACTTCAAACTCTTTACTCAGTTGCTCCTTCAAGTGAATAATCTCCTCCGAGTAGTCCCCAGTAATGATGATGTCGTCCACATAAACAATGAGAATAGAAACCTGGTCACCCTTTCTTTTAGTAAAGAGAGTGTGGTCAGCATGACTTTGGGTGTATCCAAGTTGAAGCATGAACTTGTAGAAACGACCAAACCAAGCTCTCGGAGACTGCTTCAAGCCGTATAGGGATTTTAGAACACGACACACCTTTCCCTTGGACCCTTTGATAACAGAGCCCGGTGGAATATCCATGTATACCTCCTCCTCCAAATCACCATTCAGAAAGGCATTCTTGATATCAAGCTGAAGTAGTTCCCATCCTCGTCTTGCGGCAATAGAGAAAAGCACGCGGATAGAGTTCATTTTTGTAACAGGAGCAAAAGTCTCCTGGTAGTCAATACCCTGAGCCTGGGTATATCCCTGTGCCACCAAACGAGCTTTGTACCGCTCCACTACACCATCTTGATTTTGTTTAACTGTGAAGACCCAACGGGATCCGACCGTCCGCTTCCCTGGAGGAAGGCTCACCAGCCTCTATGTTTTATTCTTGTCCAAGGCACGTAGTTCCTCTTCCATTGCCGTTTTCCATTCAGGTATCTGATCAGCCTCCTGCCATGTCTTAGGGATAACAATAGATGAAAGTGAAGAAATAAAGGCTTGATGTGCCTTAGAAAGGTGATCATAATGAATGTAGTTGGCAATGGGATGTTTAGTACTACCTTTCTTACCAATAAGACGGGCAAGAGGAATATGGAGTTCATCCTCAGAATCTGGGTCAGAAATAGTCACCGGTACTGGTAGAGCATCGACAGCTTGTACTTGCCCAACGGTCGTAGGACGACGGGAGTATGTGTGTAGAATCGGAGGAGCGGAGGTGAGAGGAACGGGAGCAGGAGGAGGAATAGGAGCAGGTGAAGGAATAGGAGCAGGAGGAATGGTAGGATAAGCAACAATAGGAAGCGGGGAGTCGATCAGCTCGGCATCAATGCTAGTCATCTCCCCCTGGCGAGAGTCAAAGTACGACTCCCCCTCACGAAAGGTGACATCAACAGTACAATAGTACCGACGTGTTGGAGGGTGATAACATCGATACCCTTTGGTGGTAGAGGAATAACCCACGAAAACACACCGAATAGACCGCGCATCAAGTTTGTCACGATGCGGGCTATGGACATGAACAAAGCACAAGGAGCCAAGGATACGAGGAGGAAGGTGAGATGTATGGACAATATGTTTTTTTTCGAGACAAGAGATGGGCGTATCGAAGGAGAGAGCGCGAGACGGAAGACGGTTAATGAGGTGCGCGGCAGTAAGAACTGCATCCCCCCAGTAGGATTTAGGAAGGTGCATAGAAAGAAGTAAACACCGAGCCACCTCCAGTAACTGCTTATTTTTCCGTTCGGCCACCCCATTTTGAGTAGAGGTGTGGACACATGTAGTTTGGTGGATGATGCCACGGTCCGCAAGATAGGCCCCAAAGACACCGCGATCATCGTATTCTCCACCATTATCACTCCGTAACACGCGTATTTTCCCACCGAATTGTTGAATCACCATTTTATGAAATTTTAGGAAGCAAGAAAGGACGTCACTTTTCTTGTTAAGCATATAAAGCCAGGTAGTACGGGAGTAGCAATCAATAAACGTTACAAACCATTTATAGCCGGATAAAGAGAGAACACGGGATGGGCCCCAAACATCAGAGTGAATAACATCAAATGGATACAGACTAGGAACAGATAAATAAGTAGAACGACGACAAACATGTTTAGATTGTTCACACGCATCACATGAAAAAGACTGAAATAACTGATGAAAAACAGGAAACAATTTAGTAAGATATAAAGGAGACGGGTGGCCAAGGCGCTGATGCCATCGTCGAAGATCATCAAGCGTCGGAGATCTGGTGGAGGATAGGGCACTGGGAGAAGACTGGTTCAGCAAATACAGGCCGCCGACATTCCTACCACTGCCAAGTGTCCGCTTCGTAGCCAGATCCTGAAAAACACAAACATCAGGAAAGAATGTCACAGAACAGTGTAAAGAGGTTGTCAAGTGACTAATAGAGAGTAAATTTCTAGGAAAAGAAGGGACATGCAAAACAGAGGAAAGTGATAAGTCAGGGGAACACGGAACCGTCCCTTTACCAGCAATGGCAGAGAGAGAGCCATTTGCAGCAATAACCTTATCACGACCAGAAAGAGGAGAGTAGGAGGTAAAACCTGAGGCAGAGCCAGTCATGTGGTCGGTCGCACCTGAGTCGATAATCCACTCGGAAGGTGTGGAAGACACGGCATGAGCAGTAGACAGGCCTGAAGTGGCAACAGCAGCGTGAGAGGAAGCAGGAGCAGAGTCAGTGCGGGAGCGCAACATGTGTCGGAAGGCCTCTAGCTCGGCAACAGACAAACCACCAGTGGTGTCCCCCAGAACCTCAGTAGAGTGAGCAGAAGACTGAGGACGATCACCAGAAGATCGGCCACCGCCACGATAGCCACCTCTACCACGAGTACCAGAACCCCGACCAGTAGGTGCAAGGTGCGGATGCAGGCGAAAGCAGGAATCTTTGATATGGCCCGTTTTCCCACAGTGACTGCAAACAGGAGGGGGACGGCGGGAGAAACCAGCGAGCGCAGAGTGGTCAGTCGAAGGGCTGAGACTGCGGCGACGGTTCTCATCACTGAGGAGCATGCTGAAGGCCTCCCGAAGGGAGGGAAGAGGCTCACGATGGAGAACATGTAGGCGAACAGCATCAAACTCCATGTTAAGGCCCATAAGAAAGACATGAACACGGAACCGGTCTTTATCCTTCTGAAGAGCCACAGCATCAGGTGTACAAGCTGCAGTAAAGGTGCTGAAGAAGTCCAACTCCTAATAAAGGCGCTCAAACTCAGAATAGTAGGAAGCAACGGGCTGAGTTCCTTGTCGCAGTTCCAGAACACGGCGAGTGAGCTCATATATCTGCATCGAACTGCCTGCCTGGGAGTAAGTATCACGGGCTCGCGTCCAAATGTCGTAAGCGGAGTCCAACAACATATAACTCCGGTACACCTGAGGAGACATGGAATGAAGAAGCCACGAGACGACCAACGAATTGTCCGCATCCCATTTACGCCAAGAGGGATCAGTACGAGATGGCTCAACGAGAGTACCATCAATAAGGCCATATAACTGGTGGCTGCGGATCGCATGTTGAGCCGCCCCAGACCATTCCAGGTAATTTGTGCCATCCAAGGCAACAGTAGTAATCTTCAAAGACTGGCCATGACTCCGAGGAGGATCACCCGAGGGACTGTGCAAAGTATCGAATTGGAGGGCCGTGGAACCGGGAAGAGCACCGGAATGAGACGCAGAGGAAAGATCGTCCATAGTAGAGGACAAGGAGCTCAAATAGAGGAGAAGGACATCCTACGAGTGTGGGCTAGATCTGAAAGCCGAGGAACACACCCGAGGATGGAAGAGAGGCGCCCCCAGGATCCCCCATGAGAGACAAAACACCACCCCCAGCCGGTTTTTACGCCAGAAGGCTGAGGGTAGCGGAGATGAGAGCTGGGGGGCGGAGCGGCTGCGCTGGCGGACCGCGGAAGCGGAGGCGACGCGCGCTGGCTGGGGCGCTGCGGAGGCGGAGGCGCTGGCAGCGACGCTGCGCTGCGGAGGCGGACGCGCGATGGATGCGACGCGCGCTGCGGAGGCGGAGGCAGAGCGACGCGCGCTGCGAAGCGAGGAAGAACGATGTCGGCGCGGCTTTCTCTCGTTCCCTCTGATACCAAGTAGAATAGGATGATTTGATCGTAGAAATTAGGGTTGGCCCGGAAACCGGGCATATATAGGTACACGGGACACATAAATAAATACAATATTTAACTCATATATCCAAAGAAATCGCATCCATCAATCTAATCATTCTTCTTCGCCAAAATAACAAATTAATCAAAAGATAATTCAAAATAGTTCTTCACATTTTCTAGAAGCAACCAGAAAAAATCCAGGGAAAAAATCTGGGTTGGGTATAAGGATAAAAGATACACCAACGTCAGAGGATAGAGTCGTCCACCCCTCCTAAGGATAACAACTCGCCACGATAATAGAGACACTGATTGATAACAGAAAAGAAGGAAAAATTCAAATCCAAGAGCATGTCATCAGCCTGTCTCATCTCATCAAGATGTGTTACCACATGAGGGTCTTTGCTCAAAACTCACTTGTATCCACCTAAATCACATCAGGCTCAAGTCCCAATTTACAAATGATTTTGCTAACAAAACATCCTTAGAGAATCCTCAACCACCTCAAGATCCTTTACAACTAAATCACCTTTTATAACCAGACCAATCAATATATGGTACATATGTTATGTCCTGTGATTATAAGAATACCTGTGTTAGAAAAGCCCAATTAAGGGTCCATGTTTTCTCCTTTTTCTCTCTCCTTGTATTAGTCCCACATCTTGTATTTAGGACTTCTCTCCTCCTTCTTCTATACAAGTGTATTCATACTTGTACCTATTCATTCAAGAAGTATATACAAGCTTTGAGGCCTCTCTTTACATGGTATCAGAGGCAATCCGTTCTCCTCCCGTGGTACCCGGCCTAACCGGCTACCTCTCCTAGCCGCCCTCTTTCCCCGTGTCCGCGCGGCTTCCCCTTGCCGCCGACTCTTGCGGATAGCATATTTCTATCCGCTCCCCCCCCCCCTCTCTCTATTTCCGCCGTGGCTACCCCTCCTCCCTTCCTCCTTCCCTCTTTTTATAAACTTCTCTCACGTGGGTCCACCTTCTCATCCTTTTCTCTTCCAGCACGGACACTTCCTATCCGCTGTGGGCTCTCCTACACTTCCTATCCGCTGTGGATTTCCATCCGTTGCGGCCTCTGCCTGCTCGCAGGTCGCTACTCGCAGAGACTACATCTCCCTGCTCGCTGCTTGCAACTCGCAGCGACCTGCCTCTCCTTCTCGCCGCGCAGTCTATTTCTAACCGTTGCGGCCCTTCTCTGCTCGCTGCTCGCAGCTTCCTGCCTCTCCTTCTCGCCGCGGTTTGAGTCTCGTACTCGCCACCCCTGCTTCTTCTATCTACTCACCACCCCTGTTGCGGCCTCCTCAATCCGCAGACTCTCCTTCCTGCTCGTTACTTGCCTGCATCTTGCCTTGTCGCTTGCGATCTCCCTCATCTCTTCTAGTCGCATTTTGGTCGCGATCTCCTGATCGCTGGTATCTCCGCCGAGACCGTGCGACTTCCTTGTTCTTTTTCTGCCCAGCCTTCTTCTTCTAATCATGCGACCTCTTCTGCTGACCGCATATGGCGTCCGATAAGTCTGCAACTACTTCTGCTCCATCAGCCCGTGCGGCTACCTCGGCGTCAGAACTTCGTGACGAGTTACGCATTACTACTATCTCCCTCTCTGGAAAAAGGAATTTTGTTGAGTGAGTTCACTCGGTTCGCCGTGTTCTGCAGACAAAAGGTCTTCTTCACCACTTGACCCGGGCTACTCCGGCTTCTCCATCTGATGACTGGCTTCGCGACGACGGTCGGGTCCAATCCTGGCTTCTCAACTCCATGGACACTGAGCCCTACCGCATGACCATGTATCATGACACGGCGAAGACCATGTGGGAGGAGCTTCACTAATTTTACTCTGGCCATGACAGCATACAGCACCTATATGATATCATTTCTGATCTTATGAATCTAGCCCCAGGTGCTCCTGGTGATATGCTCTCCTTCGTGGCTAAAGCAAAGAGTTTGGTCGAGGCTTGGATTCAACATCAGCCTCCTACTACTGATCTCACCATTCAACGAAATAAGAAAGAAGCCGTTGTCATCGCCATGATGATGTCTCGTGTTCCTCCCCACCTGCACAGCGTTCGAGCACAGGTCCTCTCGTCCGCCACCACTCCGTCATTATCAGATGTTTGCTCCATGCTGCTAAAGGTCGCGCCTCCTTCCGAGGCCCCTCCTGGTTTTGCCCCAGCTCTTCTTCAGCAGCCTCTTCTTTCAACCCCTCCTACTCGTGGATCTTCCACTAGGGGGGGCCGACCACCGTCTCGGGGACGCGGACGTGGTGGTCGTTCTTCTATGAAATGCACCTACTGTGGCCGGGATAACCATCTCGAAGCTACCTGTTACCGCAAACATGGTTTGCCTCCTCACTTGACGACTACTTCCTCCGCTGATCCTGCTCCCACTGGGCCTTCTGCCCCTGATTCGGCTGCGACTACCCGCCAAGACATTGACGAGCTCCGCACCCAACTCCAACAGCTTCAGGGTGCCCTTAGCCGCTCCTCCGGCTCTGTTGCATCCTTTTCCGCGGAAGGTATAACATGTCTCTCTCATAGTCCCTGCTGGATCGTTGATTCCGGCGCCACTCACCATATTACCTCCCAGAAGCCCACAAAGTACCAACGGACGTCTTATCCTCTTTGCATCACTGTAGCCAATGATGATACCCTGTCTGTCTCTGGCACCGCTGCTCTTCAGCTTACTCCCCCGCACCTACACGTAGAGTCCTAGCGCCCGAGCACCACTAGCCTACCCCTACATCAAATTGGTATCAGAGGGAGTTTAGGCCATTTGCATGCTTTGTAGTGGTAGATCATATAGAGTCTTTAGGTTCATCCATGTCTAGTTATCGTCGTCGTTCGTCTCCTCCATTTGAGTATTCTAAGTCCGCCTATACCCAATCTCATAGAGCAACTTTAGAGAAATCCTCACGTTATCATGATGATTATTATCGTCTGCGACACACCACTTCCCGAGATCGTGTCGACCCACCGACACAACCTCACTATGCTAGAGATGATCAGTATGATGATTGTCGTCGTTCTTATCCTTGCACGCGAGCGGATCGTGTAGATCCTTCGACTCGACCCGATTACCTTAGGGATGACTATTTTGAGGATCCTCACTTTGAGAGAGATCTTGAGAGTCAGTTTCGTACAGTTTCCCCTTCCTTTGACGGCTCATCGAGTCCCGAGTTTTTCAGTTATTGGCTCGTGGATATTGAGTATTATCTCGATTATTTTGAATTATTCGGTGAACGTCGCATCAAGTTTGCGAAACTTAGGCTTTTAGATCAGGCGAGAGCATATTGGTCTAGCGTAGAGAGGACTCGCAAGCGAGATCGTCTTCATCGTGTCACGAGTTGGGTGGGCATGAAGCGTATTTTGTGCCAGAGGTATCTGCCTTCATCATATCGGAGTCGCTTGCTCGACCAATTATTTTCCCTTCAGCAAGGACCTATGTCTGTCGCTGAGTATAGGGATCGTTTTGATGAGTTGGTTGTGAGAAGTGATATCCGAGAGGACCCAACCATGACCACCACCCGATTTTGGTCTGCACTTCGATCTGATATACGTACTGAGGTGGCTTATCACAGTTCGAAGTCCCTCGAGCAGACATATCAGCTCACCCTCCGCTATGAACAGTCCTTGAGATCCGCAAGAGCTGGTCGATGGGATTCTCTCCTTGACCTCCGCAGTACGATTCCCTCCCCTATTGAGGACACCACGATGCCTGGTGCGGATTGCTCCCACCCCAGTGAAGTGTTTAGCCCAGTGAGTGACCTACCTTTAGTTTCTGACGCTCCTCTAGTGGCACTGACTGAGAGTGAGCCTGAGCGACCTATTGAGTCTGTAGTGTTGTGCCCCTCACCCACACCTCCACTTTTGGCATGTCCGGGTTTGATTAACACTCATACCCTAGACTCATATCTTGACACCTCACCCGCAGACCCAGTCTTGAGCGTAGGTTTATGTCACTTTTCCCTTGGCATTACCCTGAGCCACGTTATGATCGAGAGCTCAGAGTTTGGTGTTGATCTCGTAGTGGCTATGTCACCCATGCACAGGGGCACTATCCCTTTCGATGGTACTCATCGGGAGGACCTTGACCTTAGTGACGAGCCCCCTGTTGAGCCTCCTGATGATCCGCCACATCTTGGTGAGGTTGAGACTTGGGTGAGCCACTCAGGTATGACACCTCTTTCATCATCATCTCTGGCCTTGCCCCAGAGAAGGGACCTTGAGTGGAGCATGACATATGTAGGGCCTACCTTGAGTCCATTTGAGCATACTCATATTGTGAGGACCTACCTTATGACACCTCACACACTGGATGAGTTTTGGGACACGCCACCCGCTGAGCCACCCGATGAGTTCTTTCTTATCTGGGACGCTCACCACATTTTAGAGTCACAACTTCTAGTCAATGCACACGATTTTCACTCAGGTGGTCGTCTCCTTCGTGATGACTTTTCTTACACACCTCCTGGGGACCCCCCTGATGCGCCACGTTCCCCGAGAGACATTTGGCTCTTTACGAGCTCGTATTTGAGTATAGTTGTCTCTCACGGTCATCTGAGCACTCGTCACACACAGGATGAGTTTGTCTACACTCCACCAAAAGAACCTCCTGATAGGCCACCACATTTGAGAGACATCTTAGGAATTATTAGATTTTCTTATAAGGAGTGTGTCGTGTCTGTCATGTTGTCTTTGCATCATTTGCATTACATGCATGAGTCTGCTGAGTCATTTGCACAACATTTGCATGATTTGCATGAGTCGGTCCGCCGACGAATAGTAGCAATCAATGAAAATTACAAAGCCCATGCAGATAAACGAAGGCGAGAGCAAATACTAAATGTAGGCGAGAAGGTAATGGTGCGAGTCCGTCCTGAGAGGCTCCCTTCGGGGCCTGCCAAGAAGTTAAGCGCGAGGCAAATGAGTCCGTACTCAATTATTAGTCGTATTGGGACCAACGCCTACTGAATTGACATCCCGGCCAGTATGGGAATTCGCCCTGTGTTTAATGTTGAAAATCTGACTCTGTACTATGAACCTCATGAGTATGTGGACCCGAGCAGTGGAGATACCCAGCCACCCCCATCCCCACTGTCGTTACCATATCACCCTCATACGTCCTCACCCATTGTTGACCTCCACCCACCTGAGGACTCGTCTTCTTTGGTTTCACCACAGGCACCACCGATCGCACCGGGATCCACCACTCGTGAGTTGAGAGTTGAGAGCTTCATGGAGACCAGACTCTACCAGTGCATTTCCACTACAGACGTTGGTGACTCTTGGGTACTTGCAGCAGAGCTTGATCGATTCGCCCCTGGACTTCGACTTCAGCACGTCCGTCTCCATTCACTGGAGATGACATCTTTTCATTCAGAGGGAGTTGATCGGCGAGAACACGTTCCAGCGACGACACTTGGGCGACCTCTGGTGGACTTCTTCGAGTTTTACTTGGCATGCAGCGAGAGAATTTTTATTCCTATTCATCGGGAGATGAATTCTTTCAAGCCGGGGAGATTGATGCGGAGCAGAGACGAGGACGCGTTTTGGGCCCGTTCGGGGCTGATTTGGCAACTTTCCATATATGGCGTGCCCGGATCGACGATCGGGCTCCGCGATTGCGTCCGGAGCATCGCCTCGAGTCAAAACGCTATATTACTTTATATTTTTTGAGTTTATTTTGATATATTTTAAGGGCTAACCCACCGGCCAATCATAGCCGTTGATGGGGATGCCCTAGTTTGTGTTTTCTTATAAATAGGATGCTAGGGGGCTGATTTGAGACCATTGCAGAATTTGGAGAAGCAGTATTCCCGGATTCCAGCGATCCCTCCCTGGTGCTGACGTCGTGGAACCCTAGGTGACGACTCCTAGGCCGTCAAACTCCTCCCCAAGGTAACCCCTACCCCCACCTTCGTTTTCCACCCTTCAAATCCCTTTTCCAGCCATCGGAAACCCCCCAAAACCGTTGCAGCCCTCCATTCCAGCCAGCAACCACTCTTCCCTACCCAAAACACTGTTCATCCGAGCACAGCTCATGCGAGCGCTGTTCAACCGAACACTGGTCACCGCCACTGTTCACCCGAAACACTGTTCACCCGGACCACAAACTTCCCCTCCTTCCTAATCCGCCAACTCCCTTCCGTGGATCCACCATCCCAATAGCCCTAAAATTTTAGATCAGTCTAGATCTAGGATTCTAATCACCAGATCCGTTATTCCCACCGCGCAAACTTTCCATTTTTGCCTGGATCCGCCCCTAAATAGTGGATCTACCCATCCCCGGCCCGGATCTAATTATTCGTGGTCGGATCCGCCGTTTTACTACTCGTTACCACCATTTTCCGCCAAGGGCAGCCACCGTCACCGTCGTCTCGCCATCGGTTCCACCTCTGATCGCCAATCTACACATCCGGTCATCCAAACCTCCAGTGTCTCGGTTCAGCCCTCTATTTTGTGAGCATTGGTGGTATTGTATTATGTGATTTGACATTTTTCATTTGATTGTTTATCTATATTGTGCTGCGATTACGGTTGTGTGATAGTTATTTCCTTTTATGCTATTAATTGTTTGTGGATTTATTCGTCGTGCGCTTGCTTAGGCCCTCCGAGCGGAGGAAGCCGTTGCCAAATTGCTAAAAATTAATTGTTTGTTTCTTTATTTTGATTAACTGCGTGGTGCTATTACTTTTCATTGCTTAAATTAATTGTTGTCGTCATCCGACTGTCGCATTGCATTTAGGTGTTTCATTACCATATCCCTTGCACCTACACGTAGAGTCCTAGCGCCCGAGCACCACTAGCCTACCCCTACATAATTTTGTATTCATATGCTTTTTCTTAATAAAATCTTGATTTACATTTGATTAATATTGTGTTGATTACATATTGTTGGCATATGTCTTTTATCTAAGATCTGTATTCTAGTTGGTCGAGAGATCCGTGAATAAGAGAAGATCATTCATTGGTAAAAAGAGTTGCATGCACTCCTAGAGACAGGACCACATAAATTTTTTGGATTTGAGTCAAATCCAATAGAGAGACTCACAACAAAAAAATCATAGGAGTTTCGAATAGAAAGAGATTTCAATCGATCAACCTAAGATTAGTTGATAGTAATTGTCGAGAAAAATGTTGTCATGATTTAGGACCTCCACGGTCAAGATAATTTGATTATAAAGTTTATGAATCAAATTTAAGTTTTTTTATTTCATTATAAAGGGATTCTAGACCAAGTCCTATTTCAAAAATAACTGACTTTACTTCATCGCAATTTTCCTTTAATCACCCACAAATTTCAGTACATAAAATAATAACAATTTAGTGAAGAAGAATAATCAACAATCCTGAGGAATACGACATTTGGTATTTTCTCTAAAAATATCTTATATAAGCTGCAGCAAAAGTAAGCCCTTCCCTTTTGGGCCGGTTGTGGTCGAGGAGGGATTCGAACCCCAAACACCGTGGTTCGTAGCCACATGTTCTAATCCCGATCATTATATTATTTTCCTACACCCAGAGGGAAAAGCCCTTCCCTTTTGGGCCGGTTGCGGGCGAGGAGGGATTCGAACCCCAATCACCGTGGTTCAAACCACTGTGGTTCAAACCACCGTGGTTCCCCCAACACCGTGGTTCGTAGGTACACTTACCTAATCAGATTATAATTTGGAAATATACAAAAAACCATATCAGTTGTCGAGTACCGGGGAGCTTAAGAAAATAAAATATAACCACGAGGAGAGCAAATGGCGCTTCCAAAGGGTGTTGGAGTGAGTCATTCTACATGATGAAGGAAAAGAAGGATAGGGGATATGGTTTCCTCTCCTTCAGATGCATCACTCCTTTTACAAGGGAAATATTTTAGGTCCACAAAAATCTGCATATGCAGGCGATCCATTTTAGGATCATAAGTGGATTATAATGATTGATTTCTCCCAAAAAGAATAGCACTTGGCGAACTCATTACACGTGTGGTGGGCATGTATTGGGTGAGGCTACAAATTTGGCTGAAATGTCGACGCAATAATTCATTATTTATATGAGATTAAAATTCAAGCAAAAATATACATATTTACTCCAGAACACTATTACAGATAATACCTGAAGAAGCTTTGATTCCAATTGCTGCCTCTTTGCGGTTCTGACATTATCATCAAAATATTCAGTTTCCATATCAAAGCTGCAATAAAAATCAAATTATTAGTGAAATATAAGGAATTATTGCAATAAACATAATATACATGCTAGTAAAATGCAAAGCAGGTAGAAGTAGTGAAAATTTCAAAAGCTAGAAAAGTATGGAATAATACCATGAGAAAATATTCTGATTAATCCTTCTAATTATTATTGTGTTCACTTCAAAAAGATATAATAAATAGGTGATCATATGCCATATTGAAGCATTCAATAGAAAAACAGCTATATAATACCTAGCTTTTTTCTAATGCTTCTAATATAGTCTTGCTCATTCCTAAATAGAAAATTGCTAACTTGACCATTCAACAAAAGCGGATAGAAAACAGCTAATTTTGAATTTAATGTTGATGTTGATCGCGACACACATCGACTTACACGATGATCGGAACTGTTCATTTTATGTGGATCGACGGTCCAAGAATTTTAGTTTTTTTTTATTTGTATTTTGATGTATTTTATGGGCCGTCATGATTGTAGAATAATGGTTGTCCATGATGGCCCCTGGTGTCTATATATTGAGGGCGATGGCTCTCATTTAGAGGCATTGAAGGATGGAGTATTGAAGGCAATCTTTTGGTCATTTTGGTGCAGAAGTTGTTCCAAGGTGTGAAGCCTAGGAATCCACACCCCCCTGCCGTGAGCCTTATTCCCCATCCCATTTCACTGCCGCCCCATCCCCCCTCACCGAGCACCCCCCCCCCCAGCAGCCGGCCAAGCTATCTCATTCCATACCAACAAGCGCCCCTCCCCATAGCCGGCAACATCACCTCCACCAGCCCCTACCCACTCTCAGAACCTCTTAAATAGCCCACGGCTTCCTCTCCCATTCTCCATCCACCATACAGCCGACCACTAGTCCACCCCTCCTTCCTCCCCACTCTTCAAATCTCCCAAATAAAACAGCCCCTAAACCCTCTCACAGACACCTCTAACGATCACCAGAGAACGTTTCCGGCCACTCCCGGTCAATAAATTTCTATGGAGAGAATCAGGAAATGAACCAGAGATATCAATGTTTACCTGAACAATTTAGTTCTGCAGAAAAAACACAAATTATGAAACTAAATTTTAAGAACATCAGCCAACAAACTGCTTTCAAATTTAGTATCATTTCAAAGTGTAACGACCACACATGAAATATTAACCACAAGCTTTAACTTATATAAATACTCAAAGACCTTTATACGAGTAATTAGTAATATTCTCAGCGATAGAACTAAGAATCCTTACCTGGTCATGCAATTGTCCAATATGGAGTTGAGCTTCTTTCCAAAATCTGGAACAATGCCATTTTGTACAGCTTCTTCAATGTGGTGCCACTCCTGCCACAGTGCTTAAATAGGTGATGATACCGAAAACATGTCCATGGATCAGAAACTAGATAGGAAGGAATTATTAATAAAGTACCTCATTATCAATAAAAGAAGCAATTTTTGCATTTGCAATTTCCTCACAACGTACAGTGGCAACCATAACCTGCAATAAGATAGAACCAGAACTACTATTGTTATCAAAGTAACAAAAACAAAAAACTCACAATGGAATGAAAAATAGACCATCACCGTGTGAACAGGTAAATCAAGATCCTTGTTCTCCTTTATAACTTTCCAAATCTGTTGTGCACTAAAAGAAAATCCGGAAGCAGGAACAACACCACGTCTATCTCCAGCAAGCCCACCGGGAGCAATTGAATGGAAAAACCTTTCCCTTAGACTTGCAACCTTGAGGGATAATAATAAACAAATTACTGTCTAAATCTAGAGCAAAAACAAAAGCTTCTCATACAATAAGTTCTACCAGCTGCAAATCAAGATACATTAAGATAAAAAAAGTGGATAACAGAGCATTCTAAACTTATGGAAAGGTCAGGCATCTATAAACCCCAGTAAAGCCTTCTCTTTCATCCAATGAACTGCACCAAGAACTTTACAACAAGGGCTATGTGTTCTACAAAGAGACAAGTAGGTCCAGGATCCTCTTGGTCAGATATTTAATATAAGGAATGTCACATGGAAGCAAAAGCATAACTGGCAGAAAACGAGGCTATAGGATTTGATGTAGATCTATTTCTATTTTACATTAGAAACGCAAGTAGACACAAAATCAATGACTAAGGCTAGTTGATAGGGATCAGCCGCGTGATCATGATCAATGGAAGAGATGGGACCACCGCTCGACTGGACACGTTTTTTCCATATTGGCATGAGCGTTGATCGGATCGGCGATCCAAGATCTCGATCGCATCTGAAACGTCATTTTACTATTTATATGTATTTTGTTTTTTTCAGTGTTATAGATATCCTCCAACATGTCCGACATGTCGGCCGATATAAAGGTTTTATGGACAAAACGACACGTTTCCGATATTATTTTGCAAAATATCTTTTTGAAATATATCCTCCGATATGTCTATTATTGACCGATATATTCGCCGATATATCGGCCGATATATCCCGATATTTTATCGATTGGTTTTTTTCAACTAATTTTAATTAGTGTTTATGGTCTAATAGATAATAGACCAAAATTATTTCATTGTTTAGGTTCTTTTTTCCCTTTGGTTTTCTTCCTTGCCCAAGTGTATCATCGATGTCAATTATGCATGGTCTTTGAATTATAAACTAAAGATTTCTTATCTTTCATTGTTACGGACAACTTCCCGACATTCTACCTTCTCTTATTTTATTTCATGCATTATACTGTTATTACTTTTATAACACAAAATGCTTATATTAGTTTAATAAATTTAGAAGTTCAATAAATATCAAATTATTAATATATATAAATGAAAAATGATTAAATTTATAAATAATTACACATATAAATAATTAAATATTAAAACCCGATATATGAAATATCCCCGATATATCCCCCGACATAGTAAAACTGACATGAAAAACCTAAACAGACGTGTCCCCGATATCCGATATCTACAACATATTTGAACTTATATTTCGTGTTTTAGGACAACAGGTGTAACGGCCAATCATAGTCGTTCACGTCGGGTGCCTAACTGCCCTCTCTTGTTATAAATAGGGGAGGAGACTATCATTGTTATTCATTGTTGAATTTGTGAGTGAATCCAGATCCAGCAATCATTCGCAGTGTGACGTCGTGAAATCCGGGGTGCGACATCTAAGCTAATTTCAATCATCCTTTTTAGTTTCCAGATTCCCTTCCTTTATTTTCCAAATATCTCTATTTTTCTGAACCACATCTCCTTTGATTACTTCATGTCTCCAGTTATGTCCTTGTATGCATATAACTGCAAGTCCATGCATTCCACTCCACGATTCCCATTATTTTGAAGGAGAAAACCGCCAATGGTCATGTTCACTTCCTTCTTCCTTGGTGGATCGAAAGCTCCAGTCGCACCTTCTTCCCCCTCTACCGCTAAGCATCTCCCATCACCCCTATTGTTACTATTCATCTCCTTATTCCTCGACAGCGGAAGGGACGACAACCTCTAGTCGCTTCTTCTCCTACTCGTCGGTGATCCGTAATCCACGCCACATCTCTCAGCATCCTCACGTTCATCTCCTCACCCCTTTCTCTGTCATAGAACCTCCTGCAAAGCCGCAAACCGCCTCTTCCCTGTTCTGCTCCGTCAATCTGACCTGCCAACACCCCCTGCACACCTCCCTTTCGTCACATCCATCCGCCAAAGTACTCATCCAACCACCCTAGCCCAGCTCCGCCTCCTCCATACACAACCACGCCATTTCTGACAACCTTTTATCGCTCCCCACAACTGCACCTTCTGCCATTACCCAGCTTCAATATCGTTCAAGACCATCATCTGTTAGAGCCCTAAAACTCAAGCCCTCCAATCCCCCTGCCACAAGTTTCTCAGAGTTTTCCTTGCTATTTCCTCCACCCCAAATAACAAGCCCCACTTTGAGGGAAGCATTCCTGCAGCTGAGTCCCTTACCTAAAGAGCAGCAGTCCATCGTCATTTGACCATAGCCGGATATCCATTGTTGTGAGTATTAATTAAATGTGTTGTGTTATTTTTTGTATTGAATATTTGGAGAATATCTCATATTTTCAGTGAAAATCAAGTGTTAATTGTGTTTTGTTTCATTTTCATAATATCCTATAAAACTTGTTTGCAAAAGTTGTAGTAGAAAATACTGTGTGCGAAAACGAACATGGTTTTGCTTATTTATTTGAAAAGTGATCTATATTGTGTTAATTTGCTACGGCTATATAACTTGATTTGCTAAAATTATATTCCAAAATAATTAAAAAATGCAAGCATCATTTAGATTGGGTTTGATCGCATTCAGTCCACGCATTCACGTAGGTTTGCATTAGCGTCAGCACAACCTTTTCACAGCTCGTCCTGCGTCAGTTTGGTATCAGAGCCCAGATTAGGGCATAGTTTAAAATACGCGGGACTAAATTCCACATCACTCAATGTCATATCATAGTGGTCGTCACTACCCTAATCCTCTATTCGAGAAAGCACAGCCTGTCTACGCTCAATCCCATGGAGGGCCTTCGGAGATATCTTCATTATTATGATGATTATCATCGTCCTTATCCCCTCCAAGCTTGTAGATTACGGTTGACAGGTTCGACATGTCGGCCAACATGTCATTTTTGAGGGAGAAACGACACGTTATCGCCACATTTGACAATTCAAGCATTTTCCAATATTGCGGCCGACATGTCGACCCAATTTTGCGGCTAATGTCGGCCCAATATTGCGTATTTTTTTATTTGTTACAATTTTTTTAATTTTTTTAGAATGAATTCATCAGAAGGCTCTAGCAAGATATCTAACACTTCTTTCATAATAGGTAGAGATCCGTGTTGGGCATTTGGTGTGAAGGTGACTCTAAATGACACCAATCAAATATGATTAAACACTTGTTAGTAGTTTAATTTTCTCATCTGAATTTTACTTTACACTAACAACAACAACACTCAAGCCTTTATCCCACTATAGTGGGGTCGGCTATATGGATCCTTTGTCGCAATTGTCTTATCTTTAATCATAATCGCACTAATGCATAAGTACATCATGTCTTTCCTTATAGTTTCATTCCAAGTCTTTATTGATCTACCCATCCCTCATTTAACATGTCTAATATTAAATATTATGATATATATATATTACAATCTGACATTTTGAAATGTCCCCGATATATTCCCGCAATCTGACATCCGACATAAAAAACTCAAACCGACATGAGTCTGACATCTGCAGCCTTGATCCCCGCGCTCGAGCGAATCATGTTGATCCTTCGACACAACAATATGATGGTAGAGTTGAGTATTGTTCAGGTCATCGTCGCTACACATCTCAATTAAACCCAAGTCTGTATATACTCGACCACTACCGCATGTTCGTAGGGCTCACGTACACCCACGAGCATGACCTGATTATGTTATGGACGACCGTCTCGATGAACCTCAAAAACCCTATAGAGTTCACCATCATCTAGATGACATCACATGCAGTGATCTTCCTAGTGTTCCGAAAACAGACATGACGGAAGCCGAATTTCAACGATACATTCTTGAGCAATTTGATGGTTTGGATGTTGATTTGCCTCACATAATGAATGCCTTAAAAAAAGCGTAACAATTTAGGTCAAGCCACCAATGCATCGAGTAGAGCTCCCATTGACATGAGAGACCCAACACCTGAGTTTGATTCATCTCAGGTTGAAGAAGTTCAGTGTCCACTTGATTTTGGATTTGAATTCGACCTTGATCGTATGATACATGCAGGGAGCGATACTAGTAAGATTAGTGAGCGTAGCCACGAGAGCGAAGACGAGCAGCATAGTGACACTGTGATGGTATGTACATCCTCCACACCTCTTTAGACATAGTGTCCCTTTCGGCTAGAGAGCATGTTCTCGACACTGTGCATATTGGCCCACTGTTGAGTATAGGTTTTTACCACATTTCACCTGATGTCGCCCCAAGCCACATTGTGATTGGGTATCAAGAGCCTAGTGTTGATCTCTAGGTGACCGCCTCACCCATTTTTGGGAACACTACCTCTTACGATGGTCTGCATCTGGAGGACCATCACCCTATTGATGGGTTCTTTGGAAACCCCCCTACTGAGCTTCTAGTTAAGCCACCTCGTCCTTGTGAGGATGAGATTCAGGTGAGTGACTCATTTATGAGTATTGAATTATTGACATCTCTTCCACTATCTCCCCTGATATTGATAGTGCCCCAGATTATGGAACTTGAGTGTAGCATCCAGTATGTATGTAGGGTTCTAATTAAGACCAGTACAACCCGAGGCTACTAGTCCCGCAATTCGGCTCGCAAGCTCTAAAGATAAGAACAAGGGAGAGAAAAAAAACTAAAAAACCTCAGGCGCTGCAGTAGAGAGGTCTCACTACGTACCCGGAAGTTTGGATAAAATTTCCCCTCACAACCAAAAATGGTTGAGCAAAGTACGAGTAAGGAACCGCCTATTGAGTACCTAGTTCGCATATTTTGACGGACTTTGTTTTTTATTATCTTTTTGCAATTTCATTTATTTGGTCCCTTTGGATGAGTTTGGATTGCCCTTTTTATGTGGCCTTTCATGGGTTGCTGCTTTTGCTGGTTTTGTGGGCTGGCTGTTTTGTGTTAGGTTGGCTTTGTGCATATAGGCTTGCTTTAATTGTGGGCTGGTTGGCTTGGTGTTTTGGCTGTGCTGAATATATGTGTTGGTTGCTTTTATTTATGTGCTGGAGAAGTGTGTGTTGGCTTGTTGAGGTTCATCTGGGTTCGGTCATGGCCATCTGGAGCGGTGCCGCTCGCCGCTTCTATCGTTGTTATAAGAAAATCCCGAGTTTCAGTTTTTTTTCCTCACTGCCATTTCGTCGACCTTCTATTTATGTGATTTCTCGTCTCCTTCTACTTCCTCTTTGTGCCGAGCTGCGGGGTCGTCGTTGTCGTGTTCTCGTGCCAACGCTGCTTCCTCTCTGTCGCAGCTGTGCCGCCGATTTCTTCTAGGCCGACGGTTCTGCAGGACTGTTGTTACTCCCTTTTTTCTTTTGCGGCACTGATTAGGGCTTTCCTGCAGGTTTCTTCTTCTTTCTCTGGCCAATTACTTCTCTACTCCTCTCTCTATTTCCCTAATTCTCACGGCTTCTCCCGACCTCTGTTCTTCAGTTGCTGTCTCTGCTACTGATTTAGGGTTACTGCCGCTCCTGAGCTGCTTCAGCGTAGCTGCTGTCACTGCGAAGTTGATGTTGCTCCTTGTAGCTACTCCCGAGCTGCTGCTTCCAAGCCACTGCCTCCTTTTCCTCCTTGGCTGGTTTGTCTTATTTCCTCGTTACTTGGCTAAATTGCTTTATATTAGTATTGGAAAGGAACTCTTTAGTGCTGATTTTGTATAAGAAATTTGCTAGATACAATTTTGGGAGTTGGTATTTGCTGGACAGTCACTTTATTTGCTAGTTCATATGGTGTTTTACTTTATTTGAGATGTTTCACGCATATTTTGAAACGAATTTCCATTTAGGGTGATTTCGAGCTATTTCTAGCCATTTTGGCTATTTGTGACGTTTAGTCGACCAATTTTCAGTCTCGAAAGAGGACTGTTGTGGGTTGGATACCTTTTCGAACCTTTTTTATATTTTGTTTGCTTTTCGAGATTTTTCACGTATTTTGTAAGCATTTCGGCTATGAATTCCAAGTGATGAAACCCAATAAATGTGCGTATAATTTCAGTGGTTCCCAAGACCTCAAAATCATAGGATGACATCACAAGAAAACCGCGACGGAAATGCGAACTTGGACAGAGACAAAGCTGTAGTGAGTTTCTTATTTCTTGATTTAGTTATTCACTTCCTTTCCTATTCTACTTTATTTTATGAAATAAACAAGTGTCTGTGCATATGAGTTTAACTCATTCAAATATTGCTGTGGGATAAACTGTGGGCGAGGGAAAAACATAAAAGCGATATATTTATTCTGAGGAGAACATTTTATTTATTATAAATTTTTGTTTACAACAAGATAATAATTTAAAACTCTGCATGGGAAAATGTGATGGTTTCGAATCCGATGATGTAGATGCATCCACTGATGGATTCACCAGTAGGGGTGAGCCTACAATTACGTCCTTCGGGTGCGGGGCCCAATTCATTAAGATTTCAGCTTTAAGAATAATATTATTAATTATTGTACTGTATGCATATTGATAGTATCTCCATTGTTTGCATGTACAACATTTCACGAAATATTTATCTCACCTAGTCATATTTTTATGACTAACACTCAGTGGATTCATTTTTTTCAGACAACAGGTGGGACTTCAGATGTACGGCGGAGGTTCGCGCCGGAGGAGTTAGAGAAGGTATGGTTGAACGTCTATAAAGTAATTGAAGAGGGTTCTGAGAGTCACAAATTGCTATGTTCAGAAAACTACTGTAAATTTTTAGAAGATTTCGATTAAACGCATGTATGATCATGTAAATATATAAAAGGAAGAAAATATTGTTTTGGATGTTCATTGTACTGTCATAGATGTGTTGCGACTACTTTATTGAATTTATGTTCACTTTTTTAAATCATTGGGAAGCCCGAGAATTTTGGGTCTGCACATCCCTGAGGTCCTATTTATAAACAAAACCTGGGAGGGGGGTCTTCAGGCGAGAAGACTCAGCCCCGCGAGCTTGTCTTCTTAAAATTACTAATCTCGTGATGTGAAGCCTGGCGACTATTTTCTGGCGACCATAAAAGTACCTCGCTCGCGCCTGACGAGATGCTGCTGGAAGTCACCAACTAGACGAGCATTGTTGATCCTCGCCAAAACCACTTGTTAACTGGTCGCTTGGATGGTCAGATGCTTGAAGCTCGCTTGAATTGTTGGTTGGTCGCACGCTTGGGCGAGTATGATACTCGCCCCTAAATAGAAGAGTACCTCCATAGCTAGTTGAGGATTGTTGACCTGCTCCTCTATGTTGACTTCGACTCCTGCCTACGTGGCGCCACTGGGTCCCTCCTTGACGAATAAAGGTTGTACACAATCCTCGCTCTTTTCGAGTGATCTTAAAGCTCAGAAAAAAACATCCAACCCTATATTCAGCAAGACTGCTGGCGAGATAATCCCCTGCCAGGCACGCGGCTAAAGCCCCCCCCCCCTCCATAAATAGAGAGGGAGTCATTCCCCAGGTACCCCGTCTGAATCATCGCGAGATGACGTTCACCGCAGACGAAATCACTAGGAAGATTCTGCTCTTGGGGGAGGTGCTCGGACCACTGGCCCGAACCTCCAAGAACCGTGATCGAGAGGGCGACAATGAGGAAGGTGATCACCGGAAGACGAATAATAAGTTGAAGAAGAAGAACGCCCCTATCGGGGAAGGATCCTCCGCTCCTAACGAGGGTCACCTTGACCCTGCCAAGCACTCCACAATTTCGGTTGCGACCCAAGAATTGTTAAATCAAATGGGTCTGGGCGAGGATACCGACGCCCTGGCGAGCGAGTCTGTTTGCCCCAGCCTGCTGCTGAGTGATCCACTGCCACCACGCCCGCTCAACCGGAGACAGTCCACCCTGTCGAGGTGTTGTCCACCTCATCAACATTACCCGATGATAATCGCTCCACCGAGGTGTTGGCCACCCCGTCCGTACAGCCCGACGCCAGCCGTCCTACCGAGGTGTTGGCCACCTCTCAAGGTAAGGAAAACGCGGCCGAAGAATATCTTTGTGCCTCCGGTCATGGTCGCCCCGTCTAAGGATAATCTCTACTTGTAGGAAAGACGCCACCGGGGAACCCTGGCGTCCTGAGCATTGCCCCCACCGAGACACAGCATCAAGTCGATCTCTATGTCTGCTGCCCCGAGCCCCGCGATGCACAACACAATGCGGATTCATCTGGGCACCGGGAAGCTGACCCACGGCTCGGCCACTCCCCCGGCGAGGAATACGCTGGCGAGCACTCCGGTGGCAAGTCTGCCCCCTTCGCCCCCTCGGCCAACTGGCTCGGTACCTCCCTCGATGACGACTTCAAACGCACCACCTCCTTCCTCCTCCCGCGACGGCGAGAATGGGAGGCCACAACCATTCGGCTCCCAAGCTCTTGGTGATCGTCGAGCCCCGGACCAACGCGGAAAGGCGCCCACTGATCCTCTGAGTGACTCCTCCCTGTACCCCGCGCCTTCGCAGCAACACACCTAGCAATCCCACCGAGGACAACGTGGGGGGCGTTTCCCTAGGCGGCGAGATCCACACTTTCGAAGCCCATCTCCTCACGGGGAGCGCTCCCCTCGGCGTACCCCTCCTCGTCAGGATCCGCATCCTCGAAGCCCCTCTCCTCATCAATGTGAGGCTACGCCGCAGATATAGCGCGTCGGTAATGATCTTCCCCCTCACAGGAGTCTTTCTTGTCTTTTTGTAGCTCACATTAATGCAGGCGAGAACTTTTATAGGTCACCCCGCGACGCCCGGGCCTGCGCTGATCGATGTAATCAAGCTTCTGCTCCGCAAGTGCCAAGAAAAGGTTGCCTCGGCATATACCTCAAGCAGTCAGTCCTTTGGAAATTCTAGATATGTATAGGAAACAAATGTTTTAGTGTCACGATTACATCACCTCGCTGTCTGACGCGTGAAACTGCAACTAATTCTCATCTTTTTGTCTTAAATGTTTATGAAAAACATAATGTGAAGTTATTATTGATCTTTGTTGATTATTTGGGTGAAGATACATATTATTAGTTGGCAAATTTTGTAGAAGTTTGCCTAATTCTCCTATATGAAAATAGTATTTGCCTAGCATTTCATGAAAGGATTCTTTGTTTTAATTCAACTAAAGCTTTTTTGCTTATCTAATAAATTATTTTCAATTGTGAATGTTTGTAATTTCTTTTACTAATCTCAGTATTCATTGTTATTTTATTTGTCGGATACTCGCATGAGCTTAGATCATTTTAAGATACTCACTCATTACCACACTCGCATCCATACATTAGTAACATTAGAACAAAATCACCTCACTATCTTCACCTTATCCTACATCAGCGTTCCTATGAGAAACCAATATGAGATGGGCAAAAGTCACATAAGCATATCTGAATCATAATTCACAAACGACTAAATAAGCAATAATTTAATAGTCGTATAAATCAAAGTGCAACAAAAATAGAAAGTATGTAAAATTATAAATCTTGATGAAAAATTGAATCAATTTTTTTCTGTTTGTACGGAACTACATAAAACTACAATCACACAGATGAGCACAAAGTAAACTTTAGAAAACACGATACAAAGAAATTATTAGTAAAGGTAACAAGTCGGGGTATCACCTGTATAATGAAATGACTATTCAACCGAAGTGTTGATCTAGCAATCAAAGAAAGTAAATAGGCTTTTGTGCTCGAAGAGGAATAACTTTATAAATCAAGTAGTAATTGTGCTCTTTACAATCTCGTTTTCAATATTTAGTCAACAAGAAGTTGGTTGATCTTACAAACGTGGTGGGCCAACACAACAACTTAATCATGTGTGGATGAGCTCAGCGTACTCCCAAAAACTCTCCTTTTAAGGGCGCATCAACTGTCTCCATGTGGCAACTTATTAAGGTTCGCGACACTCGTATGATGCCAAATAGAAATTCAAGGCATATAGGGGGTCGGCCTTGACGAGAACATTGAAAGTAATCAACTACTCGATACTTGATTACTAGCATAGAATAATTGGCAAGCTATAGACATGCATGAGAAAATAACTTTTCCCATGAAGAAACATCTACAAAGAGATACTCTAGAAATGGGTATTTTAAATAGTCACGTAATTTCTTGCAGAGGGGGTCAAATTTTATCATTTGGATAGAAACCTCAAAATTCTCATATTAATGGAAGTTTCATAGCCCAATGCAGTTCATCCAACAAAATACATCTCTCACTACTCATAATCCAAATTTTATCCCTTAATTCTCCATGCTATCAACTAATATATAACAAAAAATAATGACAAACTAATTGATATCCAACATCATGAAATATGCAATAAGTATGGAACTCAATTTAAGTATACAAAGATTAGCATGTGTGAACACCAAAAATCTATACATCCTATAGGTGAGAAACGCATCTTCGTTGAAGAATTCTCGGAGATGGAGCGTATCATCTATTTGATGGAGGAGCAGTCTGACTGTATTCAATGTAGATATTAGGATAGTTCTATCTATTCCCTCCCTTGGGTGGGTGGGTGTGGGTGGGTGTGTGTGGGGGGGGGGGGGGGGGGGGGGATTGGAAGTTAGAAGATTCTCACATTACTGGCAATATTTTCATACTTCTAGAATTACATTGGAGCTCATTAAAATACCCTCAAGAACCTATCAGCATTTAGCCTCCAGATTACTCAACAACAAAGCAATCAGTTGAGAGTAGATCGCCTTGTTCGACTCCAGACAATGAACCATCCTCCTCGCCCATAATCCAAATATGTCGAGCAAGCCAATTTCCTCCAAAGGAATCTCACCTGGACACTTATCTCTATATCATTTCTTTGAGTTGGCAAAATCTTGTGAAACATTAATAAGGTCATAAGATGTCTTTTATTATTTATAACTCTCAAGGATGCAATTCTATAATAGTTCACCGGCCTTCCTCCTAAATCCAAGAGCTTCAACAAGTTTTAAAAGCAACACGTCACTTGTGAATACCAAAAAGAGAAAGAAGCTCATATCTATTCAACAAGAGCTATCAAATTCATGTCAATTGTATGCCAATCATTTCCAGCAAGAAATGATGAAAAAAATCAACTTCCAACCTTCCATCGCCCAACTTGCTCTCACACATGGGCTGAGGAGACCATTTAGACAACTTAGTATCACTCAACCAAAGCATTTTTGATATATGCTCGAGATGGCCAATGAACGCATTGACCCCTAGGACAATGACACATTGTCATTTCTATTTGAATTTCCTAGACCAAAACAAGAAAATTGTTTCTCATTACAAGATGATAGAAGCTCCTCACATTACTGACAATATTTCCATACTCCTAGAATTACATTGGAGCTCATTAAAATACCATCAAGAACCTATCAGTATTTCTACTCGAGATTACTCGACAACAAAGCAATCAACACTTGATCACCTCGTTCAACTCCAGACGATGAACCATCCTCCTCGCCCATCAATCCAAAGATGTCGAGCGAGCCAATTTCCTCTAACAGAATCTCACCTTGACACTTACCACTATATCATTCCTTTGAGTTGGAAAAATTTTGTGAAACCTTAATAAAATCATAAGATGTCTTTTATTATTTATAACTCTCAAGGACACAATTCTATAATGGTGCATCAGTCTTCTTCCTAGATCCAAGAGCTTCACCGAGTTTTAAAAGCAACACGTCACTGGTGAAAACCAGAAAGAGAAAGAAGCTCATATCGACACGACAAGAGCTATCAAAGCAACATCATTTGTATGCCAATCATTTCCAGCAAGAAATGTTGAGTAAAATCAATTTTTAACCTTCCACCGCCCAGCTTGCACTCACTCATGGGTTGAGGAGGCCATTTAGATATAAGTTTAGTATCACTCCACCAAAAATTTTTGGATATATGCACACATTGGCCCATAGGACAATAACACATTGTCATTTATCTTTGAATTTCTTAGGCCAAAACTAGAAAATTGTTTCTCATTACAAGATGATTTGAGGAATCCATTCAATTCAAGGGGTCATTTCCCTACAATGGCAATACATCCAGCACCATCAAGACCTCACTTAGAGGTGGTAAGGATGACGTCCCAACAAATGCCCCATCAAGAAGATGTACATTGGCAAAACAATACATACCCATTGGATGTGACTTCTCTTCAGCACTTGATGAAAGACCTTTAGCAGGAACCAATGCATACAAAAATTGTGGTTAGCTCACGATTTTTGAATCCAAGATATCGTATAGAAAAGGAACACAGGGTCTCAGCACCAGTATGGGTGGAGGTAGCAACAACATCTCGCGGCAAGGTAATAGGAAAGGTCCCCACTACAACATAGTTGGAGGACGCATTAGGAGCACACTACAAAAGTACCTTTCTCAAATCCTTTTTAGTTTCATTAGGAAGGGGTAGGACCTCGACAACAATATAGG
This sequence comes from Platanthera zijinensis, assembly GCA_039513925.1. Taxonomy (NCBI): domain Eukaryota; kingdom Viridiplantae; phylum Streptophyta; class Magnoliopsida; order Asparagales; family Orchidaceae; genus Platanthera; species Platanthera zijinensis. The sequence goes on from CM077091.1 coordinate 74,386,901, forward strand.
AGGGGGTAAAGTCGAAGCTCCTCTAAGAGAGTTTCCAAACCACGGTAGTGTCACTCACAATCGTTCGGGGTGGGGTGGCCACGACAACAGATTTTGAGACCTCCCTTTTCCTAAGGATCTCGTCAGGTGGTGATAATCTCAAGATCTCGGCATGTTCAGAGGCCTTGTCCTGCTTCAGAGGACTGTACCAAATAGTAGGCCCGTTGGTTTTTCGAACGAGTTTTTTACGACGTTGCTTCTTCCTAGGGACTTCTCCAACTTCCGTTTCAGATTCGCATGTCGACTCTTTAATAAAGTCCTCTTGGTAACTGCGGTGCCCGGTGGGAAGGTGGGAATCCATGAAGATCTTGTGAAAGCTATCAAACATGATAGAAAATTGTGAGTAAAGCATGAAAAGTAGAAGTGAGCTGGTCTTATTTGTAGAAGTGTCAAGCACAACAAAGTTACCGGAGGAGACAAGTTTTTCCAGGGCTCTCACAAGAGCCTAGAAAAAAAAAAGATATATGCCCCAGATTTAGCGAATACATGAGAACCGGAGAAGGAACATCAAGACTGAAGAAGAGGAGGTCCCTCTCCACACCCCCAAGATCTCGCACAACATTCCAAAGGGATTCAACAACATCCTCAAAAATCGGCATCACTTGGACAATTGAATGTCTCAGCAGTGCCTTCGTGAGACCTTTTCGAGCAGTGGCCATATTTCAGGCTGCTCGTCAGGACTCGGGAGGCCTCCACCAAATCCCACATCATTTGTACGAGAGAGGGTATCGGTTCCATTAGTTGGAGTCCCCCCTAACTCGCGCAACTGCCTGGCCATCTCTCTTGGACCTGATGCGGAGCATAGACGAGCGCTTGCAGTGGATGGCGAGTTTTGGGCTCATTCAGGGCTGATTTGGCGACTTTCCATATTTGGCGTGCCCGGGTCGATGATCGGACTATGCAGATGTGTTCGGATTCACGTTGCGAATCGATTTGATATGTTAAAGGAGCCCATTTGATAAAGGCTCATTTAGTATTATATTGTAATTTCTCTCTCTCTCCTCTATTTAGTCCCACATCATGTATAGGACATTCCTCTCTCTTTCTCCCTCCTATAAATATGTACTCATACTTTGTATTTGACACAAGTGAACATATATACAAGGTTGTTTTTCCTTCTACATGGTATCAGAGCGAGCGGTCCTGGACCTGCGGTCTCCATACTTCTAACCGCCCAGCCCGCCCTCCCTTTCCGCGAACAGTCCTGCGGCCTGCTGTTCTCCTGTCCGCCCGGATTCTGCGGACTACATTTTTTGCATCCGCTTCTCGTTCCTCTCCGTGGTTCCACCCCCCCCCCCCCCCCTCAGGCTACTTATAGCTTCCCTCTCCTCTGACCCGTAGGGCCCGTCCGCTGCGGGCTCTCCTCTTTGACCACTGCGGGCTCGTCTTCCGCTCTTCAGCAGCGGCCTCCCCTCTGACCGCTCGAGGTGTGTCTCCTCGCGGTCCTCTCCTTTTCCGTTGCGATCTTCGCCTTATCCGTTGCAGGCTCGCTTCGTCTTCCTAGCTCGTGATTTCTACCCGCGGTCTCTACCTCTGCCCGCCTTATCCGCTGCGGACTGCTCTTCTCCGCCTAGTTTTTTTCTCTCTTACCGCTCGAGTTCTACTCGCGGCTTCTCCTCTCTATCCGCTTGCGTTATACTCGCGGACTCTTATTCGTCGCGGACTGCTCTCTGTTTGTGGTCACTTTTTCGGTCCGCTGCTGTTCACCTGACCGTGCGGACTTCCTCTCATGTCCGCATGTTGGTCGCGATCTGATTGATTGCTGGTGTCCGGTGTGACCGTGCGGTCTTTCTTCTCGTCGTGCGGGCTGTTCTTCCCGTGAGGCCTCCTCTCTTGACGGTCCCTGCTCGCCTGGGCTGTTCGCCGGCTCCTCTTTCCTAGCCGCGATTATCTTCATGGCCTCGTCTGCTGGGTCTACCGACCAGACGGACTCTCCAGCAAACCGCGCGGCCTCTCTTCCGGATGTTCGTGATGAGCTCCGGATCACTACTATCTCTCTGACCGGTAAGAAAAATTTTGTAGAATGGGCTCACTCTGTTCGCAGGGTCCTACAGTCGAAGGAGTTTCTTCATCACTTAACCCAGGCTGTTATTGGTACTCCTACTGACGACTGGGTACGCAACGATGGACGTGTTCAGACATGGATTCTCAACTCCCAAGATGACGAGTCTTATCGCCTGGCCATGTACCATGAGACGGCCAAGGGCATGTGGGACGAACTCCATACCCTTTATTCCGGCAAAGATAGTCTACATCATTTGTATGACATAATTGCCGCCCTTCAGGCTCTTGATAGTAGTGACGCAGCCGATCTGACCTCCTTTGTTGCCCAGGCTCGGTCTCTGGTCGAAGCTTGGATCCACCATCAGCCTCCTACTGTGGACCTTGCTGTCCAACGTACTCAGAAGGAAGTTGTTGTTATTGTCATGATGATGGCTCGGGTCCCGCATCACCTTCACAGTGTGCGGGCTCAGATTCTCTCATCTACTGTTACCCCCTCCTTCTCGGATGTCTGCTCCATGCTTCTCAAGGTCTCCCCGCCTCCGGATTTTGCTGGCCCTCCTTCGCCGGCCCTTGTCCAGCAGGCCCCTGCACCGTTACTACCTCTTCCTTCTTCAGCTCATGGGGGTCGTTCTGATTCTCGGGGACATGGTCGGGGTGGCCGACCAAGGCCTAAGTGTTCCTTTTGCGGCAAAGACGGGCATCTGGAAGCCACGTGCTATCGCAAGCATGGTCGTCCTCCTTGTCCGCAGGTCTCTGTTGCTGCCACCGAGTCTTCTACTCCTCGTACTGACCTCGACAAGGTTCGCCTTCAGCTTCAGCATCTTCATGGCCTGCTTAGCCGCCCTCCGGCCTCGGTTGCCTCTGCTGCCTCCATATCCAATGAAGGTATCGCCTGCCTCTCCACTGGACCGCGATGAATAATCAATTCAGGTGCCACTCATCACATTACTTCTATTCGACCGCCTCAGTACTTGTCGTCTCCTCACTCCAAGTACATTACTGTGGCTAATGGAGCAACTGTCCCTGTCTCTGATTGTGCTGATATTCCTCTCGCCTCCTCCCTTCTCCTGCGCTCGGCTTTTCTTGTTCCGGGCTCTCCTTTCAATTTACTTTATGTTGCTCACCTTACTACTGACTTACATTGCTCTGTGACATTCACTTCTTCTTCTTTTCTGATACAGGATCAGCAGACGCAGACTATCATTGGTAGGGGGAGACTGCAGAACGGGCTCTACCTTCTTGATGACACTCCCACTCTCCTCGCATCTGTCTCCTTTTCCGATTGGCATCAGCGTCTTGGTCATGCTCCCCTCCCAGTCCTCCAAAAGACTCTCCCGGATGTATATCTTCTTGCATTTCAGTGTGAAACTTGTATTTTTTGCAAACAGCCACGTTCATCTTTTCTTTCTCATTGTACTCGGAGTTCTGCTCCTTTTGTTTTGATACACTCCGATATATGGGGTCCGTACAAAATTACTAGTATTTCTGGCTACCGTTATTTTCTTACATTTATTGATGATTATTCTCGCATGACGTGATTATATCTCCTTCGCGACCGTTCTGAGCTTCCCCGCGTATTTCGAGCCTTCATTCTTGAGACTCACACTCAATTCTCTGTGCACATACAAACTATCAGCACTGATAATGCGCGTGAATACACTGGTCATCAATTCGCGACCATCTGCTCCGAGTTTGGGATTATTCACCAAACATCTTGTGCTTATACCCCACAACAGAATGGTGTCGCCGAACGAAAAAATCATCACCTCCTTGATGTGGCTCGCTCTCTTATACTTCAAATGCGGGTTCCCAAATCATATTGGAACTTTGCGCTCTCCACAACCTGTTTTCTTATCAATCGTCTGTCATCCTCCGTCCTCCAGAAAGCTACTCCTTTCGACCACCTATTTCCCTCCACTCCGGCCTTCCCTCTGACTCCCCACATTTTTGGGTGTACCTGCTATGTTCACCACCTCGGCCCATCTACCGACAAGTTGGATCCCCGTGCGGCAAAATATCTCTTTGTGGGCTACTCACGCACTCAAAAGGGCTATGTGTGTTATTCACCCACTACCCGCAAGGTGACTGTTTCTGCGGATGTCACTTTCCGGGAAGATTTCCTTTCTTCTCTGCTCTGGATCTCGCTCCTCTTCCGGAGCCCGTCGTGCTCCCTGTCATCTCTGTTCCCCGTTCCTCATTCCCCATCGTCTCCTCTTCCTGCCCAGCCTCCGGTCCATTCCCATCCACCTGTCATCCGGGTCTATTCTCGTCGCCCTCCTCCTCCTGTTGCCCCACTGCAGTCGGCCTCGACCTCTGACGCTCCACGACCTGCTGTTCCGGCTTCAGCCTCCACCGCTCATCCTATGGTAAATTATGTATCTCTTCATCGCCTTTCACCACCACTTCGTCAATTTGCCACATCATTATCCTCCGTTTCAATCCCTAACTCTGTGCAGGAGGCGCTTCAACATCCAGGCTAGCGGGCAGCCATGGACAAAGAAATGACGGCCCTTTGGGCCAACCAGACTTGGGTCCTTGTCCCTTTACCTCCTGGTCAGCATCCTGTTGGGTGTAAATGGGTGTTCGTCATCAAACATGCTCCTGATGACATTATTGACCGTCTGAAGGCCCGCCTGGTGGCCCGTGGCTTCACTCAACAGCAGAGTCTTGATTATAAAGAAACCTTCTCACCGGTAGCCAAGCTTAACACCGTTCGTGTCCTTCTCTCAGTGGTTGTGCATCGCCACTGGCCCCTTCATCAGCTGGACATCAAGAATTTCTTCCTTAATGGTGATCTTCAAGAACAAGTCTACATGCGCCAACCTCCCGGGTTTGAGACCACGGGGGAGTCTCGTGTGTGTCTTCTGAAGAAATCCATTTATGGTCTCAAACAATCACCTCGGGCATGGTTCGGCAAGTTCAACAAGGTTGTTCGGGACATGGGTTTTATTCGGAGTTCTGCAGACTTCTCCCTATTTACTCGCCACCGGCCAACAGGAACGGTCCTTTTGTTAGTTTATGTTGATGACATCCTTCTTACTGGGGATGACTCAAAGGGAATTCAAGCGGTCAAACAACAACTGAGCACTGTATTTCAAACCAAAGACCTGGGGCATCTTCGCTACTTCCTCGGTCTTGAGGTCGCTCGACGTCCAGATGGGTTTGTCCTCTCCCAGCGGAAGTATTGTCTTGATCTCCTCAAAGACGCTGGTCAGTCTGGTTGTAAGCCAACTACTACTCCGATGGAGGCAAATCAAAAGCTGTGTGCTCATGCCTCTGATGATGATCTGCTTCTCCAGAACCCGGAATACTATCGACGCCTTGTGGGAAAGTTGATCTATCTAACGATCACGAGACCTGATATATCCTTCGATGTTGGGATTGTCAGTCGGTTCATGCATGCTCCCCGTGTTTCTCATCTCCAAGCAGTTGAACGGATCCTCCGATATCTTAAGGCAGCTCCGGGTCAAGGGCTGGTTTACAAAACCTCCAACTCTATTCCAACATTGGTTGCATATTCCGATGAAGATTATGCTGGCTCCCTGAACGATCGACGGTCAACCAGTGGGTTCTGTACATATTTTGGTGACCATCTCATTACATGGAAAAGTAAGAAACAAGAGGTGGTTGTTCGATCCAACGCGGAAGCAGAATACCGATCGATGGCGTCGGTTGTCTCTGAACTCACATGGCTTGAGAGCCTCCTTGCTGATCTGGGGGTAAAACTTCATTCATCTGCTGTTGTATTTTGTGACAGTCAAGCGGCCATACACATAGCAAAAAATCCGGTGTTTCACGAGCGCACGAAACATATCGAGGTTGACTGTCATTTTATTCGGGAAAAAGTTCTAATGAAGAAACTTGAATTAAGGCATGTTACGGGCACTGATCAAGTTGCTGACATTCTCACAAAGGCCTTATCAAGTACCTTATTTTACCAGTGTTTGTCCAAGCTGGGTGCATACGACTTGTACGCTCCAGCTTGCGGGGGAATGTTAAAGGATCCCATTTGATAAAGGCCCATTTAGTATTTTATTGTAATTTCTCTCACTCCTCTATTTAGTCCCACATCATGTATAGGACATTCTTCTCTCTTTCTCCCTCCTATAAATATGTACTCATACTTTGTATTTGACACAAGTGAACATATATACAAGGTTGTTTTTCCTTCTACGTGATATATTATTTCACTATTTTGCATTTTATTCTGATGTATTTAAATGACCCCACCTTCGACCAATCATAGTCATCGATGATGCGATACCCTAATCCTCCGTTTATTATAAATAGATGGTTTGTGGGCAGGTTGAAGGCATTGCAGATTTTGGAGAAGAGAAATCCTGAAATCCAGCGATCCCTCCACGGTGCCGACTCCGTGGAACCCTAGGTCACGACTCTTATGTGTCTATCTTCCTCCCCAAGATATCCCTAACCCTAGCCCTCTTTTCCCCTCCCAAACTCCCTTCCGCAGCCCCATACAGCCCCCAAATCAACCAACGTTTGGCTGTCTAGAAATCTTCTCCTTTCCACAATTCAAAAAAGAAATTTATTATTCCTGGAGAATAGTTTTCCTCCTCTCAGCAGCCTGCCGGCCCCTGCTTTTCCATCCCAACACCGGCCGGCTGTTCCTCTTCCAGCAACCCAGACGACCCTCCTTTCTCCCAGGTTTTCCCCATCGGCTCCGTTGTTTGAGGTCATGCTCCAGTCCGGTGGCCCTTCCACAGCAACCGCCCAGCCCCATAGCCACCACCGCAACCTTTCCAACCTTCCACAGCCCTAACCCGACCCCCCCCCAATCATTCCTCTTTCGTGGATCCACTTCCCCACTTTCACCCCTTCTCAAAACAGTCCTGATCCGGACTGTCCAGCCCCGATCCGTTATTTCCTCCACCCGTTCATCATTCCCTAGCCCGGATCCGTTCTCAAAACATCTGATCTATCCTTTCTCCACTCGGATCTACCCATACGTGGCCGGATCGATCTATTTCCGGTCCGATTTCACCTTCCACCACCAAGGACAGTCACCTACATTATTTCCAAGTCGCCTGTTCCACATTCGATCACCGATCCAAACATCTAACTCTGGAATCTTCAGTGTCACGGTCAGCCCACTATTTGGTGAGACTTCGTTGTATTGGTGTATTATTTTCAGCATATTTATATTGGATTGAATCTTATGCTTGTTGTGGATCTTTTGTATGGTAGTTATTTTTTTGGATAAATATTGTAATTTGCAGGGTTTATTCACCGCGCTCTTGCTTTGGACCTCCACGCGGAGGAAAGTCTAAGCTTGCTTTTGCCCAAATAAATTATTCTGACTTGCATTTGAATTAACCGTGTGGGATATTTTAATATATTATCTAATTTGTGATTTAATCCGTCGGATTTGCATAGCATGTAGGGTTAGATCACAGATTTTTCGCCGCCTATAGATTCGACATGCGTCAATTGGTATCAGAGTAAGGTTGCGCACACTTTTCGATACGCAGTCGTAGAGTCTATAGGTTTTTCATTATATCTAGGTGTCACAATTATTCCCCTCCACAATTTAAAAGTCTCGATCCCACTTGCACCCGCTCTAACAGAACCCTGTCAGGGAGATCCTCCCATTATTACGACGATCATTCTCGATCGCAGTACACCACTTCCAGAGATCGTGTTGAATCGCCGACACAACCCCACTATGCTAGAGACGATCAGTATGATGATTGTCGTCGTTCTTATCTGTACAAGCGAGCGGATCGTGTTGACCCTTCGACACGACTCGATTACCTTAGGGAAAATTATTATGAGGATGGTCGTTCCGAGAGAGATCTTGAGAGTCAGTCTCGTACTGCTGCCCCTTCCTTTGTCGGCTCATCGGGTCCCGAATCTTTCAGTTATTGGCTCGTGGATATGGAGTATTATCTTGATTATTTTGAGGTATTCGGTGAGCGACGCGTCAAGTTTGTGAAACTTAGACTTTTAGATCATGTAGATCAGGAGAGGACTTATTGGGCTAGCATTGAGAGGGCCCGCAAGCGAGACTGTCTGCATCGCATCACCAATTGGGTGGACATGAAGCGTGCATTGTGTCAGAGGTATCTGTCTTCGTCGTATCAGAGTCGCTTGATCGACCAACTATTTTCCCTTCAGCAAGGATCCATGTCTGTCGCTGAGTACAGGGACCGTTTTCATGAGTTAGTCGTGAGAAGTGATATCCGAGAGGACCCAGCCATGATCACTTCCAGATTTCGGTCTGGGCTTCGACTAGACATTTGTACAAAGTTGGTTTATCATAGCTCGAAGTCTCTCAAGCAAACGTATCAACTTTCCCTTCGTTACGAACAGCCTATGAGATCTGCCGGAGTTGGTCGGTTGGATCCTCACCATGACCTCCATAGTACGAGCTCCTCCCACACCGAGGACACTACTTTGCCTATCATTGTTTCATCAAAAATGACTGAAGTGATACTTGATATGGATGGCTCTCACTCCAGGGAGGTGCTTAGCCCAGCGAGTGACATATCTCTTGTGTCTGACCCGACTCTTGTGACCCTGATTGAGAGTGAGACTGAACGACCTATTGAGTCTGTAGTGTTGTGTCCCTCACCCACACCACTTCCTCTGCCATCAACCGGGTTAGTTAGCACCGCAACCACAAACCCATTTACTGACACCACACCCACAGATCCATTCTTGAGTGTAGGCATATGTCGCTCTCCCATAGTCATTGCCCTGAGGCACGTCACGACCGAGAGCCCAGAGCCTGGTACTGATCTCGTAGTGGCTATGTCACCCATTCACGGGGACACTACCCCTCACAATGGTACTCATATGGAGGACCAGGACCCTAATGACGAGTTCTATCACGAGCCCCCAGTTGAGCCCCCGGATGATCCGCCACATCCGGGTGAGGATGCGATTCAGGTGAGCCGCTTGTTTACGAGTTTCGGGTTAGTAGCGTTTCTTCCCTTATCGTCTCTGTCCTTGCCCCAGAGGATGGATATTGTGTGGAGCATCAATTATTTAGGGCACCACCTACTGATACATAGCACCCTCGATGAGTTTTGGGACGCACCACCTGCTGACCCACCAGACGAGCTCTTTCTTTTCAGGAACACGCACCACACTCGAGTCACGTCTTCTAATAGGTGTACACGACTTTCACTCAAGTGGTCGTCTTATCCGTGATGACTTTTTGTACACATCTCTTGGTGAGCCCCGTGATGCTACGTTCCCCGAGAGACATTTGCTCTTTACGAGCTTATATCTAAGTATAGATGTCTCTCACGGTCTTCTGAGCACTCATCTCACACGGGTTGAATTTTTTTACACTCCACCAAGAGAGCCTCTTGATAGGTCACCTCCTTTGATAAGTTTTCAGGTCATTATTAGATTATCTCATAGAAAGCATGTTGTGTCGTTCATGTTTCATTTGCATCATTTGCATGAGTATGTCGAGTCATTTCTTCATCATTTGCATGTGTCTGTTGAGTTGTTTGTCCGCCGTTTGCATATGTGACATGAGTCGGTCCGACGAAAAATCCCGAATGATAATAATTTTGTAAATCACATACAAATGTTCACTGGCAAGAGCAGGTACTTCATGAAGGCGAGCAGGTGATGGTGAGAATCTGCGTTGTGAGGCTCTATGTGTCTTGCTAAAGGCTTGAGCGTTAGGCGAATGGATCCATATATAATCAATCATGAGACAGATCGAAGCAAACACTCATGATCTTGATGTCCTTGCAAGTATGGGTATCTACCTGGTAGTTAGTGTTGAGGATATGACGTCGTACTACGAGCCTCGCGAGTATGTGGACCCAAGCAGTGGGGATTTCCAGCCGCCCACACCTCCACTCATGTTGCCTTGCAACTCCCATAACCCACCTATGTATGCTGGACACTACTACTCACCTACTTCTGACACTCACCCACCTGGGGACTCGCCTTCTTTGGTTCTACCGATGGCGTCACCGATCGCACCAGGATCCACCACTCGTGAGTTGAGCGATGAGATCATCATGGAAACCAGACTCCACCAGTGCATTGCACTACAGACGTTGGTGACTCTTGGATACTTGCAACAGAGCTTGATTGATTCGCCCCTGGACTTCGACTTCAGCACGACCGTCTCCATTCACCGGAGATGACAGCTTTTCAGTCAGGGGGAGTTGATTGACGGGGACACTTTTCCAGCGACGACACTTAGGCGACCTCTGGTAGACTTCTTCGAGTTTTGTCTGGCATGCAACGAGAGAATTCTAATCCTTATTCATCGGGAGATGAATTCTTTCAAGTCAGGGAGATTGATGCAGAGCATAGACGAGCACTTGCAGTGGATGACGAGTTTTGATCTCATTCAGGGCTTATTTGGCGACTTTCCATATTTGGCGTGCCCGGGTCGACGATCGGACTCCACAGATGTGTTCGGATTCGCGTTGCGAATCGATTTGATATATTATTTCCCTATTTTGCATTTTATAATGATGTATTTAGATGGCCCCACCTTCGACCAATCATAGTCATCGAGGGTGGGATGCCCTAATCCTTTTATTATAAATAGATGGTTTGTGGGCTGGTTGAAGGCATTGCAGATTTTGGAGAAGAGAAATCCTGAAATCCGGCGATCCCTCCACCGAGCCGACTCCGTGGAACCCTAGGTGACGACTCCTAGGTGTCAATCTTCCTCCCCAAGGTACCCCCTAACCCTAGCCCTCTTTCCCCCCCTCCCAAACTCCCTCCCGCAGCCCCATACAGCCCCCAAATCAACCAACGTTTGGCTGTCCAGAAATCTTCTCCTTTCCACTATTCAAAAATGAAATTTACTATTACTGGAGTATAGTTTTCCTCCTCCCAGCAGCCTGCCAGCCACTGCTTTTCCATCCCAACACCGGTCGGTTGTTCCTCTTCTAGCAACCCAGCCGACCCTCCTTTCTCCCAGGTTTTCCCCACCCGCTCCGTTGTTTGAGGCCTTGCTCCAGTCCGGTGTCCCTTCTAAACCAGCCGCCCAGCCCCATAGCCACCACCGCAACCTTTCAACCCTTCCACAGGCCTAACCCGACCCCCCAATCATTCCTCTTTTGTGGATCCACATCCCCACTATCACCGCTTCCCAAAATAGTCCTGATCCGGACTGTCCAGCTCTAATCTGTTATTTCCTCCACCCGTTCATCATTCCCAAGCCCGGATCCATTCTCAAAACATCAGATCTATCCCTTCTCCACTCGGATTTACCCATACGTGGTCGGATCTATCTATTTTCAGTCTGATTCCACCTTCCACCATTAAGGACAGTCACCTACGTGCTACGTCATTTCCACGCTGGCTCCGGAATCTTCAGTGTCTCGGTCAGCCCACTATTTTGTGAGACTTGGTTGTATTGGTGTATTATTTTCAGCATATTTATATTGGATTGGATCTTATGATTGTTGTGGATCTTTTGTATGGTAGTTATTTGTTTGGATAAATATTGTGATTTGCAGGATTTATTCACCGCGCTCTGGCTTTGGCCCTCCACGCGGAGGAAAGCCTAAGCTTGCTTTTGCCCAAATAAATTATTCTGACTTACATTTGAATTAACCGTGTGGGATATTTTAATTTATTATCTAATTTGTGATTTAATCCGTCGGATTTGCATAGCATGTAGGGTTAGATCGCAGATTTCCCGCCGCCTATATATTTGCCATGCGTCAGGACCACTTTCTTAATTTCAAGAGAGTGAGTTTCTACACACTCCTAGTAGGTTAATGGTTGGACATCCGACTTATAACCTCTCATTTCAATACTATAACTGTTGATTTTCTTCTGCTTCTCTTACAGGCTATCAGAGTGGAGTAGCTTGTCATAGATAATCACTATCATCAAACAAAATAAAGTATTAATAGGAATCGGGATAAAATATATCAAAAAAGTAATAATAGGAACCGGGATAAATATATCGAGGCAAGCTCGATATCCAATCTCTTAAGGGCAGGATCCCTCTAAGAGCATTTCTTTAATGTGAACCAAACTAAACTAATAAACCAAGATAAAGATAATGACTTTCCTCCACTCCGTTATATAGGTAGCAGTGGGTATACAACATAATTACAGACATGCCACCAAAGCTTCAAAGGTAAGGGGCGCATAAACAATGTGTGAAGTCATGTTCGTATCAATACTCCCTTTTGTCAAAAATTGGTCTTATCCTCAAGATCGGGAGCTAAAATGTCATTCGCGGGCGTAAGAGGATCCTAATCTGCGAAGTTGGGGTCATCATCCTCAACATTGATCAGCAAACGCAATTCCTTGAAAGTGCATTTGTGTGTTAGGGAGTACAAAGGCTTGCGGCTAAAACAAAGATCATTCCGGTAGAGCTCTTGGTACTCCTGGTGAGACAGGCATTGTGGTGGTGAAGGTATTGTCAGCAGAGGGGCTGTAGGAGGTGGTGGTGGGCCGAATAATGAGGGGTCTAATTAGTGGAGTCCTGGCTAAGTATTGGGAGGTTGTGGCAGCTTGTATGGTGGTCGGACAAAGGGAGGTAGTGGGGATGCCTACAATTCCTCGTCGATGCAGTGAGTATTCTCCAACGCTAGATATAGTGGAACGGGTGTGGACACGAAGGCATACACAAATGTAAGGTTGTAGACAAACCAGTAAGTATCTCAGGTAATGATCCTGAGAGAGGCATGGGACGTGTGTGACAACCTTGATGAACTTTATAATGTGGGTTGGGACGATGTCCAACTGATGAACAAAGTTGATGCTCTCGTCTGTGTTGCCTGTTTGATGTGGATCATCAAGGCGAAGGAGTTTCTCCTTAAGTATGGGTTGCGACGATGTACGACTTATGAACGAAGTTGATGCTCTTGTGTCGTCAAGGCGAAGGAATTCCTCCTTAAGTATGGGCTAGAAAATTTCAAAATATTTTGGTGCGTGAAAGGAACCCAATGGAGCATCGGGCCTTCTATGTATATAGTCACCATTGGGGCCTTCTGGTTTGTGGGGGAGGACCGGTGATCAAAGAACTGCTTGGGGCGACTATCCAATTGAGGTGGTAAGTGTTGTCAACACTAAAATCTCAATGCGACAGAGGTGGGCAAAGTGAATGTCCCTGGTAGGGTGTAGGATCCCACTCAACGAAGGGCCTATAGGACGCCACGGAGGACGGTTGCGGAGATGCCTGTTGACGGTTGACAACGGTAGCTGCGAGCTTGCGAGGGAGGAGTGTGAGATCTTCTAACTGAGCTTCGAGCAGATCCAAGCGAGTGGAATCGGTAGAAGCCAAAACTGAGGCGACCTCACCGACATGTATGGACATTGAATGGACGTACAAATGGATCAAAGGAGCAGAAGAAGAGAATGGAGCAACGACGACAGGCGGCGGAAGAGTTGTTAGAAGTCGATGAGCATATCGTACGAAATGGAAGCAAAATGGTGTTAATGCAGCGTGAAGACTTGCTGGAAGAAGATAGGGCAGCTAGAAGTTGAGGATTGTGCAACTCCGGGCAGTTTGACTCCAGTGAAAACCAAGAATTGGTTCATATAGGTTTGATTTAACTCCTTGATCTAATTGGTGAGAATAATTTTTGAAACAACTTATGTTGTGTTTTTTCCTTATCAGTAGGAGTAAGTAGATATCTTTGTAGTTTTATAGATTTACTGGAGATGAAAACTATCTATATATTTTTGGTGTTTCTTATTTTTGTTGAGCTGTGTTATGTTATTACATTGTTTAAGGATTTAAAGAACATGAGAAAGGGTCCATTTAAATTGTTGTTAGTACAAAGTAGCAACCTTCTAGTTGTTAAAGAGCACTAATTATCCCAGAAAACATGCATAGGTATATTTGTCGAACATCTCCATTACATTATTAACCATAATTCTTTTTCGTAGATATGATAGGAAAACAAAACGGGGGAATGTTGGTGACTTGGAAATCGAACAATGTAGTGATTTTTGCGACTGTGCCCACGAGAAATTTGATTAGGGAATAAACAAACCAACCAATTCAATAGGGATGGTTGGACAAATTTGATGACTGACCTTCCAAGCATTTACCAAAAAATCGTATGAACAAGGTCAAAAAAGAATAGATGGGATATAATGAAGAAAGAGTGAAAGTTATGGAGTGAGCTAAATGGCAAGAAGGCAGGCTTAAGATGGAATGCATCCCAAAAACTATAGAAGCATCAGATGAAAGGTAGGAGAGATTGAAGTTTTAAATCTAACTCGTACTTTACCTTAAAATGTTACTTCTCATTATACATATTAGAGTGTACCTGCGGCAAGGTGAGATTAATGTCAATGTCTATAAGAATACTGGTGTCGAAGTAGGTATGACTGATATTTCCATATTAGGAGATGTAATTGTTGAAGCACTACACCATGATCAAAGGTTCTAATAGCTTTAATTATTAGTCATATTTACAAAAATATTAAAACCGATATTTATTCATGTTTACTCAATTTTGATAGTGAACGACAGCTCTGAGATTCGAAGGCAAAAACTTTATTTGGTTATTACCAATGTTAAAATCAAATATGTGCATATTGATGTCCATCTAAACATTATTTGTGCTATTACATGTTATTAGAAAAAGCATAAGATTGTATTAATTTTCTTTTATTAATTAATAATTGTGTTTTAAAAATGAAATTTTTACATTGGGGTATTTTGATCATGTAACACCACGCTACTATTTTACAATGGCAAATTGTATTTTGTTCTGGAAAGCTTTGCAAATGTAGGTTTATGAAACATTTTTCTTCATTTCATATCACTAGATTCACACCGCTCCATTTTTCGCAATCACTCCTCACCGCACCATTTTTCATCACCACCATCCAATCAAAATAATTTTAGGCAAGACTTGGCAAACTGGACAGAAAATGAGAATACATAAAGCCAAGCACAAATAGTTGGGACAAGGTTAATGATGACGTCATGACGATGATGATAATGACAACGACGACACGAGCCCACATATTCTCTGCCATTACAATAGCTTCACTTTGTTATGGGCCCACGAAGACGGTGACGACACATGGCCGCGAGAGCCTGTATGTTGAATTCTCGTAGTCTTATTATATTTCATGCACTTCCAAATTTTATCGTGCATATCTTGTAACCCGAGTAAGAGGCATAAATATAATATTTTGGGAGTCTTCCCCTTCCACTATATATAGGCGAGCTAGGCGGTATACTCCCCTCTTACTATTTCTCGCTCTTGTTCGAGCTCGGCTCCTGTTGTATCCTTTATCATTGGGGAAGCTAGGTCAAGGAATGGTAAAGAGGATCCTCGACATCTCCCTCTCACGATTGTGCCCCGCTTGCAATTAGAGGCGCATATCACAGTCACATCTTTCAAACAATTTCCAACTGACAAGCACCTTCCTTAACATCCATCTACATAAAAATAAAATAAGAAGTTTAAATCAAAGGGGGAATGGTTATGTTGAATAAACTATGTAAAAAGGTCCAATAACAAGGCCCAGCTAGAGCCTTCTATCACAGTCACATCTTTCAAACAATTTTCAACTAACAAGCACCTCCCTTAACATCCATCTACATAAAAATAAAATAAGAAGTTTAAATCAAAGGGGGAATGGTTATGTTGAATAAACTATGTAAAAAGGCCCAATAACAAGGCCCAGTTAGAGTCTTCTATCTCTTTAGGTCTTTAGTTCCTATATCTTAGAATGAGATTGCATCTCCCTCTTCACTTCCTATATAAACGTACAAATACTTGTATGTAGGTGTGTGAGTGAAATAAATAAAATAATTTCATTATATTTCTCCTATTTTCTGTGCTTTTCTACATGGAATCAGAGGGAAATGTGCCTCCTAAAATTTTACTTTCGCTTGGCTTGAGCTCTTATTCCTGCAGCCTAAAGACCTTCAGCGGTCTCATTTCAAATTGACAGCTGCTTTCCCCCAAAAAATTGTTGCGTGTTTCTACGCATCCTGCCTCTAAGCTTTAATAGATTCTAGCGCGCCTCCTGCTGAGACCCGCAGCCGATTCTGTCCATCTGACCATTGTGCTCTCTGGTCTAACCGCGCAGCCTGCTCTTCACTGCTCCTCAGCTCCTCTCGCCGCTCCTCAGCTCTTCTCCTGTGATTCTTTGTCCTCCGACGAGATCGCCAGTCTAGCTCCTCTGTTCGCATCTGCAATTTGCGTTCTCCTTCTGTTCACAGGAGCGCTTGTCTGATCCTCTGTCCGCCGAAGAGATCACCTGTGTGGATCCGCTTCTCGCGTGATCCTCATCTCACATGATCCTCTTCTCGCGTGACCCTCTGTCCGCCAAATAGATCCTCTTCTCGCGTGATCGTAAGTCTTCTCGTGTGATCCTCTGTCCGCCGACACGCGTGATGTCCGCCAAAGTAATCCGCCTTCTTGCGCATTCTTCTCAGGCGGCTGACCAAGTTCTTGTTAGCCCCTGCTTTTGTGTGCATGTTTACCTTCTTGTTTGCAGTCGCTCGATTCTACCCCGTTATCACTGTCCGCCAGTGTTTAACTCGTGCTTGCCGCCAATACTTGTCACCAGTTATTTCCACCAGTGCTTGTCAATCTAACACTGCCAGTGCTTATCGCACTCATCACCAAGATCCTGACTGCAGAAGTGCCTCTAGTACTTGTCGCCAGTTCTTGTTGCGCTCATCACCAAGTTCCTAACCGCGGAAGTGTGCAATCTCAATGGATTTGAATGATGCCTCATTTCTTCCTGCTCGTGTTATTGATCCCCTTCTTGAAGTTCGTGATGAGCTTCGGATCACCACCATTTCTCATCATGGAAAGATGAACTTTGATGAGTTGGAGCACTCTGTTCGTCGTGTCCTTCAGACTAAAGGACAACTCCATCATCTGACTAAGGCTACACCTACTGAGCGTCAGAGACAACCGAGGAATGACTCTGTGATGACGGTTGTGTTCAATATTGGATCCTCAACTCTATGGACAGTGAACCATATCGATTGTTCATGTATCATAAGATGGTCAAGGTCATGTGGGAGGAACTTCACTATCTCTACTCTGGTAAGGATAGCTTGCAACACATGTTTGATATCATCGCGGATCTTCAATCTCTCAACGTAGGGGTGACTGGATACATAACCTACTTTGTTTCGAGTTCTAAAACTCTGGTCGAATCCTGGATTCAACATCGGCCTGTAACAGCGGACCTCGTTGTCCAACGTATCCAGAAAGAAGGGCATCGCCATGATGATGGCATGTGTTCCGCCTCAGCTCCGCAGCGTTTGGGCTCATATCTTTTCTTCCTCCATCATTCCTTCTATGTCGGATGTGTGCTCGATGCATTCAAAAGTCATCCCCCCTGATTCTCCCGGGAATCTGTCTCCGGCTCTCCTCCAGCAAGCCTTTCCATCTCACCCTGCTCCATCAGCTCGTAGGGCTCGCACCGGATCTCGTGGACGAGGTCACACTAGAAGTAATCGCCCTCACTGTTCTCACTATGGTCGAGTTGGTCATTTTGAGGCAACATGCTTCTGTAAGCATGGTATACCCATGCAACACACCATGCCTCCATTGCGTCCAAACTAACTTCCACCACCAGCCCCGACATTGATGCCCTGTGCACACAACTTCAACATCTTCAAGGGATGATCATTCGTCCAGCTGACTCTGTTACGTCGATCTCCAATGAAGGTATCTTCTGTCTCTCCCAAAGCTCCACTTGGATTGTGGACTCTGTTGTCACCCACCATATTACTCCCCAGAAACCACCATAGTACTTGGACTCGGTGCATCCCAAGTTCATCACAGTGTCCAACGTGCTCTACATTATGCAAGCTCCTCTCACAGTTCTCTCATCCATCACCTCAATTGATTGGCATCGATGTCTTGGGAATGCTCCTCTCCAAATTCTCAAAAAAGTTCTTTCAGATTTCTCCATTGCCGACTTTACTTGGGAATCGTGTATCTTTAGCAAACAACATCGCACTTCTTTTATGCCTCAATGTACTTGGAGTGATGCTCATTTTACTCTAGTTCATTCAGAAATTTAGGAATCATATAAAACTACTAATGTTTCAGGTTACCGTTATTTTCTTACTTTTATTGATGATTACTCTTGCATGACGTGGTTGTATCTACTTCACGATCGTTCTGAACTCGCTCGTATGTTCCATGCCTTTATTACAGAAACTTGTACATAATTTTCACACTCCATTAAAACAATTCAGACGGACAATGTGTGTGAATACACGAGTCATGAGCTTAATAATCTATGTACTGAGTCGGGGATCATCCATCAAACCCTGTGTACTTATACACCCCAACAAAATGGTGTAGCTGAGCGAAAAAATTATCACTTTTTAAGAGGTCGCTCGCTCACTTATGTTTCAAATGCAGGTTCCCAAAATCTATTGTCATTTTTTGTTCTCTATAGCTTGGTACCTCATCAATCGCATGCCCTCCTCCATTGTCAACTATGTGACTCCCTTCGGTCTTCTATTTCTCTCCAAACCTCTCTTTCCAGTCACTCATCATGTTTTTGGAAGTACCTGCTATGATTACATTCTTGGCCACTCCACTGACAAGCTTGCTCCTCGTGCAACCAAATATATGTTTGTTGATTACTCTCGTAATGAAAAAGGTTATGTCTGCTACTCTCCTGATGATCATAAGGTTGTTACATCAACAGATGTAACCTTTCTCGAAGATCAGCCCTTTCACTCTTCCACCCAGCTTCTCCAACACCTCCAACACTACCACGACCTACCATCCATGTTACTTCTCCCCTACCACCTAAAACTCCACCAACAATCATTGCACCCTCCAAACCGCCTCTTCTGTGTGTGTACACTTGTCGTCCTCCTCATTCTGATGCCCCAAACAATTATCCTCTCCAAATGATATCACACGGTCTGAAGATCCGGTACACGTATCAACCGTTCATCCTATGACGAATTATGTATTCTTACCTCGCTTATCCCTGGCACTTCACAACTTTGCATCTTCTTCGATGTCTATTTCCACCCTAAACTCTCTACAGGAGGCTCTTCTGCATTCGGGGTGGCGTGTATCCATGAATGAGGAAATGACTGCTCTTCAAGCAAATCACTTGGACAACCTTGTGTCGGGTGTAAATGAGTCTTTACCGCCAAACATGATCCAGATGGGGCAGTTAAACGACTGAAGGCTCGCATGGTGGCTCGAGGATTCACAAGGTAACAAGGTCTTGATTATGTCGTAACCTTCTCGTCTGTTACAAAATTGAATATTGCTCGTGTATTAATCTCCCTTGTAGTTCATCGACATTGGAAATTGTATCAATTGGATGTCAAAAATGCTTTTTTCAATGGCGATCTACTAGAGATTGTCTATATGCATCAACCTCCCGAGTTTGAGACCACGGGGGAGTCCCTCGTTTGTCATCGAAAAAATATCTCTATGACCTCAAACAGTCTTCCTCGAGCATGGTTTGACAAGTTTTGTCAGGTTATTCGTAGTGTTGGATTTACTCGAAACTCGGCTGACTTCTCTCTATGTACTCGGCATCATCCGACAGGCACAGAGATTCTCGTGGTCAATGCCAATGAAACCTAGACTACGGGTGATGATGACAAAGAAATACACTTGATCAAGCAACATTTGGATTCTACTTTTAAAACTAAAGACTTGGCAAATCTTCAGTGCGTCCTGATGAACTTGTTGTATCTCAACGGAAGTACTGTCTTGACTTGCTTCATGATGTTGCCTACTCTGGATGCAAGCCTGCTAATATTCCTATGGATGTCAATCATAATCTCTGTTCTCATGCCTCAAACTCTGATCTACTACTTTCAAACTCAGAGTATTATCATCCTCTTGTAGGGAAATTGATATATCTTACAGTTATAAGACCTGACATAACCTATGTTGTTGGAGTTGTCAGTCAATTCATGCATACTCCACGAATCTCTCATCTCTAGGCAGTTGAGTGCAGCCTTCGATACATGAAGACGTTCCAAATATCATTCAATATGTTTCATAATTTATAACTTAAAACCAGTTAAACAAATAAACTAATCACGGTGCATCTACTAGTAGCATTTACCAAAAAAGATAGTGACTTTGGCCAAACATTCAAAAGTACAATAGGCGCATGAATTTGTGATGAAGACAAAAAATTGAATATTAGGGCTCGGTACATTTCAATTTTTCCAAACACGTAACAAAGGTTAAAAGCAATAGTTCCCTAGTTCCTACTTATACTAAAAAACTGGGACCAAATGTATTGTTGACCCACATATGGTATACTATAGCAACATGACTTTGCTTGGACGGTGATAGTTTAGTGCTAACAACCACGCAATTCATGAAGGCCATGATATGCAATACAAACAAGGCATTGAGATCAGATATATGTTGATAGAGAGACCATATTCCACAAGTCCAAAGTAGTGAATAGAAAATGGAGGATTTAAAAAGCAATTACTGCATGGAGCTTACCTGCTCCTTAAATTGTTCTTCTTTTTCTTCAAAACTTGGAAGGGCAACAACTTCTACCTATGATTGAAATGAATTCAAAAATTAAAAGCAGTGTTGTAAATATCAGATGTTAGCGACATGTCATATTGAGTTTTTAAATGTAGGATGTCAGAAATCAAAGACATATTAGGAAATTTTAAAATATCGGATTTTAATGTCATATAAACACAAATTAAATTTTTATGTATGCTTAACATAATTATATATTCTAAAAGTAAATAATTAGCATAACAAGTAGACGAACAATGAGTCATGTATATCCTAAAATAAAACGTGTCCAAAATAAAATATCATTAGCAAGTACAAACAGAAATAGTGTAAAATATATTTAATATTATACAATAATTTTATTTTGATAAAAATAAATTTTACAACAAATAAAGAGTATTTAAAAGATAAATAACCTTGATTGATTTTAAATCTTTTCAAGTTTGATAAACCTATGTTATAAGCTAAAAATAATCAATTAATAAAAGTGTTGAATTGTTTAACATTTTTTGAATATGCAATAAGAAATTATATATAATGTGAAAAAATTAAACAAATTTGGGTATACTTATAACATATATTAAAGAAAATGAAATAATATGTCTAGTCAATTTAAGCATATATAATAAAATAAATATATGTGATTTAAATATAAAGTGGTAGTTTGCTAACATAACTTAATATAAAAATAGCAAACTGTATGTTCAAATTTCAAAAGTCATATTCGTCAATATATCAGAAAAAACTTATATTAGCATGTATTTACGAACTGACATAATTTATTTTTTAAGAAAAAAAAATATTTTCCCCTAAAAAAATGATATGTTGGAGGACATTTAAAACAATGATTAAATGAATGTTTTATTCATCAGAGAAAAAAACAAGCAAATACTGCTTATATTACTGTTTTGAATACTTACATTAAAAAATTCACTTAGTGAAGTATCTTTATGAATGTGTGGTTTGCCAACAGAATCCCAAATCTGTAATCAAAAAAGATGTCATGTTAAACAATAAATAACATAATGGGTATATATATAATAGAATAAAATTATCAATCAGCGTTTACCTTTTGAATATCCTCTCTTAAAATAGGTTCCAACTTCTCCATTGGGGTCTACATATGGAAAGACAGCCATGCATATTCAGGATGTGCATATACATAGCAAAATAAATTTCAAATACCAGCCAAAAGGTCAAGAAATAGTGCACCTTAGTCTTGTCCCGTATGACAAAGAGCAAGGTTGCTTTACGTGGACTAAACAACCGCATCATAGCCTGTTAAGGAAGTGGCAAGGAAATTCCAGTTAAAAACTAGAACGAAAATGTGCATGGTTTCATCAGACATGCAACCAGGGCCTTACTTGGAATACAGTTTTTAAAAGAGGTTTATTGGCAGCATGCTCGCGTCCAATGTCATGACACCACCTGCAGCAAGATCATCAAAAAGTAATCATTGATACGTGATAAAGCAAAAAAAAAAGGATCAGCAGGCTTACATATTGATCAATACTATATCTGAAATTGCTAAAGCAAAAAGAGCACTCTGCCTTTCAAATGCAGTATCATCCTGAAAAAAAAGACGAGAGAAGTTACACGTCTAGTACTTAAACTTGATGGTTGCAGCAATTTGTTTTCTGAACACCAGCAAACATAAAAATGCTCAAAAGAGCAGACTTTTACCACGTGCATGAGAATATAAGTTCTTAATGGCAGTTATTCTTTTAATTAAGACTGTATCACTCATGATCTAATTTGATGTGTGTCAATAGTTTAACGTATAGTACTTCTTAGGAAATAAATTAAGGTTCAAATGAGCCTTATTGTGTTCGAATCAGAAACTACCAAGTCCCATAATAGTGTACATTGTGACAACCTGTCAAGTTTGCAATTTTTCCAGAATACATAATATTTTTGACAGAAAATTATTAGATTTTCAGGAACACAGAGAAGACCCTGTGTGTGTGCGCCTATTTCTCTTGGAATTAAGAAATGCTAATCACTATCTAGATTTAGCTAATAATGTACAAGTAGCACTAATTACGCATACAAAAATAATTAAAAACTCAAAAAGATGATGAAATATACTTTTCGGCCAATTAGGAATAAAAATGCACTAAACAAAGGCTTTACAATACCTGTCCTCGTTCTCTCCCATCAGAGCCCTCCAAATCCAAAACAATAGTACAAGGTTCAATGTCCACACACCTTGCAAGCCAAATTCCTTTAGTAGTCTGAGATCTGAAGTATTAAAAACTTTGTTATCCATCCATTCACACGAAAGATAAGTTTTAAGTTAAAAAGTATGGCATCGGAGAACTTGCCTCCCTTTAATTGTATCCATCTCTCTAAAGTTGGTTTTGAAAAGATGATTCAGAAGAGTACTTTTCCCTGTCAGAAGAGAGGAAAACAAAAAATACACGCCCTATAAAAATCTAACAAGAATGGATATAAATAATTCTCCAAGCACTGTTTTCTTTTAAAAACAATGCTAAAAATAGTAAAATCGATAGTACAATATATTCATTGCTCAATTAATCAGATGAACCCAAAAAATACATTACCAAGTTTCATAACTTAGGAATATCTAATGCGTAAAAATAGGGGGTGATGTAAGCATCCTGATTTGGTAGAAATGCCACATCTGTGACTCAAACCCATGACCTTCAAATCACAATAAGATAATATGACATCATACTCCATTATAAGAAGTCAGATTGTGTCCTCCATCCTAGGGTCCGATATGCAAGGAGATTGTTTGGTTAGTATCAAATCGCATCTGAAAAGGTTGGGTGCTTCTTTATAAGTGTTAGAGAAAACATCACTTTTCTAAGCTATCATTTGGAGTTGTAAAGCCCCAATAGCAACCAACAATGGTATCAAAGCTTCCGTTGAAGATCCAAAAGATTGACAATGGAGGAAAGACAATAAAAGTTTTGCATGGCCCGAGGAGAAGTATGATGCAAGGGTAACTTCAAACTGCGATAAAGGAGCAATTGATATTAAGATGAATTAGTTGAACAGCATGGAGACTCTCGCGCACAGTATCATACAAATGGCGTTAAGCACTCCAACAATTGCAAGTGTTATTTGTGATCAGTGTCAAGCGGCAGCAATACTTCAGTCGCTGCATGATTTCTACAATCTGATACTTTAGGTTTCTTTCATTTAAATTTTTCTAATTTTTTTTTTTGCTTTCCTTTCCCTAGTATACTTTGTTATCCATTGTTTTAAATGTCATTTGACATGTCCGACATATCTACCGGCGTGTCGTTTTTTAGAGCAAAGTGACATTTTTTGTTAAAAAAAATAGATTATCTTTTTGCAAAATATTGGCCGACACGACTTTTGAATATACAGCCAAATTTTTTATTATTATTATGTTAGCAATATATACTCCACCAATATGTATTATATATTATGTATGTTTAAATCAATTAGACTTATTGTTTCGTTCTCTTTAATATACATTACTTTTATAATCATTTTTTAAATAACTGTTTACTATATCTTTCAAAATTCGTATTACAAAAACTATTACAACTTTCGACAAATTTAGTTGATTATTTTATATTTTTAACATAAATTTGTTGAGCATAAAAACACTTATAATAAATCAAAAATACTTGGTCTTTAAAACTTCTTTATTAGCTACAAAACTTAGTGTTAACTAAATAAAAATATTGTATAATTCTTAATATATTTTATGATATATCTATTTGTACTTGTAATTACTAATAATTTATTTTGGATACACTTTGAATTTATTTTGGTAGACATGACTTAGTGTTCATAAATTTGTTATACTAATTTTTTAATTTAGAACATATAATTTCGCATAGTATATATAGCAATACATTTTTAGTTCGGAGATGATAATCTGATATATTAAAATATCTCTGACAAGTCTCCAACTTCCAATATCCGATATCTGAATATTTAGTCTGACATGACGTGAACATCTGATATTTACAACTTTGTTGACAACATATTTGATTTTCATCTATATACAGTCAGATGGCTTTTCCCACCCAAATATGAAGACTCATTGTTAGATAATAGATATAGTGTACATTTTTATGGTCGAGATTGCTTAGGCTCAGCTTGGGTGTTGGGAGCACCCTCTCTTGTGCATATATATATATATATACGAGTGACAGGCACGGGCCTTTGGCCCGGGGGGCATTCGGCGGGGGAGCAACATTTGTCATGGGAGCGACATATGTCGTGGTGGCGACATATGTCGTGGTGGCGACATATGTCGTGGGGGCGACATATGTCGTGGGGGCGACATTTGTCGTGGGGGCGACATTTGTCGTGGGGGCGACATTTGTCGTGGTGGCGACATTTGTCGTGGGGGCGACATTTGTCGTGGGGGCGACATTTGTCGTGGGGGCGACATTTGTCGTGGGGGCGACATTTGTCGTAGGGGCGACATTTGTCGTACGAGGGAAACATATGTCGTTGGTGCGACATATGTCGTGGTGACGACATTATCTAATTAGGACCAATTAAACAAAGATCGCGGACAGAACGACAGTTTTAATTAACTCTATTTTATTTTTGATGCTTATGGTACTCTGAAGGATCTCACATCTTGATAGCATTGCCGATTTTTGAAACTCACCATTCAAAGCCTAAAATGATCCTACATTTTCATATGAGTAGTCTAATCATATCTCAACATCTATGAGATATCAAGAACAAAAATCTAATAATTAGAAAGCAAATGATACTGAGATCCAAACAAATGCGTGGACAACTCAAAATTCATAGATCCAAGAACTATGTCCCCGAGGTAAACCATTTGTTGTACAATGTTCACAACCTTATTATCAACAACAACACTCAATCTGTATGTAATGTTACTTATCATTACATTAAATTAAAATGTAAAGCGGAAAAGGTAAAACAAAAACGAAAGCAAAATGTAAATCCAAATCATAAACGAAATCTAAAATGGAAATTTTTAAACGAAATCTAAAACAGAAATTTTGAAACGTAATCTAAAACGGTTAGTAAACCTAGATCTGATCAAAATGTAAATCGGAAACAGTAAAACAAAAATGAAATCAAAATTTAAATCCAAAACCTAAAATGAGTCTAGAGCGAAAATTCTAAAAAGAAATCTAAAACGGATATTTTAAAACATGTTCAACTACGACAAAATGAAATGATCAGTTCAACTACGACACTATGAAATGATCAGTTCAACTACGACACTATGAAATGATCAGTTCAACTACGACACTGCAAATCACAAAGTTAAAATTAGATCAAATCTGAAATCAAAAATATTGTCTTTTGAAATCTTAAATTAAAACAGAGAACTCACAAACCGAAATCAAAAACTAAATCAAAACCTAAAGAAAAATTAAAGAAGAGAAGTTAGTAAGAAATGAAGGTAATCTAAAATGAAATCCAATCCCTAAAACCAAGGCGGAATGAAAATTGTACGTTCTAATTTCCGTTTTTAAGTTTTTTTTTTTATTTCAGTTTTTTTAATTTTTGTTTGGATAACTATTTGTTGTAATCAAATCATTTAGATTTTTATGTTTGAAATGTTTAATCACAATCGAGTACGCACAAACCTATATCAAAAACATGTTCAAAACTGAAATTTAAATTTAGAAGATTTTGATTTGTAAAGGTTTTGTAGAAATGGGTAATTGAAAAATAAATGAAAAATGGAATAAAAGAGTGTTATTGATGGATGAAATCAAAATCAAACCCTAAAACTGAATTAAAAACTAAGAGAACGAGGGAGAGAAGAAGGAGGTATTCTTACAGGCGATTTGGAAGGGTTTCTCCTGAGAGGCGAGTGGCAGAAAGAGGAAAGCGGGTTGTGGAGGTAATCGGCGGCGGCGGGAAGACAGGTTGTGGAGGTCGGCGGAGGCGGTATGGGGGGTCGTGGAGGTCGTCGGTAGCGGTTGGTTGAAGTGTGCGTCGGTGTCCGGGGAGAAGTCGTGGGGGTTTGGTAGTGTCGCGATGGAGAATTCTTTGCACGCGGTGTCGAATGCAGGATCAGGGATGGGAAATGTTGTAGTTATAGGAGGCGTGAAGTAATCCAACGATGCCTGAAATATCAAGGCAGATTCAATGGCCAATATTAATTCTTTGATTTATGAACTCATGTTATTGGCAGACCCTGATATTTCTTTTTAAGATAGCATAGATATATACGAGTGACAGGCACAGGCCTTCGGCCCGGGGGGGATTCGGCGGGGGAGCAACATTTGTCGTGGGAGCGACATATGTCGTGGTGGCGACATTTGTCGAAGAGACGACATTTGTCGAAGGGGGAAACATTTGTTGAGGGTGCGATATTTGTCGTGGTGACGACATTTGTCATGGTGACGACATTATCTAATTGGGACCAATAAATCAAAGATCGTGGACAGAAACGACAGTTTTAATTAACTCTATTTTATTTTTGATACTTATGGTACTCTAAAGGATCTCACATCTTGATAGCATAGTCGATTTTTGAAACTCACCATTCAAAGCCTAAAATGATCCTACATTTTCAGATGAGTAGTCTAATCATATCTCAAGATCTATGAGATATCAAGAACAAAAATCTAATAACTAGAATGCAAATGATACTGAGATCCAAACAAATGCGTGGACAACTCAAAAATTCATAGATCCAAGAACTCTGTCCCCCGGGCAAACCATTTGTTGTACAATGTTCACAACCTTATTATCAACAACAACACTCAATCTGTATGTAATGTTACTCATCATTACATTAAATTAAAATGTAAAGCGGAAACGGTAAAACAAAAACGAAATCAAAATGTAAATCCAAATCATAAACGAAATCTAAAACAGAAATTTTTAAACGAAATCTAAAACAGAAATTTTTAAACGAAATCTTAAACAGAAATTTTGAAATGTAATCTAAAACGGTAAGTAAACCTAGATCTAATCAAAATGTAAATCGAAAACAGTAAAACAAAAATGAAATCAAAATTTAAATCCAAAACCTAAATGAGTAGAACGAAAATTCTAAAAAGAAATCTAAAACGGATATTTTAAAACATGTTCAACTACGGTACTGTGAAATGATCAGTTCAACTACGGCACTGCAAATCACAAAGTTAAAATTAGATCAAATCTGAAATCAAAAATATTTTGTCTTTTGAAATCTTAAATCAAAACAGAGAACTCACAAACCGAAATAAAAAACTAAATCAAAACCTAAAGAGTAATTAAAGAAGAGAAGTTAGTAAGAAATGAAGGAAATCTAAAATGAAATTGATGCAGGACTGGCATCACACAAGCCTGCCACCCTGCTAGGCATCACACCTGCCCAGGGGTTCCACCGGGAGTCCACCTGATGGGCCTTTTAAGGACCCGCGGTCCGTACACCCCAACCCGTCTCCGGCCCCACAACAGGAGCACGGCAGGTTGTTGAGGCCGGGATTCGATCACCCGACCTCCTGGATAAGAAGCATTCAGGCAAGCTTCCATCACCAACTGAGTCGACTCAGTTGGTGATGGAAGCTTGCCTGAAAGCTTCTTATCCAGGAGGTCGGGTGATCGAATCCCGGCCTCAACAACCTGCCGTGCTCCTGTGGTGGGGCCGGAGACGGGTTGGGGTGCTTGGACCGCGGGTCCTGATAAGGCCCATCGGGTGGACTCCCGGTGGGACCCCTGGGCAGGTGTGATGCCTGACAGTGTGGCAGGCTGGAGTGACGACAGTCCTGCATCAGAAATCTAAACCCTAAAACAAAGGCGGAATGAAAATTGTACGTTCTGATTTCCGTTTTTAAGTTTTTTTAATTTCAGTTTTTTTAATCTTTGTTTAGATAACTATTTGTTGTAATCAAATCATTTAGATTTTTATGTTTGAAATGTTTAATCACAATCGAGTACTCACAAACCTATATCAAAAACTTGTTCAAAACTGAAATTTAAATTTAGAAGATTTTGATTTGTAAAGGTTTTGTAGAAATGGGTAATTGAAAAATAAATGTAAAATGGAATAAAAGAGGGCTACTGATGGATGAAATCAAAATAAAACCCTAAAACTTAAAAACTAAGAGAATGAGGGAGAGAATGAGGTATTCTTACAGGCGATTTGGAAGGGTTTCTCCTGAGCGGCGCGTGGCGGAAAGAGGAAAGCGGGTTGTGGAGGTAATCGGCGGCGGCGGGAAGACAGGTTGTGGAGGTCGGCGGAGGCGGTATGGGGGGTCGTGGAGGTCGTCGGTAGCGGTTGGTTGAAGTGCGCGCCGTTGTCCGGGGAGAAGTCGTGGGGGTTTGGTAGTGTCACGATGGAGAATTCTTTGTGCGCGGTGCCGATTGCGGGATTAGGGCTGGGAAATGTTGTAGTTATAGGAGGCGTGAAGTAATCCGACGGTGCCTGAAATATCAAGGCAGATTCAATGGCAAATATTAATTCTTTGATTTATGAACTCACGCTATTGGCAGACCCAGATATTTCTTTTTAAGATAGTATAGATATATATATATATATATCACTATTGTTAATGTGAAGAATACATTCGATCTTTACATAACATGGTATTAGAGGTCTAGGGATCGGAACTTCTTCCCTCATCTCGCTCCTGCGCTCGTCGTTTTGCGCTCGCCGATTTTGTCTGTGCTGAACACGTCTCACATGACGCCTCTTCTACTCCATGTTTGCATCCGCAGCCCGCGCATCTACTCTGCACTTGTCTACTCTGTAGCCCGCAAAAATTTTCCACATCTCCATCCACAAATCTACCCTGATAGGCTGCGATGACTTCACTCTAGCCAGATCTTGCGTCTGCGCCGATCGCAAGTCTCTCCTGCACCGATTGCAAGTCTCGCTCGACGCACAAAACCATTGCCCTCCTTCTGTTGGTCCGGATCCTACGCCTCCTTCGCCCTCCTGCTGCTTCGCTCTAACAAAATATTGTGTCTACTGCCCTGTCCGGATCTTGTGCCTCCTTCGCTCTACCTCAAGGCAACATCAGACACCGAAGTCTTACTTTGTTGCCTCTGCAACCTGTCGTCTTCCGATCTCTGCAGCCTTAGTTATTAAAGGCGCAAAGCGCACCAAAACGCAAAAAGAACTTGTAGTCTAGGCTCAAGGCTCAAGGCGCAGGCGCGCGCCTGACGAAAGCAAGGCGCAACCACATCTATTTTAAATAATCAGCATCAAACATCATTTCATCTTCTCAATCAAATTTACATCTATTTTACTAATTAATCATTCATTACAATTATTTATATCTCTTAAAATAGAATTAATATGGTCACGTGCATCATATCAAACTCTAAATGCACAATTATCTTTCACAAACACCAAATCAATCAAAAATTACTGAGTTCTTACATTATTTTTTTCTTCGTTTTTGAAAAAAAAAAATATTTACAACAAAAATCTCACCCAAGCATGACTTTTATGTTCCAAAGTCGCAAATCAGGCACACGAATGCACAAACCTTTGAGTCTACTAAGCCTTGAGACTTAGGCACGCCTTTAACAACATAACCTACAGCCCGTCGGACTTTGTCGGTCTCCTCCGTCCTCTTCTGAGCATACATTTGCCCTAGGTGACCACCTTCGTCCTCCACTGATTTGATGGCATCGTCTCACTCCTCCTTTGCCTTCCTTCAGAAGGCCGTTGCCATCCTTGACAAAAGGAACTACAAGACATGGTCCGCCACCGTCGATGTGATCCTCCGTGGTCTCGATCTTTGGGGTTAAATTGACGGCAGTAAGCCTGCTCCGCCCCCACCGGATGCCAATTCTACATACACCACACCAGCTGTCAGTCTTGTGGACTCTCTTTCTTTCACTGTCATCACGGCCACTTCCTCCCAACGCTCCAACTGGGTGAGGTGGCGCTCTGACAACTCTCGCGCGATAGTTGTCATCTATCAATCTTGTGAGCTCCACATTCGCAGGACCGTTTACAAGTTACCTACAGCCAAGACGATGGGATCACTTGCGTCGCCTTTACTTGCCATCTAGTAAGGCTCTGCTCTGCTCCCTAATTCAGACCCTTGGTGTCTGCTACCAGCGTAAACAGTCTGTACAGGTTTTTTTGATGATCTCCTATACCTCTTGCATCAGTGTGATGAGATGCCACCTTCCCCCTGCATTACTTGCACTCAGAGTGTTGTTATATCCCGGGATCGTGACTTTCAGCGTATGTATGCGTTTTTGATGCGCCTACGCCCCGAGTTCAAGCCTGCTCGAGCACAGCTTTTGCACCGGGATCCTCCGCCGTCTCTCAGTGATACCTTGGCCTTGGCGATTACTGAGGAGACTTGTCTTCACTCCTTGGACACTGTTACTCCTCCAGGTGTGATGTCTCATGTTGTTCCGATAGCTCCCCGGCTTCTATAATAGTCCTCTCCTGTGAGTTCTCTACGGCTACCCTCACCTGGTTATAGTGCTCTGGTGCACGTTGCTTCTCGTCTTCATCCATCAGCGCCCTCTGCTGCTCAGTCTGGCGCTCCTCGTCGCTCGCATGTTTGCTGTCACTACTATCAGTGTTTGGTTCATGTCAAATCAGAGTGTTGCAAGCTTCAAGGGACTCAACAATCTGGTCAACATGTCCTTGGTGCATCTTCAGCTCACTTTTCTACTTTGGCGCAGTCACTCTCTATTTTTTAGCTTGCCCAGTAAATTGCACAGCAGCTCTCTCACGGTTCACTGGCTCGCTCCTCTGCCTTTGTGCTCTCACCGGATGTTAATGACGTCTCAGCCTCTCAGTCGGCTGCCTCGGCCCCTACAGGTATCTCTCCCTCTGACTGGTTACTTAACTCTGAAGTCTCTTTTCACATGACCTATGATTCCACCCACCTCTTATCATGTCAGCCCGTCTCATCTGACCTTAGAATCATGGTAGAAGATGGCACCATTCTCGTCATCACCAGTTGTGGCCTCCATACCAGTCATTTCCATGTTCCCGAAGTTGCCTACATACTCAAGTTGTCCATGAACCTTATATTCGTCAACCAACTCACATCCTACGATTGTCTTGTTAATTTTGATGAGTTTGCGTGACATGTGCAGGATCGTCTGACAGGGAACTCCATGGAGCTAGTCGTCTCCATAGTAAGGTGTACATCCTTAATCGCCTTCATCATCCATCCACTCTATCGCCACCGATGGCTTCTACGCTATGTCTTCCTTCGGGGTTTCTCTCAGTGGTATCAACGTATCGGTTATCCCAGTGACTCCCGTCTAGCCTCCCTCAACATTCATGATTTCCTTAGTTGTGTTTTTGTTGACAGGTGTCATTCAGATTACTCTAAACCCGGTGAAGCACTCACTCTCCAATCATATCGAAATGGTCTTCCTACGAGAGCACTATTGTCGTGACACTCTTCCTCCTTTCTTTGTTCTTTCCGAGCAGTAGATTGCAGATTTGATGAATAAGCCGCAGACACAAACCCAGCATGCATATTTATTGTCCAAACTCTTGGTGTATGATCCCCTGTGAGTTTGCAGGGGGTGTTAGATATAGTGTACATTTTTTATGGTCGAGCTTGCTTAGGCTCACCTTGGGTGTTGGGAGCACCCTCTCTTGTACATGTATATAAATCATTATTGTTAATTTGAAGAATACATTTGATCTTTCCCTAACATCTTTTAACATACAATATAACAAAATGACAGATGATGCAAAGGCTTGGTATACTATGATATGCACTAAAGATGTATAAGAACCTCATGTCATTGAACAACTAAGATTATGCATGATATGGTCTTTTATTGACAGGTGAGGTCTTGAGGGTGGCATGTACGTATTTTGTGATCCTATGATTACTACGTGATAGAGAAGGACATTAAAGATAGTTCATTTGAAGTGGATCCCATTATGTAGTTCAATGAAGTGGTGCTTCCTACGACAAAGTAAGAGAGATGGCATTCACCCTACAGTGACATTGCCATATCCTTGGGGTGAAGCACCATCCATACTCCACTTTATGAACCCCAACAACATTTCAATTGTGAAGAGCCTATCATTACAGCAAGCAATTGATGTCGTGGTGGAATCAGGGCTTCGGTCGTGTAGTATAGATGGAGGTGAAAACTATGTTGTTAAAGGCAAGCCTAAGGCTTCAGATTTAACAGGCTCAGAGGCTTACGCCTTTTTGCGCCTTTGGAGCATAAAAGTCACGTCTGAGTGCGATTTATGTTACAAATATTTTTTCCAAAAGAAAGAAATAATAAGAACTCAAAAAGTTTTGCATGATTAAGTGTTTGTGAAAAATAATCGATTGTTAAGACTTAGATATGATGCAAGTGACCAAATTAATCCTATTTTTAAAGAGATATAAATGATAGTAATGAATAATTAATGAGTAGAATAGAAGAAAATTTTGATCAAGAAAATACACTGATGTTTAATGCTTATTTTTTTAAAATGAATGTGGTTGTGTCGTGCCTTCATCAGCCCTGTGCATGTGCCTTGAGCCTTGCGCCTAGGATCCAAGTCCCTTTTGCGCCTTGGTGTGTCTTGCACCTTTAAAAACTAAGGATGCAAAGGGTGGTTGAGCAAGTAATCTTCCTAGTAGTCGACATCATATCCTTCTGGCCGGACATGTCATTTTGTCACACTAATTCTTTCGGAAAAATTTCTTGAGGTATTTCGCAATAGTTTTGTAGTTGGAAGCTGCAAGAAACCTTATGCATGTTATTCAACATAAAATTTCCAATGGCGCAATTACATTTGTATAATAAATACACCAATATTAGTTCCATGATGAAAAATAAAAATTTCATTACTTATAAAGTTTTTTTCTTTTGTATTATCATGCATTCATTTACTAATGTAGTCCATGTACATTCAATGTTGTAAATATTGGATGTTAGTGATATGTCAGATTAAATTTTTAAATGTCTGATATTTGAAGTCGGAGATATGTCGGGGATATTTTAAAATAACAGATTTTTATATCTTCTAAATAAATATTTATTTATTTGTTGGATAATAATTGTAATAATACGTTGTAAAAGTAAAAGAATAATCGTAACAAGTAGAAAACTAATGAGTCGTGTACATATCAAAATAAATTCAAAAAGTATCAAAATAAAATATTATTAACAAGCACAAATTGATACATGGTAAAATATATTCAATATTATATAATAATAGTATTTTGACAATACTAAGTCAATAGAAAATAAAGAAGATTTGAAAACTAAATATCCTTAATGAATTACAACTTATTTCAAGCTTATAAATTTATATTAAAAGCATAAAAATAAATAACTATAAATATTTAGAGATTTTTTCACATTTTTGTAACATGAAATATGAAAAATAGTATCTAATAATTATACAAAATAGATTGTAAGAATAGAACATTAAAAGGAATGACATAATAAATTTAATTTATTTAAGTATACACAATATAATACATATAAGTGATTTAAATTTATACTGATAATCTGCTAAACAACAACAACACTTCAGCCTTTATCCCACTATAGTGCATGATATGTTCAAAAGTCATGTTGGCTAATATATTAGAAAATATCAAATATATCGTTATATATTTTACGAAACTACAATCCTTTTTTAAAAGATGTCATTTTTCACTCAAAAAAACATGTTGGGAGACATGTCGGAAGACATTTAAAACAGTGTAAACATTAATACATCTTGAAACTCACAAATAAAATAAGAAAATTACATGAAAATTTTGAATAAGGGCTTGAACTAGTCTATTTGTATGCATAAAAGGAAAGGTCAAACTGATGTGATCAATAGTTTTAGAAGTGCATCATGGTTAGCATCATTGGTAGGCAGAACTAAAAATTGACCCATATGGCCATATTTGACCCAACTTTGAAATTTGGGTTGAGTATAAAGGGTAGTGAGTCTATAATCTCAAAAAATCTCACTTTTGAAGTATAAAGGCTAGTTTTTACCATACTGATGTGTGATAACTGGCAATTGTATTTAACATGTATAACATGTACATCAATAATTATATTTAAAAGCCGTAATACAAATTTTATGCAGTGTTGATATTGCCAAGAACTCCAAAACATATATATTCAGTATTTGCTTTTTATATACCATTGTATTTGAGTTGAGATATTACAAAAAAAGGTAATGATATGTTAATAGGTACATAGTTCATAATTAGACCAAAGAACTACAAGCAAACAAAACTAGAGTATATCTTAGTTATTTTGATCAACTGTCCATATATGGATCTAGTTATTAAAATCTAATATAAAGACGGGCTATTAATCACGGCAAAAGTAGCCAGATCTGTGACCATACATTTAGCTAACATTCAGAATGGATGATGGCTTCCATATGCTTAAGATTGTTTTCATAACTAACTAGTTTAACGAGCATGGGATCTCCCGTGAACAATATCCGGTTGGCAACGTTATTCTACACGTCTATTTTTCACACTTTTATTTTATTTTATATTCTTATATTTTTATGTAGTTTAATTTACAAGGGAGACCATTAAAGGCACTTGTTAGCGTTGTGAGAGCTTAGCTACTAGGCAAGTTAAACGGGGAGGGGTAGACTAAAAAAGATTTGGAATGAAACTATAAGAAAATACATGTACTTTGTCATTAGTGAGATTATGACTAAAGATAGGACGCAATGGTGACAAATGATCCATATGGATGATGCCACTATGGTGGGATAAGGGCTCGAGTGTTGTTGTTTGTAATTTAAAAATATTTAATTTATTGTAAAATTTTAAAGATTATATTGTAATTTAAAAAATCTAATTTATCAAATGGCTTTGACAAATTGGCTAGTGTAGTGTCAATATGTCTTATTAATATTGTTCGAAACCACGGTGGGACCCTCGTCGGGTACATGAACCATGGATCTGTGGCCGACTGCAGTCAAATGGCGAGAACATCCCCAACCAAATATCTCCTGGGCACGTGTGGGACCCTCGTCGGGTACATGAACCCAGATCACACGGAATAAATTCCCAAGTAAGTTGTTGAGGCCCGGGATAAAACCTACCTGGGAATTTATTCTGCGTAATATGGGTTCATGTACTCGACGAGGGTCCCACACGCGCATAGGAGATTTTGTTGGGGATGTTCTCGCCATTCGACTGCAGCCGGTCACGGATCTGGGTTCATGTACTAGACGATAGTCCCACCATGGTTTCTAACAAATACTAAAAGATGTCTAAAATATCACGTCCTTTTTATGGCAGATAGAACATCATTTTTTGTTTTATTATCTTATATATGTCAACAAAATCACGTTAATGTCACGGAAAGGTAATAGAAAATTTTAATTGCAACATATCCCAATATCTAATAAACTCATAAGAAACATTTTTTAATTACCGTATGAAAATATGATGTAACCCAAAATGGCAATTTGATTTTAAATAATTAATTTGAGATCATTTTAAATTTAATAAAGAAGCTTGACTCCACAGACAATAAATTGAGTTAATTAAACCAAGAGTCGCATAAGACATGCACAAGGGCTTAGCCATCAATCGACGGGTTCTGACGAAAGATTCACCGAAGCCGACGGGAACGGAAGGGAATAGGTCGACGATGCTCGTGGAGATGGTTGCTGACAGTGTTGGGTTGTGGAGGTGGAACGTTGGGCGGCTAAGAGGAACGATGCTTGCGTGACTAGATATTGGGCAACACTTCCAAAAAAGAAAGATTTCTCAATATCGATTTGTCCAAGCTATTTTGGGGGCCTAAGGGCCGGTTTTTTAATAGGGGAAAAGATATTTAGAAAAGAGATTCTTTCAAGGAAAAAATCAAAGAGATTTTCTTTTGTTTTGGGTAGGAAATTTGTAACGATCAAAATAGGGGAGATTTCAAAGAATTTGCTTCCTTACTATTTCACACCATAAACAATTTTCAAAATTAGAACATAATTTTTACTTCAATATTAATTTTGAATATGCTTTATTCTAATTGATCTTTATTGGTGTGTTTGCCTTAATTAACATATTACCTTTGACGGATCATTTTATTTAGGGTCTTATTAGACAATCACTCCAATAAGTCATAACAACGAGCGCGAAATAAAATATAGGTGTGCGGGAAGCATACACAATACATATGTAAATAACATAAAATTAAAATGCTACACTTACATCAAAGTATAACAAAAGTAAATTATTGAAGTATTTAACTTATAAATAGAGCGGGTTGGACCAGGCAAATGAATTGGTTAAACAAGCATTCCGCTCAGTGAACTCAAAATTCACCTCTTAGTTACTAAGAAACATGCAACTACAATTGCTAAACCATGCTTGTGTTGGCTACTTATTAAATGACATAAACTTATATTCAAGAATGACATTGTCAAAGAACATGACGGTCATATATGTAAGAGCACAAACAAGACCAATCAAAAAAGGCCCCTAACTTGGCCAAAACCTAATACAAAATATCTCTCCCCTTCTAGATGGTGATGGTAAACAAGCCACCAGAATGCTATCATCATGCACCTTCCTGACGTCTTCACCAATCATGGTGAACATGCTACTGCTAGATCTCTTTGTTGTCATTGTCAACACTAAAATTCGAAGGCACTATAATATGACATGGAGGTCAAGGAAATTCTCTTCAAAAAAGTTTGTTGATAGGGCATCTGAATGTAAAGAGAATATAGAGTTTCTAATGCAAATAGATCATATGATATGGAAGCAATGCAAAAAACATGCAATTAATGCAAGCAAGAGCAATTAATCCAATAGCTATTCACCAGCTTTGAAAAAACCAGAAAAATATAAAACCCAGTTTAGATGGAAGATCAATGGCATAAGCCTAGATTTTATCACTAGAAAATATGGATCACAACAGAAAAGAGAAAGCCGTGAATAAAATTCATACAATTGAAAGAAAATACAGCAAATCTAACTAAACAAAATCAAACTTTCAAGCAATAAACTGATGCTTGTACAGCGAGAATCTATACAAGGTTTTTCAAACCCAACACTCAATCAAACAATAAAATTCCGGAAAGAGAGATTTGCAAATTAAAAAAAAGTATTATTTAGCGCTGATAACAAAATTACTGGGAACCACATATATTTTCAAACTAAAAATATCAGATGGAAGAACCATTTCATTAAAAAGAAAAGTTAGCCATAATGAATTATGTTACTTTGAATGCAACCACATATATGGAGTTCTGATTTTCATATTTTCTCTAAAGAACTTATCATGAATAAATCTATTAGTATGTTAATGCAATATGACTTTAGCAGATACTATTTGCTCAATTTTACAGGGACTGATATATTTGAATTATAGTTTAGTTCTATCCTTTTAAATTCAAATTTTATATCATCTTCAGTAGGGTGGAGATTTAGGATGGAAAGATGAAGACTTTTGGCTTGGATGGAACTTGAATAGATGCCACGAGCAAACTTTTTGGCTTAGCTTGATCCCTGACCCATCGCAGAATCAGCTAAAAATAAAAACAATATATATTTATCCAAAATAAGCGCGCATGGATACCATTACTATGAATATATGCATATAATACTTTTAAAATTTATCAAAAGAAATTGAATTTAGGCCAAATCAAAATCAAATTGATTTAATTCCAAGCATGGATACTACTAATAATTGTGTTAAATGTTTTGACATTTTTGATAATATGAAATAAGAAAATATAGTATGAAATAATAATACAAAATTGTTTGTAAGAATAACACATATTTAAGAGAATAAAACAATAAGTCATATTGACTTAAGCATGCATATTATAATACATAAAGGTGATTTAAACATATATTGTCAGTCTACTAGCATAACATAAAATCAAATAGTGGACGATATATTCAAAACTCGTGTCGTTCTATATGTTACATAAAATCATATATATTAACCTGTAAAAATTTTACAAAAGCACAACCTAATTTTTTTTAAATGTCATCTTCCACTCAAAAATGACATGTCGAACATGTCTGATGATATTTTAAATAGTGACCATGGGTCACTAGCAGCACCACGATACATATCACGCACCAATGTCTCGTAGAGTTTTTCATAGGACCAAGATATCAGAATGCGATTTGGTGCCATGCCTCTCCTATTGAGGTCTATCACGTCATTTTAAGACGACATTGGCAGTACAACAGACACGTCTTACATGACAGTGTAAAAAACTCACTCATTCGAGCGTAATGGATGCAAGATTGTTCTTATCTGCCAGAAGAAAAGCCTTGTTCCTAGAGACCCAGAGAGGTCTTCACACCCCCCTAGTACTATTTCTACCATATCCTTCCACTTCGCTACTATGTTACTGACAGGCCCGCAATATCAAGAGGAGATGAAAGATAGTGGTGTAGTCTGTATGCTCTCAGGCATTGATTCCACTCCCTCCACGATAGAAATCTCTAGTGCAGTGCGACCTCTTGACGAATTTTCTGAGATTATGTCGGAGTAGTTGCCCGATCAGCTCCCTCTACATTGATTTGATGTCAGGAGTTAGTTTACCTCATTTACATCGTTATTGTATGAGTCTAAAAGAGCATGAGGACCTCCATAAGTAGATGTCTGATCTGATATTGAAAGGTCACATCAAGAAGTGTTATAGACTTACTCAGGAGTTGTCGGAGGAGTGGTCGGAGGTGGAGATGATGGTAGCGAAAATACTGCGGAACGTTGACCGCGACTGCCTAAGAAGGGCTTGCTCGTTGGAGGAGAGAGCTACCAAGACCTCACATAAGAGAATAGGAAAATAGATTGATTTAACTCCTCCATAAACAATGATGGAGGAGGGATCTATAGAAGGCAGGAAATCGATGACCTAACACTACATGCTATGCAAAGCCCGACGGATTAAACCACAGTTAGATAATAAATTTCAACATCCCAAGCAGAATATTTACAGTAAGGTAAAATAATTTACTAGGTCGAAACAAGCTTAGGCTTTCCTCCGCGTGGAGGGCCAAAGCAAGAGCGCGCGGCGAATAAACCCTGCAAATCACAATAATAATCTAGGACAAAAATTCTACGATAATGTTTCTCTAAGCAAATATAAAATGTTCAACTCAATAAATAAATGTCGAAAATGATAAACCAATACAACGAAATCTCACCAAATAGTGCGTTGACCAAGGCACTGAAGAATCCGGAGTTGGAGATGCGTGGACGACGATCAGAAGGTGGAACCGGCGGCGTGGAAATATAAGAGGTGGTTGTCCTTGGCGGCGGAAGATGAAATCGGATCGGAAATGGATGGATCCGTCCACGTAGGTATAGATATGGGTGAGGAAGGATAGATCCGACAATAAAAGGTAGGGCCCGGGCTGAAAAATCCCAGATCTTGACTGATCTGGAAAGGGGAGAAATAGGGTTGGTGGTTCCACAGAAAGAGGGCTGGCGGTTTTGGCTTGGTGGGGCTTAAGAGGGGCGGTGGCTGCAAGGTGGAAAGGGGGAGGCCGGTGGTGGGTTCAGGGTTTGAAAGGGAGGGGCGGACGGCTAATGGAATCAACACAGGTTGACGGCCTGATGGGGGTAAGGCGGCTGGGCAGGCGGTTGCAAGGTGTAGAGGAGTTGGCGGTCGGCAGTAGAGAACCCTGGAGGTGGTGGTAAGGGAGCTGTAGAAACTATAGGGAGTAAACAGTTAATTTCATAAGTGAACAATAAACTGAACAGGAAATAGGAATTAGAGAGGGGGGATGGTTTTGGGGTTGAGCAGGCTGAGAGAAGGGGCGTGGGAGGGGAAAGAAGGGGACTAGGGTTAGGAAAATCCTTAGGGAGTGAGATACAAGCCTACGAGTCGTCACCTAGGGTTCCACGGAGTCGGCAGCGTGACGGGATTGCTGGAATCCGGGAATACTTTCACCAAATTCTGCAGTAGCTCTAATCAACCCACTAACATCTTATTTATAATAAAATAAAGGCTAGGGCATCCCACCTTTGACGACTATGATTGGCTGAAGGTGGGTCTACTCAAATACAATGATAATAGACCAAAAATACGAAAGTAATATATCAAATTGATTCGCAACATGAATCCGGACGCATCTACAGAGTCTGATTGTCGATCCGGGCACGCCATATATGGAAGGTCGTCAATTGGCCCCGAACGGGCCAAAAACTCATCATCCACTGCAGGTTCATGTCTCTACTTTGCATCAATAAACAAGACCCCAAGGGTCCCGTAAAAAGAAACATACCGGGGAATTACCGTAATTCGCCTGACACACGCTAATAATATCATATAATAAAGAAAACATCATACAACTTGATAATAGAATATAATAAAGAGAACACTGCCAGAACATCACTCCTGTCGTCCAAAAAGAGCTTGACCTGAAGCTCAAGGGAGGTCCTCGGTGGAGCAACTTTATCAAACATCTTCATCGTCAGAGTCCTCGACGTGCGGGTAGAAAATCTTGTTGCACCTGTGGCCTCAAGTGAACTGCTTGTCGCAGTTAAAACATAATCCCTGGGCGCATCGTTGCAACATCTCGGCCTGAGATAATCGGCGGACCGGTGGGGTTGGAGGCCCCTCGGTACAACCTTAGTGAATGATGTTGTTGGTAAGCGGGTAGGCCTCCTGTGCTAGCTGGAGTCTATGATCGCAGAGCCTGGCCAAACACATAGCAGTCACTAAGTCTGGAGGGGCCACAAATTCGAAATCCAGTCGCAGGAGGTCATGAAGTTTGACGGTGAAAATGACGACCTGGATATCCGGGGCAAGAGTGACGTGCTAAAAGAAGCTGAAGTTGTTCCAGTTACTCGTCCAAGGATTCTATTTGTTGTAAAGATGCGAGTTCTTTGAAGGGGTTGTTGCGGATAGGAGGTTTGAAACACAAGTTGCAGAGCCGCTTCAAGTCTTCCAAAATCAGATTCAGCCCGTCGGTTAGGAGCCAAGAAGCCCATAAAAGAGCGAGTAGAGCATGTGGTTGGATGCTAGATGCATTCATTCTGATGTCGGAGTTTGTTGATGGCCAAAGAATTGCTCACACTTGGTAAGCAAGCTCAATGGATCAGTTTTTCCATCGTAGCAAATTTGATTTTGTCTGTCATTGCATTTGTATCTAGCCCTAGTTTTCATTTAGAGTCTTACCCTGCGTCAGTTTGGTATCAGAGCTAAGTTGGGTTACATTATATGTTACGTAACGGTAAGGCATATAGGCATTCAATGTCGAAGTCAACACCTCAACACGATCAGGACATTACCAGTTTTAGCACTGATATTTTAATGTCCAATCTCCAAAAAATTTTGGAGGATCGATCTGATAGAGTGAGCTCACAATTACACGATATAAGAGAGCAGTTTCAAAACCTAACCACTGGAGTAGAGGATCTAGAGTCCAGTAGGTCTCCTAGTCTAGTGAGGTCCACTAGGCCACAAGTTGTCCAATGTTAGGATTGTAGTGAAAGAGGAAGAACTCCTGCATACACTCCAGATCGTATATTCCACAACCCAATTGCACAGGCTCCGCAGCCCACCCAGGAGGCCCCAGGGGTAGTCAATGATTGTTACAGGAACCCCAATGGAGGTGGGGTTGTTCCTCCTCCAGAGGAACAGCCTCCGCCTCAGTACCCCCTGCATAGAGGTCATCACGGTTAGGACCCTCGATACCATTATGATCGAGATGACTATATGGGTCGCCATGAAGCCCAGGGACGAACCTACATAGGGCCGAGTGTGGGCAGCCTCCCACACTAGATTTTAAAAATATTATCTTTTTGTAGTAGAAAACGAGTTTATAATGTCAGATACGTTATAAACTAATATACAACAACACTCGAGCCTATATCCCACTATAGTGGGGTCGGCTATATGGATCCTTCGTCATCATTGTGCCCTATCTTTTGACATAATCTCATTAATGCCTAAGTACATCATGTTTTTCCTTATAATTTCATTCCAAGTCTTTATTGGTCTACCCCTCCCTCGTTTAGCATGCCTAATGACTAGACTCTCACAACGTCTAACAGGTGCCTCTAATGGTCTCCTTTGTACGTGTCCAAACCATCTTAGACGAGCTTCCCTCATCTTCTCTACAATTGGTGCTACTCCTATCTTATCCCTGATACATTCCTTCCTAATTTTATTCAATCTCGTGTATCCACACATCCACCTAAGCATTCTCATCTCCGCAACTCCCATTTTTTGCTCATGAACACAATTCACTGCCGAACACTCAGAACCATAGAGCATCGCGGGTCTAATTACAGTACGGTAAAACTTGCCCTTAAGTTTTAGTGGTACTTTACGATCACATAAGATCCCTGACGCGTCTCTCCACTTTAACCCACCCGCTTGGATTTTATGTGTCACATCTTTATCAATACCTCCGTCTTTTTGAACTACCAATCCAAGATATTTAAAACCCTCAATATGGGAAATATCCTGATAACCCAACTTAATAACGAAGTCATCTATCCTTCTTGTACTGCTAAATTTAAGCTCCATATACTTAGTCTTTGTCATGCTTAACCTAAAACCCTTCCTCTCTAAAGTATCTCGCCAAGATTCAAGTTTTGCGTTTACACCCTCGCGCGTCTCATGACCACAACGATATCATCCGCAAAAAATAAAAACAAAGGTATTGCTTGTTGGATATGTCTGGTGAGCTCATCTAAGATAAGGGTAAAGAGATCAGGGCTTAAAGCAGAACCTTGATGTAAGCAACAGTGATAGGGAATTCCTGTGTTAATCCCCCAGATGTCCTCACTCTAATCGCTAAATTTGTATACATATCTTTGATTATGTCAATATATGAAACATTTACACCTTTCTTTTCTAAGACTCCTCATAAGATCTCTCTTGGAACTCTATTATAAGCTTTCTCAAGATCAATAAATGGCATATGCAAATCTTGTTTTCTTTCTCGTTAGTTGTCAATGAGTCTCCTTAAGAGATGTATAGCTTCCATGGTCGATCTCCCTGGCATGAATCCAAATTGATTCTCCGAGATGTTAGTCTCCTGTCTTACTCTTCTTTTTATTACTCGTTCTCATAGTTTCACGGTATGACTCATCAATTTATTTCCTCTGTGTAATTAACACAATTGTGTATATCTCATTTATTCTCATACAAAGATATCAAGATACTTTCTCTTCATTGGTCTGGCATCCTCTTTGACTTTAGTATCTTATTGAAAAAATATGTAAGGCACAAAATTCTTTCATTTTCTAGACATTTTCATACTACGATGGGTATATTGTCTGGCACAACCGCCTTTCTATTTTTCATCTAATTTAGAGCATCTTTTATCTCTGATACTTGAATTTTATGATAAAACATTATGTTTTTATACTCCTCTAATTTACTTAACTCTTCCAAATTTAATTCATTGTTCTTTGTTCATTATAGAGTTAATAAAAGTATTTTTTTCCATCGTTCTTTAATATCCACATCTGTCAAAACTATATTTATCTCATCATTTATGCATTTTACTTGACT
Organism: Platanthera zijinensis; assembly: GCA_039513925.1. Taxonomy (NCBI): domain Eukaryota; kingdom Viridiplantae; phylum Streptophyta; class Magnoliopsida; order Asparagales; family Orchidaceae; genus Platanthera; species Platanthera zijinensis. Next base: position 74,430,752 of record CM077091.1, read on the forward strand.
TAAATCTCTTGTCTTCATTTCTCTAGCTCGAGCAATTTTATATATGTCACGATCTCCATCTTTGGTATCTAGTCGCTTATAAAAATTTTCATAAGCATGACTTCTTGCTTTACCTACTGCATGTTTAGCTTCTTTTTTGGCGATTTTATACCTGGCTAAGTTTTCATCATTCCTACAAGCATAGAGTGATTTATAGCTGGCCCTCTTTGCCTTCACTTTGTCTTGCACTTCCTTTTTCCACTACCAAGATTCATTATTTGGGGGAGCACGACCTTTTAATACTCCAAATACGTTCATTTCACTTATCCTTAAATGTGAAGACGTAACTTCACATGAGACATTATAATCAACATAAGGGTTATCAACAAGTTGTTTCATAACTACCGTCTTGAAATCAACCTGTTTTTTTTCTTCAAGTTCTACCACAGAATTTTTGACAACATTTTTGTTCTTGTCTTAAATTTATTATATTTAATTTGTACATCTAATACCATTAACCTATATAGTGTTGTCAAATTTTCTCTTGCTATGACTTTGCAATCCTTACAAATCAATTTATCAATTTTCCGAGTCATAAAATAATCAATTTGTGACTTATTTGGTCTGTTTTAAATGTAATTAAATGTTCTTCCCTTTTTATGAAAAACGTATTTGATACAATTAGCTCATGTGCTACGACAAAGTCTAAAATGATTCGTCCTTTTTCATTCCTTTCTTCATATCCATGTCCTTCATGAACGGATGTGTAATCTATGTTTTCCTTCAACATATGTCCATTTAAGTTTGCTCCTATGAAAATCTTCTCTCTTTGTGGGATTTCTCTTACTAAATCATCTAAGTCTTCTCAAAATTGCACTTTAATAGTTTCACTTAATCCTACTTGTGGTGCGTAAGCACTGATCAAATTAATAGTTTTCTTTTCTATGAACAATTTAAGAGCTAAGATTCCATCACCTTTTCTACTTACCTCAACAACTTCATCCTTCCAAGTAGTATCCACAATAATACTCACACCACTGCTTGTTTTATTTTTTTCTATGTACCATAATTTAAAACCTGAATTATCTAAAAATTTAGTCTTATCACTCACTCATCCACTCTCTTGCAGGCATAAAATATTTATCTTTCTCCTAATCATCATATCCACTACTTTCATAGTTTTCCTCGTTAGCATACTTATAATATAACTTCCAAACCTAAGTCGATCACAATTCTTACGACATACTTCCCTAAGACGTCTAATATGTGAGAACTCTTGCCTATTTAACATTACACTCAAGTCCTCTTGAAGGTGCAATAGTTTTTGCCAAGACGCCGCATTCGGACCATACGATGAGCACTCTTGCATATTTAACACTACACTCGAGTCCTGGACATGCAGCGTTCCGTGTCAAGATGCCGCATTCGAACCATGCGACGCGTTCCTTAAAGGGAACAACCAAGCTTTTGCGCAATTTCTCAAAAAATACATACTCATAAGGATGACTAAATTTTACGCTGGTCGTCTACCTAACACAACCCTCACCATTTTTCATCTGGGCTTGGGACCGGCATAGGCTGATTCGCTATAAACTAATATATTAAAATAAAAATATTCTTGTTAAAAGTGATTTCTTGGCATAGTTGGTAGAGTTTCTTTCCCTTAATCAATAGGTCTAGGGTTCAATTCCTACCAACAACAAAATTTTGTTTTTTTTCTAAACAAGATTAAAATGTTATTGTTTAAATGTTTTTTTATAAACAAGTTTCTTGTTATATTGTTATTTAAAAATTTATTAAAATATATTTGTTGTTATATTGATGTTTAATTTTTGGTTACAAACAAATCTGTTGTTATTTTTTTGTTATAAACAGATTTATTGTTATGTTTTTTTAATATTTTATTTATAAATAAATTTGTTGTTATGTTGTTTTTGTTTTTTTTAAACAAGTTCATTATTATATTATTGTTTATTTTTTATAACAAATTAATTGTTTAAAGTTTTTTATATAAATAAGCTCGTTATTACGTTATTGTGTGAAATGTTAAAAGTATTTAAAATGGATGATGATACTCAAATAATCCACAAAGAATAATGAATTAAGATAAATGATATCATTTCCCCCGAATTGATCAACTCTTTTAAATATTTGTGTGAAAATATAAACATATTTTTGATATATTAATCAATTTATTTTATTAAATATTTTTATACTCCCCCCACACTAAATATAATTCTTGTGTCGGTCACTGATGATGCCCCCAGAGGTTATGAGGCTAACATTACCCGTCGTATACAGGTCGATGCCCCATCCTATGACGGGAAGTTAGATCATAAGACATTTAACGATTGGTTGATGGAAATGGACAACTACTTTGACTGGTTCGAGATGTTCAATGAGAGGCGAGTAAGGTTTGCCAAACAAAAATTAATTGGGCAGGACAAAGTTTAATGGACAAGTTTGAAGCGCTCTCTAGATAGAGAGGGTTTTGACACCATCACCTGATGGGCCAATATGAAGCAGAAACTTAAAAGAAAAATATCTCCCCGCTTCGTACCGTAGCCAGCTCCTAGAGCAGTTCCTAGCTCTACAACTGATGCAACCCGCAATGCATCTTTTTAGTTTTATTATTGTACCTGTATTTTCCTTTGCGACGCATGTCTTCGCGCTTAGTTGGATGATTATGTTTTGTATCGCACATGTTGTTTGCGTAAATTTTTGTTTGCCTCGTTGGTGTAACTGGCCAAAGAGACCCTAAATACATAGAACTGTTAATTAGAAGATGGGTTAGTTTAGGAACTGCTCCTAGAACAGTTCCTAGCTCTACAACCGATGCAACCCGCAATGCATCTTTTCAGTTTTATTATTGTACCTGTATTTTCCTTTGCGACGCATGTCTTCGCGCTTAGTTGGATGATTATGTTTTGTATCGCACATGTTGTTTGCGTAAATTTTTGTTTGCCTCGTTGGTGTAACTGGCCAAAGAGACCCTAAATACATAGAACTGTTAATTAGAAGATGGGTTAGTTTAGGACAAGCTCAAATTAATTAACTATTTTTCCTAAATTTTTTTCTAAATGGAAATACTCAAGTCTTGTCCCCATCCCTATTTATCAAATCTTATGCCAATGCCGCAAGTTAGCCCATGAAATCCCTCTTTATGTTTCAGCCGGTTCTATTCAAAGCCCATCTCCCAAAGGCCCATTTATCGCATGATGAGAAAACCCTAATCTTCCCCTTATAAAAGCAACCCTTATTCCCTGCATTTGGTGGCTGGGAAATTTTACTGAGATTGACTTCTTGTCTCTCGGTGAAAACCCGCCGCACGCGTATCTCCGCCTCCTTCTCGCGCCTCTTCTCCAACGACCGAGCATCTCCTCTGCGTGAAGCCACTGCCTCCTCCAACGAGCATCTTCTCTGACGAGGCCTCCTCCAGAAGCCTCCATCCCCGCGTTCGGGTTTCTCCTCCCTGCTCGACGGCACCACCATCAGCCTCGCGCCTTCTTGCGCTGCTTTTCTCCGACGAGACCCCCGGTTGGGCGTCCGCCTGTCGCCGACGAGGACTCCCGAGGTTTTATTGGTGGTCGGAGACCTCTCCAATAGCTTCCTCCGGCGGGGACGCATCTTCCCCTCCTTCCAGACGGTGACTCCATCTCTCCCGACCTCGCCTCAGCCGCCTGTGCCCTTCTGCATCCACGGCTGACCCTTCCTAGAGCCTCCAGCCTTTCGAGACCTTCCTCCTTCCAACCACTACTTGGAGAATTGTACCCGAGCCCTACTGGTATACCTTGCTTGACCTCTAGCTCAATCCTGCGGTTAAATTTCAGATCAGATAATATAAATGAATAGTATTATTGAGAGCTTGCCTAGATTAATCACATCTCTTGATTATTGTCATTTTCATATCTGGATTATCCACCACCTAATTCTTATGCATGTGGAAATGTGATTCGTGACATTATTACGTGTGTGTGTGTGGTAACCTTACGTTCGCGAGCGACGCCTAGGTCATTTTATCCGTTTAAATAGCCCATGAAATCCCTTTGTGCCTAAATTATTTTAAAGGATCACATTTTTTATCGTTAAAAATCTACATCCCCGCCTTGGTTCACATCAGTTTGGTGTGGCTGCTGGGATATCTCACTCCTATCGTGGGATAGCCGAGAGACGTTCATTTTTAAAATTCTAAGTTTAGGATTTTTCGTTAAAAATTGAAGGATTTTAGCGAGCGCATGAAAACCCTACTGAAAAATGTTGAGTGTGTCCCTGCAGACCTCCAGAAGAATCTAAGTGGGGTATGCACCTCTTTTCACAACCTGGAACTGACAATGCACATGTAGTATGCTTCTTCTGCACACCTCTCCACTTCATACCATATAGTGGAATCTGGGGTTAGGTCTCCTGTTAGTCCTCTTCCTCACCCTATCAATTATTCGACGAGAACCTTGTCCCCACCCACCCCTACCATGACACTCACTTCGGTCGAGGAGGTTCTTCCCGAGCCACTGCTCCAGGAAGAAGAGTTTCCTCTTATCTTTATCACCCCGGCTGAAGTATTGACCTCACTTGTCTCCAGTATAGCACTCCCGTCAGTCGAGGAGTTTCTTCCTGAGCCTCAGCTCCAGGAGGAAGACATTTACCCTCCCCAGTACTCCGTCCCGACTGTAGTGGTGTGTCCCCTTGCTCACACAGAATCACAATCTTTAGTTGCAGAACTTTTTCCTGAGGCCCCGCCCAGGGAGAAGAATTTATTATTGATGTGTCACTCACCTCAGAGGACACAAATTTGGTCTCACTTCTCGTGAAAGAGTTGGCTAGTGTTGAGGCCTTCATCTTAGGAGACATAGACTCGTTCGTCATATGTCTTGATTTTCCTAGCCCAATGTCACCTCAATCCCGTGAGGCCACTGTCATTGAGCTTGGTGACCACTTGCTAGGGTCATTAGAGTCACCACCCTATATTGATTTTGTTTTTGGCGAACAAGCATTTTGTTCACATCACTTCTCTTTGGATGTAGGCGAGCATGTTGAGTCGCCACCTTATATGAATTTTATTTTTGGTAAGCACGTGTTTTGTTCACATTACTTTTCCTTAATTGCAATCGATCATATTGAGTCGCCTCGCCATCGTTTGATGTTTGAAAATTTTAGGTTTGGTCTTATTGGGAGAGTCGAAACGATTCATAGGATTTTTATGCCCCATAGGGGCACCCGTTTCTATGGTTTTTTATGGAAAATTCCACAAAATAATTTGGGATCTGTTTAAAATTTTGTGACACCAGCGGAATTTCAACAAGTGAAATTAGGACGATATTTGATCCGGGTCCAGCCGACATTCGTAGGTGTCTATCGGGCGAGTGTATGACGCGTTATGAATTAATAATTTCACAGGTTGATCACACTTGTCGTTGGCTTTACTTTCTACCTTGCACTTGCTTCCCGTTTTCCCTGCTGCCACATGTTTGCCCCACACACTGTTTATGTCATCCTCTGAAAGCTCTAATAATTACTACACATTTAAATCTTTGGTATGAAATTTTGACTGATGGATTGCGAGCCTTTTTGAGACCTTATAATCATGGTAGATTTCATCAACCGGGGTTACAATTTTCCAAAGGAGATTTGTTTCTTGTCTCTATCAGGGATGAAAGGTTACCTCCAGGTTTTGAGTCGCAAGAATGACACCCGTAAAACTATATGCAGCATCTCTCTGATCGACATTTGGATTTTCTACTTGCAGGTTACATCGAGTCTAGTTAGGATCCAGCTCTTTCAACCCCGGGAGAATCCATGCAACCTGCGATGCATCTTTTTAGTTTTATTATTGTACCTGTATTTTCCTTTGTCGCGCATGTCTTCGCGCTTAGTTGGATGATTATTTTTTGTATCGCGCATGTTGTTTGCGTAAATTTTTGTTTAGCACGTTGGTGTGACCGGCCAACGAGACCATAAATACATAGGTCCGTTAATTAGAAAATGGGTTAGTTTAGGGCCAGCTCAAATTAATTAACTATTTTTCATACTTTTTTCTAAATGGAAATACCCAAGTCTTGTCCTCATTCCTATTTATCAAATCTTATGCCAATGCCACAAGTCAGCCCATGAAATCCCTCATTATGTTTCAACTGGTTCTATTCAAACTCTATCTCCCAAAGGCTCATTTATCTCATGATGAGAAAACCCTAATCTTCCCCTTATAAAAGCAACCCCTATTCCCACTATTTGGTGGCTGGGAAATTTTACTAAGATAGACTTCTTGTCTCTCGATGAAAACCCGCCGCCCGCGTATCTCCTCCATCTTGCGCCTCTTCTCCACGGACCGAGCACCTCCTTTGCGTGAAGCCACCGCCTCCTCCAGCGAGCATCTTCTCCGACGAGGCCTCCTCCAGAAGCCTCCATCCCCGCGTTCGGGTTTCTTCTCCCTGCTCGACGGCACCACCACCAGCCCCGCGCCTTCCTGCGCTTCTTTTCTCCGACGAGACCCCAAGTTGGGCCTCCGCCTATCGCCGACGAGGACTCCCGAGGTTTCATTGGTGGTCGACGACCTCTCCAGCAACTTCATCAGGCGGGGATGCATCTTCCCCTCCTTCCATCCGGTGACTCCATCCCTCCCGACCTCGCCTCAACCGCCCGTGCCCTTCTCCATCCACAGCTGACACTTCCTAGAGCCTCCAGTACTTTGGAGACCTTCCTCCTTCCAACCAACCAATGCTTGGAGAATTGTACCTGAGCCCTGCTGGTATACCTTGCTTGACCTCTAGCTCAATCCTGTAGTTAAATTTCAATTCAGATAATATAAATGAATAGTTATTATTGAGAGCTTGCCTAGATTAATCTCATCTCCTGATTATCGTGATTTCCATATCTGGAGTATCCACCATCTAATTGCTATGCCTATGGAAATGTGATTCGTGACGTTACTACGTGTGTGCGGTAGCCTTACGTTCGCGAGGGACGCCTAGGTCGTTTTATCCGTTTAAATAGCTCGCGAAATCCCTTTGCGCCTAAATTATTTTAAAGGATCAAATTTTATTATCGTTAAAATCTACAGTCCCACCTTGGTTCACATCAACAACAAAGCACCCTTTCTGTCGTCAAGTACAAGACTCGTTTTGATAAGCTTGTCGTTAGGAGTGATGTTGAGGAGGAGCACATCATGACAACCTCCTACTTTAGGTTCGGACAACGGGCAGACATCCGCAGGGAGCTCATTCCTCATCGTCTCGAGACAATTGAGCAGATCTACCAGTCCACATTAGAGTACGAGCAGTACTTGCACACTACAGGTCCGAGGAGACCCCCTTCACAGTCTGATAGCTCTGCCACTAGGAGATCTACCATTAATATGCATCCCCGTACTCCCACAGAGACAAGGACCACATCCGCTGCCACCGGGTCCCCAATACCCGGGATTCAGTGTTATCAATGTCAAGGTAGAGTCCATGTTGCAGCGCACTGCCCTACACGGAATCTACTTATTAAGGAGGATCCTGACCTTGTATTTGATCCTATAAACCCACTTGAGGAGGTGATCATCGTGACGATAGAAAGGGGTTGGGAGGACAAGATCGATCGAGAACTTGAAATGGGTGTTATCAGCCACTTACTGCACATCCCCTGTGCGGATGAGGATTGGAAGCGGACCACTATCTTTTACACTTATTTTTCGAGCGCGGTTGGGACTGCAAGCTCGTCATCGATAGTGGCAATTATGTGAATAGTATAGCCCAAAAGGGGCTTGAGCACATGAAAATTAAGGCAGAACCTCATCCACATCCGTATCGAGTTGTTTGGGTAGATAAGACAGCTATCCAGGTCACCCAGAGATGTTAGGTTCCTATTCAGCTCGCCTCCTTCGAGGATAGTGTGATAGTGTCTGGTGCGACGTCATCCCCTGGACATTACGCATGTTTTAGTAAGCAGACTCTGGCTTTATGACAAGGATGTGACTTGTTATGGGCGGTCTAATACTTTTTTCTTCTTTGACAAGGTCTGCAAGATCGCACCGTGCCCAACCCAACCCAGAGATCACTCGAAGGAGAGGATCAAGCCTTCAGTTACTACAGGTTCCCCTACACTTGTTCATATCCTACATTGTAGTGAGTTCACTCGGTAGAGTCTAGATATAGGCCTCATTTATGTCGTTGCTACTTCTCAGACTACGGAGAGTGCTATGAACTTAGAGTTCATCCATCCCGAAATTCGACACATCCTATATGAGTAGGATGGCATTATACCAGAGGAGCTTCCTGGCAAGCTGCCCCCTCTGCGAGACATACGGCACGCGATCGATCTCATTATGGGTTCACCTCTGTCGAATCTTCCACATTATCGTATGAACCCCGATGAGTATGAAGAGTTCCGAGCTCAGATCGTCAACCTTCTACAAAAACAGTTTATTAGAGAGAGTTTTGAGTCCTTGTGTTGTACTGGCCTTCTTACCCCTAAGAAGGATGGTACCTGGCGTATGTGCATAGATAGTCGTGCTATCAAAAAAATCACGATTAAATATCAGTTCCCTATTCCACAACTCAACAACCTCCTTGACACTGTGTCAGGTGCCCAGGTCTTTCTAAATCTTGATCTTCAGAGCGAGTATCACCTGATCAGGGTTAGGTACGGTGACGAATGGAAGACGACATTTAAAAGATAGGTTATACAAGTGATTGGTTATGCTTTTTGGGTTATCCAACGCCCCTAGTACATTCATATGTGTGATAACTCGGATCCTAAGCCCATATATGAGCAAGTTCCTCGTAGTTTATTTTGATGATATCCTAGTCTATAGTCAGACCCATGGAGAGCATTGCATGGACATACGATTGCTCTTCGACATTCTCCAAAATGTGTACTTTTATATTCATCTGAAGATGTACATCTTTTTATCTGAATCTGTACATTTTCTAGGGTTTATCATTTTTCCTCAGGCATGTCCGTAGATCATGATAAAGTCAAGCCCATCCAAGAATGGCCTATCCCCACAAATATCCACGAGGCTTGAATCTTCCACGGGTTAGCCACATTTTATAGGCGCTTTGTCAAAGGATTCAATACTATCATGGCTCCTGACATGGCATCAAGGAGTTCGTCGAGTTGTGAAATAGGAAACTGATATTTAATCGTGATTTTATTGATAGCATGTCTATCTATGCACATATACTAGATGTCATCCTTCTTAGGGGTAAGAACGGCGAGTATGGCACAAGGACTCAAGCTCTCTCTAATAAACTGCTTTCGCAGGAGGTCAGCAATCTGAGTCTGAAGCTCTTCGTGCTCATTGGGATTCATATGATAAAGTGGAAGATTCGTCAAAGATGAACTCGGAATGAGATCGACCATGTGTTGTATATCTCGTAATGGGGGTAGCTCGTCAGGGAGCTCCACGGGTATAATGTCAATGTACTCATCTAAAAGGTGTCGAACATCAGGATGGATGGATTCTATGTCCATAATGCCCTTCGTAGTCTGAGAAGCAGCAACGACATAAATGACGCATGTATCTAGACTCTCCAGAGTGAACTCACGATGGCGCGGGATATGAACAGCAGAACAGGTCTAGGGACACCCGTAGTAATTGAAGGCTCAATCCTCCCCTTCGAGGAAACTCTGGGCTGGGTCGGGGATAATGTGATCTTGCGGCCCTTATCAAAGAAAAAAAGTATTGGACCGTCCATAATAAGTCACGTCTGTCATAAAGTCAGGGCTTGCCTAGGAAAACATGTGCAACGTACATGGGAATGATGTCACACTATACTCTATCCTCGAAAGAGGCGAGCTGAATAGGAACCTGACATCACTGGGTGACTTGGATCATTGTCTAATCTACCCAAACAACTCGATACAGATGTGGATGAGGCTCTACCTTAATTTGCATACGCTCAAGCCCTTTTTGAGCTATAATATTCACACAACTGCCACCATCGATGGAGAGCATGCAGGGCCCACCTGCGCTCGGAAAATAAATGTAAAATATAATGGTCTGCTTCCAATCCTCGTCGACACGGGAGTGTGTAGTAAGCGGCGGATGAAGCCCATCTCGAGTGCTCAGTCGGCCTCATCCTACTAACCTTCTTATGTGGCCACGATAATCTCCTCCTCATGTGGCTCTGCGGGATCAGAGACAAGGTCTGGATACTCCTCAATAAGTAGATTTCGTATGGGGCACTGCGCAGCCACATAGCCTCTACACTAACATCGATAACACTGGATCCCGGGCTTCGGAGCCCGGCGGCAGTGGAGGTGGCACTCGTATTTGAGGGAGTACGGGGAGGTATGAAAGGGGTGGATCCCTACTGTGGGCGCCTCCTAGGAGCTAGACTATCAGACTGTGAAGGTCGCATTGGACCTGTAGTGTGCAAGCACTGCTCGTACTCTAATGCAAGTTGGTAGATCTGTTTGACTGTCTCCAGGCGATGGGGAATTAGCTCTCTACGAATTTTTACCCTCAGTCCGGCCCTAAAAAAGGAGGTCGTCAAGATATGCTCGTCTGTGACATCGCTCCTCATGACAAGCTCATCAAATTGAGTCAAGTACTCAGCTATGGATAGAGTGCCTTGTTGTAGGATCAGTAGCTGCTTTAAGAGCTGGCTACGATATGAAGCGGGAAGGTATTTTCTTTAAGTTTTTGCTTCATATCGGCTCATCGGGAGAGGAGGTCGAGGCCCTCTCCATCTAGAGAGCGCTCCAAATTCGTCCAGTAAACTTTGGCTTGCCCAATTAATTTCATTTTGACCAACCTTACTCGTCTTTCATTTCTCATCTCGAACCAGTCAAAATAGTTGTCCATTTCCAACAACCAATCACTAATCGTCTTAGGATCTAATTGTACATCATAGGATGGAGTATCGATCTGAATATGGCGGGTAATGTCATCCTCATAACCTATGGGGGAATCATAGTGACCCATATAGTCATCTCGATCATAATGGTATGAAGCAAAAGATCTAGTTGTATTTGTTCTAAGAGTCTCCTTATTCAAAGAATCATTTTCTGATTCTAAGAACCTCCTTATCAAAAAACTGAGACATTGTAATAGTGGATTCCTATCAAAGTGGAAGAAGAGTATACGTACCCAAATTTTGAGGAACCGCTTTGTTTCTTCTGTATTGTGCCTATTTTCCATGTTATTTCCTATTTTTGTTTTCGTCTTTTAATTTTGTTGTGTTTACTTAATTGTGGATGTATGATTGTGGATGTTAATCTGAAAATATCTGAATTATAGTTTTAAATAAATTATTTTAAATTTCTACTTACCCCCTCTAGAAAATTCTAAGAGGTATAATTGTTCCCCCTTTTCACTCTCTAATATTGTGTAATTGTACACCCACTTGATCAAATTGATCCTCCAAAAACTTTTTGAGATCAGACATAAACATATCATTGTTAAAATTGATACCAGTCTGATTGTGATGAGGTGTTGACTTAGACATTGAACGTCTATATGTCTTACCACTACATAACATGCATTGTAGCCCAACCTGGCCTCTGATACCAAACTGACATACGGAAAGGCTCTAAATGATAACTAGGGCTAGAAGCAAATGTGATGGCCGACAAAATTAACATTGTAAAACAACATTTATAAATTATAAAACTTGATTTCACCACAATTGAAATAAAAACATTTTAAAATAAGAAAACAAGGAGAAGAGTATGAACACGAGAGTGCGCGAAACCAAATGTTATTTAAATGAGAAATCACAAAAACGAAAACAACTGAAACAAGATTTGCAAACTACTATTTTTACAAGTAGAGATCAATCATGAGACCCAACATTAAAAGAAATAACAACACACCTTGAACTTTGCAAACAAGAGAGAGGGGAGGGTTGGACGTGCTTTTAGAGGGCAACCGGAGCTGGTTTTCAGCAATAAACAACTGGAGATTGTTGTGTTGGAGGTTTGGACAGAAATTGGGAGGATGAGGGTGGTTGTATGAAGGTGTGAAGACTTGGTCAGGGATTTTGGATGGTCGTAAGGTGGCTGGACAGCTCTCAGGCAGCAGTTCCAGGGAGCAAGATGGCTGTCCAAGGAGAAAATCAACAACGTGGACTATGATGTCGTGCTGTTAGGAAGACTCGGACAACAACAGTTCTGGTGGTGCAGTGGTAAAGCATGGACGGCAGCACGAAATTCAGAGGGGTGGAGTGGTGACTGGGCATGGCTGTGGGGTGGCAGCCAAAGAAACCGACCTGGATGGGGAGTACGAGGGGGTGGGAATTTTGTTGTGGCTCCACGTGAGAGAGTGAGGGAGGCAGGGATGGGGCTGGAGATGTGGGGGAGGCCGGTTTTAGGTAGCAATTAGGAGGGGGGAAGTGGCTCGGGTAAATGGGATATGGGCAGTAGTTATCAGGGGGCATCAGTTAGGATATTTTAATGAAATGGGAGAATAAAGAAAAGGTGGTTCCACGTGAATATAAAAGAGGGGTGGCTGAGAGGATTAAGTGGGGAAATTGAGGCTTAAAAATTTAGGATTGATTCCTAAATTTTAGGGAGTGGGGAGTTGGCGGCTATTGAAATAGTGGGAGCTGGTTGTTGAGAGATGGGAGAGTTGGCCGGAGGTGGGCACAGGTGATGGTTGTGGTCGCCGGAAAGGTTTTTCGGAGATCGACGGAAAAGGAGAATGGTGGAAAAATGAAGGGGAGGTGTAGGAGGACCACCGGAGGTGTAACATCCTAATTTAGACGCGAATTTTATTTAAATTTGTAGGGTCGAGTCGCGACGATTTCGGTTAGTATTCAAAAGTATTAATGTGAGTTGGGTGTGCCGAAAGCCGTTTAGTAAAGTGGTTTATGAGTGGAAATGGGGTGTCAATAGCTGTTCCCCCCCCCCCCATTTTCCTCTTGCAGTTATCTTTAAACCGCAAAAAAAAACGCACGATTTAAACCGCACGCCTCTTATTCTATCGGGAGAAAAGCCGCACGCCCCGTTTGTCCGTCTCCCGCAAGCAGCGCCCGACGCCGATTCCCATTAGTGCCGAGCTGACGCGCCTCCGCTGCCCTAGCCGCCGCCCGATACCGCTACAGAAGCCATTTCCGACCACTCCTCCCTCCTCTGCAGGCGCCAGCAAGCCTTCCTTTTCTTTCCTTGGCCTTGGAAGTGTCGGGTTTCAACCCTAGCCGGTGGTAGTGGAAACATTTGGTTTCCGGTGAGTCTATTTCTCCCTTATCTCTATTCTTTCATAGAAATCCTTCGTTTTGGAAACTAAAATAACCTAGGTTTTCGTTTTGTTTTCCCTAATTAGGTTTTGGTGGTCGTGATCCAGCGCGAAAATTTTGTGGGGCGCTTTGAGAGCCTCAATCGCTATACGTAAAGGTAAATTATGAAGTTTAGCATTTGTTTTTGGTAACCCTAATTGTATAGAAATTTTCCTTCGGAAAATCGTGGGGGAAAAATTATGAAGAATATGTTTGCCTTAAATTGCAGGGCTCTATTAGGTTCGAGGCAGTTTTCTGAGGATCCTCGGCAGTAGGATTGTCTTCGGAAGAGAAAATGTCGCCGCGCCGAGTGTACGAGCGTCGCAGCACCACTGTAAGGAAATTTAATTCCTGTTAGTTAGACGTAGCAAAAATTATATTTTGTATACACATGAGTAAGTTTCGTACAAGCATCATAAACATGCATAGGAAAGTTGTGGCGGTAGGAAAATGGTCGCGGAAAACGTGTAGGATGACGCCCTTTTCCATGACCCAATTTAGTCAAATTATGAACAGTTACTTTAGGTGCGAAACTTTACCCGCGTACGTAGATTTGGAGGTTATCCAACCAAGGGCATGAATTTCCCTTCAAGTCGACCACAAGAAAGTCAATGGTCGCTCAGTAGTTCACCAAAAGAGATATCCCAAGCAAAGTAGCATCAGACCGAAAGGTCAATGAGCACACAAGTCTTTCCGTGCTCGGTAGAGGCGCACTACCTTTCTCATAAGGCATAGGGTATCTTGTGAGCAGTATAGTCTTGGGAGTTTACTTCCCTTTGAGACCATTACTAGATTCGAGACCGTGTCCGCGCGTCACTAGAACAATTGAGTTCGTAAGATGGTCTTGGGTCGCCAATTTCAGTTGCGCGTTAGGAGCTACTCTGCCTAGAGCCTTCAGAGTAGATGTGAAGGTTAGAAGCCACCTAGAACTCTAGTATAGACCTGACGTGAGACAGTACACTAGATAGTGAACGCCAGAACTTAGGTTAGTGAACTAAAAGTCACGTACATAGACAAATAGATGTTTTTGACCAGGAATGCGAAGGCATGCATAACATATAGCATAAAAGGTTTTTAATGCACAAAACTGTTTTTCTAAAGGCATACATTCATCATATGAAAATTGTTTTTAGTGTCACTAGGAGGAGTTATTTTTCTTTACTCTGAACCCTCGTGGGCAATGTTTTTCAGGTGACCCAGGTGGGAAACTACGTCTAGGATGAGCGTTATGGTGGCGTCAGTTTGTAGTATTTTTCTCATTCAGTTTACTCTATTTCAGCATGTACTTGTAGTTGTGGACAATGTACCTGGTTAATGTTTTATATAACTTGTATCTGATTATTAATGTTATCCAGATTTTCAGTTAATTCTATTCTGTTCATGTGTAGTGGCTCTGTGAATCCAGTTTTGAGGTATGTGTTTACCCTTAGTTTATTTTCCTAGCTTCCGTTGTAAGTTGTAAATTTTTTAGTAGATGCTTCTTTACCTGCTGTATATTAGTTTTTAATACTGTTTCCTAGTTTTCTTTATATCGCTGACCCGGACGGACGGCTGATTTCTGAAATACTGAGAAGGGGTGTTACAAATTGATATCAGAGGGAGGTTTAGGATCCCTGGACCCTAGAAAGAATTCACAGAGCCATAGGAGTGTGTAAGAGTAAACTCATGTTAGTAGAGTATTTTAAGTGGCGTTTAAGCCCTAGTTTTCTTAAGAGTACGAAATAAATTGCTAAGCCAAATTTCTCAGATGCTTGATAAATAATCAGATTCTTGATAAATAATCAGATTTCTTTTATATGTCCTATCAGGCACCACGAGTTAGTGAACCAGGTGAATCTTCACGTCAGGACCCTGTTCCTAATGCGACCATGGGAGACGGTGCCGTGCCACAGGTACCACCAGTTCCAGCATCTCCAGAAGGCACAGACATAGCGTCTCAGATTGCCAAGGCGGTTACTGTTGCCTTGATGGAGTTTCAGAGAGGACTGGCTGCAGGGTTTCCAGCTCCAGTACAAGTACCAGTCCTGCACCAGTTCCTGTCCCAGCACCCGTGGAGATGACCCTGGAGCGCTATTTGAAAAATTTTAGAGAACGTCAGCCTTCGAACTACAGTGGGGATGAGACCCCGATGAACACAGATGATTGGATAGCAAACACCAGAGACCTACTGAATGTTTTGGAGTGCCCAGAGAACAAGAAGGTTCATCTGGCAATTTTCCTCCTTCGAGGTGAGGCGAAAGTCTGGTGGGACAAGTACCGGGCAGATGATCCTGCAGGTAAAGTGTTATGAACAATTCCTTTATTTTAGGAAGTAGTGCGTTCACTTTAAAGGGTATAACCGTACTTTTGGCCAGGTCGTACGTCAGATATGTTTACTTGGGGCGAGTTCTCTAGAGCCCTTGCAAGTTAGTTCGTGCCTCCTTCCGCACGAAGAGGTCTTCAGGAGAAGTATCTTAGGCTTTTCCAGGGGGACAGGACAATTACTGAGTACGAGCGAGAGCTTACTCATCTCGCTCGATATGCGGGCGTGATGTAGGGAGATCAGACTGAGAAGTGCAGTCACTTTATGGATGGTTTGCGTGACTCGTTGAGTCAGCCACTGATGACTATGGTCAACGCTGATTACAGGAGCTTAGTGGATACAGCTCGCAGACTGGAGGCTGATCAGCAGAAAGTTCAGAAGTGGAGTAGTTTCCGTGCGAAGCGATCTCAGGATTCGCACCAGCCGCAGCAGAGCAGGAATGATCAAGGAAAGAACTGGAACAAGAAGCCGAAGCTCGATGCTAAGAAGAGTGGGCAGTCTGGTGATAAAAGCAATGACTACCCCACGTGTCCCAAGTGTCAGCGTCGCCATCCAGGAGAGTGTTTGGTCAGCGCAGGCGTGTGCTACAAGTGTCGACAACCCGGACATATAGCTCGCTTTTGTCAGGAAGTTGGTGCGAATCAGGTAATTAAAGTTTTGTTGTATTCATTACGTTCATGTAATTTCAGTAGATGTTAAATATAAATTGTTCCTGCAGTCGAAGTACGAGGTTGGTGGTTCTAGCAGGGTAGATAAGGGCAAAGCGTTGATGATTACTAATGGGATACCACAGCAGGGTCGAGACTTAGTGCAGCCCAGAGCGTATAGGCTTGGTCAGCAGGAGGCGAAGGATCAGGAGGATGTAGTGACTGGTAAGTGCTTTATTTTACTTAACAAGTTTATTTAAATCCTCCGTAGTGACATTTTTTTTTTCATCCTTCATAATTCATTCATGTAGGCATCCTCATGATTCGTAATTTACCCTCTAAGATTCTGTTTGATACGGATGCCTCGCACTCGTTTATCGCGGAATCTCTAGTGCGTAAGTTGGATTTAGAAGTCTTCCCAAAGGCAGTACCGCTGGAAGTCATGATGTCGAATGGATCCCTTCTGCAAACCAGAGTTAAGTGCAGGGTACCAGTGTAGTTTGGTGATACCGAGATTATCGTGGAAGCTTTGCAGCTACATATAACAGGATTCGACTTGATTTTTGGTATGAACTGGCTTTCGCCAGTCAACGCCAGGATTGACTGTAGGGCGAAGCAGATACAGTTTGAGGGCCCCAACCAGACATCTTTTTCTTTTCAGGGTTTGAAGGGAGTAGTGAAGATGATCATATCTGCAGTCCAAGCGAGAAGGTGCATCAGTAAAGGTTGTGAAACCTTCGTAGTACTGATGAGCGCGGAGTCTAAGACTGACTTGGAAGAGGTGTCAGTGGTGCAGGAGTTTCCCGATGTTTTCCCGGAAGAGCTCCCCGGTGCCCCTCCAGATAGAGAGATTGAGTTCCCGATAGACTTGCAGCCTGGAGCTACACCGGTAGCCAAATCTCCCTATCGAATGGCTCCAAGGGAACTAGCAGAGTTGAAGAGCCCGTTGCAGGAGCTGCTTGATTTGGATTTTATACGCCCCAGTACTTCGCCTTGGAGTGCCCCAGTACTTCGCCTTCGAGTGCCCCAGTACTGTTCGTGAAAAAGAAGGATGGTAGTCTGAGACTGTGCATAGATTACCGTGAATTGAACAAGCTGACCGTAAAGAACAAGTACCCGATTCCCAGGATTGATGATTTGTTCGACCAGTTGGTGGGAGCGAGCACCTTTTCCAAGTTAGATCTGAGGTCGGGTTATCATCAGTTGAGGATTCGTGACGTGGATATTCAGAAGACGGCATTCAGTACCAGATATGGACACTTCGAGTTCGTGGTTATGCCGTTTGGGCTGACCAACGCTCCTTCAGTATTTATGGACCTGATGAACAGGGTTTTTTGGGAGTACTTGGATAGTTTTGTCATCGTCTTCATAGATGATATCTTGGTGTTCTCTAAGAGTGCAGAAGATCATGCAGCACACCTCAGGATTGTTTTGAGCACACTCAGGAAGAATCAGTTGTATGCTAAGTTTTCAAAGTGTGAGTTTTGGCTTTCAGAGATTGCATTTTTAGGCCACATCATCAGTCAGAAAGGAGTTAGTGTTGATCCGAAGAAGATAGAAGCCATTAAGAGTTGGCCAAGGCCGACGACAGTTTCAGAGGTTCGGAGCTTTTTGGGTCTTGCTGGATACTACAGGAGATTCATCAAGGATTTCTCAAAGATAGCCTTACCACTGACTTCCCTCACTAGGAAGGGTAAGGGCTTGGTTTTGACAGTTGAATGCGATTTAGCATTTGAGGACTTGAAGGACAGATTGATGACCGCACCAATTTTGAGTTTACCTTCAGGACCTGACGGGTTTCAGATTTATAGCGATGCTTCAGGCCAGGATTTGGGTTGTGTCCTCATGCAGCATGATAAGGTCGTAGCATATGCCTCGAGACAGTTAAAGGTTCATGAGAGGAACTATCCCGTGCATGACCTGGAGCTTGCAGCAGTGATACATGCTCTGAAGATTTGGAGGCACTATCTCTATGGAGTGCGTTGCGAGATCTTTACTGATCATAAGAGCCTCAAGTATATCTTTGATCAGCGAGAGCTCAATTTGAGGCAACGTAGATGGTTAGAGTTTCTATCAGACTACGATGTAGACATTCAGTACCATTCAGGTAAGGCGAACGTTGTAGCTGATGCCCTTAGCCGTAAAGGTTCGTGTTTTTCCCTTCTCACTCAGCAGAAGGAGTTGGTTCGAGAGCTGGAGAGACTGGACATTGTCGTTGTGCCCCGTTGCAGTTTTGGTTCAGCTTGGTTGAGTTGAATGGAGATTTCGTGCGATATTAGAGATAGAATCAGGACAGCTCTACCGTTGGATCCAAAGATGGCAGAGATTTGGATCTCAGTGCAGTCAGGTCAGAAAAAGAGATTCTCTATTCAGGATGAGTTATTATTGCCTGATGGCAGGGTGTGTATCCCAGATGTTAGTCACCTTCGCGAGGACATTCTTTTTGAGGCACAAAATTCCAGGTATTCTATACATCCTGGTAGCACGAAGATGTATGCAGATCTTAAGAAGGTAGTGTGGTGGCCAAGTTTGAAGAGTGATGTTCCAGTTATGTAGGGAAGTGCGAGACATGTCAGTTAGTTAAGGCCGAGTGTCAAAGGCCTGGAGGCAAGTTGCAGCCACTTCCCATTCCCGAGTGGACTTTTGAGGATATATCCATGGACTTCATTCATGGTCTGTCGAGATCGCAGAGGGGGAATGATTCTGTGTGGGTTATAGTTGATCGTCTTTCTAAGGTCGCCCATTTCATTCTTCTTAGGAAGACGGATCAAGGTCCGAAGTTGGCACAGTTATATATAGACGAGATAGTTCGACTTCACGGTGTTCCCAAGACTATAGTTTCAGACCGAGATGGCAGATTTACCTCCAGAGAGTGGCGTTACGTACAGGAGCGGCTGGGTACCAGATTACATTTCAGCACCGCTTTTCATCCCCAGACCGATGGACGGACTGAGCGCATAAATAGAACTTTGGAAGATCTGCTACGGATGTGTATTTTAGACTTTGGAGGAAAGTGGGAGAAGTATATTACTCTTGTGGAGTTCTCCTACAACAACAGTTTTCAGGCAAGTATTGGGATGACACCGTTCGAGGCCCTCTATAGTAGACGTTGTTGGACACCGTTATGTTGGGCTGAGAGTGAGGAAAGATCTTTTATCAGGGAGTCATGGATTGATAAGACCACTGACAGGATCAAGCTCATTCAGGAGCGTATGAAGACAGCTCAGGATCGTCAGGCCAAGTATCATGATCAGAAGTACAGGTCAGTGAAGTTCAGTGTTGGAGACTACGTATATCTGAAGGTTAGACCAGTCAGAGGAGTCTCTAGAATAAAGCGGATGAAGAAACTGAGCCCCAGATTCGTTGGTCCTTTTGAGGTACTGGAGAGAGTTGGTGAGGTTGCATATAGGTTGGTCTTACCTGAGGAAATGAGTAATATACATGAGGTATTCCACGTCTCCTATTTGAGGAGAGCAGTCAGAGATACCAGTCAGATCATCAGTACTGAGGAAGCACCAATTGAGACAGATCTTAGTATTGGGGTTAGACCAGTCAGAATCGTGGATTCAAGGATTCAGAAGCTCAGGAACAGAGAGATTCGCATGGTCAAAGTCCTTTGGATGAACTGTGGCCGTCCAGAGTATACTTGGGAGCGAGAGGATGAGCTTAAGAGCAATGCAGACTATTCTTTCCTTTTCGATTCAGGTATGGTTTCAATTTTCGAGGACGAAAATTTTTGTTAGGAGGGGAGATTTGTAACATCCTAATTTAGACGCGAATTTTATTTAAATTTGTAGGGTCGAGTCGCGACGATTTCAGTTAGTATTCAAAAGTATTAATGTGAGTTGGGTGTGCCGAAAAATGTTTAGTAAAGTGGTTTATGAGTGGAAATGGGGTGCCAATAGCTGTTCTCCCCCCCCCCCATTTTCCTCTTGAAGTTATCTTTAAACCGCAAAAAAACGCACGATTTAAACCGCACGCCTCTTATTCTATCGGGAAAAAAGCCGCACGCCCCGTTAATCCTTCTCCCGCAAGCAGCGCCCGACGCCGATTCCCGTTAGTGCCAAGCCGACACGCCTCCGCTGCCCTAGCCGCCGCCTGATACCGCTCCAGAAGCCCTTTCCGACCACTCCTCCCTCCTCTGCAGGCGCCAGCAAGCCTTCCTTTTCTTTCCTTGGCCTTGGAAGTGTCGGGTTTCAACCCTAGCCGGTGGTAGTGGAAACCTTTGGTTTCCGGTGAGTCTATTTTTCTTATCTCTATTCCTTCGTTTTGGAAACTAAAATAACCTAGGTTTTCGTTTTGTTTGCCCTAATTAGGTTTTGGTGGTCGTGATACACCGCGAAAATTTTGTGGGGCGCTTTGAGAGCCTCAATCGCTATACGTAAAGGTAAATTATGAAGTTTAGCATTTGTTTTTAGTAACCCTAATTGTATAGAAATTTTCCTCCGGAAAATCGTGGGGGAAAAATTATGAAGAATATGTTTGCCTTAAATTGCAGGACTCTAGTAGGTTCGAGGCAGTTTTCTGAGGATCCTCAGCAGTAGGATTGCCTTCGGAAGAGAAAATGTCGTCGCGCCGAGTGTACGAGCGTCGCAGCACCACTGTAAAGAAATTTAATTCTTGTTAGTTAGACGTAGCAAAAATTATATTTTGTATACACATGAGTAAGTTTCGTACAAGCATCATAAACATGCATAGGAAAGTTGTGGCGGTAGGAAAATGGTCGCGGAAAACGTGTAGGATGACGCCCTTTTCCATGACCCAATTTAGTCAAATTATGAACAGTTACTTTAGGTGCGAAACTTTACCCGCGTACGTAGATTTGGAGGTTATCCAACCAAGGGCATGAATTTCCCTTCAAGTCGACCACAAGAAAGTCAAGGGTCGCTCAGTAGTTCACCAAAAGAGATATCCCAAGCAGAGTAGCATCAGACCGAAAGGTCAATGAGCACACAAGTCTTTTCGTGCTCGGTAGAGGCGCACTACCTTTCTCATAAGGCATATGGTATCTTGTGAGCAGTATAGTCTTGAGAGTTTACTTCCCTTTGAGACAATTACTAGATTCGAGACCGTGTCCGCGCGACACTAGAACAATTGAGTTCGTAAGATGGTCTCGGGTCGCCAATTTCAGTTGCGCGTTAGGAGTTACTCTGTCTAGAGCCTTCCAAGTAGATGTGCAGGTTAGAAGCCACCTAGAACTCTAGTATAGACCTGACGTGAGACAGTACACTAGATAGTGAACGCCAGAACTTGGGTTAGTGAACTAAAAGTCACGTACATAGACAAATAGATGTTTTTGACCAGGAAGTAATGCGAAGGCATGCATAACATATAGCATAAAAGGTTTTTAATGCACAAAACTGTTTTTCTAAAGGCATGCATTCATCATATGAAAATTGTTTTTAGTGTCACTAGGAGGAGTTATTTTTCTTTACTCTGAACCCTCGTGGGCAATGTTTTTCAGGTGACCCAGGTGGGAAACTACGTCTAGGATGAGCGTTATGGTGGCGTCAGTTTGTAGTATTTTTCTCATTCAGTTTACTCTATTTCAGCATGTACTTGTAGTTGTGGACAATGTACCTGGTTAATGTTTTATATAACTTGTATCTGATTATTAATGTTATCCAGATTTTCAGTTAATTCTATTCTGTTCATGTGTAGTGGCTCTGTGAATCCAGTTTTGAGGTATGTGTTTACCCTTAATTTATTTTCCTAGCTTCCGTTGTAAGTTGTAAATTTTTTAGTAGATGCTTCTTTACCTGCTGTCAAGGTTGTCAGGATCGCGATCCAGATCATAGGATCTTACGATCCTACGATCCAGATTTTGTAAATCGATCCTGATTTTGGAAAGCGATCCTCGATCCGACCCTGCTATCAGATCCGATCCTACCTCGAAACGATCTCATCTAGGATCTCGATCCTGACAACCGTGCCTGCTGTATATTAGTTTTTAATACTGTTTCCTAGTTTTCTTTATATCGCTGACCCGGCCGGACGGCTGATTTCTGAAATACTGGGAAGGGGTGTTACAGGAGGTGGTCGGTGATCGTCGGAGATGGAATTTATGGGATAAAGGGGGGTGGCTCCATGGTAAGGAAATGGGGAAAGGAGATGGAGATGGAGTTTATGGGATAAGGGGCTGTTTTTGGAGGGAGATGAAGAGATGGTGGCTCCATGGTAAGGAAATGGGGAAGGGAGATGGAGAGCTGCTTCTTGTTGGGGAGGATTTTCTTGGGCAGGCTGCTGCTAGGTGTGGGAAAAGTGGAAAAACATGTGGTCGGTTGTTTTCCAATGGAAGGGGAAGGAGGGGAAGCCTAATGGCGGTTGTTTCCAATGGAGGGAGGTTGGCTGTTAGCAATGGAGGTGGAGGGTGAAGGCCTGATGGTCGGCTGCTTCAAGTGGAGATGAAAGAGGGGAGGTGGTTTTGGGGAGAGTGGTTGTCGGCCAAGAGAGTGGAGATGAGGGGTAGGGGCTTGGCCGGCCAAATGAAAGGGGGAAAAACCTAAGCTTCGCACCCGGGGTTCGGTGTCAACACCGAGATGACCAAAGGATGGGTTCTAAGCTCCAATCTTTCAATCCTCAAAATGAGAGTTCTCACCCTCTATTTATAGTTTTTTAGGGAGCAATGAAAGGTTATGATTGATTGACATTGCAACTAAAAAATACAAAAATAAAACTCAAAATAAAATACGACAAGAGACAAAAACACTATGAGCGGCAAGTCACTAGAAATTAGCTGTCCCGATCATCACTGCACTCGCAGTTGTCGTAAGTAGGCCCGAACGGATCGGGCGGGCTGCTACCCATCTGATGCATCCATCGCCACAACCGAGGACGTGTGATAATATCACGCATCCATTATATTTGTATTATTCGCTATTTTAATTTTTGTCAATTTTCTTATGCATCGATGTATTTTGAGTTCTAGTTCGTCGGGTTGACCACCTGATGAGACTCTAAATAAAATAAGGCCCAGTAATTTTAATAGTTAGGACGGTAGAAGCAAGCCTAAAATATTTAGTGATGCGTAAAATTAAAATGGAGAATATTCAAATCATTCCATCATTAAGAAAGATATTGGACAAAATATTTGGTAACAAAATTAAGAAAGAAATCATTATTAAGCTATGGCAAGAGCAATTCCACGGTAAAGATTTTTTGAAAAGACCATTTTGGAAATAAAGTCGGGCAAAACAAAGTTTTTGCTATTTAAAACGATCACGAATGCGGAAGGGGGAGCAAGATTTTTCAGAGAAACTTCCCTGTTTCTCTGAGTTGTCGGCCTAACCCTTCACTGCCACCATCTGCTCCACGCCCTGGTTCCAAACGCCAACGCCGATCAAACTCCAACATTCGCCGCCTCTACTTCAGCCCGACGACGCCTCCTGTCGAGCCCAGCGGCGGCCTGTTCACACCTTCAAGATCCACCGACGGGAGTCCTCCGCTATTTCCTCTCCTTCGAGATCCGCTGACGGAAGTCTTCCACTCTCGTCCGTCACTGGTTGTTGTCGACACCAGTCTACCTCTCCAGCAACCTAGCCCCTGCAACGATTGTCTTTCGTCTGGGCCTAGAAATTTTTCCTTCAGTCCAGCAGCTCCTGAAGGTCCTAACAGACCACTCCCAGTGCAGCTGAGTTGGGATAGGCCTACCACTTTGCAATAGTTTGCATATGCACCCTTGGGTAAACTCCATCGTTTCTTATTTACACCTCACATTACGTTAGTTTTATGCGATTCAACTAAACATTGGTAAGCTTGTCTCGAACGTTCTAATTATTTCAATTACCATTTTTTCATAAATTATTTCTTATGTAATTGCTCGTTGATGTGTGAGTCTCACAACAATTCAACGCAAATAACACTTAAGAATTCTCTCTCAAACACTAATTAACAGCTAAGTGAAGCTCAGGCGAGGAAAGCGATTTCGCGCACTAAAACCCGAATTGGTCCATTCGGCAAAATCAACTTATTTTTCAAAAACCCAAAGGGTTCATTCGTTCGGGCGGAATTGGAGCATTGGAATTGGAGCAATAATCTTAAGCTTGTGGGTATAGATCTCCAGATTTTGCCCTAATTAGTGTGTTGATTATCCAGTTTAGCATTGTCACCTACACTTTCAGTTTTTTAGGAAGAATTTATTAACTTCAGATTCCAAACAGGAAAAACCCTATCCCGATTATGTTTGAGATTTGATTTTTTTGAAGTTATTAAGGGTTGATTTGTCGTTAAAGATGGGTTTTTAGTCTCTTTGCACTTCTCATAGGTGTGGAATGTTTTTAAGATCAGTATAGTTCTAATATGCCAATTGAGCAATTTATGTGTGTGAATATGTTCAAATTAGTTATAATTTCTATGATTCAGTGTTAGAATCTTTTGATTATCCAGTTTATGTTTGTACGTGTATGTGTGTAAGTATGTATGTATGTGTATTTGTTTGTGTGTATGTGTAAGTATTTATTTATTTTTCTATATATCTCTACCACTATAATAGAAATATCAAACCCATGAATTTTAAATTCATTGAAGTGATTTGGACCGTCTGATCTTGATGCATTATTCAGCAGTCGTCCCATCAAATCAACTCTCTCTCTTCAAATTTTACTAGGGGTCCTAAACCTACTACTAGGGGGTCTTAAAGTTAGGTAGATAACTTCAAAACGGCTTTAAGAAACAACACTCGCTAAAATCTTTGATTTAAAACCAGCCCACAAACTTGCCTGTTCATGCAATTAAAGATAAGCTCGGCAGCCCACAAGCCCACAAGCCCGCTAATTTCAAACATTCTTTATGGAATTCTATATTTAAACCCAAAAGGTTCAAACCTACCGGCAGTGTGGGACTATAAAAGCTCTAATTTTATATTATACGCGTCTTTTGGATCTGCGCCTTCTACGGGCATTTTTAGGAAAAGTGTTCAACATAAAAGTTGTAGATATCACGATATCTACAACTTTCATGCTGAAAACTTTTCCTAAAAATGCCGTTTAGGCCCCCGATTTGTCCCCCGAAAAAAATCAGGCGGAACATACACATATGTGTGTTCCGCCTGATTTTTTTCGGGGGACAAATCGGGGGCCTAAACGGCATTTTTAGGAAAAGTTTTCAGCATGAAAGTTGTAGATATCGTCGAGATCTACAACTTTTATGTTGAACACTTTTCCTAAAAATGCCCGTAGAAGGCGCAGATCCAAAAGGCGCGTATATAACTAAATACACTTTACGTGTATTTCCATTAAACCCATTATATATTTATAAATTATATTATAATATAACTATAATGATTATATATTATGATTATATATTATGATAATATAACCTACCAGCAGGCGGGTGAACAGTGATCATGTTACTGTTCACCCGCCTGTTATTTTATGATTATATATTTATATAATTATAATATATGATAATTATAATTAAAATAAAAGCAATGAAATGTTTTTTAAGCCCGCCGGGGGCGGGCAAAGCCCGTCGTCCCTGGCGGAGGGGCGCGGGGCGAAGCCCGCCGTCGCCGTCCAGGAACTGTGGCGCGTGGCCATCGGGCCGGAGGCGGGCGAAGCCCGCCGCCGTCGTCCAGGTACTGTGGCGCGTGGTCATCGGGCCGGAGGCCCGTGCCTGTCACTCGTGTGTATATATATATATATATATATATATATATATATACACATATATATATAAATATATACATATATACACACATATATATGTGTGTGTATTTGTATAAGTGTGTTCATTTGTGCAGGTATGTATGTTTGCAAATATACATGTCAGTGTAGGTGCGTGCATTTGTGTAGGTATGTATGTTTGCATATATACATGTCATCGGAATTACTAATTCTTGCATTTAGTCGAACAACAGAATTGGAATTGACTTCAATTCTAATTCCTGCGGGAATTGAAATTGGAATCAATTACAATTCTTGCATCCCAATTCCTGTCAAACGAACGGAGCCTAATTTTATTTTACAACTAATAAAATGATTTGCATAAAAAAGTAGTCATTCTGTGAAACCCCAAATAAAATCTACATCAGATTGGTATCAGAGGAATTTTGATTCGCTCATATAGCGAATCAACGATCCGGGTTTCAAAATAGAGATTTTAATAACAATTATATTTAAAAATTTTACAACTTATTTTCAAAAAAATAAGTTTTATACTTTTATACAATAACCTTTTAATTTTAATTTTAATTTTATTTTAAATTTTAAAAAGTCTTTTTCTGCCCACTCGGATAATCTCTCGTTAAAAAAAGAATTTTTTATTTTAATTTTTATTTTAGAATCAATTAAAATTTTTCTAAGGAAATTAAAATCAATTTTTTAAAATGAAAAATCGCATTGGAAAAATAGAAGATAATGTCACCGCTCTGAGTACACAAATTCAAACCCTAACGAAATCAATTGAAGTGTTAACCGCAAGTGCCAACGAAAATCAAAGAAGTGTAGGTCAAGTGCTCACTGGATTACGTGCAAACATTAATGTCATAGAGACCAACCAACACTTAAGACTAAATCCACCACCCTAAGTCGAGCACTATTCAAATCATTGGAATTTGGAACTAGAAAATCTGAACCCACGGCCTTTTGAACCGGTAGTCCACAATATAAGAGAGTCGCCTCGTTGGGATTTAGGGTTTAAGTTGGATGTTTCCTAGCTTGGAAGCAATTGCCCCAAGCCAGGCAAGTTAGATACCTAGTCCTTAGAATGGTTTGGTGAGGTCAGCTGGAGCGGCCAAGGTCGAGCTCTGTCAACCCTGGGGTAATTGATGCATCCATTGCCACAACCGAGGACACGTGAAAACATCACGCATCCATTATATTAGTATTATTCGCTATTTTAATTTCTATCAATTTTCTTATGCACCGACGTATTTTGAGTTCCGACTCGTCGAGTTGACCACCCGATGAGACCTTAAATATAAATAAGGTCAGGTAATTTTGATAGTTAAAACGGTAGAGACAAGCTTAAAATATTTAGGAATGTGTAAAATTAAAATGCAGAAAATTCAAATCATTCCATCATTAGGAAAGATATTGAACAAATTAAAAAAAAAATCATTATTAAGTTATGGCAAGAGCAATTCCACGATAAAGATTTTTTGGAAAGACCATTTAGGAAATAAAGCCTAGCAAAAGAAAGTTTCTGCTATTTAAAACAATTATGAATGAGGAAACGCCACCATCTGCTCTACACCCTGGTTACAGATGCCAACACCGGTCAAATTTCAACAGCCGCCACCTCTACTTCAGCCTGACGACGCCTTTTGTTGAGCCCAGCGGCGTCCTGTTCACACCTTCAAGATCCACCAACTGGAGTCCTCTGTTGTTTCCTCTCCTTCGAGATCCGCCGACGGAGGTCCTCCGCTCCCGTCCGCCACTGGTTGTTGTCGACCACGAAGCACAGATTCTTAAAAATGGTCTACGTATCAACTCGAACGCGTACCGGATACGGGAAACGCGTTTTCGAAACTCCAGGAAACGCATTTTTTAAAAATATATATTTTTTATTTTTGGAATCGCGTATCCCCGCAAGGGGGATACGCGATTCCGTGAGATATAGAGCTCGCGTATTTCATTTTACGCATTAGGTTTTCCTGTTCCGCTCCAGATCCTGTCGGCGTTCCGCACCCGATTTCGCCGATCCCGCAGGTACTCCTTCTCCTCCTGCTTCTTCTTTTAGTCCTCCTTTTTCTTCAACTTCTTCTCCTTCTGCTTCTTCTTATTCTCTTGCTTCTTCTCCTGCTTCTTCTTCTTCTCCTGCTTCTTCTCCTCCCGCTTCTTCTTCTTATTCTCCTCCCGCTTCTTCTTATTCTCCTCCCGCTTCTTCGCCTCCTGCTTCTTCTTCTCCTGCTTCTCCTCCTCCTTCTTATTCTTCTTTTCCTTTTCCTGCTTCCTCTTCTCCTCCTTCTTCTCCTGCTTCTTCTTCTTCTCCTTCTTCTCCTTCTTCTCCTGCTTCTTCTCTTTATCCTTCTCCTTCTCCAGCTTCTTCTTCTCCTCCTTCTCCTCCTCCTCCTCCTTCTCCTTCTCCTCCTCCTTCTTCTTCTCCTTCTTCTCCTCCTTCTCCTTCTTCTCCTCCTTCTCCTTCTTCTCCTCCTTCTTCTCCTGGTTCTTCTTTCTGCATCATATTAATATCGAATATATGCCTAAAAACATTGCTAAGTACGGCTACATCTGTATTCTCTACATGTTACTAAGTAATCTAATTTTGCTTATGGTATTCACATTGATAATCCCCCAACAACTCCAACTCAAACAAGTAATGAAGATGAGATTTTCCCCTTACCCTTGATGGCTTTCCTTCCACAAAACTTGATTTCTTAATGTTAGCATCATGTTAATCTGATGTGATCTATGTAGCACTTATAGTAGTAACAAATATGTGTAGCTAGGATTTTCCACTCAATAGTTAATCTATTGTAGTACAAAAAAATGTGTGTAGCTAGGAATTTCTCACATGATCCAATTTTATTATGAGTTTGTTAATATTGTATGTACAAATAGTTTGTTAGTTGTCTTATTCTTATATTAATTAATACTTATATTAAAATAATTAAAAATAATTAAAAACGTTTCTCGTGTCCTATTTTTTTAAAAAATCAAGTTTCTCGTATCCGTTTCGTATCGTATCCCGTATCCCGTTTCCTTCCCCGTGCTACATAGGTTGTCGACACAAGTCCACCTCTTCAGTAACCTAGCCCCTACAACGATTGTCTTCCATCCAGGCCTAGATGAAAGACTTATTTCAAGAGCCTAAACACCTAGAGAGGGGGGGTGAATAGGTTCTAATTATCTTCAAGAATTTTAGACAATTTGACAGGTTCTTATCACAGCACAGAACATACAATCACTGTACAGAACATACAATCACAGCACAGCAAACACAGCACAGCATACACCAGATTTATAGTGATTCCCCAAGGTATGGGTACATCCACTTTCCCCCTTCGCCTATCCAGTAGAAAGCTGGATTCAACACAACTTCCTTCCACTAGCTCAGATCCACAGATCTTACAACTCATAACCAGATGGTTCCTACACCTCAGACTTATACAAGTCCTACCTCAGATTTTTCCCAAGAATCATACCTCAGGTCACAGCCCTACCTCAGCCTTTATAACTAGGCTTACAACTTAGACTATCAATAGTCCTACACCTCAGGCACTCAGCTCTATCTCAGCCTTTATAATTACAGGCTTACAACTCAGATCTAACAAAAGATCCTAAAAGTAATTGAGTATTTGAGGGATTAAGGAATATCACCAGATAGATCACTCTATAGGTGAGAGCTTCTTGATCAATTCTTGAATGAACTGAAACTTCAAACCCAACATGACTTAGCTGTTTCAAAGCTTCTTGATAGAACAAAATAAGGTTGAACTCTTCTTGATGTAGAAGTTGATCTCATGTCAGCTCCTTCCTTGACTTCAGAATAAGATCTGAATCTTCTCTGCAGACTGTTCAGAATCTGCCTTTTTAAGGGTTACCCCTTTACTTGTTGTGAAATTCTTCCTTTGGATGATTCACTTTTTTCTCTGTATATGTTCTCCTTAAGTTGTCACGGATCAGTCCTTTATATAGAGATTTCCCCAGGTTACCGGCTGATCCGGTTTGTAACAACCTTCTGATAGTTCTGACAAAGGTGTCAGACCTGTTGGTAATGACAGCTGTCGACCCACCAGTCATGACAGTTGATTCCTTAGAGACTTAACAACTCAGCACGATCCACTCAGCAATCTGTTTCATATGTGTCGACACAAATAGACTAAGTGTCGACACAAGTCTTGGTGATGTCGACATAACACTCCAGGTGTTGACATAGTCATTCTTCAGCTACTCGACACTTCTTCTCTTCGTATGTGTCGACACAAGTCCTGTGTGTCGACACAACTGCTCTTGGTCTCGACATAACTGCTGCAGACAGATGGCGTTGAATGTATGTCCAGCCGTCGTTGAGTGTGTGTGTCAACACAAGTCCTGTGTGTCGACACAACTGCTTCTGGTCTTGACTTAGCTGCTGCAGACAAATGGCGTTGAGTGTGTGTATAGCTGTAGTTGAGTGTGTGTCGACACAAGTCCTGTGTGTCGACACAAGCCTTCTGACTCAGAATAATTGTTATTGTAAGATGGCGTTGAGTGTGTGTCTAGCTGTCGACACAAACCTTCTTCATGTGTCGACACAATTCCTGAGTGCAAGCCTTTCTTCTGGTGTCGACATAATCTCCTGGGTGTCGACACAGCTTCTGCTATAGGTGTCAACACAATTCCTGCCTTAGGTGTGGACACAATTCTGGGTGTCGACACAACCTCTTCTTCAGGTGTCGACACAATGCCTGGGTGTCGACACAGCTTTGCTTCTAGTGTCGACACAACTTCTGGGTGTCGACACAACTTTGCTTCTGGTGTCGACACAACTTCTGGTGTCGACACTTGTACTTAGAAAAATTTCTTTACAAACCTTATACCTGTACAATGAAACTCAAACATACATCAAATACAAATTGATGTATATCATTGAGTAAGATGAGGCTTCTCCAAATCTGATACATATATTTCAGTGTACCCAACACTAGAGCTTTTTCCTTCAGTCCAGCAACTCATGAAGGTCCCGACAGACCATTCCCTGTGCAGCTAAGTTGGGAGAGGCCTACCACCTCGCAGTAATTTGCGTATGCACACTTCGGTAAACTCCATCCTTTCTTATTTGCTCCTTACGTACGGTTAATTTTATGCGATTCAACTAAATATTGGTAAGCTTGCCTCGAACATTCTAATTATTTCAATTACCGTTTTTTCATAAATTATTTCTTATGTAATTGTTTGTGGATGCACGAGTCTCGCAACGATTCAACGCAAATAACGCTTAAGAATTCTCCCTCAAACACTAATTCACGGCTAAGCGAAGCTCAGACGACGAAAGCGATTTTGCGCGCTAAACCCGAATTGGCCCACTTGGCAACATCAAAATTTTTTTCAAAACCCTAATTTTATTTTACAACTAATAAAATGATTTGCATAAAAAGGAATTAATTTTGTAAACACCTAATTGGAGTCTACATCACCATCACTTCTGATTTCATTCTCTTTCATAAGTTTTATACTTAAAACCAATTGTACACAATCATTTCCCTCTATATCTTTCTTAGTTCATATCAAGAAATATTAACACATTCAACTCATTTATTAGTTCATGATTTTTGTGATTTTAACATAAATTTATTAAGCATGGGAAGATTTATTACTTACACTAATCTTCACTTCACTGTAACCAACTAAAACGAGTCTCTAGATATCATGTTTCTTGCCCTAGTTATTTTATACATCTCTTTTTCTCCGTGGTAGCAAATCTATTATGTGAATCATAGATGTTGCAGCAATTTAGAGTTTGGTTTTGTGTGTGAGATTTCTTTTTTTAAAATGACATAGAACATGCGTCAGATGGAAGGAAAAAAAAGTTTATTTGTCCTTGAAGGCTAGCTAGAGAGGTTGCAAAAGAGGCATGCATATCTCCAAAATCCTTGATTTGAAGTAAAGAATATTAAAGTGAATAGCTGGATATTGCATACGGAAACAAATATATGGCTTTGCGTACAATTGTAAGAAGATCGT
This sequence comes from Platanthera zijinensis, assembly GCA_039513925.1. NCBI lineage: Eukaryota > Viridiplantae > Streptophyta > Magnoliopsida > Asparagales > Orchidaceae > Platanthera > Platanthera zijinensis. The sequence continues at coordinate 74,462,484 of CM077091.1, forward strand.
TAAATGTTACATAGCTGGAACAGTAAGGAAGAACATCAAAAATGAACAAACATACCACTGCTTTGTGGACCCATTATAGAGACAACAGCGTATGAAAGTCCGCATTCGCCAAGCTTTACTTTCTTCATGAAATTCTCCATCCCATATACATTATATACACCATCTCCATCAATAATTTGGGTAGAACAACAATTGTCCTCCATATCTGCGAATAAGACATGCACACAATAAGTAAAACTTTGTTGCTTCTTTTCAATTTACCAATTTGCTCACACTAATGAAAAATATTAGTGTTCATGCTTAGATGGGAACAGTAAATAACAAATAATTAATAAGATAGCTAAGACTGGTGGTGTAGCCTTCTTAATACCATGATTTAGCAGCATTCTCCATACACATAACAAGAAAGCGAACAAATGTGAAATTATTTAATCATAGTGACTATACCAGGAAGTAAGGGCCTATAAAGGAGCAAAAACAGCATTGAATTCAAGATACAGTAATTAAAAGAAAAACATGAGCAAAGTAAGAAAACAAAGGAAAATAGATGGCGGAGTACAAAATTACAAAAGGAAGCGGCAAGAAAGGTGATGGGGATTGCGACACACATAGGTTTACACGACGATCGGCCTGTTTTCTGTGCAGATAGATGATCCGTGAAATACAAGTTATTTTTGTGAATTTTCTTTTTATTTTGTTGTTTTTTAGGACCATCATGATCGGAGAATCATGACCGTCAATGATGGCCCCATAGTCTATAGGTAGTGATAGATGGTTCATTTAGAGGCATTGAAAATTAGAATGAAGAAGAAAATCCTCCTTTCGATCACCTGGAGTCGAAACCGGAATCCAAGTGGCAAGCTTAGTAGTTATCTCTCCCCTTCTCTCTCCATCTAGCTAGCCACCCCCTTCCCCATTTCCTCCATCTAGCCAGCCACCCCTTCCCCACCACTATTATCCGGCCATTTTCCCCAACCTCATCCTCACCACACCTCCTAGTTGGCCACATCCCCTCCACACCTCCTAGCATGCCACCCCTCCTCCACCTCCCTTGGCCGGCCACCCCTTCCCCCTCACCTTCACCACCACTTCTTCCCAATTTCATCCATTTTCAGTTTTCCGACGATCGCCAGAAAACACTTCCGGACACCTCCGTCAAACCCCCACCAACACCACTTAAATTCCCATTTTTCGGTGAAACCTCCTCCGGCCACCACCGCCACCACCGCCGCCACCGGTGATCCCCTCCGGCCGCCTCCGGCCAGCCACCACCCTCCCACCACCACCATACCGCCTCCCCACTACCACCACTATCCAATTATCCACACTACTAAAAATAGAACCACTACACCTAAATTCATTCTACCCCTCCCATTTCTCCACTTCCTCACTAATCCCACAACACACTCACACGGAGCCACTCCCTACCTCTCCAATCGAGCCCCCAATCCCCCCATACAGCCGGCCACTACCTCCCACACTACCACAGATCTCTTCCCTCATTTGTCCCTTTCCAGGAAGGTTCCAAACAGTCGGTTGTTACTGGAATCACCTTCCATGCAGCCAATTTCAGCCATCATTCCCTTTTTGACCCCCAACAAAGCTCACCTAACCTTCCCCCTAATTTTCCCTCTCCTTTCTCATTACCTGAACCACAAAAACTCCCCATCAGGCTCCTCCCAGCTGCTGACTGGAATTACCACTTTATTCTCCCAGCACAGTCCTTGCATTCCTGTGTAATATAGAGCCCTCCAATCCCCCGGCCGACCTCCAACTCCCTTCCTATATCCACCTACATTCATACCAGCAGCAGCAGCAGCCACCTGTCAGGGAGATCAAATCCAGCATTACTCTTGCTATCCAGCAATTTGAACTACTTCCTGAGGCTCATATCCAACCCCATACCACACTTCGGGCCTCCCAGAGTGATGGAGTTCATGGGGAGCAGCCCACCTGACCAGTTCGAGTTTACTCACGACGACCTCGAGCGCAGTGACGATCAGGACCGCTTATTTCGAGCGGCTCGCCGATCATAGTATTTTTGTCTCCATATTTGAAAGTTTTAATTCTTTATGGCAAATCAAATTAATATTGCTTTATAAATCTGATTATTATTGTAAGCAAAATCGCCGGAACTCATGTGTGGTTGCCAATGTTGTAGATGTCGGTCGGCATGTCTGACATGTCGGCCGACATAAAGGTTTTGGGCAGAAAACACCACGGCATCGACATTTTAAACAAAAATGTCATTTTTGAAAATATCCCTGATATATCGGTCTTCAGACCCCGATATATCGGACGATATCTCGCGGACGATATATGACAAGTACTAAAAATATATATTTTCATTTCTTTTCAGCATTCGAGGGGTAATATTTTGTTTTGTGCTACATTTTGTACATCTCTCTTAAGCCAAAATTTGATTTTTTTTTTCCCGTCTCATTCTCATTTGGTGCTCTTTATGTCGTTTACTGCCGTCAATGCGTATTTTTGTGAAATTTATAAACATGCATTATGTGTATATAACTATATATGTTTATTGTATAATTTATAAACATACATTATGCTTATATATATTTATTGTGTAATTTATAAAAATAAATTATGTATATAACTGCACATATTTATAAAAAATATTTATATATATATGAATACATTTATTTAAATATTAAAATCTGACATTGTAAAATGTCTCTGATATATCCGCCGCAATCTGACGTACGACATTTCAAACTCAAACCGACATGAACCCAACATCCGACATCAACAACCTTGGTGGTTGCATATAGGTGTTTTATACATTTATTTTCCTATCACATAGGCCAGTCCTACATCACAGAGTCCTTTTGATCTTTTCACAACCCTCGCCTTCTTATTTGTGTAAGTTTTTATTATTTTGAGATCTTTTATTTAGTGTTGAATTAGCGATTGATTTCTGCTTTGCATTACATCTTATTGTAAATTTTGTTTCCACCTATTGTGGCTAGCGTGGTATTCATTTGCTTGTTTGCTTAATATTTGTGTACTCTCCCATTCATATAACATCGTGTATTCTTCATTTTGTGAAGCTTTCCTTCTAATATGATTTTCTTGCATTTGCTTTTATAAATCATAATTATTGCAAGTAAAATTCGTAAAGTTAGTATTGTTGCATTTAGGGTTCATTCACTATCCCCCGTCCTAGAACTGTCCTATGTCAAAAGGAGAACAAAATTACAAAATGTTGACAGAGAACTAGATTTAATCCAAAATGTGACTTAAGAAAAATAAGCAAGGCAAGTTTAAATAACGATTAGAATTAGAAAAGTTATTGTTACTCTGAGATTACTACCTCAATCCTTCATTTCTTAGTCACATAGATTGTACCTCTATTAAAAATAGAAAAAAAAAATATGGAGTAAAGGATTTCATTTTTCACCTCAATATGGTATCAAAAGAGAAGTAGGGAACTATAGAACCCACGCTTCGACAACCATTGACCCCAACCTCATGTCCGCCACTTCAAGCTCAGTTTCTTCTTTCACAAGAAAATTACAATAGATTGACTTTACAATACTAAGCATTTCCTCACTTTTTGTGGCATTTCTCAAGATATGTTGTTCTTTCTATTGGTACCTCTTGAACTTTATAATCTGGTGCATCCTCACATATGTATATCTTCCTCTTTCTTGTATTTAGTCTCACACCTCCAAGTGTATATTCTTCCTCCTACTATACTCTATATCAAGAGGGGGGTCCTAGCAAATAAGTTAGTAGTTTTGCAATAATTATTATTTAATATTTCAAATTCTCATATGATATCAGAGCAGGAAGAACTTTTTCATTGCTTTCTCTCGATTAGTCCTCTCGTGTAATTTCTCTGTCACAATCGAACCTATCCGGTTTCATGTGAACCGCCTGACCATACACGAGAGGTAGTGAACTTGCAAAAGACGAAAACCCGCAACAACTTCGTAAAAAGCACCCATCAAGCTCTGACGCTCCTACTTTTATAGGGCATCAACTGGTTGTCCTAGTCATCACTTCCACCAAGCACTCTGGCAAGAATCAATAATCTTTCATCCAGGATCAAACCTCAGCGAGTCCTCATGCTACCAGTTCCTACAAGTCCCTCGTGCAAACTCCTGCAACCAGCAAACTCCCCTTGGTAACTTCATCTCTCCTGCAAACAGCGATTTCCAACTCCAACAGTGAACTACTACAAGCTCTCCCAGTCGCAGTTGTGTGCGACTTCTCCAACTTCTATGACTTTTCTGCATCCTACGAGTTCTTTCCTCCACGTTCTCGTTCATATACTCACGCACAAATAGTCGGCGAACTAGAAGGTAGTGCATTTATAGGGACTGCAACATCTCCCTGTCAAGCACCCACTCGATCTCCATGTTAGTGTGCTTTCCTTCTCGCAACTTCTACGAATCCCACAAAGCTCTTGCCAACTTCACTTCCGGCGAATTCCACCAAGTTCCAGCGAGTTCATGTCGACCACGAGTACTCACCCAGCCCATGACCCTAAAACTCTCAGCTCTGGATTGAACTAAACTATGGCAACCCCCCCCCCCCTCTCGCTCTCTCCTACTTCCGTTGCAACAACTCCAAACCAGGACTCTTTTACAGTTCCTATGGAAATCTCGGGACGGCTTCCAATTTGACTAGAACGAATTATTCTGATTGGAGAGATTCTTTCACTTTTCTTCTGCGCTCGCAATGCAAGAGACATCATCTCAGTGACAGTCCACCTACATCTCCCACCTATGATGATTAGGATGATAGTGATGCCCTTGTCCAAACATGACTTGCAAACTATCTTTTTGATGACTTTTTGTTTATCTACCATGATGAAACAACGAAGGTTTCTTGGGATCATCTAGCAGTCCTTTACTCCAAGGATGCCAAAATCACTTGAATCATCTACACCAACTATTCGGATCTCTTTGTTTGACCAACACTCTCTCCCAATATTGCGCACCAGGACGTTTAGCCTCTCGGCACAGAACTTCTCCAATAATATCCACTCTTTGTTGACCTTGCAACTCGGCAAAAATATTTTTTGAAACTCCTTATTGTCTACTATCTTTTATATCTTCCTGATTCCTACGATATGATACCCTGGTAAATCATGGAAGAACATGTCACTCCCACCTTAGATGCTACTGTAACTAGTATCTTTGCAGGGTCAACCTTTCTACGCTGACCTCCGATAGTTTTATTGGAACAAAGTTCGACACTCTCTTTGTTTGAGAATAACAAATCCCGATAAGTCTCTAATGTCTATTTGTAAATTATTAGTTTTTGACAAAAATTCAAGAGGGAGTTCATCTTAAACGTCAAGCCTCAAGAGGGTGTGAAGGGTCATCTTCAACTATTCAAGAAAGATTTCTTTAAAGAAGATCAAGTTCTACCAAGCAAGGAGATTGAAGTAAATTAAAAGGTGATCAAGAAATGTTTTCCATGCACAACTCGTATTCGTCGAGGCCAGTCAGTGTCTTGTCAATGTCATCCATGCAGCGTGACATTAGCAGATTGATTGTTGACCCAAGATCCATCGTACGAAGGGCCCAATCAACTCACCAGTAACTCGCATCCACCCCGCTTGGCTACTCTTCAGTAGGTCGCCTAAGAACAAGATAAACTCGCCATAACTCGTTGATAACCTGCATAAACTCGCATGGGGGTGGAGTCCTCCCACTGACACCCAGTCACCCCTAGTTGCCTATAAATACAACCTTATGTCAAAGGGGAAGAGGACTGTTGCTAACGAGCCCACAAGAAACCTCGCTCGAACTCCCAAATTCTCCCTAAAATGCTCGAAGCCTACTTCTTCCCCTAACCAGCTCAACAATTGGTTTGAGAGAGCGAGTTCATAATCATATACACTCCCGGGTGTGCAGTGGATCTCCTAGATGTGACTAACCGACATTGGAAGTTGATCGAGCAATCGGGCCCTCATCCTTCCCGTTCTCTCTCTTGTACACATGGATTTCGCCATGGCAGGCCAGTAACCTCGGCCTATACACAAGCCCAAACATTGAGGCCGAATTTTTGGCATCAACATCTTGGCACAGTGAGTGTAGACTTTGGGCGGAGGAAGAAAAACTCGTTGAAGAAGAATACCATGGCACTTGAAGATGGACAAAAGACGGGTTACAACGCCTCGCAGAAGCACAGCGGCCACATTGCACGATGAGATTTCAAGTCGCGTGTGACGAGAAGACGAACATTGGCAAGGATGATCGGAAGGCGGGCAGTTGGCGCACATTATACAGTCGCAGCAGGCACGTTGCATTCTGTGTTTGTTATTAAGAAAATGAAGCGGGTTGGACCTTGGTTGCAACACTGGGACAAGATGGATTATGTGATTCCAACTCTCCGTCGATCTCGGCACACCATCGGAACAACCAGGAGCCTATACTGAGAAAATTTTCTTCGAAAAGGCAACCGTTACCACGCCTTTTTGACACCTATTCTCCAAAACTACGCAGCGCTCGACATCAATGAACAACTCGCCAACCTCAAGTAAGACGTCGCCGGCAACGATTTTTTTCACGTGAATTCGTCTAGACAACGTGATTCTTATGTATTTGTGATCCAATAGATAACTCGTGTACAAAGATAAGAATCCAATGTATTTCATGCGCATTTCATTAAATTAATGTCACCTTTTTACTTTCAGTTGCAGGTGAGTGTGTTATCTTACGAACTTGAATATCATTTTTTGTGCGAGATGATCATCAACCCTCGGGCGACATGTCTATAAATCCAAACCTCTGCATTATCGGTTGAGATCAGCTCCCTCATTGCACGTTGGTTGTTTATCCCCGACCGGTATAATGTCATCTCTCGCGTCGGGATGTTACACCTCCAGAGCTCTTAGATAGGTGTGACCCCACATTTCCTAAAGAGTGTTAGCCGCGCAAGAGGGCGATGCTCCAGAGTGTGTGTCTCTAAATCCAATCCATTGCATTAACGGGGAGACCAACTCCCCCCTTGCGTGTTGGTTGTCTACCCCTCGGGTTCTCGAGCCCCTTCGATGGTTATCTATTGGCCAGGAGTTAGGAGGAGGGGCATCATAGAAAGCTCTGTCAAGGTGAGGTTCCATGGAAATAACTCGCCCAAAAAATCAACCACCTCCAGTTGAGTTTGCCCATTGCGTGGATGACGTGGGAGCGTGTCGGCTTTATCTCGGATTACCATTGTGACAAATAACTCGCTCATCCACCTCCTCCAGTGGAGCTCGCCCTTTGTGTGAATGGCTTGGAAACTTGTCAACGTTCTTAGGTCTAAGGCCCACGTCGTGAGGAAAACTCATTGTTGCACCTCATTGTTTTTATTTTGCCAATAACTAAACTCCTCAAAACCCCGGTTGCTTTCTTCAAGAAAATGAATAACGAAATTCCCATTCAAAAACCTTGTACATGAATCCAACGCAACGTGCCTAAGAGCCTACGCGGATTATACATGATTGCTAAGAGCCTACGCGAATTATATACAACGTTGTGAAGAGCCTAGCAATTCGCCCACACGATCATCGATAAATTTTTACTCAATCTTAACAAAATGTGCATATCTGTTTTTTTGTTTATCAAAAAATAACATTGGTGGCATCGGTCTTCCTGAGTGTACAACAAAATAAAAACAAAAAAAGAGAAAGCAATAGTCATGCACTAAACTGAGAGCATCGATGACTTATGCCCCTCCTCTCCATCAATGGAACCGATCTCGCAGCTAAATCTAGACTCGTTGAAGGAGTCAGAGGAACCAGAACCCGAATCTGAATATGAAGAATAGGCCAAAACATTGTCTGGGAAGAGTTCGGGGAGGACACTCGCCACCTTCACACCCATCCCCTTGACTATAAACAGGCTCTGCCTGCAAAGCCGATTCAAGACAACCGCACCCGCTGTGATGGACATCTGCATACAGAGAGTTAGAGCTCCACCACATCGAGCACATCAAAAGGAGGATGTGACTGCCTCCGCAAGAAGGATCTGAGTTTCCACTAGCTGCCTCTGGAAGTCGGCCAATGACTGCTCGGTGTGGGAAACTTGTTGTGAAGCCAGGAGTTGAGCCTCCTGCACAATACAAATAAGTTTAGTACAACACTGAAGGTTTATCACAAACAAATAAGACGGGAGCAGAAGTTACGAAGACATCGACATCGGCGCTATCTTGGACCTCACCGGCCTTGGAGAGTTTGGCTTTGGACTTAGCACGGCCCTTTTCGACATCCGCAAGGGCCCGCTCAGCTTCGAATAGACTAGCTGCGAGCTCGAGGTTGTCCCTCGTTGTCTGATGGAAGAGCTCACAAGATCATAGTAAGGACCCGGTGCCTTGATCTGTTAAATAACGAGGAGAGGCATCCTCCAACACCTCGGCGTCCTCCCGCCCATAGAGCGCGAACATGACGCTATAGGTGTCGTCGTTCGACTTGTTATCCTCAATCCAAGAAGGGAGGCGTGAGCTCAGGTTCATCATCCCCTTCTGATAGCCCTTCCAAAGGACCAGAGGTTCGTCAACGATGTCAAATCCCTCATTGCCTATATCGTAGAGGGTGCTTCTTCGGATCACAGATGGCGGTGTCATGCGCATGCTTGTAGCCGCACTCCTTACGCCGCTTCTTCTCAGCATCAGCACTCCATGCATTCTCAGTAAAATTTCCCTCAATGATCTGGGCGTTTTCACTGCATCAAAATAATTATGAAGCGAAGAAGTCTGAGAATTTTGTTCGTAAAGAAAAGGAAGCATCTCATGCAATAAAGATTGAACTTTTACATCAAGATGACATCAAAATCAAGGGTTATTCTAAAGAGGAGTTTTCTCTTGTCCTATTATTTCAGTCTTTGCTTATCTTTTGTAATTCGCCATTACGATAGCGACTTGATTGTGGTAGATCTACGGTATGGAATTCGCTACGGTTGTGGCATCTAGTTCGAGGTAGATCAAGGGTGAAAATTCGCTTAGATTGGTGACTAGGCTTGGAATTAGGTCCATGGGGCATGAGGCTTATCTGGGGGTGGATTTGTTAGGGCAAACCGGTTCGAGGTGCGAGTCGGTATGAAAAATCCAAGTTGTAATATTCAGCCTTTAATCTTTGCATCAAAAACTCCAATCTTGTATGGTTTAGTTTATGAACAAATATATTTTCATTTAGCGTATCAATTCATATTAAATAAAATAAAAAAAATTTATTTTACATGCTTTATGATTTACTTTCTCTGAAAATGTTATTTTCATTATGCATGTGTTAAAGTGTAAAAGAAAATTAATAATTTGTCATAAACGTTATTCACCATCCTTCTAAGATTGCCTAGCGATCCAACACGTTTTTTTCTCTACCCTCGAAAAATTATGTTCATGTTATTGATCGTGGAGCACAATGCGGTTATGGGAGCCGCACTTCAAGTCGTGGATTAATCGCCCCCTTTGCACACATTGTGGGAGGCATAGTCATATTGTCAATCGATGTTTTACAAAACATCCTCATCTCCATGCTCATGCTCATGTCAGTGCTACTGAGTTTGAGCCTTCTTCTTAGCCCACCTCCACGTTGCCACAAGAATACGGTTGATGGTTCTCTTTGGTAGATATTGAGGCTCTGATTAGTGCTTCCAAGCAATTTTCCCTCATTGCAACTGTGAAGCCTCAATTCAGACACCACTGGGATTCTGTATTTAATCTTATTTCAAGTTATTTGACCAAGCTGAAGTAAAGAGAGTGAATACAAAATAAAGCACAAAATAAAAACTTAACTCATACCTTGGGTCGTTCTGCTGTAAGTTCCTTTAATTCTTCCTCAATCAATTTAGTCTGTCTTTGCGTACTCAAGGTCACCTCAGTTACCTAAACAGAACTGACGATGGACTTAGTCATAAAAATATGATTAAGTGAAAAACATACCTCTTTAACAGCTGTACATGCAGACAATAACCATCAGTGGCAATATGCATAAGTATTTCACTTTCGGTAGATAGAAATGCAGTAAATAAAGGCATGTTTATGCAAAATTCTTAAATAATTATATTCGTTTGATTCCTTCGTTCTTTCAGATTCTTCAGGACGTTTTGTTTCTTTATTCATGTTCGTTCTTTATTCGTATTTAAACGTCTTCTTTCTGCAATTCTTATTCGTTCAAATTGTCATTCATATTCATTCCTCAATCTTTGCTTATGTAATTCATTTTCAATCAGAAAAATCTTCCTTCAGATTCAATCATCTGGTACAATTCTTACTCGTAATTTTATTCATGTAGAAAATCATAAGGGTAGGTTAAAATGCATCTTGGTCTTCAACGACCTTTGGGCCTTCTACGGCCTCTGGCCTTCAGCGGCCGCAAATAAATCTCAGAAATATTCCGCCATGGGTATTCACATCCCCCCCCCACAGCACTGGGTTAACCCTTATCATTTCTCTATGAATAAACTTTTATTCTGCCGTCCTTTCTTTCTTGTCATGACACATTTTAATATTCATCTTTATATTGAATTACACATCGGTTTTCTTTATTTTTATTTTCTTTTAGACTTTTTCGCTTCATTCTTGTTATTTCAAATTTATCATCTTTTTATGAAACTCATCTATCATCTTGTAATGAAGCTCATTTTTTTATCAGTGGTTCGAAATTTCAAGTAATTTCAGTTTTCATGTTAATGCACAATCACAAAATACTTTATCTGGAAGAAGAAAATTATACAATTTGTATTCAAAAACAAATTTAAAACTATGCATAATTAAGGCGGTAAGAACTCACATTTCTCTCTTCTCTTTTGTCATTTCTGACTTCTTGTCCAATTTAGCATATGTTGTCATCTATCAAGTTATCTGTTTATTACACAAACTTAGGCGCGAATATTAACTAACGAAGATGAAATAAATGTAATTAAGATTCAGATTCCATTACATTCATGAAACGACTTCATAATTGTCCACTAAAAGATTTTCTCACCTCCAGCTCATTGGTAACCAAGAATAAACCGACTCTCAACAAGTAAATTGTCCAATCAACGATAAGTTCTTCCAAATTAATTCTCCAATCAAATTTACTAAAGTGTGTAAGAGGCAGCCAATTCTTCAAATTGAAACATATCATTCTTTAACAACAAGCTACAAGTATCGACCGCGCATCTGTATAAGCTTATGTATATGTCAGTTAACTTTATTTCAATTCCAATATCAACATTAGTTTACAATTCCAATATCAACATTACTTTACAATTCCAATATCAACATTAGTTTACAATTCCAATATCAACATTAGTTTACAATTCCAATATCAACATTAGTTTACAATTCCAATATCAACATTAGGTTAATCTGTATACCAATCAGATTTCAAACTAGCTAGCTAAATACTTACAAACATCCCCTCCAAACAACAATATATTAACAATAGAAATAAGCCACTGAAATGAATTGAATACTCAACTAGGAGTACAGTCGGCTAGCCAAAATCAATATTCATTATCCAACTAAATTAGTGAATCAAATCCCCTCATAAGATAAATTCAGTTTCAGAAAACCCTAGAAACACTAGACATTCATAAATCAATATTACCTCAACTAGGGTTTCATTAAAAATGCTTGCAACCATAGATGGATCTTTGTCATTCAGTTTCTTCCTAGTGGCACTGTGGACAAATATAAGTAGTTTAGTTGTCAAAGAGTACAACCAGACCTATGATGCTGACTTCTTTAGCATGTTCTCTCAGATCGCCTGTATCATTATTATCTGGTTACTCTTCTACGTTGTTGTCAACCAGAACTGGAAAATGTCCCAGCTCGATGTCAAAAATATCTTCTTATATGGTGATTTACACGAAATAGTTTATATGAATCAACCTATTAGTTATGTTACTCAAGGGGTCGTATGTATGTAAGTTGCAGAAGACCATTTATGGTTTTAAACAAAGTCGTCGAACATGGTTCGACAAGTTGAGCCAAGTCGCTTCTATCATTGGGTTTTCCAAAAGCAATGACGGTCACTCTCTCTTTATACAGGATACTGACTGAGTAGTAGTCATTTTTGTTGTATATGTGGATGACAATCTTCTTATCGGAGATAATTCTTATGGAATATAGATAACAAAGAAACATCTTCGGGAACATTTTGTACAGAAGATATTAGACCACCCAAATAATTCTTAGAAAAATCAAAATTGGAATATTCAATAACAACGTAGTTCTTTCTCAACAAAATTATGTTGTAAATCTACTAAAAGAAATGGGACTTCTGGGTACAAAGCATGATCGGAAGTCAATGCCTATGGGAACTAACAGACTCTAGGATGAGACCTCTTCTCTTCTACAAGATATCACTCGTTACATGTGTCTAGTCAATAAACTATTTTATCTCACTGTAACAAGATAGCACATCTCTTTCGTTATTGAAAGGTCAATCAGTTTATGCAAGCTCCCAAAAAGTGTCATCAGGAAGCTGTGATTAAAATAGTAGAATATATAAAAGGATCTTCGGCAAAAGACTAGTGTTTAAAAGAAAAAAAACACTAATGTATTGAAACGTATTCACATGCAAGCTATGTAGATTATAAGGGAAATCGAAGATCCGCTTTTAGACACGGCACATTGCACATATGTCGAATAAAATCTTGTCGCTTGGAAAAACAAAAACATACAGTGGCATCTAGGTCAAGTGCAATAACTGAATGCAGAAGTATGGCTCATACTACTTATGAGCTAAAATTATTGAGAACACTTCTAAAAAATTTTGGTGAAACTTACAACTATCATTTACTGGTGTTCTATGATAATAAAAACATTTACGGATATAAAATTCATGTTTTCCATGAATGAATAGAACACATAAAAGTAGATTGTCACTTCATTAGAGATGAAGTTATCAATAGACAAATATGCAATTCATTTGTTACTTTAGATAAACAGTCGGCCGACATTTTCACTAAACCGATTTCATCTTTTTTGATATTTGTGTCAAGCTGTGAATGATCAAAATATATGGTTCAGCTTGAAGGTGAGTGTTAAAGCTCATTGGTAAAAAACCCAAAATGAAGATCATTTTTTACAATGCTCCTAGAAAAATACATCGATAAGGTTGTCTCGGAAGCTAATCAGGGAGCCCAACCAAGCATATATTTTGTTGGCGAGAAGCATCATTGACGGAGAACTCAATTGATGGTTTTATGGTGGTTCGCAACCCTAGCATCAAAGTCATGAGTTGTAATGGAGGTTTCAAGCTTAACAAGAGACCGAGGATCACAAGTATGTCAATGATGGATCTTGTACATGGAGTTACCAAGGATTGGTGAATTATTGATAGCCCAATATGGTGTTCGAGATAAGTGAGATCAGCCCTGACGAGAAGTTGTGTGTTATATTTATTGTAGGAGATGTGTTACAAAATGAGGCGACGAGGAGCCAATTGCGTGCAATTGGCGGGTTTAAACACGCAGGGCGGCTCAAACGATCTAGGAGACTATTTGGGTGGACCACTCAAGGAGTATCATTTCTTATTTTTATGTAGCGCGCACTTTTATTTTTATTAATTTGCATACTTATGGTATTTACACCTTTGTCGCCGTCTTAGGGCATAAATATGTGTTTGTACGTTGGTATATTAGCGTCTCAAAAATTCCTCTTGAAATTTCTCTCTAATCATGCTCCCATCGTCTTCTTCTTCCCCTAATTGGTCTAATCTGCATTTTGCACAGTGTTTCGATACAAAAATTGTCTCCTCAACAAGTCTTGCTCGAATATCTCATTTTTGTCAGTTTGAGTTGCGTCTAAACGCGACCCCTGTTTGAGCAGATCGCTAGCTTGCGATGTCATTTTTGCGCGTCTTCAACTTGTTCAACTTGCTCACCGTACGCCTCGATCCAGAGCATCTTTTGCGACAAATTTCGACAGTTTGATGTCAACATCGAGTAAATTGTGTCGCTCACCATCCTATAGCGCCAAGGCCTCCCCGTTCACTCTATTGGCTCTCATAGTACATGCTCGGCACACGATCCATGACTGACACTCACATAAACGCCATCAGAAGACCCTCTCTCGGCGATTTGAGGCCTAGAAAACATTATTGCCTCCTTTCCAGCAAGGCTCCTCAGCATCAACTCAAGACTGAAGAAAACCTCCCCTCAACATCCTTTGACTTCTCTGACTTCCTCAATGGATGTTCCATCCTTGTTCGACCAACTGTCCAAACTCCTTTCACTGGTTTGCTCCTACCCCGTACACTAACGAGTTGCCCTACTTCAATGCCTCCAATCCTTTAGGTTGGATCACCAAGGTAAAACAAATTTTGACCTCCACCGTACTAGCCATAGCCGACACTCACATCAACATAATCAATAGACCCTCTCTCGCCGATTTGATGCCCAGACATCACTATTGCCTCCTTTCCAGCAACACTCCTCAGCATCAACTCAAGACTGAAGAAAACCTACCCTCAACATCCGTTAACTTCTCTAACTTCCGTCATGGATGCTCCATCCTTGTTCGACTAGCTGTCCAACCGCCTTTCACTGAGGGGTTTGCTCATGGCACGTACACTAATGAGGTGCCCTACTTCAAGGACTCCAATCCTTTGGATTTTTGATCTCCACCGTACCCCAGAGACACAATAGGTTTCCCTCATGTTGTTGGGCATATAAGACTTCGCCCTATATTGAGTATGTTGGCTTTGTCAGTATCCCCAACCCTTGCATGAGTCGATCTGAAACATGAGCTTATCCATTGATATGATGGTCGTACTCAGGCACCGCGATGGAACGTCTTTGCGAAGTCTGTCACACAGGCGGGCTCCCTGAATGCTTACATCGATGAGTTCATTGTCTTGGTCCCACATGTGCTCGGCCTTCCTCCAGATTATTATTTACGGTTTTTCATGCAAGAACTCCCTCACATTCGCTCCCAGTTGTGCACGCATTATCCCAAAATCAATACAAATGCCATGGACATTGCCTCCCTAATTGGATCCAACTTTTCGGTGAAGACTTCTGACTCCTACCTCCCCACTATCAGCCAATCGACCAAGGTAATCTGCCACCCTTGAAGCCTCTGCAAACCGCATGGCCAATCCCTTCTAACCACCCACAAGTTATTCCACCTCTCAAGCAAGGCTTTCCACCAACCACGACTGTAATCCACCCGCTTACCGTCATTTCAATCAGGAGTATAAGGACCTCAAGAAAACGAGCTAAAGCTTTCATTGCAAGTAAACATATACTCCAAACAATGACTACCCTGTCAATGAGTTCCGGGCTAATATTCGGAATGAGAAAGAGATCACTATCGCCGACTTTGAAGCTCTTAAGCTCAACGATCCTAACACGGGCAACCTCTACCATTTAGATATATTGTGTTTTTTTTTTTTGATGAGGGACATTTTCAGGTCGCAGACCATGAAGCTCCAATGAAACTTCACTATGTTACTATTGTGGTGATGATTGACAATGGAGCAAGCCAGAATTTCCTCACTCCGAAGTTAGTTGATTGGTTGGTCATTCTGACTTCTCATGTATTTACATTGTTCCTTACCGACGAACAACAACACCCCACTGGCGGCCTTTGCACAGCAATGCAACGTGTAGGTCTGATCCATGTGATAGTAAACTTCAATGCATTTAACCTTTGGGAACATTGACGCCATCTTAGGTGACGCAAGGTTGTGAACACTTGGGGACGGGAATGTCAATTGGGCCCACATGACAATGATGTTTACGTAAGTGGAACACGATGAATGATGTCTTATGACCCATTCTTCGTAAGTACATCCTTGTGTTTTTTATGACATTCTGCTCTACAACACATCTTATAGAACTGCCTCCTCCTCGAGGCAACACTCTCCACCCTGTAGATCATGGGTTCTTCGTCAACCATAAGAAGTGCTACTTTGGATATATGGAGATTAGTTACATGGGTCACACCAAAGCGCACGAGCTCTCCATGGACCGTGACAAAATTGATGCGGTTTTGTGAGGGCATGCTCACTTCTTATGGGATGTGCATAGCTTCCTGGGCCCGACTAGCAATTATCGTCTCTTCATTTGGGCTATGCACGTTGGCGTGCCCTATCACCAATCTCCTTAAGAAGATAAAGGACAAGTTGTTGATGTGGCCACCAACAGGGGTCGCAACCTTCTCTCCCCTTTAGAAGGCGCTAGTCGAGGCACCAATCTTGGCGATGCCCAACTTTCCTCAGTCGTTCGTTGTAGAGGGCGACATGTTGGGCACAGGCATTGGTGTTGTATTGATGCAGGTCAGACGAAGGTGGAATACTTTAGACGCTCATCCACCGCGGTGCGTTCTCATTCTGCATATGAGAATGAGTTAAGGCCCACATTCTTGCAATTCAGCACTAACAACCATACCTTCTGGGATGCTCATTCGTGATCTACACTGACCACAACAATTTGCACCTCTAAAACCAGAAGATTGTCACACCAACGCAACAGGTTTGGGTCTCCAAACTCATGTACTATGGTTGTACAATAAAGTTTCGATCAGAGTGGTCCAATAATGTCGAGAATGCACTCTTTTGCTAATCTGAGTCTGTCACTTTATTGGAGGTATCCAGGACAATATAGGACATTGTGATTATAAAACAAGTGTTAGTGGATCCCTCTCTATGCAGGGTTCTCGCAACAGTTTAAACCAACACCACGAGCCACCTACTATTCTCTATTGCGGAGGTCAGCTCCTTCACTGGGAGTGATCCTTAGATCCTTGTCAAGTTTCATACGACACCCACCGCCGATTCCTTTTGCACCTACTGACGGCTCACCATCGCTTTATATTAGCCTGGTATGTTTAGGCATATAAAGGCCTATGGAGCAATGTAAAGTTACATTTTTTTGTTGGGATAGCAAATTTGGGAGGGGATATGGCGATAGATATCATCACCAAGCTCACGCAAGCCAAGGGTTACAGTTGAATTTTTGTGACCATGGACTGTTTATCGAACTATAGACACTTTCTACCACTTTGTCACCCATTCACTGCCTTGATAGTCGCAGAGGTTTTCATTGAGGGGGCTATGCGCCTCCACAGTTCTTCTCAGTTGATTGTGAGCAAGGTTGTCGATGTCGGATATCGGGGACACATCGGTTTAGGTTTTTCATGTCGGCTTTAATATGTCGGGAGATATATCGGGAATTTTCATATCTCGAGTTTTAATAATTAATTGTTTCTATACATAATTATATAAATGTAATCACTTTTTAACTTTTATATATTAATGTATTGATAAGTTAACATTTATTGAACTTCAAAATTTTCCAAACTAATGTAAACACTTTATGTTACACAATTAATAACAGTATAACGCATGAAAAAAAGTAAGAGGAAACCAGGAAATCGTTGATAATGATGGAAGATAAGGAACCTTTAGTATAAAATTCAAAGGCCAACCGAATCGAAATCAACGACGAACGAGCGTAGAGAAAAAAGTCAAAGAAAGGAAAAAAACACAACCTAGCAATGAAACAATTTTGGTTTATTGTTTATTAGATCATAGACACTACAACAACACTCAAGCCTTTATCCCACTATAGTGGGGTCAGCTATATGGATCCTTTGACGCCATTGTGCCCTATCTTTTGTCATAATCGCACGAATGCTTAAGTACATCATGTCTTAGGCACTAAGTATAATAAATTGAAATAAGTCAGCCAATATAACATCGGGATATATCGGACGATATATAGGCGAATATATCAGGAGATAGTGGATATATCAAATGAAATATTCCAAAATGATATTTTCTAAAAATAATGAAAACGTGTCATTTTTTCCATGAAACATTTATGACAGCCAACATGTCGGCTACGTCGGAAGGTATCCACAACATTGATCGTGAGCCATCTGACCTACTATTTTTTAGCACATTCAGGCAGACTCTTCAAGATGCATGGGGCAAAACTTCGTATGAACACCTCATATCATCACCAGATCGACAAGGAATCGGAAATACCGAATAGCTGTTAGGAGACCTACCTTTGTAGTTTCATCTGTGATCAGCTGTGAGATTGGGCCGAGTGGCTTAGTTGGAGTAAGTATTCCTACAAAACATTATTTCACAATGCAGCATGCACGACATCATTCTAGGAAGTGTATGGACGGCCCCTCGTAACCTTCATCGCTTACTGGGTGAGTGCTAGGTGGAGGTTGTCCATAGGCCTATGGGAGTGAAACGAGATACTACAATTACTTGACACCACATACAACGGGCACAACAAAAGATGATGTCTGAGGTAAATAAACACCACCATGAGGTTCAATTTAACGTGGGAGATAGTGTTTTTGTCAAACTCTGCCCATAAAGATAGACATGTAGCAAACTTATGTATAATAAGTAGGAAAATATTTTTGAAATAAATTAAGAAACTTACTATCAAATTAAAGATGCGCTGAAATCCTGAGGGAGAGGGAACTTTAGTAGCAAACAAGATCTTAAACTAGTTAATTAAATGATAAGCAAAAGAATGGCGCAGAGTTAGCATGACAAAAGAGTTTCACAATTAAGTTGAGAGAGAACAATCAAAGGTCAGAAATAATGACAACATAAGAAGAATGGATGCAAGCAATTTCAGAGATGAATCACTAAAAATTAATTACATGAATTTAAGTTAACTGTGAGAGAACGAGATTGTTACCTGCAGTGATTCCCAAAACTAGTAGTGAATTTCAGAGTTGTGGGTTGCAGGCCTTGCGGCTATATGAGGGGAGGTGGCTGATATTAGCTCGAAAAACAAGGGGAAAAGAGAATGGCTCAGGTAGACAATAGGGTTTTGGGTAGTAGTGGTGGTGAGGGATCGGGACATTGGGTACGGGCATACAGTGGGAAGAAGTTTAATGGATGATTTAGAGTTTTCGAAACGGAGGGGGTTTAGAGTCGAGAAGGTCAACGGCGTGAACACAAGGACACGGGTCCGTCAAAGGTGATTCGATGATCGTTGAATGGAGGCTTGCGGATGGCGAATGAAGGCTTGAGATCGACAACTAAAGGTTTGCGGTCGGCGACTGGGGGCTCAGCGAATGGAGGATAGAGCTTCGACGCTCGGAGACTGGAGGTTGCGGTCGGGGACTGAGGGGTTCGGCGATCAGGGAATGGAGATACAGCGATCGGCAAATGGCGATCCCCGATTGGCGATTGCAGGAGGGGTCAGGCTCGACGATTTCAAAAGAGGAAAACAACGAAGCGCACTGGAGAGGAACCAAACGAAGACGGTCTCATTCGATTTCTTTTTTTCCAGGTTGTCGACTGAGGGAGTTTTGGGGGGGTAAAATAAGCAAAATTTTAAAAGGTTTAAGAAACCCAAGATGCGTTATTAGAAACCAAAGAGGCACAAGCTTTTGAGCTCCCCAAATGACTTAATCCAGAATTAAGTCAGTCTTTCATTTTATTATTCATGCAATTAAAATTTGATCACTATTTGCATACCAGACCCTTTTGCGCTACCAGACCTATTTATTTAAGATTTTTTTGGACGGTGGAGCCATAAGCCAAAATGCGACATAGATATAACAGATATATGATTATACATAAAATAAAATGGGACAATAAAGTAAAACATCGTCAACCGAATGAGTAGTAAGATGCAACAATTTCCCCTAGGTTTGGAAGGACTCGACCCCGGTGAGGAATCACAAAGATCTGCAACAGGAAGATCGGGTCAAAGGCGGCGAAGCTCAGAGGCGTTGATCCATAAACTGACAGAGATATTCCTACCTTTCAACGATACGATGTAGCATTGATGTGTGCCAAGCACATCTAAAATTTACGAACATCTAATCTGCTCAATCTCAGTAGGGGTTGGTGTAAATGGGCGCAAAGGAAGCTGTGGAGTGTCGGTGGTTAGGAGGGAGGATGGACTGGGGCAACAAGTGGAGACTCACCAAAAAATAGCACAAGATCAGTGATGTTAAAAATAGGGGGTACGAAATTTGGCCAGTAAATCAAGGATGTGTTAGTACCAAGACGATTTTAACTTTGCAAAACTGTCACGTTAGTGCCAAACAATTTTTTAAATTTGAAAAGGGCACAACATCTCTTTGAGGTGCTCAATGCCCACTCACCAACATGCATCTTCGCAAATCTTATTAGGGCGATGTCGTGTTCACTGCAGCTCGTCTTATCAATCACCTCCCCCTCCAAATTCTTGTCTACATTACTCTCATAGTGTGACTCTCCACCCACTGCAGAGTTCATAAATCACATCTTCCACCACAAGTGTTTGGGTGTTTGTTTTGTACACATTCATCTTCGAGCCAAACTTGATCCTCATGCTCAGCAATGTGTTTTTCTTGGTTATTCTTCTACTAGAAGGGATATCGGTGATATCATTCTCCGACACCTCGCATTTTTTGTACCATGGATGCAACCTTCCATAGGGGAGAATCCTATTTTCTTAGTCCGACTCATTCCATTCATCAGAGGAAGACAAGTGATGTATACATGGTATAGGAATAAATTCATGTGGATGACATTCCACATCATGTTATCACTCTCTCATTGTATCTCTCATCCATGAGATACCAAATGTTCAAGTTACTCCACCCCAACCTTTAATCTCTCCTCTTCTTATATTCTATCACCGCGGGAATATAGGTATACAAAAAGTGCACATTTCTATGATGCCACCTCTACCAATGTCTGTCTCTGACTCAAACTATGGAGATGATTTTCATCATCATATTACCTCTATGAAAGGTAAAGCGGCATGTACAAATTATCCTATCTCAAATTACGTTTCTTACCAAAATCTTACCCATGAACATTTGGCTTTCATTACTACATTATCCACAATATTCCTAAGAATTGGCATGTTGCGTTATGGATATTTGAATGGAAGAAAGTTATGGAGGAAATATTATCTCTTGAGAAGAATAAAAAATGGTTCATTTTCCAACTTCATCAAGGTAAGAGAGTTGTTGGATCAAAGTGGGTATTCTCCATGAAACAAGACTAAAATGGCATAGTAAATGCTACTAAACAAGGTTGGTGGCTCAAGGATATACTCAAAATCAAGGGCGGACAATCAAGAGACGTTTACACATGAACTATTCGATTCTTAATATCATATACAACATGTCTAGGTGGGGCGCTTCACCAACTTAACGTGATGAATGTTTACTTCATTGGGAGTTCAAGGAAGAAATGTATATGAAAATCCCTTATGGGTTCATAAGAAAGAGAAGATGGAATGGTCAACAATCTATGGAAATATTTATATGGCATGAAACAGACTCATGGGGCTGGTTTGGAAGTTTCCACAAGGCTATGAACCAGTTTATCTATAGGCAAGGATGATTTGATCACACTATGTTAATAAAAAGGCAAGGTAAAAAAATCTTTGTTCTCATTATTTACGTGGATGACATTGTAATCACAGGAGATGACACTGAGGAGATTGTCACTCTCAAAACTCAGTTGTCTAAGGAATTTGAGCTCAAAGATCTACGAAAACGGAGATATTTTCTTGAGATTGAAATTGCAAAATATAATAAGAGCATATTCATTTCTGAACGAAAATATATTCTGGATCTTTTGAAGGAAATGAAGATGTTTGGTTGTGCTCAGTATATACTTTTATTGAGGCAAATCACAAGATCAATAATGATAAAGATGGTGATAGGACTGATGTGCCAAGATAGCAGAGATTAGTTAGAAGATTTATATACCTATAGCAAGTCCTGATATTACATACGTTGCAGTCATTTTGAGCAGACACATGATTACCCCAAGAGTTCAACACCAAGAGGTGGTTCATCGTATTCGGAGATACCTTAAGAAGTCTTGTGGTCGTGGATTATTTTTCTACATGAAATACGACTTATAGACTAAAGTCTTTGCAGATGCAAACTGGGCAGGAAGTCAAGATGATAGAAAGTTTATCATTGATTATTGTACCTTTGTCGGAGGAAATTTGGTGACCTGGAGAAGCACTTAGAGGAACAAGAAGCAAAATATGGTGAAAAAATCTAGCACAGAGACAGAATATTAAAACATGTCCTAAGGCCTCCGTAAAGGCATATGGTTGACATCTATTCTGCAGATTCTAGGGTTTCTCGAACCTAAACCTTTCTCATTGTTTTGCGACAATAAGATTATCATCGGCATAACTCGCAAGTTTATTCAACATAATAGGACTAAGCATGTTGAAGTTGACGAATATTTTATCAAAGATCATCTTGACAAAGGGAATATTGTTACTCCTTTTATTCATTCCAAACACCAATTGGCAGACGACTTAATGAAATGTCTTAGTTGTGATGTGTTTATTGGTGATATACTCAAATTTGGAATGATGGATATTTTTTCACTAAACTTGAGGGGAAAAGTTGAAGTGGACATCAAGTCTTGTGTTATTGACCATAATATATATGTTGCTTTGTAATTAAGTAGATATGATATAATTGTATTTTAGTAATTTTTGGTTCCTCCAAGCCCATGTATATGTATGGGTAGGAGTTATGTTGTTGTATAATAATTTCTATTTTCTCTTTTTTCCTTCGACTACATGATGTGTTTGCATTTATCTGGCACTTAGTAATGGAGGCTGGATCAAATAATGGTGGGAGGTAGTTGTAACTGTCAAAGACACGGAGAGGTGTTAGTGAGGAATCGAAGAAGAATCTTATAAAATCAAAGGAGAAAAATACAAGGATATAATTACCCAACCCTAAACCCTAAACTACAGAATACCCAACTTGATTTGGGGTTAAAGACCAACAACATCATCCTTGGCGGCAGAGGTCTCAGTGGCTATGATTCAAATTTAAAGTGCTTACCTTACAATTCTATGATATAATTACATATAAAAAATTCATAAAATAATGAGTTTTTGCAAGAAAGCATTTAAGATAAATTCATACATAAAAGTTCAATGGCATTAATATATAATGCAACAAACCTAACACATTTGCTTTATGTCCAGAAAATCTTTATGCAATTAAGACTTCCTCAAGGATGAATTATGGTACATTTCCTAAAAGAAGATTTCAAGCTTACCTTTTCTTAGATAAAACTAGCAGCTTATTGGCATGGTCACAAAATTAAAAATAAGTGGTTTTTAAATAAAACAATAACAATGATTCAAAATTTACAAAATTTATAGAGACTGATTAATCTTGCTTACGCATTTAGTTTACATTTCTATTTCATATGAATTTTGGATTCTATTTATGTGATTTAAAGTGAGTTTCCAAACTTCAGGAGAGCAAGTCAATATGACAAGAGGGTGTATAACACCAGTTCAGGCACATAAAGTAAGAACGTTAAAAGAAATCGGGGTGCAAAGGCTGCCAAAAGGTTTTTGTAACCCCCTAAGGTTAGGACAGCCTGTAGTGAGCGGCTACGAAGCACGGATACTTAAAAAGGCTCTACGTATCGGCTCGAACGCGTATCGGATACGGAAAATGTCCGTAAACATGCGGAAACGCGTTTACGAAACTATAGGAAACGAAATTTTAAATAAAAAAATAATTTTATTTCGGAATCGCGTATCCCGCAAGGGGGATACGTGATTCCGTGCGATATTACCGTCTTGCTCTCGCGTATTTCATTTCATGCTAGGTTTAGCCGTTGCTCCAATCCCGCTCCACTCCGCTCCCGCTCCACTTCCGCTCCACTGCTGCTCCAATCCCGCTCCACTGCCGCTCCCGCTCCACGCTAGGTTTGTTCTTTTTCTTCTTCTTCCTCTTCTTCCCGCTCCGTTGTCGCTCCACTGCTACTCCAATTCCGCTCCACGCTAGGTTTCTTCTTCTTTTTCTCATACGGATTTTCATTTTGATTTTCATCCAGATTGGATGATCTCTGAACATTCATCTTCTCATCCGGATTTTCATTTAGATTTTCATCCATATTAGATGATCTCTGAACAGAAATCATCCAGATTTCTAGACAGAATTCATCCAGAAATCATGATGGAAATCATCCTGTAACAGAAATCATCCAGATTTCTGGCTGTCCAGAAAAAGAAATCTGGATGATTTCTATCCTACTTCTCATCCGGATTTTCATCTAGATTTTCATCCAGATTGGATGATCTCTCAACAAATATCATCGAGATTTTTTGACAAAAATATGGATGATTTCTATCAATCCAGAAATCTGGATGATTTCTGGACAGAAATCATCCTGATTTCTATCCAGATTTCTAGACATGAAATCTAGATGATTTCTCTCTAGAAATCTGGATGATTTCTCTCTAGAAATCTGGATGGTTTCTGTACAGAAATCTAAATGATTTCTTCTTCTACTTAGGGTATGATCTGAACTAGGGCTAAAGTCTGCTCCAAATTTTAGTTCTTAGGGTATGATTTTGTTTGTTCTGATTCTTCTTCTTCTTCTTGAAGAGAACTGCAAGGGGGCGGGCCACATTGTGAAGAGAATTTCAGCCTTCTTCTCAATTCACTATCCATTGTGAAGAGAACTCTAGAGTCTAATACGGTACTCCCAACACTTATTCCAGTCATTTAGTAGTCATTTAGTTGTTACTGCTAGTCAAAAAATTTCACAAAAAACTATTCAGTGAAAAACATTGCTAGTCAAAACTTTTCACATATATTATTATAACACATGTCATTTCAATATTATACTCAGTAATCTTTATTAGTTGGGTTCTTTTAGCATTATATGAAATGTCAATGATATATAATATAGTCTTATTAAAAAAAAATTGTTACAATTCAAGATATTTACAAATAGTTTGTTAGTTATCTTATTCTTATATTAATCAATATTTATATTAAAATAATTAAAAAAAATTAAAAACGCTTCTCGTATCCTTATTTTTTTCAAAATCATGTTTCCTGTATACGTTTCGTTTCGTATCATGTATCCCATTTCCTTTCCCGTGCTATATAGGTGAGCGGGAGGGGAGGGAAACAAGAGAGAAATTTAAAGGAGAAAATCATGGTCAGCCTTAGGCAAAATATTCCAAATATCAAAAGGATGACTTTTTTCTTAGATAAGAGAATTTATATGCACAAAAGTATGGGTATTACAGCAAATACTTAGAAAATGCAATTAAAATAAAAGGTGAATAAAATAAAATGGTAATTGGATTGCACTAAGATTTGTAGCCCAATGGTCATGGACGTCTATAGTAGACTTGTCAAGTGCTTGCCTCCTCTTTCATGTCGATCATCCTCCTCTATAGCAATGGCCCCTTCTGGAAAATCTGCTTTGACCACAAGGTAAAACATAAGGAACTGCTAGCGGAATTCCTTACTTGAACCATGTTGTATCTAAGGCTGGGGATCAAGGTTGCAGATGTCGGATGTCGAACTCATGTCGGTTTGAATTTTTTATGTCGTATGTCGGATTGTGAGGGATATATCGGGGACATTTCAAAATATCGGATTGTAATATTATTATATGTATATATATATCATAATATTTTCATTTAATAACTAGATAGTAATTATTTTATCAAATTAAATGTAAACAAAAATTCATATGAGAAAATTAAACTACTAACAAGTGTTTAATCGTATTTGATTGATGTCATTTGGAGTCATCTTCTCACCAAATGCCCAACACAGATCTCTACCTACTATGAAAGAAGTGTTAAGTATCTTGCTAGAACCTTCATGAATTCATCTATAAAAAATATAATTTTTTTTGAACAAATTTAAAAATAGTCGCAATATTGGGCCGACATTAGTCGCAATATTGGGCCGACATGTCCAAAATGTCGGCCGCAATACTGGAAAATGCCAGAATTGCTAAATGTGATGATAACTTGTCGTTTTTCCCTCAAAAATGACATGTCGGACACAATCTACAAGCTTGTTGGGGATGCTTCCACATGAGGAGAACTTGCACAAGGCAGTGAGAACTTGCACAAGGCAGTGAGGAGAACTTGCACAAGGCAGTGAGGAGAACTTGCATAAGGACAAGGCCTATGGTGACCTCTATACAATAATCCAGGATAGAATTGGGGGTGTAAGCCAATGTCCATCACCATGTGAACAGGCAAAGGTGCCCATGACTGGGTGGTCCCCCACTACCCGCTTGAGCTATAAGACGAAAAACCAAATGGATCCAGCTTTGGGCGGGAAGGCGCGAGCACTAGGCCGCCTCGCCGATGCGAGCTTCAATTATGAATGGCTCGTAGAAGAGGGCTAAAATCTTGAAATTGACTCGTGTCTTTACGGAGGACTGGCAATATGGTCAGGGCTTGACGAACACATCGTTCCCATTTGGAAATAAACTTATTAATTGTTCTTATTTGCCTAATTGAGAATATTTTGCAAAGTCAGATGTGGGTGGAAGTTTAGTTGGCGCAAGGTCTCATCACGACCCTGAAGATGAACTCAAAGAGCCTCTGCATGTCGCAGGGGAAGGAGAGAGAAGTCCCGTAGAAGATCGGCATTGACTTTACGAGTTCCCTACAAACCTATCTGGTCGAAGGAGGGAGCGACGGAGGAGAGGGAGGAGAAGGACCGAGCGAATTGGCGAAAGAGGGCATTCGGCGGGTGCGGGCTCGTGATGTGGAATGCGGTAGCGGCTCAGGCGCCGATTACATGAAGTGGAGAGGCGCGTCAGGGAACTTATGTGATCGTAAAGTACCATTAGACCAGCGATGCTCTATGATTCTGAGAGTTGGGCAGTGAATTGTGTACATGAGTAAGAAATGGGAGTTGCGGTGGATGTGTGGACACACGAGACTGGATAAAATTAGGAATGAATGTATCAGGGATAAGACAGAAGTAGCACCAATTGCAAAGAAGATGGAGCGGCCCCGCGAAGTAGGTGGACCCTCAATGAAATCCATAGATATGTCAGTCCATATCTTTGTAGGGAAGGGAAGATGCTAGAGCATTTCGGGGGGTAGAAGTCTAGAAGATGGTCAGCTTTGATGCGCTGGCAGGCAGGACAGAGGACGATGAAGTCTTGGACCCCCATTTGAGTCCCTTCCAAAAGAACTCTGCTAGGATCCGATGAAGGGTCTTAAGAACCCCTTCATGTGTGGTGCCATGGAATCCTATCAAAATATCTAGAATCAAGGTAGAACTAGGTGAAAGAGCTGATCCTTGTATAGGATGAGCCCATACCGAATTGTTCGAGGCAAGGCCAACATCCCTGCCTCAATGCGACAAAGGAGCTCATGTAGAGTTGGTTGTCCTGAATCTCCCTCTGCAGGCGGTGGAGAATGGTCAAGGTCTGGTGGGAAATGGCCAACAAAGATTCCTCCTGATGGTCGTAGCGGAAGAGGGCATCGTCGGCTCGATTCAAGGCACCTGCTTTGTATTCCACACGAAATTCAAAGCCCAGCAGTTTACTGATCCAACGTTGTTGCAGGGAAGTGGTAAGGCACAGCTCCAATAGGTACTAGAGGCTGAAATGATCGATGCGAATAAGGAAGGGCCTCCCCCATAAGTACAGTCGTCAATGGTGGACGGCTTTGGCCAGTCCAATCAACTCTTACTCGTAAGGCTAAAACTTCTAAAGATGAATGGCAGTCCGGCGGCTAAAATTGGCAATCGGGTGGCTCCCCTGTTGGAGCACCGCACACTTGTCTCGATGCGTCACACTCTACCTGGAATTCCTGGTCAAAATCTGGTATACGCAGCACTAGGGCCGACACCCGGGCCTGCTAAAGAGCACGAAAAGCGGTCATCGCTGAGTCCCCCCACTCGAAGGACTGTCTCTTCAGGATAGTAAACAATGGTGTTGCAACGACGTTGTATCCCCATATAAAACACTGATAGTAGCATGAAAGGCAAAGAAAACACTGAAGTTCTCACTGGGATTGGGGAATGGGCCAATCGGTCACGTCCTGGATCTTGAGGGGGTCAGCGGACACCCCTGTACTGTCAACAACATGCCTCAAGTAGTAGACATGGTTAGTTCCAAAAGGACACTTGGCTTGCTTTAATAAAAGTTGGTGAGTGCGGATTAACTGAAAACTGCTCGGAGGTGGCCTAGATGGGACTCTCAAGTAGTTTTGTAGACTAGATTGTCGTCAAAGAACACAAGTACGTAGTGACGTAACAAGTCATAAAATACCTCATTCATGAGGGCCTGGAAGGTGGCGGGGGCATCGGTGAGCCCAAAGGGCATCACGAGGAACTCGAAGTAACCATGGTGGGTACGGAAAGTTGTCTTCTCCACATCGCGGGGGCCATGCGCACCTGATGATATACAAAGCAAAAATCCAACTTGGAGAAGAAGAGGACGTCGTGCAACTCGTCTAGTAGCTCCTCCACAATCGGAATGGGGAACTTGTCCTTCACCGTCCGCGCATTCAACTCGCGGTAATCGACACAAAATTGCCATGTATCATCCTTCTTGTAGACCAACAAGACTGAAGAGGAGGACATGATGTGTCGGATGATACCCTGTCGCAGCATGGCATCGCACTGTCGCCCAATCTCATCCATTTGCCGAAACGGGTAGCGGTAGGGGCAAACCACTACGGGGGTCGTCTCCGGCAAGAGGCAAATGCGGTGATCCCGGCTCCGTAAGGGTGGAAGACTCGTCTGGGCGGTGGTAGTGTCGTTATACTCATGTAAGAGAGCCTCGAGGTCGAAGGGCTTCGTCGAGTCGGCACAGAAGAGAAAAACCTGTAGGTCGGTGGTCGTCGAGCGGCCTTGCCAAACTGTCTGGTGGGGCTCGCGGCCCCATGTAATCGTCAGTGTGTCAAAATCCCATAGAAGTGGCCCCAAGGTGTGGAGCTAGCAGACTCCCAACATGGCCTCGAAACTCCGTAGGGCAATCACCTAAAAGTCCACGTGGGAATGGTATCCCTCCACCACAATCGATACCGCGCGGCAAACTCCCGTGCATGACAAGGCCATGCCATTGGCAACAGAAACTCGGAGGCTCGGACGGGCCATCATCGGCAAGTGAAGATGTTGAGCGGGGAGGTCACTAAGAAAACTGTGTACTACCCGAGTCCATAAGAGCGACCAGTTGTTGGTCCACAACTGAAATCTGTAACTGACTAGCTGAATCGTATCCCCCAACTGAGGAGAGAGCTTTTCCCCAGCCCGACGAGTGCGGGCCCGGCGAGTGCGGCCCCTGCCTGCGAGTTGGTCGCGCGAGTGGAGCATGCGAGACCCCCGAGCGGCAGGAGCCCATTCTGCGAACTGGTTGTTTCCGCGCCCGTTCCGGAAGGGTTCAGGGAGCCAGAAATAACCTATTACACTGGCAAGGATGATCTTGTCCAGCATCTGCAGTGGTTCGAAGACATGGTCTCCATCAGGCCGATGTCGGCCGCGTTCAAGTGTCGTCTCTTTGTCATCACCTTGAAATAGAAAGCAAGGGACTGGTTTCACCAGCTCCCGATGGGGTCGATCTACTCGTTCGAGGACTTGCGCCGAAGTTTTCAATTGTGTTTCTCAACCTCGAAGAAGAGGAAGAAAAGTGACGAGGCACTCTTCAAGATCCAACAGGGAATAGAGGAGTCACTGGCCAGCTATGTAGATAGGTTCCAGGAGGAGATTTTGCTTATACATGAGGTGTCGGGGTTCGCCCTCCAGCTAGCATTCACTGTGGCGCTGCGGGAAGAGTTGATGGAGAGAGCAGCAAAGGAGGTCGAGGGAGAAGCGACGAACCCGGCATTCGCCAAGAAACTGGCAAGGTTGAGCAACTCGGAGTCGGGAGAACAGGGAAGTTCTAGGAAGTAAGAAGGAAGGAGGGGGGGAAGCCGAGACCTCAGGAGTTGGGGTGGAGGCATCCGCAGTGACAAGCCAGAGGGTTTGCCCAGGGAGGGGGAACACCCACGGAGGTCAGGGGAGGTTCAACCCTCCGGGATGGAGAAAAGGCCAAAGGCCGCTCCTACCCCCTCCGCAACAGGCTATGGCGATCGATCAGGGTAGGGGAAGAGGAAGAGGAGCAGGATGAGCAGGAGTGGGAGAAGGAACCAGCCAGCAGAAGGACGGAGAGAGGAGATGGCATTGTCATACTGTGACTTCCATCAAAAGGAGGATCACGCGACGGCCACCTGCCCAGAGTTCTTGGAGATCAGGAGGGCGAGAGGTCCGAGGGAGCAGCAACCACTGGTGAGGACAGAGGAGGTAACCGGCAGGGCAGAGGAGGAGGACCGGTGTGTGGATAGGCAGTCGTGGGCACTCGAGGAGGATTGGGGTGATCCATGGTGTGGTGGGGATCGAGGCCACCCGGAGGGAGAGCCTGCACTCCATGTATCGTCAGAACGTGGCTTCGACATCCCAAGCCCCACCCCCTGAGGAAAAAATCACCTTCTCACGGAAGGACATGCCAGATCACGAGGATCCGTTCCGCAATGCCCTGGTGATTCAAACCGCCATCGAGAACTTCGTTGTCTCACGGATCCTCATTGACAATGGGAGATCAGTCAACGTCATCTTCAAGAAGGCGTTCGATGAGATGAAGGTGGAGTCGAGGAGGGTGTTGGCCTCGGACGGTGTGGTGTTTGGGTTCTCAAGGGAGAGGAAGGAAGTGGAAGGAGGGGTAGGACTTCGTGTGACCATGGGGGGACAGTCCCGCAACTGTCGGTTCGTCATTGTTGACGCTCCGAGCAGCTACAATGCCATATTTGGGCAGCCCCTCATCAGCGCGTTTAGATGTGTCCCGTCCTCGTTCCACCAGTGCTTGAAGTTCAGCGTGGGGGGAGTCCAGGTCAGGGTCAGGGGAGACCCGAAGGTAGCAAGGCAATGCTACGTGACGACTGTCAACACCATCTCCTGGAAGGAGGGAGACGAGGAGATGGGAAGGGAGTTGGAAGAGCGAGCAGGGCAGGAAGGAGGGGTGGAAGAGGCGGAGGTTGAGTTGGTTGGCGGAGTAGTGGAGATAGAGAAGTTGGAAGAAGTTGAGAGGAAGACGGAGGCTGAAGAAGAAGAGAACTGCGCCCAAGTGGATGGGTTGGGTGAGCAACTAGGAGATCGGGACTGGGAGATGATCGTTGGGGAAGTGGAGGAGGAAGAGGCTTTCGTCCAAGGAGAGAGGGCAGAGGGCGAGTGGGAGGAGCAATCCCGGCTGGAGGCTGTGGAGGAGGTAGTGGAAGTGGAGGTTATTTCCCAAGCAGGGAGATTGGAGAAGGTGAGGTTCAGTGGGGATCTCAGCTCGGAGGACCGGGAAAAGGTCCTGGCCTGCGTCGAGCAAAACGTCGACATCTTTGCTTGGAGCGCAGCGTACATGTCAGGGATCGAAGCAGGCATGGCTTGTCACCGCCTCAATCTTGATCCCAGCGCATGCCCCATCCGACAAAAGAAGAGATCCATCGCCAACAAGCTGGTTGGGCCCATTCGGGAGGAGGTGAGTAAACTTCTAAGGGTCGGGTTTGTATCGGAGATCCAGTATCAAGGCTGGGCCTCCAATGTGGTGATGGTTAAGAAGGGGGATGGCCGTTGGAGGATGTGTGTCGATTTCTCCTTATTGAATAAATCATGTCTCAAGGATTGTTATCATCTTGTCTCGAATCGACGCGCCGGTTGACTCAGCCATCGATTTTTCTCTAATGAGTTTTCTAGATGCTTTTTCGGGATACCACCAGATTCGCATGCACCCACCTGACATCAAGGATGTCTCATTCATCACGGGAGATGGGTACTACTGTTATAAGATGATGCCCTTTGGGCTAAAGAATGCAGGGGCAACTTACCAAAGAATGATGGACCGGGTCTTTCGGGAGTAAAAAGGCAGGAACCTAGAGGTCTATGTGGACGACCTTTTGGTGAAAAGCAAGGACATTGGGTCTCACCTCCAGAACTTGACAGAAATGTTTGGCACTTTGAGGAAGTTCAAAATGAGACCCAACCCCCAGAAGTGTCTTCGGGGCTAGCAAGGGCAAATTTTTGGGCCACCTTCTCACCCCAGTAGGCGTTGAGCCTAACCCTGACAAGGTAAAAGTCATACTAGAGTTGGAATCGCCAAAGAGCGCGAAAGAGATCCAGCGCCTCACAAGGAAATTGGCTGGGTTAAGCAGGTTTCTCTCACAGGAGGGGGAGAAGTGCTCACCTTTCTTTAAGCTGTTGCGCGGAGGCAAGAAGTTCGAGTGGACCTCCGAGTGTGAGGAGGCTTTCCGGGCTTTGAAAAAACAGCTCACACAGGCCCCGCTACTACAAGGTCCAAAGGAGGGAGAGGACCTAGCCCTATACCTGGGTTTGGGGGCCGAGGCAATAAGCTCTGTACTAGTTCGGGAGGAAGGTAGAAAACAACTACCAGTTTACTATGTCAGTAGGGTCCTAAGGAAGGCGGAACTCAAATACCCAATCTTGGAGAAGCTGGCATTCGCACTGGTTGTCTCAGCCAGAAAGCTCCGGCCTTACTTCCAGGCGCACTCCATTCGGGTGGTGACCGATCACCCCCTTCGCAACATCCTAGAAGAGGTCGAGCACTAGGGGAGATTAGTAAAATGGTCGGTGGAACTGAGCGAGTTCGATATCACTTTTGTCCCCAGACTATCAATAAAGGCGCAAGCGGTGGCGGATTTCCTGGCAGACTACGTGGCCAAAGGCGAGGAGCTAGAGCCTTCCTCCCTGGCAGCTTGGGAGATGTTGGTAGACGGAGCGTCGGGGAAGCATTCCTACGGGGAAGAGGTGATCCTGGTAAGCCCACAAGGGGCAAGGATCGAGCAGGCAATTGACATTCACTTCCCACTCACCAACAACCAGGCCGAATACGAAACTGTGATCGCAGGGCTACGTTTAGCCAGGGAGTTGGGGGTGCAAGACTTAGGGGTCTCGACGGACTCCATGGTGGGATCATGTCAAGTTAGAGGAGATTTCGAGGCTAGGGAGCCAACTCTCAAGCGCTACCTCGTAAAGGTCAAAGGCCTCATAGGGCAGTTCCGCACATTCTCAATTCGACATGTACCAAGGGAGGAGAGTGTGCCAGCCGATCTTTTGGCCAAGTATGGTCCTCGGGCAGGAAGCACGGTAACGGAGCTCTTCCGGCCGTCCAATGAGGAAAGGGAACTAATGGAGGTGGAGCAACGGGCGTCGTGGATGGATTCGTTCATCACCTTCTTGACTTCAGGCAAGTTCTCGGAGGGGGACGTGGACAAGAGGCGGTTCAGATATAAGTCGGCATACTATCTGTTACGGGAAGAAGGGTTATACATGAAGACCCTCACTGGGATTCTAGCAAGGTGTGTACGGGAGGAGGAGGTCCCCAAATTCCTAGAGGAGATCCATTCGGGGGAATGCAACAGCCATTCCGAAATTAGGACCTTGGAGGGAAGGGTGCTGAGGCAACGTTATTTCTGGCCAAATCTCAGCAAGGATGCAGTAGAGTTTGCAAAGAAATATCAAAAATGTCAGTTGTTTGCTCTCCTCCAGCTCCTACCAGAGCATAGGCTCAGAACCATCACAGTCACGTGGTCTTTCACAATCTGGGGAATGGATCTGGTTGGACCCTTCCCCCAGGCCAGCGGCCAGAGGAAGTTCCTGCTGTTCATGATCTATTACTTTTCAAAGTGGCTGGAAGTAAAGGCGCTGGCCAAGATAACCTCTTAAGTTATCCGGAATTTCATATGGGGGGAGATAGTCTGTCGACATGGGTTCCCCCTAGCCATAGTCACAGACAACGGATCGCAGTTTACTAGAGATGAGTTTGTCAGCTTCTGCGGTCAGCTGGGCATAGATCTTCAGTTTGTGTCGATCCACCACCCTAGAAGTAATGGGCAGGTGGAGCCGGCCAACAAGATAATTGTGAACTTGCTAAAAAAGAAGGTCGGGAACCTGAGGGGTAACTAGGTGGAACAGCTCCCCTCAGTCCTTTGGGCCCTAAAGACCATGCCGAATACGGACACGGGCGAGACCCTCTTCAAGCTCTCTTATGGGTCCGAGGCTGTGCCCCCAGCCGAATTCGTGGTGAGGTCACCAAGGGTGATCACGGCAGGGGAAGGAGACGAGCAATGGCGGATGGAGAATGAGGAAGAACAAAATCTCTCGCTTGAACTGGTAGAAGAGCTTCGGGACCTGGCGGCTGTCCAACAAGACGAGAAGAAGGGATGAATGGCTAGGTATTTCGACAAGCACATTCGGGTCAAGCAATTCCAGAAGGGGGATCTGAGCCCTATATTGTAGAAGAGGCTTTGAGGTCAGGGGGTACCACCTCCGGGATGCGGAAGGGATACCCCTTGGCCGCGCATAGAGCGGTGATGACCTGAAACGTTTCTACCCATGACAGCAACTTTCAATATATTGATGATTTCTTTTATAACCTTGCCTGGTTGTAGGTTTGTCGATGGGTATGGCATGTGAACACCTCCGATTGGATCCCGCTGACAAGGCTCCCACTAGCTGGCAGGGCCGGCTGGTCGCTCAGATGGTGGATGGTTGTGAAAGAAAAGTTAGCAAAGCCCTCGATTGGATCCCGCTGACCAGACTCTCACTAACTGGCAGGGCCGGCAGGGCGCTCGTGTGGCTACACGTCCAATTGGATCCCGCTGACCAGGCTCCCACTAGCTAGCAGGGTCGGCTGGTCGCTCGGATGGTGGGTGGTTGTGAAGGAAAAGTTAACAAAGCCCTCGATTGGATCCCGCTGACCAGGCTCTCACTAGCTGGCAGGGTCGGTCATTCTTGTCATGACGTCGCCTAGGCGACGCCTAGGCGTCCAGGCGCTCGAATGTGTATATAAGGCGTTGGACGCCTTGTAATAAATTTTTTTTTAAAAAAAATTGAATAGACAGCGGTTTTTATAAAAAACACTGTCTATACATACTTTAGACAGCGGTCAAAAGTTTTAAATTTTTTTTTTTAAAATGACTTTAGACAACGGTTTTTATAAAAACCGCTGTCTAAAGTCATTAAATTATTTATTAAAAAAAATTTACGTTAAAAAGAATAATAATAAAAAAAAAATTTAATTTTTTTTTAAAAAAAATTTAATGACTTTAGACTGCGGTTTTTATAAAAACCGCAGTCTAAAGTCATTAAAAAAACAAAAAATTTAAAAAAAAATTACTTTTTCAATGACTTTAGACAGCGATTTTTATAAAAACCGTTGTCTAAAGTCATTAAAATAAATTAAAAAATATATATTTTTTGCGTAAAAAAAAGTTCAAAAAAACTTTAGACTGCGGTTTTTATAAAAACCGCTGCCTAAAGTCATTTTAAAAAAAAAATTTAAGCGACACTGTCGCTTCGGGTTGCTCGCCTTATTGTCGCCTAGGCGTCCGCCTTATCGCCTAAGCGTCCAGGCGCCTAACGCTCGCCTTGGTTCGCCTTGACGCCGTGACAAGCATGGGGTCGGCAAGTCGCTCGTGTAGCTACACCTCCGATTGGATCCCGCTGACAAGGCTCCCAATAGCTGGCAGAACCGGCTAGTCGCTCGGATAGTGGGTGGTTGTAAAGGAAAAGTTAGCAAAGCCCTCGATTGGATCCCGCTGACCAGGCTCTCACTAGACGGCAGGGTCGGCAAGTCGCTCGTATGGCTACACCTCTGATTGGATCCCGCTGACCAGGCTCTCACTAGCTGGCAAGGGCCGGCTGGTCGCTCGGATGGTGGGTGATTGTGAAAGAAAAGTTAGCAAAGCCCTCGATTGGATCCCGCTAACCAGGCTCTCACTAGTTGGTAGGGTCGGCAGGTCGCTCGTGTGGCTACACCTCTGATTGGATCCCACTGACCAGGCTCTCACTAGCTGGCAGGGTCGGCTGGTCGCACGGATGGTGGGTGGTTGTGAAGGAAAAGTTAGCGAAGCCCTCGATTGGATCACGATGTCCAGGCTTTCACTAGCTGGCAAGGACAGCAGGTCGCTCGTTTAGCTACACCTCCGATTGGATCCCGCTGACCAGGCTCCCACTAGCTGGCAGGGCCGGCTGGTCGCTCGGATGGTGGGTCGTCGTGAAGGAAAAGTTAGCAAGACCCTCGATGGGATCCCGTTGATCAGGCTCTCACTAGCTGGCAGGGCCGACTGGTTGCCTGGATTGGAGGTGCCAGAGAAATGACATCAGGGTAAAGGAGTCAGCGAGTGCAGATCCTCACTCGTCATAGGCAAGAGGTAAATGAGTGGCGAGTGCTCTTTCCACTAGATACTCTCGGGGTGGGGAAGCGATACATCCCCACGACATGAGGGCCAAGCAAGAAACGGGACTGAGGTCCCTAAGCCTGCTCGCATTTAACAAGCACTCGCGACTCGACAATGGATCGGGGACACGATTACAGAACCCCGCGAGTGCGAGCATGTGGAAAGTTATAACGAACAAAATTAGCCTGACCTAGCGATGGCTCGAGGCAATGCGGTTCGCTACTCACACAATGGCCTACCTAGAGTCAAGCAATGGTCCCGACAAAGCGATAAAGACCCGCGACATGAGGATGTGGAGCGGGAGCGAGTGTTACACAGAGTATGAGGCCGAGCGAAAGCGTAAAAGAGAACTGAAGAATAAGAATTGTTGTATGCAATATAAACAAGGGACTCGCCCACAAAAAACAGATGTATACATATAAGAGTTGAGTACAAAATGAATACACGAGCCAAAAATGTCAAAAGAGGTCTCGCCTCGAATATACAACAAAAATTCCAAGTCACTCCGGTCGGACGCTGACTTCTCACTCACGCGGAGGACCGGATCTACCTCATCTTCGGAATCCGGGAGCGGGAGGAACAACTAAACGACCACCTACTTCACTGTGAGCCTCTCGCCCTCGCTCGTCGTAAGGCCCGCCTGCTGCATCACTTGGAGCGTGTGTCGCGCCGCCTTGGTTGCGTTGGCCTGCAGCATCTCGTTGAGCTCGCGTCGGAGTATTGCTTGAACTTGCTCCTGTCGGGGGCCGGCGGAAGGACAGCCTCGAGCAGTTGGCTGACCTAGGCCTTCAGCCCGTTATTCTCCTTTTCCAAAGAGGCGACCCAAGAATGGAGTCGCTTGGTCTCCGCGGCATCCTACAAAATCATGGGAAGGGAAGTTAGCATAGAAAAGGGTGGAGGGATGGAAGCGGAAGGAAACGAAAGGATTAGCGCTTACCACTCCGCCCAGTTGCTCCGCAAGCAGCTTCCCGAGGTCTCCAGCCTCTTCTTCAGGCTCGCAATCTCTTTCAGCGCAACATCGAGCTCTCGCTCGCTGTCCGCGACGTTGCGATCAAGGTGTTGGCTGCGGCGCCCCAACATGTAGGCTAGTTCCAGGGCGCGAAGCTGAGCTCGCGCGCTCTCGTGAGCCAACGTCCGGGTGGACTCCTTGTCAAAGATCGCAGCATCCTCTCGCCCAAAAAGGCCAAAGGCGAATGCATAGGCCCGGCCGCTGGTGGTGTCCTTCTCTATACAGGAAGGGAGAAGGGTGGAAATGGAAGCCCTGTTAGCCTCCCGGTCCCAGAGGAGCAAGGGCACCCTGGCCTCGTCGTTGTGCTTCTCGCCAAAGCCAAAATTTTGGTGCCCTTTTAGCACGGGCTTCTCAACGGCCTTCTCGCCTGATGGCTCACTCGGAGCCGGGACCTTCTCCGTCAGGGTTCCGGCGATCTGTCTCCCTTTCGCGGAACCCAGGGATTTCGATCTCTTGGTTGCTGGGGAGGAAGAGGATATATCGCGATCAGCGGGGGCGACCCGCTTTTGAACGGCGGGCCCAGAAAAAGTTCCCGGGAGCTCCCGGCAGGCAGCAGCGGCCGCCTCAATACGGGCAAGGTCTATGGACGCGACCCTAGCACTCGCATAAGGGGGGTGCAGGGGGATATCTCGCTCTCCTGCGGGTTGGCATCAGGATCAGTTGAAGAAGGCTAAAAGAAGGAAAAAGGAGGGGGTGAGTGCGAGAGGAGGTACCTGCTCCGGGGAGGAGAGGAGCAAGCGAGTCGGCATTCCTTCTCAAATAGCCGACCTCGAAATTCTTCCCGACGAAGAACGCGAAGAGGTTGGCCTTGTGACCTCCCACGGTGGGAGGGCGGTAAGTGGCCTCATCCTGCTGGATGGGCGCGAAGGGGATGTTGCTGAAATCTCCCTTGACGAAGACGGACTTCCTCAACCAGTTGTGATTTTGTTGGCGGTCTCGCGGATTTTGGCGTGTTGGCTGGAGAAGAACGCGCTTCCGTCCTTAGTGGTCTGGAAGGAGAAGAGTTTGCGGAAGACGGCGAGGTTGAATTCGACCCGCTCTTCGCACGGGAAGCAGGAGAATGCCACTAGCATGGCAACGGAGTTCGGGTTGAGCTGGGCCAAAACCACGTCGAGGAACTTGAGAACCAGGCGCACCTCTGGCCAGAGCGACAATCGCAACCCCACCTCGAAGTGCGAGATGGGGATGGCAAGCTCGTCGGGATGAAGGTCGTTGATTGACTCAAACTCGCTTGGGAGGCGAGAAAGAAACCCGGGCGAGATGTAGCGATCACCGGGAGATATTCGCTCTCGACAAGGTTGCAGTGCAGGAGCCAGGAATGTGTAATCCGAGAAATCCCACGCGCTCTTCGACCTACCCTCGACATCGACTCCACTACCGTCCATCGATGAGTGCTTGCGAGTGCTCATGAGCGCTTGTGAGTGCTCTAGAGTGTTTGCGAGTGATCTGGAGAGCTTGCGAGAGATTAGAGACGAAGGCGGCACAAGGGGAGGCTATTAAATACGGTGGGTGAAGGAGTAAAGGATTGGCTATTTATAAAAGAAATAATGGGCGGGAAGAGGTCGAGGCGGTGGGGGTGCGGATAGCAAAATTTTCCACGCCTCGATTTTTGAGTCAACCCAATTTCCCTCTCATTCGCATCAAATCAAGGTCCAGCTCCGATGGCGAGACCAGGAGGGAGAAAGAGATGCGAGAAGCAAAGCCCCAGACTACGCTAGCAGAGTAAAGGTTATTAATGCTACTAATCGTGAACACATAAGCGAGTTTAATGTAATATTACAGAATTTGGAAAATAAAGTAAAATAAAAAGTACAGCCCAAGAGGAAGGGTGGGGAGGTGCGAGTGCCGGTAGGCTCAATGCGGGAGCCATTTCCATCTACCCGGCCTCACACTCCCAAATTCGGCGGCGCACGAGGATAATGATACTCGCGCACGGCGCGGAGCTCCTGTTGAACCAGACTCAGCTGGTCCTCGGCCTACGAGATATGCCTCCCAGGGGAGGTCACCTCGCAGCTAGCTCCTCGTCGCATCTCGCCGAGGAGTTGCGCATGGTCCCTCTCGAGGTTCGAGAGTCGTCGCTCGGCGGCGTTCCTGTCCTCTTGGACTTGGTCATAGATCTCGCGCAGCATCAGACCATGCTTTCTGAACAACTCGGTCATCCGCCTCTTCAAAATCACGGCGTTCGTCGGGTCACCCAAGAAGTCTGCAATCTTGTCCGAGGAAGGAGGAGGCGAGAATTCCTCCTCAACTTCGGTGAATGAGACCTCTCGGTAGTCTGCAAATAGAGATTATTAGCCAGACGAAAATCAAGCTTAGAGGAAGAAGCACAGCGGGTATTCCGGCTAACCAGTGAAGGTATTATCACCTTGCTGGGTCGTTGCGGGAGGTACTGGGCGCCCCCTGGAATGGTTCGCCGGAGGTAAATGCGAGGGGTTTCCCCAAGCCGGGGTGGGTAGGCGCGCGATCCGCGAGAGGGTGAGAAGTAGGAGTAGAGCCGTCAAAGTTCCCTTCGACGGGGAGGTTAGCTCCGGGTGTGACAGCGAGTGCGGCCCGGGGAGGTGATGGCTTCGGCAGTGGGGCGGGCAAACCAGTGGTTCCAAAGGTGGTAACTGCGAAAGGTAACGATTAATCAAAGCCCAAGGGTCCCGAAGGATCCAGGCGAGAGAGGATGAGTAGCTCACCAGGCGGAGGCAGAACGACATTTAAGATTAAGAGATCAGCCCCCAAGCCCGCAAGGCCGGTTCTCACCTCCGGCGAGCGGGGTTGGTTAAGTGTCGGGTCCCCGCCCGCGGTCTCCTCGAGAAGAGTTCTCTGTAAGAAAATAGGATATCTTCAATCCCCCTCGACATCTGATGAAGCAATCAACTCACGTACCTGGGGGGGTGAGTTCAGAGGTGAGTAGAGGGTTCGGAAGGGAGGATCCGCCCTCCTCCAGGCTGCGCTTCACCATCTTGGCCTTCTTCAGCCTGGAGTCCGTCGGGCAAGCCAAGGCGCGAACTCGATGGTGGAGGACCGGTTGTTCTCCCTCGCAGCATCCAGGCGCGCTCGGGCTTCCTCTGAATGCAGCATTGTGTGGCTACAGTAAGTTATCCTGACAGAGAAGAGGTAAGGGGTAAAAAGGCCCCTCACTCCATTGGTTGGAGGTATTTATAGTGCAGAAGAGGGGCCCACCAAAAGATTCTGTCCAACTCAGCAAGCACTCTCCGAACACTGGGGTTTGGACTTTTCTTTTCGAGCTTGGAACAATCTCGTAAAAAGCGGGGATTGTGTACAACCCCGTGCTCGTCGAGTGGGTAAGCCGTAAGCCGGAGCAGCTCCGCCAGAGGGGCGGGCTTACGCCGCACTAACCAAGTCAGCAGGAGGAGTCGGGATGCAGGGCAGCGCTCGCCTGCAAGCGGGTGCTGGTTCCATCAGGCGAGTCGCCAAAGTTGCGGTCGAGTGCTGGTTTCTTCAAGTACTCGCTAAAGTAGCAGGCGAGTATTGTTCTCTTCAGGTACTCGCCAAAGTAGCGGACGAGTGTTGGTTTCTTCAGGCGCTCACCAAAATAGCAAGCGAGTGTTGGCCCCGAAGAGTACTCTCCAAGGGGCGGGCGAGTGTTGGTTCCATCAGGCGCTCGCCAAAGTTGCAGGCGAGTGTTGGCCCTGGAGAGTATTCGCCAAAGTAGCGGGCGAGTGCTGGCCCTGGAGAGTATTCGCCAAAGTGGGGCGGGCGAGTGTTGGCCCCGGAGAGTATTCGCCAAAGGAGGGCGGGCGAGTGCTGGTTCCATCAGGCACTCGTCAAAGTGGCGGGCAAGTGCTGGTTTCATCAGGCACTCGCCAACCCAAAAATGCATACCATGCAGGAGTATATTTATTCATTTATTTGTCTGCAGATAGTCCTTTCAAACAACAAAGTTGGGCTGTTGGCAGACCATTTTGAGGTGCATTTAGTAATTCCAAAAGACGGGATGGCGCTTTTGGCAGACCAAACTTAGAATTCTATAAATAGACCTTGAAGGGCACCTTTGGGTGGATCCAGTTTTTTGGCTTCTTCCTCCTCTAGTCAATTTTGGTTGTGGCTTCAAAGGCTCTCCAAGGTGCCCAGTTTCAGCATTGGCTTGGGAGGGGAAGCGCTCAAAGATCTTTTGGGTGTGTGATGGGTCCTTCACTCTGCAACCAGGGTCTGTGTCAAGTTCCAAGTCTTCAGCTTAGCGTTCTTTCTCGGGAGAAGTAAGCGTGGCTGCCCCCTTTGGGTCCGAACTCTTTGTTGGGTCAAATCATGGTTCCAACACATGACACAACATGCACCCACAAGAATGGCAAGAGGCGGCAAAGTCTGTGGGTCGGAAAACTTTACTAGTCCCTAAAGTAGGTGAAATATGGCGATGGCATGGTGGACAGATGTAATTGATTCTCTAATTCTTGTGAGAGATAATTGAGAGCCTCTCCATTATCGATCATAATTAGGACTACATGTCCATGCAAAGTGCTATGTAATTTCATAGTGCGCAATCCTGAAATTCTTCCCAAAAATGAAACGGATGTCGAGGTGATGAAGGTATCCCCCTCTCAAGCTGGGGTGGCATTGTCAATGGTGAGAGTAGCAATATTTGATGTGTTTCTCTTTCCTAGTCATCCTAAATAATATCATGTAGCTCCTCCACCGAGCAATCATGAATGAGGGATTAGGGTTTTTTGTAGTGGAAACACAATCCCTTGCAATTATACTCTTGGTTCGACAAGCAATGTGTAGTACACGACCTCAATGGTTATAGGATGAAAATGGTTGTTTGGAGGGGAGGTTGAGTGATGTGGAGGTGGTAGTATGTCATCGGTATACGATTTAGAAGCATATTGGTAGAGGTAGGAGGGTAGGGTATATGGAGTGGATGAGGTTGTGAAGAAACAGAAGAGATTGATGGACATAACAGTGAAATTCCGCTTTGACCAACCGAGCAACATCCATGGCATCAAAGATGTCCACTAGGTGATGATGCGGGTGCAAATGCAGTAGCGGATGCAAGGTTGTAACCTTGCATAAGAACCTCAGGTAGGTGATCTAAGGGAAAAGTCCTGGATCATGGTTGACAGGCCCAATGAACTTGTCAATATACTGGAATATTGTTGTGTGGCAGGGGCGCAAAG
This sequence comes from Platanthera zijinensis, assembly GCA_039513925.1. NCBI lineage: Eukaryota > Viridiplantae > Streptophyta > Magnoliopsida > Asparagales > Orchidaceae > Platanthera > Platanthera zijinensis. Next base: position 74,504,552 of record CM077091.1, read on the forward strand.
ACTTTCCACTATGTTTCTCGAATAGTGATGATCATATCTTTTGATGAGGGCTTGCTTTAATTTGGCACATGTAAGGCATAGAGTTGTCAAACGAAGCCATTGCACCAAATGAAATGCCCAAGTATACTACCTCGAGAAGACTGGTCGAAACTTTTTGTGTTTTTATAGTGCTTTCAATGTCAGAGAAGCGGGTATCAGTCGCCAGGCTTGCCAGTTGGCTACCAAACCCAGTTTGGCTACCAAACCTAGTTTAGCTACCAAACCCACTGGATTTGTGTTCATGAAGTGGGGTATCTCTAAGGTGCATGCCGCATAGAATGCGCTTGGATCGCGAAGCAGGTATCAGTCGGTAGGCAAGCCAGTTAGCAAAGGATGGAAGATGGGTCCTCATGCATACATTCAAGGTGGAATAATGCTCCAAATTAGCTTTGCCAGCTTTGATGTACCGCAAGGTGGCTTGCATGGATACGAGGACACTAAATTGTTCCTCAAGCTGACGTTCAACAACAACTAAACGACCATGGCTCGTGTGAGGGCAAACATTGGAGTCGAGGGGAGCAGGAAGTTGTTGAATGAGGTAGAGAAATGGTTGTCGCAAGACCGCGGAGGGGGCGAAGTGGATGGGACTGGACTGCAGCGGTATTATCCCTGATAATGGGTTGCATCAAACAAAGGCAATCGCATGGCGTGCAACTTGAGTGAACGTATGTTGGGCTAGCAAGGGTAACTGATGGTGTGGAGTCGTCATCGTAGCCAGCGGCTTAGGGCAAAAGTCTGACGACAACAGGAGAGGCGGCAAAAGGTAGCAGGTCAAACCAATTTTATCCCCTAGGGTTAGTGTAGTCGGCGATGGAAGAGAGGAAGAGAAATAAGAGAGAAATTCCAAGGACCATGGAAAGTGCATGCCGCATAAACTGCGCTTGGATCACAATACAGGTCTCAGTCGCCAGGCAAGCCAGCTGGCAAGGGATGGAAGATGGGTCCTCATGCATGCATGCAAGATGGAATGATGCTCCAAATTAGCCTTGCCACCTTTGATGTGTTGCAAGGTGGCTTGCATGGATACAAGGAAACTAAATTGTTCCTCAAGTTGACATTCAACAACAACTAAACGACCATGGCTCGTGTGAGGGCAAGCATTGCAATCGAGGGGAGAAGGAAGTTGCTTAGTGAGGTAGAGAAATGGTTGTCGCAAGACTGCGGAGGGGCGAAGTGGATGGGGCTGGACTGCAGCGGTATTATCTCCGACAATGGGTTGCATTGTGTTGCAGCACATGCAAGCAAAGGTCATCGCATGACGTGGAGCTTGAGTGAACGCATGTTGGGCTAGCAAGGGTAACTGATAGTGTGGAGTCGTCGTCGTAGCTAGCGGCTTAGGGCAAAAGTATGACGACAACAGGAGATGCGGCCAAAGGTAGCAGGTCGAATCAATTTTATCCCCTAGGGTTAGTGTAGCCGACGATGGAAGAGAGGAAGAGAAATAAGAGAGAAATTTTGAGGAAACCTTGGCAGTCTTAGGTTGAATATTGCAAATATCAAAAGCATGAGTCTTTCATTTATGAGAGAGCTTACATGCCTCAAAATAGGAGCACTGCTATAAAACTTAATCAAATAGAAATGTGATTAGCATAAAAGTGTGTATAATAAAATAATAATAATGTTAAGCTAAGAAATGTTTCTCAATAATCATGTCCATCTAGAATAGGATCACCATGTGTTGTCCTTCACTACTCCTTTGTGTCAGTCATCCTCCTCCTGCGTATCAGTTTGACCACAAGATGTCACTTTGAATAGTTCATAATCAATTGTTCTTACACTGAAGATAGACGAAGTAAGGAGATAATCCATTAGTTCTTGATTTTGGAACAACACTTCTTATTAATATGCAAAGGAGATGCAAATTAATGTGAAAAAGGTGGATGCAAGATACCATGGTGTTATAAAAAAAATTTTACCATACATTTGATGGAACAATATTTTAACAAAGATTCTCAAATTCATTGGCAAGGAATGTGTTTTTTGAGTGGACGAATACTCGGTCTGCGAATGTCTGGCGAGATCATGGAGGGGGGTGATGCGTGACCCCTTGACTGCTGAGAACCTTATAGAAAGAGAAAGGGTGTCACTTACGGTGAAACCAAATTTTGCACAACGCGAACCTTAGTTGTGCGTGATGTTATTGATTGTTAAAAAAAGGTTAAAGCAATGCTAAAAGAGAGCTTGGATGCCCTATACAAGGGTACTTGCATGAGCTGTTCCAAGGTCATGCGAGTACGGGGGCTTTTGGCTCGGATTCCAAGGATACCCTTAAAGCTACTGTTCATGGCTTATTTCAAGGCTTGGGGTCTCGGCCCGCGGGCCACCTCTACAAATACAAAATGCTTATAAAATGTGAAAAAAGTAGTAAGTACAAAGAGCCACAGTGATCGGTGAGAACATTGTAGTGGTCGGCGGGCTCTGCTTTATGGTTGGTGAGATCTGTTGGGCTAATGTGAAAAATCGACTGCTTTTTCGGTTGTTGACGGCGAGTATGGCGGACTACAAAATTTTCCATATTACAATTCTTCAACTATCATCATACATCTTTGTAACATTTTTCTCTAATTTTCACAACGAGAGAAAATAGTTTTTGGCACAACAGTTTACAACCTTCTGAAAGTTTAGATATGCTACCTTCGAATGTCTACTCCTTCACTCAAGAGTTGATTTGCTCCCATTTTTAAATTACCAGTTTGGATAAGATACGATTGGTTGGTTAGAATCAATGTCTTTTAAGTTCATAAACATTAGGTGCATTTCATACAATGGCAGAAGTGGGATTTTTTTCTGTGTGTACGGAGTACTAACTTATTTGAAAACATATAATCAACAAAAATAGGAAAAAAATTATGTTATATTAATGTCACAATTTTTATATTAAGTCCACATTTTCTACTGAATTTTTTTATATATGTCTAAATATAGAAAAAATGGTTACATTTTCATTAATTTTTTGGTGCAATATGGCTACATTTAGAGAGAAAAATGTCTACATTTGTAATGAATTTTTATGTACAATATGACTAAATAAAGAAAAAATGACTACATCTGATTTTTTTATAAAAAAAAAATATATGAAAAAATAAAGAAGAAATGACTCTGTTTCCAACCATGAAAAATCTAACCCATACCTTCCACTCCTGTCCATGACCTTAACATGCAGCCAAGCTGCCAAGACCATTATGTCAATTCTTTATTGAAAGTTTTTTGAATAGAAACAATATATATATATAAAGCCAAAAAATAATTTTAATTTATTTTTTATTAGTGAGGGTGGTGGCCCACATTGGGCCCTATGTGGGTCCTCCCCTGATTCCATAGATTGAATACCAAACATCATGTCACAGGTCCTTTGAGCAAACTTCTCAGCAAACTTCTTAGCAAACTTGAAAGGCATTAATCAGGACGGAGCTAATTAATAGTGTCAGGCCTCCCTAGGAGGCTTCATCGGAGATGTATGGCAAAGGAGAGGGAACGGGGATACAAGGGGACTAACCCTAAAATGAGGGAGAAGGAGAGGAACTAAAGAGAGAGAATCTTGAGGGAGAGTGAACATGGATTTAATTCTTGCATAACTACAATGACTCAAGGGCCCTATATATAGACTCTGATAGTGTAACCGTAAAATACCCAACATACATAAAATATTAAACGCTACGATGACTTTAATAACAATGACTGTGACTCAATACAACACCACTCGATACAGTGACTCGGTACAGTGACTCGATACAATGACTCGACTCAACATATATATAATATTAATAATAATATAATAATAAGATAACTGACGAAGGACCCGTAACATCTCCTCCGCCCCTGACATCGAGCTTGCCCTCAAGCTCGAACTCCACATGGATGGTTGGATCATCTGGCATCTTGATCTCCCGCTAAAACAATGTCTGATAGCGCATAGCGGCGGAGGTGGCGGAGGCGAGTAGAGGTAGCCTCGTCGAAAAGGAAGGCAGCGGAAGTAATGGCTTCGGCGGGGTCGGTGGAGCGGTGGTGAGCAGTAGCGTCAAGGAGGAACGACGGTCGACAACGGGAACGGATCCGCTGGTGGCAGCGGAGCACTGGCAAGCAAAGCACAGGCCGGCAGGAGAGGCGGCGATGTGGTCGGTGGAAGCGGCAAGGCAGGGGACGATAGAGCAAGAGTAGGAAGGGGCGGAGATGACCGGAGGAGGCGGCAAGGCAGGGGCCGGCGGAGGAAGAGCCGGTAGAAGAGGCAGCGGGATGGACGGAGGAGGCGAAAGTGGCAAAATCGGCGGGGCAGATGATGGCGATGTGTGTTGGTAGTCGAACGAAATAGGTAGCATCAGAAGTGGCGACTGGAGAACCGGCGGTGATGTAGGCATCAAAACCGGCGGAGAAGGCGAGTTGACAACCGCGGGGATTAGTGGTGATGATGATGGCAGTGGAGACGGGGCTGTGGAAGCCATTGGAGGTGAAGGCGGGGTGCACCACCGCAGAACGTAGGGAAGCGCCAGTGGGGGCGGTGGCGGCGATTTCAAGAAGAGAACATGCGAAATCGGCGGCAGTGGCAATAGAGTTGTCGTCCCCGACCCATTATAGATGTGGGCAACGAGATGCGTCGAGCGACCTGGAGGGACTCCCTCGGCAGACGGAAAAAAACCGCCTCATCGGCACGTATCTCCCGATCCATCCCAATTAAATCGATTAATTAATAAATTCAATTAATTGAATACTGTCAGCTGGCGTGAAGAGGAAAGCACGGGAGTCAATGTTGTCTGGGAGGGGCTAGAAATAGAATTTGGTGGTGGCTCGAGAATGGAAGAGCAGGTGGCTTGAGGGAGTAAAGTTGTGCGGTGGGCTCGAGACGAAAATATTGCACGTGGGACGATCCGATGGGAGGCTCGGGTGAGCTATCGAGGCGCCACCCGGGATAGAGAAAGAGGCGCATGTGGCTTGAGATTCTCACGCAGGATCGACGGGGAAGACAGTCGCTGGGATGGAATCGCTCGTGGATGCGGGTATGGGTTGCATCGGTGGAAGCGGACAACAGGAAGGAACAAGTGAACGTTGCAACTGGAAGGATGACCGTGCAGGAGGATCGATCATCGGAGGAGGGAGATGTTCCTGCTGGAGGCTGTTGGTAAAGGCGTGTGTTCGAGTGCAGTGGCGGAAGTGTCGGGCCGATAGGGGTTCTTGCGGGTGAGGTTGACGGAGGAGCTACTGGAACGGAGTTATGCGGATGTTTTTGCTCAGGTGACAGTGGAGTGGATGTCAACAGTGAGCGGAAAACAGCGAAGGAATTGGACAACGAGCGCAAAGAATGTCTTCTTCAACAGAGGATGTCACGGAAGGAACTTAACGGTGTCGTCATTCAAAGCGGAAGAGGAGGAGCAAGGGGAGGAAGGATGCCTCTGATACCAAGTTGTTATGGGCCTCCTTATGAGACTTCTTCGGAAATGTATGGCAGCGTAGAGGGAGAGGGGATACAAGAGGGCTAACCCTAGAATGATGGGAAAAGAGTGGAACCAGAGAGAGAAAGAGAACCATGATTTAATTCTTGCATAACTACAGCGACCCCAAGGATCCTATATAACGGAAGACCCTAAACACAAAGCAACTCGAGCATTTATCTTTTTGACAAAGCTAAAGGCTAACTAGATTATAGATCTATAGCAAAATAAATACCCTTATTTTTCATTGACTTCCAAACACACAAAATGTTGTGAAACAACATAGATATAGTAAGATATTCGGCCATAGCATACCCAGCAAAATAAGATTTCAAATAGGATTGTTGTATTTCTTATTGAATAAATTGATATTCATAGAGTAATGGACAAGATGAGTGTAACACCCATGATCATGAAGATATGGAGGAGTTGATGCGCAGTATAAGGGATTGCCCCTGGTTCAAGCTTTAAGTCAAGCATTTACATATCAAAGACCTCTTACTACGCTCCTAAGCCTAGGAAAGACAAATCCCATTTTCCTAAGACGTGCGTGCTACTGTGCAGCAAATGATTTAGCTTCCTCCCTCTGGTCTCCTCCACTAGCTCCTTCTTGGGATCAAGTCAGACGGCTTCACCCCTTGCATCAACAGACAATCCAGTTTAATAGAAAGGCCTACTTGGTTGATTCAACAAGGGAAACGGCTTTCAATATTTATTTTATCAATCCTGAACGAAAATCTAGCTATGGGACATAACAAGTTCTTGTAAAGATTCTTTCCTCGAAATTTATTTACGGTCTGTTCGGCGCACCGTCATTGGCATTCTGAAATTGGCTTTGGGAAACAGTAAAGCCAATTTCAGTGTTCGGCGGAACAGAATTGGAGAGGAAATGGATTTTGGGTTAAATCTGTCGGCTTTAACCCTAGGATAAAAAAGCGCGGCCCCAATTCTTATCCCCAAACATAAGTTTTCGCTCATTTTCGTCTCCCCCGATCGCAGCCGACGGCTCCCTTTCCTCCCCCGATAGCAGCGGAAGCCTTCCCCGATCGGCCTCCTCTTCTTCCGCCTCAGGTATAATTCCTCCTCCTCCTCTTCCTCCTCCTCCTCCTATTCTCCTTCGTCCTCTTTTTTTCTTCTCCACCTTCTTCTTCATTATTAAGAAATTTTCATTTCTTCCCCTTCTAGATCTGAAATTTTCTATTGTCCTTCGTCCTGTTTTCATGCTTACTTGCCACGAACAGACCCCGTACAGAAATTTCAGATCAGAAATTTCATTTCTTCCTCTTCTAGATCTGAAATTTCTACCTCTGAAATTTTGGATCTGTAACAGGAAGCTAGATCTATTATTTGGGTTCTCATTTCCTTCAAGTTAGATCTATTATTTAGCAAATAAAATTTCTAGATCAAAAAGTTTTTGCATCTATTATTTCTAGATCTAAAATTTTTGCATCTAAATCGAAAAGTTTCTAGATCTATTATTTACCACTGGATTATTTGGGTTCCCATTTCCTTCAAGCTAAGGCAAATAAAATTGTTCTGGCATCTAAATAGATAACAGGAAGCTTCACATTTCTTTCTTGTTTGCCTAGATAACAGGAAGCTTCTCTATTACTATATTACATGTGCAGATCTATTCCTTTACTACTATTATTTTGAGATGATTAGATCAATATTTTTGTAGAATTAGTTTCAGTCACAGTTCAGGAATTAGTTTCAGTCACAGAGCCTTCAAATTACTTCCGGTCACAATTTAAATTTAGTTTGATATTTTGGCTTTGCTTGTTTCACTTTGATTAGCACAAGATATTGATTTATTTTGTCTTTGATTGGTTTTTACTATGATTTGTAAATCTAGATTTTGACATGGATCACGCAGAGGTACAAAAAAAACGTAATATGAATATTATAATCAAGTCAGCAGTTGCTGCAGTTGTGGTAGTTATGGAATCCATTCCTAAAAACCCGGTTGACATTGTAGATAAAGACGTTCTACGTAATATAATATTAAAACAACTATATGATGGACATGAGGCTAACTGCTTTAGCCACCTACGCATGGGTAAAGCACCCTTCAATGAGCTTTGTGATATTCTCCGCGCAAAAGGGTATGTCTGCGACACACAGTCTGTATCCACTAAGGAATCAGTTGCGTTATTTCTACACATCTTGGCACATAACACAAAGTTTTGAATTGTTGGGGGAACGTTTATTCGCTCGACTGATACAATCAGCCGACACTTCAACATTGTGTTGCGTGCGATACTAAGACTCTCAAACGATTACATCAGAAGACCTGAAAACAGACAACAACACCGATCTAGATGGTTCACAGATAGCATTGGTTCACTAGACGGCACACACATAGACGTAACTGTTCCTATTGAAGATCAAGGCAGATATCGAAACCGTAAACAAGCAATCACCACAAATATGCTCGGTGAATGTGATAGTAATATGAAGTTCTTATATGTGTTACCTGGTTGGGAGGGCTCAACATCTGACTCTCGAGTATTACGTGATGCATTGGAGCGACAAGACCGTTTTGAAGTGTCAAATGGTAAAAAAATAGAATATTTCATTTTCAAGCAAAAAATAATATGTAACTGTATAGTAATTACTCTTTTTTATTGTATAGGAAAGTACTACCTTGTTGATGCTGGATACACGAATGATCAAGGATTTCTTGCCCCATATCGGTCAACACGTTATAACTTAAAAGAATGGTCCATTCAGGGTAATAAACCAACAACATATAAGGAGTTATTTAACTTACGTCGTGCTAAAGAAAGAAATGTTATAGAACGAACGTTTGGGTTGTTGAAGAAACGATGGGCTATTCTACGTCAGTCATCTTTTTTCAGCATTAAAGTGCAGGTATGACATGAAATATTATACGCTTAATTGTTAAATTTTGGTCAATACAATATGTAACTTATTAAATTTTGGACAGGTTCAGGTCATAAATGTTTGCTGCATATTACATAATTTTCTAGTGGAAAAGCGATTATAAAGCGACGCACAAATGTTGGAAGAGGTTGACGCTGAGCTATTAGCATAAGACGTAGCAGAAGAGTTTTATGATTACATAAACGTTGTGAGCCCAATCCAAGCCACACAGGAATGGACAAACTTTAGAGACATGTCCGCTATAAATATGTTCAATGAATATCAAAATATGCATTAATATTCCTATGTATTATATCTGCTAGTAGGTTATTTGGTGTTTTTTTTTACTATTAAACTGTGACTGAAACCAATGGTTTGAACTTTATGCTATTAATTTAAATCATGATTGTTTGTAATACTTTTTATTGAGTTTTAAGATTACTGTTATTATACATTTTTAGCAACCATCATGGATCAGAGCTCGGGAAAGGTGGGTGGTAGGACTGAGCGGTCCTACATGCACTGGACATCAGAAATGGACATTACCCTCTCTAATGCCTTATTGGAGCAACATAATTTGGGGCATAAAACTCCTAATGGCTGGAAGAGTGTTGCATTTACAGCAGTTATGACTGACCTTAAGGATATATGTGGCATCGAAACAAGCAAGGAGAATGTAATGGCTCGGCTTAAAACTTGAAACAAGTACTACATATAAGTCAGTGCAATGCTGGGCACTAGCGGATTTGGATGGGATTGGCAACGGAACATGGTGCAGGTAGACAGCGAAGAAGTATGGCTAACTATGTGAAGGTATACTTTTTATTTAATTAATTTTACTACGCTTATTTCATTAAAATGTTAAATTCATTATATTATTGCATACGCATCCATCTGTCAAGCATTATAAGGACAAGGTTATCGTCAACTGGTCTGATTTGGTTGTGTTATGCGGAACTGATAGGGCAACTGGTAGTCACGCCGCGACCGCAACGGAGATGACAAAGGAGATTGATGTTGAGTCTATGGCAGACAAAACAACTAATACACAAGAGCAGGTTAGAACAGATGGAGAAGGAAGCAGCAGAAGGAGGAGAAAACGAGCAGTAGGAGCTGATGTCGTAGCTGTAGCCATAGAGAAATTTGCTGACTCAGTGGAAAAGACAGCGGGGAGCAAGTCTGCTGGGAATGTTGATGACATATATGTCGCACTAGCTCAGATGAAGGATTTAGACCGGGGTGATTTTCTCAAGGCGATGAATATACTGTGTCATGATAATGTCAAATGTGGCATATTCATGCGGCTACCTGAAGATATGAAGGGCATATGGCTGCGAATGCAGTTTGATCGCTAGATCTGTGCCTTTTTTTAATGCAGTTTGATGGACATTTATCTATTTTGTATTTTTATTTATGGACAATATTTGTGCGGTATTTTGAACTATAATTATCAGTAGTAGTTTACTTTCCTTGTTTAATTTGAAAATGTATACATTTTAAAAAATTTAATTTCAGAAAGTCAATTCCAGTGTGCAGCCAAACAGCTTTTACATACCAATGTCAATTCTGTTCACTGAATACCATCCTGCAGCCGAACAGCATAATTGGTTTTCTGGCCAAAGCCAATTCCTGCAGATATTGGTTTTCTGGCCAAAGCCAATACCTGCGTGCCGAACAGACCCTTATAGAAATTCTTTCCTCAAATTTAGAGAGCATACAGACCCAGCTCCTAATGAACCAAAAAAAAGGATCGAACTTGAGAAGAATATGAAACAAATCAGCACGGATCCGAGTTCAGGGCACCAAAACAAACAACAAGAGGCCAGGATTTCTGGAATGAACTCGGTCAACAAAACTGGGCGAGGGTTCATTCAGTTGGAGGGTTTTAGTAGTGAGGAATTGAAATTCAGTCAATTCTAAAACCCGCAGGAATTGAAATTGAGCTGGATTTCAATTATGATGTTCAGATGAAAAACCCGTAAGAATTGAAACTGAGTATGAAGTTGTTCCTGAGAGAGAACTCATACAAATTATAAAAAAATTCGTCCCTCCGCACTTCCTGGCCCCTGCCACCTCCTGGCTCCTTCTCCTCCTCCGTGGCCCACTTGGCCAACTTCCTAGCAAACTCCGGGTTCGACGCTTCCCCATCGACCTCCCTGACCGCCCTCTCCATCAGCTCCTCAAAGGGCACTGGAGACACCCTCTTCAGCTCCATCCTGAAGAACCCCTGCTGCAGCCCCAGGGTAAAGTCCACCATGAGGGTGTGACTCGGCATCTCCTGGACCTGCAGTACCTCCTCTTGAAACCGATCCACATAGCTCCCCAGAGTCTCGTTCACTCTCTGCTTGATGAGGAATAAAGACTCTGACTCCTTCCTCTTCTTGGACGTGGTGAATCTCAGCATGAACCCTCGGCGTAGATCCTCGAAACAGTAGATGGAACTGGCCGGAAGCTGGTGGAACCAGTCCCTCGCCTTCTCCTTGAGGGTGATGGCGAAGAGCCGGCACTTGAACGCATCCTACATCTACCGGATCAAAACCACATCCTCGAACCATTGGATGTGTTGAACCGGATCATCCTTTTCGGTATAGTAGGACATCTCCGGCTCGCGAAACTCCTCTGGAACTGGGGCGGATGAGACCAAATCACTGAAAGGGCTGCCCTCCCCTGCCAAGCGAGTCGGGCGATCTCGCACATCCACCTCGCCGATCCGACCCGCACTCGCCGAGCCGGGGAACAAAGTCCTCCCTGGTAGATATCGCCCGCAGCCTTCCTCCGCTGCTTCCTTCCCAAGTCGCCTGACGGGGGCGTTCTCGCCCAGAGCTGGGGCAGCGGCCACTGGGATGGCGGGTGCCGAGCACTCGGCGCGAGCCCCAAGTGCGAACATGACGAGATTCCGCATCTCCTGCCTGAAATCCTCGAACATCCCGAGGGTGGCAAGTCGGCGCGATCAGAACCTTGTCTTTCACCTCCAGTCATCGAGCTCACGAAGAAATTTCGGTGTTGGTCACGATCCACGCTCACCGCACCAAAATGTTGAAACTGAGAATCGGCTTCTGTGGAGTTCGAACCCTTGGGGAAGGGATGACCGCACACTAACTTCTCCTAATGAGTTTGGCCGACCAAATACTTAGAACACAGAACTGACTCAAGGCTCCAGCACGGAGATCTCATCACAGACCCGGAAGATCTTAGAGCGCTTTCCTTCTTTAGCATGTGTTGAGCTAAGGGCACCTTGGAAAGCACTAGAGATCAGAGAGTAAGAAAATTGGAATGCTTGAAAGCTTCCTTCTGAGATACCACATTGGGTCTATTTATAGTTTTTTGAAGTTGGTTTATCAATAGCGTACCTCCGCTGTTTAAAACGGCTATATGCAGTTTAAATTGGCCTGCTAACAGCGTAACTCCGCCGTTCTAAAAGGCTACTGGCAGGCCAGCAAGGGTGGAATAGTAAAAAAACATCACACATCACTGGGCGAGTGGTCCTTGAAAACCTCTACTCGCCTGGGGCGGCGAGTGCTCGATGGGGCTAGCACTCGCCACCTCCCTATGGCCCGGGGCGAGTGCGGGCCTGGCATGCCCCACTCGCCTACTGTTGTCGAGAGCTAAGGACGAGTGCGAGCCTGCTTGCTCCACTCGCCCCTCTTCCGCTCCACCCCGCCTGGGCGAGTCGGCGAGGTTGTTGAGCTCTCGCCTCCCCTCCGACTCGCCTGGGGTTTGGACTGCCTGATTTGGCTGGTCTGGCTCCTGTCGATCCCACTCGCCGGATATGAGGTTATACAGAAACTGCATTCAATATTTATTTTATCAATCCTGAACAACGATCTAGCTATGGGGCATAACAAGTTCTTCTAAAGATTCTTTCCTCGAAATTTATTTATAGAAATTCTTTCCTCAAATTTAGAGAGCATACAGACCCAGCTCCTAACGAACCAAAAAAAGGATCGAACTTGAGAAGAATATGAAACAAATCCACATGGATCCGAGTTCAGTGCACCAAAACAAACAACAAGAGGCCAGGATTTTTGGGAAAATCCACACGGATCTAAGTTCAGTGCACCAAAACAAACAACAAGAGGCCAGGATTTTTGGGAAAATCCACACGGATCCGAGTTCAGTGCACCAAAACAAACAACAAGAGGCCAGGATTTCTGGGATGAACTCGGTCAACAAAAATGGGCAAGGGTTCATTCAGCCGGAGGGTTTTAGTAGTGAGGAATTGAAATTCAGTCAATTCTAAAACCCGCAGGAATTGAAATTGAGCTGGATTTCAATGATGATGTTCAGATGAAAAACCCGTAAGAATTGTACTTGAGAGAGAACGACTCATACAAATTATAAAAAAAATTGGTCCATTGTCTAATCCAAATCCCCCTTCAAAAACACAAATCCATAGATGTTTTTATTTAATGTCTCACAAAATCCTCCGCAAAGTTCTTGAACATACATCTCAAGGGACTCCATCAACAATGAACTTACTCGCAGTTCTATCGACAGCACTGGGATTACATAGCAGATAATAATCTAGACAGTAAATTAGCTCTTTTTCCCTCCATTTGAAGGAAGACAAACCGATTTTAACATACTTACCCGATTAAATTCATCTGAATGCCCTATCAAAATGGCCACGCATGTAGTCTCTCCCTAACCGTTCCCCCAGCTCCCTCAGTCTCCAGCTATGGTTTGCCGTCTCTGCATCTTCGCCCTCCAGCAGCCCCGGTATGCAAGAGATCCCCTGATGCCCTAGAGAAACGGAGTTTCCCGTGGATCACCGCCTAGGATTGACGCAGAGGAAGAAGAAGAAGAAGAAAAGGAAGAGGTAGAAGAGGTTGAAGAAGAAAAAAAACAAAGAGGTAGAAGAAGGGTGGGTTTCTCGTGGATGGATACCTGCTGATTTGCATACGGGGCGAGAGTAGCAGCCGGGGCAAGCTGTCAGGCGAGGCTCACAGGGAAAACCGAGTAAAATAGGCTAGACTTGAAGCTAGGTATGAATGAAAGCCTACGGCTTGGGATCTAGAATAAGAGAGGATAGGCGTACCAGCGAAGATCGAATGCGATTTAAGGGGCCGGAGATCTTCGATGGGCGATGTGCTGCCGAGGATCGCCCTTCGCGTGTACTGCGCGGAGAAGTTGCAAGGCGTGCAAGAACGATCTATCATCCTCAGAGCACGTTCTTAAAGTAGTTGAATCCAAAAAGATACTTGGTGTAAAGAAGAAGAGAAATTGCTGTTTTAAAAAGGTGAAGAGTAATTCTGTATAACCGACTAGGTAAAAAATAATAATAAGTTATTTATAATTTGCGCCAAATTATTCTATTCTAGTCTTCTATATTTCTATGCACTATTATAAATGTCGGCTAATATATCAAAAGGGCTGCAAATTTGCCCCGGGCCGGGTCTATGCCCGGCTAGGCCCGAGCCCGATTAGGTTCGGGACTAGGCCCGGGTTAGGCCTAAGAGGGCTCAAAAAACCCTCTTTATTAAATGTTGGACAGTCATGCCCAGCATTTAATGTTGGGCGTGGCGCCTAGCATGTTTGCTGTCATGCGTGGTAGCAGCCTGCTTTTGGGGGTCAGTTTAGGCCTGGTTTTGTGGGCTCCGCAGGCCCCCTTAAATTGCAAGGGCCCAGGCCCGGCCTTGGCCTGGTTTAAGCAAGGCCTGGCCTGGGCCCGGAAGCAAAAAAATGCTAGGCCCAGGGGGTTTGGGTCCGGCCTGGCCCAACAGGCCTTATTTGCACCTCTACTGTTTGGAGACAAATGACTTACATAAGTAAATTTGTATCTTTAAAAAATCGCGACTTTTTGTGGCCAACAGATTATAAATCAGTTTTTTTCGAGGTGACCTAAACTCGCATCTTCGAGATTGAAGAAGATCCAGCGGCTGCGACAGAAGCTATCCTCGCAAGTTCTCTTGTCGTCGTCGACAGAAGCTCTCCTCACAAGTTCTCTTGTTATCATCGTCGTCGACAGATTCTCTTCTAGCAAGTTCTCTCATCGTTATCGTCGATAGAAGCTCGTCGTCGTAAGATCATTATACTCTCGTCCCAAGTTCCTCTCATTTGACCTCTCTCATGCTGACTTGTTCTTCTCTAGAGAGTCTAGAGATGTTGAGGCCAAATCTTCTCTCCGCGATCTTTATTCCCACCTCTGGAAAGGTTGCTCAACCAGAACGGGAGTGTCTGAGCTATCACTCACTGTAATTTCGAGCTCTCCTTGCCATAAATTTTGTACATTCTTCCTTTTTTGCATATCTAGGTATCTTTTACTATTTATCAAGTTATCTTTATATTCTTCTCAATTTCTACTCATTCACTTGTTTCTTATTAGCATTCACAACATTGTTTTGTATTGGGCTTTCAAGATCATATTTTGTATCATCCCAAATCTCCTTTTTAGAGAAGGCATGTTCATCTTCAACTATTTTTTTTTGTTGCATAAAGTTTATCAATTAAGCCTTCATGGTGGCTTCCTCCCCTCCCAAGTTTTGGCATAGTAGAAAATACCTATATTACTATATGTGAAGTAAGTGGACTGATTCTAATATATGCAGCTAAAACAAGAATTGATTTCATTTGAGCAACATATATATTGTTGTTTTTTTTTTCAATGTTTTGTGTGATGACCCTCCCCCATTAATGTATCTTTTTATGACATTTGGGCTGTGTTTTTTATGTTAATTAAAGAGATGAAAGGGATAGTAAATTAGCAATCAAGTCAGAATGTTCTTTAGTCTCAATTCCCTTCAAGTGTTTCAGTATTTAAACACAGTTTTAATTCTTAGCGTTCATTCCAAATTTTCCTTGGATCAAATCATTAAGTTCTTCCTTATTGCAAACATTCATAGTTGATTCTCAATGCAATAAATATTTTTAACTCTTTTTTGCTTCATCATTTACTCTTATTATTTGTTGCACAATGCTTCATTACTGTTTTGTTTGTCATCTTTGATGACTAATTGGCTAATTGCGCATGATTTTTGCAGCATAAAACCTTAATTTATTATTTGCAGTAACTAATATTTAATGTATTCTCAAAGCTTGTGGGGAAAAAATAGAAGAGAAAGATCCCAAACGGATCTGATGTCGCTATTATGCCTAAATTGTTAATGGAGGCATTAGCAGGTTAGAAAACCATCTAACCGGACATAGAGGCAATGTTAGACCATGCTCCAAAGTGCTGGATGATGTGAAATCTCAAGCCACATCTTCTTTGAGTTCATAACTAGTCAGCAAGCAAGCTAAGACGGCGAGATTAGCAACTGATTGTGAGGACATAACAGTTGAGTTTGAGATGGATCAGAACACAACCAGTTCACATCAAATTTTGTTCTTTCAAATGAGTACCAAATGTTCAATGGATAAAATATTTGAACAATCATTGGAGGAATTATCACGTAGGGTAAAAGGAGTACAAATCACAATTGGGGATAACTGGAAGAAGCAAGCTAGAGAAGAAGCCAACACATACATTATGAGATGGGTATATGAGGATGTTGTTCCATTTAATGTATGTGTCTTAATATCTTTTGATCATATGTTGCATGCTATTGAAAAGGTTGGCCCATTGCTGAGAGGTCCCAATATAAATGATTTAAGAGAGAAACATCTCAAAAAAAAGTGGGGCGTACGAAAGAGTCACCGACACATTCACCGCTAGATGCAAAGTCAATGGATGTAGCATACTTAGTGATGCTTGGACGTATCGAAGGGGTGAAGCATAATGAATATTGTGGTGCATTATGACATTAGTGTTGCCTTTTGGATTTCCAAGAATGTTTCGTTGTATCTACATGATAGGAAGTTTTTTCGAGTATATGGATACGACAATCAGATCTAAGTCGGGCCTAGAAAAGGGGAGAATAATGCAGGTAGTTATTGATAATGCATCGAATAATATGGCATCAGCAAAGATGCTAATAATGGAAATGTTTCATATATATTGGACCTCCTGCGCTGCACACACTATAAATTTATTACTTGCAGATATTACAAAGATTAAGCAGATAAAAAATTCCATCACTTTGAGATGAATACTCACTGTATTTATCTATGAGCATACATTTTCCCTTGATCTTTAAAGAAGATTTACTAAAGAGTTTGATTCTCATGTTATAATTCGTCCTACAGTGATGAAAATTTTTATAGCCATTCTTTCCCTACAGAGCATACTCGAGAAGAAGACGAGGTTGAGAGCAATGTTTTTATCTCAACAATGAGATGTTGTCAAGTTATCATGGACTCCACTAGCAAATAAGATAAAAATAATTATATTTTAATTTGTTATTTATTTATTTACTAATTCTAATTTACTTATTTAATATACTCATTTCATTAATCCAAATCATTTTTTAAATTGCAAGTGTATTCCATAATATTTAATGTTAAATTTT
This sequence comes from Platanthera zijinensis, assembly GCA_039513925.1. Lineage (NCBI taxonomy): Eukaryota > Viridiplantae > Streptophyta > Magnoliopsida > Asparagales > Orchidaceae > Platanthera > Platanthera zijinensis. The sequence continues at coordinate 74,521,287 of CM077091.1, forward strand.
GTGTGGATGTTGAATTGTCTATTAACATATTTGCTCCATTGGTGACTGTGTTAAGAAGAGTTGATGGCGATGAGCCTTCGATGAGATGTTTATATGGAGATATGTTAAAAGCTAAGGAGGAGATTGATCTTGCTTTGGAGAATAGGGAGGCAGATATCTTCCTATATGGAAATTTATTGATGCAAGATGGCAGAGCAAGCTAAACACTCCATTACATCTTGCAAGTATTTCTTAAAATCCTTTTTACTACTCCTCTTGGCAAAATATTGACAGAGATGAAAGATTTATGGATAGAGTTATTAAATGCATGCCAAAAATGTATGCAAGAAACACATCAATCCAATATCACATCTCATATCAAATTTGCTTGTATCAAAATCAAGAAAGGACTTTTGGTAGAGAGACGGCTAAAAGACAAAGTAGCAATTCCCTCGTTCTTTGTATAAAAATATTTTTTGTTAGTGTAATTTTATTTTATTTTGGGCTCCAAATTTTCATTTGCACGATTGTTTACTTTTTTTAGTTAATTGGTGGAAGATTCATGTCAACAGTGCTCCTAAATTATGGGATATAACCGTAAGACACTACAATATTTTTTGTATTTAGCAACACTTTATTTTGTAACATTTATAAAATGTTGTCTAAACATAATATAAAGAGCAATTGTAAATGTTGTCATCAAGTAGCAGTATTAGACAACATTTGTGATGCAACAGACAATAAATGTCTCCTTATTTATTATTGAGAATAGTTTTGAAATGTTGTATTTGTGGACCCACTTTAAACAAAAATTATTTGGTGTTTCTTTTTAAAATAATATTTTGCAATACATTAAAAATGTATATATAGCTTTCTTCAACCATTCGCACACCAGAAATAACTATTCACAAACCATAAATTTATATTTAAAATTAAGCTTATAGTCAAGTCTGGGTCTTTGAATAGCCAAATTGACAAATTTCCATGAAATCTTATTGCACTACAAAAAGAATCATATATAACCATGTTTTGCGGTATTTTAGAAAACATTGTGGTAAATATTAATTTTGCGGTGTTTTCCATAAAATGTAGCGAAAGATAATATGTTTTGCGACATTTTTACAAAAGTACAACGAAAGATAATATTTTTTGCTTAAAAAATGTTCAAACTGATTTCATTTGAGCATTATTATTAGAAGTTCAAAATCCGCTATTCGTGTAACGTCCTAGACCCATCTCTACACAAGGGAGACCCAGCGGGACCCAGCTGGCGCCGTCGAGCTGCAGCCCCAATGCAACCCCCAGCCCATCTCCGTGCCTGTTGTTGAGGCAGGGATTCGATCTCGCGCCCCCTTGATAAGGAACTCTTCCAACAGTCCTCATCACCAACTGATGCAACCTCATCACCAACTGAGGCTGCCTCAGTTGGTGATGAGGACTGTTGGAAGAGTTCCTTATCAAGGGGGCGTGGGATCGAATCCCTACCTCAACAACCCACCGCTGCTGAGAAACAGGCGCGAAGATGGGTTGGGGGTTGCATTGGGGCTGCAGCCCGACGACGTCAGCTAGGTCCCTTTGGGTCTCCCTTGTGTGAAGCCATCCCTGGGCCATTATAATTCGCACACCTAAAATAAAATCTAAAATACCCCCCTTTACTTACTTTAATGGCACCGGATTAAAACTCCATAGCGTCCCCTTCTCCTTAGTGTTGGGATTTCCAATCGCGGAAGCGCAATCCCTAGGAACAACTAAATATAGAGTAACAAGAAAAAACACATTTCACGTAATTTTATTAGCACAATAAAATTAGTAAGCACTCAAATTAAGAGATACACATCCAAAAATATATTGCAGAAGAACTCGGACTACGAAAATCCGCAGGAGTTATATAAACTTGACTGCAATCCGTAAGGCGGACGCACAAAATTCGTACCCGAACAAACATTCGTCATCGTCAGATGACCAACCACCGCCACCACCACCATCAACAAGAGAATAAAGTCGAGACTTGACCTTGCCGCAAACGCGCAGCCATCCAACATCACTACTTGTACATAACCACCACCGCCTACGAGCATGCAACCATCAAGCACCGCGCACCTTGCCGCAACCCACGAATCTGACGACTTGCCTCTACATGCATGCTTTTTCTTTACGTTGCTGATGCAACCCACAATCAGATGTCGATGCCCTCTTTCTCCTTCGGTCTTGCACTACCGCTCTTCTCTTCAAGACTTTACTTCTCTTTGGTTTGACTTTTGGTGTGATCTTCATAGCTTGCCTTCCTCTCCTTCTATAGAGTCATTTTATATGCTTTAGCCTCTTTCCAAGAAGCTTCCTTGCAAGTGCCTATTCAAAGCATATGAGCGACTTGGATAAAAACCCGCATTGGCAGCCAGTGGGTGGGGATGGTGAAATATGTGGGTTTGACTATTCAAAACCAACTCAACACCGAGCCCTAACCCTCGCGCAAAACCCCCTTCTTGTTCGATGAAACTTTTCGATCTCCTCTCCCCGCGACAATATTGACGCTCTCCTCCAACGATTCCTGATGAGTTTCCTTCCTCTCTAATTGCATTCACGACGACCGGATAATGGTAAACTTGACACCGTGGAAGCATCGTTCATCAATCGTTCCGATTATGTTTCGTTCTTTTCTCCTCTTGCATTGTTTTCCTCTACTTAAGAAAAAACTCTATTATTATCCTAGAAGTTTTCAGCAAGAGTAGACATGCATTAATTAGGTGTTAGTTCTCGAAGGCCCGCCTTCATCCCTTACGGCGCTCACAGCCTCGCCGGCGAATCCGCAACGGCTCGAGATCGTTTCACTACACATTCCTTGCTCTGGCACCAAACCAATCACACCTTTGAGATTCATTATGGATTTGCCCCAAACTTCTTATCACAGGCAAGTTCATTATTTTATAGGATTATTCGAATATTATAGGAGATTTATTCATCATTTTGCCAACATAATGGCTGCTTGAGCAGACTTGCTGCTGGGTCCATTGATCACAATGTTCTATATTTGAAGAATACCCGCAAGTCAATGGTACACACATGAATGTATCTAATATATATGTTTAAGTGCATAGTATGCAGGTTGTGTACTGTTACATTGATTAGACAGGTAGCCAGAGTCACAGTACAGTTGGACTCAAGACAGGTTGCTGAAAAAGTAGAAAAGTGGCTAAGTCCAAAAGCATTAAGTGAACTCACTTCACTCAATGCCAGAAAGGCAAAGGCGTTGACAGAACTCTATACATTCAAATCCTCAATATTGCTGACTAGAAATATGTCAAAGGACAGAAGCGTTGAGTGAATGCAGTTCACTCAACGCCTACTCAATTGATTTCAGATCAAGTATAGAAGCGTTGTGTGAATACATGCCACTCAATGCCTCATCAAGAAGACAGACAAAGTCAGAAGCTTTAAGTGTAGAAGCTACACTCAACGCCTTCATGCAGAGAAACTTTAACCAAGTCTAGAAGCGTTGAGTGATGAAGGATCACTCAACACCTTAACAGTTAGACTATAAATGCCAAAAGCGTTGAGTGTTGAAGATTCACTCGACGCCTCAAGATGGAGAATTCTGCTAAGTATTTCTGCGTCGAGTGACAAGGCCTCACTCAACACCTATGCAGATTGTCTGAAAATTGATAAGTCAACAGGCGCTGGAAGATGCTGACGTCATCAAGAATTTAAATGTCGCGGGATTTACACGCTAGAAGACAAAAGGCGTCACATGCATTTAGTACAACATTTAATGCAAAAAAAGTGATGCAGTTACCAACTTCGACTAGTCCATACTGCACAAAGAGTCATTGGACGGCGAGATACAAAAGCTTAGTCCCGAGAAAGAACAAGGAAGCTTTTGTCTTCTAGTCATCTTCTTCCTCTCGACAAAGCAACAAGCTAATTGTTTTTCAAGAGGATTTCTTCATAGTTAGTCTGTGAACCACATACAAAGTTTAGTTGTTGAAGAAATAAAAGAATTGAAGAAACATTTTGTCTTCAACAGCTAGATTAAAAAGTTCTTTTTCTGAGTTTGAAGGAGAAGCAGAGCAAACCCAAGTTCATGGTGTTCTTCAAGGCCACTACAATCAACTCAACTACATCAAATGCTTAAAGAGTCAGTGCTCTGCAGTTGTCTTCTCAGCACAAGCAGAAACTTCTTGAAGATCTGTTTTCTTATTGCTGTGAAGAAGCTAAAACTGAGTCTACTCAGTTCAAAAGGCAGACTCAGAGAATCATTTCTCTGAAGTCATATATCATCAACCTTATTCTCATTTTATAGGATCTCTATTGATCTTAGTTGTAATCCTAAGATATAAAGGCTGAGTGGTAAGATTCTTTTGAGAATCTGAGGTAGGGCCCGTGTATAACATCCCTCAAACAACTAGACCCTTAGGTTTTGTTTTGTCATGACTAGGTAATGAAAAAACCATAAAAAGCTCAAGGGTCGGGTGAACAAGGGCCATGGTAAAGATCACATTGGTCTGCTTATAGCACAACCTCACCACTAGGCCTAAGGTTTTGACTTTAAGGCTCCAACTTGACCCCATGACCCTACCCCAACACCCTTTAACCCTTTGGGTGGTCTTTAGTGTAACACCCCAAAACTTGGAAGGGGAATCGACGGCGTCGTTTTAGCCAAGTTTGGGTTTTGGAGCAGGCGACACAGGCGTGTCAAGGGCGTGACACGGGCGTGTCAGGGCGTGGTCGACCGCGGAGCCGTGGTCGACGTTTTGAGGGTCGGCGTTCGCCGAGCTTAGGAACACGGCCTGGGACACGGGCGTATCCCTGGCCGTGTCCTTCTCGGGCTGTTTGCAGGATTTATTCTACTAGGCGTGACACGGGTCACGACACGGCCGTGTCGGGTCTGACACGGGCGTGTCGAAGGCCGTGTCCTTGGCCGTGTCCTTCTCTGACTGGAAAAATTGGTCGGTGGGGGGCGTGACACGGGTCTCGACACGGGCGTGTCAAAGGCGACACGGGCGTGTCGGAAGCCGTGTCAAAGGCCGTGTGCTGGTTTTCAAATCGGTCGAGACGGCGAATGGGTAACACGGCCTGGCACACGGCCGTGTTGCAACCCGTGTTCGGCCCAGTTTTTGTAATTTTAGGCCGAATCGTGGCCGTCCGTTTCTTTGGTATGAGATCCAACGGCTGGGGGCTAGATCTGAGGGATTAAACTCGGGAAAAGGGTTTGAAACCCTCACTTTCCTCCTATCTTTATCTCTCTTGATTCTAGAGAGAAGGGAGAGCAAGGAGGAGGAAGAAGGCTAAGATCCGGCCGCCGGCGAAGCTTCGGAGGTCCGTTTCGCGAGCGGAGTTCAGATCCGCGAAGGTGGGATCGTTGCGGTGGTTTTCAACCGAGCAAATCTTCTCCATGGCTAGGAAGAGGGGACGGAAGGTAATGACACTTCTCCTCTCGGTTTTTAGGATTTAGGATGCATGAATAGCATCCCCTTCCTTTCGTATTTTGAGCACCGAATCTCTCACATGAGAGGGATTCGTGTAGCCTAGGTTCAAGAGGGACCTCTGGGTTGAGTATGTTCATCCCGACATGCTTTGCATTAGAGATCCGCTCCGTTAGCAGATTAGGCATTGTGGGTGAAGCCGTGGTCGCGACCGTTAGTCCGACCCGGTGATGTTGCATAGCGAGATGCGAGGTTTCGGTAGAAATCCGTTGCGGCAATACGCCGTTGTGTGTATGCATTTTCCCCCTTTAATTGAGTGAGTACTCGTAGTCGGAACCGGACAAGGCTAGCTCCGCTTCTTGCGGTAGATGGTTTCCTTGGAGCACGGGAAAGATACGGTGCGAATGGTGATTGGGGTGGGGAAACCTTTGTTTGTGCTATGTAAAGGCGCGGCTATGTCTCCGTGGTCGGCTGGCTATCCCGTGACGCGCAAGTCATGAGGGGAAAGTGTCCCGGCGAGACTAGCCCCTTGTGTGGGACTGACGAGAATGTCGAGCGGAGGGCAAGCCCGGGCAATGTGGCCATGAGCGGGTGGGGTCCAGCAAGGCTTCTTAGAATCGATCGGTGTGAGACGGAACCCTGACGTGCGAAGTCAGAATGTGCGGGCAAGCTCGGGGTATATGATCCTTGTGCGGGTAGGGCCTTTGCGAGGTTCCGTGTGACGGCGTGTGTGTCGTTAGGGACATGGTGGTTCCTTTGTGTTTGCGGCTTTAAGCCAATGGGGAAACGGAAGTACCCAGTGTTTGATGTTGTGCTAGATGCATACGAACTAGGGTGCCTTGGGTGAAACCCGGGTTGCATTCATGTTGCATAGTAGGCCCTTTCACTTTGTACAAAACATAGAGAACATGTATGCTGTATGAGACATCCAAGCCTGTTTTACCGCTTTATTATATATACTCTTTTGGTATACGAAGTGCTAACTTGAAGGTGGAGTGGTACCCCGGGGTTCGTTAGGGACGGCCGGGAGGAGATGTGTTTGTTACACAGTAGAGGTCAGCCTTTGCTGACCCACGTTACTTCAAATCCATGCAGGGCAAGGATCGCATGCAGGAGCTAGCGTGCCGGGCGAAAAGCCCTAAGCCTCATGAAGTGTTGCTGTGCTTGACTATTTTCTTTTCCTTGTTTGGCTGCTGTTGTTTGACTATGTCCGGCTTGCATGCCGAGGTAGCCTAGGGGCGCTTGGCACTTTTATATTTGGACTTATATTGTGTAAGGCCTTAAGGCCATTTGATACTCTTCTGTTAGTGGATAACTTCTGCCTGTTAGTGTTCTTTTTCCGCTGTGTTTGTCTGGAGTTTTGAGATTGGGTAGTTTTATATCATCTTTTAATACTATAGCTGTGGCGTCCGTATGTTGTGGGGCCCCGGCCGGACCCATATTATATGGTCTTTACAGGGGAGGTGTTACATTTAGGGCCACTAAGGGCCCATTGGGGGCAGTTAAAGTGGCCAAGTTGACCTAAGACCACCCTAACCCTAAGTGGGTCAAGCTAGCCTACTAAGGGTCAGTTGACCCTTCCTTAGCCAAGTGGATCACCAAGGACCCATTGGGCATAGATCACCAAGGACCCATTGGGGTCAACCCAAGTGGCAAAGTTGACCCAAGTCAACTCTAGTCCCAAAATGGTCAAAGTGCCCTTACTAAGGGTCAAATGACCTTCAAGGTGCCAAGTCAACCCTACCTAGACCTTAGGGGAGGCCAATGACTCACCAAGGACCCATTGAGGGTGACTCAAAATGTCAAATTGACCAAGGTCAACCATAGTCTAGGTTAGGTCAAACTAAGCTCAAATGGGCTAACCCAAGCTCAATCCCTTTTCCATTTGGGTTAACCACCTCCTAATTATATGATAACATGAACTAGTGGGTTGCCAATAGGCTAAGAGGATGGGCAAATTCAGCCTTGATGACTAGGAGAGAGAAAACTCTATTTTACCCTTTAATGGAGGAGAGAGAAAGTGGTGAAGGGAGGCCAAGAACCCCTCCCTCCAACTCCAAGGGGGCTGATTCAACTCCCCATTAAATTTGAGGAATGTCAGGGGCCATTTTGGTGGTTGTTCATGGCCGGAACAGTGCACCCAGCCATGGCCGAAATATGCTTTCAAGGCCATTAATGCCATTGATGCCATGACCACTCCCCTCCCCCATTTCACTCTTTTAAAAGCACCACTAGAATAAGGGGATTCGTTTACACACTTCACTTGAAGGAGACGAGGCATTCCACTGTACTGTTGCAGAAACCCGACCGACGACACCACCATGGCAACCCGGCGATCGACGCGACTCCAAGCCTCCAATAAGGTCCTCCTTTACTCCTTCTTCCATGGGTAGATCATAGGAATCGTTTAGGATGGGAGTCAGGCTCAATTGAGCCCGGTCGGGTGAAGCATTTTCCCTATTTTTTCGTGAAAACTCACCTTACGGGATCGCCGGAGAGGTCCCCTCCGGCGGCCGTACCACCGCCAATCGACAGCCACCACCTCAACGGAGGTGGTGGAGGTGGTGGCCGGCCAAGGAGGTGGTCGGGTGGTCGGCATCGACGGCTTGAAATTGGCCCAGGAAGAGGGAATTGGGACCGTCGTCTGGAGGTTGAAGACGATCCAGGCACCGTTGGATCATGCGTCAAGATCTGTGTTAGATCTTTTTTATTTAAATTAATTAATGATTTTCTGCTTCCTATTTTCAGTCATTTTAGATTAATTATTAAAAAATACTTAGAGGATTCTAGTGAAATAATGGTAAACACCAAAGTTGTAGCCCTTGTAGTCAGCTTTAATTTAAAATTGTTTCAACCAATTTGGGAAAGTGGTCTGACCACAACACCCATTATGGTGGGGTCTATACATAGGCTTGATCCGATCTTGGTTTGAGTGCCCCCACCAATCCAGGCATCCAAATGACCTGAAATTTGGACTGAAGGTCACTCTTACCTATACCAACAACATATCCAAAACTGAAATTTTTTGGATATTTTTTCCTATAGTTTTTATAATAATTTAATGAATCATGACTAAATTAATTAAGAGACCAAATGACCTCCAAATGCTCCCAAATTTTGGTGAGAGGTTCTTGGGGTCAATATAGGCCTCTGTACAAATTTTCATCCCATTTGGTGATGATTTGGTTTGAAAATAAGCAAACCTTAGCCTTGCCCTAAAAGGGGTATTTAGGTCAAAAGTGCCCCTTGTGAGTTTGAGTGGCCAAACCAACTCAGCAGAGGTTGAAATTTGGGCCACTAATTTGACATGAAATTTAACACTCTCATAGGGATTATGGGGTGGATTAGGGTGGATTTGCCCTAGGACCCTAGTGTTAACCCTAAGGTTGAACCTTTGGGGCTTGTGAAAGTCATAGGGGATTATGTTCTTGGATGGACTTGGGGATTAGCCCATGAAATCCTAGGGTGGTGAAATGCCCTAGGAAGGGATATGGTGGTATTTAGACACATGCACCCCACATAAACCACTTAATAAGTATTTAGGACTTTAAACCCTAAAAATTATCTTATGGGTCAAATGACATTGAATCTTGGTGATATTTTGGTATGGATAATTTCATAGTATTATTAACCTATGATATTTATCTTATGGTGTCTAGAGATCAGTAGATTATTCTTGTAGTAGTAGCTTCCATATTGCCCTTTTTATGTTAATGATGAAAATATGATATATAGGTAGTAAAATAGTTTTAAATTCTGGAATAGATAATCAAATGATATTAGGTTGCACTAGTAGTTTATTTGGAGTGGTTGAAGCTTTATTTGTAGTACTTCCTTTGTAAAGTAAATTAGTGCACCCTGCCTGGATAAATAGGAAACAAATATTATAGCTTGCTGGAAAATTATGATACTTAGTCAAGGAACATATTAGGGCATATAAAAGCATGTAAAAATTGTTAAATGTTATTTAATTGAGATTACAAGGTTGTGTCTTCATAAAGTGCCTTATGATGGTTTTTCTTAGGATAATCTTTTACCTGGTTTACTGAATTGGGAATTTCATGAAACTTAGGAAGTAAAGTTTATGATCATAATGTAGCTCTTTTAAATTTTGATTAATTTTTGGACTAGTAGTTTTGGTACTTCCTTCAATACCCCTATTTATATGAATTATTTGATTAAATATTTAGAGGTTAAATGTTTTATCAAAGTTTATGATATTTAGTATTCACTGATATCTTATTATGCTATAGTGTTCATAATTTTTGTATGGTCATACCCTAAGTAAATTTAGTACTTCATGTTCAAATCACCCATGGATTAATTAAATATCAAATTTAATTAGAAAATTATAAATATCTGGATTTAGGGTAATCATGTCATGATAGACCCTCATTAATTATATTAAGGCTTTTGGATGAAAATTTAAAGTTAACCTCCTATCATGTACATTAAATTGCTTAGGATGGTCCGCACATAGTAAAACTGCAAAATGAACTTAGAGAGTTGGGATATTAGGCTATTGGTTGACGTCACGTACTAAGGAGTTCATCATTGGGAATAATGATGGGTTGACTAGTGTAGGTGGTTCTCGGGATCGATAAAAGATTGTCTTTCCCGCGGAGAAGAAGGGTAAAATACACTAGGGTTAGATCTAATATAACATTAAAAGGGATCAGGGATTGGGTATTAACCAATAATAGTAAGTGCCTTGCGAAAGGCAGCTTTGGGCTTCAACCCATCGTAGTTCCTAGTGCCCTCGAGAGCCCTTCACGGGGAATACCTTGGGCAGTCCAGGGTTAACGTAAACCGTAAGAATAAGCATTGACATGAGTAATTAATATAACTGAGATTACACTTACACTCACAATTCTTGGTATCGTGGGAGTTAGGTTGGGTCTCACGAGCGGTAGGCTCGGTGGTTTTAGTGGTGGGCAGGTTAGCCCGGCGAGCGATGGCTCGGTAGGATAATTTATTACTATTGCATGTGCATAAGAATAAAGGTGGAGGGTCTTCGATATCGGACTGTCGTTCACACCGACGTCGATACGCTGACTCGGCGGGTGTGGTTTACACTTAGCCAAAGGAAGTTTTGTGGATATGGACAGCATTAGTACGTGGTGACTCTAGGTTGTGTCCTTCCAGAGATGTATGTAAGGGCTAGGCCTGGTAGTGTGGATACCCGTCTAGGAGTAGGGGGCCCGACCTACTGTCTCCGTTTTCCACTACGGAGGTTCCTGGGAGTGAAACTAGTTGCCCAAAAGGGGGGAACTAAAGGTCTGTGTGCATAGAGTCGTGTGCGTGAGTTGCACTTGCATGTATCATGACATAACATATCACTGCACTCATACTTACATTCAACCTACACCACAACGTATAAATCGGTATGAGACTTTTTATACGATGAGAGCCTTGCAGAAGACCCTTAACTTATAAGTTTGTATGAGCATTCATATAAGTTAAGGTTACTTATTCCTTAGTATGTCTTTCTTACATATGTTACTATACTTTACCTGTTTATCTTACTGCTTAATATTATAGAACTGCTAGCCTGTACCTTTCTTCCTTAGCTGTATATACATTATAAATAACTGCTAGAATAGTTCCACTGTCACCTGCTTTGTTTATTCTCCACCTTCATAGCTTCCCTTTCGTCCTCCCCGCTCGGTGCCTAGGAGCCATGGGGGAGGGGTAGGGGATGATAGGACTTAGTCTTTTTTGTAACACCCCAAAAAGACCCCAAAAAGACTCAAAATGATTTTGAGATGCAGGTCAGTTTACACGGCCTGGGACATGGGCGTGTCCCAGGGCGTGTCGGGGGTACACGGCCTGGGATACGGGCGTGTCCCAGGGCGTGTCACGCAAATAAAAATGCGGTTCGAGTCAGAAGATTACACGGCCTTGAACCAAGCCTTGAACACGGGCGTGTCAGGTTGGACACGGGCGTGTCCGATGCCGTGTTCCGACCCGTGTACTGCTTGCAGCTCGATGAGGCGGGGGTGACACGGGCGTGTCTCAGGAATGACACGGGCATGTCAGGCTCGACACGGGCGTGTCGATGCCCGTGTTCTGGTAAATCTCAGTCGGTACGAATACCGTGTGTGCCGCTTAAGGGTACATGGCCTGTAACACGGGCGTGTCACAGGCCGTGTCAGCCAAAAATTGAGTTTTTGGGCAAATCGTGGCCGTTCAGAATTCTCTCTTTTGATCCAAGGGCTCAGGTGGTTTCCTGGCTGGATTAAATCCGTGAAGGCTGATGAAGAATTCATTCTTCATTTGCTTAAGGAAGAGAGAAAGAGAGAGGAGGAAGAAGAAGGAGGAGGAGATCAAGCCACCGGCGGAGTTCCCGTGGTCCGATTCGTGATCCGAAGCCGGCGTTGTGAAGGCAAGGCTGCTGCGGTTCTTTCTCACCGGCTAGTTTTCGATGGCTCCCAAGAGATCGACAAGGGTAACGATCTCCCTTCTTGGACATGTGAAGTCCTTCTTTTCTGCATTGCATAGGGAAAACCCTTCCCCGCGAGTGTGCGGTGGGTTGTGGTGTCCCTTGGGGTAGATATGTGAAGTCCCCTTTGTTAGAGGCCGGAATTGGAGTACGGCTCTAGGCATGCTGTGTGAAACCCATCTGGACATGGTCTGGATTGGTGATGCTTGTTTGCATATCGGAGAAGGCTCCGTGATTATGGCTTGTGTTGCCTTGTGCCTACCTGTTGCTTGGTGCATCAGGAAGTACTGGATGATGTCCAGGAAATGAAGAGGGTTGGATGCAACTCTTGTGGCCGTGCGTTGCCACTTTATGAGCGGTTGAGCCGTTGGGCTGCAACTCGATGAAAAGGCAGATTGCCGAACAGGAAAGGTGAAACCGACCCGCGCCTATAAATATCCATGGATACTTCCGTATTCGAGGTGGCACGACGAATTGAGCAACGGGGGGTGGCTGATCCGTACCTGCGTTAGGTCCGTCCGACTTGGAAGCCTGATTATAGGTTTTGTTGGAGCGCCTAATGAGAGTCTTAGGCCCGCGCGCCAGAAAGACTAGAATGCTCAAATACCGTGTAGACGGTGGTGTTGACCCTGGTATTCCGGTACACCAAGAATGTGCCCTGAGTGCACGGACTGTCGGGCCGTGTGGCTGATAGTTGTGATGGCTTGAATGTGCCTGCGCGCACATAATTGCTATACGATGATGCCATGCTTTGCAGGGAAAGAGTGCTAATGCCCCGAGAAAGGGGTAAGATTGTTATAATTGGGTCAGCTGAATGCTGACCGTTGCATTATTTGCCACCGGTTGAGTGGATTGTTCCCATGCAGGTGCTGGAGAGCCAAGCGGTAGGTGAAGGGCTGAAGCCCTACTGCTGTTGCTGCGGCTAGCCCTTGAAGGCTAAGCGAATGTTTTTGCTTATTTGCTTTTACTCATGTATGGCTGGCCTGCGCGCCGAGGTTTGTAAACCATACGTTGTGAAAAGAGGAACTGTAAGGCCTTAAGGCCAAACTCTATATATTTGTGTACATTCCGTGATATATATAAATGTGGTTTATATATTGGACATTCCTGGTTAGAGTTCAAATTGTAACTTAAAGCTTCCGCTAGAATGCTCTGAGTTAGGATTCGTGGTTGGTTTGGTATTATCCTGTGACCTCACCGTCTGTTTGTGGCATATAGTGTGGGGCCCCGGCCGAACCTTCTACTATACGTCATTTAACGGATGGGGTCGTTACATTTTGGTAGCAGAGCCAGGTTTCGATCCTGGGACCTGTGGGTATCAGCTTCGTTCGGTCTTCCTCTTTCGAATTCGTGGACTAATTCTTTTATGGGGTGGCGAGCGCGTGTTTATGCGCCCTGCTGTAACGCTAATGAACTCTGGAATGTCCACTAAGGAATGTACAAAATCTTGTTTGAGGAATCTGCGTGTTCCTTTTTGTGTTGTTTTGCTTGCATACGTTCGCTAATGTGTGTCTTGTCCACCTATAGGTGACGCATAGTGGTGCTGGGCAGTCTGAGCCCCAGCGCTCTGATGAGAGTGCGGCACCAGTTGAGGTGCCCACACCTCCTCCATCTGCGGAAACTGTTCGCTTAGTTGCTGAGGCTCTATTTGCCATGATTCAGCCTACCGGGCAAGCGTAGCCGGCAGTTGAGCCAGTTCGTGTTGTTGTAAGACCCGAGCCGGTTGAGGCTGTAGATCCACGAGCAGCTGACCGACAGTTGAAGCAATTCATGAGCTTCAGTCCTCCTACGTTTGCGGGAATGGGATCCCCAACGCAGGCAGAAGATTGGTTATCGCGTGTTAAGAGGATAATGACAGCGATCAGGGCGGAGGAAACTCTGAAGGTCACCTTGGCCACCTTCATGCTTGAAGGAGAGGCGCGGTTGTGGTGGGACGAGGTTGAGGTACACCATTTGGCGGGCAGGCAATTAACGCAAGTGTCGATTGAGGAGTTCTCTCGGATATTTCTGGCGAAACATGTCCCCGCGGCGCAACGCATTGCTATGGAAAATGAGTTCCAACGGTTAAAGCAAGGGGAAGATAGCGTGGATATCTACTTGCATGAGTTTACCAGGTTGGGACGGTATGCGGGTACAATCTTCGCGGATGACCAAAGGAAAACGAATCGGTTCTATGAAGGATTGCGGGATGAGTTGCGATTCCTGCTTTCGAGTTCAGTGAACCAAGGGTTTCAGGCGTTGGTTAATACTGCGTGTGCGATGGAGAAGGACATGCGGCGGGTGCAAGGGAACAAAGGCTTGGTTGTGTCAAAGCCAGAGGTTCAAGCACCTCACCCGAGCAAATCGTTTTACCAGAAGAAAGGGGGCAAGAGGTCCAAGCCGTCTGGGCAAGTGACTACGACCGTTGTGTCGGGGGCGTCATCAGGGCCGGATTCTCGTACATGCTATAACTGTGGCCGAGTGGGGCATATAGCCCGTGACTGTCGGGTTGTTCAGCCCAAACGGGATAAGAAGGCGGGTGCGTCGTATGCTGAGAAGGGCAAAGCGGTGGTTGATTCCTCTGCGTCTCAGGCACAGCCCCGAATCTATCAGCTTGGCCAACAGGAAGCGATTAAGCAAAGTGACATCGTCACAGGTACGAGTTGATTTAGCTTACTTGCTTATGTGCTATGGTTTTTGGTTATGTATAGCTTGTGCATGGTGTGCGTGCTGCAGGCTTTGTCCTGATTCGGAATAATTTGGCGAGAGCCCTGTTTGATACGGGTGCTTCGCATTCTTTTCTGTCTGAGGAGTTTGTATCTCGCATTGGGGTACCAAGTCATGTGACGGTGGATAGTACAAGGGTGCTATTGCCGAATGGCTGTGTGATGCTTGCGGATAGGGCTTGCGATGTGGAGGTGCAAATAGGAAGTCGGGATTTCGGTTTGAGTGCAGCGGTGCTACCGTTGTCGGAGTTTGATGTGATCTTTGGTATGGACTGGCTCTCGGAGCAGCGTGCCTTTATTGATTGCAACTCCAAGGAGATTACACTGGGCCAGAATACCGGACTTGTGACGAAGTTCGCTGGTATGCGAGGAGTTGGCGGGACTCTGTTGTCTGCACTCCAAGTCGTCAATGCTGTTCGGAAGGGCGCGGAGTTATTCTTCACGCTAATTCAGGCTATTGAGCCAAAGGCCAGTGTCGGTGAAGTTCTGGTTGTGTCAGAGTTTGCCGATGTGTTTCCGAAAGATCTTCCTGGGTTATCACCCCAGCGGGAGATTGACTTCTCTATTGAGTTGGTGCCAGGTGCGAAACCCGTGGCCCGCTCACCATATCGCATTGCGCCAAAAGAGATGGCTGAGTTGAAAGTCCAATTGCAAGAGTTGTTGGAGCAGGGATATATACGCCCAAGTATGTCACCTTGGAGTGCGCCTGTTCTATTTGTGAAAAAGAAAGACGGTAGCTTACGGTTATGTATTGACTACCGCGAATTGAATAAGCTGACGGAGAAAATCGGGATATTATCAGCTGAGGATTAGGGAAGGTGACATTCCCAAGACGGCGTTTGGAACACGCTACGGTCATTATGAGTTCACGGTAATGCCGTTTGGCCTATGTAATGCGCCTTCGGTATTTATGGACCTAATGCATCGAACATTCCGAGAGTACTTGGATTTGTTCGTGATTGTGTTTATCGATGATATCTTAGTATACTCTCAGTCGGAAGAGGATCATGCAAACCATTTGCGGTTGGTCTTGCATACCCTGCGGAGGAACAAGCTTTATGCCAAGTTCTCAAAGTGCGAGTTCTGGCTCTCTTCAGTAGCCTTTTTAGGCCATGTGGTAAGTGGAGAAGGTATCGTGGTGGATCCGTTGAAGATAAGTGCCATCCGAGATTGGCCAGTGATGTCTTCAGTGGCCGAGGTCAGGAGCTTCCTTGGACTTGCGGGCTACTATAGACGGTTTGTGGAAAACTTCTCACGGATTGCTTTACCTATGACCACGCTAACGAGAAAAGATCAAAAGTTCATTTGGACGCCGGAGTGTGCGCGAGCTTTTGAAGAATTGAAGAGTCGTTTGACCACGGCGCCTGTGTTGACATCGCCATGTGGTACCGATGGGTATGAGATCTATAGTGATGCTTCCGGGAGCGGCTTAGGCTGCGTTCTTATGCAGTTTGGTAAAGTGATTGCTTATGGCTCGCGCCAGTTGAAAGTGCATGAGCGGAATTACCCCGTCCATGATTTGGAGTTGGCGGCGGTAATCTTTGCGCTCAAGTTGTGGCGGCACTATCTATATGGCGTGAAGGTGGATATCTATACAGATCACAAAAGCCTAAAGTATTTGTTGGATCAGAAAGATCTGAATATGCGATAACGAAGATGGATGGAGTTCCTTGGGGACTACACCTTCGAGATTCACTATACTCCCGGGAAGGGAAATGTGGTCGCTGATGTTTTGAGTCGAAAGCCTCCGGTACGGGCAAGCTGGTTGCAGAGGCATGATCAGCGTTTAATCCAGGAATTGGAAGCATTGGAGATATCTTGTGTTGACAAGGGTTCGTCAACCGATGCATGCTTGAACTGGACGGAGGTGCAATATGACTTTACGGACAGAATTCGGCGAGCAACGGAGCTTGACGAAAGCCTCCAGCGCTATGCAAAAGATGGGCCGGATGACCAATTCTCGTGGGATAACGGTTTGTTAAGAAGAAATGGTCGAGTGTGCGTCCCGAGTGTGGGTAAATTGAGGGAAGAGTTGATGTACGAAGCTCACTTAGCAAAGTACTCAGTTCACCCAGGGAGCACAAAGATGTACAGAGATCTGAAAAAGCTGTTCTGGTGGCCCGGATTAAAGAAAGATGTCGCACGTTATGTGGCTGAATGCAATACCTGTGCGTTGGTGAAAGCAGAATGCCAGAAGCCTGGCGGTTTCCTGAAGTCGTTACCTATTCCGAAGTGGAAGTTCGATGATATTTCGATGGATTTCGTGCACGGGTTGCCGAGATCTCAACGCGGTCATGATTCAATCTGGGTGATTGTGGACCGGTTGACAAAAGTGGCGCAATTCCTTCCAAACAGAAGAGACGATTCAGTGGAAACCTTGGCCCAGCTTTATGTGGAGCAGGTTGTTCGACTGCACGGTGTTCCTCGGAGCATCGTTAGTGACCGTGATGGGCGGTTCACATCGAATGATTGGCGGCTCGTTCATCAAATGTTGGGTACAAAGTTAGCGTTTAGTACGGCCTTTCATCCCCAAACGGATGGCCAGACTGAACGAACCAACAGGACGATGGAGGATATGCTCCGCATGTGCGCCCTAGACTTTGGTAAGAGATGGGAAAATTATATATTTCTTGTCGAATTTGCCTATAATAATAGCTACCAAGCGAGTATTGGTATGGTGCCATTTGAAGCTTTATATGGTCGGAAATGCCGTACACCGTTAGCTTGGGCAGAAGCAGGCGAATCGAAGCTGAGTGGGAAAAAGGAAGTCGAAGAAGCTACCTCGCTCATACGCTCTATTCGGGAGAGGCTATTGATAGCCCAAGATCGTCAAGCAAAGTACTACAATGCCAAACACCGGAACGTGGAGTTCGCGGTGGGTGATTGGGTATATTTGAAGATCAAACCCTTCAAAGGCGTGTCCAGGATTCGGCGTTTGAAAAAGCTAAGTCCGAGGTATCTTGGTCCGTTTGAGGTGGTGGAGCGAGTTGGGGAAGCTGCTTATCGACTAGCACTTTCAGCAGACTTGGGTGGATTACATGATGTATTTCACATCTCAGTCCTTCGTAAGGCGGTGAAGGATCCAGCTCAAGTAGTGGAGAATGATCGGGTACCGGTCGAGTATGGGCTAACGACGAGGGTTAGACCCATTCGGATCGAGGATCGAGCCGAGAAACAGTTGCGGAACAAAGTGATCGGGATGGTCAAAGTCCGGTGGGACAATTGTGGCCGTGAAGAGCTAACATGGGAACGAGAGCAGACCATGCGAGCTGAATTTCCCGAGTTATTTGTATAAACTGTAGACCGTGTACTTTTTGTTATAACATAGTTATCAAGTTATAGCATTATTTCTCCTTATTTCCTTACCGTGCAAATTTCCGGACGAAATTTTGTTAAGGGGGGGGGGGGGGGGGAGGATTGTAACACCCCAAAAAGACCCCAAAAAGACTCAAAATGATTTTGAGGTGCAGGTCAGTTTACACGGCCTGGGACACGGGCGTGTCCCAGGGCGTGTCGGGGGTACACGGCCTGGGACACGGGCGTGTCCCAGGGCGTGTCACGCAAATAAAAATGCGGTTCGAGTCAGAAGATTACACGGCCTTGAACCAAGCCTTGAACACGGGCGTGTCAGGTTGGACACGGGCGTGTCCGATGCCGTGTTCCGACCCGTGTACTGCTTGCAGCTCGATGAGGCGGGGGTGACACGGGCATGTCTCAGGAATGACATAGGCGTGTCAGGCTCGATACGGGCGTGTCGATGCCCGTGTTCTGGTAAATCTCAGTCGGTACGAATACCGTGTGTGCCGCTTAAGGGTACACGGCCTGTGACACGGGCGTGTCACAGGCCGTGTCAGCCAAAAATTGAGTTTTTGGGCAAATCGTGGCCGTTCAGAATTCTCTCTTTTGATCCAAGGGCTCAGGTGGTTTCCTGGCTGGATTAAATCCGTGAAGGCTGATGAAGAATTCATTCTTCATTTGCTTAAGGAAGAGAGAAAGAGAGAGGAGGAAGAAGAAGGAGGAGGAGATCAAGCCACCGGCGGAGTTCCCGTGGTCCGATTCGTGATCCGAAGCCGGCGTTGTGAAGGCAAGGCTGCTGCGGTTCTTTCTCACCGGCTAGTTTTCGATGGCTCCCAAGAGATCGACAAGGGTAACGATCTCCCTTCTTGGACATGTGAAGTCCTTCTTTTCTGCATTGCATAGGGAAAACCCTTCCCCGCGAGTGTGCGGTGGGTTGTGGTGTCCTTTGGGGTAGATATGTGAAGTCCCCCTTGTTAGAGGCCGGAATTGGAGTACGGCTCTAGGCATGCTGTGTGAAACCCATCTGGACATGGTCTGGATTGGTGATGCTTGTTTGCATATCGGAGAAGGCTCCGTGATTATGGCTTGTGTTGCCTTGTGCCTACCTATTGCTTGGTGCATCAGGAAGTACTGGATGATGTCCAGGAAATGAAGAGGGTTGGATGCAACTCTTGTGGCCGTGCGTTGCCACTTTATGAGCGGTTGAGCCGTTGGGCTGCAACTCGATGAAAATGCAGATTGCCGAACAGGAAAGGTGAAACCGACCCGCGCCTATAAATAGCCATGGATACTTCCGTATTCGAGGTGGCACGGCGACTTGAGCAACGGGGGGTGGCTGATCCGTACCTGCGTTAGGTCCGTCCGACTTGGAAGCCTGGTTATAGGTTTTGTTGGAGCGCCTAATGAGAGTCTTAGGCCCGCGCGCCGGAAAGACTAGAATGCTCAAATACCGTGTAGACGGTGGTGTTGACCCTGGTATTCCGGTACACCAAGAATGTGCCCTGAGTGCACGGACTGTCGGGCCGTGTGGCCGATAGTTGTGATGGCTTGAATGTGCCTGCACGCACATAATTGCTATACGATGATGCCATGCTTTGCAGGGAAAGAATGCTAATGCCCCGAGAAAGTGGTAAGATTGTTATAATTGGGTCAGCTGAATGCTGACCGTTGCATTGTTTGCCACCGGTTGGGTGGATTGTTCCCATGCAGGTGCTGGAGAGCCAAGCGGTAGGTGAAGGGCTGAAGCCCTACTGCTGTTGTTGCTGCTGCTGCGGCTAGCCCTTGAAGGCTAAGCGAATGTTTTTGCTTATTTGCTTTTACTCATGTATAGCCGGCCTGCGCGCCGAGGTTTGTAAACCATACGTTGTGAAAAGAGGAACTGTAAGGCCTTAAGGCCAAACTCTATGTATTTGTGTACATTCCGTGATATATATAAAGGTGGTTTATATATTGGACATTCCTGGTTAGAGTTTAAATTGCAACTTAAAGCTTCCGCTAGAATGCTCTGAGTTAGGATTCGTGGTTGGTTTGGTATTATCCTGTGACCTCACCGTCTGTTTGTGGCATATAGTGTGGGGCCCCGGCCGGACCTTCTACTATACGTCATTTAACGGATGGGGTCGTTACATTTTTGACTAACGGTTTTCGGACTACAACATTCTAGGGGCTCCGGATGGGAGACAGGGAGCAGCAACAGGGGATACAGCACCAGCGGAGTACGTTGCACATGGAGGTGGGCCAGTCTAGCATAGGAGCACCAGCTACTAGCTCTGTGAGTGTTTAGTTTACATAGCTTCCACGAGAGTTTGTAGTGAGGTTTGATGTACCGGGCTTGAGCCCGTTTATATTTCATTGAACTATTTTTCCTCAGTACTTCTGTTATCATGTGGACTTGATATGATTACTCATATTTAATGTTATATGTGATTGTGGACTTAGCTTTATCTGAGCTGGTTTAAGCTTCTTTCTCTTTGGTGATCGTAAAAGGACGGTAGGATCGGCGTTTTGTAGTGGCAACCTTCCCGAGTGTCGGTATCACCGCAAAACGGCGATTCTCGGTATAAGACCCTGGGGTTTTAAAAAGAAAAAATGGGGTCTTACACTGTGTGCCTGAGGTAGGATCTGAGTCAGATCTGAGGTAGGATGGTTATATTCTCTAAGTGTAGGGCTATCCTTCTAGCCTGAGTTGTAGGGTATCTTGTTGTGCCTGAGGTAGGTGATCTGGAGGATCACTGAGCTTTAGGAGTAGAGCTTACTCTGAGTAAGTAGGCCTATGGCCTGAGGTAGGACTTGAAGGAAGTTTGAGAGATCCCGAGGGATCTATGTTGTAAGCTCTTTGAGCTGAGTTTAGAGAAGATTGTCTTGTCTAATACACTATTAGAAAAGTGGGAGGGACAGTGGATGTACCCATACCTTGGAGAATCACTATAAATCCTAGTGTGCTGATTCTTATTCTTGAAAGCTAACACAATAACTTAAAACTCAACACACCAAAATAAAAAAAGTAGTCATAAAGACTAGGAAACCTATTCACCCCTCCCCTCTAGGTGTATAACTACTCTTGAAACAAAGACTCTCAAGTGGTATCAGAGGGAGGCTGTTCAAAAAGGACTTAATAGTCTGAACAGATCTCCAAGGGTAGCTAAAGATTAACTCCATGGGTTCAAGTGAGAACCATATGGAGTTGAGCTCCATGAAGCTCCCTATCTGCAGAAAAAAACTATATAATTTGGAAAGAAAGGGTTAGGCTATTCATGGAAGCCTCAGAACCTAGAATCTTCATTACAGTCCAATAAGGACCTTTCATTCCCATTAAAATCTCTGTCTTAGATGCCAATATCCAGACTCCAAAGAAATATGCTGAAATGACTAAGGATGAAGTCACTTGGCAATTATGGATAAGAGGACACAAAATATCATTGTCAGTGCCATATATGACTCCACCTTCCAGAACCTTGTCCACTGCAAGAAAACCAAAGAAATATGGGACTTTCTCTTTGTTTATATAGAAGGGACAGAGGAGGTGAGGGATGACAAAAAATCCCTCCTAAATCTACAATATAAAGCATTCATATAAGGGAAGAAGGATTCCATAGCTTAATGCTATGAGAAATTCTTCATAATAGTGAATAGTCTGATCATCTATGACAGACAATTCACTAATTATGAACTGAATGACAAGTTCTTGAGATCCCTAAACAAGGAATGTTATATCAAGATCTGTGTCATCAAAGAAGTTGGCAACTTGACCAATACATTGCCCTAAAATCTGTTTGGGAAGCTGCTATCCCATGAGATGCAGCTAAACTCTAGGAAGGCTGAAGAGGATGCTGTCAAATCTTTCAGCAAAGAGAAGACTGTGACATTCAGAGCTGAAGTCACAAGAAGAAGCAGGGAAAAGATTCCTTCTCCCCCAAGGAGAGTTGCAGAGTAAGAGATCTCATATCCCAGCTCCTCTGGAAATTAACTGTCTGATGGAGAACTGATATTGTTCTCAAAACAGTTCAAGAAGATGCTGAGCAGAAGGGGACAATGGAAGAACAAAGGCTCTTCAAGATCCACCTTAAAGAAGCCTTATTCCAGCAAGGACAAATCCAAAAATGACCCCTCTGGGGAAAGGTATGATTCCAAGCAGAATAAATATGTTAAGAATGATGTTATTTGCTACTGTTGTAATAGGAGTGGACATATCATTGTTGACTGTCCAGTTAAGAGAAAGAACATATGAAGTTTGAAGGCAAAAAGCATCATAGAGACAAGAAGACTAAAAAGAGCTTCTTGCCAAGAAGAGAGTCAACCTATCAGATAATGATTCTGAGTCTTCAAAATCAGACGAAGAGGAGGCCTACATTGGTCTCATATCCATTAAAGAAGAGGCTGATCATCCAGCTACCCCATCTGGCATAAGGGTCCTACTGTCCTCTGTTGACAGTGATTGTGAAGAGGATGAGGAATTCAGTATCATGGCTCTATCATAAGACATTCAGGACAATCCTACCACTGATGAGGTACACTCTATCCCTAAATCTCCTTCTATATATGAATCTGGCTCAGACTCTAAAGAATCCACTTCCTCTGGTAGGGATGATGGATCAGTATCTGAAGATGATGTCAATCAAATGATTGACAGGTATGATGCAATTCTGGATGCTATGAAGAAGAGCAAAAGACTTGTTAAGAGACAAGCTGAGGAGATTGTCTCTCTTCAACAAGCTGCTTCCATGCAGTCTAAGTCAACCCCCTTGCTAGCTCAGATGAGGAGGGAAGTTAGACAGCTGAAGACAATCTCAATTATCCAAATTGGGACCATCAGCCAGAAGAACAAGATCATCCTGGATCTTAAAGAGAAGCTCCTCAAGGAGATAAAGATTGTGGCTGAATTCTATAAGCTCAAAACTGTGTTGCCACTAATTGACTCCTTTACCTCTCAAAAGGATAAGAGAGGTTTGGAATTTATGTGGAACTCTAGAGCTGTCCATTCCAAAGGAAAAGGCAAAGCACTTGTAGTGTCTCAGACCACCTTTCACAAGGTAATCCTCCCTTCCAATAGGTATGACTAGGACAACATGTATGGTCACTAGAAGAATGAGAATTCATCTTGTAAGAATACAAGGGTATCTTACAATGGAAGGAGAAAGGGCATGGGTTTGAGTTCACTGAATGTACAACCCAGTGTCCGCCAGTAGGTTTAACCAGGCAGGCGAGCCCCGAGAGCCGTGTCGTACCTCCAAGATTAGTACTTTGCAGGATCTCCTAGAGCAATAGAGCTAAGGAGGGCGAGCGAGACAGGATAGCAGGCCCGCTTTCGCTAGGCAGGGCATGTGAGCCGCGCAAGCCGTTTCCCCTTGACGTCGAATGAAGCTTGTTCTGTCGATGCTTTCCTCAAGCGTCAAGTGAGGCGTGTTTTGTCAATGCCTTCTGCTAAGTAGGGGGATGAGCCGCGCGAGCCCAGGGGCCGGTCGGCCTGCCTTTGCCCCGCACGCAGGCGAACCGCGTGAGTCGACTCGCCAGCCCGCCGGCCCGCCTCCGAGTAAGGGGAAGACAAGCCGCAGGGGACCGACTCACGCTTGTTTAAAGAGAGAGGCGAGCTGCGAGAGTCGGGTTACGTCCGCTCAGTTTAGTGGTGAGCTGGCCCCAATTTCCCCTAAGAGTGGGATGGAGATGTCAAGTGGTTAACTTAATTTGATCTGCTAAACGTGTTTAGGTTTGCATTTAGCTACTCAGAACAACGGAGTTTCGCTGTTGGCAGACCATTTTTGGCTGTATATAGCTGTTTAGAACAACAGTCATGCTATTTGTAGGTCAGACTTCAAAAACTATAAATATACCCAAGGGGGTGGTACCTCAGAAAGCAAGCTTTTAGCATTCCAGTTCTCTTACTTTCTTGTCTTATAACGCTTTCTGAGGTGCCCATAGCTTAACACAGGCTAAGGAGGGGAAGCGCTCTAAGATCTTTCGGGTGTGTGGTGGGACCTCCGTGCTAGAGCCTTAGATCTATTCCTTGTTCTAAGTCTTTGGTTGTCTGAGCTTGTGTGAGAGAAGTAAGTGTGTGATCACCCCTTTCCCAAGGGTTCGAACTCCGCAATTAACTGAATTTCGGTTTCAACATTTTGGTGCGGTGAGCGTGGAGAGTGATCAACACCGAAAATCTTTAGTGAACTCGATGTCTGGAGGATATGGACAAGGTTCCGGCAGGGTCGAATCGCCACCCCTCCCCCTCTCACCACTGTCGGGATGTTTGAAGATTTCAGACAGGAGGTGCTTAGCCTCGTTAAGTTCGCACTTGACGCGCATGCCAAGTGCTCGACGCCAGCAGCCCTAGTTATCGCCGCTCCAACCCTAGGAGAGAACGCCCTCGATAGGCGACCTAAGAAAGAAGTTGCAAAGGAGGGGAGTGGGCAAGATCTCCCGGGGCAAGTTCTGTTCCCCAGTTCGGCGAGTGCGGGCTGGATCGGCGAGATGTGGGGTGCGAGATTACCCTACTCGCCTAGCAGGGGATGACAACCCCTTTAGTGAGTTGGTCTCATCCACCCTAGTTCTAGAGGGGTTTTTGGAGCCCGAGATGTCCTACTACACTGGGAGGGATGATCTGGTTAAACATATCTAGTGGTTTGAGTATGTGGTCTCGATCCGACAGATGTCGGATGCGTTCAAGTGCAGGCTCTTCACCATCACTCTCAAGGAGAAGGCAAGATATTAGTTCCACCATCTCCCGGCCAACTCCATCTACTGCTTCGAGGAATTACGTCGGGGGTTCATGCTGAGGTTCACCACTTTCAAGAAGAGGAAGAAGGAGTCCAAGTCTCTGTTCCTCATCAAGAAGGGAGTGAACGAGACTCTAGAGAGTTATGTGGATCGGTTTTAGGACGAGGTCCTCCAGGTGTAGGAGATACCGAGTCACACCCTCATGGTGGCCTTTACCCCAGGGATACAATAAGGGTTCTTCCGGATGGAGTTGAAGATGGTGCCTCCTCTCTCCTTTAAGGAGCTGATGGAGAGGGCAGCGAGGGAGGTCGACGGGGAGTAATCAAATCCGGAGTTCACCATGAAGTTGGCCAAGTGGGACGTGGAGGAGAAGAAGGAGCTAAGAGGTGGCAAAGGTTAGGAGGTGAGGAGGCCTGAGCCTAGGAGAGGGAGCAGCATCAACAATAGCCGAGGTGGGGGCGCCAGGAGCCGAACAATCGGCTCGGCTGGAGACAGCCAGAGTGGTAGGACCAAGGACAGTGGAGAGGTTTCCATAGAGGAGACAACTGCCAGGGGGGCCAGGGCCATTTAAACCCTCCAGGATGGAGGAAAGGCCAGAGGACCCCCCTCCCCGATCAGTATCAGGCTACGACGATAACCCTAGGGAGGAGGAGAGGTCAGCAAAGGAGGAGACGGGAAGTTAGGGCGGAGTTACTGTATTGTGACTTCCATTAGGAAGAAGGCCATGTCACGACCACGTGTCTGGAGTTCCTCAAGATGAGGGGAAACAGGGAGCAGCTGTCGCAGCAACCTCTTCAGGAGGTGCGGATTGAAGAGGTCCTGTCCGGAGGGGAGGACTGGTGCGATGATACGGCCGATGTAGGAGGCTGAGGAGGGATCAGAGTAATCCATAGGGGGGGTCGAGGCTGCTCGCAAGGCGATCCTCCACACCATGTATTGTCGGAGCGTTGGCTCCATGTCCTAAAGCCCACCTCGGATGAGAAGATCACCTTCTAAAGGATAGATATGCCAGATCATGAGGATCCCTTTTGCGATGCGCTGGTGATCCAGGTCGCGGTCAAAAATTATACCATCTCTCGGATCCTCATTAAAAATGGAAGCTCGGTCAACGTTTGATAGAATTGATTTCAAGATAACCCAAATACCTAGAGGGGGGTGGGGGTGAATAGGTTCCTTTCTTTTTTATTACTTAAGGCAGAATAATTATTCAGATCTTATATAGAATCTAACTATCCTATATCAATCACAGCACAGAATCCACAATCACACATACATCACAGATTGCACACAGGTTTATAGTGGTTCCCCAAGGTCTGGGTACATCCACTTTCCCCTTCACCTATCTAGCAGTGTGCTAGATTCGGCCTAACTTCTTCCTTCTTCTCAGATCCACAGATCTTATAAGCTCAGAACCCTGAAAGGTTCCTACAATCTCAGAACCCTATAAGGTTCCTACAACTCAGAGTGTAACCACACTCCTACAGCTTGGGCTAACAACCCTACCTCAGCCTTCATACAAGGCCTACAACTCAGAGAAAAAATTCTCCTACACTCAGGCTCAAAATCCCTACCACTCAGAGATCTATATCTCCTACACTCAGCCTTTATAATATAAGCTTACAACTCAGATCTATAAAAAGATCCTACAAAATTTGATAAGTGTTTAGATGGTCACTTACCCCAGTTGAGAGAGAAGGGATAAGAGGTTTCTTGATCAGCTTCTTGATGAAACTGATGGCTGAAATCAACCTGTTCTTAGCTTTCTTCAAAGCTCCTTGAATCTGAACTCAGTAGGGTTGATCTCCTTTGAAGTTGACTAGCTACCAGCTTCCTTCTTAGAATCCAGTAATAGGTCTGAATCCTCCTTTGCAGATTAGTTCAAGATCTGCTTCTTAAGAGACTTGTAAATATCTCATTCTTTACTTCAATAGCTGAAGATCTCTCTCACTCTTCAGAACTTCTGAAGTTTCTTCAGAATTCTTGCTTGAATTCTCCTTAGATCTTCTCACGAAAATCTTCTTCAGTGTGACGTGCACTTTCTTGATCAATGATCAATAGTTATTATTGTTGTTCACCTTCTTTTTTTTTTGATTTGACAGAATCCATCTATATATAGACTTCATCCATGGTAACCGGCTGATCCGGTTTCTAACCAATTTCTTACAAGTCTGACAACTTTAGTAAACTTGTTGAAATACACAGCTGTCAAGTCTCTAGTCAGTTCTTGAACCTTTATCTTTGTCAGCAAAGCATCGAGACTGATTGTCATTATGTGTCGACACAAGTAGATTAAGTGTCGACACAAGCTTTGGTGATGTCGACATACTTCATTTGGTGTCGACACAGCTTCTTGACACTGCATCTGTAGAATGTGTCGACACTGGCTCTTTGTGTCGACATAGACACTTCTTTACTTCACATCAATCAGTATTGTTGAAACTCTGCTGTGTGTCGATACAAGTCCTGTGTGTCGACACAGTTGATATAGTCTCAGAATATGTGTGTCGACACTGCCTCCAGGTGTCGACACAGTTGATGTAGTCTCAGAATTTGTGTGTCGACACTGCCTCCAGGTGTCGACACAGTTGATGTCGACCAATACTTCTGTGTGTCGACACTGCCTCCCGGTGTCGATACAGTCGATGTCGACTACTATTTCTTTGTGTCGACACTGTCTCCTAGTGTCGATACAGTTGATGTCGACTAATAAATTCTGTGTGTCGACACAGTTGCTTCAGGTGTCGACACAGCTTTTCCAAGTGTCGACACAGACTTCCTTAAGTGTCGACACATGGACTTAGAAACTTTTTCTACATTTTGGCAAATACTTAACCTGCACATATAAACTCAAAATAACATCAAATACACCTTGATGTATATCATTGAGCTAAGTGAGGCTTCTCCAAATCAGGTACACATTTTCTCATATACCCAACAATCTCCCCTATTTGGAGAAGTCATAACCCTTTAGTCAATGATATACACCACTTATAATAAACTAATATGATGATGTATATAAATGATAAATGACAGGGAAACTTATAAACAAAATATATAACCAAAATCACATCACAGAATAAGAATGCAACTTGAATGAACATGAAACATTGTTTTGTTTATATTGACAAAAAGTTTCTTAACAACTGATTACATAGATTTCTTTTAAAACTAAAAATTACATTGTTCTTGCAAAATTTAGTAAATCTATCCTAAGGCTGATCAGACTCCCTTATGACTATGCCTTTTCCTGGCTTAATCTGAGCTTGCACAGGAGGTTCTGCATCATCAATAGGCTTCTTTCCTTTCAACTCTGCCTTTTTCTGAACTTCAGCCTTAATCCTTTGGCTTTCAAAATAATGAAAAGGCTTAGGAAAGTACTTGCTAGGCTCCTGAGCATTAGGAGGTAGCTTCCCAATCTTAGCCTTTCTTCTATGCTGCACAATGGCTTCTTATCTTGCCTCATACTTCTGTCATTCCTGTTCATTATACCACTTGCCTCTTTCATGAACTTGATCTTTCACAGCTTTCCAGGCAGTCAAAATTATATTTCTTGAAGTGGGGCTCCACTGCTCAAAATCAGGCTTTAACTCAGCCTGTTCCCTGAATATTTTCTTTGAAAGTTGAGCTTCCTGCCAAGCTTTCAAGGCAGCTTTTGGCATTTCAACTTTCTCTATAATGACATTTTCAACATCATGTGGAGGACTGTACATTGTCTGTACCTATTATTGAATCATATCAAAATCTGCTGGAGGGTAGATGATCTGAGCAACTTCAGGTTGATCACCTCCAGCATAAGAAGGTTGCACACCAGATTCAATAACATTGTCATCATCATAAAGGGGTGGATATCTCAGAGTGGCTCTGATGCTATTAGATATCCATTTTGCATGATCAGAGCCTGCATTGACTAACACTCTCTCCCCCTTTATGGCTTCT
Organism: Platanthera zijinensis; assembly: GCA_039513925.1. Lineage (NCBI taxonomy): Eukaryota > Viridiplantae > Streptophyta > Magnoliopsida > Asparagales > Orchidaceae > Platanthera > Platanthera zijinensis. Next base: position 74,549,771 of record CM077091.1, read on the forward strand.
CTTACAATGTGATCTCTTAAGTCATCTTTTTAAAATCTTATTTGGCCATCAAGAAAATTGACACCATCTTTAAAAAAATGATTTTAACTTAAGAAGCTGGTCAGATATTATTTTTTGTGAAGAAGTAAGGGCTGTCTTAAATGAATCCAAGGCCTCCTATAGCTTCTGATCAAATTCCTCTTTCTCCTTAGCCCTTGTTTCAGTCATTGCAGTAACTGTTTTCTTTACTTCAGTGACTATCTCATTGTGAGATTCAGTCAGATTATCATTCATCCTAATCTGATTTTCAAGGACATAGCCTTGTTTGACAGCAATATCATCCACTTGTTTCTTTAGCTCTACCTGCTGCTTAGCCAGAAATACCACAGCATTGCCCCCTTTGTGGAAGCAATCTGTTATCTCTTTCTTATTGAGATTCACCTCAAACCTGATGGATTTGATATCTTGAGCCAGTTCAGATTGAAATGACTTATGGCTTTCATCCACATACTTTTCTAGAGCCATTCTTTGCTCATCCAATTTAACTTGCAAAGCCACCATTAATGAGCTGTAATCAGCCTCTGGGGTAGGTTGTGAAGTAGTAGTTTGCAAAGCCTTCTTATAGCTCTGGCTTCTTCTCTTGAAAACCATCAGTTTTCTTTTCTTGGCACTTGCAATCTCCTCATCCTCTGAAGCAGATGTACTGGCTATATCTACTCTTTCCTTAGGACTAGGAGGCAACTCCTTCTCAGTCCTATGCTGCACTCCCTCAATGTTAGCCTGCTACCCCTCAAACCTTACTTGCTCCTCCTTATCTGTTACTCCCTCAATGTCAGGAAATAATTCCTCAAGAGTAAACTCCTGTTGGGTGTGAACTGGTGATACTACTTTCTCAGGAGCATCAGTAGCTGCAGATGTATCCTCCATGATCACATCTAGTGCTGGACTGTTGATATGAGGTGTCCCAAGGGCTGTTTGTGAATCTATTTCCTCTGCCAAGTGAATTCTTTCTTCCCCTTGTACCTGTACAGTAATTGTCTCCCCCTACACTTGTGCATTCTCAGCCAGGTCCTGTGCATGTATACTATCTAGCTCCCCCTACACCTGTGCAGTATCTTTAATGTTCTGTGCAAGAGATTTCTCAGCAGCTTCTTGGCTTTCTATATCAGGTATGTCCTTGGTGAGGACCCTATCCCATCTGGAGATGATCCTGATGTCCATTCTTCTCATATGATTGATCTTAGAACCAGGAATCTGGTTCATTACTTCTGGAATTTCTCCAGCCAATTATAAACTCATTATTCTAGCCAAATTAGGCTTCTTGATGCCTTCCTTAATCTTTTCAAACAGTACTACAGACCAATCTGTGCTGATTGTAAAGATTATTCTTATCATGAGGCTGAACATATAGGATGAAATCCTATCATGTCCCCCTGGCTTACACAGAATCACCTTTCCAACCACTTCAGATAGAAATTTACCTTGCTGATTCAACCCTTTCCTGGTTATAGCTGTTCCAATCTTCATGATGGGATCCAATCCACACCATTATAGTGCCTCACTTGTTCTTGATACTGATACTTCTTCTTCATCCTGAGCTCTTGGAAGATGAAGAATTTTTCTTAAACTTTTCAAGGTCACTTTGACTCTTGCTCTATGAACTGTTGATCTAATCTTCAGTCCTGTTGAGTCTATTGCAGCCGCGCCATAAAACTCAAGAATCTCTTTCTTCCATATATTAGTTGGTTCGGATACCAGAAACTCCAAACCACTGTCAGTAATTAGGGTAATTACTCATTTAATCTCTGAGTCAACATCATCAAAGGCATGGCAAACCAATTCATATCCTTCGTTAATGTTATCTTCAATCTTTGGCGCCATTGGGATGGTGAGAAAACTTGGATTGAGAGAAGAGAGTTTGTCGACACAAGGGTTTAGTCTCGAAAATCTGGAGAGCGTGTCGATAGAATATGTTCTTGACCTATTTATACCCTTCTAATCAAAGAAGGTCAAAAGGCAGGCAAAACTATTTAAATGTGTTGACACTATTGAAATGTGTCGACACATACTTCTATTGTCTCGACAACGGCGTTGACTACTATGTGTCGACACCAATTGATGATATGTCGACACTAGACATACTTAGTAGTTCATCAGAAATTCTGTGTCGACTCTTACTGCAAGTGTTGACACATTTTCTGGATGTGTCGACACCATTACTTTGGTTGTATCGACACCACTAACTGAAGTGTCGACACCACTTCTTTGGATGTGTCGACACAGATATACTGAAGTGTCGACAACACTCCTCTGAATGTGTCGACATAGATTTACTTAGCCAAATATGTTAGAAAAATCTATATTCAACATTCCTAATTCAATTTTAAATTTATTGAATTTAGTTTCATCTAAAGTCTTAGTAAATACATCTGCAATTTGATAATCTGTTTTGACAAATTCTAGTGAGATGTCCTCTTTCTCTACATGTTCTCTAAGAAAATGGTATCTTATTTCTATATGCTTAGTCCTACTATGTGAAACAGGATTATTAGCAATAGAGATAGCACTGGTAGAATCACAAAACAAAGGTGTTCTACTTACCTGAATACCATAGTCTTCTAGCTGGTGCTTAATCCATAACAGCTGTGCACAACAACTTTCTGCTGCCACATATTCAGACTCAGCTGTGGAAATTACCACACTAGTCTGTTTCTTACTACTCCAAGACACCAATCTTCCTCCAAGAAATTAACAGGTGCCTGTTGTTCTTTTTCTATCTTCTTTGCAACCTGCAAAGTTTGCATCTGAATAACCTGTCAGTAGAAAATCTCTATTCCTAGGGTACCAAAGGCCTAGATTAGGTGTGCCCTTTAGGTATCTCAAAATCCTTTTTACTACAGTATAATGAGATTCTTTAGGGCATGATTGGTACCTAGCATAGACACATGTTGCATACATAATGTCTGGTCTACTAGCAGTTAGATATAGAAGAGAGCCAATTATTCCTCTATACAAAGACTCATCTACAGGTTTATCTGCATCATCTTTGCATATAGGCATACTTGTTCTCATAGGAGTTCTCATGGTGGAGGATGATTCCATACAGTACTTCTAAATTAACTCCTTGGTGAACTTAGACTGGGATATCGACAAGCCATCATCAGTCTGTCTTACTTGAAGGCCCAAGAAGAACTTAAGTTCTCCCATGCTGCTCATCTCAAACTTCCCTTGCATAAGTTTTGCAAACTTCTTGCAAAGGTTGCTTTCTGTAGACCCAAATATTATGTCATCTACATAAATCTGGACTAAGATTATCTTACCTTTGGATTCCCTTAGGAATAGAGTTTTGTCTATTTTCCCCCTTGAGAATTTGTTCTCAATAAGGAAAGTAGACATGGTTTCATACCAGGCCCTTGGGGCTTGCTTTAACCCATATAAAGCTTTCCTAAGTCTATAAACATAATTAGCTCTAAGAGAATCAACAAAACCTGAGGGTTGCTCTACATAGACTTCTTCTTTTAGATTTCCATTTAGGAATGCTGATTTTACATCTATTTGGAATACCTTGAAGCCTTGATATGCTGCATAGGCAAGGAACATCCTAATTACTTCCAGTCTTGCTACTGGGGCAAAGGTTTGATCAAAGTCAATACTCTCTTCCTGCATGTATCCTTTTGTAACAAGTTTTGCTTTGTTCTTCACAATGATCCCATTCTCATCCAATTTGTTCCTAAAGATCCACTTTGTTCCAATGATGTTGTGGTCTTTTGGTTTAGGAACTAACTTCCAGACCTTGCACCTTCTGAACTGATTCAGCCCTCTTGCATGACATCAATCCAATGTTGGTCTAGAATAGCTTCTTCAAATTTCTTTGGCTCCAGTTGAGATAGGAAGCTTGATCAAAGCACTATGTTTAAGTTCCTACTTCTGGTTTGCACTCCATGTCTTAGATCACCAATTATCTGATTTACTGGATGATCCTTTAAGTGTCTAACAGCTGGAGATAGATTATCTTCTGGTTGAACACCTCCAGTCTCTTCAATATGCTGCACCTCTTTGTGTACATCTGCATCTAGAGAGTCCTGTACTCCCCCTAGACAGTAGCCACCATTTTCCACTTCCTGCTCTTCAGTTGTTTCTTCTATAATGGAAAGCTTGTCCATTTTCTCATTAATACCTGTAGAACTGCATGAGATACAAGGCAACTCACTGTTAATCAGTCTTGTTTCATCAAAGACAACATGTACAGACTCTTCTATAACTTGAGTAATCAAGTTGTAGACTCTATAAGCCTTACTATTGTTGATTTACCCAACAAACATCCCATCTTGGGATTTGGCAGCAAATTTAGTTAGATAAGACTTGCCATTGTTAAAGACATAGCACTTGCAACCAAAGATCCTAAAATAGGATAAGTTTGATTTTCTACCCTTCATGATCTCATAGGGAGTCTTTTTGTGGCTTTTGGTGATAGATGCCCTATTGATCACATGACAAGCAGTGTTTACTGCCTCAGCCCAGAAATATTCTGGGAGAGAAGTATCACTCAATAGAGTTCTACCAGCCTCAATCAATGTTCTATTCTTCCTTTCAATAATACCATTTTGCTGTGGTGTTCTAGGTGAGGAGAATTCTTGAAAAATCCCAAATTCTTCACACAGTTTTTTCATACTCTCAGATTGAAATTCAGTGCCATGATCGCTTCTGATTTTTACCACTGTACTGTTAAGTTCATTCTGAATTTGCTTGACAAAGCTGTATAAAACACTTGAGGTTTCTGATTTTTGTCTCAGAAAGAACACCCAGGAATATCTAGAATAGTCATCTACCGCCACAAAAGTGTAGACCTTCCTACCTAGACTATGAACTGGAATAGGACCAAAAAGATCCATATATAAGAGATATAGACACCTAACTGAATCCTTGTTTTCAAGGCTATGAAAGGAGGATTTTGTCTGCTTGCCTTTTTGACAAGATGAGCATATCCCATCCTTTATACACGAAACTTTTTGACCATTCCTTACTAACTCTTTGCTAAAGAGTTGGCCAATTGTTTTGTAGTTAAGATGGGCCAGCCTCTTGTGCCATTTGACACAATGAGAGGCTCTCTCATCAGCTACAAGACAAATAAGAGAAATATTGTTCTCACACACAAAAGTAAGACAATACACATTTCTTTTTCTATATCCAGTCAAAATGATCTTTTGATCACTTGATCTTTTGATATGGCATCCATTCTTAATAAATTAAATGTCATATCCTAAATCACTCAGCTGACTTATGCTTATAAGATTGTGTTTCAAACTCTTCACATAGGCCACTTGAGTGATAGTAATCTGGTTATTAGAAATGTTACCAAATCCTTTGATGATTCCCTTTTTAGAACCACCAAAGATTACTTTAGACCCATTTATGATAGGTAAGTACTCCTTCAGCAACCCCTTTGTTCCAGTCATGTGCCTGGAACATCCACTGTCCAAGTACCATATAGGGGCATAGTAACTTGGACTCACCTGCAATAAAGAATTACCTCTCCTTAGAACCCAAGTAAGTCTTGGGTCCTTGGTTCAAGTTAGCTTCAATCTTAAAAAATCTACCTACAGCTCTTCTAACAGGTAGACTGTTGTTCTTCCTAACACTAGTGTTGTGCCAGCAATCTATGACATAATGACCTGTCTTGCCATAGCACCAGCATTCATACTTGTTGTATCTATTTTTAGATACATTCTTGACAGTCTGGTTGACAGCAAACCTTTTGTATTGTGCTGGTACTGCTGAAGCTACACCCAATGTTTTCTTAGGAATATGGGGTTTATAGATATGGGCTGCCTTATTGACATAAACACCCTTGTCATTCAGAACTTCAGTCTTACTATGACCATGAGTATTCTCAAGGTCATACTTGTTAGAAGGCACTTGTATCTTTCTAAAAACTACAGGGACTTTAAAATTCAGTGGCTGGACTGAGGCTTTGCCCTTTCTCTTGAATTGGACAGCCCTGGTGTTATCTTTAAAACCTATTCCAACCTTACCCTTTTGAGCCACAAACTCATCTATTAAGGGTAAAACTGATTTTGTCTTGGAATAATTAGCCACCAAATCTTTTTTCCTTTTGAAGTCTGGCTTCCAGACTTTTAATTAGATCATTTTTGTATGTGATTGTTCCCATATGAAAAATAGATATAGTTTTTAGTTTGGCAACCTCATTCATTTTTTGATCCAACTCTTTCTCAAAGTCAGATGCAACCATCTTAAGATCTGCAATTTCCTTAGCCTGAGTTTTGGCCAGGTTCTTGCTTTTCTTTAGTGCTTGCAACAAGTCCTTATATTCATCTATCAGCTGATGAATATCACCTTCAGACTTAGACCCATCCATATCACTTGATGCAGATGTAGCTGACTCTTTACCAGTACTACAATCTTAATTACTAGAAAAACATTGTACCTTACTAGGACCAGGCTGATCCTGACACTTGTCTTCTTCTGATACAGTCATCAGTCCCATGTACTGATGGTCTTCTTGTTCATAGATAGAGTTCAGCAATTGCATAAACTCATCTTCTTCATCTGCTGCATATAAACCAATGTATGCCTTAGCTTCAGATTCAGATTCTGAAGATGACTGGCCTGTCAAGCTCTTCTCCTTCTTGGCAACAAAGGATTTCTCCTTCTTGCTCTTTTGTTGAGTCTTTCTTTTATCACCAGACTCCTTTCTTTTGTCTGGACAATCAACCACAACATGTCCAGGCCTATTACAGCAGTAGCAAACTATCTTTGATGTTGTAGATTTACTAGGCTTAGACCTACTCCTGTCCTTCCTTGATGACTTCCTCTTTTGATAATAGTCATCCACAGGCTGAGATGTGGAAGGCCTTGACTTTCACTGCTTCTTCTTCAGGAATCTCTGAAACTGCCTTGTGAAGGCAACAAAGTCTTTATCTGAGTCACTACTGTCTGAACTTTGGTTTTCTGAAGTAATTTCAGCAACTATCTTAGGAGGTGATGGAGACATCCTCCTATTCTTCCTAGTGGATTCCACCTTGAGTGCCACAGACTTTTCTCTATGCTCCCCTTTTGCACTTTTCTCTTCCTCTTTCCTAGCCATCAGCTGTATCTCATATGATAGCAGTTTCCAAATAAAGTTGGAGGAGAGATATCTGCAAGTTTGGCCACTTCCCTAATGGCACAGATCTTAGTGTCCCAATCCTTTGTCAAGGATCTTAGAAATTTATCATTTAGTTCATATGTACTGAAGATCCTTCCATAGGACATCAACTCATTTACTATTCTATAGAACTTCTTATAACACTCAGTTATACCATCTGACTTTCCTTGTCTGAAACTCTCATATTCCTGGTTCAGCATAGATTTTCTATCTTGTCTGACTTCTTCAGAACCCTCCATATAGACTATCAAAGTGTCCCACATTTACTTGGAGGTCTTGCAGTGAATCAAATTTTGAAAGGTTGAATCATCTATGTCACTTACTATGATATTCTGGGCTCTTTTATCCATAGTTGCCAAGATGATCGCATCCTTAGTCATCTCAAAAAAATCTTTAGGAGTTTTTTGATTTGCATCTAGAACTGACCCCTTCATTGGAATATAAGTACCTTCCATTACTGTAATGTAGATCCTTGGATCAGAAGCCTCTATGAAAAGCCTGACCCTTTCTTTCCATATTTCAAATATCTCTTTCCTGCATATGGGTAATTTCATAGAACCTAGTTCCTTATGATTTTCTCCTGAATTAATTTTCTTGATCTTAAATTTGACTTATGGATCTTACTCAGACTGTTAAGTCCTTCTTTGAGTAACCTTTCTCAGATACCACTTGATAGAATTGATTTCAAGATAACCCAAATATCTAGAGGGGGGGGGGGTGAATAGGTTTTTTTCTTTTTTATTACTTAAGGCAGAATAATTATTCAGATCTTATATAGAATCTAACTATCCTATAGCAATCACAACACATAATCCACAATCACACATACATCATAGATTGCACACAGGTTTATAGTGGTTCCCCAAGGTCTGGGTACATCCACTTTCTCCCTTCACCTATCTAACAGTGTGCTAGATTCGGCCTAACTTCTTCCTTCTTCTCAGATCCACAGATCTTACAAGCTCAGAACCCTGAAAGGTTCCTACAATCTCAGAACCCTATAAGGTTCCTACAACTCAGAGTGTAATCACACTCCTATAGCTCGGGCTAACAGCCCTACCTCAGCCTTCACACAAGGCCTACAACTCAGAGAAAAAAATTCTCCTACACTCAGGCTCAAAAGCCCTACCACTCAGAGATCTATATCTCCTACACTCAGCCTTTATACTATAGGCTTACAACTCAGATATATAAAAAGATCCTACAAAATTTGATAAGTGTTTAGATGGACTCTTACCCCAGTTGAGAGAGAAGGGATAAGAGGTTTATTGATCAGCTTCTTGATGAAACTGATGGCTGAAATCAACCTGTTCTTAGCTTTATTTAAAACTTCTTGAATCTGAATTCAATATGGTTGATCTCCTTTGAAGTTGACTAGTTACCAGCTTCCTTCTTAGAATCTAGTAATAAGTCTGAATCCTCCTTAGCAGATTAGTTCAAGATCTGCTTCTTAAGAGACTTGTAAATGTATCATTCTTTACTTCAATAGCTGAAGATCTCTCTCACTCTTCAGAACTTCTGAAGTTTCTTCAGAATTCTTGCTTGAATTCTTCTTAGATCTTCTCATGAAAATCTTCTTCAGTGTGACGTGCACTTTCTTGATCAATGATCAATTGTTATTATTGTTGTTCACCTTCTTTTTTTTTATTTGACAGAATCCATCTATATATAGACTTCATCCATGGTAAACGGCTGATTCGGTTTCTAACCAACTTCTGACAAGTCTGACAGCTTCAGTAAACTTATTGAAATACACAACTGTCAAGTCTCCAGTCACTTTTTGAACCTTTGTCCGTCGAGACTGATTGTCATTATGTGTTGACACAAGTAGATTAAGTGTTGAAACAAGCTTTGGTGATGTCGACATACTTCATTTGGTGTCGACACAGCTTCTTGACACTGCATCTGTAGAATGTGTCGACACTGCCTCTTTGTGTCGACATAGACACTTCTTTACTTCACATCAATCAGTATTGTTGAAACTCTACTGTGTGTCGACACAAGTCTTGTGTCTCGACACAGTTGATATAGTCTCAGAATATGTGTGTCGACATTGCCTCCAGGTGTCGACACAGTTGATGTAGTCTCAGAATTTTTGTGTCGACACTGCCTCCAGGTGTCGACACAGTTGATGTCGACTAATACTTCTGTGTGTCGACACTGCCTCCCGGTGTCGACAAATTCGATGTCGACTACTATTTCTGTGTGTCGACACTGCCTCCCGGTGTCGACATAGTTGATGTCGACTAATAAATTCTGTGTGTCGACACAGTTGCTTCAAGTGTCGACACAACTTTTCCAAGTGTCGACACAAACTTCCTTAAGTGTCTACACATGGACTTAGAAACTTTTTCTGCATTTTGGCAAATACTTAACCTGCACATATAAACTCAAAATAACATCAAATACACCTTGATGTATATCATTGAGCTAAGTGAGGCTTCTCCAAATCAGGTACACATTTTCCCATGTACCCAACAACGTTGTCTTCAAAAAGACATTCGACGCGATGAAGGTGGAGGCCAAGAGGGTGTTTTCCTCGGATGGTCCTCTCTTCGGATTCTCCGGGGAGAGGAAGGAGGTGGAAGGAGGAGTGGGACTCCATGTTACTTTAGGGGGAAGTCCAAGAACTGCCAGTTCGTCATCGTGTATGCCCCTAACAGCTACAATGCCATCTTCAGATGACTCCTCATCAGCGCCTTCCGCTGCATTCCTTCATCCTTCCATTAATGCTTAAAGTTCAACTCCGAGGGCATCCAGGTCCAGGTCCAGGGAGACCCCAAGGTAGCAAGGGAGTGCTACGTGATCGCGGTGAACTCGATCTCTTGGCTGGAGGGGGCCGAGGAAATGGAGAGGAGTATGGAGGAAGTGTCCAAGCAGGAGGTCAATGGAGAAGTAGAGGAGATGGGGGTGGTGGAGGATAAGGTTCGCACACATGTGGAGGTGGCGAAGGAAGTGTTGAGGGAGCATGTCGAGGTGATTGTCGTAAAGGAGTCTGAGGAGGAATTTCTGGTCCCAGGTAAGGGGGTTGTGGGCGAGTGGGAAGACCAGTCTCGATTGGAGGTAGCAGGGGAGGTGGTAGAGATGGAAGTTATTAACCGGGAAGGCGGGGTGGAGAAGGTGCACATCAACGGGGGGTTGTGTCCGGAAGACTAGGGGAGGATGCTGGAGTGCATCCAAAAGAACGTGGACATTTTCGCATGGAGTGTGACAGACATGCCGGGAATCGATGCAGACATTGCTTGCTACCGTCTCAACCCGGATCCAGAGGCCCGCCCCATCCAGCAAAGGAATAGGTCCACTGCGGACAAGCTAGCTGAGCCCATCATAGAGGAGGTGAGCAAGCTCCTTAAGGCCGGGTTCGTGTCTGAGATCCAGTACCTCGGTCGGGTCTCCAATGTTATAATGGTAAATAAAGGAGACGACCGGTGGAGGATGTGTGTAGACTTTTCTTTGTTGAATAAATCATGTCCTAGGATTGTTATCCCTTGCCTCGGATCGACGCGCTGGTTGACTCAGCCGTCGGTTTTTCTGTGATGAGTTTTTTGGATTCCTTTTCAGGTTACCATAAAATCCGGATGCACTCGCCCGACATTAAAGATGTCTCCTTCATAACTGGGGATGGGTGCTACTACTACAAGATGATGCCCTTCGGGCTAAAGAATGAAGGAGCTAAGTATCACAAGATGATAGATCGGGTCTTCCGAGAGTAAAAGGGGAGAAATCAAGAGGTATACGTGGATGATCTTATGATCAAAAGCCGGGAGGTGGACTCTCATCTCTAGGATCTGGAGGAGACCTTTGACACCCCACAGAAGTATAATATGAGGTTGAATCCCTTGAAGTGTGTCTTCGGGGCAAGTAGAGGGAAGTTTTTTGGACATATCCTTACTCCCGCGGGGGTGGAACCCAATACCGACAAAGTTAAGGCAATCATGGAGTTGGGGTGGCCACGAAATGCCAAGGAAGTTCAACGACTGACGAGGAAGTTGGCAGGGCTTGGCAAGTTCCTCTCTCGGGCAGGAGAGAAGTGCTCTCCCTTCTTAAAAGCACTGAGAGGGGGCCAAAAGTTTGAGTAGTCCCAGAAATGCGAGGAGGCATTCCAGGCCTTGACGAGGCAATTGACCCAGGCTCCGCTCCTCCAAGGGCCGAAGGAAGGGGAGGATCTGTCCCTTTACCTTGGGGTCGGGACCAAGGCAGTAAGCTCCATCTTGGTCTGGGAGGAAGGGAAGAAGCATCTACCTATCTATTACGTGAGCAGGGTCCTAAGGAAGGCAGAGCTCTAATACCCGATCTTAAAAAAGCTGGTTTTTGCTCCGTTCATCTCGGTACGGAGGCTCTGACCTTATTTCCAAGCACACTCCATTCGGGTGGTGACTGACCATCCCCTCCATAATATCTTTGAGGGGGTGGAGGATTTGGGGAGGTTGGCAAAGTGGTCAGTAGAGCTGAGTGAATTTGACATATCTTTTGTCCCCCGCCTCTCGATCAAGGCCTAGGCAATGACCAACTTTCTTGCTGACTACGTGGTCGAGGTGGCGGAGGCTGAGCTCACTCACCAAGTTCCCTGGAAGGTGAAGGTGGATGGCGCATCGGGAAGGCATTCCTTGGGGGTAGGCGTGATCCTGGAGAGCCCTACAGGGAATGAATATAGAACAAATGGTGTTCGTCCATTTTCCCTTCACCAACAACCAGGCCGAGTATGAAGCATTGATAATAGGATTGCGCCTGACCAGGGAGCTGGGGGTGCATGATGTGGAGGTGCTCACAGACTCCATAGTGGTGGTCTCCCAAATCAATGGGGAGTTTGAGGTGAGGGAGCCTACTCTCCAACTGTACTTTGCCAAGGTGAAGGGGATCATCGACATGATTCAAATGTTCTCTATCGAACACGTGTTGCGGGAGGAAAATGAATAGGTTGATCAGCTAGCTAAGTTCAGACCCCATGTGGGGGGGGGGGGGTACCATCACCGAACTGTTTCGCCCCTCCATCGAAGAAGAAGAGCTGATGGAGGTGGACCAACGTCCCTCGTTGATGGATCCTTTCGCAACCTTCCTATCTATAGGGGAGTTCCCGGAGGGTATGGGTAAGAAGAGATTCAATCATAAGTCATCATACTACCTCATGCACGACGATAAGCTGTACCGGAAGACCCTCTCGGGGCTGCTGGCAGGATGTCTGGTTGAGGAGGAGCTCTAGAGGATCTTGGAAGAAGTCAACTCTAGGGAGTGCGGGAGTCACTCCAAGGAGCACCCGGAAAATTGGGAGGTAGATTGCATGAATTGTCGGAGAAGACTTATGCATGAATTGTGCTTGAATTTGACATTATGCATGAATTGTCGGAGAAGACTTCATGCTGTATGTTTTTGGGTTTCTACGCGGTAGATTGCAGTAGGGAACTTTGGGGACCAACCCCAAGGAGCACTCGAAAAACTGGGCAGAAACACATTTCTTCCAGGCACCATACCGCGGTGATGTTACCACTGGCGGTATCTCTGTGAGAGAGCTGTTGTGAGGCCTATCTCGCGGAGACCTAGGGGACAGTATGTGGGGCTGAGAGCTCCGGGAGCCCAACTTGGTGGCCTGAGTGCCGACCTTGTGCATAACCGGGTTATGTATTACTGTATGATTGATTCTTCGGGAATCAGGGAGGCTAACCCGCATTGATGACTTAAATTGACATGACGATGTAAGCAACAGGTTGAGCTGAACCGTACCCGCTCTATGTGGTTCGGTTAAAGAGATCTAATGTACGTGGCACTTACTAGGGGCATATAGGGCGAGTCTTAGGCTTTGGCCGGAAAGACTTAAATGCTCACGATGGTTGCTGTCCTGGGGGTAGTGGTGAATCCTCGGAATGGACCAAATTCACCGAGAATGTGCCTTGAGAGCACGGGGTGTGTGGTCATGCGTGCCTACGCCTGTGGTGAAGTGCACTTTAATTATACTTTCTATACCATGGTTTAATATACTAAAGAAATGCAGGGAAGGAGCACCGCCACCCCGAGTAAGGGGTGGGGTCGTTATAATTTGGTCATCTTTAGCTGACCATTGCCTTGTTTTACCACCGTTCGGTGGATTGTCGTGCAGGAATAGCTGAGCCAAGTGGTAAGTAGCGTACTGAAGCCCTTGATGCTGTGCTGGCCCTTGTAGGCCAAACCAAAGTGTTTTCTTTTACTATTGTCATGTGTGACTGGCCTGTGTGCCGAAGTATGTAAACACTTACTGTTTAAGCAAACTATTGTAAGGCCTTAAGGCCAAGTCTTTTGTTTATGTTCTTTCATTCCTATTGTGGTTGTAGTGGACATTCATGTGTTGTTTATGGGTTCTGATAACTGTCTTAAAAAGCTTCCGCTAGAATGCTCTGAGTTAGGATTCAAATTTCTATGGTGGTATTTTGGTACTAATACATAACTCTATTAACTGTCCGTGGTATATGACGTGGGGCCCCGACCGGACCTTCTGTTATATCCCATGTGACGGATGGGGGTGTTACAATTTGGTATCAGACTACGGTTTCGGTCTTGCTTATTTGAATTTGTTGACGAATTCTTTTAAGGGCTGGTGAAAAATCTTATTTTCAAGGTAGCTAGCAACCTAGAGGGGGGGGGGGGTGAATAGGTTGGCTTAGGTATTTTGATAGTCTTTTAAATCACTTGTTTTATTTCTTTTATCTTTCATCTTAGAGTGATCTAGAGCTTGTCCTTAGCACCTGCAATTAAGAAAATAAAAGAAAACACAGAAAAGCACACAAGTGTTTTATAGTGGTTCTCAAAAATTATGGGTACATCCACTTTCCTCTCACCTTGCCAACTTCCTGTTAGTCAAGACACTTCTCCAAATCAATGCTCCAAGGAGCTTAAACCTCAGATCCCTCAGGATCTCTCAGTCTCCTCTAAGACTTACACCTCAGCCACAGAGGCCTACACTAAGGGATACAAGTATCACCTACCTCAAGCACTTAAGCCCTACCACTCAGGCTATGGAGGATAACCCTACCTAAGAGCAAGCTTGCTCCTACAACTCAGAGAGATGCACCCTCCTACAGTTCAGGCAAAACTTTCCTACTACTCAGTGAGTACAACTCTCATACCTCAGAGAGCAGCACTCTCCTACAGCTCAGGAAAATTTGCCCTACCTCAGACCCAAAGGTCCTACAACTCAGATCTAGAAGGATCCTACAAAAAGAAATAGTTTAATTTACTTTGAGACAGAGAAATTTTTCTGTGTCTACAACTTGAGTAGAAAATTTTTTTGCTCCAACTCTCCTCACAACAGGCAAAGAATTTGCTGGAGGAACTCAGAAGATAACTTCTGAACTTGCTGCTGAAGGCTAAAGATCTTTTGATCTTGAGTCTTCAAACAGCTCACTGAACCTGCTAAAGGATGAAGGTTGTTCTTTCTTCAGAACTAATTCTGAATCTGTTATGGAAGATGGAGACTTGCACAGCTAACTAAAGTTTTCTTTCTGGAGAGCTTCAAGCTTTTCACATGCAGTAATGGCGAAGAAGATGAAGACGACTGCTCTCCTTTTTGAATATAGTATGCCCTAAAAGTTGTCTTTGTCTTGGCCCCATCTCTTCCTTTTATACTTCGCTGATCAACGACTCTTAGAGATCGGTGGGCCCCACCTGCAGCTTCCAGCCGCGCCTTGCTTTAACGGAAGAAGACGTATTGTAGCTTCACAATAAGTTTTGTCGTGTAGTGTAGCTTCCCCGTGCCTGAATTGACCTTAGTTGATTTTGTCGATTTTGCTGACGTCAGCACCTGTGGAATTAGCCAAAATCGTGCATCAGAGAATAGACATTGAGTGAGTAAGCATCACTCAATGCCAAAACACTTAGACAGATTTACTATCCCTTGGCGTTGAGTGAGTAACCTTCACTCAACGCCAAACTACTTAGAATATGAAGTCTGATACTAGGCGTTGAGAGATTCAGCTTCACTCAACGCCAACTTGCTTTATCAGATTTCTGCTACTTGATATTGAGTGAGTAAGCATCACTCAATGCCAAACCCCTTAGACAAAAATTTGTCTACACTAGGCATTGATAACATTGAGTCAGTAACCTCCACTCAACGCTTTTTGCCTTAACCAAAGTTCTACTTCTTAAGCAACTTAAGCGTTGAGAGCGTTGAGTGAACATGCCTCACTCAATACTACTAGCTTTTAAATCATTTTTGCATAAAGGCATTGAGAGCGTTGAGTTAGTAAGCCTCACTCAACGTTTTTTTGCCTTAGCCAATATTCTATGTTAAAACGGCTGGGCTTAGACTGTCTTAATTTGAACTGAGTTCGACGAATGGTGAATCTTAGCTCGACAAACTTTGAACTTAGTTCGATGAACTCTCAACTGAGCTCAACGAACTCAGAATCTCAAGCTCTGAACTTAGCTCGACGAAAGGTGAGCTGAGCTCGATGAACTCTAAACTCAGTTCGATGAGTTCTGAACTTAGTTCAACTTATAGCTTTTTTGTTGTATGGCGTTGAGTGTGTATTCATCACTCAACGCCAAAACACTTAGCTAACTATCTCTTTAGTAGCATGAAATTGAGTGAGTTGACTTCACTCAATTCCCGTGGATTTAGCCACATTTCAGATCATTCCAACTTAGACTATGACAGTATAAGCTGCACTCAGCGCTATAAGTCATCTAGCGTTGAGTGATGTTCCTTCACTCGACGCCTATGGACTTAGACAGATTTCTGTCATCCAATACCTTAGGTAAGTGTTTACCTGACTTAGCCACTTCGGCTACCTGACCTATCATAGTCATATACTGATATGTGTATATCATTGATAAGATTGACTTCACTCAAATCCAGGACATTGTGGGCAATGGACCCAACAGGTGGTGAACACATGCATGTGCGTCATCATTATAATATGAAAAGATCCCATGATTGTCCACTTAGGAATGAAAATACACATGTTTGAGGAACCTGCGTGTTCCTATGTTTTATTTTTGCAATTTTGTTTGGTCACTTAATGGTGTGTTGTATGACAATAGGTGACCAGGAGTGGCGCAGGACAGTCAAAACGCCCGCTTTCTGAGCAAAGTAGTGCACCTAATGACGTGCCTACAACCCCTCCTTCGGCGGAAACAATAAGACTTATGGCTGAGGCAGTGTTTGTGATGCTAAATGCCCAACTAAGAAGGCAAGTGCAGCATCCTGCCCCTGTAGGGGAGCAGGTACCGCTTCGAGCAGCGGGACCTAGAATGGTGAAACAAGTGGTGGTAGAGCCTTTAGTACCAAAAAGAGCAACAGAGAAGCAGCTTAAGCATGTAATGAGATACAATCCTCTTGTATTTTCGGGGACTAGAACCCCAACCCAGGCCAAAGATTGGCTCTCTCGGGTGAAGAGAGTATTAACGGCCACTGAAACAAAGGAATGGTAGAAGACTACCATAGTCACCTTCCTGCTCGATGGGGAGGCGAGATTGTGGTGGGAAGAGTTGGAGCTGCATAACTTGGTTGGAAGGCAACTCGTTGATGTCTCGATGGAGGAATTCTCGAGGTTATTCTTGGCAAGATAACTTCCCTTGGCACAGAGGATCAATATGGAGAATCAGTTCCAGAGACTGACGCAGGGAGCTAGTAGCGTGGATGAGTATCTCCATGAGTTTACGCGGTTGAGTCGTTATGCTGTCTCTACGTTTGCTGATGAGGACCGTAAGACCAACAAGTTCTACGAGGGTATGTGTGATGACCTGAGGCTACTAATTTCTAGTCCTATGATGCAAGGCTTCCTAACCCTGGTCAATACAGCCCGATCTTTGGAAAAAGATTTGAAGAGAGTCCAAGGGAAGAAGGACTCGAGTGCGAAGAAGACGGAGTTCAAAGTGCCGAACTACTCAAAGTCTGGGTTTCGTAAGTGGAACAAGAAGGCTAGGACTTTGGGTCCAGCCCCTTCTTTGGGTGTGTCCGGGGAAACTACAGGCCGAGACCAGGTCGCTTATTATAGCTATGGAAAGCTGAGACATTTTGCCCGAGACTGTTGCAGCAGATGTCTGAAGCCCGAGAAGAAGCCTGAAGCAACTTATGCGGAGAAGGTAAAGGCACTGGAGTCAACCGTATCCCACTATGCTCTAGCCCAGCCTAGAGTGTACAACCTTGGCCAACAGGAGGCCATAAAAAAGGCTGACGTGGTGACATGTACGGTTTATTTAATAGCAGTTTAGCTTTATATACTTATTACCTTATGCATGTTAGCTTATGACTATTTATGCTAGGCTTTGTATTGATCCTTGATTGCCCTGCAAGAGCACTGTTCGATATGGGAGCTTCGCATTCCTTTGTGTTCGAAGAATTTTTATCGCGCATTGGAGTACCTTCTTCGATGACAAGTGAAAAATTGGATGTGCTGCTGCCTAACGGGTGTTCTATGCACGCGGATAGAGTTTGTTGCATAAAGATACGGATTGGGAGTCAAGAGTTTGACTTGTAAGCGTCGCTACTTCTGATAGTGGAGTTTGATGTGATCCTTGGTATGGACTGGCTCTGGGAGCAGCATGCGTAAATTGATTGCAACCGTAAGGTGGTCAGACTGGGACTGGATACAGATCATGAGATGACGTTCTCAAGCATAAAGGGGTCGAGCAAGACTTTGATGTCTGCTCTCCAGGTGGTTAAGGAAGTTCTTAGTGGTGCGGAGCTGTTTTTCATATTATTGGAGGCTTCGAATCCCAAACCTGGTCTGGACAACATCCTAGTTGTATCACAGTTCCATGACGTATTTCCTGAAGATCTCCCTGGAGCTCCACCTAAGTGAGAGATCGACTTCACCATTGAGCTAGTGCCTGGTTCCAAGCCCGTGTCACGGTCTCCGTACTGTTTAGCTCCTAAGGAGATGGCGGAATTGAAGGTACAACTTCAAGAGCTGTTGGATCAAGGGTATGCGCGTCCAAGTTTGTCCCCTTGGAGCGCGCCGGTACTTTTTGTTAAGAAGAAGGATGAGAGCTTACGGCTGTGTATTGACTACCGGGAGTTGAATAAGCTGACGGAGAAGAACAAATATCTGATTCCGAGAATTGATGATCTGTTCGATTAGCTGGTCGGGTCAACTGTGTACTCGAAGCTAGATTTGAAATCCGGGTATTATCAGCTGAGAATAAGGGAAAGTGACATTCCCAAGATGGCTTTCAACACGCGTTATGGGCATTTTGAGTTCACCGTGATGCCATTTAGGCTGATGAATGCACAATCTGTGTTTATGGATTTGATGAACAGGGCATTCAGAGAGTACTTGGACCAGTTCGTGATAGTCTTCATCGATGATATATTGGTGTACTCACAGTGCGAGGATGATCACTTCAAACATCTACATATGGTATTGGAGATCTTGAGGAGGAACCAACTATATGCCAAGATTTCCAAATGTGAATTTTGGTAGTCCTCGGTAGCGTTCCTTGGTCACGTAGTCAGTGGAGAAGGTATTGCGGTGGATCCGGCAAAGATAGTTTCGATACGTTAGTGTCCTGTTTTGTCTTCTGTATCGGAAGTCCGGAGCTTTCTGGGGCTTGCCGGCTATTACAGGTGCTTCGTGGAGAAATTCTCGCGGATAGCGTTTCCCCTCACTACTCTGACAAGGAAGGATCAAAAGTTTGTTTGGTCGTCGGAGTGCGCACAAGCTTTCGAAGAACTAAAATGTCATCTGACCACGACTCATGTCTTAGGTTCTCCATATGGTTCGGAGGGCTATGAGATTTACAATAATGCCTCTGGGAGTGGGTTAGGCTGTGTTCTGCTCCAACACGGGAAGGTGATAGTCTATGGATCGCGTCAATTGAAAGTGCATGAGAGGAATTACCTGGTCCATGATTTGGAGTTGGTAGCCATGGTATTCACTCTCAAGCTTTGGAGACATTATCTGTATGGGGTAAAGGTCGATATTTATTCAGACCACAAGAGCCTGAAGTATCTGATAGATCAGAAGGACCTGAACATGCGTCAGCGAAGGTGGATGGAGTTCCTCGGGGACTACAACTATAAGATTCATTATATTCCTTGGAATGGGAATGTCGTGGAAGATGTGCTGAGTTGTAGGATTCCTGCATGTGCCAACTGGTTGCAGTTGCACGACGAGTTGCTCATTCGTTATTTGGAGGCTCTGGAGATCTCTTGTGTTGACAAGGGATCTAGTAAAAATGCATGCTTGAGATGGAAGGAGGTTCAATATGACCTCACGGATAGGATTCGACAGGCCTTGGAGCTGGACGTAAGCTTAAAACGTCACTTGGCAGAGTCCGTAGATGGGTTGAATGACCAGTTCTCTGCTGATGATGGTCTGTTATTGAATAGTGGTCGATTATGCGTCTCTAATGTTGGGAAATTACGAGAAGAATTGATGTACGAGGCGCATTATACCAAGTACTCAATTCACGTTGGGCGCACAAAGATGTTCAAAGACATGAAGAGACTGTTATGGTGGCCAAGTATGAAGAAAGACATAGCGCTATACATGGCAAAGTGTCAGACATGTTCTTTGGTAAGGCTGAATGCCAGAATCCTAGTGGAATTTTGAAGTCCTTTCCTATACCAGAGTGGAAATTTTATGACATCTCCATGGATTTCGTGCACAGTTTGTCGATATCGCACACGGGGAATGATGCCATTTGGGTGATTGTTGATCGTTTAACGAAGGTGTCACACTTCATACCCAATAGGAAGGATGATTTAGTGGAGAAGCTAGCGAAGCTTTATGTGGACAGCATAGTCCGTTTGCACGGCATACCCCGGAGCATTGTTAGTGACTAAGATGGTCGGTTCACGTTGAATAACTGGAGGCTCATTCATCAGTTTTTGGGAACCAAGTTGCATTTCAGCATGACCTTTCACCCACAGATAGACGGTCAGACTGAAAGGGTGAACAGGACAATGGAAGATATGATTCATATATGTGCATTAGATTTTGGGAAAAGGTGGGAGGACCATCTTTACATGATTGAATTCGCATACAACAATAGCTACCAAGCCAGTATTTAGATGGCGCCTTTTGAGGCTTTATACGGGAGGAGGTGTCGTACACCTTTGGCTTGGGTAGAAATGGGAGAAATGAAATTGTACAAGTGGAGGGACATTGAGAATGCTACTTTAATGATATAGTTGATTCAGGAACGGCTACTGATTGCTTAAGATAGACAGGACAAGTACTACAATGCCAAACATCAGAACGTAGAGTTTGCAGTGGGTATACCTCAACATAAAGATGTTTAAAGGCGTATCAAGGATTCGACGCTTAAAGAAGCCTAGTCCGAGGTACGTTGGGCCTTTTGAGATCTTGGAGCGGGTTGGTGAAGCCGGCTATTGGTTGGCTCTCTCGGCGGAGTTGAGAGGATTGCATGATGTGATCTACATCTCGGTGCTGTGGAAGGCTATTCAAGAGCCTACTCAAGTGGTTGCTGCGAATCAAGTGCCGATCGATAGTGGATTGATAACGAAAGTCAAGCCCATTCGGACTGAGGATGTAGAAGTCAAACAGCTGCGGTATAAATCCATTAAAATGGTCAAGGTTCTTTGGGACAACTATGGCCGAGAAGAGTTGTCTTGGGAGCGCGAGTATTCTATGAGGGAGTAATTCCCTTAGTTTTTTCTCTAAGGTAATCAGTTGTACTATTTTTTTCTTCTTATATCCCTATAACGTAAATTTCGGGACGAAATTTCTTTAAGTGGGGGAGATTTGTAACACCCCAAATTTCTCGAGGCATGAGATGCTTCCCTTGGGGTTACCGCTCGACGGTAGCTAGTTACCGTGCGGTGGTAACTCCAGGGTTTGCGTTCGTCGGACAGAGAAAACGTTGAGCTCTCGAGAAAGACGTTACCGTACAGCGGTAATGACTACAGCGTAACGGTAGCTCGGATCTCTCAACGTTCTCAATGCCTCAGCTCTTGCTACCGCGCGACGGTAGTTTTAACGCCGACGATAGCTGTGGCGATTTATTTGGCAAAGCTCTCGGGAAGTTACCGCATAGCGTTAACCTTATCGCAGAGCGCTAGCATAGCAGTTATGATGCGTCCGCGTATCAATGCCCGTTTCTAGTTGAGGGGCAGTGGTATCCTTAAGAAGATAAATGATTGAGGTACCGCGCGGCAATAACTTCCTACCGTGCGGCGGTAGCTCTCATAAACTGAATTCTTGGAAGAATCTTAACAGTCCACTGGTTTTATTTAGAGATCCGATGGCTAGTGCGTACCTCTGCGGGTATATGGCCGGGAGTTAGGTTTTCCCAACTCATTTCTTCATTGGCTTTCCCTTTCTATGTA
The DNA here is from genome assembly GCA_039513925.1 of Platanthera zijinensis. Taxonomy (NCBI): domain Eukaryota; kingdom Viridiplantae; phylum Streptophyta; class Magnoliopsida; order Asparagales; family Orchidaceae; genus Platanthera; species Platanthera zijinensis. Next base: position 74,571,181 of record CM077091.1, read on the forward strand.
CTAGAGAGAAGGGAGAGTGAAGAAGGAAGAAGAAGGAAGAGATCCCGCCGCCATTGGAGTTTCGAAGCTCCGATTCGCAAGCCGATTATGAATCTGTGGAGGCAAGAGCATTGCGGTCGTGCTCATCTGTCTAGATCTTTGGCATGACACTGAAGAAATCGCAAAAGGTAATGATTATCTACTTGGACATGTGAAGCCTCTTCCTTTTTGCATAGGAAACCCTCTACCGCGAGTGTGCGGTGAGCGTGAGGTATTCCTTCGGGTAGATATGGTTTATCCCCGTAGTTTTGCATATAGAGTTTGAAATCGTAGTACGGACATAGACATGGTGTGTGAAGCCCATCTGGACAAGTTGTTCTGGATTGGTGATGTTTTAATTATACATGAATTGCCGGAGAAGACTTCGTGCTGTATGTTTTCGGGTTTCTACGCAGTAGATTGCAGCAGGAAACTCTGGGGACCAACCCCAAGGAGCACCCGAAAAACTGGGTAGAAACGCATTTCTGCCAGGTATCGTACCGCGGTGATGTTACTGCCGGCGGTAGATCTGTGAGAGAGCTGTTGTGAGGCCTGTCTCGCGGAGACCTGGGGGCCAGTATGTGGGGGCTGAGAGATCTGGGAGCCCAGCTTAGTGGCCTAAGTGCTGACCTTGTGCAAACCGGGTTATGTGTTACTGTATGATCGATTCTTCGGGAATCGGGGAGGCTGACCTACGTCATTGACTTAAATTGACATGACGATGTGAGTAACAGGTTGAGCTGAACCGTACCCGCTCTATATGGTTCAGTTAAAGAGAACTAATGTACGTGGCACTTATCGGGGGTGTAGAGGGCGAGTCTTAGGCTTTGGCCGGAAAGACTTAAATGCTCACGATGGTATCTGTCTTGGGGGCGGTGGTGAAGCCTCAGAATGGACCAGATTTACCGAGAATGTGCCCTGAGAGCACGGGGTGTGTGACTGTGCGTGCCTATGCCTATAGTGAAGTGTACTTTAATTATACTTTCTATACCATGGTTGAATATACTAAAGAAATGCATGGAAGGAGCACCGCCGCCCTGAGTAAGGGGTGGGGTCATTATAATTTGGTCAGCTTTAGCTGACTGTTGCCTTATTTTATCACCGTTCAGTGGATTGTTGTGCAGGAACATGTGAGCCAAGTGATAAGTATTAGGCTGAAGCCCTTGATGCCGTGCTGGCCCTTGAATGCCAAAGCAAAGTGTTTTCTTTTACTATTGTCATTGTTGGGTACATTGGAAAATGTGTACCTGATTTGGAGAAGCCTCGCTTAGCTCAATGATATACATCAATGTGTATTTGATGTTATTTTGAGTTTATATGTGCAGGTTAAGTATTGGCTAAAATGCAAGAAAAAGTTTTTAAGTCCATGTGTCGACACCAGAGGAAGCTGTGTCGACACTTCAGTAAGTTTGTGTCGACACTTAGAAAAGGCTGTGTCGACACACAGAATAGTTAGTCGACATCAACTGTGTCGACACTAGGAGGCAGTGTCGACACATAGAAGCAGAGTCGACATCAACTGTGTCGACACCTGGAGGCAGTGTCGACACACAGAATTCTTAGTCTACATCAACTGTGTCGACACACAGGACTTATGTCGACACACAGCAGAGTTTTAACATAGTTGATTACTGTGGAGTGAAGAAGTGATTGTGTAGACACAAATAATCTGTGTCGACACATTCTCAAGATGCAGTGTCTAGAAGCAGTGTCGACATCAAGGCAGCTATGTTGACACCACCAAAGTCTGTGTCGACATTTAAGTCACTTGTGTCGACACATATTGACAGTTTGTCTCAACACAGAATGACAGTCAGTCTCGACGCTTTGCTGGGAAAGACAAAGGTTCAAGAATTGACTGGAGACTTGACAGCTGTGCATTCCAACAACTTTAATGAAGCACTCAGACTTGTCAGAAGTCAGTTAGAAACCGGATAAGCCGGTTACCATGGATGAAGTCTATATATATAGATGGAATCTGATGAAAAAGGAGATGATACACACACAACTAACACAACTATTGAGAGATTGATCTTTGATCAAGAAAGTGCAAGTCACACAGAAGAAGATCTTCGTGAGAAGATCTAATAAGACATTCTGAAGTGATTATCCACTCAGATTTTGTATAAGGATAATTCAATCCAGAATTCAGAAAGAACTTCAGAAGATTTGGGGAGAGAGAGCTCCAACTGTTTTGAAGTCAAGAAGGAGACTATCACAAGTGTCTCAAGAAGTAGATCCTGAACTAATCTACTAAGTAGATCCAGATCTATTTCTGGAATCCAAGAAGGAAGCTGCCAGTCAGTCAACTTCAAAGAAGATCAACCCTACAAAGTTCAGATTCAAGAAGCTTTGAAGAAAGCTAAGAACAGGTTGATTTCAGCCATCAGTCTCATCAAGAAGCTGATCAAGAATCCTCTTATCCTTTCTCTCTCAACAAGGGTAAGAGTCCATCAAAAATACTTATCAAATTCTTGTAGGATCTTTTCAAAGATCTGAGTTGTAAGCCTGTATTATAAAGGCTGAGTGTAGGAGATTTAGATCTTTGAGTGGTAAGGCTGTTTGAGCCTGAGTTTAGGAAAATCAGTTCTCTTAGTTGTAGGCCTTGTGGCAAGGCTGAGGTAGGGCTGATTAGCCTGAGCTGTAGGAGTGTGGATACATTCTGAGTTGTAGGAATTCTTCAGGATTCTGAGCTGTAAGATCTCTGGATCTGAGAAAAAAAGGAAGAAGTTAGGCTGAATCTAGCATATTGCTGGATAGGCGAAGGGGGAAAGTGGATGTACCAAGACCTTGGGGAACCACTATAAATCAGTGTGCAATCTATGATTTGTGTAATTATAGATTCTGTGATTGTATATGCTGTGTTAGCTATAGAGTTTTCAGATTTATATTAAAGAACTGAAGTTATATTCTGCCTTAAATTGAAACAAGGATAAGAACCTATTCACCCCCCTCTAGGTGTTTAGGTTGTCTTGAAGTTAAAACTATCAAGTGGTATCAGAGGGTGGTTGCTCAAAGAAGGACTTAACAGTCTGAGTTAGATCCCTAAGGCAGAATCAAGAATCAAGAAAATGCGTTCTGGAGAAAATCACAAGGAACTAGGGTCTATGAAATTACCCATCTGCAGGAAGGAGATATTTGGAATATGGAAAGAAAGGGTCAGGCTTTTCATGGAGGCTTCTGATCCAAGGATTTACATTACTGTAATGGAAGGTCCTTATGTTCCAATAAAGGTGTCTGTTCTAGATGCAAATCAAAGAACTCCCAAATATTTTTTTGAGATGACTAAGGATGAGATCATCCTGGCAACTATGGATAAAAGAGCCCAGAATATCATAGTAAGTGCCATAGATGATTCAAACTTTCAGAATTTGATTCACTACAAGACCTCCAAGTAAATGTGGGGCACTTTGATAGTCTACATGGAGGGTTCTTAAGAAGTTAGACAAGATTGAAAGTCTATGCTAAATCAAGAATATTAAAGTTTCAGACAAGGGAAGTCAGATAGCATATCTGCGTGCTATAAGAAGTTCTATAAAATAGTAAATGAGCTAATGTCTTATGGAAGGGTCTTCAGTACATATGAACTGAATGATAAATTCCTAAGATACTTGACAAAGGATTGGGACACCAAGATTTGTTCCAATAGGGAAGTGGCCAAACTTTCAGATATTTCTCCTCCAAATTTATTTGGAAAGTTGCTGTCTTATGAAATGCAACTAATGACTAGAAAAGAGGAAGAAAGAAATGCAAAAGGGGATCATAGAGAAAAGTCTGTGACATTCAAGGTTGAAGCCACTAGAAAGAATATGAGGATGTCTTCATCACCTTCTAGGGAAGTTGCTGAAATTACCTCAGATAATTCAGACAACCAAAATTCAGATAGCAGTGATTAAGATACAGATTTTGCTGCCTTTACAAGGCAGTTTCATAGATTCTTGAAGAAGAAGCAGGGAAATCTAGGCCCTCCACATCACAGCCAGTTGATAACTATTATCAAAAGAGAAAGTTATCTGGGAAGGACAGGAGCAGGTCTAAGCCTAACAAATCTACAGCATCAAAGATAGTTTGCTATTGCTGTAATAGGCCTGGACATGTTGTAGCTGAGTGTACAGACAAAAGAAAGGAGTCTGCTGATAAAAGAAAGACTCAACAAAAGATTAAGAAGGAGAAATCCTTTATTGCTAAGAAGGAGAAAAGCTTGACAGACCAATCACCTTCAGAGTCTGAATCTGAAGCTGAGACATATATTAGCCTATATGCAGCAGATGAAGAAGATGAGTTTAAGAAATTGCTGAACTCTATCTATGCACAAGAAGACCATCAATGCATGGGACTGATGGCTGTATTAGAAGAAGACAAGTGCCAGGATCAGCCTGGTCCTAGCAAGGTACAATGTTTGTCTAGTAATCCAGATTGTAGTACTGGCACAGAGTTAGCTACATCTGCATTAAGTGATGTGGATGGGTCTGAGTCTGAAGGTGATATTCATCAGCTGATAGATGAATATGGGGACTTGTTGCAGGCACTAAAGAAAAGCAAGAACCTGGCCAAAACTCAGGCTAAGGAAATTGCATATCTTAAGATGGCTGCATCTGACTTAGAGAAAGAGTTGGATCAAAAATTGAATGAGATTGCCAAACTGAAAACTATAACTATTATTCAGATGGGCATAATCACATACAAAAATGATCTATTTAAAAGTCTGGAAGTCAGAATTCAAAAGGAGAAAGATTTGGTGGCTAGTTATTCTAAGCCAAAATCAGTTTTACCCTTAATAGATGAGTTTGTGGCTTAAAAGGGTAAGGCTGGAATAGGCTTTAAAGGTAACACCAGGGCTGTCCAATTCAAGAGAAAGGGTAAAGCCTCAGTCCAACCACTTAATTTTAAAGTCCCTGTAGTTTTTAGAAAGGTACAAGTGCCTTCTAACAAGTATGACCTTGAGAATACTCATGGTCAAAGTAAGACTGAAGTTCTGAATGACAAGGGTGCTTATGTCAATAAGGCAGCCCATGTTCATAAACCCCATGTTTGTGAGAAACTAGTGGGTGTAGCTGTAGTAGTACCAGCACAATACAAAAGATTTGCTGTCAACCAGACTGTCAAGAATGTATCTAAAAATAGATACAATAAGTATGAATGCTGGTGCTGTGGTAAGACAGGTCATTATGCCATAGATTGCTGGCACAACACTAGTGTTAGGAAGAACAACAGTCTACCTGTTAGAAGAGCTGCAGGTAGATTTGTTAAGTATGAAGCTAACTTGAACCAAGTACCCAAGACTTACTTGGGTTCTAAGGGAAGGTAATTCTTTATTGCAGATGAGTCCAAGTTACCATGCCCCTATATGGTACTTGGACAGTGGATGTTCAAGGCACATAACTGGAACAAAGAGATTGCTGAAGGAGTACTTGCCTATCATAAATGGGCCTAAGTTCATGCAGTCCAACAGGTATAAATAAGAGAACGGACAAGCTTTCCATTGCAGAAGATTCAACTGCAGATCAAGAAATAGAAAATGGTGGCTACTGTCCAGGGGGAGTACAGGACTCTCTAGAAGCTGAAGAAAACCAAGAGGTGCAACACATTTAAGAAACTGGAGGTATTCAGCCTGAAGAAAGACTACCTCCAGCTGTTAGACACTTAAAAGATCATCCAGTAAATCAGATAATTGGTGATCCAAGACATGGAGTGCAAACCAGAAGCAGGAATTTGAACACAGTCCTGTACTTAAGCTTTCTATCTCAATTAGAGCCAAAGAAATTTTAAGAAGCAATCCTAGACCCACATTGGATTAATGCCATGCAAGAGGAGCTAAATCAGTTCAAAAGGGGATAGGTCTGGGAGTTAGTTCCTAAACCAAAAGACCACAATATCATTGGAACAAAGTGGATCTTTAGGAACAAATTGGATAATAGTGGAATTATTGTGAAGAACAAAGCAAGACTTGTTGCAAAAGGGTACATGCAGGAAGAGGGAATAGACTTTGATCAAACCTTTGTCCCAGTAGCAAGACTGGAAGCCATTAGAATGTTCCTTGCCTATGCAGCATATCAAGGATTCAAGGTATTCCAAATAGATGTAAAATCAGCATTCCTGAATGGAAATCTAAAAGAAGAAGTCTATGTAAAGCAACCTTCAGGTTTTGTAGATTCTCTCAAACCTAATTATGTTTATAGACTTGGGAAAGCTTTGTATGGGTTAAAGCAAGGCCCAAGGGCTTGGTATGAAACCCTGTCTACTTTCCTTATTGAGAACAAATTCTCAAGAGGAAAATAGACAAAACTCTATTCCTAAGTGAGTCCAAAGGAAAGATAATCTTAGTTCAGATTTATGTAGATGACATAATTTTTGGATCTACTGAAAACAACCTTTGCAAGAAGTTTGCTAAACTTATGCAAGGGAAGTTTGAAATGAGCAGTATGGGGGAACTTAAGTTCTTCTTGGGACTCCAAGTAAGACAGATTGATGATGGCTTGTCCATATCCCAATCTAAGTTCACCAAGGAGTTAATTAAGAAGTATGGTATGGAATCATCCTCCACCATGAAAACTCCTATGAGAACAAGTATGCCTATATACAAAGATGATGCAGGTAAACCTGTAGATGAGTCTTTGTATAGAGGAATAATTGGCTCTCTTCTATATCTAACTGATAGTAGACCAGACATTATGTATGCAACATGTGTCTGTGCTAGGTACCAATCATGCCCTAAAGAATCTCGTTATACTACAGTAAAAAGGATTTTGAGATACCTAAAGGGCACACCTAATCTAGGCCTTTGGTACCCTAGGAATGGAGATTTTCTACTAATAGGCTATTCAGATGCAGACTTTGTAGGTTGTAAAGAAGATAGGAAAAGCACTACAGGTACATGCCAATTCTTGGGAGGAAGATTGATATCTTGGAGTAGTAAGAAGCAGACTAGTGTGGCAATTTCCACAGCTGAGTCTGAATATGTGGCAGTAGGAAGTTATTGTGCACAGCTAATATGGATTCAACATCAGCTAAAAGACTATGGTATTCAAGTAAGTAGAACACCCTTGTTTTGTGATTCTAAAAGTGCTATATCTATTGCTAATAATCATGTTTCACATAGTAGGACTAAACATATAGAAATAAGATACCATTTTCTTAGAGACCATGTAGAGAAAGAGGACATCTCATTAGAATTTGTTAAGACAGATTATCAAATTGCAGATGTATTTACTAAGCCTCTAGATGAAACTAAATTCAATAGATTAAAAATTGAATTAGGAATGTTGACCATATGTTAGATTAACAAAAGTGGCTAAGTAAAATTGTGTCGACACATCCAGTAATAAAGTGTCGACACAGAGGACTTGTGTCGACAATTAAGGGAAATTGTGTCGACACAGTGTCGTAGTGTCGACACTTAAGGGACAAAGTGTCGACACATCTAGGAAAGTGGTGTCGACACATCCAGAGAAGTGATGTCGACACTTCAGTTAGTGGTGTCGACACAACCAGGGTAATGTTATCGACACTTCCAGAAATTGTGTCGACACTTGCAATAACAGTCGACACAGATTTTCTAATGAACTACTAAGTATGTCCAGTGTCGACATATCATCAATTGGTGTCTACACATAGTAGTCAAAGCCGTGGTCGAGATAATAGAAGTATGTGTCGACACTTTTCAACTGTGTCGACACATTTAGACAGTTTTTGCCCGCCTTTTGACCTTCTTTGTTTAAAAGGGTATAAATAGGTCGAGAACATATTCTGTCGACACGCTCTCCAGATTTTCGAGACTAAACCCTTGTGTCGACAAACTCTCTTCTCTCAATTCAAGTTTTTTCTCCATTCCAATGACGCCAAAGGTTGAAGATAACATTAACAAAGGCTACGAGCTGGTGTGCAATGCTTTTGATGATGTGGAGACAAAGATTAAAGGGGTAATTACCCTTGTTACTTATAATGGATTAGAGTTTCTTGTATCTGAACCTACCAAGATTTGGAAGAAGGAAGTGTTTGAGTTCTATGCTGCTGCAACAGTGGACTCCACTGGACTCAAGATTAAATCGTCAGTTCATGGAAATAAAGTCAAACTTACTCTGAAAAGTTTTAGAAAGATTCTTCACCTTCCTAGAATTCAGGATGAAGAAGAGGTCCCAGCCTCAAAGACAAGGGAGGCACTATAGTGGTGTGGAATTGATCCAACCATGAAGATTGGAGCATCCATTAACAGAAAAGGGTTGAATCAATAAGGAAAATTTCTATCTGAAGTGGTAGGGAAGGTGATTTTGTGTAAACCAGGAGGACATGATAGGCTCTCTGCCTTTATGTTCAGTCTGATGATAAGGATAATCTATAAAATTAACACAGATTGGTCTGCAGTTCTGTTTGAGAAGTTAAAGGAAGGAATTAAAAAACCTAATTTGGTTAGATTGATGAGTTTATACCTGGCTGGAGCAATTCCAGAGGTAATGCATCAGATTCAAGGATCTAAAATAAATCATATGAGAAAGATGAATGTCATAATAATATCCAGATTAGATAGGGTCCTCTCAAAGGACATACTTGATTTGGATAACCAAGAGACTGCAGCAAAATCACCAGTACATGACATTACTGACACTACACAAGTGTAGAAGGAAACAGTTAGTGCACAGGTGCAGGGGGAGCAAGAAAGTGTACAAGTATAGGACAATGCTGAGAATGCACAAGTGCAGGGGGAGACAGTTATTGCATAGGTACAAGGGGAAGAGAGAATTCACTTGGCAAGTGAAATGGATTCACAATCTGTTCTTGTAAAACCTCATGTCAACAGTCCAGCACTAGATGTGATCATGGAGGAAGAGTTATTTCCTGAGATTGAGGGAGCAACAGATAAGGAGGAGCATATCAGGGTTAAGGAGGAACAGAAGAGGTTTGAGGGGGAGCAGGCTAATCTTGAGGGGGAGCAGATTGGGACTACAAAAGATACACCCTCTACTCCACCAGAAAGGGTTGAGATAGCCAGTACTTCTGATTCAGAGAATGTAGAACTCAAGAATGCCAAGAAGAGAAAACTTCTGGTCTTTAAGAGAAGGAGCCAAAGTTATAAAAGAGCACTACAAACTACTCCTCCACAACCTGCTCCTGAGACTGATTACAACAAATTTTTGGTAGATTTACAAGTGAAATTAGATGAGCAGAGATTGGTTTTGGAAAAATATGTGGATAAAAGCCATAAGGCCCTCCAATTTGATCTAACACAAGATATAAAATCAATAAGATTTGAGGTAAATCAGAATGAGATAGAAATGACAGATTGCTTCCATAAGGGGGGCAATGATGTAGTATTTCTAGCAAAACAACAAGCATAAGTAAAGAAACAAGTGGATGATATTGCTGTCAAACAAGGCTATGTCCTTGAAAATCAGATTAGAATGAATGACAATCTGACTGAATCTCACAATGAGATAGTCACTGAATTAAAGAAAACATTTATAGCAATGACTGAAGCAAGAGCTAAGGAGAAAGAGGAATTTGATCAGAAGCTACAAGAAGCCTTGAATTCCTTTAAGACAGCCATTACTACTTCTCAGAAAATAATTTCTGATCAACTTATTAAGTTATAATCATTTTATAAAGATGGTGTCAATTTTCTTGATGGCCAAATAAGATTTCAAAAGGATGACTTAAGAGATCACATAGTAAGAGAAGCCATAAAGGGGGAGAGAGTGTTAGTCAATGCTGGCTCAGATCATGCAAAATGGATATCTAATAGCATCAGAGCCACTCTGGGATATCCACCCCTTTATGATGATGATAATGTTGCAGAATCTGGTGTGCAACCTGCTTATGCTGGAGGTGATCAACCTAAAGTTGCTCAGATCATCTACCCTCCAGCAGATTTTGATATGATTCAACAACAAGTTCAGACAATGTACAGTCCAACACAGGATGTTGAAAATGTAATTATAGAGAAAGTTGAAATGCCAGAAGCTGCCTTGAAAGCTCAGCAGGAAGCTCAACTTTCAAAGAAAAGACTCAGAGAACAGGCTGAGTTAAAGCCTGATTTTGAGCAGTGGAGCCCCACTTCTAGAAATATCATATTAACTGTCTGGAAAGCTGTAAAAGACCAGGTTCATGAAAGGGGCAAATGGTATAATGAGCAGGAATGACAGAAGTATGAGGCAAGGCAGGAAGCCATAGTTCAACACAGAAGAAAGACTAAGAGTGGGAAGCTACCTCCTGATGCTCAGGAGCCTAACAAGTATTTCCCTAAGCCTTTTCATTATTTTGAAAGGTAAAGGATTAAGGCTGAAGCACAAAAGAAGGCTGAGTTGAAAGGCAAGAAGCCCATTGAAGATACAGAACCTTCTGTGCAGGCTCAGATTAGATCAGGGAAAGGAATAGTCATCAAGGAGCCTGTCCAGCCTTAGTTTAGTTTTACTAGATTTTTCAAGAACTATGTAATTCTTAGTTTTTAAAGAAGTTTGTATAAACAGTGTAAAGAAACTTTTTGATATAATAAACAAAACAATGTTTCATGTTCATTTAATTTGCATCCTTATTCTGTGATGTGATTTTGATATATGTTTTGTCTATAAGTTGCCCTGTCATATAATGTTTATATACATCATAATATTTGTTTATTATAAGTGGTTTATATAATTGACTAAAGGGTTATGACTTCTCTAAATAGGGGGAGATTATTGGGTACATTTGAAAATGTGTACCTGATTTGGAGAAGCCTCACTTAGCTCAATGATATACATCAAGGTGTATTTGATGTTATTTTGAGTTTATATGTGCAGGTTAAGTATTGGCTAAAATGCAGGAAAAAGTTTCTAAGTACATGTGTCGACACTAGAGGAAGCTGTGTCGACACTTCAGTAAGTTTGTGTCGACACTTAGAAAAGGCTGTGTCGACACACAGAATAGTTAGTCGACATCAACTATGTCGACACTAGGAGGCAGTGTCGACACACAGAAGCAGAGTCGACATCAACTGTGTCGATACCTGGAGGCAGTGTCGACACACAGAATCTTAGTCTACATCAACTGTGTCGACACACAGGACTTGTGTCGACACACAGCAGAGTTTCAACATAGATGATTACTGTGGAGTGAAGAAGTGATTGTGTAAACACAAATAATCTGTGTTGACACATTCTCAAGATGCAGTGTCTAGAAGCAGTGTCGACATCAAGGCAGCTATGTCGACACCAGAAAAGTCTGTGTCGACACTTAAGTCACTTGTGTCGACACATATTGACAGTTTGTCTTGACACAGAATGACAGTCAGTCTCGACGCTTTGCTGACAAAGACAAAGGTTCAAGAACTGACTGGAGACTTGACAGCTGTGAATTCCAATAACTTTAATGAAGCTGTCAGACTTGTCAGAAGTCGGTTAAAAACTGGATCAGCCGGTTACCATGGATGAATTCTATATATATAGATGGAATCTGATGAAAAAGGAGATAAAACACACACAACTAACATAATTATTGAGAGATTGATCTTTGATCAAGAAAGTGCAAGTCACACAGAAGAAGATCTTCGTGAGAAGATCTAAGAAGACATTCTGAAGTGATTATCCACTCAGATTTTCTCTAAGGAGAATTCAATCTAGAATTCAGAAGGAACTTCAGAAGATTTGGGGAGAGAGAGCTCCAGCTGTTTTGAAGTCAAGAAGGAGACTAACACAAGTCTCTCAAGAAGTAGATCCTGAACTAATCTACTAAGTAGATCCAGATCTATTTTTTGAATCCAAGAAGGAAGCTGCCAGTCAGTCAACTTAAAAGGAGATCAACCCTACTAAGTTCAGATTCAAGAAGCTTTAAAGAAAGCTAAGAACAGGTTGATTTCAGCCATCAGTCTCATCAAGAAGCTGATCAAGAATCCTCTTATCCTTTCTCTCTCAACAAGGGTAAGTGTCCATCAAAAATACTTATCAAATTCTGTAAGATCTTTTCAAAGATCTGAGTTGTAAGCCTGTGTTATAAAGGCTGAGTGTAGGAGATTTAGATCTCTGAGTGGTAAGGCTGTTTGAGCCTGAGTGTAGGAGAATCAGTTCTCTGAGTTGTAGGCCTTGTGGCAAGGCTGAGGTAGGGCTGATTAGCCTGAGCTGTAGGAGTGTGGATACATTCTGAGTTGTAAGAATCCTTCAGGATTCTGAGCTGTAAGATCTGTGGATCTGAGAAAAAAAGGAAGAAGTTAGGCTGAATCTAGCATATTGCTGGATAGGCGAAAGGGGAAAGTGGATGTACCAAGACCTTGGGGAACCACTATAAATCAGTGTGCAATCTATGATTTGTGTAATTATAGATTCTGTGATTGTATATGGTGTGTTTGCTATAGATTTTTCAGATTTATATTAAAGAACTGAAGTTATATTCTGCCTTAGATTGAAACAAGGATAAGAACCTATTCACGCCCCCTCTAGGTGTTTAGGTTGTCTTGAAGTTAAAACTATCAGTCATGTGTGACCGGCCTGCGTGCCAAAGTATGTAAAACACTTACTGTTTAAGCAAACTATTGTAAGGCCTTAAGGTCAAGTCTTTTGTGTTTGTTCTTTCTTTCCTATTGTGGCTGTAGTGGACATTCATGTGTTGTTTATGGGTTCTGATAACTGTCTTAAAAAGCTTCCGCTAGAATGCTCTGAGTTAGGATTCAAATTTCTATGGTAGTATTTTGGTACTAATACGTAACTCCACTAACTATCTGTGGTATATGATGTGTGACCTCGGCCGTACCTTCTGTTATATCCCATGTGACGGATGGGGGTGTTACACTGATCAGCTCAAACACGTGAATCATTAACACCGGTAAAAACGGTTCTGAGTTGGTGGCCACATTGTCCAACACGAACTATCAGACCAAACATCACAAAATGCATTGTAGTGGTGGCCACATTGTCCAACAAAACCCAACAGTCTAGAAGAAGAAAATCCACCCGGTGTAATGATTCACAAACCACCACTAAGATGGTGGTGCTTTATCCACTGCCAACCCAAGGCCACAATCAAACATCCGAAAATACAAATAAAAACCCAACACTTAGCATCAAAATTCCCCAAAGACGAAGAGGAAGGAAAAATCCTGAAATTTCTTATAAGGCAAACTCGATGAATAAAAAGATCACTTGTCGAAAAATCTTCTATGTCCACGAAAAATTCTTCGATATTATCCGACAAATTCAGGTTTCACTCAACGAGTACGACTCGGTTCGACGAATAAACTCGACGAATTTGACTTTGCAAAAAGTTTAGTATATTCAACGATATTCGACGAATTCAAGTCAGACTCAACAAAATCAATCAAACTCCAAAGATACTCAATGAATCTCACTCGACAAAAATGGCTTGACACACATAGAATTTTACTTAAGCGTCTTACGAATTTTACTCGACGAAAGAGACTTGACGAAAATTAAGCAAAACTCAAGGATACTCGATGAGTTCATCGAGAATACTCGACGAATTAACACTGGCTAAATAAAGACACTCGATGCCAAAGCTGTAGGTTGATGACTAGTTTTAGTCATCCTTTTTTGGGGTAATTAAGTAGTTAAAATGCTTAAGTTTTATTATAATTTATTGTTTTGTATGCTTGTTATGATGTTATTTTATGATTTGGTATAAATATATATATAGTCTCATTTTATGTATTATGTTACTATATATTATGTTTTGTTTAATAATTATAATTAGTATTAGTTTATGTTGTGTTGTTTTATTTTAATGTTTTAATGTTCTTGATGTTTTGTTTTAATTTTTTTATGTTATTATGTTGTTTTTATTTTAATGCTCTTGATGTTTTGTGTTTTAACTTTATTTATAATATAACTAATCTATGTTTGTTTTATTGTAGGAGCAGCCCAAGCACAAGCCCAACCATCATTCAAAGCATGACCGGCTACCTATCAAGCCCTACCCGAGCCCTTGTTGTAGCCCAAGCATTGGAGCAGCCGGCCTTCACATTTTGGAGCAGCCCTCACGCATTTTGGAGCAGCCCCTAGCCCAACCCGAGCCTATATAAAAGCCCAGAGCAGCCCACCTACACCTCCTACCCGAGCCCTTGATGCATCCCACATTTGAAGCAGCCCGACCTCCTCCTCTTGGCCCACTTAAGCATGGAGCAGCCCCCCTAAAACCTCCTACCCGAGCCCACCATGCAGCCACCCCCCTTCTCTCTCTTTTATTATTTCTTTGCCACCTTTCCATGCATGAATCATATTATTTTCTCTCCCCTCATTTAAATAACATGCATGAACATTTCACCCCATGTGGCCGGCCACACCATCTCTCTCCTCCCCTTTATTTCCCATTCACTCCCCCCTTCCCATTACATATTTTTCATTAAATACATGCATGCACTCCACACCTTCTCTCTCCCTCCTCATTTATATCATGCATGAACCAATTCCCCCTATGGCCGGCCACCCCTTGGGCTCCCTCTATTCTAGATGCTTCCCTCCCCTCCTATAAAAGGAACCCAAGCCTAAAGCTTAAGAAGGTTGGATTGAGAGTTGGCTTTTGGAGATAGCTTTGGAGAGTTCAATTCAAGAGAGTTCATTGTAATTTTTCATTTTTAGTTTGTTTTCATTCTTGTAATCTCATTTTTGTTTAGTAATATAGTTTTGTTTTTTTTATTATCGTGTACTCCCTTTCCTTTTATTATAAGTAATATGAAGTCTTCTCCTTCTATTATTGTCGTTTTCTTTTCCGTCATGCGTAGCTAATTCCCTCTTAGCATTTGATCATGAGGATCCATGATTTGAAATGAGAATTATTTTTATTTCATAGTTTTATTTTTGCGTAATTCTACTCGGTCCTTCTTTGAATAATTATTTCGTCGACTCCGTATTTCCGGTATACGGTAGTAGGCTTATGATCTCATATTCGAGTAGCCGAGAGGCTCGTGAATGTGAAAGATCACTCAAAGAAGGAAGGAGTTGAACGCAACCCTAGAGATAGGACGACGTAAATCTTCCGAATTGGAGTCAAATCCAATAGTGCGGATGTAACACCCCGAAACTCAAAAGAGAGACGGGTGGAATTTTTTAAGCCAAGACGGGGTTTTGAAGCAGGTGACACGGGTCTCGACACGGGCGTGTCGGAGGCCGTGTCAGGGCGTGTTCGACCATGGGTGTGCGGTTGACGCTTTGGCGGTCGACGATCGTCGAGTTGTAGAACACGGCCTAGGACACGGGCGTATCCCAGGCCGTGTCACTCCAGGGAATCTACAAGCACGGTACACGGGCCATGACACGGGCAAGAACATGGGCGTGTCAAATTTGACACAGGCGTGTCTGATGCTGTGTCACAAGGCCGTGTACCTCTCTAACTGCGAAGTGTTGGTCGATCGCACACGGGGGCGTGACACGGGTCCCGACACGGGCGTGTGAAAAGTGATACGGGCGTGCCAGAGGCCGTGTCAAAGGCCGTGTGCTGGTTTCCGAATCGGTCGAGACGGCGAATGAACTACACGGCCAGGCACACGGCCGTGGTTCAACCCGTGTTCGTCCCAGATTTTATAATTTGAGGCCTAATCATGGCCGTTCATTTCCTTGGCTTTGGATCCGACGGTGGGGGAATGCTCCTGGATGGTTTTAGCCGGGATAAGGGTTTCAAAACCCTCATTATCTCTTTCCATTCTCTTTCTAAATCCTAGAGAGAGGGGAGAGCAAGGTGAGGTGTTGGAGACCAAGATCCGGCCGCCGGTGGAGCGTCGGAGCTCCGAATCGCGATCCGAGTCCAGATCCGCAAAGGCGAGGACGGTACGGTGCTTTCCATCCGAGTGGATCGTCATGGCGCCGAGGAGAAACGCAAGGGTAATGATTTCTCATCCTTGGGCATGTGAAGCCCTTTTCCCTTTGCATAGGAAGCCCTCTCTCGCGAGTGAGCGAAGAGTTGGAGCGTTCCTTGGGGTAGATATGTAAAGTCCCCCTTGTGTAGAGTCCGTATGCGAAAACGGACATAGGCATTATGTGTGAAGCCTATCCGGACAAGTAGAGCCGGATCGGTGATGTTGCATTGCATATGAACCGGGGAAGACTCCGTGTGTTTGGGTGTTTTTCGGGTTTTCTACGTGGTAGATTGCAACAGGGAGCCTTGGAGATTAACTCCAAGGTAAACCCGGAAAACTGGGCAAAAGCGAGTTTTGCCAACACGATGGCCGGGGAGCCAACGTGAACATAACCGGGTTATGTGATTGTTGTGGCGGAAACGGGACTCGGTGAGTCTTGACCTGCACATATGGCTTAAATTGCCGTTGCGATATGAGCACGGGTCAGGCGGAACCGTACCCGATCTATGTCGTTCTGTGGGACCGTTGACATGGATGAGAGTCTTCGGCGGTCTATGGCTTAAATTGCCATGACCAAGGCCAAGAAGACAAAATGCTCATATGGTTGGCCGTCCAAGAGGTGGTGGTGGAACGGGAACGTCTATGGCTTGAATTGACGTGACGTTGGCCGGTTCGCCGTGAATGTGCCCTGAGTGCATGGGGTGTGTGGCCGTGCGAGCCTAAGCCTGTGATGAAGTGTGTTTACACTATTGTTGTTGCCTACTAATAAAGTGCAGGGAAAGAGCATCGCCGCCCCGATTTTGGGGGCGGGATCGTTATAATTTGGTCAGCATAGCTGACCGTTATTTTGTTTACCACCGGGCGGTGGATTGTGGCTTACAGGTGCTGCGGAGCCGAGCGAGAAATAGCGGGCTAAAGCCCTTGAAGCTGTGCCGGCCCTCGAAGGCCTAAATGTTTATGTTTTTTTCCCGTTTATCATGTATGGCCGGCCTGCGTGCCGAGGTTTGGAAAACACTTTATTTAAAGCAAACTGTTGTAAGGCCTTAAGGCCCGTACTCGTGTATTGTACATTCCTATTTGGTTTGTGTAGTGGACATTCATGCGTGTGGCTGGGTTCTTTCCTTTCTTGCAACTTAATAATTGCTTCCGCTAGGTGTTGTGTAGGACGTTATGATTGGTTGATTGGTTTCAACGCGTAACCAACCAGTCTGTCCGTAGTATATGGCGTCGGGCCCCGACCGGACCTACTGCTATATGCTATACGATGGATAGGGGTGTTACAAATTGGTATCAGACTACTGGTTTCGGTCAAACTTAAATGAATTCGTGGACGAATTCACTTTAAGGGGCGGTGAGCACATGTGTGCGTCATCGTTATAACATGAAAAGAACCCATGAATGTCCACTTAGGAATGAAAATACACATGTTTGAGGAACCTGCGTGTTCCTATAATTGCTGTTTGCAATAGTGTTTGGTCGCTTATCGGTGTTTTGCGCGATTATAGGTGACCAGGAGTGGTGCTGGGCCGTCAGAACGGCCAGGTTCTGAGGCAAGCAGTGCGCCAAGTGAAGCGCCTGCAACACCTCCGTCTGTCGAGACCATTAGGTTGGTGGCAGAAGCTATCATGGCTATGATTAATGCGTAACCTGCAAGACAGGTACAGCAGCCTGCTCCTGCGGGGGAGCAAGTGCCGCTCCAAGCGGCGGAGCCTAGAAGGGTTGAGCAGGTGGCGGTGGAGCCGGCGTTGCCTCAGAGAGCAACTGAAAGACAGTTGAAGCATGTGATGGGCTTCCACCCACCGGTGTTCTCGGGAACGGGAACCTCGACCCAGGCTGAGGATTGGCTCTCAAGAGTCAATAGGGTGATGACAGCAACAGAAACAGAAGAGTGGCAGAAGACCACGATAGCGACGTTCCTTTTGGATGGGGATGCAAGGTTATGGTGGGAAGGCCTAGAGCTACACCAGTTGAGGGGAAGGCCGTTGGCCGAAGTTCCTATGGCGGAGTTTGCGAGATTGTTCATGGCTCGATACCTCCCCTCAGCGCAGAGGATCGCTTTGGAGAACGAGTTCCAAAAGTTGGTGCAAGGAGATAACACTATAGACAAGTACCTCCACGAGTTTACTCGGTTGGGGAGATATGCTAGCGCTACCTTTGCCGACGAGGAGCGAATGACTAACCGCTTCTACGAAGGGTTAAGAGATGAGCTGAGGTTGCTATTGTCAGGGCCCATGACGCAGGGTTTCCTAACCTTGGTCAACTTGGCCCGGTCTTTGGAGAAGGACATGAAGAATGTTTAAGTGAAGAAGGAATCCGGTGGGAAGAAATCGGAGTTCAAAGCGCCGACTACGTCGAAGTCGGGCTATCGAAAATTCTTCAAGAAGGCTAGGATGTCGGGTCCAGCTCCTTCTTCAGGTGCCTTGGGGACAACTACAAATCGAACCCCGGGCGCTTGTTTCACGTGTGGAAAGACGGGGCACTTTGCCCGCGATTGCTGGAGCGGACGCCCAAAGTCCGAGAGAAAACAAGGAGCTACTTACGAAGAGAAGGGCAAGGCGGTGGAGTTAACCGCGTCCCACTATGCTCCGACTCAGCCTAGAGTCTACAACTTGGGGCAGTAGGAGGCTATTAAACAAGCGGATGTGGTGACAGGTACGAGTTAATTTATATCAAGTTAACTTAGATACTGTTGTTTATTGCTTGTTAGCCTAATATGGTTTGCATAGGCTTTGTTTTGATTAGCGATAGTCCGGCACGGGCACTGTTCGATACGGGAGCTTCACACTCCTTCTTGTCCGAATATTTTATATCGCGCATCGGAGTCCCTTCTTCGATGGCGAAGGACAAGTTGGATGTGCTGCTACCGAATGGGTGCTCGATGCGTGCGGACAGAGTGTGCGCCGTAAAGGTTCACATTGGGAGCCAAGAGTTCGACTTGCTAGCATCATTGCTGCCGCTAGTAGAGTTCGACGTTATCTTTGGGATGGATTGGCTTTCGGAGCAGAAAGCTTGGATTGACTGTGACCGGAAGGAGGTCAAGCTGGGTGTTGGGCTGGGGACAACATTCGAGGGACTCAAGGGGTCGATCAAGACGCTGATGTCTGCTCTTCAGGTGGTAAAGGCAGTTCGTGCTGGTGCAGAGCTGTTCTTCGCAATAGTGGGGGCTGTGGAGCCAAAGTCCACGTTGGATAGCATCCCCGTAGTTTGTGAATACCCCGATGTGTTCCCGGATAGTCTTCCCGGGGCCCCACCGCGGCGAGAGATTGATTTCACCATCGAGCTCGTACCGGGGGCCAAACCGGTGTCACGTGCTCCGTATAGGTTGGCGCCTAAGGAGATGGCAGAGTTGAAAGTTCAGCTAGAGGAGCTGATGGAACAAGGTTATGTGCGTCCAAGATCATCGCCTTGGAGCGCACCGGTCCTCTTCGTTAAGAAGAAGGATGGTAGTATGCGGTTGTGTATCGACTACAGAGAGTTGAACAAGCTGACGGAAAAGAACAAGTACCCGATCCCGAAGATTGATGATCTCTTTGATCAGTTAGTCGGATCGTCGGTATATTCTAAGTTAGACTTGAAGTCGGGGTACTATCAGTTGAGGATAAGGGAATGTGATATCCCGAAGACGGCATTCAGCACAAGGTATGGGCATTTCGAGTTCACGGTCATGCCGTTTGGACTGACAAATGCGCCATCAGTGTTTATGGACTTGATGAACAGGACGTTCCGAGATTTCCTGGATCGCTTTGTGATCGTCTTCATTGACGATATATTGGTGTACTCGCAGTGCGAAGAAGATCACTTCAAGCACTTGCATCTGGTGTTGGAGACTTTGAGGAGGAATGAGCTTTATGCAAAATTCTCCAAGTGCGAGTTCTGGCTACCCTCCGTAGCGTTCCTTGGTCATATTGTTAGTGGGGAAGGTATAGCGGTGGATCCGGCGAAGATCGTTGCGATACGGGAGTGGCCTGCGTTGTCTTCTGTCGCGGAAGTCCGTAGTTTTCTCGGGCTTGCCGGATATTACAGGCGCTTCGTAGAGAACTTCTCGCGGATAGCGCTACCTCTCACGAAGTTGACAAGGAAAGATCAGAGATTCTTGTGGACGCAGGAGTGCGTGCTAGCGTTTGAGGAGCTGAAGAGACGGTTGACCACGGCGCCAGTGCTTAGTTCGCCGAGTGGGACCGAGGGCTTCGAGGTGTATTGTGACGCCTCGGGTAGTGGTTTGGGCTGCGTGTTGTTGCAGCATGGGAGCGTGATAGCTTATGGATCGCGTCAGCTGAAAGTGCATGAAAGGAACTATCCGGTCCACGACTTGGAGTTGGCGGCCGTGATATTTGCACTTAAGCTGTGGAGGCACTACCTATATGGCGTAAGAGTCGATATTTATACTGACCACAAGAGCCTGAAGTACTTGTTGGATCAGAAGGATCTTAACATGAGGCAGAGGAGGTGGATGGAGTTCCTGGGGGACTATACCTTCAAGATTCATTATGTACCCGGGAAGGGCAATGCGGTTGCTGATGCGTTGAGTCGCAGGGCTCCCGCCCAAGCCAACTGGTTGTCGGTGCATGATGAGCGGCTGATACGGGAGTTGGAGGAGCTTGAGATCTGTTGCGTTGACAAGCAAACGAGCGCCAAAGCAATGTTGAACTGGACAGAGGTCCAGTATGACCTGGCTGATCGGGTTCGGCAGGCATTGGAGTTAGATGACTCCATGAAGGAGCTTATGGAGGCAGCGTTGGATGGGTCAAATTCCCAGTTTTTAGTGGAAGATGGGTTGCTAAGGAAGGATCATCGATTGTGCGTCCCAAGCGGGAGTAACCTATGGGCGGAGTTGATGCACGAGGCTCATCATACTAAGTACTCGATCCACCCAGGGAGCACAAAGATGTACCGTGACCTCAAGAAGCTGTTTTGGTGGCCGGGGCTTAAGAAAGATGTGGCGTTGTTTGTGGCTAAGTGCCAAACATGCGCCTTGGTGAAGGCGGAGTGCCAAAAGCAGGGAGGATTTCTGAAGTCCTTGCCTATACCGGAGTGGAAGTTCGACGACATATCTATGGACTTTGTGCATGGGTTGCCAAGGTTGCAGAAAGGGAACGACGCCATCTGGGTGATCGTAGATCGGTTAACTAAAGTGTCGCATTTCATTCCGTATAGGAAAGACGACTCGGTGGAGAAGTTGGCAAAGCTATATGTGGACAATATAGTTAGACTGCATGGTGTGCCTCGCAGCATTGTGAGTGATCGCGATGGGCGTTTCACGTCCAATGATTGGAGGTTGGTGCAGCAGATGCTGGGGACAAAGTTGAAGTTCAGTACAGCCTTCCATCCGCAGAAGGATGGGCAGACCGAGAGAGTCAATAGAACGATGGAGGACATGCTCCGCATGTGTGTCCTAGACTTCGGGAAGCATTGGGAGGACCACCTGTATTTTGTGGAGTTTGCGTACAACAATGGCTACCAAGCGAGTATACAAATGGCACCCTTCGAGGCCCTGTATTGTAGGAAGTGTCGCACGCCGTTATCGTGGCTTGAAACGGGTGAGGCAAGGTTGTACAAGAAGCAGGAGGTGGAAAATGCTACTTCTTTGGTGCGGATCATTCGAGAGCATTTGCTGATCGCTCAGGATAGGCAAGCTAAGTACTACAATGCCAAGCATCGGAATGTGGAGTTCGCGGTGGGCGATTGGGTGTACTTGAAAGTAAAGCCGTTCAAGGGTGTTTCGCGGGTGTGACGCTTGAAGAAGCTGAGCCCAAGATACCTTGGACCCTTTGAGATTCTAGAGCGGGTCGGCGAAGCGGCTTATCGTTTGAATTTATCGGTAGAGTTGAGTGGACTACACGATGTGTTCCACATCTCTGTATTGTGGAAGGCGGTGCAAGAGCCTTCGCAGGTGATCGCAGTTGATCAAGTACCGGTGGACGAAGGGTTGACGACTAGGGTCAAGCCCGTTCGTATTGAAGACTCCGAAGTTAAGCGACTTCGTAACAAGGAGATCCGAATGGTCAAGGTCCGTTGGGACAATTGCGGTCGTGAGGAGCTCTCTTGGGAGCGGGAGCAGACCATGCTGGAGGAGTACCCAGAGTTATTTCGCTCAGGTACCGCTCTTGGTTTTATGTTTACTTTCCTTTAGTAATTTCGTGGGCGAAATTCTTTTAAGGGGGAGAGAGTTGTAACACCCCGAAACTCAAAAGATAGACGGGTGGCATTTTTTAAGCCAAGACGGGGTTTTGAAGCAGGTGACACGGGTCTCGACACGGGCGTGTTGGAGGCCGTGTCAGGGCGTGTTCGACCACGGGTCGTGCGGTCGACGCTTTGGCGGTCGACGATCGTCGAGTTGTAGAACACGGCCTAGGAAACGGGAGTGTCCCAGGCCGTGTCACTCCAGGGAATCTGCAAGCGTGGTACACGGGCCGTGACACGGGCAAGAACACGGATATGTCAAATTTGACACGGGCGTGTCTGATGCCGTGTCACAAGGCCATGTACCTCTCTGACTGCGAAGTGTTGGTTGATCGCACACGGGGGGCGTGACACGGGTCCCGACACGGGCGTGTGAAAAGTGGCACGGGCGTGTCGGAGGCCGTGTCAAAGGCCGTGTGTTGGTTTCCGAATCGGTCGAGACGGCGAATGAACTATACGGCCAGGCACACGGCCGTGTTGCAACCCGTGTTCGGCCCAGATTTTATAATTTGAGGCCTAATCGTGGCCGTTCATTTCCTTGGCTTTGGATCCGACGGCGGGGGGCTGCTCCTGGATGGTTTTAGCCGGGATAAGGGTTTCAAAACCCTCATTCTCTCTTTCCATTCTCTTTCTAAATCCTAGAGAGAGGGGAGAGCAAGGTGAGGGGTTGGAGACCAAGATCCGGCCGCTAGTGGAGCGTCGGAGCTCCGAATCGCGATCCGAGTCCAGATCCACGAAGGCGAGGCCGATACGGTGCTTTCCATCCAAGTGGATCGTCATGGCACCGAGGAGAAACGTAAGGGTAATGATTTCTCATCCTTGGGCATGTGAAGCCCTTTTTCCCTTTGCATAGGAAGCCCTCTCTCGCGAGTGAGCGAAGAGTTGGAGCGTTCCTTGGGGTAGATATGTAAAGTCCCCCTTGTGTAGAGTCTGTATGCGAAAACGGACATAGGCATTGTGTGTGAAGCCTATCCGGACAAGTAGAGCCGGATCGGTGATGTTGCATTGCATATGAACCGGGGAAGACTCCGGGTGTTTGGGCATTTTTCGGGTTTTCTACGTGGTAGATTGCAATATGGAGCCTTGGAGATTAACTCCAAGGTGCACCCGGAAAACTGGGCAAAAGCGAGTTTTGCCAACACGATGGCCGGGGAGCCAACGTGAACATAACCGGGTTATGTGATTGTTGTGGCGGAAACGGGACTCGGTGAGTCTTGACCTGCGCATATGGCTTAAATTTCCGTTGCGATATGAGCACGGGTCAGACGGAACCGTACCCGATCTATGTCATTCGGTGGGACCGTTGGCATGGATGAGAGTCTTCGGCGGTCTATGGCTTAAATTGCCGTGACCAAGGCCAAGAAGACAAAATGCTCATATGGTTGGCCGTCCAAGAGGCGGTGGTGGAACGAGAACGTCTATGGCTTGAATTGACGTGACGTTGGCCGGTTCGCTGTGAATGTGCCCTGAGTGCATGGGGTGTGTGGCCGTACGAGCCTACGCCTGTGATGAAGTGTGTTTACACTATTGTTGTTGCTTACTAATAAAGTGCAGGGAAAGAGCATCGCCGCCCCGATTTTGGGGGCGGGATCGTTATAATTTGGTCAGCATAGCTGACCGTTATTTTGTTTACCACCGGGCGGTGGATTGTGGCTTGCAGGTGCTGCGGAGCAGTGCGGGAAATAGCGGGCTAAAGCCCTTGAAGCTGTGCCAGCCCTTGAAGGCCTAAATGTTTATGTTTTTTTTCCCGTTTATCATGTATGGCCGGCCTGCGTGCCGAGGTTTGGAAAACACTTTATTTAAAGCAAACTGTTGTAATGCCTTAAGGCCCGTACTCGTGTATTGTACATTCATATTTGGTTTGTGTAGTGGACATTCATGCGTGTGGCTGGGTTCTTTCCTTTCTTACAACTTAATAATTGCTTCCGCTAGGTGTTGTGTAGGACGTTATGATTAGTTGATTGGTTTCAACGCGTAACCAACCGGTCTGTCCGTAGTATATGGCGTCGGGCCCCGGCCGGACCTACTGATATATGCTATACGACGGATAGGGGTGTTATAGCGGATCACTTCGATAATGCAACTTTAGGCTTCTTTGGTTTGTAAAGAGATTTCGATCAAAGAGTCTATAAGTTAGGAGGCCTAATGCTCTAGCGAGATTTTGTCTCATTTTCGGATCCGTCACGGCCGAGTTGGATTTGCAAATTTAAAACTATGCCCTTTTATTTTCTCGTTTCATGTCATGGTGAATCAATGATCGAATGCTAGCCTTTTTTATATAAGTTTTCGTCTCGTAATTTATCGTTCATTTTACTTAAAAAATTCTCAAAATCCAACTATTTTCCGGTAGGATAATATTTCAAGCGTGAGTAGCAGTAATTGACAACCCCGTGTTTAAATACGACCTTGGTACTACAATTCGACAGGTACGCTTGCCTGTTCGGGTTTAGCCCATCAAGTTTTTGGCGCCGTTGCCGGGGACTTTTCTTCGTCAATATTTTGAAAACGCTTGCACTATTACTTCTACAAAAATAAAAAACAATTATATTTATATATTTAAATATTTATAATCAACCCACTTCACCTTATTTCTACCCCACCTAAAATCTCTCGAAAAGGGTAAGGGGCTTTAAGAGCCACCATTTTACCTAGTACCGGGCGAACCCTTCACCGGGTAGTCCTCGGGAAGTTCGAGAGCCAAGCCGTAAAAAAATCTATTCTAAAAAAAAAAATCTTTTCTTCTCTTTTTCTTTCTTTTTCAAGTTTTCTTTTTCATTCTCCTTCGTTTTCTTTGCTAGTGCATGACCCGAGCGAATCCGTCGCTACTTGTTGATTTGGATCCGGAAATCGAACGCTCCTTTCGGAGACAACTACGATTCGGGGCTTCCACTTCTCAAACAGCGGTTGAGGATTCCTACGGGGATTGTAATTTTTATTCTGAGATGGGAGACCCTAACCCAGGAATGGCTCAGCAAAGGACTATGTCCGATTATGCTCGACCAAACTTGGAAGGGACAGAGACAAGTATTGTTCGACCTGCGATTGCGAACAATAACTTCGAGCTTAAGCCTAGCATCATACCAATGGTGCAGCAATATGTACAGTTCGACGGATTACAAGATGAAGATCCGAACTTGCATATTGCCAATTTTCTTGAAATCTGTGACACCTTTAAGATTAATGGTGTTTCAGACGATGCTATAAGGCTAAGACTCTTCCCCTTCTCCTTAAGGACCAAAGCCAAATAGTGGTTGAGTTCTCTTCCAAGAGGATCAATCACTACTTGGAACATTTTAACTGAAAAGTTTCTTTCTCGTTATTTCCCCCCCGCCAAAACTGCTAAGCTTCGGAATGATATCACCTCTTATTCTCAAATTGCTTCTGAGACCCTCTATGACACTTGGGAGAGGTTCAAAGAGCTTTTGCGAAGATGCCCACACCATGCTCTGCCTGTATGGTTGCAGGTCCAGACATTCTATAATGGGCTAAATCAAGAAACTAAGCAGATGATAGATGCCGCTTCCGCTGGTTCTTTAGACCGCAAAACTCTGGAAGCCGCTCTTGAGCTTATTGATGACATGGCGATGAACACTTATCAGTGGAATTCGTCTAGGTCTCGCCCATCTAAACCTACAGGAATTTTTGAAGTGGATTCGGTGACGCAACTGGCGATGCAAGTGGAAATGCTAAACAAGAAGATCTCGGAGATGACTGCTCCCTCCGCCGCTAAGGTATATGAAAATGCTGCTGCCGCCGAGCAGGTGGATTATCTGGGGAACATACCCAGGCCTGCTCAAAATATTTCTGCAAACAATTTTTCTGCTTTTCCGAATTTTTCTTCTCTGCCTGGTTTTAATTCTTCTTTTAATTCTTATCACCCCGGATGGCGTAACCATCCTAATTTCTCGTGGAGTAATAACACTAACGCCGTACGCCCACCACACGATTTTACACCACCACCACCACCACCGCAACAAAATTTTCAAAAACCTTCCTCTTTGGAAGAGATCCTCGCTAAGTATATAAGCTCGAACGATGCCACTATTAGAAATTTAATGGGATCAATGAAAAATCTAGAAAATCAGGTCGGCCAACTCGCCAAGGCTTTTTATGAGAGACCACCTGGAACTCTTCCCTCGAACACTGAGCCTAACCCAAGGGAACATGCAAATGCGATTTCCCTTCAGAGCGGTAAGGTTGTTAACGAGCCCACCACAAGGGAAGAGCCAAGGGTGATTGCCCCTCCTGTTTTTACCCCCACAGAAAATAACAACTTAGATCTTGAAAAAGAAAAATCTACATTTGAAAAAGAAAAGGATAGCTCTATTATTTCTGATTCTGAAAAAGAAAAAGATGGTTTTCAAAATGATGCTCCAGTTGTTCTAAAGGAATTTCCGCCACCTCCTTATCCGGCTAGACTTAGGAAAGAAAAACTAGACGATCAGTTTCAACGCTTTCTTGAAATATTTAAACAAATCCACATTAATTTGCCATTTCATGAAGCGCTTAGTCAAATGCCGAAGTACGCGAAATATCTGAAAGATTTATTAACAAACAAGACGAAATTGGAAAATTTATCGCATGTAACGTTAAATGAAGAATGCTCGGCGGTCGTTAAAAACTCTACTCTTCCTAAAAAGATAAACGATCCGGGTAGTTTTTCCATTCCTTGCGTCTTTGGCGACCTTTTCGTTAAACACGCGTTAGCGGATCTAGGAGCGAGCATCAACTTGATGCCTTTTTCTTTATTTAAAAAGCTAGGTTTGGGCACTCTCAGCCCTACATGAATGAGTATACAGTTAGCCGATCGTTCGATTAAGTATCCGTTAGGAGTTGTTGAGGATGTGTTAGTGAAGGTCGACAAATTCATATTCCCGGTGGATTTTGTCATTCTCGATATTGAAGAGGACATCGAGGTCCCTCTTATCCTTGGTCGACCCTTCCTAGCCACCGCTCGCGCAATCATAAATGTGAGTGAGGGAAAACTTTTTCTGCACGTAGGAGATGAGGAAGTAACATTTGATATTAATAAATCGATGAAAAACTCTTTACAAAATGATGACTCTTGTTTTTTCATTGATGATTTAAAAGAAGACTCCTATTTCTCTCCAAATGATTTTTCTTCTTCTTTTTTTGGACCCTCATCAACTATTTTTGAAAACACTGTTATGTCCGTACAAGCAACATTCGAAAATGACTCTGATTTTGGGCAAAAAAATCTTATTTTTGAAAATGATAAAAATTTGCCAAATTATTTTGAAAAACCACCTGACCCTGCCGAAAAAAATTATCACGATAAGAACTTCCGCCACCATAAAAATTTTAAACCAGGCGATCAAGTTCTTCTCTTAAATTCACGATTACGCATTTTCTTTGGAAAATCTAAATCTCGTTGGTTTGGACCGTTTGCGGTCAAGGATGTTTTTTCTGATGGAACTGTGTTACTTTCGCACCCGGAGAGGGGTGAATTTAAAGTGCATGAACGTCGACTTAAACTCTATTTCTCTAATGATTCTATGACTCCTGCAAAGGAGACTCTTCTTTTGGACTCTTAGCTTATTTTTTTTTCTGGACATTTTTATTATTATTATGAAACTCTTTTATTCGGACTTTGAACTGTTGTAATAAAAAAAACATTATCGGGCATCTGCCCACGGACTCTCTATTTTTTTCTTTTATTTTGCTCTTTCTACCGGAGGCCAATCAAGTCCATGATCGTGGTCGCCGCTCCGCCGCTGCTGATATCAGATGGATCAAGTCATACCTGCTGACGATCAAGTACTCTACAAAGCAAGCATGGGGGAGCAACATCCGCCTTCATCTCACGAACCCGGGGAAGTCCTGTTCTTTTTATTTACTTATTTTCCTGCATTTTTTTTTCTTTTTCTCTTCTTCTCAGTCCCCTTCTCTTTTTCTTTATGTTTTCTTC
Organism: Platanthera zijinensis; assembly: GCA_039513925.1. NCBI lineage: Eukaryota > Viridiplantae > Streptophyta > Magnoliopsida > Asparagales > Orchidaceae > Platanthera > Platanthera zijinensis. Next base: position 74,599,074 of record CM077091.1, read on the forward strand.
ATTGAGGGCAATGAAGAATTTAAGCATGGGGGGATCTAGTTTCTTTTGGTCTTTTCTTTCTGTTTTACTTCTTTCAAAAGAAAAAAATTAATGTTTTAAATTAGTATAGTATTTTATGTCGTCAAAATCTAAAATTCAAAAAAAATTATAAAATATAAAACCCAAAAAAAATTAGGAAAAAAAACAATATTCAAAAAAAAAAAGTGTGCTAAAATCAATTTGAAAAACAAAATCGAAAATTATTTCTATCTTTATTTTTATGTTTCTTCTAGTGATGTGTAGGCCCGTGCGGTTTTTCTTAGTTCTATTTAGATTTCTTTGAAACGGTTTTCTAAACCTATCATTTTAACATAGTTTAGTTTTACTAGTTTCTTTTTCTTAAATAGAGGCATCCGGTTTTTGCGTTATAAGCTAGCAATGTGTAGTTATGTCTTTTTATTCGGTTAGTTGCTTACGAATGGTTGCTAGGTATCATTAGTTCTTTTTCATTTGCGGGGTAGTCTTTCTTGGTGTCTAGAACTTGTACCAAGCTACTCTCGAAGCATTTGCGCCGTTTTTACGTTCTTTAGAAATGATTTAGGCCACCATTTGAATAGTTTGAGCTTTTCGTGCCCACCAAAAACAAAACCCTTGCAAAACAATTTTGGGCCTTTTCCTTTTTTTTCCTTGTTTTAGCTCCACCTTTCATTTCATGATGTTCACCAAAGCCAAATACCTTTCCTATTTTTGCACTATAAATTTGAGCTTAAAAATTATTTTTTGTGGAAGGGTACTATTTTTGAAATGAATAGGAAATTCTCAAGCTTATTTTTGGGAGCTTTCTTATCAAATGTTATCCAAAAGAAAAAAATTGAGAAAGAAAAGTGAATTAACAAAATCAAAAAAAGAATGCAAAAAGTTTATGTTTGGCCAAGTTTATAAAAGAAAAATTTTCATGGCCTTATTTTGTAGTTTCATATTGGAGAAATGACATACTTGTTATTTCTCATTTTTATTATGCTTTATTTATTTTTGAGCTCACCTTGGTTTAGTGCCTAAAACCTTCATGTTTATCTTTGATTCCACTTCCTAATCATTTACCTAAGCCAAGTTTTAATGCCTAGTATAAGTCCTAATGATCTTAGAACTTAATTTCACGTAGTGGAGAAAGTGTGAACGTACAAGCCTATGACCACCATCATTGATGGATTTCTTTGGAGGTTATCTTGGAGTGTTTTAGGGTTAATGTTTATCTAGCAACCTAGTAGTTTGTTAATGCGCCGTTTATTTAGAACCTCTACTTTTGTTGTCCTTATTTTCATTTATTTTGGATGCCTTGCTTTTAAGATTTAGAAATTAGTAGACTTTTCTTATGTTTTAATGAGATTTTTAGGGTTCCACTTTCAAATTTTCTATTGTGCACTTCTCACCCCACTAGTTGATAATATGAATATTAGGATAGTTTAATTTTTCATGTTTTGTTTTTCTTAACTATGGAACCAAAAATAAAATATTTGTCTTTTGTTTTTCCCTAGTTCTTTATTTCTATTTGCTTGAGGGCAAGCAAATGTCTAAGCATGGGGGAGTTTGATGACTAGTTTTAGTCATCCTTTTTTGGGGTAATTAAGTAGTTAAAATGCTTAAGTTTTATTATAATTTATTGTTTTGTATGCTTATTATGATGTTATTTTATGATTTGGTATAAAAATATATATATAGTCTCATTTTATGTATTATGTTACTATATATTATGTTTTGTTTAGTAATTATAATTAGTATTAGTTTATGTTGTGTTGTTTTATTTTAATGTTTTAATGTTCTTGATGTTTTGTTTTAATTTTTTTATGTTATTATATTGTTTTTATTTTAATGCTCTTGATGTTTTGTGTTTTAACTTTATTTATAATATAACTAATCTATGTTTGTTTTATTGTAGGAGCAGCCCAAGCACAAGCCCAACCATCATTCAAAGCATGGCCGGCTACCTATCAAGCCCTACCCGAGCCCTTTTTGCAGCCCAAGCATTGGAGCAGCCGGCCTTCACATTTTGGAGCAGCCCTCACGCATTTTGGAGCATCCCCTAGCCCAACCCGAGCCTATATAAAAGCCCAGAGCAGCCCACCTACACCTCCTACCCGAGCCCTTGATGCAGCCCACATTTGAAGCAGCCCGGCCTCCTCCTCTTGGCCCACTTAAGCATGGAGCAGCCCCCCTAAAACCTCCTACCCGAGCCCACCATGCAGCCACCCCCTTCTCTCTCTTTTATTATTTCTTTGCCACCTTTCCATGCATGAATCATATTATTTTCTCTCCTCTCATTTAAATAACATGCATGAACATTTCACCCCATGTGGCCAGCCACACCATCTCTCTCCTCCCCTTTATTTCCCATTCACTCCCCCCTTCCCATTACATATTTTTCATTAAATACATGCATGCACTCCACACCTTCTCTCTCCCCCCTCATTTATATCATGCATGAACCAATTCCCCCTATGGCCAGCCACCCCTTGGGCTCCCCCTATTCTAGATGCTTCCCTCCCCTCCTATAAAAGGAACCCAAGCCTAAAGCTTAAGAAGGTTGGATTGAGAGTTGGATTTTGGCGATAGCATTGCAGAGTTCAATACAAGAGAGTTCATTGTAATTTTTCATTTCTAGTTTGTTTTCATTCTTGTAATCTCATTTTTGTTTAGTAATATAGTTTTGTTTTTTTTATTATCGTGTACTCCCTTTCCTTTTATTATAAGTAATATGAAGTCTTCTCCTTCTATTATTGTCGTTTTCTTTTCCGTCATGCGTAGCTAATTCCCTCTTAGCATTTGATCATGAGGATCCATGATTTGAAATGAGAATTATTTTTATTTCATAGTTTTATTTTTGCGTAATTCTACTCGGTCCTTCTTTGAATAATTATTTCGTCGACTCCGTATTTCCGGTATACGGTAGTAGGCTTATGATCTCATATTCGAGTAGCCGAGAGGCTCGTGAATGTGAAAGATCACTCAAAGAAGGAAGGAGTTGAACGCAACCCTAGAGATAGGACGACGTAAATCTTCCGGATTGGAGTCAAATCCAATAGTGCGGATCACTTCAATAATGCAACTTTAGGCTTCTTTGGTTTGTAAAGAGATTTAGATCAAAGAGTCTATAAGTTAGGAGGCCTAATGCTCTAGCAAGATTTTGTCTCATTTTCGGATCCGTCACGGCCGAGTTGGATTTGCAAATTTAAAACTATGCCCTTTTATTTTCTCGTTTCATGTCATGGTGAATCAATGATCGAATGCTAGCCTTTTTTATATAAGTTTTCGTCTCGTAATTTATCGTTCATTTTACTTAAAAAATTCTCAAAATCCAACTATTTTCCGGTAGGATAATATTTCAAGCGTGAGTAACAGTAATTGACAACCCCGTGTTTAAATACGACCTTGGTACTACAATTCGACAGTTACGCTTGCCTGTTCGGGTTTAGCCCATCACAGGTACTCGACAAATTCGTCGAGAATACTCGATGAATTACACTCAACGAAAAGGACTTGGTCTCACAAGATCACTCGACGCTTTCGATGCTTAGACTACATTCGACGAATTCGTCGAGTATACTGATGAATTTTACCCAGACCAATTCCCCATACTCGACGAATTACACACCGACTGATTCTCACATACTCGACGAATTCCACTCTGACTGATTCCCCATACGGGACGAATTTCACTCAGTCGACTTTCTACTCTGCTGGATGAATTTGACTTAGCCAAACCCTAAACTACTCTCATCTTCTACAATGGAAAGAGAAAAAAGGGAATAAGAACAAAAGAACTTAGCAAAAGGAGGAAAGTCAACACTTGCCTCACAATCATCTGAAAACCGGCCTCACGAGCATTCTACTTCAAGGATTGGCCGCAAGAATTTCCCGCCTACAATTCCTGAAACTTTTCGGGGCAAACAAGTGTCAAGGTTGAATACCCTAATGCCAAAAATCCACGAAATGGGAAAAACTCACTGTGCACACGAAGATCTCGACGAGAGCTTTCTAAATCTACGCTCCGCCGACGATTTTGTACATCAGAGCTCCTACAGGAAACAACCGAAAACCTCGCGATGTCCGCCGCTCTCTCCTTCTGCACTTAGGTCTGACGGCTCGAGAAAATGACGATGAATAGGGTTTCGTCCTTTACGTACTTATATATATACATTATTATATTATTATTATAATTTATTTAAAACTCAAATGACAAGAAATACTAAAACACCTCGGTTATCGATGAAATTCGCACCAAGGCTAAATGTCAGCGCTACGAATCCAACGGAGAAGTTAAAATTAGGATCCGACAAATCAAACTCGGGTCAAAATTACCCGAAGTTAAAACAACAAAAACCCTCAAAACTCCACCGAGTCTCCAAATAAACCCGACTCGCAAGGAAACTTCACAAACATGCTTCAAATTAATCACTTTAATTTTCCCAAGTCAAAACCTCGGATTCCGATGAGCAAAATCGCGCTCCAGCGACAATGCCTATTAACTACGCATCAACATAACGCCCTAGCGTTACAAATACTACACTAAGGAGTTTTAAAATAAACATCGAAAAAAATCAGGGGTGTTACACCAGCACTTGCTGAAGAGGAGACAACACCTTCAGATCAAGACCAACTTGGTGGTTTCAGTCCTCAAATTGAGGGGGAGCAAGTCCTATAAAGGATAATAGAAGTTGCTCCTGTTGAGGGGGGGATCAAGTCCAACACTTACAGGAGAGGATTCAGCTTCATGTTGAGAATGAGCAAACAACTGCTATAATGGAAGAAGATACTCAGATCAACACTGCTGATCTAAATGTTCCTATGAACAATGCAGAGATTGAGGGGGAGATTCACTCTGAACTCCCTACTCCAGAGATTGTTTATGACATAGACTCCTCTGAGTCTGAGATGGGGAATGATGCTGCTGTTGACAATGCCCATCAACATTACTCAGAGTATGTAAGGGCTTATTCAGAAGTAAGAGAAGAAGAAAGGCCAGTAAAACAAAATATATGTGATGAAGGGACATCTCATCAAACTGATCAGATGTCACTTGTATTTCTAGCCCAACTGAGATGTCTACTAGATGACCGGAGAAGACAAATTGAAAAATTTATAGATGAATCCATCAAGAATCTGAGAAATGACTTAACAACTGAGATCAAAGCCATCATATTTGAGGTAAATTTGCTGAAGGCCAATACTGTGGCATTTTTATGAGAGATGCTCATGCAGTAACTTTTACATAAAGCAAATTGGAAGAAATAAGTCAGATTCAGACTGGAATCTTGGAAAATCAGTATATTACTTCCAGCAACATGCAAGTAGTCCACCATGCACAAAAGGCTTTGATGGAATCACACAAGACTATTTTTGAAAGAAGAATGGATGCATGCACCCAAGTCCTAGATGATCACATGATCCAGCTCATGAACCATGTCACCAAGGGTATAAACTATCTGGATGCACAGTTAACAAAGGCCAGCTCCTCCCTAACTAAAGATGTTTCTGAAGAAGTCAAAAAGGGGAAGAAGGAAATGATCAGGGCTAACACTGAAAATGTAGTTTGGGTTACTAATGTGATCAGAGGATCATTTGGCCTTGAACAACACACATATGACAACATCCTTGCTATTCCTGTACATATTCATCAAGTACTACAAGATGGAATGATGTATGACAACATCCCTGTTGTTCCTTCCCATATTCATCAAGAACTGAAAGATGGAATGATGGGTCAGTTTGATGATCAGTATGTAGGGCAATATGGTAGTCAAGATAGTGCTCAGTGGGATGAACCTACTACTACAACTGAAATTCACTCTTTCAACCCCACTATTGATCAGATTACCAGGGACAAAGGCATGTCACTTGCAGAAGAAGAAGAAATAAGGCTCAGCCAGAAAAGATACATAGGAGAGATGAAGAATATGCCAGATTTTGAGCAATGGAGTCCTTAATAAAGGACTAACATATTATCTGTCTGGGATCAAATTAAGTCCAATAAAACTAAAAAGGGAAAGCTTTCAGCTCCCTAGAATGGGCCAAAGTAGAAAAGAATGAGGAAGACAGGAGAAAGTACATAATAGATAAAAAGTTAGGTGCACTGCCACCAGATGCTACTTTGAGAGGCAGAAAGAAAATAAAGAAGATAAGGCTAAAGATGCCAAGAAACCTAGCAGGGGCATAGTTATAAGAGAACCTGAAACTTAGAAATATTTTGTAACACCCCAAAAAGGAGTAGTGATCATTGGAGGATACCACTCGAGTTCGACGAACGTATTTCTCTGGTTCGACGAATGTCGAATTGATCTCGAGTTTGACGAACGTCAAAATTTTCTCGAGTTCGACGAATGTCGAATGACTTCCAGTGAGCTTAAAGGACATCGAACTACGTGTTCGTCTAACAACGTGTACGTCGAATGGCTTTGTCGTGCGTTTGAAGAATGTCGAAGGGCTGTCTTGAGTTCGATGAATGTCGAACGACCTTAATGTTGAACGACTGTCTTGAGTTCGATGAACGTCGAACGGCCTTCACGTCGAACTGCCTTCTCAAGCTTGATGAAATTCGAACGGATTTTGGAGTAACAGTGGCCGATAAGCGGTGGGTTGACTTTTCAACTCAAATCAAGGCTGTTGCTTTAGGATAAGAAGAGATCATGTGGTTGGGGTTAAGCCCGAGGATACTTATGCATAGGGTTATGGATTGAGGAATTCATTATTTCCTTCTCCACTCTCTCTTCCTTTCATCTCCTTTGAGTGTTCTTGAAAGAAGGAACTAAGGAGTGCTGGACTGACCTTTGTGGAGTTGCTGGAGAAGATCTTGTTGGTGGAATCAAGATATGAGCCTAGATCCATGAAGAGGAGAGCCGTGTGCTACTTTCCATCCGCTTAGAAAAGCTCGGTTATGGCTCCGAAGAGAACTTCAAGGGTAACGACCTCCTGCTTGGACAAGTGAAGTCCTAATTTTGCATGTGCATGGAATACTCCACCAAAAGGTGGAATTGTTAAGAGAATTCGGTGGGTTGATACGTGTTAACCCAATTAAATTGCATATAGATCCAAAAATGTGTAGTACGGAATAGGCATAATGTATGAAGCCCATCCAGACAGGTTGGTCTTGATTGGTGATGCTTTATTTTGTGAACCGGAGAAGACTCCGCATATAAACGAGTATTTTACGGAGTCTGTGGGTTGTTCCTGTGAAGTGGAGTAACAGGAAGTACTGGAATGTAGTTCCACGAAAATACCCTCGAAATTCATGTGCTATATACCATGGAAAGACTAGTATTTATGGCACTGCAGGATGCTGCAGGGTTTGGGTTGAGTTTGAGCACAGAATGAGAGTTCTGTTGTCCCCGCCAAGTGATCATGACGAATGCTGGCACTAACTCCCTTTTTGATTATGAAGCCAGTCCTTGGAGGACAGTGTGGCTATTGTGAGCTGCGAGCTCTTAAAGGACATCGAATCGAATGGACAATGGGAAGCTGACCCGCGTCAGTCTAGACGTTGAACTGGCGATTTGAGCAATGGGCAAGGGCTGAACTATATCCGTGTTATGATTGTCTAACTTGAGTGCCTAAGTTATTGACATTCGTTAGGATCGCATAATGAGAGTCTAGGGATATTCTCCATCAAGACTAAAGTATCCGGCCGTGGGCCATGGAGCATGAATGCTCAATGTTTACCATTAAGTTTGGGACCTTTGAAACGGTGGTGGGAACCTGTTTTTTCAGTACACCGATAATGTGACCTTAGTGCACGGAGCATCGGGTCGTGCGACCGACATTTGTGATATATTGAACTGTGCATGAGTGCATGTTTTGTGATATATCTGCTTGGGAAATACTATGCCTGCATGGAAGGAATACCACTGCCCCGGGAAAGGGGTAGGGTCGTTATAAATTGGTCAGCTGAATGCTGACCGCTGCCTTGTTGCCACCCTAGTGGTGGATTGTCTCTGTATAGGTGTTGGGGAGCCGAGCGGGAAATAGCAGGCTGAAGCCCTTACTGATTTGCTGGCCCTCGAAGGCCAAGAGGAATAATTTTATTGTTTTCATGTGTGGTCGGCCTGCGCGCCGAAGTATGTAAACCACCCTTGTGAAGTTTAACTGTAAGGACTTAAGGCCAAACACTTTTGTGTATTTCTGTGTAAATTCCTGTGAGATATATATAGATGTGGTTGTTTATATATATAGTGGACATTCATGGTTGATGAGTTCAGTATTAACCGCTAGAATGCTCTGAGTTAGGATGTGTGTAGTAGTTTTTGATATTAATAAGTAACGTCGCCGACTGTTTGTGGAATATGGTGCGGGGCCCCGACCGGACCCTCTATTATATTTCATGTGACGGACGGAGGTGTTATAATTTAGTATCAGCTTGTCTTGGTCTTCCTTTTGCGAATTCGTGATCGAATTCTTTTGAGGGGTGGTGAGCACGTGTATGTGCGGTCGTTATAACAAAAATGAACTCAAGAATGTCCACTTGGGAATGCAAATACACCTGTTTGCAGAACCTGCGCATTCCTATTGGTCGTTGTTGCTTTTGCAAGGTCACTAAATTGGGTCTTGTACGCTTATAGGTGACTCGAAGTGGTGTGGGGCAATCTGAGCCCTAACATTCTGTTGAAAGTACGGCACCAGCTTAGGTGACCACACCTCCTTCTTCTGTGGAGACAGTGTATTTAGTTGTCGAGGCATTGTTTGCAATGATCCACGCATAACCTACTAGGTAGGCGCAGCCTGTAATGGTGTCAGAATAGGTTTGTGTGAGGATAGAACCTGTGGAGGTTGTGGCAGATGTACGAGTAATGGAACGATAGTTAAAGTAGTTCATGAGTTTCAGTCCTACTACGCTCGCGGGGGAAGGATCCCCAACGCAGGCAGAGGACTGGCTTGCCCGAGTCAAAAGAATTTTGACGGCATTACGAACCGAGGAGGAATAGAAAGTCACCTTGGCCACTTTCCTGTTGGAAGGAGAGGATCGTCTTTGGTGGGATGAAATGGAACTACACCACTTAGCAAACAGACAACTAACAGAAGTCTCGATAGGGGAGTTTTCGAGACTATTCTTGGCGAAGCATCTGCCGTCAGTGCAGCGCATAGCCATGGAAAATGAGTTCCAGTGTCTAACTCAGGGAGAAAGTAGCGTTGATACCTACTTACATGAGTTTATAAGATTGGGACACTATGATGGGTCTATTTTTGCAGAAGAAGTGCATAAAACCAATAGGTTCTACGAAGGTCTGCGGGATGAGCTGAGATTTCTGCTCTCGAGTTCGGTGAACCAAGGGTTTCAAGCGTTGGTAGATATGGCCCGTGCATTGGAAAAAGATATGAAGAGGGTACATGGTAAGAGGGACTTAGCGATGACAAAGTCCGAGTTCAAAGCATCGCATCCTGAAAAGTCAGGCTACTGCAAGAGATGGGGTAAGAGGTCAAAGTTTTCTGGACAGGCTCCTTCTACAGTTTCATCTGGAGAACCTTATAGGCAAGACCATCGTGCTTGTTATACTTGTGGAAAAGTGGGTCATCTAGCTCATGACTGTTGGGTTGGTTCGCCAAAGGCTAAGAAGAAGGCAGGAGCTACTTATGCTGAAAAGGGAAAGGCAGTGGAATCCATGGCATCCTAGTATGCTCCAGCCCAACCAAGGGTGTACAACCTTGGACAACAAGAGGCCATCAAACAGGCTAATGTGGTCATAGGTATGAGTTAAGATACAGTTTTTACTGCTTTCCATACTTAGTACCTTGTGCGTTACTTATGCATAACTTGAGTATTATAGGCTTTGTCCTTATTCGGGACTGTCCGGCGAGAGCACTGTTCGATATAGGTGCTTCGCATTCATTTCTATCTAAGGACTTTGTGTCCCGGATCGGAGTTCCTACTTACATGACGAAAAATAGCATGAAGGTACTATTACCCAACGACTGCGTGATGGGTGCGGATAGGTCTTGCTTTGTGGAGGTACGGATAGGAAGTTGGGATTTTTGGTTGGAAGCATCCTTGCTACCGATATCTGAGTTCGATGTGATCTTTTGTATGTACTGGCTTTCAAAGCAGCGTGCCTGTATTGATTGCAACTCAAAGGAAGTCACACTAGGGCAGAATACTGAGCTAGGGACTAAATTCATTGGTATGTGAGGTTTGAGCAAGATATTGATGTCTGTTCTCCAAGTAGTTAAGGCTGTTCGGAAGGGCGCAAAGTTATTCTTCATGCTTTTAGAGGTTGTTGAGCCAAAGACCAGTTTGAGTGATGTTCTGATTGTATCGGAGTACGTAGATGTGTTTCCAATGGATCATCTAAGATTACCTCCCCAACAGGAAATAGACTTCGGTATCGAGTTGGTGCTAGGTGCGAAACCTGTGGCCCGCTCGCCATACCGAGTAGCGCCAAAGGAAATGGCGGAACTTAAGGTTCAATTGCAAGAGCTGCTAGAGCAAGGATATATACGCCCAAGTATGTAACCTTGGAGCGCACCGGTTCTTTTTGTGAAAAAGAAGGACGGAAGCTTGTGGTTGTGCATCGACTATCGAGAACTGAACAAGTTAACCAAAAAGAATAAGTATCTGATTCCACGGATAGATGACTTGTTCAACCAATTGGTGGGATCAACGATGTACTCAAAGCTAGATTTGAAGTCTGGCTACTACCAGTTAAGGAGTTGGGAATGTTACATTCCCAAGACAGTGTTTGGAACATGCTACGGTCATTATGAGTTCACTATGATGCCATTTGGGCTATGTAATGCGCCATCGATGTTTATGGATCTAATTCACCCAACGTTCCGAGAGTACTTGGACTTATTTGTGATCGTCTTTATTGACGACATCTTAGTGTATTCTCAGTCTGAAGAAGACCATGCGAACCATTTACGGATGGTGTTGCACACCTTGAGGAGGAATAAGCTTTACGCCAAGTTCTCGAAGTGCGAGTTCTGGTTGTCGTCAGTGGGCTTTCTTGGCCATATGGTTAGTGGAGAGGGCATTGCGGTGGATCCTGTGAAGATAGTTGTGATACGGGAGTTGCAAGTGTTGTCTTTTGTAGCCGAAGTTAGGAGTTTCCTTATACTAGCGGGCTACTACAGGCTCTTCATAGAGAACTTTTCTCAGATAGCCTTGCCTCTCACCACACTAACGAGGAAAGAGCAGAAGTTCGTCTGGACACCGGAGTGCACACGAGCTTTTGAAGAGCTGAAGAGTCGTTTGACCACGATGCCTATTCTGAGTTTTCCATGTGGTACGGACGACTAAGTGATGCATCAGGGAGTGGCTTAGGCTGCGTATTTCTTCAGTTTGGCAAAGTGATTGCTTATGGCTTATTCTAGTTGAAAGTGCATGAGAGAAACTATCCCGTCCACGACTTGGAGATGACAGCGGTGATTTTTGCACTTAAACTGTGGCGTCATTATTTATATGGCGTGAAAGTGGTTATATTCACAGACCATAAGAGCCTGAAGTATCTATTGGATTAGAGGATCTCAATATGTGACAACAAAGGTGGATGGAGTTCAATTGGGACTACACCTTCGCGATTCATTACACTCCTGAGAATGGAAATGTCATCGCAGATGCATTGAGTCGTAGGACTCCGACAAGGGCAAATTGGTTGCAGATGCATGATGAGCGCCTGATCCAGGAGGTGGAAGCTTTAGATATTTCTTGTGTTGATAAGAATTCCACTGCAAATGCATGCCTGAACTGGACACAGGTACAGTATGACATTCCGGACAGGGTTCGGTGAGCAATGGAACAGGATGAGAGTCTAAAACTCTATGCAACAGATGGGTCAGATTCCAAGTTTTCCTTGGATGATTGCCTTTTGCAGAAAGAAGGTCATTTGTGCGTCCCGAATATGGGTAAGCTAAGAGAAGAATTGAAGTATGAAGCTCACTTCACGAAGTATTCAATTCACCCAGGGAGCACAAAAATGTATAAAGACATGAAGAAGATGTTCTGGTGGCCGGGCATGAAGAAAGACATAGCTTTCTACGTGGATAAATGTCAGACCTATGCCTTAGTGAAAGCAGAATGTCAGAAGCCTGGAGGTTTCCTGAAGTCGCTACCTATTTCGGAATGAAAGTTTGATGATATTTGGATGGATTTTGTGCACGGTTTGCCGAGATCGCAACGTGGGAACGATTCTGTTTAGGTGATCATGGACCAGTTGACTAAAGTGGCTCACTTCATTTCGAACAAGAGGGACGATTTAGTGGAAATTTTGGCTAAGCTTTATGTCAAACAAATAGTACGATTGCATTGTGTACCCCGTAACATCATAAGTGAACGAGACGGGCGCTTCACCTCGAATGATTGGAGGCTAATCCATCAATTGTTGGGGACAAAATAAAAGTTTAGTACGACCTTTCATCCGCAAATAGATGGTTAGGCCGAGAGGACCAACAGAACTATGTTGGATATGCTCCGGATGTGCGCCTTTGATTTCGGGAAGAGGTGGGAAGACCATCTTTAAATGGTAGAGTTCGCCTACAGTAATAACTATCAATCTAGCATAAATATGGGGCCTTTTGAAGCTTTGTATGGTAGGAAGTGCTGTACACCATTAGCTTTGGTGGAAATAGGCGAGTCAAAGTTGTTTAAGCATAAGGAAGTCGAAGAGGCTAATTCGACGATATGCTCTATCCGGGAGAGGCTACTGATAACCGAGATAGGCAGACAAAGTACTACAACACCAAGCACCAAAACGTAGAGTTTGTGGTTGGCGAGTGGGTATACTTGAAAATCAAACCATTCAAGGGCGTGTCCAAGATTTGGCGCTTGAAAAAGTTAAGTCCGAGGTATCTTGGTCTGTTCGAAGTAGTGGAGCAAGTTGGAGAAGCTGCCTATCGGCTAGATCTTTTGGTAGAACTGAGTGGCTTGCATGATGTGTTCCACATATCAGTGCTTCAAAAAGCCATGAAAGAGCAAGCTCAGATGATTGTGGATGATTGAGTATCGGTCGAATCTGGGCTAATGACGAAGGTTAGGCCCATTTGGATCGAGGATATGATGGTTAAACAGCTGTAGAAGAAGACAATCGGGATGATCAAGGTCCAGTGGGATAACTATGGGCGTGAGGAGCTGACATGGGAGTAGGAGCAAATTATGCGTGCTGAATTTCCCGAGTTGTTTGTATAAAATGTTGTAATATTTTTTTTTGTGAAGGGAATATATATTGTAACATATTTGTTACTGTCTTGTATATAGTTGTATCCAAATTTTGGGATGAAATTTTAGAAAGGAGGGGAAGATTGTAACACCCCAAAAGGAGTAGTGGTCATTGGAGGCTACCACTCGAGTTCAACGAACGTATTACTCGGGTTTGACAAACGTCGAACTGATCTCGAGTTTGACGAACGTCGAAATGTTTTGAGTTCAACAAACGTCGAACGGCTTCCAGTGAGTTCGACGAACATCGAACTGTGTGTACGTCGAGCAATATGTACGTCGAATGATTGTCTTGAGTTCAACAAATGTCGAACGGCCTTAATGTCGGATGACTATCTTGAGTTTGAAAAACGTCGAACGACCTTCACAGCGAACTAACTTCTCGAGCTCGACGAAAGTCGAACGAATTTTTGAGTTACAGCGGCCGATGAGCGATGGGTTGACTTTTCAACTCAAATCGTGGATGTTGCTGAAAGTTAGGGTTAGATCTGATATACTCTAGAGGGGGGGGGGGTGGATAAAGTGTATCTGTGTGACCTATAAAATTTTTCTTTAACAATATATTATCTTTACCTTTAATAACTATATCTAACCATCACAGATTAAAGTAAATCAAAGATCACAGAATATCTAACTAACACAGCCACAGCAAGAACAGAAAAGAAAGAGCAACCAGACAACACAAGAAATTTATAGTGGTTCTCCAAACTGGGTACATCCACTCTTTTACCACCCTTGGTAGGAATCCACTACAGGTTTTGATCAGGTGACTGCCACCAGAGAGCTTTTGATCAGGTGCTCAAAAACCAAACCAAGTCTTTTGGAAGGAGACTTGCAACCAGAATAATTTTGAAGGGAATTAAAACCCTGACAGAGGTGGGGAAGAGAGTGATGTAAGTCTTCTTTTCTCAAGTCAAAATTAGAAGACTGTGTGGATTCTTATTTGTTGTCAAAGCTCCCCCTGAGATCTTGAATGGTTCAGGAGTGGAAGCTTTGTTCAAGGGTGTAGGCCTTCAGCTTTGATGATTGCTCAACAGCAGGCTTTTAGACTGATAAGAATTTTTATCTTTGGGAAAGCCTTGGAGCAGACTGAGAACAGATGAAGAAGAAGAAGATTTTTTGTCTCTATATCTTGTTAAATCTGGTGTGTCTTCTTTTTGCAGAATTCTTGTACTCATTGGTTTGTCGATGACCATTTCAATTTTCAAATTACTCCCGTAATCAATGCTGATGACGTTGAGAATTACACAACATTAATTACTTTCCCCAACTATTTCTTTGGAAAAATGGCAGGCAATAATCTTGATGAAGACCGTAATTAATGCTCTATCTAACGGTAATATTCAGAGAATGTTAGAGCATTAATTACACAAGAATTACTGTAATATAATAGGAATAGAAGGAAGGAAATAACTTAGTCTTGAATCATCGACCAGAAGACAGAATTCGTCGAGCTGAGTTACACGATCGTCGAACTCTGAATAGCTGAATGCTGCTTGACAAAATCTTCTTGTTCTGTGCTCTATGTTCGTTGACCTGAGAACAGCTTTGGCTTTGAGCAAATTATGTTGCTGAGTCCATTTTGGCGCTGAGTGATCTTTGGCGTTAAGAGATGAAGTATTAGTCGACCTGAGAATAGAGATAGTCAAACTCTGTTCAGAGAAGTCTATCTCTGAGTTAGTCGAGCTGAGTACGACTATCGTCGACCTAAGATCGACGAACGTAGATCTCTTTCTCTAAATCTTGATTTCTCTAAGTCTTGAATCTCTGGCAGTGATGGAGGCTGGTCCATTGTACTATTGACTCTAAGGACATGGCCTAGACTTAAGAAACACAGAAAATTTGACCCTTCTATACAACATGGGTCACAACCTAAGAAGACAACCTAGCCCAAATCACCTAGGTGTTCCAACAATCTCCCCATATTTGGGTGAGGTTACTTCAAATAAACAAAACAACAAGACAAAGCTCACAAAACAAAATAAAGTAAATATATCATGAAAACTGAGATAACTGATAGAATACATAAGCTATCAGTACCTTTATAAAGCTATGTACCCAGATTGTTCACAAAAAATACAGAAAATAAACAGTTTAAATGTTCTTGTGAAGGTCAGAAGACTTAGCAAATATGATTTTCCTGTTTGGGTCTTGAGCTTGTCTCAAAGTCATAGTCATGTCAGCATCTCCAAGAGTCTTTTGAGAGGTGGTTCTTGGAACCACAGCTTCATGATGTAGACTCATATATTCCTCAGCATTGAACAGCTTCCCTACATGATATCTTTCAAACTCTTTCTTTCTGTAGTTTGACATGGTAGAGAATTGAGATGAATCTTGGCCTTTTTCTCTGGCTTGCCTGATTTGAGAAAGAGCCACAGATTCCTTGAATCTAGCCATTCTTGTAGTTGGACTAGCTTCAGGATCATAAGATGGAGTTGGAAGTTCTTCAGGGCTATTAGCTTTTGCAGGAGATGGAGGAGAGGAAAATGTTGGCTCAGAAATAAATTGTTGAACTGACTAATGTCTCTGTTTGTGCTGATTGTCTCAAAAAGAATGAGAGGGTCTTCCCTGTCTCTAATAAGTTTTAGTGAGAGTAGGTTTGGTGAATCCTTATGAGCACTGAGACAAGATTCCTGTGGCACCTGCAGCTGGAGGAGGAGGAGGAGGATCTCTTATGAACCTTTGTGGGGGAGGAGAATACCTCCTACTTTTATTCCTTTCTTTTTGTTCATTTTTAGATAGCCACATCCATGCTGGCATACCCTTGTATGGAGTTATGTTTTGTAGGATATAGTATGGTGGGTGTATCATTGGTATTTCTAGGTTTGGGAGCAGGTGGAGGTGGAGCTTTCCTTTTCTTTGAGGCTTACTTTTTTCTTTCCCTTTGGATCTTCATCAGGGTCAGCATCATCATCATCATCATCATATTGTTGTTTAGGATTGTCATATAATGCATCTATCTCTTTTAAAAGCTCTACAGATTTGGAAGATTCTTTATGCTGTAAAGGAGCTGGAGGACTTCTTAAGTCAGAGCTCACAGCAGCTTCCCTATTCTCTTCTTCAATATCAACCATGATCAGATCATCTAAATCAGGCATTGGAGTATTATCCATGATAAAAGTTGGCCCAGGAGAGCTAGATCTTGGTTCATATAATGCCACTGGAGGAGCTATTATACTTTTCTTTATAATGTCTAATACTTCTGAACTTGCAGGGGAGGTGTAACATACTATTGCTCTGGATGATTGAGTGAGAAAGGAGAGGCAGAACTGAATATAAGATCCAAAGATCTTCAGCAGAGTATGTAGATTTACTTTATATTTAATGAAGTAGATCCTTCCAGGCAGAACTTCTGGCAAGCTTATCTCTTTAGCATTGGATACTATAATATCTATACATTGATTATCTACATCTGCTACTGAATCAGTTATCTCTATATCATCTGATTCCATATTAGTATCAAGAAAATTCAGTAAATCTATTTCCATGCAAACATTTATTCCTGCTACTGCTGCTGGATCTACTACTGCTGCTTCATCATTACATATCTCCCCCTGCCTGGTTTCAGTAGGCACTGAAGCCAGGCCCCCAGATGAAGAGAGGGTAGAGGTGAGGGTAGAAATTTGAGCAGAGAGAGATGATATGGAGATAGACAGAGGGGAAATAGCCTCTACAATGATGGTTTGGAGGATAGGCTTGAGAAGCTCAAGAAGTGGTTGGATGATAGAGGGATTCAAAGAGGTGGAGTCAGATGTTTGTGCAGGAGGTGGTTGAGAGGGTATAGAGGTAGTGATGATAGTTGCTGGAGGAGATGGTTGATTGGAGGTGTCTGGAAGGGGATCCTGTTGAGGAGATTATTGAGGAGAAGGAGTGTTCAGAGGAGTTGAGAGTAAATTGAAGGATGTGATAGAAGAGAGAGTGGAGAAGAGGATATCAGCAAGATGAGCTGGAAGAGGAGATTGGGGAGGAGTAGGGATGGATGTAACAACCCTAGGAGAGGGAGAATTGGATGGAATATGGGTAGGGGAAGAAGGAATTGGAGAAGCTGGTGGTGTAGGGGTATGTATTAGAATAGAAGTGGAGGCTGGGGTTTGTTGAGCTTGAGGCTGAGATGGAGTTTGAATGTGAGTGGCTGGTGAAGGTGATGGAAGAGATGGATGGTCCACTTCAGTAGGCTGGGAAGTGGCTGGTACAGCCCTTGTATTTTCAGAAGCTCTAGTGGAAGAGGAAGGAGCCTTGGTTTGCTTTGTAATGGTCCTCTCCCACTTGCCAAAAAGTGCACAGGTAAGCCTCTTTGAGGAATTAATGGATATGGTCGAGGAGACCAGGGATCCGATAGCCTTTTCTTTGAGGAAGATCCCAAGGATCCTTCCAAAACATACCTCCTTTTTATTGTTCTTCTTTTTGATGAGATCAAACAAAACTTGAGCCCAGTTAATGGCTTTCTTATTTACTATTGCACACATAACCAGGAATTGATGCCTGGTAATGTAATCATTTGCAGAGTGCTTTCCTAGCAGCACTTTCCCTAAAATATCTGCAAGGAACTTATATTCAACAAATAAATGCTTTTTAAGCAGTTTTTGTGGGGTTTCTCCTGAATAACCCATGATGCTCAGCATCATATCAAATTCTTCAGTTTCAATTTCTAATTCCTCCTCACCATTATGCAATCAAATATTTCAGTTAAAACTACGGGAGTGAGGGAGATGGCATTACCAGTGATAGTCCCTGTCATCACGTTCTTCTCCATGGTAGATGTATAGACCCATTCCCTGATCTCTATTCCACAGATTTTGATGCGCGTTGATAGCAGAGTCTTGAGATGTTGGTCCTCTAGAGTTTGCAGAATGTTCACGAATACAGGATCAGACTATTAGAAGGACTCAAAATCCAAATCGAATCCTGTATCAAACTTAATTGCTGCAAGAGAGCCTGCGGGGATCGCCATGAGAGTACCTGCAAGAAAGTTCGAAGATCAAGTGCAAGAGAACTGAAGGCGCGGGACGGAGGTCGAAGAAAACCTAAATATAATGTTTTCCTGAATATGAACCGACAGGCTCCGTTCCACGAAAAATGAATTTGTCTTCGATATGAGGTCGATGAAATAATTTGGACTTAAATGATTCGTCGATCTCAGTCTGAAGGGTTGAAGACATTTTGTCGATCTTCATTCGATGAAAGTTTTCTGAAGTAGGTTCGTCAATCTCAGTTCGACGAAACTAACTTCACACAGAGAGTTCGTCGATCTCCGTTCGACGAATATCTCACAAACTTCCCCTAGTTCGTCGATCTCCGTTCGACGAACTTTGAAAAATTCATCGAGTGCAGACAGAGGTTAAAGTAATTCTTCTCCGTTTATCATTCCAAGCTGATTTATGAAGAACAAATGATTTCTTTCATCCAGAGGTTTGGTGAAGATATCAGCTCTTTGTAAATCAGTGTAGATATAGACAAGATTAATTTTATTTTTGTCTACACACTCTCTAATGAAATGATGCCTAATGTCTATATGCTTAGTTTTGATGTGATGAACTGGATTTTTTGCTATGACTATAGCACTTGTGTTATCACATAATAATGTTGAATTATTTAAGTTAAAACCATAGTCCAGTAGTTTGTTTTGAATCCACAACATTTGGGAACAGCAACTTCCAGCTGCAATATATTCTTCTTCAGCAGTTGATGTAGACACAGATGATTGCTTCTTGCAAAACCAAGACACTAATCGCATACCTAAGAACTGACAAGTTCCTGAGGTACTTTTTCTGTCCACTCTTCATCCAGCAAAGTCAGCATCTGAGTATCCGGTTAACTCAAACTCTGACTCAATAGGATACGAGAGACCTAGACTAGGACAACCCTTTATATATCTCAAAATTCTTTTTAGAAAAACTAGATGGGATTCTTTACGGTTCACCTGGAACCTAGCACAAAGGCATGTAGAAAACATAATATTAGGTCTGCTTGCTGTAAGGTATAGTAGGGATCCAACAATGCCCCTATATAGATTCTGATCCACAGGTTTCCCATGTGCATCAGAGTCTAGTATAGCATTAGTAGGCATGGGTGTTTTCTTTGCTGAGGCATCAGCCATCCCAAACTTAATTATAAGCTCTTTGGCATATTTAGCCTTGGAAATGTTTATGCCATCAGGGAGCTGCTTCACTTAGAGACCAAGGAAGTAGGAAAGCTCACCATGCTACTCATCTCAAATTTTGAATGCATTAGATCAGAAAATCTCTTGCCTAATTTGGGATCAGTAGAGCCAAATATTATATCATCTACATATATTTGCACTAACATTATTTTATCATGATGCAATTTGGTAAACAAAGTCCATCAACTATGCCTCTTGAAAAACCATGCTCTAATAGAGAGCTGGCTAAGGTCTCATACTAAGCTCTTGGAGCTTGCTTTAAACCATAGAGAGCCTTGTGCAACTTAAACACAAAAGAAGGATGAGTTGGAGAAATAAAACCTGGAGGTTGTTCAACATAAACCTCTTCTTTAAGTTCCCCATTCAAGAAGGCACTCATCACATCCATTTGATAGACTTTGAAATTTTTGAATGAAGCATAGGCCAAAAATATCCTTATTGCTTCTAGCCTGACAACTAGAGCAAAGGTTTGATCATAGTCAATCCCTTCCTCTTATCTATACCCTTGAGCAACAGGCTTAGCCTTGTTCCTCACAATCACACCTTGGACATCAAGCTTATTTTTGAATACCCATTTGGTTCCAATGACTGGGTAGTCTTTTGGTCTTGGAACCAAATCCCAAACCCTGCATCTCTCAAACTGATTGAGCTCTTCTTGCATTACAATGATCCAGTGGGGATCTTGCTCTGCATCAGATATGGATTGAGGCTCAATTTGAGAGATGAAATAGGCATGCATCAAGTCCTAGTCAAGTTGATTCGTTGTCTGTACACCTACTGTTATGTCTCCAATCACTTGGGATCTGGGATGATCCCTCAATGTGATAAGATCAGTAGGTGGAGTTGGTTTAGCAACAACATTTGGGAAGGATTCCTCTTAGGGAATTACTTCTGTTGTTGTGGGGGGTTCAACTGCATCCAGATTTTCTTCATCACTTTCTTCATTGGCTTGTTGAGAAGACTGGGATGTAAATTTCAATTCATCCAATTTCTCACACAAGTTGTTTACCTGCAAGGGGTTTCTGGTAGAAATCTCTTTCTCCTTGTAAAACATGTTAGTCTCATCAAATATAAAATACATGGATTCTTCTATTTTCAATGTGGATTTATTAAAAACCCTATAAGCTTTGCTGACTTGGGAATATCCTAAAAAGATTCCCACTGCAGCCTTTGCTTCAAACTTTCTAATGTGCTTTTTGTCATTGTTATGAATATAACATACACAACCAAATACTTTAAAATAATTAATTATTGGTTTCTTCCTTTTGAGCAATTCATAGGGGGTCTTATGTTTTAGTTTATGTATCAAGCTTCTGTTCAAGACATAGTTTGCTGTGCTCACTGCCTCTCCCCAATAGGATAGGGGCATGTAAGCATCTGCAAGTAATGTGCCTGCAGCTTCAATGAGTGTTCTATTTTTCCTTTCAGCTACCCCATTTTGTTGAGGAGTTCTAGGAGCTGAGAAGCAGTATCTTATACCTTCTTTCCTACAGAACTCTAGCATAAAAAGAGATTCAAACTCAGTGCCATAATCACTTCTGATCAATGCAACTTGAGTAGAATAATCAATCTGTATGTTCTTGAGAAAATCTGTAAGAACTTGAAAAGTATCTGACTTTGCTCTCGAAAAGAAAACCTAAGAGAATCTGGAGAAGTCATCTACAACCACTAAGGTATAAGAGTTCTCTCTTAGGCTTTGTACAACAACATGGCCAAAAAGGTCCATATGTAGTAAGTGAAAGTGAGTGAAAGATCTATCTTAACTCTAGAGGGGGGGGGGTGAATAGAGTATTTTAAAATAATTTACAATTCAAAAACTATAAAGCAGTGGAAGTCTTGATTTATGTATATGTGTAAGGTGCTTGCAAAAAGAAAAACTAAGTAAGCAAGAAATAGGAAATCACACAGCACATAACAAAGTAAAAAGCACAGCAAACTAGATGACACAAGGAGCTATAATGGTTCCCCAACAACCTCGGTACATCCACTCTTCTACCACCCTAAGTAGGAATCCACTGTAGGAATTGTTGATCAGGTGTCTTGGGCACCAATGAGCTTTTGATAAGGTGCTCAAAAACCAAAACTAGATTTTTTGATAAGGTGTATTGCCACCACTGAGTTTTGACAAGGTCTCAGAAACCAGCAACAAAACTTTTGAAGGGAGTTTTGAGAAAACCTTTTACAGGAGAGAAAGGAAAAAGAAAATGAGTTGAGTTGTTCTTCTCTGTCAACAATCTGAGAGAAGACAAGTGGAAGATTTGTCAAAGCTCCCCCTGAGATCTGTAAGGGTTCAGGAAGATGAGCTTTGCTTAGGGTGATAGGCCTTCAGTTGC
Source organism: Platanthera zijinensis (assembly GCA_039513925.1). Classification (NCBI taxonomy): domain Eukaryota; kingdom Viridiplantae; phylum Streptophyta; class Magnoliopsida; order Asparagales; family Orchidaceae; genus Platanthera; species Platanthera zijinensis. Next base: position 74,620,738 of record CM077091.1, read on the forward strand.
TTCAGATCTCCAGTAATAGATGATTTCAGCAGATGCTGAAATGTGTGTTGTCTGGAGTCCTTGATAATGAAGCTTTTGAACACTTGAAGCTTGAAGGAGTAGAACAACAGATGATCTCCTTCACAATGATGTTCCTTGTGTTCTTGAAGAATTCTGACTCAGTAATTCTGTAAGCTTTTGTCTACTGAATCTATTCTCAGAAGATGAATTCTTGATGAGTGAATTTTTTGTTCTCTCTTCTGTATATCTTTTTCAAATCTTATCTGTTCTTCTCTGAAAATTATTCTCTAAGGAGTATATCAGATTCTGACTTTAGATGGTTGTTACTCAGTCATAAATGACTTCCATAATTGACAACTGTCTCTAGGGAAAGTCCTAAGTAACATTCCAATTATTCTTCCTTGAAACTTGCTCCAGATTGCTTGAAACGGCTACAGAATCCTTTGTCATAAATGCTGAAAATAAATCTGAATGAATTCCATAACTGTCCTGAATTTGAATTCTGAAAATGTCGAACTCTCAGAAAATCGTCGATCTGAGCTTAGCTATCATCGACCTGAGCTCAGAGATTGGATTTATACGAGAGACAGAAAACGTCGACCTGAGCTCTACGATCGTCGACCTGAGCTCAGCGACTTGGAAAACAACTAGAGACAGAGCGTCGATCTGAGCTCAAAGATCGTTGAACGGAGTTCGACGCCTCATTGAACTGAGCTCATAGATTGTCGACCTGAGTTCGACGTTTCGTCGAACTGAGCTCGACGAGAATTGTCTTTGTCTCAGCACTTGAATTCTGATCTATAGAAGGTCTTGAGGGCAGCTTTCAAACCTAAGTACTAACCCTAAGACTCATTCTAATTGACCTATCAGACTATACAACAAGGTCAAAACAAAAACCTAATCACATAGTGATCCTTACCCAAATTAGTAATAGGGTGTTCCAATAGTAAGTACAAAATCCTAGGTAAATCACTCTTATTAATGGATTTAAAACTAGATTTAGTTTGCTTGCCTTGTTGACAAGCCCTGCAGAGACCTTCCTTCTTGTAGGGTCTAGAAGGTAAATCTCTTACAAGGTTGTCCTTAGATAGCCTAGCAATGTTTTTCAGTTTTACATGTCCTAATTTCTTATGCCATAAGTCATTTTGACTACTAACTAAGTTAAGGTGACATATATCTGAAGTAATAGACTGGAAATTAACTAAATATATGTTTCCTTGTCTACTTCCAATTTAAACTGGTTTGTTTTCTCTTGAGGTAATAGTACAGGATTCAGAGTTGAATGATACCTGATAACCTTCAACACAGAGTTGGCTTATGGAGATGAGATTGTGCTTCAGTCAACTCACATATGCAACTTTCTTGAAAGTCACAGCTCCAATCCTGATTTTTCCATAGCCCTCTATTTGTCCATAATTTTAATCACCAAAGATGACCTTTGGTCCCAGCTTGGACTTATAGTCAATTAAGTTGTCCTTGCTGCCTGTCATGTGCTTGGAGTAGCCATTATCCAGATACCAGTGCTGATTATATGCTGAATAGGTCTTCATCTGCAAGTATAACACTTAGTTGTTCTTGACCCAGGTGACCTTGGATCCTTGTTGATTTACATAGGAGTAACTGGAAATATATGAGCATTCAGGTTGATCTTTATAGCCTAAAGGATGATACCTTCCAGGAGGTATGACCCATTGATTAAAGGGATTAAAGGATTTATTATTTTTTTAGATTACTCTTATTATGAACTAGATCTGACAAATTTGGGTATGTTCGTCGACCTGAGCTCGACGATCGGGATTGAGTTCTTCGATATCTGCTCGAAGAATGGAAGTATCCATTCTAAGAGCCCCAAAAACGTCGATCTCTGGTCGACGAACCATACTGGTTTCGTCGATCCCAGTTCGAAGAATAGATTACATTATTATTTGCGTTCAGCGTTCGTCGTTCTAAGTTCGACGAACAATACCCATTTCGTCGTTCTGAGTTTGACGAAATTTGCTGAACATAGTTATATTGTTTGTTTTTCTTTTTCTGACTCGTTTTCTTAAGGTCTTGTTGTTTAAACACTTCATTGACTTTCTCTACTTGTTCAGTATTCTTCTTGCCATTTTCAGAAATAAAACTTATGGGTTTTGATAGTTGATTTTTCTGAATAAGGATTGGTTCACTAGATGAGGCTCGTAATCCTAGTTTGTTATTACTGGATCTTGTATTGACTGTGCTAGTTATGTCTATCAGTTGTAAACTTCTACCATTTAAGGTTTCTTCTAGTTCCTTAGCCTTACTTAATTCAGATTTTAGGAACATTATTTGTTAATTAGCTAGGTCTAATTCTTCAGTTAATTTTTCATTATCAGCAATGACTCTTTCTTGTTCTAATAGTTTTTTCCTGAGAAGTTTAATTTCCTTCTCAGATCCTATTTGGTCTAAACATAGTAGTTTAAATTCAGATTTGAATTCCTCTGATACAAAATCATAAGAGGCTAATACTTGATCCTCAGCTGATAAGAGCTCTTCATCTTCAGACTCATCAGCATCTGATCTGCTACTGCCTGCCTCAATAGCCATGAGGCAAACTTCTTTGGCCTTTTGCTCTTCTTCATCCTCACTAGAGCTGGAGGAGGTTGACTCTTCTTCAGTGTCACTCCATGACTCAGCAACAAACCCCTTGTCCTTCCTCTTGTGCTTGCTTGAGGAAGGCTTGTTGTAGTGACCCTTCCTTGAGTCACCCTACTTTCTTCTATCCTTCTTCTGAACTTCTGGGCACTCAGAGATGAAATGCCCAGGTTTTCTGCAGCCAAAACACACTACTTCTTTAGATGGTGTTTTGTCATACCTTGGCTTGTCTTCATACTTGGATAGTCTCCTTCTGAAATCTTTTCTAGCCATCTTAAAGAATATCTTGGCAAATAGACTTATCAGTTCTTCATTCACAGGAATGACTTCAGAGTCTCCTGCAGCTTTGAAAGCTATGTTGTGCTCTTTCCTTATTGGTGTAGGAGTCTTGACTTCAGCTACTGTTTCCCTTGATTTTATCAGCTACTCATAGGACTTTAGCTTTCCTAGTAGAGCTTCAGTTGAGATCTCTGTTGTGCTTCTGGCTTCTCTGATGGGCCGGATTCTTGAGTCCCATATGCTGGGGAAGCACATAAGGATCTTATCATTCACTTCAGTCAAAGTGATTTCCTTATCTAGAGTCCTCAGCTCACTGATAATAGAGCTGAGTCTGTTGTACATCACTTCCACTGTTTCAGCTTCATCCTTTTTGAAGTTTTCATATTGAGTGATGAGGTTGGATCTTCTATCCTTCCTCTCATCTGCTGATCCAGCCACCATCTGGTTCAGGGAGTCCCAAATCGCCTTAGCTGATGAGCACTCAGCAACCTTTTGAAATATCTCATCTGACATTATTTGAGCCAATATGTTCATGGATCTAGCATCAGCTATCTTTGCCTTTTTCTGTGCATCTATCCATCTAGGGGGTGGAACAGCACTCATGTCTGTTGAAGTTGATGAGGTTATAGCCATTGGAGCTGGTGGTCCTATTATGATGTAATTAAATATATCATCATAAATAGAATTCATGTAGAGTTTGATTCTTGCCTTCCAGAGTGTGAACTTGGACAAGTTACACACTAGAGGTCTGGTGCTTGCATATTATTTATTCTGTGCCATGCTGTATAGATCTAGAAGATGTAATAGAGCAGATCTAAGTTAGGATCTTTGGTTCAAGGGTTAGCTTGTACAACCAAAAGAACCTCCTCTGATACCAATTGATAGTTAGGGTTAGATCTGATATACTCTAGAGGGGGTGGGGGGGGGGGGGGGGTGGGGTGGTGGTGGTGGTGGTGAATAGAGTGTATCCTTATGACCTATAAAATTTTTCTTTAACAATATACTATCTTTACCTTTAACAACTATATTTAACTATCACAGATTAAAGTAAATCAAAGATCACAGAATATCTAACTAACACAGCCACAGCAAGAACAGAAAAGAAAGAGCAACCAGACAACACAAGAAATTTATAGTGGTTCCCCAAACTGGGTACATCCACTCTTCTACCACCCTTGGTAGGAATCCACTATATGTTTTGATCAGGTGACTGCCACTAGAGAGCTTTTGATCAAGTGCTCAAAAACCAACCCAAGTCTTTTGGAAGGAGACTTGCAACAAGAATAATTTTGAAGGGAATTAAAACCCTGTACAGAGGTGGGGAAGAGAGAGTGATGTAAGTCTTCTTTTCTCAAGTCAAAATGAGAAGACTGTGTGGATTCTTATTTATTGTCAAAGCTCCCCCTGAGATCTTGAATGGTTCAGGAGTGGAAGCTTTGTTCAAGGGTGTAGGCCTTCAGCTTTGATGATTGCTCAACAACAGGCTTTTAGACTGATATGAATGTTTGTCTCTGGGAAAGCCTTGGAGCAGACTGAGAACAGATGAAGAAGAAGAAGATTTTTTGTCTCTGTATCTTGTTAAATCTGGTGTGTCTTCTTTTTGCAGAATTCTTGTACTTATTGGTTTGTTGACGACCATTTCAATTTTCAAATTACTCCTGTAATCAATGCTGATGACGTTGAGAATTACACGGCATTGATTACTTTCCCCAATTGTTTCATTGGAAAAATGGCAGACAATAATCATGATGAAGACCGTAATTAATGTTCTGTCTAACGGTAATATTCAGAGAATGTTAGATCATTAATTACACAGGAATTACTGCAATATAATAGGAACAGAAGGAAGGAAATAACTTAGTATGGAATCGTCGACCAGAAGACAGAATTCGTCGAGCTGAGTTACACGATCGTCAAACTCTGAATAGCTGACTGCTGCTTGACAAAATCTTCTTGTTCTGTGCTTTATGTTCGTTGACCTGAGAACAACTTTGGCTTTGAGCAAATTATGTTGGTGAGTCCATTTTGGCGCTGAGTGATCTTTGGCATTGAGAGATGAAGTATTAGTCGACCTGAGAATAGAGATCGTCGAACTCTGTTCAGAGAAGTCTATCTCTGAGTTAGTCGAGCTGAGTACGACTATCGTCGACCTGAGATCGACGAACGTAGATCTCTTTCTCTAAATCTTGATTTCTCTAAGTCTTGAATCTCTGGCAGTGATGGAGGCTGGTCCATTGTACTATTGACTCTAAGGACATGGCCTAGACTTAAGAAACACAAAAAATTTGACCCTTCTATACAACATGGGTCACAACCTAAGAAGACAACCTAGCCCAAATCACCTAGGGGTTCCAACAGTTGCTTTAGGATGAGAAGAGATCATGTAGTTGGGGTTAAACCCGAGACTACTTATGTAGAGGGTTATGGATTGAGGAATTCATTATTTCCTTCTCCACTCTCTCTCTTCCTTTCATCTCCTTTGAGTGTTCTTGGAAGAAGGAACAAAGGAATGCTGGACGGACCTTTGTGAAGTTGCTAGAGAAGATCTTGTGGGTGGAATCAAGATCCGAGCCTAGAACTATGAAGAGGAGAGCTTCTGCTACTTTCCATCCGTGTAGAAAAGCTCGATCATGGCTCTGAAGAGAACTTCAAGGGTAATGACCTCCTGCTTGGACAAGTGAAGTCCTAATTTTGCATGTGCATGGAATCATCCACCAAAAGGTGGAATTATTAAGATAATTCCGTGGGTTAATAGGTGTTATACCCAATTAAATTGCATATAGATCCAGAAATGTGTTGTACGGAATAAGCATGTTGCGTGAAGCCCATCCGGACAAGTTGGTCTGGATTGGTGATGCTTTATTTTGCGGACCGGAGAAAACTCCGCGTATAAATGAGTATTTTACGGAGTCTGTGGGTTATGCCTGTGAAGTGGAATACTGGAGTGGAGTTCCAGGAAAATACTCTCGAAATTCATGTGTTGTATACCATGGAAAGACCAGTGTTTCTTACACTACAGGATGTTGCAGGGTTTGGGTTTAGTTTGGGCATAGAAAGAGAGATTCTGTTGGCCCCGCCAAGCGATTGTGACGAACATTGGCAGTAACTCCCTTTTTGATTGTGAAGCCAGTCCTTGGAGGACAGTGTGGATATTGTGAGCTGTGAGCTCTTAAAGGCCATCGAGCCGAACGGACAAGGGGAAGCCGACCCGCATCTGTTTAGACATTGAACTGGCGATTTAAGCAACTGGCAAGGGCTAAACTATATCCTCATTATGGTTGTCTAATTTGAGTGCCTAAGTTATTGGTGTTCGTTAGGATCACATAATGAGAGTCTTGGACTATTCTCTATCAAGACTAAAGTCTCCAGCCATGGGCCGTGGAGCATGAATGCTCAATGTTTACCATTGGGTCTGGGACCTTTAAAATGTTGGTGGGACCTTGGTTTTTCGGTACACTGATAATATAACCTGAGTGTACGGAGTGTCGGGCCATGCGGCCGACGTTTGTGATATATTGAACTGTGCATGAGTGCACGTTTTGTGATATATTTGCTTGTGAAAATACTATGGCTGCAGGGAAGGAATACCACTGCCCCGAGAAATAGGTAGGGTCGTTATAAATTGGTCAGCTGAATGCTGACCGTTGACTTGTTTGCCACCCTCATGGTGGATTATCTCTGTGCAGGTGTTGGGGAGCCGAGCGGGAAATAGCGGGCTGAAGCCCTTGCTGCTTTGCTGGCCCTCTAAGGCCAAAAGGAATAATTTTACTATTTTCATGTGTGGTCGGCCTGCGTGCCGAAGTATGTAAACCACACTCCTGGTTGATGAGTTCAGTATTAACCCTTAAAGAATCCGCCAGAATGCTCTGAGTTAGGATGTGTGTAGTAGTTTTTGATAATAATAAGTAATGATGCCGACTGTCTGCGGAATATAGCGTGGGGCCCCGACCTGACCCTCTATTATATTTCATGTGACGGACAGAGGTGTTACATATTTCTTGTTTTTCTTAAGGGCTATAGGAAAAGTGTTAATTTTGTTTTATGCACACTGTCCAATCATGACTCATTCTTATAACGAAATCATATTTTTTGTGTATATATACTTGATTACTCTTTTCTACTATGGTGATTTATCAAATGGTGGTGTATATCATTGACTAAGGGTTTTGACTTCTTCAAATAGGGGGAGATTGTTGGGTCCATTGATCACCATGTTCTTGATTTGAAGAAGGTTCACAAGTGAATTTGATGCATGCTCTAAGTTTAATGTATGCAAGTTGTTCTTTGTCACAATAATTAAACAAGTTATCTAAGTAACAATGATAGGTGGACACAAGACAAGATGGTGACAAGGAAGAAATCTGGCTAAGTCCAGATGCGTTGAGTTAAGGCTACTCACTCAACGCCAAATGGCTATTAGCATTGACAGAAGCCTAGGCAATCAAAGCCTCAACATTGCCAAAGCAGAAATCTGGTTAAGTCTAGAAGCGTTGAGTGAAGGCAGTTCACTCAACGCCTAGAGCTAGTAGCGTTGAGTAAAGCACAAGCAGTCAAAGCCTCAGAAAAGCTGACAAGAAATTTGGTTAAGTCCAGAAGCATTGAGTGAAGGAAATTCACTCAATGCCCCGAATAGAAAACATTGACAGAACAAAGTTCAGTCAGAGTTGCAGTATTGTTGACTTGTTAATCTATCTAAGGACAGAAGCATTGAGTGAAGACTTATCACTCAACCCCTCTTAAATAAAATAGACAAAGTCAAAAAGCGTTGAGCGTGTAAGCTTCACTCAACGCCTTTTTGTAGAGGAATTTCACTAAGTCTAAAAGCATTGAGTGATGAAGGCTCACTCAACGCTTCAATAGTGAAGCGATGCGGAATTCTGCTAAGTACTTTTGCGTTTAGTGACAAGGATTTACTCAATGCCTATGCAGGTTATCTGAATTTCGCTAAGTCCACAGATGCTGAGTCATGCTGATGTCAGCAGAAATTCAAATATTGTGGGAAAGGCACAAAAGATGACAAAAGGCGACACTTGCCTTTTGTACAGTAATTAATGCAAATGTGGTGGTACAATTACCAACTCTTGTGGTCCACACTGCTCAAAGAGCCGTTTGACGACGGAATATAAGTGGAGGGTTCCGAGAAAGAAAAAGAAAACTTGTTGGAGAGAAATTTTTCAACAACTCATTTTCTTCCTGAAAATGAAGAAGAGCTCTACAACTAGTTCATCAAGTGAGAGTCTGATAACTTCAGGCTAAGTTTGTTGATTGAAGAAATATAAAGAACAAAAAACTCATTAATCTTCTTCAGTAAGTTCATGAACTTTTGTTTCTGAGTTCTTCACAGCTCAAGCTAAAACATCCTAAAGATCTACAACCTTGAAGCTGAAAAGAAAATAGGGTTGAGCTATCTCAGTCCATAGGGAAGACACAGAGAATATTTTCTCTGGAGTTATATCATCATCAACAATATACTTTGTCTATAGGATCTTAATAGATTTGAGCTGTAAGCCTAATCTATAAAGGCCGAGTTATAGGATCCTTTTGTAGATCTGAGGAAGGTTTTGTGTACCTGAGCTGTAGGAGATTCATTCTTTAAGGTAGGATCCAATGATGGATCTGAGTGTAGGGCTAACCTCCTAGCCTGAGTGTAGGACTTTGGATAAAGTCTGAGGTAGGTGTTCTAGTGTAGATCACTGAGCTGTAGGGTATAATTTCTCTAAGTGTAGGACCTTGGGCCTAAGGTAGGACTTGGAGGAGTCTGAGAGATCCTAAGGGATCTGTGTTGTAAGCTCATTGAGTTGAATTTGGAGAAGTTGACCTTGTCTAACACACTGTTAGAAAGGTGGGAGGGACAGTGGATGTACCCATACCTTGAGGAATCACTATAAAAACTTGTGTGCTATTGTGTATTCTTGAAAACTAACTTAAAACTAAGTCACAACACACCAAAGTAAAAAGATAGACTTAGAAGACATAAAAATCTATTCACCCCCCTCTAGGTATTTAACTACTCTTGAAAACAAAGAATTTCAACTCTTAGAACCAATCACCAGATTATTTGATTAGGAGATCTTGAACCAATACAACCTGAGTCTTTTCCAAAGGAGGCTCTCAGAACCTCTAACTGAATCCTTTGAAGATAGATTCTCAAAACTCTTTTCACAAACTGAAAAAGTTAATAAAATAGAAAATAGAAGAAGATCTGAGGATTTAGTGATCTTCTTGATGAGTCCTCTCAGCAGAATCCTAAGGACTATTTGGCACTTAGTGAATTGATATCTAGAACTCTAATGAATCATTGAATAAGAAGATCTCAAGGATTATAAGCCCTTAATCAAAATTATCCTTTAATCTTCACTGATGCAGCAATGTATAAGCCCTTGAGAAGAAGAAGAACTGATTCTCTTTTCAGATTCAAGAACAAATAAGATGAAGATCAAATGATTTAAGGAAGTACTATAATTGCATATGATAATTTCCTATCCTCCTCTATCGAAAATCAATCTTCCAAAACCACGATCTAATTTTAGTGTAATGATCGTTGGAATGATTGTTGTTGTGATTCAATCTCTGCTTGTTCCTTTATAATGTATATATATAACATAGAATCTAACGTCTCCAAGAATCAGTTATTCAATTCAAAACTTTCTTGAAGAAATTATGAATTAATCTTCAAAACAATTCTCGTTCAGAAATCTAATCGATGTAACATCGAGTTCATATAAACGTAGCATCGAGTTATGGCTTCATTTAGACAATCTTTCAATTTAGTTCTGTAATTAACATTGCATCGATATCATATCAAAGTATGCGTCGATTTAATCCTTTAATTAATGTCGACTTGTCATGTTCTGTTACTCTGACTTGTACTCGAAGTAGCGTTGATATAAAGTCAAAGTTGCGTCGAATTCTAGTCGACGCATATTGGCATTTCCTGACTTTTCTCTAAAATTCAGCATGTCTTTCTTATATCCTTTATACCAATGACATCCCAGGACTTCTAAGACCATATTAACCTCTCTATACATCATGGGTCATAAACCTTGGATGTAAAATTACTTAAAATAATTTGTTAAGGTAAATCATAAGAGTTTTTCCAAACAATCGCCCCTATTTAGCTTAACAAATTCCACAAAATTTCAAAGGTGATTTTATAAAGTCAAATCAGTAATATTACAAAAATTTGACTTATAGACAACATGTAATGAACACAGATTAAAATAAAAAAAAAGATAGAAATATGAGAGACAACTTAATATATGAGGCTCTAGAATGAACTTTATAAAATGCCAACATAGTTCTCAAAAGTATACCTTTAGAATATATTTGCATATACACCTCTTGACTGACTATCAACATGCTTTGTTAGTAGATTCAGAAATAAATAAGTCAAGTGGAAAATTATATAATTTGTCAAATTGTTCTTTATCAATTCTGAATATTGTGTTAGACTTTTGTGTCCCCAATAATTAGGTTTGTCTTTAAGAAATTCCTGAACATAAATTAACCTTTCCTAATCTCCCTGAGCATAGTGATATACCTTATTTAGATTTATCTTTGTTTTCACTAGCTCCCCAATATTTCTCTTGATTTCTTCCCTTTCACTTGTCAAATTTACTATACTTTTGCCTTTGATAAACTTTACTGCAGCATCAAGCTTTTGCTTCTTTGATCTTCTATCAGCTGGATATTATGGTGGTGGAATAGGAGGAATATTGCATATTCCCCTACCCATATAAAGTACATCTAAATCTTCTAGAAGAATATGAATTACTTGTGGCGTAAAGAATAAAGTAGTACTACGACTTCCTATACAAGTTTTAAGGACCTCTTCAGTTCGCTGAATACTGGCTATGACAAATTTCTTCCTTTTCTTTGAAGACTGTAAGACCTCTTTGGTTGATTGAATACTGGCTATGCCAGATTTCTTCCTTTTCTTTGAAGACTGTAATTGCTTTCCCTTTAAAGTGTATTTAACTTTGACTTCTCTTCTAGGAAATATTAAAGTTTCTTCTTCCAGTTCATTATCACAGATATTCCCTGACTGAACAGATACCTCCCCCTGAGTCTGTGCAAATTTTCGTTCTATGTTAACAATAATTGATTCTTTAACCTCCCCTAGCTTGATACAGACTCTAGTTTAGATTGTGCTAACGCATTTTCATTTCCAGCAATCTTAAGTGGATCTAGTACATGCAAAGATGATGTAACTTCATCTAATTCACCAGGGAGTGTAACTTTTGACTTTTCCAAAAATCTTCCAAAAAGTGCCCAAATTCTTCCAGTGAGCTCCAAATTGTTAATTGCAGCCAAAAATAACCTGAATTTCAAAAAGAAGTCATTTAGGGGTGATTTTAACATAATAAAAATAAAATAAAACAATTATTTAAATAAAACTAACTAAAAATAATGCTAAAAATAGAGTTATCAAATACCTTCATACTTACCCGTTTGCTAGTCCCGAGCAAACAACCTCCCATAGAGAGTAGAAATTTTTTCAAAACTATAGAATAATAAGGAACCTAAGGAGTAAAATGCGAAGTATTATGCCTATATGTGCAGAGATCTTAACAGTAAAACCTACCCAACATACTTATTAGTTTATACATTTCACGAAGGTCTATCGATTTATTATTACCACTTTCAAAAAAGAAATACCGGTAAACCTGTTATTTATTTTTAGGGAGAGAGTAGCATATTTACTAAGACTAACATTACACAATATCAAGAATTGGGGTACCGTCCAAGGAAATCCATCAATGATGATGGATATAGGCTTGCCGTTTCACACTCTCTCCACGACACTAGTCTAACTCATAAGCACAAATCAATAGGACTTAACTAGGTTGAAATGTTGGCTTAAGTTTCTTTTTTTGGTATAGATATAAATATAAACCTGATGGATAACCACCCCTAAACCTATCATGAGCTTGCACAAAAATAATCAAAACTAACATGGCTTTTCAAGAACTTAGCCATTCCTAAATTTCTCATTCATTTTTTTCTTCTTCCCATTTAGATTTTAATAATGCTTTTTTATTTCACAAAAAATGGAGAAAATGGACTTTTTTTGAAGAACATTGCCACCAAAATAAAATGTCCCCAAATCACTCACAAAATTTTTCTCTAAATAAATAACATTTTAGAGCTCAGATTTAGGTGTGTGATTAGGATGCTTTTTAGGCTTTGGTAATATTTTTGGTGGAGTTAAAAACAAAATGTAGGGTTAAAAGGCTCAACTTGGGTTAGCAAAGATAAAATGTTAGGTGCAGGTGCAAAGGCTCAAACGGGCCAACGAAATGCCTAAATCATATTCATGCTAATAAGTTTAACTTATTCAAAGTCTTGAGGGTCGCTAGAAGACAAGTTTTAGACATCGAGAAAGAATACATTTCCTCTTGACTCACATAATATTTATCTAGTTAACTTCAAGAATCCATTTGGAGGAGATGCGCGCCTTCACTAACATCAAAAATTGCTCGCGTAGCGTCCAAGAAAGGGCGCCCTAGAATAAAGGGTAATTCAACATCTTCATCCATGTCTAAAACAACAAAGCCTATCGATAAAGTATACTCGCCAACCGTGACGGGAACATTATTAATTACTCATTTAGGAGTTGTTAATGAACAATAAGCCAATTTCAAAGATATATTTGTGAGGAGAGGTTCTCTTAATTGAGCTTTTGGGCTAAATTAGCAGGGAGGATATTACCACTCGAACCAAGATCGACAAAAACATTTATAAAGTGATAATCTCCTATAGTGCACATAATATTAAAATTAATGTTAATATTTTTAGTCCACTCCGCCAAACGATGGGGATAAGGTAGTCGAGGCGTAAATTATTGAATAGGTTGAGGAACTATATACTTCAAAATTTCCTCTTCAAGGCGCGCCTTTGATTCTTCAGCAAGGGTCACCGCTAAGGCATTTGCGGGTGCTGGCGATTGTGTTCTTTTGGAAAGACCGATGATAGTTTTTTTTATAATTTCCCTACTTGGTTCTCCAAATTCTGTAATGACCCTTGAAAATTGCGAACATCTGAATCATTCTTATTAATATATTTATTAAGCACTTCCTCCAGAGAGGGTGATTTAGTGGCCTGCGACGAGAAAAAAATTGGAGGGGCAAGAGGAGTGTTAGCCGTGTTACCTTGATTTCCCTATGATAAATTGAGGTGATTCCTCCACCCTGGATGATACGTATTACCGTTGTTGTTATTCGGGTTGAAGGGTGACCGATTTGGATTACTCACGCCACTTGCTCTATTTATTCCGTCGTATTTGGGTTAAGTTCCAAGGTAGGTGTAGAGAAGGCAGCTGTCATCCCCTCTATTTTCTTGCTAAGTAGATCGACCTGAAGAGACAAATTAGTAATAGTATCAATTTAGTACATCCCATCCAGCTTACTCGAGCGAGACCAGAGTGTGATCCATTGATAAATATTCATGGCCATACATTCTATAAGCACTTTGCGGCCGTTGTAATTTTGTTGTTAAGCATTCTGCCGGTGACGACATCAATATTTTACCTTGTTTGAGTATTTAGACCGTCATAGAAGGTTTTGATTTGTAACCAATGAGGAATTTGATGATGAGGACAATGACGAAGTAATTCTTTAAATCATTCTTAAGTATCATATAACATTTCCGAATCAATTTGGGAAAAATAGGAAATGTCATTGCGCAACTTTGCCATTTTGTATGGAGAAAAATATTTCATATGAAAATGTTCTATCGTCTCGGCCTAAGTAGTGATGGAACCTCTTGGTAGAGAATCTAACCAATGTTTTTATTTTGTGCGCAAAGTAAAATAAAAAAGCCTAAGCTGTATTACATCATCAAAAACTCTGTTAATTTTAAATGTATCACATATTTCTAAAAAGTTAGCAATATGTGCATTAGGATCCTCATCCCGAAGCCCATCAAACTGTACATATTATTGTACCATCTGAATGATACTTGGCTTCAAGTCAATGTAATTGTTCACAATAATGGGTCAAATAATATTTGATTGAACGTCATCCAAATTTGGTCGAGCATAATAGGACATAGTCCACTCTCTGGCCATATTCAGATTAGGATTTGTTTCTCCCATAAAAGAAGAAAGAGAAGAAGTAGAAAAAGGAGAAGAAAGAAAAGTAGAAGGAAGAGAAGAAGGGGACAAAGGTAGAGATGAAGGAAAATAAGTGTCACCTACAGATTCCTCAACCAAATATTGAGAATTGAGATCAGAGATTCATAAGCATTGCCGAAAGGTTCGCTTAATTTCCGTATTCAAGACAATTAGATCTGACGGATTTCCTCGAGTCATACACCAAAAAAAGAAAAAATATAATTAAAAATTTATAAAAAAAATTTCACGGATTTCCTAAGGAATACCCAATGATGGGTTTACAAGATACTAGGAAGTTTTGTGGGATGAAAACCCAACACGGCCCTTTTGCAAGAAATCTTAATTAAAAAAATTTAAAACAAAATTTTAATAAAAAATGATTTTTTTTAGAAAATTAGAAAATTAAAAAAATGAAATGATAAAATTAATAGAACATTGTATTCAAAAAAAAGATAAGTTCCTGGAAACGATGCCAAAAACTTGATGATCTCTGTTTGAACTATCGCTAGAGTGAGAATCGATAAGGCAAGTGCACCTATCATTTTAGAGTATAGGATAAAGTGTTGTATTTAGACTCGGGGCCTATCGAGTACTTGTACTCACAAGGAAGAGCTATTACTTAATCTAACAAAAAGGTTGGTTGATTTGCAAAACTAGAAGGTGTGTGGTTTAGACTTTAAAGAGAAATGCAATGGATAAAAGACTAGCACTTGATCTAGAATCTCTTTGGACAAAGAAACTTTTTTATAAAAGAAAAACCCGCAAGCTTCTAAAATAATTAAATTCGACTACGGAGGTTCCCAAAATATGTTAGCGCCTCTCTCGAGAATACACAACAACTAACCTTAGGTTGATGATTAAGACCCCTCAGCCAGTCAAAATCCCTAAGAATTCTTTAAGTGGTGAAACACATTATTGGGTTTGACCCCAATTTAGAAGATTTATGTCACCCTCTCTCGATGAGTCCATGCAACTCCTTTTATCTTTGAGTGATCTCCTCGCTTGCACGGATCTCTCGATCAACTAGCATGGGGTTCATAGATCAAAAACATACTGGCAACATATGAATTCAAAGAAAAAAATATTCAAAGATAATCAAAGCGAAATAAATTAGAAAGCTTACCCAAGAATTTAAAGAAAAAACAAAGTTTATTTTATTCCAAAGTTCATCGTGAACATGTGCTAATGGATATTTAGCCACTCATCACAATGTGATTACATAAAAGAAGAGTGAGAGACATGATTACTAAAGTTGAAATAACTTGAAATGAAATTGCAAGGAAAATAAACATTGTATATAGGGATAATTGGCTCCCTTCATATCTTACTACAAGTAGGCCAGACATCATATATGCTACATGTGTTTAAGACCCCTTTTTTCCTTTTAAACCACCGGGGTCTTATGCCCAGAATTGTCGCTTTGTGGTGGCACTGACACTCGGGAAGGCTGCCACTACAAAACAACAATTCTGCTGGCCTTTTTCGATCACAATAGAGAGAGAAGTAAATATAACAAGTCCACATAATCATATATGAAAGAAGATCACAGTAAGTCCATCAATATAAAGAAAGAAGACAGAGTACTGCAAAATACCAGTACAGATGAAATAAAAACGGGCTTAAGCCCGGTACATTAGATCCTCACTACATATTACTCGCAGAAGCTATAATATAGTACTAAACACTCACAGAGCTGGTCACAGGTACTTCGAAACTAGACTGACCCACCACCATGCACACCATACTCCGCTGGTGCTGGTCCCTGGACTGCTGGTCCCTATCTCCCATCCAGAGCTCCTATAATATTGTGGTTCAAAAACCATTAGTAATAAAGACTAAGTCCTATCATCCCCTACCCCTACCCCCACGGATCCTAGGCACCGAGCAGAGAGGAGGAAAGGAAAGCTACAATGGTGGAGAATAAGCAAGGCGGGTGACAGTGGAACTACTTTAGCAGTAAATATATATTGTATAAGCAGCTAAGTATGAAAGGTACATCTAGCAGTTCTAAAATAGTGAGCAGTAAGGTAAACATGTAGTAAATCAATATATAAATGAAAGGACAAGTATAAATTAAATATGTAACTTTAACTTATATGAATGCCCATACAAACTTATAAGTTAAGGGGACTTCTGCAAGGCTCCCATCGTATAAAAAGTCCCATAATGATTTATACGTTGGGGTGTCGGTTGTATGCAAATATGAGTATAGTGATATGTTATGCCATGATTCATGCAAGTGCAACTCACGCACATGACTCTATGCACATAGACCTTTAGTTCCCCCTGTTCGGGCAGCTTACTTCACTCCCAGGAACCTCCATAGTGGCAAACGGAGACAGTGGGTCGGGCCCCCCACTCCTAGACGGGTATCCACACTACCGGGCCTAGCCCTTCCGTACGCCCCTAGAAGAACACAACCTAGAGTATCCGCATACTAGTGCTGGCTGTATCCACCAGACTTTCTTTTGCTAAGTGTCCCACACCGCCGAGTCTACGTAGCAACGTCGATGTGAATGACAGTTAAATACCGAAGACCCACCACCTTATTTTGTATTTAAACCCTCGAGCCCTCGGATCCTTGGACTGTCCCGTCCGTGCATCTACCTTCAGAAGCTACCAACTGAAAGACAATTAAACCAACCTACTCAACCTCCCAAACTACCGGGGTGTGTGAATGTGAAAATCTAGTTATACTAGTTGCTCTTTTAGTTTATTATTCCTACGGTTTACGTTAGCCCAGGACTGCCCCCGACATACCCCGTGAAGGGCTCTCAAAGGGCACTAGGAACTATGATGGTATTTGAAGCCCATCATTCCCTTTCGCAAGGCACTTCCTTTTATTGGTTAATACCCATTACCCGATCCCCTTTAAATTACTTCAGATCTAACCCTAGTGTATTAAGACTCTTCCGCTCCTACCGGGAAGGACGATCTTTCGTCGATCCCGAGCACCTCTTATGACTAGACAACCTACCACCCTATCCCTGTCTTGACCCCTGAGGGTACATTCTTATTCATTCCTAGTCATCTTGCTAATACTCCAATCCCCAAGATCATTTACACCTTAATATAACTTATGCAGTTTCGACTAAACGCAGACCATTCTAAGCTATATGAGATGCACAATGGGAGGTACACCAAATTGTCTTCCAAAATTTCTATAAAATTTACTGAAGGTTTATCATGTCCTACTTAGTCTATATTTAATTATTTTCGTCCAAAACTATAATATGGAGATTTTGAACATGAAGTACACTTTTCAGGTATGTATAAGGCTCCACAAAATTATGACAAATACTAAACAGCAAATTAACAACAAATCCAAATCTCATATAATTTTTGCAAGGTTTAAATCATTATTCCTTAATTTTGCAATATTTTATAAATCATAAATTAAAGGGGAAAGTAATGCATTTAAGCTTCCAAAAATTATACAAAAATTTCAGTATGACAAATTATACCCTACAAATATCTTGACAAGGTTTCAAAATTTTACAGCAATAAATGAGCTCTGAATAAATTATTTACCAAAATTGCCCTTTTTCATACTTGTAAAAGAAGTACTAAAAATAATGTTCCAAAATTCTCAATTAAATTTCCAGGGGTTCATACTAACTTTAAAAATACACTACCCAAGTTTCACCACAGTTCAGTGAGTTTTAATAACTTTTTCTATCACTACAAGATTTGTGTCATAATCTAGGGTTAGGGTTTTGAGGGACTTATTCACTTTAAAATCCATTTAGATTTCGGCTAGAGGATTCTAGCTACCATAGAATCCTCTCCACCAAGTTTCAAATCATATCAAGGTCATTTGACCACCTGCCCTTCACAAACCACCAAAAACCATCCTTAGGGTTTGGCCTTAGATCCTATAGAAAATTTACACCAATCTACACCATCTTTTATGGGGGGGGGGTGCTAGAAATCATGCCTAGTAAGTGGTCAAAATCTCGGCCTCTGTTGAGGTAATTTGACCACCCAAATCACAAAGTGCACTTTTGACCTAAAAACCCCTTAATAGGGCAAAGCTTAGGTTTGTTCATTTCCAATCTAAAACATCTCCAAATGAGATGAAATATTATACAAGGCCTCATGATGAACCCAGGGACCACTCACCAAAATTTGGGAGGGTTTGGAAGTCATTAGGCTACCTAATTAATTTATATAAGGATTATTAAATTTTTTCTAAACCTATAGAAAAATATTCTCCAAAAATTCTGGTTTTTGGATATGTCCTGGGTATTGCTAATAATAGCCCATACCCCAAATTTAAAGTCATCTGGATGTCTGGATTGATGTGGGAATCCAAATCAATCTCAGGCCAGCCCTATGGATAGACCTTACCAAAATAAGTGTTGTGGTCTAACCAGGACTCCAAATTGAGTGAAATTAACTTTAACTTAAAATAGACATTAAGGGCTACATTTTCTATGTTGATCACTTTTTCTGCAGAGGGGTCTAAGTATTTTAAAAAATTAAATCTATGCACTGCAATTATAATCACAGAAAAAACAATAAATAGAATAAAATTCTTGCACAAATCTTGAAGCAGCATCCAAGGTCTGCTGCTCATCTTCAAGCTCCAGCCAAGGGACGGGATTATCCTGAGCTGGAGCTCATTCTAGACGCTGTCGTCGGCCATCCAGCCTCCTCCCTGGCCGGCCACGGACACCACCACCTCCGTTGAGGTGGTGGCCATCGCCGGGCGGCAGCACGACCGCTGGAGAGGTGCATTTCGACAAACCCGAGTGCTATGTTCTTGCGGGAAAAAGCCAGGAAGAGAAGCTCTTCTCGATCGGGCTCAGTTGAGCCTGATTTCTAATCCTAAGGAAAGCTATGATCTACCCGTAGAGAGAGAGGAGGGGAGGACCTTGTTCGCGGCTGGAGGCGTGCAGATCGACGGAAAGCCATTTCTGATAAGGGCGTCGCTTGACTTCTACAACAGCACGGTGGGAGGGCTCGAAATCTTCAGGTTACGGCTGGGAAACATTCCTCTTGGGCCACTGATGGTGTTTAAAGGCTCATTTAAGGAGGAGAGAGGCCAAAACTTCAATGGCCATTAATGTCATTGAAAGCTTGGCTCGGCCATGGAGGAGGTGGGGTGAACCTGGCTTAATCAAGCCAAGTAACAGCTGGAAACTCCTCCTCTTCCCTAGAGGAGCTGAATCCAGCCATTAAAGAGGAGGGGAAGGGGGCCACGAAATCAAGTGCCATTACTGGCCGTGAAAGCTAGTTCTCGACCATGGCCGAAACCGTTCTTCATTTTCAAAGACGACGGACACGTAGCATAACTCTACTTGACCGGTCTACATTTTAAAATAAGATTTAATAAGGTCTTAATAAAAGATATGACTAATTAACACTACTGGCCCACTTCCCGAAACGACCCGGTTCAACTGAACCAGCAATAGGCCAAAACTTTCAGAAAAATTCCAAGTAAAATAGCATTGAGTGAGCTCAGCTCACTCAACGCCATCCACCCTACGGCATTGAGTGAGCTCATCTCACTCAACGCCTTCCCGCCTACGGTGTTGAGTGAGCTCATCTCACTCAACGTCATCCAGACTACGGCATTGAGTGAGCTCAGCTCACTCAACGCCATTCAGACAACGGCGTTGAGTGAGCTCTGCTTACTCAATGCCATCCAGTCTACACAAGATGGTGTTGAGTGCAGTCAGTGCACTCAACGCAGTTCAGCTTATGGCATTGAGTGCACTCGACGCACTCAACGCCATCCAGCCTGAAAGATGGCGTTGAGTGTAGTCAGTTCACTCAACTCCATTCTGCTTATGGCGTTGAGTGCACTCGACGCACTCGACGCCAGCCAGCCTTTGGCATTGAGTACACTCGACGCACTCAATGCCCAAGCTAAAATCCTGTTTTAGGCAAATTTCTGACCTATTATTTATAGACCAAGGTGATTTGCACCTTGAGCCCGAGTCACTTGGCCTTCTTGGGCTTCCTAATGTACAACCCCGTATCTGGCCGAGCGGGATCCTCCCCAAGAGACGGACTTGGGGCGAGCTACGAGCGACGATGTTGTACAACCCCGTTCGAAGACGCGCGAGTGCTCGTGCGGACGCGCGGAAGTTTTACGAACATAAACTTCTTAATGCATGTACATATATGATATAATATATATGATGTGATATATATATTATATATTATATATTATATATTATACATATATATCTGATATGAGATATATTATATAATATATATATTATATATATATATATGTGATATGAGATATTACGGGAAGGAGGTAAGAGGGCAGGCAGAAGATAAGTAGCAGGTGGGTGTTGGGTACAATAAAAAAAGGAGAAAGGGGGAAAGCTGGGGCGGGTGAGGGGAGAGGAATGAGCAAGAAAAGAGAAGAAAGAGGAAAAAGGAGGATTAAAAGAAGTGGGGGCTCGGTACAGGAGAGGAGGAGAAATAAGGAAGAAAAGAGGAGGGGGGGGGGACTTGAAAAGGAAGGGGAGCAGCAGGAGAAATGGAGGAAGAAAGAAAAAAGGTGGAGCAGCCCTCTACCCCGACCTCTCTCTCTCCCTCTTCCTCACGGCATGGAGCAGCCCCCTACCCCGGCCCCTCTCTCCCTCTTCCTCACAACATGGAGCAGCTAACACAGCCGTCTCTCTCCCTCTCGGTTTTCCTCTCACACGCGGCAAAAGGGCAAGACTCGGCCTAAAAGGGAGATCGGCCACCGCCATCACCGCCTAGAGCAAGGCTCGGCATAAAAGGGAGATCGGCCACCGGCACAGCCGACAAAAATACGCGTCAAGGGTAACGTAATTTCTACTTGGGCAGGTGAAGACCTTTTTTACATTTGCATGGAAGCCCCTCTCCACTAATGGGTAGAGGAAGGGAGCTCTCCGACGGGTTGACATGTACGTCCCCGCTATTAGTTGCATTAGCACCCAGAAGCGTGAGTACGGGTTTAGGCATTCCGTGGGAAGCCCATCCGGATGTATAAGCCAGATTGGTGATGTTTTGGGGTTCCCGGGGAAAACTCTGTGGAAGTTGCGTATTATATATTTGTAGGGAACGCGCACCATAGCCCCAAAAAAGGGGGTGTGCGCAATATGTTTGGCCCGCTTATGTTAGCCGACCGATTCCTAGTTGGTCGTTGCTCGTCGAGAAGTTGGCGTACAGGTGTTACAGTACCAAGCGGGGTATAACGGGCTTAAGCCCAAGCTCGTGCCGGCCCTCGAAGGCCTAGTTTGTTTATATTGCCGGCCTGCGTGCCGATGTATGGAATTTGTATTCCTGTAATTTTAATATGTTTGTGATGCTCTGTTCCGGCCCTAGAAGGCCTATGTTACGCTGTTAGTGACCCAACTTGGGCAGCGTGTCGTAGAACTGCTCGGCGAGGTTGCGCGACTGGTAGGACAGATGGGGAGCATTTTACATAGACCCGAGGTGGCACCTCTAGTTAAGAGGGAGTGGATTTGGAGATCCTCTGAAAGTGAGGAAAATATCTACCTTAACTCTAGAGGGGGGTGAATAGAGTATTTTAAAATAATTCACAATTAAAATAGTACAGCAGTGGAAGTCTTAAATTTATGTATATGTGTAAGGTGCTTGTAGTGAAGTAAAAACTAAAGCAAGAAATATAGAATCACACAGCACACAGCAAAGACAAACACACAACAACCAGATGACACAAGGATCTATAGTGGTTCCCCAAAAACCTGGGTACATCCACTCTTCTACCACCCTTGGTAGGAATCCACTGCAGGAATAGTTGATCAGGTGTCCTGGGCACCAATGAGCTTTTGATAAGGTGCTCAAAAACCAAGACTATATTTTTTGATAAGGTGTCTTGCCACCACTTAGTTTTGACAAGGTCTCAGAAACCAGTCTCAGAACTTTTGAAGGGAGTTTTGAAAAACCTTTTTACAGGAGGGAAAGGAAAAAGAAAGAAAGAGTTGAGTTGTTCTTCTCTGTCAACAATCTGAGAGAAGACAAGTGGATGATGATGTCAAATCTCCCCCTGAGATCTGTAAGAGTTCAGGAAGGTGAGCTTTGCTAGGGTGATAAGTCTTACATTGCTTCAGATCTCCAGCAATTGATGATTTCAGCAGATGCTGAAATGTTTGATGTCTGGAGTTCTTGATGTTAAAGCTTTTGAACACTTGAGGATTTGGAGGAGTTGAGTACCAGAAGATTTCCTCCATAGAAAACTTTCTTGTGTTCTTGAAGATTTGGAATTCAGTAAATTTGTAAATCTCAGAAGATGAACTCTTGATCAGAGAGTTTTTTGTTGTCCACTCTTCTGTATCTCTTTCAATCTAATTCTGTTGTATATCTCTTGTCTCTATAGTTTTATTGATCTGTTGTATTTTCAAAAACATATTCTGAAGGAGTATATCAGATTTTGACTTAGATGGTCGTTACTCAGTCATAAATGACTTCCATAAATGACAACTGTCTCTGGGGAAAGTCCTAAGCAACATTCCTTTTAGTCTTCCTTGAAACTTGCATCAGATTGCTTAAAACAGCTAGAGAATCCTTTGCAATAATGCAGAAAATAACTCTGGAAGAATATGAATGAATTCCATAACTGTTCTTGAATTTGAATTCTGAAAGCATCGATCTCTCACAGAATCGTCGATCTGAGCTCTACGATCGTTGAACTGAGCTCAGAGATTGGATTTATACTAGAGACAGAAAACGTCGACCTGAGCTCTACGATCGTCGAACTGAGCTCAGCGACTTTGAAAATAGCTGAAGACAAAACGTCAATCTGAGCTCGAAGATTGTCGACCGGAGTTCGACGACTTGCAGAGTTGAGCTCAGAGAACGTCGAACGGAGTTTGATGTTTCGTCGAACTGAGCTCGACGAAAATTGTCTTGTCTCAGTAATTAGTCCTGATCTCTGAGTGGTCCTGGGTGCAGCTCCAAACCTAAGTTCTAAGTCCTAGACTCATTCTAATTTGACCTTTTCAACTATACAACTAGGTTAAACAATTTTCCTAATAACATAGTGATCCTTGCCCAAATTAGTAATAGGGTGTTCCAACAATCTCCCCCTATTTGGGTTAGGATTACTGTAACGACCCCATCCGTTAAATGATGTATAGTAGAGGGTCCGGCCGGGGCCCCACACTATATGTCACAAACAGACGGTGAGGTCACAGGATAATACCAAACCAACCACGAATCCTAACTCAGAGCATTCTAGCGGAAGCTTTAAGTAGTACTTTGAACTCTAACCAGGAATGTCCAATATATAAACCACCTTTATATATATCACAGAATGTACACAAATACATAGAGTTTGGCCTTAAGGCCTTACAGTTCCTCTTTTCACAACGTATGGTTTACAAACCTCGGCGCGCAGGCCGGCCATACATGAGTAAAAGCAAATAAGCAAAAACATTCGCTTAGCCTTCAAGGGCTAGCCGCAGCAGCAGCAGCAACAGCAGTAGGGCTTCAGCCCTTTACTTACCACTTGGCTCTCCAGCACCTGCAAGGGAACAATCCACCCAACTGGTGGCAAACAATGCAACGGTCAACATTCAGCTGACCCAATTATAACAATCTTACCCCTTTCTCGGGGCATTAGCATTCTTTCCCTGCAAAGCATGGCATCATCATATAGCAACTATGTGCGCGTAGGCACATTCAAGCCATCACAACTATCGGCCACACGACCCGACAGTCCGTGCACTCAGGGCACATTCTCGGTGTACCGGAATACCAGGGTCAACACCACCGTCTACACAGTATTTGAGCATTCTAGTCTTTCCGGCACCGGGCCTAAGACTCTCATTAGGCGCTCCAACAAAACCTATAACCAGGCTTCCAAGTCGGACGGACCTAACACAGGTACGAATCAGCCACCCCCCGTTGCTCAAGTCGCCGTGCCACCTCGAATACAGAAGTATCCATGGCTATTTATAGGCGCGGGTCGGTTTCACCTTTCCTGTTCGGCAATCTGCCTTTTCATCGAGTTGCAGCCCAACGGCTCAACCGCTCATAAAGTGGCAACGCACGGCCACAAGAGTTGCATCCAACCCTCTTCATTTCCTGTACATCATCCAGTACTTCCTGCTGCACCAAGCAACAGGTAGGCATAAGGCAACACAAGCCATAATCACGGAGCCTTCTCCGATATGCAAACAAGCATCACCAATCCAGACCATGTCCAGATGGGCTTCACACAGCATGCCTAGAGCCGTACTCCAATTCCGGTCTCTAACAAGGGGGACTTCACATATCTACCCCAAGGGACACCACAACCCACCGCACACTCGCGGGGAAGGGTTTTCCCTATGCAATGCAGAAAAGAAGGACTTCACATGTCCAAGAAGGGAGATCGTTACCCTTGTCGATCTCTTGGGAGCCATCGAAAACTAGCTGGTGAGAAAGAACCGCAGCAGCCTTGCCTTCACAACGCCGGCTTCGGATCACGAATCGGACCACGGGAACTCCGCCGGTGGCTTGATCTCTTCCTCCTTCTTCTTCCTCCTCTCTCTTTCTCTCTTCCTTAAGAACATGAAGAATGAATCTTCATCAGCCTTCACGAAATAAATCCAGCCAGGAAACCACCTGAGCCCTTGGATCAAAAGAGAGAAATCTGAACGACCACAATTTGCCCAAAAAACCCAATTTTTGGCTGACACGGCCTGTGACACGCCCGTGGCACAGGCCGTGTACCCTTAAGTGGCACACACGGTATTCGTACCGACTGAGATTTACCAGAACACGGGCATCGACACGCCTGTGTCGAGCCTGACATGCCCGTGTCATTCCTGAGACACGCCCGTGTCACCCCCCGTCTCATCGAGCTGCAAGCAGTACACAGGTCGGAACACGGCATCGGACACGCCCATGTCCAACCTGACACGCCCGTGTTCAAGGCTTAGTTCAAGGCCGTGTAATCTTCTGACTCGGGCCACATTTTAATTTACGTGACACGCCCTGGGACACGCCCGTGTCCCAGGCCGTGTACCCCCGGCACGCCCTGGGACACGCCCGTGTCCCAGGCCGTGTAAAATGACCTGTACCTCAAAATTCATTTTTGAGTCTTTTTGGGGTCTTTTTGGGGTGTTACAATTACTATTTACAGGACATAATCAGGAAATGCAGAATCATACATACAGAAATAAAAGCGAAAATAATAATACAGAAAAGATAATCAAAGCAGCATTGCAGAACTCAAAAGGAATGTCAGCAAATGTTCAGATATAGATGTACTGTCTGCTTACAGAATTCATTCCCTTTCACTGCCTTTCTTAAATAAAATCTCCCTGTTGGGATTGAGAACATCTTTCTTTGATCTTCTGTCATCTTCTGCACCTAAGAAGGTTTGGGATCTGGGCCTTGGAACTACAGCCTCAGGATGCAGTTTCATGTAATCTTCTGGATCAAAGAAATTTCTTGAAGCATATCTCTCCAGTTCTGTCTTTCTTTGTTCTGAAAGTGTAGTGATGTTAGAAGTATCTTTACCTTGCTCTCTGGCCTTTTTCAACTGATCTAGAGCAACAAGCTCTTTCATCCTGGCAGTCCATGATACTGGATTGTTTTCTGGATCCTCAAAAGGAATTGAAGGTTCATATTTATTTATAGTTTCTAAAGCAGTAGATGTTCTTGTAATAACAGTATCTCTGAGGTTGTAAGGAAAAGAACCTTGAGTTGAATCTATATGCCCTTGTCCTTCCCTTTGCTGTCTGGAATAGGTTCTATATTCTCTCTGACTTCCTCTGTGTTGTCCTCTTCTTGAATGATAACCTTTTTGATACTGTCCTCTGGGCTGATATCTTTGAGAGGGTTGAGAGGAACTTTGCTTTGAATCTGAAGATTGAAATGCAGAGCCTCCACCAGATCCTGAATCTGGAGGAGGAGGAGGAGGTTGATACTGAGAGGATCCTTTCCCATACTTGTCCATTTTCTTTTTCTTCTTCATAGACTTTAACTGATTTTTGGTATATTGCATCCAGGGCTCTGTAATCTGGCAGTCACGCAGAATATAATATGGTATGTTATTTGCATATTTGGCCTTGGCAGGAGGAACTCTCATCATAGCTTTGCATCTATCTTTCCTCTTTTTGGCAATGGTGCCAGCAGAGTCATCAGATTCAGTATTGAATTTGTCACTATCAGAGCTCTGTGGTCTGTCATAAAGATCATCAATTCTTTTTATATATTCCTCTTGAAGTTTGGATTTCTCAGAATCAGCAGGAGCAGGAGGTGTTGGAACAGTATTAGGAATCTCAGCAGGAGCAGTTGGAATAACAGATACTTATGGAGCAGTTGCATCAACAGGATTCTCAAAAACTTGTTCTTCCAGATAACTTGCCAGTTCTTCAGCAACAGCAGTATCAACAGACAGCATCTCAATATCAATAGATTCAACAGAAATATCAGCAGCAGCAGCAGCACTAACAGTAGCAACAGCTTCCTCAGCCTTAAGAGAGTTGACATTGGATATGATCAGGCTGGGATCACATACAGAAATAGGCACAATGGCCTTAGTGAGGTCTTCAACTCCCTGATTTGGTAAGCTTCTTCTGTAAAGAATATCAAACTCAAACAATAGTGACCTGAGGTCTACTGTAATCACTGGTACTGGAGCAGCAGTAGGGTTGATTGGCAATAGTAGATCACTTGGAGCACAACAGTAGATCACTTGGAGCAGCACTTGGAGCAGGAAGTTCCTCAGCTTCATAAGGCATCTCCCCCTGCATTGATTCAGTCATGACTAGATCAAGGCACTCCATAGAAGGAATTGCCTGAGGAGAGGAAAACGAGGTTAGCCTGTCAGATAGCTCCTTTATTGATTGCAGGAGTGGAGCCATGGTGGTCTCCAGCAGGTCTACTAGCTTGGGGGCCAGTATCCCATATAGACTATCTGCTAAAGCTGATAAATCCACTTGCTCAAGTGGGACTTGAGTAGAGGAGGAGCATGGAATTGCTTGAACTGATGGTGAATGGGCTGCAGTTGATGCTGTGGTGGATGGTAGAATTGATGGTTGAGAGATAGGGATGGTGGAGATGGATGGAGTGAAGGATGGTTGGGAGAGTATATCATTAAGAAGTTGTTGGTAGGAGGAGGTAGAGGGAAGATCATGAGGAGAGGAAGGGGAATCATCCATGAAGGAATCTTCCAATATGTTGAAAGATGGTTTGTCATGAGGTGGATAGTAGAAAAGTGAATGGAATGGTTCTGAGGTGGCTGGAGGTGAAAGAGGTGATGAGATGGTAATGGGGGGAAGAAATGGTTTTGGTTGTGGAGATTGTTGTGGTTGATGTGGAGGTGGAGGTAGAAATAAGAGGTGGAGAAGGAGGAGCAGAGGTGGAGGCAGACAGTTCTTCCATGAGGGCTGGAGCCTGAGGGGAAGTGACTACAGGAGTCCTTGTGCCTGAAGCTATAGCAGTCCTGGCAGGTTTGATGATTTTCCTGTCCCATTTCCCAAATAGGGCACAGGTTAATCTTTTAGATGCATTAATGTGCATCCCATTGGAAACCAGCAGCTCTGGGAACCTGGAGTGCAGGAAAACCCCAAAAATCCTCCCAAAATTCATAAAGCTCTTATTAATTTTCTTCTTGATCAAATCCAAGAAGATTGTTCCCCAATTCAGATGTTTCTTGTCCACTATGGCTCCCATCAGACAGAACTAATACTGGATATGGTATCATGTGCTGAGTGCTTAGACAGCAACACTTTCCCCACAACATCAGCCAAAAATCTAAATTCAATGGATAGATTCTTTTTCAATAACTTATTAGGGTTTGCAGCAGAGTGACCCATTCTATCCAACATAGAATCAAATTCTTCTCCAGACATATCAGTAGAATCATCTCTAGTACTTAAATTGAATACCTCAGTCAGAAGGGTAGGGGACAATTATACCTGAATCCCACTGATAGTACCGACTATAGTATTCTCATCCAGATTGTTTGCTGTAAATACCCATTACTTTATTTTGTTAGCCGCAATCTTCATTCTGGTCGACATAATATCCACTAGCTATTGTTCCTTGAATAGTTCCAGGATATCCTTGAAGATTTGATCATTGCCGTCGAATGAATCCATATCAATATCAAACCCGGTATTAAACTTCATCTTCGCGAGAGCCGCAACATTCACCGCCATTGAAGACCTGCAAAAAATTACCAAACACAACCAAGTGCAGTAGAGTTTGGAGGGAAAGAAAGAAATTGCAGAGAGTATGAATGCATAATCGAAGAACGACGACGAAAAATGATTTTTATATTAGGGTTCGACGGCGGAAAGGAAGGATCGTTGAACTCTGTTCGACGATCTGGGCTTCTAATGGAATCTGAAGAGTCTACAATATCGTCGATCTCCGTTCGATGACATTAGAGAGCGTCGAACTCCGTTCGACGATCGTTGACCAGAGGAATATAGCCTAGCGCTGCCTGGAAAACGCTGAACTCCGGTCGACGCTTATTGGAAAGCGTCGATCTCCATTCGACGATTTTTGGAAAAATGTCGAGCGCAGTTCAGAGACAAAACAGAACCTACAGACACTAGAAAATATAAGTTTTTAGCCTAGTCTTGGTCTGTTTTTAGATTTACAAAATCTTGGGATTTATTTTAGACTTCCTCCATCTAACATTCCTAACTGATTTAGGAAGAAGGTGTGTTTCTTTTCAACCAAAGAATTGGTGAAAATATCTCCCTTTGCAAATCAGTTTGGATATATTGAATTTCAATTTTATTTTTCTCTACATTATCCCTTAAAAAGTGATGCCTAATCTCTATATGTTTTGTCCTACTATGGAGGACTGTATTTTGTGCTATGGAGATAGAACTAGTATTATCACAGCAGATTTTTGATCCTTATAAGTTGTAGCAATAATCTAGGAGCTGGTTTTGAATCCACAAGAACTATGAGCAACAACTGCCTGTTGCCATGTATTCAGCTTCAGCAGTTGAAGTGGACACAAATGTCTGTTTCTTACAGAACCAAGAGACAAGTCTATCACCAAGGAACTGGCAAGTTCCACTGGTGCTTTTCTTGTCTACTCTACATCCAGCATAATCAGCATCTGAAAATCCAGTTAATTCAAATCCTGAGTCTTTTGGACACCAGAGTCCTAGATTTGGACAACTTTTCACATACCTGAGAATCCTCTTTACTAAAGTTAAGTTTGACTCTCTAGGGCTTACTTGGAACCTAACACATATACATGTAGCAAACATTATATCAGGTCTACTTGCTATAAGGTACAATAGAGAGCCAATCATTGCTCTATATGCTATCTGATCAACATGTTTTCCATATTCATCAGCATTTAATACAGCATTAGTAGGCATAGGTGTTTTCATACAAGATGCTTCAGACATACCAAATTTCTTAACCAGTTCCTTTGCATACTTGGTTTGAGAAATGAATATGCCTTCAGCATGTTGTTTGACTTGCAATCCTAGAAAGAAGGAAAGCTCACCCATGCTACTCATTTCAAATTTAGAATGCATTAGGTTGGAAAACTTCTTGCACAAATTTGAATCAGTAGAACCAAAGATAATATCATCTACATATATTTGTACTAGTAGGGTATGAGACTTATGGGTTCTAATAAAAAGAGTTTGGTCTACTCTACCCCTTATAAAATCATTTTTCAGAAGAAAGCATGCTAAGGTCTCATACCATGCTCTAGGAGCTTGTTTGAGACCATATAATGTTTTATGCAATTTGAAAACATAGTCAGGATAAGTTGAAGAGATAAAACCTTGAGGTTGTCTAACATAGACTTCCTCTTTGATGTCTCCATTAAGAAATGCACTCTTCACATCCATTTGGTAGACCTTGAATCCTTTGTGAGCTGTATAGGCAAGGAATATTCTTATGGCCTCTAACCTTGCCACTGGTGCAAAGGTCTGGTCATAGTCTATCCCTTCTTCTTGAGAATAACCTTGAGCAACTATCCTTGCCTTGTTCCTTACAATAACTCCTTGATCATCTAACTTGTTTCTGAACACCCACTTTGTTCCAACAATTGAGTGATCCTTAGGCCTTGGCACTAGTTCCCAAACTTTGTTTCTCTCAAATTGATATAGTTCCTCTTGCATAGCAATGATTCAGTGTGGATCTTGTTCTACATCTTGAATGGATTGAGGCTCAACATGAGATAGAAAGCAAGTAAGCATCAGGTTTTGGTTGACCTGATTTCTGATTTGCACACCAGCTGAGATGTCTCCAATCACTTGGGAGATTGGGTGATCTCTTGTTGTTACTAAATAAACAGGAGGTGTTGATTGTTCACCAACCTGTGTTGTTGTTTCCTCTTGTGGAACAACAACTGGCTCTTCAAGATGGTTTTCTCCAAGATGTTGAACACCAAGATGTTGAGTATCCTCTTCATCTTCACTGATTTTAGCTCTTTGTTGGATAGGTGAATGTACTGAATCCTTTTCTACAATGTATAACCTGTCCAAATTTTCTAAAAGAGAGTGTACCTGCAATGGTTCTATGGTAGAAGTAGACTTCTCCTTGTAACACATGTTAGTCTCATCAAAAGATAAATGAACAGATTCTTCAATTTTAAAGGAAGTTTTATTATAAACCCTATAACCTTTACTGATCATGGAGTATCCTAGAAACACTCCTTCATCAGCTTTAGCTTGGAATTTTGCTAAATACTTCTTGACATTATTGTGAATATAGCAAATATAGCCAAAATTTTTGAAATAGTCTACTTTAGGTTTCTTCCCTTTGAGCAATTCATAGGGAGTCTTGCCCTTCAGTTTATGTATTAGACTTCTGTTCAACACATAGTTGGAGGTGTTCACTGCCTCAGCCCAAAAGGATAGAGGTAGGTGAGCATCTGTCAACAATGTTGTAGCAGATTCAATTAGGGTTCTATTTTACCTTTCAGCTACCCCATTTTGTTGAGGAGCTCTAGGAGCTGAGAAAGTATGCCTGATCCCTTCACTCTGACAGAACTCTTGCATAAGAAGAGAATCAAACTCTGTCCCATGATCACTTCTGATCAGGGTAATGCGAGTATTGAACTCAATCTGTATACATTTGAGAAACTCTGTCAGACACTTAAAGTTATCAGACTTCTTCCTCAGAAAGAATACCCAAGTGAATCTGGAAAAGTCATCTACAATCACTAAAGTATAAGATTTCCCTCCTAAGCTTTGCACTGTAATGGGTCCAAAAAGATCCATGTGTAATAGATACAACATCCTAGGTGAATCACTCTTATTAAGTGACTTAAAACTGTTTTTAGTTTGCTTGCCTAATTGATAGACCCTGTAGAGTCCTTCCTTCTTGTAGGGGCCAGAAGGTAGTCCTCTAACAAGGTTGTCCTTGGACAGCCTAACAATGGTTCTAAGGTTTAAGTGTCCTAGTCTCTTATGCCATAAATCATTTGGTTTGCAGACTGAATTAAATAAGCAGATATCTATGTTGGTTCAAAGGAAATCTACAAGATAAATGTTACCTTTCCTTTTACCTGTTAACACTATTGTGTTATCCTCTGACTTGATTTGGCATAAGGATTTGTTGAATGTCACTTGATATCCTTCATCACAGAGTTGACTGATGCTGATTAAGTTGTGCTTCAGTCCTTCCACATAAGCCACCTTCTTGAATGTGACTGAGCCAATCTGAACAGCACCATATCCTTTTGTTTGACCAAAGTTTGAATCTCCAAAGATCACTTTGGGTCCAAGTTTGGCTTTGAAGGATGTGAGATTATCCTTACTCCCTGTCATGTGCTTTGAGCACCCACTATCCAGATACCATTGTTGGTTCATTGCTGGATAGGTCTTCACCTGCACATAAATAATTTATATGTTTTTGACCCAGTTTACCTTGGGTCTAGGTTGATAACCTTTAAATTCAGAAATGAAAGACATCCATGGCTGACTCTTATATCCTTCAGGATGATATGTCCTAGGAGGTACTATCCATTCAGTATAAGGGTTGAAACTTTGGGATGAGGGACTTCTAAGATTGACTTGAGATTTACCTCTGAAAGAAGGTTCAAAGCTCTGAGCTCCGTTCGACGATCGTCGACCTGAGTTCGACGATCTTGGGTCAGATCGTCGAGCTCCGTTCGAAGATCGACTATACCAGAGTTCAGAGTTCAGAAGTCGTCGATCTTGAGTTCACTGTGCTTGTAATGTCCATCAGTCTGATGCTTCTCCCATTAAGGGATTCTTCAAACTTCTTTGCCTTGGATAACTCACTTTTTAGTGAAGCTATCTCCTCCCTAAAACATTCTAACTCCTCAGAGAGTTTGAGGTTGTCTGATTTTAGGGTGCTATGTTCAGACAATTGATTTCTGAGAGAGATAATTTCTTTCTCAGATTTTAACAGGTCTAAATAAAGTGTCTTAAATTCAGACCTAAAGTCCTTTGAGTCAAAGTCAAAGGAGTTAATTACCTGGTCTTCTTCAGTTTGAGTTTCATATTCTGAGTCTGATTCCTGTTCTGCATCAGAATTTTGCTGAGAGGCATTGATAGCCATCATGCAGAATTCCTTTTCTTCAACATCATCCTCATCATCACTTGAGCTTGATGAGGATTCTGATTCTTCTTCAGTATCACTCCAGCTTTCAGCTACAAACCCCTTCCTTGTATGTTTATTTTTGTTGGAGGAAGATTTATTGTTGTTGTTTCCCCTGGAGTCCATGTCTTTTCTCCTATCTTTCCTGTCCTTCTTGTCCTTATTCTGATTTTCTGGACAGTCAGGCACAATATGGCCTGGTTTTCTGCATCCAAAATAGATTATTTATTTATTATTTGATTTGTCATACCTTGGCTTCTCATGCCCTCTGGATGACCTCTTTCTGAATTCTTTCCTGGCCATCTTATAGAATTTTTTGGCCAACAAGCTCATCAATTCTTCATTGCCTGTGACCTTATCTTCAAGCTTCTCTTCTATAGCTTTGAAAGCAATGATCTTCTCCTTTCTAATGACTGGAGAAATAGTCTTTTGCTCTTCTTCCCTATTCTTGATGAGCAACTCATAAGATTTGAGCTTGCCCAAAAGAGCTTCAGTAGTAATCTCAGTTAGGCTTCTGGCATCCTTGATTGGCAAGATCCTTGAGTCCCAAGTGCTGGGGAAGCACATTAGGATTTTGTCATTTAGTTCAGTGAGTGTGATCTCCTTATCTAATGTTTTCAACTCACTGACTATCAGACTGAGCCTGTTGTATATATCTGCAACTGACTCAGCTTCTCCTTTCTTGAAAGTCTCATATTGAGATATGAGATGGGATCTCCTGTCCTTCCTTTCATCAGTAGATCCTGAGACAATTTCAGATAACTTGTCCCATATATCTTTTGCTGAACTACATTCAGACACTTTTTGGAATATCTCATCAGACATGGTCTGAGCAAGAAAATTCATAGCCTTTGCATCTGCAACTTTTCATTTCTTTATTTCTGTATCTGTTCCTAAAGGAGGTGGAACATCACTTGTACTTGTGATCACTGGGGGTCTTGGACAAACTGTCAAAACAGAATTAAAAATGTCCTCATCAATAGAATTCATGTAAAGCTTAATCCTTGCCTTCCAAAGTGCAAACTTAGAGAGGTTGCACACTGGTGGTCTGGTGCTAGCATAATCTTTGTTCTGTGCCATGGTTTTGTTTAAAAATAAATATAATACAAAAGTAATAACTATCCTCTATAGAAGGTTTATCTTATCAAGGATCTTTTGGTTCAGGTGTTAGCCTGTTCAACCAGTCTGTTGAAGATTCAGATGTTGAATAACCAACCTCCCTCTGATACCAATTGAAAGTGAGGAAAAGATCTACCTTAACTCTAGAGGGGGGGGGGGTGAATAGAGTATTTTAAAATAATTCACAATTAAAATAGTACAGCAGTGGAAGACTTAAATTTATGTATATGTGTAAGGTACTTGCAGTGAAGTAAAAATTAAAGCAAGAAATAAAGAATCACACAGCACACAGCAAAGACAAACACACAGCAACCAGATGACACAAGGATCTATAGTAGTTCCCCAATAACCTGGGTACATCCACTCTTCTACCACCCTTGGTAGGAATCCACTACAGGAATAGTTGATCAGGTGTCCTGGGCACCAATGAGCTTTTGATAAGGTGCTCAAAAACCAAGACTAGATTTTTTGATAAGGTGTCTTGCCACCACTGAGTTTTGACAAGGTCTCAAAAAACAGTCTCAGAACTTTTGAAGGAAGTTTTGAAAAACCCTTTTATAGGAGGGAAAGGAAAAAGAAAGAAAGAGTTGAGTTGTTCTTCTCTATCAACAATCTGAGAGACGACAAGTGGATGATGATGTCAAAGCTCCCCCTGAGATCTGTAAGAGTTCAGGAAGGTGAGCTTTGCTAGGGTGATAGGTCTTCAGTTGCTTCAGATCTCCAGCAATTGATGATTTCAACAGATGCTGAAATGTTTGATGTCTGGAGTTCTTGATGTTGAAGCTTTTGAACACTTGAGGATTTGGAGTAGTAGCAGAAGATTTCCTCCACAGAAAACTTTCTTGTGTTCTTGAAGATTTGGAATTCAGTAAATTTGTAAATCTCAGAAGATGAACTCTTGATCAGAGAGTTTTTTGTTGTTCACTCTTCTGTATCTCTTTCAATCTAATTCTGCTGTATATCTCTTATCTCTATAATTGTATTGATCTGTTGTATTTTCAAAAACATATTCTGAAGGAGTATATCAGATTCTGACTTAGATGGCCGTTACTCAGTCATAAATGACTTCCATAAATGACAACTGTCTCTGGGGAAAGTCCTAAGCAACATTCCTTTTAGTCTTCCTTGAAACTTGCATCATATTGCTTGAAACGGCTAGAGAATCCTTTGCAATAAATGCAGAAAATAACTCTGGAATAATATGAATGAATTCCATAACTGTTCTTGAATTTGAATTCTGAAAGCGTCGATCTCTCACAGAAATCGTCGATCTGAGCTCTACGATCGTTGAACTGAGCTCAAAGATTGGATTTATACTAGAGACAGAAAACGT
This sequence comes from Platanthera zijinensis, assembly GCA_039513925.1. Classification (NCBI taxonomy): domain Eukaryota; kingdom Viridiplantae; phylum Streptophyta; class Magnoliopsida; order Asparagales; family Orchidaceae; genus Platanthera; species Platanthera zijinensis. Next base: position 74,655,699 of record CM077091.1, read on the forward strand.
CGACCTGAGCTCTACGATCATCGAACTGAGCTCAGCGACTTTGAAAATAGCTGAAGACAAAATGTCGATCTGAGCTCGAAGATCGTCGACCTGAGTTCGACGACTTACAGAGTTGAGCTCAGAGAACGTCGAATGGAGTTCGACGTTTCGTCGAACTGAGCTCGATGAAAATTGTCTTGTTTTAGTACTTAGTCCTGATCTCTGAGTGGTCCTGGGGGCAGCTCCAAACCTAAGTTCTAAGCCTTAGACTCATTCTAATTTGACCTTTTCAACTATACAACTAGGTCAAACAATTTTCCTAATAACATAGTGATCCTTGCCCAAATTAGTAATAGGGTGTTCCAACATCCTCCCTAAAGGTTCTGGTCGGCCAAGAGAGCCTTCCGAAGGTGCCTAATTAGCTCAGCTTTTGTCTTTGGAGGGGAAGAGTTCATTAGTTTCAGGGTGTGTGGTGGGACCTCCACGCTGAGACCTTGGGCCTGTCCCTTACGTTCCTAGTCTAGAGCCTAGATCGTTCGCTTGGGGGTAGTAGGTGTGCGATCACCCGTCTTTTGGGACCCGAACTCCATAGAAGTCATTTTTGGCTTCAACATTTATGGTACGGTTAGCGTGGAGAGTGACCAGCACAGAAGAACTCAGGCGAGCGTCATTGCTATAGACGAGGAACCAAGTGGCGACCAAGGTCATGCGCTGGTTCTTTGTATGTAAGGTCCTCACACACAGAGTCGTCCCACCTTATGGTTATAGTTGAAATCTCATAGTCTGGGGAGTAGGATTTGCACTTGTTTCAGGAAACAGACTTTTTATCTAATTAGGTCGCGCCTTAACTCGGGACCTTTTGCTTAAATATATATATATATATATATTATACTTATTTTGTTCGTCCGTGTTTAGTTACTCTCAATACGTCGTTGAGCCGATCGGAGTATAACCTTGGGGATAATGTCAACCTCGCAGGGTGATCTTATTTTCTTTTGTAATGCTTAGTTTACTAATAATTAGAATTTCAAGAAAATGTTCAATTTTATTACAATCGTCTAGATATTTACGACCTCTAGCAAATAGTGAGGGATCTATTTTTAATACGAAAAAAGAGGTAATGATAAGTAAAGTACTAAATGCAACTTACTTGCATCAACCCTAAAATTTCAACATCTTCCCAGACTTGATTGTTCATTGCTCAACACGACCTATTACACAATTTTATATGGCGCCTATCTCACCATGATGCAAAACCTCGCACTTTCACTTGCTTGATTTACATGGAAAAAAACAAGGATGCACTCTGAAAAAGAAAAAAATAGAAAAGCTAAAATAACAATGGGTTGTTGGTTGACTTGTTATGCCCCCCTTCGATATTAACTGATTAGTTCGTGAGTAAATGACAACATACCCTACTGTAGAACATATTTTATTAGCGTCATACTTTAAGCGGTCCGGGTTCTTTAAAATAAAGTGAAAATATGTTTGATTGAATTCAATTCTAAACTTCATTGTAATTCAAGCCTCGGCTAGTCCCAACATCTTGAAACTATGGCTTGCGTTTTGATGACTTCATTTTGCATATTGTGTTACTTTATATCTACTAACGATATGATCAGAAATGGTACTCCGAAATTGAACGACGTCTGTTATCTTATAACATTTTATGAGAGACTAGCACGCAAAATTTCAATACATTTTGAAGCGTTTTCATAGAAATAAAATAATAAAGATGTTCATCTTTAGTTTATTTATCTGGAACCACATGCTTGGGTGAATAGCTTAGTATCAATTATATTTGGTTTTTTGGGTTGTCAAGATTGTTTATGACTTCAATTTAGACGATAACCTTCGTGTGTATGACGTCTTTAGTACGCCTTGTTCCTATGAATGAGGCTTTGGTTTTTATTTAGGTGTTTGATATGGATGTGGAAGCTGTGATTTGAAAACAAAAAAGTTTTAAACAGCTATAATTTGGGTCTGATGCTTACCAGAGTCACATAACTATAATTTTGATTTATAAGTTTGTTGAGCAGGATAAAGCACCGGCCTTTGACTCAATCCCTAATTATCTTGAAGATAGTTTGGTTATGAAGGTTTCCGTTTGAATAACGTTATTTTCTCACTGTGTTTTATAATAGATTATTCCTTCAAAAATGTGCCTTGGAGAGAATATCATATGATCGACCCTGGTTCTCAAGAAGGTGGGCGTAGCAAGCAAGGATCCCTCGGTGGGAAAGCTCCGTACCAACTGGGAAGGTCCCTTTGTGGTGAGAGGGGTCCCAAAGTCCGGAGGGTATTATCTCCCGAACGGGGACGGGATACCGCTCGGTTGTGCCTGAAGCGGTGATGATTTGAAGAGATTCTATCCTTAGCATTTTTCATTCTTTCAATACTTGCAAATGTTATTGTGCCCTTCTAATATAATGAAATTTTAGGCGGTTTCTTCTACGGCATGAGAGTTAAATGGTTATTTGGAGAGGAGACCCCGAGCAGACCCGCTGACCAGGCTCTCATCAAGCTAGCAGGGCTGTAGGCTCACTCGGTGGTTGGAGGTTGTTTGGAGAGGAGACCCCGAGCAGACCCGCTGACCAGGCTCTAACCAAGCTGGCAGGGCTGTAGGCTCACTCGGTGGTTGGAGGTTGTTTAGAAAGGAGACCCCGAGCAAACCCGCTGACCAGGCTCTCATCAAGCTGGAAGGGCTGTAGGCTCACTCGGTGGTTGGAGGTTGTTTTGAGAGGAGACCCCGAGCAGACCTGCTGACCAGGCTCTCATCAAGCTGGCAGGACTGTAGGCTCACTCGGTTGTTGGAGGTTGTTTGGAGAGGAGACCCCGAGCAGATCCGCTGACCAGGCTCTCATCAAGCTGGCAGGGCTGTAGGCTCACTCGGTGGTTGGAGGTTGTTTGGAGAGGAGACCCCGAGCAGACCCGCTGACCAGGCTCTCATCAAGCTGGCAGGGTTGTAGGCTCACTCGGTGGTTGGAGGTTGTTTGGAGAGGAGACCTCGAGCAGACCCGCTGACCAGGATCTTATAAAGCTGGTAGGGATGTAGGCTCACTCGATGGTTGGAGGTTGTTTGGAGAGGAGACCCCGAGCAGACCCGCTTACAGGGCTCTCATCAAGCTGGCAGGGCTGTAGGCTCACTCGGTGGTTGGAGGTTGTTTGGAGAGGAGACCCCGAGCAGACCCGCTGACCAGGCTCTCATCAAGCTGGCAGGGCTGTAGGCTCACTCGGTGGTTGGAGATTGTTTGGAGAGGAGACCCCGAGTAGACCTGCTGACCAGGCTCTCATCAAGCTGGCAGGGCTGTAGGCTCACTCGGTGGTTGGAGGTTGTTTGGAGAGGAGACCCCGAGCAGACCCGCTGGCTAGGCTCTCATCAAGCTGGCAGGGATGTAGGCTCACTCGATGGTTGGAGGTTGTTTGGAGAGGAGACCCCGAGCAGACCCGCTGACCAGGCTTTCATCAAGCTGGTAGGGCTGTAGGCTCACTCGGTGGTTGGAGGTTGTTTGCAGAGGAGACCCCGAACAGAACCGCTGACCAGGCTCTCATCAAGCTGGCAGGGCTGCAGGCTCACTCAATGGTTGGAGGTTGTTTGGAGAGGAGACCCCGAGCGTGGCTCGTCCCCAGGTAGACCAGCTGCGCAGGCTCCCATCTAGCTGGCAGGTCCGAAGGCTCGCCGTTGGGGGAGAGGTCTGTTTCTTGGTCCTTGGTTCTGCACTCCCCCGAGCGCGGCTCGGCCCCGGGTAGACTCGCTATCCAGGCTCTCATTAGCTTGGCAGGACGGTAGACACATCTGGGAGGAAAGGATGTGGACTGGGAAAAGGTTTTTGAAATGGTTTGGTCCCATAGAAAATCTGGAAAGGGTGCAACACTTTTTCAAAAGGGGATAACCATAGTTTAAATCATATTTGAAATCAACATTTTTATTTTTGATAAACGGAGTAAGAATAATACCAATACATCACTTGATTTAGAACAGAAAAAGAATATGGGATATTTTGTTTCTTTTAATGCTGATTCTGCGAATATATAAAACGTTTGTGGGGAAACAAGATAATTGTGTTTATGTAATGTACGCTCGTTTTAAATAGTAGCTTCTTGCCTAGCAAAACATGTACCAACATTTTTGGCCTCCACATGAAATGGTAGCTTGGTTCGGTTTTTTACAAATAGATTTGTTTTGGAAGCATTTTCATGGTGAGTTATTTCTGATTTAATCCATGGTGCGGAGATCCCTTTATCTCCAAGTGAGAGATTCTCTCAAATTTTTCTTTGGGTCGGCTCCCACTCGCTAGATACTTGGGGTTTGACATTTCTTTCCGAGCTTGTACCAACCTCGAAAAGAGCGGGGATTGTGTACAACCCCGTATCTGGCCGAGTGGGATCCTCCCTAAGTGACAGACTTGGGGCGAGCTATGAGCGATGATGTGGTACAGCCCCGTTCGAAGACGCGCGAGTACTCGTGCAGACGCGCGGAAGTTTTACGAACATAAACTTCTTAATGCATGTACATATATGATATAATATATATAATGTAATATATATATTATATATTATATAATATATATTATACATATATATCTGATATGAGATATATTATATAATATATTATATATATATATGTGATATGAGATATTACGGGAAGGAGGTAAGAGGGCAGGCGGAAGATAAGTAGCAGGTGGGTGTTGGGTACAATAAAAAAAAGGAGAAAGGGGGAAAGCTGGGGCGGGTGAGGGGAGAGGAAGGAGCAGGAAAAGAGAAGAAAGAGGAAAAAGGAGGATTAAAAGAAGTGGGGGCTCGGTACAGGAGAGGAGGAGAAATAAGGAAGAAAAGAGGAGGGGGGGGACTTGAAAAGGAAGGGGAGCAGCAGGAGAAAGAGGGAGAGAGGGGCCGGGGTAGGGGGCCGCTCCATGTCGTGAGGAAGAGGGAGAGAGAGAGGCCGGGGTAGGGGGCTGCTCCACCTTTTTTCTTTCTTCCTCCATTTCTCCTGCTGCTCCCCTTCCTTTTTAAGTCCCCCCCTCCTCTTTTCTTCCTTATTTCTCCTGCTGCTCCCCTTCCTTTTCAAGTCCACCCCTCCTCTTTTCTTCCTTATTTCTCCTCCTCTCCTGTACCGAGCCCCCACTTCTTTTAATCCTCCTTTTTCCTCTTTCTTCTCTTTTCCTGCTCCTTCCTCTCCCCTCACCCGCTCCAGGTTTCCCCCTTTCTCCTTTTTTATTGTACCCAACACCCACCTGCTACTTATCTTCCGCCTGCCCTCTTACCTCCTTCCCATAATATCTCATATCACACACATATATATAATATATATATTATATAATATATCTCATATCAGATATATATGTATAATATATATATTATATAATATATAATATATATTACATCAGATATATTATATCATATATGTACATTCATTAAGAAGTTTATGTTCGTAAAACTTCCGCACGAGTACTCGCGCGTCTTCGAACGGGGATGTACCACATCATCGTTCGTAGCTCGCCCCAAGTCCGTCACTTGGGGAGGATCCCGCTCGGCCAGATACTGGGTTGTACACCTAAGGTTTTGTCATGACTTGGTCATGACAAAACCTCTCCTAGGGGTCTGGTCGAAAATGGGATGTTACAAATCCCAATATACAAAAATAAAAATTTTGTCCCCGAAATTAAGGTTAAGCCTACTGGGGTTTCTACTGGAATAGATTAAATTGTAACATCCCTACGGTTTAAGGTATACCTGACTTAAAGAGTTCCGGATATTTTTGCTGCATCAAGTCCTGTGGCTCCCATATATGCTCCTCCTGCCCATGATTTTTCCACAGAACCTTGACTAACGGAACCTTGTTACGTCGCAAGACCCGCACTGCCGTATCATCGATCCTGATCGGCTCCAAGTTTAATGATCGATCTGACGCCACCGGGCCGTCTGCTGTGGAAATCAGCTGCTTAGGGCATAACAGAGCTCTCCGTAGTGAGGAGACGTGGAAGACGTCATGCAATCCTGCTAACTTCGGCGATAGCTCTAGTCTATAAGCCAAGGGGCCGATCCGCTCCAGGATACTGTAAGGCCCCATATATCTCGGACTGAGCTTCTTCTGCCCACGAACCCGCGAGACTCCGTGCATCGGCCGTATCTTCAAGGAAACTCGGTATCCCACTTGGAACTCCACCTGACGATGCCCCACATTGTAATATTTGGCCTGCCTACTCTGGGCTTCCAACATCCTGTCCCGGATCAATCTAATCTGAGCATCCATATCCCCCACAAACTCCGAGCCTAGTGCCTGCGGATCCTCATCCTGAACCCATGATAGTGGGGTCCTGCACCTCCATCCATACAATGCCTCGTATGGAGCCATACCTATGCTGTATTGATGGGCGTTGTTATACGAAAACTCGACCAGTGGCAGCAACCTCTCCCAAGGCTCGCCGCAGTCCAAAATACACAGGCGTAAAAGATCTTCCAGTGTACGATTGGTGCGCTCCGTCTGCCCGTCGGTCTGAGGGTGAAAAGCCGTACTGAATGTCAACCGAGAACCCAGATGGGCCTGAACTGACCTCCACTCCCTGGATATAAACCGCCCTTCCCGATCCGAAATGATAGTCTTAGGCACCCCATGATAACACACAAACTGCTCAATAAACCACCATACTAATACACCAACCGGGGTGTCTTTCACTACTTGAATGAATCTGGCCACCTTCGTTAGCCTGTCCACTATCAACAAGATCGAGTCATTTCCCGTACGGGATCGAGGTAGCCCATGTATGAAATCCATGGCTACATCCTTAAATTTCCACTCCAGCATCGGAAGTGGCTGCAGCAAGCCAGCCGGATTCCTACACTCGTCCTTTACGAGTTGGCAGGCCTCGCAATGCGTCATAAAGTACGTAATGTCTTTCTTCATACCCGACCAGTACATCATCCTCTTCAATTTTTTTACCATCTTGGTGATTCCCGGGTGCACCGAGTATCGGCTGTAGTGAGCTTCCGTCATAATGTCCTCCCAGATTTTGCCTCCTGCCGATATGTAGACCCTGCCTCTGAAACATAGGAGACCATCCCTCAAAGAGTAATCACCTGTCATGCCTTCCTCCAAGGCTCTGAATATCGGCTTAGCCCTCACATCCAGCTTCTGCCCATCTCTGATGCAGTCCCGAATATCATTAGTTGTAACCATCGATTCCAGGTACTCTATGTATAACTCCGGGTCATCCTCGGACACTAGTGATATCTGCATCTCCTCGAATGATTTAACCAACTCCAAGGCCATCAGCTACGGGCCTACTCCTGACGTACTCGATCTCTGACACAAAGCGTCTGCGACCACGTTTTCCTTCCCTGGATGGTAGTGTATGGTATACTGGTAGTTCAACAGAAACTCCACCCAGCGTCTCTGCCTGATGTTTAACTCCTTCTGTGTGTCTACGTATTTCAAGTTCTTGTTGTCCTAAAAGATGTCACAGTGAACTCCGTAGAGGTAGTGCCGCCAGATCTTAAGAGCAAAAACAATTGCCCCCATCTCCAAGTTGTGCACGGGGTAGGTCTGCTCATGCTGCTTCAGCTGACGGGAGGCGTAGGCTATTACGTGCCCGTTCTGCATCAGAATGACACCCATCCCTGATAGGAAGCATCTGTGTACACCTAAAATCCTTCCTTCCCTGAAGGAAGAGCAAGGATGGGAGCCGAGGTAAGACGATCCTTCAGCTCCTGAAAAGCAGATTCGCATCGTGGCATCCAAATAAAAGGAGACACTTTCTTCGTCAGAGATGTAATAGGGAGGGAAATCTGAGAGAACCCCTTTACGAACTTCCGGTAATAACTGGCAAGTCCTAAGAAACTTCGAACTTCCGAGGCCGTCTTTAGTGGTGGCCAATCCCGTAATGCCTGGACCTTCGCCGGATCTACTGTCAAACCTGCTCCACTAATGACATGACCCAAAAAGGCCACCTCCTTTAGCCAGAACTAGCATTTGCAGTACTTGGCATACATCTTATGCTCTCAGAGCTTCTCCAAAGTCAAGGCTAGATGCCTCAGGTGCTCCTCCTCCGACCTCGAATAGATAAGGATGTCGTCGTTGAATACAATAACAAAGACATCTAGATACTCTTCGAACACCCGGTTCATCAAGGTCATGAATGCGGAGGGTGCATTCGTGAGCCCGAAAGGCATCACGGTAAACTCATACAAACCATATCTGCTGCTAAAGGCCATCTTTGGGATGTCCTCCTCCCGAATGCGAAGCTGGTAGTACCCCGATCTCAGATCCAGCTTTGAGAACCAATGGGCTCCCTCCAGCTGGTCAAATAGCTCATCTATCCTTGGCAAGGGATAAGTATTCCGGACCGTCAACCTGTTTAAGGCCCGGTAATCTATACACAGTCGAAGAGTCCCGTCCTTCTTCTTGACGAATAACACCGGAGCTCCCCATGGTGAAGAGCTAGGCCGAACGAACCCGACCTCCACTAACTTCTGAAGCTGGCTTCAAAATTCCACCAACTCCTTCGGGGCCATTCGATAGGGAGCTCTGGATAATGGCTTAGCCCCCGGTATGAGCAGAATCTGGAAGTCCCTCTCTCGGTATGGTATCCCTGGTAGCTTCTCCAAAAAAACATCAGCAAAGTCTCGTACTACTGGAATATTTGAAATGGAGTCCTTCGCCACGACCGCCTCAAAAAGAACCTGATAAACCTCCTCCCCCTGCAGATGGGCCTTGATGGCCAGCACAGGTGATAATAATATGCGGGGTGCTGGTATAAGACCTTCGATAACGATGAAGGAGTCCACGCGCCTCACAGTGATCCTCTTCTCCACATAGTCAATCTGGGCATGGTTCCAGTACAGCCATATCATTCCCAGGATCAGATAATAATCTGGCATCCTCAGGATTGTCACTGGTACCTCAAATGCCTTCCCGCCAATCTCCACCTCCATATTGCAATGAGCAGAGTTCATTAGCTCAGATCCATCGGGTAGGCGCTCCCTCATTTCCTTTCTGGTGAACTGCTCCACACCTGCTAGTCCTTTCACGAAATCTTATGACACAAATGAGTGCGAAGAACCGGTGTCGAAGTGCGTGTGAGCGGGCTTGCCGCCGATAAAAACTATGCCTGAGGTAATTAAGTTTCTTAGTATTCTGGTTATAGTTGTCTTCTCTTAGTTTCTAACAAGGCTATGTCTAAAAAACTAGTTCCTAGGAAGGGAGAGAAAAATTTAACCGTACTGACATACCTGCGATAACCTGCTCCGGGTTCCGGGGCTGTGTCAAGTCTAGAGCATACACCTGCTCCCTCTCTGTCCTGTGGCCTCGGCCCTAATATCCTCGTCCTCGATCGTGTCCTCGGCCGCCAAATTGTCGGGGAGGTGGGGTGCCCTGAAGTGCTGGTGAGGGTGCTCGCCTCATAGGATAGTTCCTCTTGATATACCCCGGCTGATTGCACTGAAAGCTCACCGGTGCCTGCTCTGCTATCCTTGGCATCTCCAGCATTTGTAAGGGCTGGGGAGCCAATACCCACTGACTCCTCTGCTCCTGACAAATCTCCTGACGAGGTTGATCCCCGTTCCTTCTCTCCCCAATAACCTGGCCTCGAGGACGTTCTCTACGACCTATAATCACTGCATCGTCAACCGGTCTCTTCCAGCTCTTGACTATAAGCTGATCCGCTTCTTTATTTTTAGCCATCTCCAGAATCCTGGCAAAACTCCCCTCTAAGACGAAGAGGAGGGCCTGTCTCATGTCGTCTTGCAGCCCCTTGTAAAACCTCCTGGCATAGCCAGCGTCATCCAACTGATAAGCGTCCGTATAGTGGGCCAGGTGAGTAAACTCTTGATAATACTCCAGCACCATCTTGTTCCCCTGCCTCAACCGCAGGAACCTATCCTCCAGATCGTCCCTTGCCGACTGAGGTACGAAATGTACCAAGAGCACTGCTCTAAACTCCTCCCAAGTAATATCTGCGAAATCCATACCCCCAAAGGTGGTGTCCAGCTATGACTTCCACCACCTCTTCCCATGTGACTCCAGGTAGGAGACTGCCAAAGCAACCGCCTCCTCAGTAGGGCATCGAATCCCCGCAAGCATCTCATAGATGGTATCCAACCATTCCTTCGTGCGTACTTCCGACTCCGTCCCCAGGTAGGATGGAGGGGAAAGTCCTCGGAAGACACTCATCCAGTTGACCCCGGGGTTTGGCTGTGGAGCCGGGGCTTGCTGAGCTCTGAAGGCCTCCATAATGGCCATCAGTGTTTGCCCCATCTACGTCTGCTAGAACGGAGCTGGAGCCGGTGGAGGTGGGACCACATTCGGAGCCTGAGGTGTCCCCTGCTGTGGAGTAGGGCTCATCGCAGGCTATAAGGAAAAATTCCATTCGTTAGACAGTGTATGGAAGGAATATAAGAAAGGGGTAAGATTGGACTTTATATGTGATTTCCTTATGGGCACACCACAGCTTCCGCTGCTAGTTTGTCCGCAAACTAAGCTCGCACGGGGGTGGCCCAAGGTTTTGTGGACTACTTCTCTTTCGATCGAGGTCTCCTTTGATACCACTTCTAAGGCCCCATTTTTTTTCCTTTTAAACCACCGGGGTCTTATGCCCAGAATTGTTGCTTTGCGGTGGCACCGACACTCGGGAAGGCTGCCACTACAAAACACCAATTCTGTCGGCCTTTTTCGATCACAACAGAGAGAGAAGTAAATATAACATGTCCACATAATCATATATGAAAGAAGATCACAGTAAGTCCATCAATATATAGAAAGAAGACAGAGTACTGCAAAAGACCAGTACAAATGAAATAAAAATGGGCTTAAGCCCGGTAACTCAGATCCTCACTACATATCACTCGCGGAAGCTATAAGATAGTACTAAACACTCACGGAGCTAGTCACATGTACTCTGGAACTAGACTGGCCCACCTCCATGCGCACCGTACTCCGCTAGTGTTGGTCCCTGTCTCTCATCCGGAGCTCCTGTAATGTTATGGTTCGAAAACCATTAGTCATAAAGACTAAGTCCTATCATCCCCTACCCCTACCCCCACGACTCCTAGGCATCGAGCAGAGAGGAGGAAAGGGAAGTTACAATGGTGGAGAATAAGCAAGGCGGGTGACAACGGAACTAGTCTAGCAGTAAATATATATTGTATAAGTAACTAAGTTTGAAAGGTACATCTAGCAGTTCTAAAATAGTGAGCAGTAAGGTAAACATGCAGTAAATAAATATATAAATGAAAGGACAAGTAGAAATTAAATATGTAACCTTAACTTATATGAATGCCCATACAAACTTATAAGTTAAGAGGTCTTCTGCAAGGCTCCCATCGTATAAAAAGTCCCATACCGATTTATACGTTGGGGCGTCGGTTGTATGCAAATATGAGTATAGTGATATGCTATGCCATGATTCATGCAAGAGCAACTCACGCACACGACTCTATGCGCACAGACCTTTAGTTCCCCCAATTCGGGCAGCTAGCTTCACTCCCAGGAACCTTCATAGTGGCAAATGGAGATAGTGAGTCGGCCCCCCACTCCTTGGCGGGTATCCACACTACCGGGCCTAGCCCTTCCGTACTCCCTTAGAAGAACACAACCTAGAGTATCCGCGTACTAGTGCTGGCTGTATCCACCAGACTTTCTTTGGCTAAGTGTCCCATACCGCCGAGTCTACGTACCGACGTCGGTGTGAACGATAGTCAAATACCAAAGACCCACCACCTTATTCTGTATTTAAACCCTCGAGCCCTCGGCTCCTCGGACTGTCCCGTCCGTGCATCTACCTTCAGAAGCTACTGACTGAAAGACAATTAAACCAACCTACTCAACCTCCCTAACTACCGGGGTTTGTGAATGTGAAACTCTTGTTATATTAGTTGCTCTTTTAGTTTATTATTTCTACGGTTTACGTTAGCCCAGGACTGCCCCCGGCATACCCCGTGAAGGGCTCTCAAAGGGCACTAGGAACTATGATGGTAGCTGAAGCCCATCGTTCTCTTTCGCAAGGCACTTACTTTTATTGGTTAATACCCATTACCTGATCCCCTTTAAATTACTTCGGATCTAACCCTAGTGTATTAAGACTCTTCCGCTCCTACCGGGAAGGACGATCTTTCGTCGATCCCGAGCACCTCTTATGACTAGACAACCTACCACCCTATCCCTGTCTTGACCCCTGAGGGTACATTCTTATTCATTCCTAGTAATCTTGCTAATACTCCAATCCCCAAGATCATTTTGCACCTCAATATAACTTATGCAGTTTCGACTAAACGCAGACCATTCTAAGCTATATGAGATGCATAAAGGGAGGTACATCAAATTATCTTCCAAAATTCCTATAAAATTTACTGGAGGTCTATCATGTCCTACTTAGTCTAAAATCAGAGATTCATAATTTTCCTAATTTAACCTATATTTAATTATTTTCTTCCAAAACTATAATATGGTGATTTTTAACATGAAGTACACTTTTCATGTATGTATAAGGCTCCACAAAATTATGACAAATACTAAACAACAAATTAACGGCAAATACAAATTTCATATAATTTTTGCAAGGTTTAAATCATTATTCCTTAGTTTTGGAATATTTTATAAATCATAAATTAAAGGGGCAAGTAATGCATTTAAGCTTCCAAAAATTATTCAAAAATTCCAGTATGACAATTTATACCCTACAAATATCCTGACATAGTTTCAAAATTTTACAGCAATAAATGAGCTCTGAATAAATTATTTACAAAAATTGCCTTTTTTTCATACTTGTAAAAGAAGTACTAAAAATAATGTTCCAAAATTCTCAATTAAATTTCCAGGGGTTCATACTAACTTTAAAACTACACTACCCAAGTTTCATCACAGTTCAGTGAGTTTTAATAACTTTTTCTATCACTACAAGATTTGTGCCCTAATTTAGGGTTAGAGTTTTGAGGGACTTATTCACTTTAAAATCCATTTAGATTTCTGCCAGAGGATTCTAGCTACCCTAGAATCATCTCCACCAAGTTTCAAATCATATCAAGGTCATTTGACCACCTGCCCTTCACAAATCACCAAGAACCATCCTTAGGGTTTGGCCTTAGATCCTAGGGCAAATTTACCCCAATCCACACCATCTTCCATGGGGGGGGGGTGCTAGAAATCATGCCTAGTCAGTGGTCAAAATCTCAGCCTTTGTTGAGGTAATTTGACCACCCAAATCACAAAGTTCACTTTTGACCTAAAAACCCCTAAATAGGGCAAAGCTTAGGTTTGTTCATTTCTAATCTAAAACATCTCCAAATGATATGAAAAATTATACAGGGCCTTATGATGAATCCAGGGACCACTCACCAAAATCTGGGAGGGTTTGGAAGTCATTAGGCTACATAATTAATTTATATAAGGATTATTAAATTTTTTATAAAAACTATAGAAATATATTCTCCAAAAATTCTGATTTTTGGATATATCCTAGGTATGACTAATAATAGCCCATACCCCAAATTTAAAGTCATCTGGATGTCTGGATTGATGTGGGCATCCAAATCAATCTCAGGATAGCCGTATGGATAGACCTTACCAAAATGAGTGTTGTGGTCTAACCAGGACTCCAAATTGCGTGAAATAAATTTTAAATTAATTTAGACATCAAGGGCTACATTTTCTATGTTGATCACATTTTCTGTACAAGGGTATAAGTATTTTTAAAAATTAAATCCATACACTGTAATTATAATCACAGAAAAAACATTAAATAGAATAAAATTCTTGCACGAATCTTAAAGCAGCATCCAAGGGATGCTGCTCATCTTCAAGCTCCAGCCAAGGGACGAGATTAGCCTGACTTGGAGCTAATTCACGACATTGCCGTCGGCCATCCAGCCTCCTCTATGGCCGACCACCGCCACCACCACCTTCGTTGAGGTGGTGGCCATCGCCGGGCGGCGGCACGGCCGCCGGAGAGGTGCATTCCGGCGAACCGGAGTGCTATGTTCTTGCGAAAAAAAGTCAGGAAGAGAAGCTCTTCTCGATCGGGATTAGTTGAGCCCGATTTTTAATCCTAAGGAAAGCTATGATCTACCCGTAGAGAGAGAGGAGGGGAAGACCTTGTTCGCAGGCTGGAGGCATGTAGATCGACGGAAAGCCATTTCCGATGGTGGTGCCGCTCGACTTCTCTAACAACACGATGGAAGGGCTCAAAATCTTCAGGTAAAGGCTGGGAAACGTTCCTCTTAGGCCACTGATGGTGTTTAAAGGATCAGTTAAGGAGGGGAGAGGCCAAAACTTCAATGGCCATTAATGCCATTGAAAGCTTGGCTCAACTAGGGAGGAGGTGGGGTGAACCTGGCTTAATCATGCCAATTAACGGATGGAAACTCCTCCTCTTCCCTAGAGGAGTTGAATCCAGCCATTAAAGAGGAGGGGAAGGGGGCCACGACATCAAGTGCAATTACTAGCCGTGAAAGCTGGTTCTCGGCCATGGCCGAAAACGTTCTTCATTTTCAAAGACGACGGCCACGTGGCATAACTCTACTTGACTGGTCTACATTTTAAAATAAGACTTAATTAGGTCTTAATAAAAGATACGGCTAATTAACACCTACTGGCCCACTTCTCGAAATGTACCGGTTCAACTAAACTAGCAATAGGCCATAAATTTCAGAAAATTTCCAAGTAAAATGGCATTGAGTTAGCTCAGCTCACTCAACGCCATCCACCCTATGGCAATGAGTGAGCTCAGCTCACTCAACGCCATCCTTCCTATGATGTTGAGTGAGCTCAGCTCACGCAACGCAATCCAGACTACGGTGTTGAGTGAGCTCAGCTCACTCAACGCCATCCAGAATACGGCGTTGAGTGAGCTCTGCTCACTCAACGCCATCTAGTCTACACAGGATGGCATTGAGTACAGTCAGTGCACTTAACGCCATTCAGCTTATGGCGTTGAGTGCACTCGACGCACTCAACGCCATCTAGCATGAAAGATGGCGTTGAGTGTAGTCAGTGCACTCAACGCCATTCTGCTTATGGCATTGAGTGCACTCGACATACTCGACGCCAGCCAGCCGTTGGCGTTGAGTGCACTCGACGCACTCAACGTCCAATCCAAAATCCTGTTTTAGGCAAATTTTCGACCTACTATTTGCAGACCAAGGTGATTTCCACCTTGAGCCCGGGTCACTTGGCCTTCTTGGGCTTCCTAAGGTTTTGTCATCACTTGGTCATGACAAAACCTCTCCTAGGGGTCTGGTCGGAAATGGAATGTTACATATTAGGCTAGCCCTAAAGAATCTCACTACTCTACTGCTAAGAGGATTTTGAGGTATCTTAAGGGCACACTAGATCTTTGCCTATGGTACCCTAAAAATAGGGATTTTGAACTAACAGGCTATTCAAATGTAGATTTTGTAGGTTTAAAAGAGGATAGGAAGAGCACTTCAGGCACCTGTCAGTTCTTAGGAGGAAGACTAGTGTCTTGGTGCAGCAAAAAACAGACTAGTGTTGCAATCTCAACAGCTGAGTCAGAATATATCTCAACAGGTAGCTATTGTGCACAGTTACTGTGGATTCAGTATCAGATCCACGACTACAACATTAAGATAAGTAAAACCCCCATGTTCTGTGATTCTACAAGTGCAATCTAAATTACTGGGAATCCTATCTCTCATAGTAGGACTAAGAATATTGAGAATATGTATCATTTTATTAGGGAGCAAGTGGAAAAGGAAGACATCAATCTTGAGTTTGCCCCCACAGGAAAGCAAGTGGATGACATCTTTACTAAGCCACTAGATGAAGTCAAGTTTAACACCTTCAAGTTTGAGTTGGGTATGCTGAACTTGGTATAGCTTTAGTTGCACCTATTTTTATTTCTATTACAGGACTCACTTTTCTTACAAGTTAATAAGTATCTCAAGTGATATCAAGACAATCAAGTCTTTCAATTGGTATCAAGACTCAGATGGACTCAAGTGTCCAGTAAAGAGAATGACAGCAGATGCTCCAGTCAAGGGGGAGCAAGTCAATATGCTCATGTTAAGGGGGGGAGCAAGTCCAACGTCTGTAATAGTGGATCAAAGATCAACAATGCTGATTAGAATGTCTTCAGAACAATGCACAGACTGAGGGGGAGATCAACCCTAGTGGATGAATGCTGCTGAGAAGTCAATATGATGTAGGAGAAGAAGAAAAGCCAAAACCTCCTTTACTACAGCTGTATTCTGCTAAAGTTTTAAGTGGTATGAGGAGTGGCATTGGCTCTAGTGGATCAATGGACCACTCAAGAGTCAAGTGGCTGCAGTGATGTGTTATATCAGTGGTATCAACACAAGAGGTATGTTCTCTAGCCAACTAGTTTGATCCCTAGTATAGTGGAATTAGGCTTGGGTCAAGAGATATGTTCTCCCCTGATCCTAACACCTCCCTCACTAGATAACTATTTTCTTTTGAAGTAGCCATAAAGGGGGAGATGTGGAGGCAATACTCAGATAGGGGGAGATGTGGAAAACAAATGTGTAAAGTAATACTTGACATGACCAGGTCATGTTAAGTAAGTGCATATTACTTGAAAAAATTCAAGTAGTATGAGGAGTGCAATGACTACATGTTAATCCATAACATATTACTTGAATCCATGTGGTTTGAGGAAAGCAAGTGGCAGAGAAAAGTGCATATTACTTGAGAAAATGCTCAAGTGGTATGAGTAAGCAATGACTTGACATGTTGAGTCAATGCATTTAAATAGAGAACAATGAATTGTTATACTGGTAATTCAAGTGGTATGAGAAAGCTACATCTTCTAGCTTACAACTGCTTTGAATTAATGTGCTTTATGTGACAATGCTTTTTAGTATTACTGTGTGTTCTGCCTTCTTCAAATAGGGAGAGATTGTTGGGAATATTGCCCTCAATGTTCTCTAGATTTAAAGAGGCATCACAATTAATAATAAGAACATAGTTGTATTTGATGTTATTCAAGTTTATTATGTGCAGGATATTCCTTGGAACAAGTTTAGATAGGTTGTCTAGGTGATTATGACAGGTGGTCACAAGGTAGAAAGGTGGAGAGATAGAAATCTATCTAAATCCGCAGGTGTTGAGTGAAGCAAGTTAACTAAATGCCAGATGTCAAGGAAGGATGTTGGAAAGACTGAAAATTTTCTAAATCCACATGTGTTGAGTGTAGCCAATTCACTCAACGCCAGATGCCAAAAAGTGCTGAGTAAAACATGGATTGTCAAATCCCAATAGTTTGCAAAGAAGATATGTGGCTAAGTCCATATGTATTGAGTGAAGGCAGTTCACTCAATGCCATATAACGAGAGGCGTCGAGTAAATCTCAGAATGTCAAAGCTTCAGCATTGACAGTGAAGATATCTGGTTAAGTCCAGAAGCATTGAGTGAGGATAGCTCACTCAACGCCAGATGAGCAGAAGTGTTGAAGAAAATTAGGACACTCATAGCCTGACTATTGGCAAATCAAAAATTTGGCTAAGTACAGAAGAGTCGAGTGAGGACAGCTCACTCGACTTTATAAGAGATAAAGCGTTGAGTGGAGCTAACACTATCAAAGCCACTAATAATCTGTCAAGAATTCTAACTAAGTACAGAAGCATTGAGAGAAGCCATTTCACTCAATGCTAAGACAAGAAAGCATCGACAGACCAATGTTTAGTCAAAGCTTAAGATGAGATAGACAGAAAAATCTTTCTAAGTACAGAAGCATTGAGTGAAGCCAGTTCACTCAATGCCTCAGCAAGATGGCAGGCATTCACAGAAGCAGCTAAGTCCATAGGCATTGAGTGACGAAGGCTAACTGAAAGTCTTGTTTTCAAGGTCAACTAAATACCTAGAGGGGGTGAATAGGTTTTTGGCCTACTTTTTAAATACTCTGACCTATATCTGATTTCCTGTTCTTAGTGATTAATTGATTTGATCTTTCAAGAACAATCACATATAACTCAGATATTTTTATAATGGTTCCCCAATCTTGGGTACGTCCACTGTCCCTCTCTGCCTTTCTAACAGTGTGTTAGACAAGGCTCTTCACCAATTCCTCAGCTCCTTAAGAGCTTACAACACGATCCTGCAGGAGCACTCAGTCTTATCCAAGACCTACAACTCGGGCACTAAGCCCTACCACTCAGATTCCAACTGGATCCTACCTCAGCCTTTATTACATAGGCCTACACTCAGGCACTAAGCCTTACCACTCAGATTATAACAATAAACCTACTCTCAGATCTACAATAGATCTTACCTCGGCCTTTATAGTACAGGCCTACACTCAGATTCCCTAAAGAACTCACCCTCAGATCCCAAATTGGATCTTATAGAGAATGTCAAAGAGATAAAATACTCAGACACCAGAGAAAGTTCTCGGTGTCTATCTCCCTGGACTGAGTAGATATCAGCCCTATCTTCATCTTCACAGCAACAAGTTGAAAAGAAATCTTCACTTGAATCCCGACTTGTTCTAGAAGCAGCTTGTAGAGATCTCTGCTTCTTCTTTTTCAGGAAGTAATCCTGATCTTGCTGTCGTAGATGAGTATTGCGGTAACTAACTCTTTTCGCGTTCAGGTTCTCTGAACTGAACTTCTTCTTCTGGCTCGGAAAAAAAACAAGGAAGAAGATGTCATCCAGCCGCAAGATTATGAATCCAGAGAACCCTTATTATGTCTCTTCTTGGTGATTCTGATTGTTGTTGATTTCTCGATCTGATCCTGTTCCTTTTATTGTCTGTCGACCAATGTCTCATTGAGCAGTGGGCCCCACCAGAATTGGTGGCTGTGATTTTTCCATTCAGCCACTACTTTCCATTGACGGCTGATTCAATGGCTCTTTGCTTTGTGTGGGCCCCAGCGAGAAATCTCTTTCCTAGTGCAGAAAATCATGACAGCTGGCCCCAAGCGCCTCTAGTAGCATTCGCTCAATATTTGAACATGCTTTGACTTTGTTGACTTTGCTGACGTCACCATCTTTCTGGACTTAGACAAAATCAAGCATTAGTAGCGAAGGAGTTGAGTGAATATGCCACTAAGGAATGAGACTAGGGTCATATTTTACTTTCAGAAGGTGTGTTCCATAAATCCTTAGTTCGACGAACTTAGAACTCAGTTCGACGAACTCAGAGCTCAGCTCGACGAAAAGTGAAAGCTCAGTTCGACGAAATCAGAGCTCAGTTCGATAAACTCAAAGCTTAGCTCAACGAAGAGTGAAAGCTCAGTTCAATAAACTTAGATCTCAGCTCGACGAAAGTAAAATCAATCAACGCATTTGGACATAGCAAAATTTCTGTGTCAAGAAGAACACTATAGCTCTGATTGACTAGATTCAGTCAATGCTATAGCCCCAGGGTGTTGAGTGAGTAAGCATCACTCAACTCCTAACTACTGAGACAGATTTTGTCCCATGGCGTTTAGTGAGTAAGCTACACTCAATGCCTAACTACTTAGATAGATTTTCTATCTCATGGCATTGAGTGAGTGAGCTACGCTCAACGCCTAACTACTTAGACAACGTTGAGTGAGTAAACTTCATTCAATGCCTGACTACTTAGACAAATTTTAAGTCTCATGGCGTTGAGTGAGTAAGCTTCACTTAATGCCTATGGACTTGGTCAAAATTTACCTACTTCTTCTTAGGCTTAGCCTCTCACACCTTTTAGTTGTATGACATTGAGTGAGAAGACTTCATTCAATGCCTGTGGACGTAGCCATATTTTCAGCTTGCCAATTGTTTGGCTGACTATACTCAATGATTTTACTTACCTAGCGTTGAGTGAATAGACTTCACTCAATGCCTGTGGACTTAGGCAAATCTTCTGCCCTTCCAGCCACTTCTTTGAGTCCACCTGCCAAATCTTGGTCACAAGAAATATCCTGCTCACATGAACTTACACATACATCAAATACAGCTGTGTGTATCTCATTGACCTATTTGACATCATCAAATCAGGGCCATTGAGATTAATGGACCCAACAATCTCCCCTTATTTGAAGATGTCAAAACTATTGATCAGTTTCCTTAGTCAATGAAATACACAATCACATGGGCAGTAAAAATTTATTAAATTCAATGAGATGATGGTTTACTTACTTCTCCTAGATTGTTGTAGGGTGGGTGTTAACATAGAGGTTTACCTCTCAGCTTGATCCTTTCTTGATCAATTTCTTCTCCCCATGACTTTCTCCCCTTGTATTTTTGCCATGTTGGGGCTTTATCCTTTCTTGAGCTTGTCTCTCCCCCTTGGATACTACTTGAACTTGATCAACTTGATTAATCTCTTCTCTCCCCCTTTTTGACTTCTTCAGATAGTCAGGGAGGTGCACCAGTTCTTTTTCTCCCCTTATGTTCTCCCCCTAGTTGATGTAGATGAGGCTAGTAGTGAAACTGCTAGCTTGCTCCTTATATAGGGCTGACTTTAGTCCTATAGTTGCTGGACTTGCCCCCCCTCAATAAGGGCATCTGCTCTCATCTTGTTCTTGATTTCCACTAGGTCTGCATCACCGGCAAGAAGAACAAGCCTGTACAAAAAAAAAATACCTTAGGGAGTATCTGAAGATATTCTATGTTTAACATACCCAATTCAATCTTGAAGGTGTTGAACTTGGCTTCATCTAGTGGCTTAGTGAAGATATCAACCACTTGTTTATCAGTGGAGACAAACTCTAGGCTAATGTCTTCTTTCTCCACCTGCTCCCTAATAAAATGATACTTAATCTCTATGTGCTTAGTCCTGCTGTGTGAGACAGGATTCCTAGCAATAGAAATGACACTAGTAGAATCACAATAAAGAGGAGTTCTACTTATCTTAATATTATAATCTTCGAGCTGATGCTGAATCCACAACAATTGAATATAACAGCTGCCTGCTGAAATGTACTCTGACTCTGCAGTTGAGATAGTCACATGGGTTTTGATGGGCTAAAACCCGAATAGGCAAGCATACCTGTCGAATCGTAGTATCAAGGTCGTATTTAAACTCGGGGCAGGCAAGTACTATTACTCATAACAAATCTATTATCCTACCGAACGATTCATGAGTTAGAAAATTAAAATAAACTAAACTAATTTTTAGACAAAAAAACTTATAATAAAAAGCTAGCACCCGATCAGTGAATCACCATGAAATGAGATAAGGCAAAAAGAGTATAGTTTTATCTTTGCAAATCAAACTCGACCGTGACGGATCCGAAAATAAGACAAAATCTCACTAGAGCATTAAGTCCCCTAACTTATAGACACTTTGATCGAAATCTCTTTACAAATCAAAGAAGCCTAAAGTTGCATTATCGAGGTGATTCGCACTATTGGATTTGACTCCAATCCGGAGGATTTACGTCATCCTATCTCTAGGGTTGCGTTCAACTCCTTCCTTCCTTGAGTGATCTTTCACATTCACGAGCCTCTCGGCTACTCAAATATGAGATCGGATGCCTACTACCGTATACCGGAATACGGAGTCGACACGATAAAAATCAAGGAAGGATCGAGCATAAAATAACAAAAATAAAACTAAGATATAAAATAAACTCTCATCTCACTCCATGGATCCTCACGATTGAATGCTAGGTAAAGTTAGTTACTCATGATTAAAAGAGAAGATAAGATAAAATAAGAGAAAACCATTTTCATTGCTTGATAAAAAAGAGTACACGAAAAATAAAAACACTATATTAAAGAGAAAGAAAATTGCAATAATAAAAGAAACAACAACAAGTAAAGAAGAAAAGAACTACTAACACTCTTGAACTAACACTCTCTACCAAAAACTACTTAACTTCAAACAAGAGGGAAGGGGTTCCTTTTATAGGAGAGGAGGGAAGCTTCTAGATGGAAATGAAGAGGGGGAATCCAAGGGGGGTGGCCGGCCACTTTAATGGGAGGAGGTTCATGCATTCATTTAATAGAGGAGAGAGATGATAGCTACATGCATTGTATTGTATTGGAGGGAAGTGAATTATAAAATATAAAACAAACAAGGGGAATGAATGGGTTTAAATGAGAATTAAAGAGGGGAAAAAGGGATGGATGAGAAATAAAGAGAGGGGAAGAAAATAATAAAGGAGAGAGAGAGGGGAGTGGCCGGCCATTTCATGGGGAAAACATGCATGCATGTAATAAATGGAAGTGCAAAGTGGCCGGCCACATCATGTGGGCTGCTAGGTGGGCTTCATGGAGGCTTAGGATTGCATGGGGGGCTGCTTGGGCTGCTCCACAAGTGGCTGGGCTCGGGTAGAGGCTTAGGATTGCTTGGGGGCTGCTTGGGATGCATAGGGGGCTCGGGTAGGCTTCATAGGCTACTCCAAAGGTGGCCGAGCTGCTCCAAATGTGGCCGGGCTGCTCCAATAGTGAAGTGGGCTGCTTGCTTCCTACAAAATAAACCAAGACTATCATTAGACATGTAATAATAATAACAACAATTGAAAACACCACATGAAACATACAATATAAAACATAAAATATAAAACATAAGACCAAAACACATAAGAAATTAAAATATACAAAACATACAATATAAGAAATTATACCAAAAAACGATGAACACACATAAGATAATATAAAACAAACGAGATAAGAAATTATATTGTAACAAAACATACAATATAATACATAAAATAATAAGATCAACACACATAAGAAATTAAAATATCATAACATAAAGGACATTAAATGAGAAAATAAAACAAAACATACATAATACAAACAAAATTATAAATAAACTTAGGGATTTAGGCTACTAAATTATACCAAAAACGATGACTAAAAAGTAGTCATCAAACACCCCCATGCTTAGACTTTTGCTATTCCAGAGCAAAAGGAAGAGAAATATTTATAAGACATTATATAATTTGCAATTAAACTAAAAATTTATTTACATCAACATCTAGCCAAAATTAAAATTTAGGGATTTATGAATTAAGTCCTAAATTATGAACTTAAAGTGAAAAGAGAGAAATACTTAGGCAAAAATTCTCAAATAAATTAACTAGTATCAAATTTGAGTAAAGTGCAAACAAGGTTAGATTGAAATTATAAAAAACCATAACTTGAAAAAAACTTAAGAAAAAAATTGCAACCTACTACTTATGCTCTCCCAATATTTTAATTTAAAGACTAAGACAATAATATTGGCTAAGGGGTTTGGGGAGGAAATTAACATGAAGAGGTATTTGATTGGAGGTGATTCTCATTATTTTTTCTTCACACCCCACATAAATTTTTTTTAATGAAATATATATGTAATACCAAAAAATGATAGACTAACATCCTATCACTTCCCCCGACATATATCAACTTTTAAATTCCTCTCTTCATTAGGGTTGCATATGTGTACCAGAGAATAAGGAACTAACATCTCCTTATTCCCATGACATATGATCTAACAATAAAAGAAAGAAAAAAAAGAATTGGGTAAGGATAAGGGATTAAACAAGATTTTAGAAAATAAACTAAAATACTAAAGAGCAACTACTAGTAGATTTAGATTTCCTAAGAATCTAAAAGCATGAGGTAATAATCATTCGAATCCAAAATTGTTAAGCAAAATTACTACAACATTGAAACTATTTAAAATAAAAGAGAAAAAGTGCTAAATAAATTACTCTAAGCAAATTAAAATCATAAGATTATCCTCAAAACTAAATCACTAAATATTAGATTTAACTAAATATGATGAAATAAAAGATTAGCAAAATAAAAATGCTTATAAACTAACTCAAACTAAATTTCTGAAAATAACAAAAAACTAAGCATGAGGTTTATGATATTTTTTGTTTTTTTTGACATTTTTCATATTTTTTTTGGGTTTTGAAATATGATCTTTTTTTTTGGAATTTGATTTTTCTAATTTTTTTGGTTTTTTGATAAGGATAAATAAAAGCAGAACTAAAAAAACTTAATAAAACTATACTAATTTTTTTTGAAAATTTTATTTTAAGAAAGCAAATGATTTTTTTTGTATTTTTGAGAGAAAAAGGAAGAAAGAAATTAACTAAACCCTCCCCCATGCTTAAACCTTTCATTGCCCTCAATGAAAAATAAAAACAAAAAAAAGAAAGAGAAGAAGAAAGGGGAGGGGGGAGGGGTGCAATAAAATAAATAAATAAAAAGAAAACGACTTCCCCGGAGTCGTAAGGCCGATTGCAGATATCGCTCCCCCATGCTTAAGCTGGACACCGGCTCAGGCCTAAGGAATAGTGGTAATGATGGAGCCAAACGAACCTCCGGGGGTTTATTCCTGCAAAATAAAACAAAAAGAAAAGAAAAAAAAGCAAAAAGGATAAGCAAGGGGTGCCTCCCAAGAGCGCTCTTTGTTTAACGTCGTCTGAGCCCGACGTTATTTGTTAGCTAAATGGAAAATAAAAGTTGAAATGAAGAGGTAACTCCCTAAGTATGCGCTTAGGAGAGTAAAGTAAAAAAAAGTAGAAATGAAGAATCGCACCGACATGCGGTGGAATCTTCATGGGAATGACGCCCAAAAATGAACGGACGGAGTTATAGAAGAACTCCGCCGTATGTAGAATGGGAAAGAAGGGGTCGTCAAAAGAAGAAGAAAAAAAAGAAGAAGAAATAGAAAGAGGAATAAAAGAAGTAGAAGAAGAAATTTCATCATCGGAAATTTCACAAGAAGAAGAGTCTTGTGAAATTTCGGGAGAGGAAGGGGAAGAAAGAACTAAAGGAGAGTCATCAAAAATAAAAGAATAAGAAAAAGAAGACTCGCTAAAACTACAAAAATTTGGAAGAGTTGAAAATTGAAGTGAAAGGGAATCACCAACGTCTTCAGAAGGAGAAATAGGAGCCGTCTCGTCATCCTCAACGAGTAAGAAGCACACCGGAATATCCATAGAAGTGTCTTCCAAAGGAGGAAGGAAACAATCCGGAATATCCGAATAGTTATCCTCCTCGAGAGGAATAAGACAAGTCGGGATATCCGGTGACTCATTACATGAAGAAATTGGAGGAGACGGAGAAGAAGACGAAGAAAAAGATGCGGCCTCACGAGAAAGATAATCCATAATGGTCTTGAAATGCGAATTAATATTATTAATAGAAGTTTGCAATTCAAGATACCCATTATCGATAGAATTAAAATTAAAATTTGGAGGCGCGACGCTTTGCGGGGCAAAATCATGCGAAAAATAATACGGGTTCCCCATTTCCCAAGTAGGATAAAAAGTGGAGTAAGGGTCAAATTGGCCATTTTGACCTTCTCTAGAAAAATTAAAATCAAAAGAGGGAGGGGTTCCCGAAAGACATTCAGAATAAAAGTGGTCGGGCGACCCGCAAGAAGCGCAAAAATACGATGATTCCATAAAAAAAACTGTTACCAAAAAGAAAAATTAAAATTAAATTTTTTTTTTTTGATTTGTTTTTTTAGATATATATATTTTTTGAAAATAGATTTTTTTAGTGGATTGACTCTCGAACTTCCCAAGGGCTACCCGGTGAAGAGTTCGCAAGGTACTAGGTAAAATGGTGGCACTTAAAGCCCCTTACCCTTTTCGAGAGATTTTAGGTTGGATAGAAATAAGATGAGGTGGGTGGATTATAATATATATATAATAATAATAATATATATAATAATAATAATTTTTTTTGTTTTTTTTAGTAGAAGTAATAAACTCGGTGCTTTCGTAATATTGCCAAAAAAATCCCCGGCAACGTCGCCAAAAACTTGATGGGCTAAAACCCGAACAGGCAAGCGTACCTGTCGAATCGTAGTATCAAGGTCGTATTTAAACTCTGGGCAGGCAAGTACTATTAGTCACAACAAATCTATTATCCTACCGAACGATTCATGAGTTTGAAAATTAAAATAAACTAAACTAATTTTTAGACAAAAAAACTTATAATAAAAAGCTAGCACCCGATCAGTGAATCACCATGAAATGAGATAAGGCAAAAAGAGTATAGTTTTATCTTTGCAAATCAAACTCGACCGTGACGGATCCGAAAATAAGACAAAATCTCGCTAGAGCATTAAGTCCCCTAACTTATAGACACTTTGATCGAAATCTCTTTACAAATCAAAGAAGCCTAAAGTTGCATTATCGAGGTGATTCGCACTATTGGATTTGACTCCAATCCGGAGGATTTACGTCATCCTATCTCTAGGGTTGCGTTCAACTCCTTCCTTCCTTGAGTGATCTTTCACATTCACGAGCCTCTCGGCTACACAAATATGAGATCGGATGTCTACTACCGTATACCGGAATACGGAGTCGACACGATAAAAATCAAGGAAGGATCGAGCATGAAATAACAAAAATAAAACTAAGATATAAAATATACTCTCATCTCACTCCATGGATCCTCACGATCGAATGCTAGGTAAAGTTAGTTACTCATGATTAAAAGAGAAGACAAGATAAAATAAGAGAAAACCATTTTCATTGCTTGATAAAAAAGAGTACACGAAAAATAAAAACACTATATTAAAGAGAAAGAAAATTACAATAATAAAAGAAACAACAAGTAAAGAAGAAAAGAACTACTAACACTCTTGAACTAACACTCTCTACCAAAAACTACTTAACTTCAAACAAGAGGGAAGGGGTTCCTTTTATAGGAGAGGAGGGAAGCTTCTAGATGGAAATGAAGAGGGGGAATCCAAGGGGGGTGGCCGGCCACTTCAATGGGAGGAGGTTCATGCATTCATTTAATAGAGGAGAGAGATGATAGCTACATGCATTGTATTGTATTGGAGGGAAGTGAATTATAAAATATAAAACAAACAAGGGGAATGAATGGGTTTAAATGAGAATGAAAGAGGGGAAAAAGGGATGGATGAGAAATAAAGAGAGGGGAAGAAAATAATAAAGGAGAGAGAGAGGGGAGTGGCCGGCCATTTCATGGGGAAAACATGCATACATGTAATAAATGGAAGTGCAAAGTGGCCGGCCACATCATGTGGGCTGCTAGGTGGGCTTCATGGAGGCTTAGGATTGCATGGGGGGCTGCTTGGGCTGCTCCACAAGTGGCTGGGCTCGGGTAGAGGCTTAGGATTTCATGGGGGGCTGCTTGGGCTGCATAGGGGGCTCGGGTAGGCTTCATAGGCTGCTCCAAAGGTGGCCGAGCTGCTCCAAATGTGGCCGGGCTGCTCCAATAGTGAAGTAGGCTGCTTGCTTCCTACAAAATAAACCAAGACTATCATTAGACATGTAATAATAATAACAACAATTGAAAACACCACATGAAACATACAATATAAAACATAAAATATAAAACATAAGACCAACACACATAAGAAATTAAAATATACAAAACATACAATATAAGAAATTATACCAAAAAACGATGAACACACATAAGATAATATAAAACATACGAGATAAGAAATTATATTGTAACAAAACATACAATATAAAACATAAAATAATAAGATCAATGTACAACCCCGTAGCCGGGCGAGTGGGACCCTCCCCAAATGTCAGCCTAGGGGCGTGCTATTGGCGGCGAGTTGGTGCGACTCCGTTTGAGGGCGTGCGGGCACTCGTGCGCACGTGTGGAGATTTTACGCTTCGTATTATAATATATATATATTTATAATATATATTTATTATATATATATGTTTATATATATGTGGGGGGGGGGGAGAAATTGAGAGGGAGGAGGCATAGAAAAGGGGGGCAGCAAAAACAAAAAAGGAAAAAAGAAATAAAAGAGGGGGAGGGGGGCATCGGGCAGAGCAGGAGAAAAAACAAAAAAAGCCCTAATGGCTTTCCCCCCCCCCCCCCGATCGGCTGCCTGGAGCAACCCCCGCCGCCCCTCTCCCTCTCCCCGTCGCCTCCTGGAGCAGCAGCCGACCGCCCCTGCCCCTCTCTCCCCGTCGCCGGCCGCACCAAGCAGCCGCCGCCCTTCCCCGCCCCTCTCTTCCGTCGGCCTGGAGCAAGCCGGCCCCTCTTCCCTCTCTCCCGTCGGCCAAGCAGCCGCCGCCCCTCCTCCTCCTCCTCTCCTGTCGGCCAGCAAGGAGAACCCGAGCCCGGCTCTCTTCCCCCCCTCTCGGCGCCGCCCGGATCTAGTAAGGCCATCCCGTGCTCGGCCTCCTCCCCCGTCGCCGGCCGCACCAAGCTCAGGCCGAACCCATCCCTCTTCCTCGCCGCCGTCGCCTAGGGCAAACAAGGCCCGAACTCCCCGTCTCTCTCTCTCTCCGGCCACCGGGTACAACAAGGATGTGCCTTGCTCCTCTCTCTTCCTCGCTGCCGCCTGCAGCTAGGTCAGCCGGGAGCTCCTCTCCCGGCGCCGCTTGGAGCTAGGCCGGTCGGGATCGTCTTCCCCGACGCCGCTTGAAGTTGTGGAGGCCGGGACAACCATCGCCGACGCCACTTGGAGCACGATCGGCCTTGGAGAGGCTCGGCCGTGGAGGGAAAAATCACTTGGAGCCTTCAACTCTCCCGCGGAGATCGGATCCGCGCATGGACAACCACTGCGGACGCTGGACGTCGAGCCTCGGGCAATGTGCGCGGTTGCGGCTCCTCCAAACACGCGTCAAGGGTAACGAAGTTTCTACTTGGGCAGGTGAAGCCCTTATTTTTCATATTTGCATGGATGCACCTCTCCACCAACGGGTGGGGGAAGGGAGATCTCCGACGGGTCAACGTGTGCGTCCCCGTAATTATTTGCATTAGTGCCCGGAAGTGTGAGTACGGGTTTAGGCATGTTGTGTGAAGCCCATTCGGACGTATGAGCCGAATTGGTGATGTTCTGTGTGAAGCCCGTCCGGTCGTATGAGCCGGATTGGTGGTGTTCTGGGGTTCCCGGAGAAGACTCTGTGGAAGTTGTATTTTATTCATTCGCAGGGAATGCGCACCATAGCCCCAACAAAAGGGGGTGCGCGTATTATGTTTGGCCCGTTTATATCAGCCGACTAGCGTTTAGCTGGCCGCTGCTTGCCGAGACGTTGGCGTACAGATGCTGCACTACCAAGCGGGGAATAGCGGGCTTAAGCCCAAGCTTGTGCCGGCCCTTGAAGGCCTAGTTTTGTTTATGTTGTCGGCCTGCGTGCTGAGTATAGAATTAATATTCCTGTAATTATTTATATGACTGTGATGCCATGTGAGTGTTTTTTATCTTTTTCATCTTAGGAGGGCGGTATGTTTGCGAACCGCTCGCCCCGTGGGAGCCCCGAGGTATAGTTGCCGGGAAGCCCCTAATGGCCTATTGACAGCCTTTTAGGACAACGTAGTTACGTTGTTAGCGGCCCAATTGGGGCTGCGTGGAGTAGGGCTGCTGGGCGGTTTTACGCCATTAAAAAGGCGGGCGGGGAATAGTTTATATAGACCCAGGGAGACACCTCTAGTTCAGGAGTGGATTTTGAGATCCTCCTTAGATGTTCCGGCCGGCCAAGAGAGCCCGCCGAAGGTGTCTTAGCTCAGCCCCTGGTGTGGGAGGGGAAGAGTTTGATAGTCTTCCGGGTATGCGGTGGAACCTCCAAGCTGAGGCCTTGGGTCTGTCCCTAGTGTTCCTAGCCTTGAGCCTAGATTGTTCACTTGAGTGTAGTAGGTGTGCGGCCACCCCTTCCCTAAGGGTCGAACTCCACAAAGACCGATTTTTCGGTTTCAACATTTTGGTGCGGTGAGCGTGGAGAGTGGCCAGCATGGAAAATCTCAGGTGGATGTCATGGCTTTAGAAGAGGAACCAAGTGGCGACCAGGGTCATGCGCAGATAATTTGTATGTAAGGTCCTCATACTCGGAGTTGTCCCCTCCCATAGCTGTTGTTAGAATCTCGTAGCATTTGGAGTAGGATTTGCACCAGTTTGAAGCGCCTCTACCTGTGAAAACACGTGTATCCTCACTTAAGATCGAGTAAAAGAGCGGCTGAGAGGTATTTGGAGCCGGGGTGACCTGAAAGGGTTCCCTCCCTAGCAGTAATATGTTTTCTCTTCCTTATGATTCAGTAGCAGTGGAGTTTTCTCTTTATTGCCAATTCGCCTCGAACTTCTGAGGGCTTTAAGGGTTAGCCTCGCGATTGACTCCGGAAGCGAAACGTCCAACCCGTTCCTTTTAAATAGCCTAGTTCGGATGATGGGACAGTGCCGCGGGACTTTAAGCACTATTATAAGACCGAGCCTCTGCACTGACGGCCGAGATCAGCTCCCCCCTTACACGTCGGCCTATGTCCTCCCGATCGCACCTCTCCTCTGACTAGAGGAATTATCAGGAATGAGCCTAGATGCTAACCTCCCAGATTTGATAAAGGGCCGACCTCTCCAAGCAATCACAAGTGAAGGCCTTTGTTATTGAGAGAGCAGGATAACATGTAAAGGGTCAGGTTTTGGCCCGAGGGAAGATGTTTGCCTCGAGTGCGTCCTAGAGGACCATCGCAGGAACATTACCCGTCGCCCATGCACTAGCTCTCATCATCGAGTGACATGGCGGAAAGCGATCTTTGTCATTAGATCAGGATACGAGCCGTCGACCTGTTCCTTTTAAATAGCCTAGTTCGGATGATGGGACGATGCCTCGGGATTGCATCTCTCTTCCGATTGGAGGAATTATTAGGAACAGGCTCGGACGCCAGCTTCCCGATTTGACGACTTCCAGATCGTCTCTCTTATTAAAAGAATGCGTTCTCCATTTGTAAAAGCATCGGTTCAATTAACTCTCCAACACCTCTTAAGTAAGCAGGATGTCTCCACCTCAAGCAAAGTCAAGTCCTCGAGTAGTAGTGCATTTTCCTATCACCAAAAATCAGGCTGAGTGTGAGGCGGTTATAGCGAGACTGTGCTTGGCCAGAGAAATTGGGGTACATGATGTGGAGGTTCTTACCAACTCCTTGGTGGTGTCCTCCCAGATTAACGTGTAGTTCGAAGTGAGGGAGCCTACCCTCCAATTATACTTGGAAAAAATGTTCCAAGTCTTCTCGCTCTGGAGTTAGGTCTCGATTCTCCCGCTGTCAGGCTCCCACCAAGCTAGCAGGGCAGGGGTCTCGATGGACGTCGTTATGACCCTAGGGCTGAGCCTAGAGGATGTTCAACACCCGCTCCCGGGCTTTCACCTAGCTGACTGAACCGACAGTATCACCCGGGAGCCCAGACGATTCTATGTGGGCATCGTTATGACCCTGTACATCGTTATGAAATCTGGAGCGATAATGCTCCCGTCGCAATCTCTGTGGGCGATCGAAGTATTCGTTTAGCGGACCCCGAGCAGATCCCGCTGTCAGGCTCTCACCTAGCTGGCAGGGCTGGATGTCACTCGGGGGATAGAGATGGTTTGAAATCTGGAGGGAGTTTGAATATTTTGCAGGACCCCGAGTGATGCTCGGCCTCGGGTAGACCCGCTGCCTGGCTCCTACTAGCTGGCAGGTCCGTAGGCTCGCCTGGGGGGTAAGGGACCCCGAGTGCTGCTCGGCCCCGGGTAGACTCGCTGTCAGGCTTTCACTAGTTGACAGGGCTGTAGGCACACCTGGGGGAAAGGGAGATAGTTTGGAAAGAGTTTTTGAGTTTGAATATTTTGCAGGACCCCGAGTGATGCTCGGCCCCGGGTAGACCCGCTGCCTGGCTCCTACTAGCTGGCAGGTCCATAGGCTCGCCTGGGGGGTAAGGGACCCCGAGTGCTACTCGGCCCCGGGTAGACTCGCTGTCAGGTTTTCACTAGCTGGCAGGGCTGTAGGCACACTTGGGGGGAAAGGGAGATAGTTTGGAAAGAGTTTTTGAGTTTGAATATTTTGCAGGACCCCGAGTGATGCTCGGCCCCGGGTAGACCCGCTGCCTGGCTCCTACTAGCTGGCAGGTCCGTAGGCTCGCCTGGGGGGTAAGGGACCCCGAGTGCTGCTCGGCCCCGGGTAGACTCGCTGTCAGGCTTTCACTAGCTGGCAGGGCTGTAGGCACACCTGGGGGGAAAGGGAGAGAGCTTGAAAATAGTTGGTTTCTTGTTATGTTGCAGTGTATCAGATATTACGTGTATTGCCGATGATGAGCCTAGGAGGAAGGACACGGGCTAGTGATATTCGTGCTAGAGCCTCTAGCGGGACTATGTGAAAAGTAAGCCCTGGGGTGGAGCTCCCTTTATACCCAAATGGAGAATTCTCACATTTTTTTTTCTTTGGGTCGGCTCCCACTCGCCGGATACGTAGGGTTGGATGATTCTTTCCGAGCTTGCACCAACCTCGAAAAGAGCGGGGATTATGTACAACCCCGTAGCCGGGCGAGTGGGACCCTCCCCAAATGTCAGCCTAGGGGTGTGCTATTGGCGGCGAGTTGGTGCGACTCCGTTTGAGGGCGTGCGGGCACTCGTGCGCGCGTGTGGAGATTTTACGCTTCGTATTATAATATATATATATTTATAATATATATTTATTTATAATATATATTTATTATATATATATGTTTATATATATGTGGGGGGGGGGGGAGAAATTGAGAGGGAGGAGGCATAGAAAAGGGGGGCAGCAAAAACAAAAAAGGAAAAAAGAAATAAAAGAGGGGGAGGGGGGCATCGGGCAGAGCAGGAGAAAAAACAAAAAAAGCCCTAATGGCTTCCCCCCCCCGATCGGCTGCCTGGAGCCACCCCCGCCGCCCCTCTCCCTCTCCCCGTCGCCTCCTGGAGCAGCAGATGACCGCCCTCGCCCCTCTCTCCCCGTCGCCGGCCGCACCAAGCAGCCGCCGCCCTTCCCCGCCCCTCTCTCCCGTCGGCCTGGAGCAAGCCGGCCCCTCTTCCCTCTCTCCCGTCGGCCAAGCAGCCGCCGCCCCTCCTCCTCCTCCTCTCCCGTCGGCCAGCAAGGAGAACCCGAGCCCGGCTCTCTTCCCCCCTCTCGGCGCCGCCCGGATCTAGTAAGGCCAGCCCGTGCTCGGCCTCCTCCCCCGTCGCCGGCCGCACCAACCTCAGGCCGAACCTATCCCTCTTCCTCGCCGCCATCGCCTAGGGAAAACAAGGCCCGAACTCCCCGTCTCTCTCTCTCTGGCCACCGGGTACAACAAGGATGTGCCTTGCTCCTCTCTCTTCCTCGCTGCCGCCTGCAGCTAGGTCGGCCGGGAGCTCCTCTCCCGGCGCCGCTTGGAGCTAGGCCGGTCGGGATCGTCTTCCCCGACGCCGCTTGAAGTTGTGGAGGCCGGGACAACCATCGCCGACGCCACTTGGAGCGCGATCGGCCTTGGAAAGGCTCGGCCGTGGAGGGAAAAATCACTTGGAGCCTTCAACTCTCCCGCGGAGATCGGATCCGCGCATGGACAACCACTACGGACGCTGGACGTCGAGCCTCGGGCAATGTGCGCGGTTGCGGCTCCTCCAAACACGCGTCAAGGGTAACGAAGTTTCTACTTGGGCAGGTGAAGCCCTTATTTTTCATATTTGCATGGAAGCACCTCTCCACCAACGGGTGGGGGAAGGGAGATCTCCGACGGGTCGACGTGTGCGTCCCCGTAATTATTTGCATTAGTGCCCGGAAGTGTGAGTACGGGTTTAGGCATGTTGTGTGAAGCCCATTCGGACGTATGAGCCGAATTGGTGATGTTCTGTGTGAAGCCCGTCCGGACGTATGAGCCGGATTGGTGGTGTTTTGGGGTTCCCGGAGAAGACTCTGTGGAAGTTGTATTTTATTCATTCGCAGGGAATGCGCACCATAGCACCAACAAAAGGGGGTGCGCGCATTATGTTTGGCCCGCTTATATCAGCCGACTAGCGTTTAGCTGGCCGCTGCTTGCCGAGACGTTGGCGTACAGATGCTGCACTACCAAGCGGGGAATAGCGGGCTTAAGCCCAAGCTTGTGCCGGCCCTTGAAGGCCTAGTTTTGTTTATGTTGTCGGCCTGCGTGCTGAGTATGGAATTAATATTCCTGTAATTATTTATATGCCTGTGATGCTGATAGTTTTACTTTCAAGACAACCTAAACACCTAGAGGGGGGGGGTGAATAGGTTCTAATTTTCTTGTCTATAAATCTAGGCAGAATTCAATTGCAGATTAAATTATCTAGCACAACATTCACAGAAAACTAAGCATCACAGATTGCACAATGTTTTATAGTGGTTCCCCAAGATCTGGGTACATCCACTTTCCCCCTTCACCTATCTAGCAATGTGCTAGATTCGGCCAAACTTCCACTATACTCAGATCCTCAGATCCTACAGCTCAGAACCAGGATAGGTTCCTACAACTCAGGCTCAACAGCCCTACCTCAGCCTTGCCTCAAGGCCTACCACTCAGAGAATAATCTTCTCCTACACTCAGGCAAATAGCCCTACCACTCAGAGATTACCTCTCCTACACCCAGCCTTTATAACACAGGCTTACAACTCAGATCTGTGTAAACAGATCCTACAGAAATTTAGAAAAGATATTTTGATGTCTTGCCTTTGTTGAGAGAGAAGAGGACAAGACACTTCTTGATCAGCTGATGAAATCAACTAAATCTGAGCTTTCTTCAAAGCTTCTTGAATCTGAACTTAGCTGAGTTGATTTCCAAACAACTTCTTGAGAAACCACTGATGGCTTCCTTCTTCTTCTTCAAGATGACTGGATCTCCCTCTATCCAACACCTTTACTGATACTTCAGACTTCTTCTTCTTAGACCTTCTGATGAAGATCTTCTTTTTCACTTTCTTGAATTGAAACTTCAACAGGATCGTAATCCTTCTGTTTCTTCTTCTTAGATCTTCTTCTATTATTTTTCTTAGCTTAGCTTCATATCTAATTCCTTCTGAATGTGTCTATTTATAGACTTTCTTCATGGTAACCGGCTGATCCGGTTTCTAACTGTTTTCTGACAGGTCTGACAGCTTCAGTTAAACGGTGGCAACCCACAGCTGTCAATTCTTCAAACAGTTCTTGTACCTTAGCCTTGGACAGCAAAATGTCGAGACAGTCAGTTAGAAAGTGTTGAGACCAATCTGTCTATCTGTGTCGACACAAGTGACTTTGGTGTCGACACAGTCTTTGATGATGTCGACAAAGTTGCCTTTAAGTCGACACAGCTTCTTCAGAAAATAACTTGGTCTAGACTCTGCAGTGTGTCGACACAAGTCCTGTGTGTCGACACAGTTGTTGTAGATTCAGAACTTAGTATGTGTCGACTCAGCCTTCTGGTGTCGACACAGCAATCTTCAATTCTGCCAAAATGTGTCGACTCAGTCTTCTGGTGTCGACACAAGCATAGTCGACTTCTGCCAATATGTGTCGACTCAGTCTTCTGGTGTCGACACATCCACCCAGTGTCGACACAGTTGTGGTCGACTATTTTTCTCTGGTCGACTATCTTTCACTAGTCGACTAACTTTCTCTGGTCGACTATCTTTCACGGTGTTGACAAACTTTCTCTGGTCGACTATCTTTCACTAGTCGACTAACTTTCTCTGGTCGACTATCTTTCACGGTGTCGACAAA
This sequence comes from Platanthera zijinensis, assembly GCA_039513925.1. Taxonomy (NCBI): domain Eukaryota; kingdom Viridiplantae; phylum Streptophyta; class Magnoliopsida; order Asparagales; family Orchidaceae; genus Platanthera; species Platanthera zijinensis. The sequence goes on from CM077091.1 coordinate 74,690,981, forward strand.
CTTTCTCTGGTCGACTATCTTTCACTAGTCGACTAACTTTCTCTGGTCGACTATCTTTCACGGTGTCGACAAACTTTCTCTGGTCGACTATCTTTCACGGTGTCGACAAACTTTCTCTGGTCGACTATCTTTCACGGTGTCGACACTGCTTCCCAGTGTTGAGGTCGACGATTTTCTTTATGTGTCGACACTGCTTCCCAGTGTCGACATAAATGTGGTCGACTATCTTTCTCTGTGTCGACACTGATATTCTGAAGTGTCGACATGTGGACTTCGAATATTTTTCTACATTATTTAATACTTCTTCACCTGCACATGTCAACTCAAAACAACATCAAATACACCTTGATGTATATCATTGAGCTAAGTTGGGCTTCTTCAAATCAGGTACACATTTTCCAATGTACCCAACAGATGCCATGTGAGTGTTTTTTATCTTTTTCATCTTAGGCGGGCGGTATGTTTGCGAACCGCTCGCCCCGTGGGAGTCCCGAGGTATAGTTGCCGGGAAGCCCCTAATGGCCTATTGACAGCCTTTTAGGACAACGTAGTTACGTTGTTAGCGGCCCAATTGGGGCTGCGTGGAGTAGGGCTGTTGGGCGGTTTTACGCCATTAAAAAGGCGGGCGGGGAACAGTTTATATAGACCCAGGGAGACACCATCTAGTTCAGGAGTGGATTTTGAGATCCTCCTTAGATGTTCCGGCCGGCCAAGAGAGCCCACCGAAGGTGTCTTAGCTCAGCCCCTGGTGTGGGAGGGGAAGAGTTTGATAGTCTTCCGGGTATGCGGTGGGACCTCCACGCCGAGGCCTTGGGTCTGTCCCTAGTGTTCCTAGCCTTGAGCCTAGATTGTTCACTTGAGTGTAGTAGGTGTGCGACCACCCCTTCCCCAAAGGTCGAACTCCACAGAGACCGATTTTTCGGTTTCAACAATCAACACACATAAGAAATTAAAATATCATAACATAAAGGACATTAAATGAGAAAATAAAACAAAACATACATAATATAAACAGAATTATAAATAAACTTAGGGATTTAGGCTACTAAATTATACCAAAAACGATGACTAAAAAGTAGTCATCAGGTTTGCTTCTTGCTGCTCCATGACATCAGTCTTCCACCTAAGAATTGACATATACTAGTAGTACTTTTCCTGTCTTCCTTGCATCCTACAAAATCTGTATCTGAAAATCCTGTTAGATAAAAATCTCTATTCTAGGGTACTATAGGCCAAGTTCTGCTGTGCCCTTAAGATACCTAAAATTCTTTTTGCAGCAGAATAATGAGATTCTTTAGGGTAGACTTGATACCTCACACAGATATATGTATCATACATGATGTCAGGCCTACTAGCAGTCATGTATAGAAGGGAGCCAATTATCCCTCTATACAAAGACTCATCAACAGGTTTCCCTGCCTCATCTTTGCCAATAGGCATACTTGACCCCATGGGAGTTCTCATGGTGGAGACATTCTCAAGAGAAACCACCAGTGGGCGTCAACATCTGACACGAACCCACTGATGAGTAGGTATGTCTATACTACAAGTCTAAAGAAAACTACCTCCCGAACAAGAGGAACTGAGAACCACAGTAGCAGCTGAAATGCTAGAAAATCTCCAGGAACAAACTAGCCGCACAGTCGGCTAAATACCTGTACCTGAGGTATTCAGAAAAAGAACACCTCAGCAAAGCAACTATCAAAAGGAAAAGCAAAGATGCAATAGATTCAAACAGGAATTAAGATCAGGTAAGGACAAGTAGAAATGAAGTAAACAAGTGCAGAAAAAGTGAGGTAAGAAAAATAGGTAAGAAAAAAATACTCATCAAAAGTGAGTAAAAAGGGGTGCACCAGGTGCACGAATGAAGCCAAGCTCCAAGAATCTCTGCAAGAAGGATTAGCACAATAAAAATAACATCCTAACATAGGACTAGAGCGGAAAGAATCGCCTAGTACTGGAGGTGGACAAATTCAGTAACAAGAGCCTAGGCTGGTGGCAACATGTCCAACCAAGTCTATCAGGCCTAAATATCTCCAAGGTGCTGTGGTGGTGGCATCATTCCAACTCAACCAAACAGCCCAGAATGTCTTAACAAGACAAGAAGTAAAAACCAGGGTGGCGGTACCGGCCCGACCCACCTCAAAACCACATCCCACTCCAGTACTAAGTGACTCGGGAAAACCCTGGCTGGTGGTTCCATGTACCACCAAGAAGTCACACTGAACCCTAAACAATCTAGAGCAACCCACCTAAGAGTCTTATATGCCGGCGGACTAAACATCGAGTTTGTCCAAGCAAGCAGTTTGACACAAATAAATTGAAAGTGATACGATACTAAATTTATATAGGTAGTTGATACTAAACGATTACCAATAATGCGATATTAAATATAACAAAGTAGCTCGATTTTTTCAACTAAACCTATATAATTAGCTTGGTACCAAACCCTAATAGTTAACTTGCTACAAACCATAAACATTTAGCTTTATACAACCCATAACCAATTTACTTGGGTGGTTTGACACCAAACATTAGCAAGAGGCTTGACACTAATTTCAAACGAGAGGATTAACACACAAAAGAAAGTGACAAGAGGATTGGGTGGTTTTGATAGTAATCCAATTTTGAAGCGACTACGGAGCAAGCTATAATATAATCTAAAAAAAACAGTTATAACAAAACTATAACAATGGTTTACACCCACGGAAAACGGCGAACTATTATATAAATCATGAATTGAACAAAACTTAAAACAGAGGAGCACTCGGGTTATACCCGATCTGGGCAAGATCCAAAGCCCAAACACAAAAAAAACGAAGCAGCGACTATTGGGGGCAACCAATAGTATCAAAAGGGAAAACACAAATCTGGAAATGAGGATCTGGCAAGCTATACAAACATCACTTAGTATAATATAAATTCTGAAATGAAGAGTTGTACGAACTATACGAGAAACCCTCGGTATAATGTAAAAAATTTTTGGAATGAAGATCGGTACAGATTTGCGGATAACTAAATGGGCATGACACAGAATTTCCTTGGCAAGGGCGAAGGGCACACTTGCCTTGGTTTTAGAAGAACTTCGGCCAGCAATACTCTTCCCAACAGATCGGCCGCAAGCAACAATCCATAAGAAAGTAAACTGGAAAAAAAGATCTGGGCGATCAAAGCACGGAAAAAGGGCGAACCCGCAACACCCGATTCAGAAAAAGAGATGGTGAAATCCCAAAATGTCTACCTCGGAGCGAAGGTCTTGCCTAGAGAATCTCGGATCCGGCCTCAAACAGCGATTTCAGACTAAGCTGGGCAGGGAAACAGCGGTCGGAGCTTGCCTTGCTTCCGCCTCTTCGCTCTTCCCGCAGGAACAGGGCCGCCAGGTTGGGGAAAGAAACAACCTAAACCTAATAACAACCGTATATATATAACCTACTTAACTAACTAATAATTTAATTAAGTAAAAGATATAATGGCAGCCCATCTTATAACCCATACTTATATATAATCAGCACATACTTAGGCATATATACTTATATAACAGCACGCTATATGTGTAAATCAACATTAATATGCATACTAATACTAATAGCACACTAATATGCACCCGTAATTATATATTAACATTAGCATTAACCGTCATATAATAGTATACACATGTAAATCTACACTTATAAATATATATATACCGCACACACCCATATAAACACGCACATAAATATTTTTATAACGCTTCACACTTACGTGCACGTATGCATTTATACACCGGCACGCCTAAATCATTCACCAAACTAAATGTGTAAATATATATGTACGCTTAAATAAAAAGACTACCCGCTAACAAGCAACCGTCGAAACGACGCGAAAATAAACGATCTCGGATCTCGACCAAACTCGCACCGTAGCTAAACACTTGGGCTACGAAAACACTGACGAAGTCGAAAACGACCTCCGACGATCAAACACTCGGGCTAACCTCACCCGAAGCCAAAGCACAAGGATTCCCTAAGAGGCTCAGCCGGGCCTCCAAAACAGACGCTGGCTAGCTGGGGAAACCATAAAACAGGCTATAATCTCTAAGAACACCTAACGAGGTACTCTAACAATGGCACGAGCCGGAAATGCGCCAACGTAACGCCAAAGGAATATTCATTAAATACCGAAAAATCGGGGGCGTTACAGTCAATCCCCCTAAAATAAAGTTTTTACCCCGAAACTTTACGCACCAACTTCTATCATAGAAGGAAAAGAACAGAACTAACCATGAGTTAGTAAAAAGAATATCAAACATACCGAGCACAATCAGGGAAATAGATGAGGGTGAGCCTCCCTCATAGCCGCCTCTAATTCCCAAGTCGCGCTTCCACGCCCTGATTTCTCCGCAAAACTTTGACCATCATGATTGACTTTCTCCGCAACTCCTGATCTTGAGTATCCAAAAACGCGGACAGGCTTCTCAACATAAGAAAGATTCGGCTCTAACTGAGACACAAAATCCCAAACTTGCCTATCGTTTAGCACACGCTTCTGTAGCTGGCTTACATGAAACACATTGTGCACACCTGGAAAGTTCGCGGGCAAATCCAGCCTATAAGCTGCCACACCAATTCGCTCAACGATTATAAATGGCCCCACATACCTTGGGTCCAACTTCCGATTCTTACCAAACCTCTTGATTTCAATTATCGGGGAAACTTTAATAAATACCAAGTCTCCCACAGCAAATACTAATTCAGATCTACGCTGGTTGGCGTTCTTCTCATATCGCTCCTGGGCTATCTGAAGCTTCTCTCGAATAAGTCTCACAGCAACATCCATTTCTTCAAGGGCATCCAGGCCCAACAATGACCTCTCACCAACCTCGATCCAAACACCGGATTCCTGCAGCGCCTCCCATACAGAGCGTAAAAGGAGCCATTTGCAGACTTTCTTAATAATTGTTATAGCACGCATATTCCATCAGCCTCAAACGCTCATCCCACGCTCCTCCGTGGTTTAAAATACAACATCTGATTGTATCCTCCACGATCGGGTTAACTCGCCCCGCATGACCATTTTTCTGCGGATGATATGTGGTAGAATATCTCAAATCAGTACCCAAACCTTCTTGCAAACTCTTCCAGAAGCGAGACGTAAACCTGGAGTCTCGGTCTGATATGTTGCTTATAGGAACTCCTAGCAACCGGATGACTTTATTCAGATACAACTCAACTATCTTCTTCAAGGGGTAATCCATCTCATTAAGGTACGAAGTGAACACACTTCGCTAATCTGACAACCATAACCAAGACTGAATCAAATTCTCTTGGAGATCTCGGCAAGCCTGAAATGAAATCCATCGAGATGCTCTCCCCCTTTCAAGTCGGGATTTCTAATAGAGTCAACTTGCCACCAGGCCTTCCATGATCGGCCTTAACATGCTAGCAGGTGGAACACTCAGAAACAAACACAAAGCAATATGCTTCAAGTCCTAATACATCTTAGTTAGGGCACGGGTGGTAGGCAACACTGACACCATGCGCCTCACTACACAATTCAACTCGTAAGAGCAGTGCATACTCAAATCTTTAATTCTTGAAAAGCTTCCTCGCGCTTATTGCTCCAAACAAACTGCATTCTCATGCTTCGATTGAAATCCTAGCCCATTCCATAACCACAGCTATTTTTCTCTAGATCGGCTGAAATCTCATCTTATAATAGCAATCTATTCTGGGTTGACATAAATCCTGTCCTTGCTAACCATATGACCCAGAAAGAAACCCGAGGTAACCAAAACTTGCACTTACTAAATTTGGCGAATAGCTTATAGTCCTTCAAAGCAGATAAACCAAAAGCAGATGCTGGTCACCCTCCACAGCATCGCAAGAATAAATCAAAACATTGACGATGAACGCGACCACAAACTTATCCAGGAAGTCCTTGTACACGCGGTTTATCAAATCCATAAAGGCCGAGAGTACACTTGCCAAACCATACGACATAACCAAAAACGCAAACCTGCTCAAACTAGCACACATCCTTAGGTTCATCAAGGCAAGCAACACTAAGGATAAGGATGGGCATGCTTTACGACATTAAGAGAATTCCCAAAAACGTCACCTAAAAACACAATCATAAAAGGTCCAGATTTAGGATGAACTCTACGCCTCACACCGGAGGAAAATTAACTAGGACGACATCCGAACACTCGCGCACCAAGGGAATCTCCTCTAAGCGCGACAACGAACACCGATTTCTAAAAACTGAACCCAAACAAACAAACATTCCGAAGCTAACGGCTTCCAAGCACAAACCGCAGAAGATAACTAGAGAAGCAAAACACGGATCACCATATACACCCTTGGGTCAACCGTCGTCCATCTTGAGGTCCAAGCGCTAAATTTTGCACCGGATAATAGCGTCATGCCCAGACAACCCATACATGCCCAAAATCATATCAAAAACTTCCCGGTCTATCACTTTTAAATCAAAAGCCACTAGAAAATCACCCAATTGATTAAGACATAACTGAACAACTTGGTCTGATACCACTAAATCATCAAAAGAAACTTGACACAAAACATGTCACCAATCCGACAGAGGGTCAAACTGTGACACTCTACCAAGGCCCTAGACCCGAACGGGTGGGTAGCGACAAAACCAAAAGAACACACGCCTAACTGTTCTTTACCTTAAACTTCCCTATACAAATCGCGTACACAACTAAACGAACAAGCGACAAACCAGGAAGAAGATAAAACAAGTTAAAACCTAACCTGAAATCACTTGGGTCGAAGACTGAATTTCTTCCTCGATCGATACGATCAGCTTACCCTTTCCTTTGTCGAAGTACTGCACCTGAGGTAAAACTTGAGGTGGGGCAGGCTGAAACGCACGCTGAAATTGCGGGCACCTTGCCTTAACATGCCCCTTTTGCCCACATTGAAAGCAGACATTACCCTTATCCCAACAATGGGCCACCTCATGCCCCTTCTTCTTGCACGAGGTACACACCAGATCTCCTTTGGGGGTCTTCTGAACTTCCTGAACTTGGTCCTTCTTTTGAGCCTTCATTTGCTTAAAACATCTTTCAAAGGGGTGGCCTGATTGGCCACAGAAGCTACACATTTCCTTAATCCTTTTCCTTTAAACATCAACGGATACTTGGATGGTCTTACCCTCATTGGTCTTCCTTTTATCCTTCCTTAGCATCATGTCTCTATCCTTAGCATGGCCCATAGTCTCAACTTTAAGAGAAATTTCCACTGACCTTACATCAGTCTCGAATTGGTAAGTATTAGAGTGCTGATGAATATCATTTGGGAGGCCACCCAAGAAACCTTTTACTCTGCACTCTTCAGTAGCTGACAATCCCGAAGCAATCTTATTCAATTTGCTGATCTCGCTCTCATTCTCCACCACTGCGGGGGTTTGCCCACTAGGCTGCCGTCCTAAGGTGGCAGCCAATAATGTCTGCATTTGCACCTGCATTGCCACTAACTGACCCGCCATGGTCTTCATGCTCTGGCGCAGTTCTACAATCACCGCCTCTCTCTACGCGCCTGACGACTCGCCCTCAGATTGGGGAGTCGACCTCGACACTATATGCTTAGGCGTCATGCTATACGAGCAAATAACACAATAATCGAAACCTAGTTCAACTACTTGGACAAAACAAACAGGTATAGACAAACCTACATAAGTACTTGCTTTAACTGCCAACTTGCTCTGGGGTTTTATATATATATATTTTTACAAAAATGATATCATGCTTAACCTAAGATGGTTTACCACCATCATACTAACTCTTGTGCCTAGACCATGAATGCATGTATTTATATTCTTTTTCACTCAAAACCATGTGTGTACATATGTCATCCTGCAAATCTTTAGCTTGGCACGTTGTGCTTATGCAATGTTATGCTATGCATGATTGTGCTATGCATTCTAAAAAGGCCCTAATGCATGTTATGAGCGGCATACACATGAAAATGTTATGCATCCCATACTACATAACATTTCCATGCAACGAAAAAAGAAAACATGCTAGCCGCATTCATGTGGTGAGGTTATGCATCCCATACTACATAACCCTCACATGTTGCCTCCTATGGTGGATCCATATACAAACACATATTATGCATCCCATACTACATAATATGCCTTGTATACTTCATGTCATGCTATGAGTGTAGTGTTCGTGCTTCAGCCAAGACGTGCTGATGACATATCGGTGTGTGTATGATATGACTCTAAACACCTAATACTTACAGGGAAAGGTTGCCCGACAATTTGTCAAGCAACCTCCCTCTGATACCAAATGTCACAACCCGCATTTTCTCCAAATTTAAATGTTTATCAGAGTACGAGAAAACGCGTGTCGTGATGCCACGTTGAGCAGGGGATAACTGCCGATGCTCAGGCGAATCACTAACTAGCTTCTTTATGAAAAATTCATGAGTTTATTAATTGGAAAATCGGTTATATTTTTAAGGCCGTATCCCTCGGCTCTGTGGATCATCTAGTCCACAGTTCAAACTATACTTATACGTAGCGGAAAATACTATGTTTAAATTGGCTTTTTGACATCCTAAGAGGGATCGCATAAGTGTCCCCATGGGATATCTTATACTATGCAAGAACCTAGATTTAATTTATATATATATAAAAAATGACCTTTTTACGTTGCATTGAAAGTAATGTATGAGTTTTGTAAAACATGCAGATAATGAGCTATATATACTTAATAGTGTTTTTAGGGTTTAAAAGTAACTAGCATCCTAACACAAATCATCCCAAGAGCAAGTTTAATATAACCAAAAGCAGTAAAACTAACAGTGTAAGCAAGTGCAAAGTATCTAAAAGAGAAACCACCAGTGGGCGTCAACATCTGACACGAACCCACTGATGAGTAAGTATGTCTATACTACAAGTCTAAAGAAAACTACCTCCCGAACAAGAGGAACTGAGAACCACAGTAGCAGCTGAAATGCTAGAAAATCTCCAGGAACAAACTAGCCGCACAGTCGGCTAAATACCTGTACCTGAGGTATTCAGAAAAAGAACACCTCAGCAAAGAAACTATCAAAAGGAAAAGCAAAGATGCAATAGATTCAAACAGGAATTAAGATCATGTAAGGACAAGTAGAAATGAAGTAAACAAGTGCAGAAAAAGTGAGGTAAGAAAAACAGGTAAGAAAAAAAATACTCATCAAAAGTGAGTAAAAAGGGGTGCACCAGGTGCACGAATGAAGCCAAGCTCCAAGAATCTCTGTAAGAAGGATTAGCACAATAAAAATAACATCCTAACATAGGACTAGAGCGGAAAGAATCACCTAGTACTGGAGGTGGACAAATTCAGTAACAAGAGCCTAGGCTGGTGGCAACATGTCCAACCAAGTCTATCAGGCCTAAATATCTCCAAGGTGCTGTGGTGGTGGCATCATTCCAACTCAACCAAATAGCCCAGAATGTCTTAACAAGACAAGAAGTAAAAACCAGGGTGGCGGTACCGGCCCGACCCACCTCAAAACCACATCCCACTCCAGTACTAAGTGACTCGAGAAAACCATGGCTGGTGGTTCCATGTACCGACCTCCCTCTGATACCAACTTTCACAACCCGCATTTTCTCCGAATTTAAATGTTTATCAGAGTACGAGAAAACGCGTGTCGTGATGCCACGTCGAGCAGGGGATAACTGCCGATGCTCAGGCGAATCACTAACTAGCCTCTTTATGAAAAATTCATGAGTTTATTAATTGGAAAATCGGTTATATTTTTAAGGCCGTATCCCTCGGCTTTGTGGATCATCTAGTCCACAGTTCAAACTATACTTATACGTAGCGGAAAATACTATGTTTAAATTGGCTTTTTGACATCCTAAGAGGGATCGCATAAGTGTCCCCAGGGGACATCTTATACTATGCAAGAACCTAGATTTAATTTATATATATATATATATAAAAAGACCTTTTTACGTTGCATTGAAAGTAATGTATGAGTTTTGTAAAACATGCAGATCATGAGCTATATATACTTAATAATGTTTTTAGGGTTTAAAAGTAACTAGCATCCTAACACAAATCATCCCAAGAGCAAGTTTAATATAACCAAAAGCAGTAAAACTAACAGTGTAAGCAAGTGCAAAGTATCTAAAAGAGAAACCACCAGTGGGCGTCAACATCTGACACGAACCCACTGATGAGTAGGTATGTCTATACTACAAGTCTAAAGAAAACTACCTCCCGAACAAGAGGAACTGAGAACCACAGTAGCAGCTGAAATGCTAGAAAATCTCCAGGAACAAACTAGCCGCACAGTCGGCTAAATACCTGTACCTGAGGTATTCAGAAAAAGAACACCTCAGCAAAGCAACTATCAAAAGGAAAAGCAAAGATGCAATAGATTCAAACAGGAATTAAGATCAGGTAAGGACAAGTAGAAATGAAGTAAACAAGTGCAGAAAAAGTGAGGTAAGAAAAATAGGTAAGAAAAAAATACTCATCAAAAGTGAGTAAAAAGGGGTGCACCAGGTGCACGAATGAAGCCAAGCTCCAAGAATCTCTGCAAGAAGGATTAGCACAATAAAAATAACATCCTAACATAGGACTAGAGCGGAAAGAATCACCTAGTACTGGAGGTGGACAAATTCAGTAACAAGAGCCTAGGCTGGTGGCAACATGTCCAACCAAGTCTATCAGAGATGAGCTTTGGGAAGGATATTATTTCTGCAATTTAAAACCCTACATTCTAAATTAATAAAAACTTAAGATTAACCAAGAAATTGATCACTCTCAGGTAAAGAGAAACTACACGTCACTCTTGAAAGAGATGAACGTAAGCCTCCCTGGTTGAACCTTCAAATCGCAGTAGGAGGTCAATAGCGGGGTTCACCACGTAAGGCGTGTATTAAAGGTATTGTTGATTAGATACAAAAGTTCACTTGAGGTACATAATGACAGGTGGATGTATCCTCGATAGAGGTGCACTAATATTTATGGAACCTCAACGGTCAAGCATTTTATTAAAAGAAAAGTAGAGTTTTTCTTGTTTAAAAAAAAATATTTCCCAAAGTAAATCAAAATCGAGGGCTCTCTACCTCATCTATTTTCAAAACCCTAAATATTATTTTTATTTTCACTTTTACAAATCTTCAAAATTTTTCGATAAAATAATAGTTCCAGTCCTTAAAGTAGAGTACTCGGTACAGATACGTAGAAAAATACGACCTTGATATTTTAAAATAATATATTATACTTGATAGGTACACTTGCCTTAATCGAAGTTTATAAGTAAAAAGAGATAGAAAATGCAGAATGCCTAATTTATAAATCCAACTTAATTTTCAAATGAATTTATCTCCACATTTTACTTATCAAGTTTTTTGACGTCATTGCCAGGGATCATTTTGTGTTGATATTTGAAATAAAAAGGAATCACTATTACTTTTATCTTATCTTAGTTGTTATAAAAACACTATTTTTATAAAAATAAACAAACCTCAAATTCTCTGTTAATTACAAAACCTTTGTTTTCATAAAACTATTTTTATTAAAATGCTTTTAATTTTTATCCTTTTATTTTCAAAAAAAACCTTTATTTTTGCCTTTTTATTTAAACAAAACCACACAAAAAAATTATCTTTTATTTTTGTCTTTTTATTTTATATAACAAAAGCACACAAAAATTAAAAAAGTTACAAAAATAATAACAAAATTATTTTTTATATAATAGTTTTTTAGTGCATGACCCAACAAAACTCTCTTATTGATCCTAATCTTGATTTTGATCCTAAAATTGACCGCACCTATCGCATGCGCCTTTGATCTCGTAATCAAGAACAAGTATTAAATCTGGACGAGTCAATCGGAACCACGCACGTTGAAGCTATGGCAGAACAAATTCCAATTGTAGCCCCGCAAAGGACTATGTCTTATTATGCGAGGCCGAACTTGGATGACACTGGGTCAAGTATAGTTCATCCCACGATAGCTAATAATAATTTTGAAATCAAGTCTAGTATAATACAAATTATTCAAAATTCAATTCAATTCAATGGATTGACAGATGAAGATCCAAACAAGCATCTATCAAATTTTCTAGAAATATGCGACACATTTAAAATAAATGGTATCACTGATGATGCCATTCATTTGCGTTTATTTCCTTTTTCATTACGAAAAAAAGCCAAGCACTGGTTGGGTTCTCTATCTAGAGTCTCCATAACTACCTGGGCTGAGATGACCGAAATTTTTTTAACAAAATATTTTCTGCTGCTAAAACTGTTAAATTACGTGCGGATATTTCATCCTTTGTTCAAGGCTAGTCTGAGTCTCTCTATGAGAATTGGGAACGCTTTAAAGAATTTTTACATAGGTGTCCACATCAAGCACTGCTGACTTGGCTCCAAGTGCAGACATTTTATAATGGTTTGAATTTTCAAACCAGGCGAATGTTTGATGTTGCTGTTGGGGGAACCTTAAATATTAAAACCCCTGAGGCAGCTCAAGCATTATTTGAGGATATGGACATGAATGCCTACCAATGGAACGTGTCTAGGTCACGCCCTAATAAACCTGCTAGGCTTTACGAGCTCGATGCTTCTTCTAATTTAGCATTGCAAGTAGAATATCTAATTAGGAAAGTAACCGAGATGTCGACTTCCTCTGCCACCCTTACTTGGAATTCTACTAATCATATAAACGAAGAACACGTTGATTATATGGGGAATCTATATAAACTTCCTTCCTATAACCCAAGTATTAATAATAATACTTACAATCCAGGGTTTAGGAATCATCCAAATCTATCTTGGAGCAACCCCAATAATGCTCAATGTCCGCTTAATGCAAATCTAATTGGATTTGCACCACAACAATCACAACCATTATGAATCACCCCGAAAGAAGACCTCTTCACAAAAATATGTCATCACAAATGAGTCCAATATCTTGAATCTGACCGGATCAATTAAAAATCTGGAAACTCAAATTGGACAGCTTTCAAAGATGCTATCGGAGCGTCATCATAGTGTAACACCCCAAATCTTGGAAGAGGACCCGACGCCGTCTTTTCGGCAATTTTGGGTTTTGGGGGGTAGGCACACGGCCTGTGACACGGGCCGTGTCACAGGCCGTGTTGCGCCTGGGCCATCAAGCTGTGTTGGTCGACGATCGGCGAGAAGGCACACGGCCTTGGACACGGGCGTGTCCCTGGCCGTGTCCTTCTCGGGTGGTTTGGAGGAGTTGAGCACGGGCTTGACACGGCTAGTGACATGGCCGTGTCGGGTCTGACACGGGCGTGTCAGAGGCCGTGTTCCAGGTCGTGTTCTGGTTGGGAATTTTGGGATGACGGCGAATGGTTGACACGGCCGTGTTGCAACCCATGTTCGGCCCAGTTTTTTTTATTTTGTGTTCCGATCGTGGCCGTTCATTCATTTCTTGGGAGGATCCAATGGTGGGGAGCCTCCCTTGGCGGTTTAAGGTCGGGAATAGGGTAGAAACCCTTTCATTTTGCTTTGGGTTCTGTCTCTCTAAGTTCTAGAGAGAAGGGAGAGCAAGGAGGCCAAGTTCCGGCCGCCGGCGAAGCTTCGGAGGTCCGTTTCGCGAGCGGAGTTCAGACCCGTGAAGGTGGGAGCGTTGCGGTGGTTTTCAACCGAGCAAATCTTCCCCATGGCAAGGAAGAGGGGACGGAAGGTAACGACACTTCTCCTCTCGGTTTTTTGGATTTAGGATGCATGAATAACATCCCCTTCCTTTTGTGTTTTGAGCACCAGATCTCTCAAATGAGAGGGATTCGTGTAGCCGAGGTTCAAGAGGAACCTCCGGGTTGAGTATGTTCATCACGGCATGCTTGCATTAGAGATCCGCTTGAAAGTTGACTAGTTGTCTAAATTATCACCTAGAGGGGGGTGAATAGGTGATTGCGACGTCTTTTGCGGAATAAAATAAAACTAATCGCAGCACACACAAAAAGAACACAAGCACAGACGACGCAAGATTTATAGTGGTTCCCCGATCTTGGGTACTCCACTTTCCCTCTCACCGATCTAGTAACGCACTAGACTCGGCTACTCCACTTATCTCAGATTTAAGAAATCTTACAACTCGATCCAACCCGGATCTACACTCGGAAGCACAATCTTCCTACAACAAATACTCGGAGTGAAAACTCCTACAACTCGGAGAAGAATCTCCTACAGAATAAAGATTTACAGAAAATGATAAAACTGTGACAGATCTAGAAAATCTTGACGTTTCTTCTTCCTTCAACAATGGCGGCTCTGTCAGGAATCAGTCGGAGAAGATACTGTCGTCGATCTACAGATCTGGTTCTTCGGAACACACGGAATCAAGAGATTCGAGAGAAGTCGAGGTCGATCTCGATTCTATGTGTCACTACGTCGATCGTTCTTCGTCGGCGGCCTTCCAGACGGAAACAGTGAGCGGCGGCGACCGGGAAGACGAATCGGGAACTTAGGGTTTTTCGGCCCTTTTTCGTTTTACGTTCTTGAAGAGAGAGAAAAGATAAACGATTATTAAAGTTCTTCTTAATGAAAGGAGAGACTGATTAGACCTTTTATAGGGAGCCTAATCGGTCAGAAATCAAATCGTATTGAAAGTGATGCCACGTGGGCCAATAAGATGATGACAGATTAAGGATTGGAAAAATAGAACAAATAGCGGGTCAACGATTTTGACAATTTCAGAATTAGAAAAAGATCAAGTCAGAAGTACTCGAGAACTGAAGGTTGTTCTCGAGCACTGAATCAAGGAGTTCTCGAGAATAGAAATGATTGTCTCGAGATCTGAGACTCAGAAAAATATACTGTCAAAAATAACTTTCTCGAGCACTAATTGTATTACTCGAGCACTTATACTTTGAAGAAAAAGTATATCTGGATTACTCGAGCACACAGTAAACTTGCTCGAGTACTGGAAAGAGTATTCGAGAACTTGAAACTTCTCGAGCACAAAGACTTAGAATAAAACTGGAAAAGCGAGCACAAGCAGAATTTGCTCGAGAGCCTGAAGAAATGTACTCGAGAATTATTAAGATTTCTCGAGCACTAAACACAAACTTGAGAACTGGAGAACTCGAGAAACAAGTCTCTTTCTCGATCACAAAGACTTAATCAAAATCCTGAAGACTAGAGTACTCGAGCAAATGGATTATTTCTCGAGCACTTGAACATAGAGGAAAATCTGGAGGAAAGTACTCGAGAAGCTAAAGCTGTTCTCGAGCACAGGAACTTAGAATAACAACAGAGAAATAGTTCTCGAGAAAGGTAGACTTAGAAGAAGAGTTATATTTCTCGAGTACTTTTCCTTAGAAATATTTTTGCACAGCATTCTAGTTCTCGAGCAGCAAAGTCATTTTCTCGAGAAAGGAAAACTTCCTCTCGAGCATTAATGACAGCCAGATTTGAAAGAAAAAGTTCTCGAGCAAGCTGAGCTTTTTCTCGAGTACTTTAAAAACTTCTCGAGACCTAGAGCTGTAATTTACTCGAGCACTATTGTACTTCTCGAGCAAACATGACAGCAAAAATTCTAAGTTACAGAAAAAATATTTTCAAATAAAACTTCTTCAGCTTCAGCTTATGTCCTTTTCTCCAAGTGATTTGAGGTTAAGTATATTCCAATAGAGAGGCTACACATGAGTCAACACCTTGGATTACACAGTGAGGGATTACACTGTGAAGTCCTGTGTTTGATGACCCATTGCAGACTGACATTGGTCTATACTTAAAGTGTACACCTGCAAGCATATGGCTAAAGAGAAATATCAAATACAACTGGATTCAACTTAGTTCATGGGTGACTTCATGTAAATCTAGGTGAGTGTGGATACAATACCCAACAATCTCCCCCTATTTGCAGAAGTCAGAACCCTATACACTAAGCTGAATCCCTTAACAAATAATACATAATAACAAGTAAGCAAGACATATGTGACTAAATCAAAATAACCTAGAGCAGGAATAATCAGAAATGAATCACAGCACAATCAGAAACACATAGGTATATAAGTAATCAGATTTTTAGATTAATGTTTTTAAATCCCACTATTCCCAAAGATACAAAAGCTGTTATGAACTAGAGTGCAGGTTACTTCTTCTTGCCATCAGCCTGTCTCTTTTGTCTTTCACCCTCTTGCCATCTCTTCTGCTCTTGTCTCTCAAAGTAGCTGAAGGGCTTGGGAAAGTACTTTTCAGGTTTAGGAGGAGCTGCAGCATTGTTAAATCCATACTTAGACTCATGCAGCCTCCTCTGAATGCAGTTCTTGTCATACTTTCTCCATTCCTCATGGCTGTAGAATTCTTGTTGTCTTTCACTGAATTGAGTTACCAGCTTCAGAGTTTCAAGGATTAAAGTCCTGGAGGTGGGGCTCCAGACTTCAGAGTGTACTGGATACTGCCTTGGTTCATCCTGATGTCTTCTGTAGCCTTGATCATGTTCAGGTGCAGATCTCCTTGCAGAGGGCCCTTCCCCATATTTCCTTTTCTTTGTTTGGATATTAGGTGGCTGGTTAGGTAGATCTTCCCACACCTCTCCAGTTGGCATGAAAGTTTCTTGAAGTTCAATGTATGGAGAGAAGGCCTTCTGAGCAAAGGCAGCAGCAGCAGCAGCATCTTCTTCAGCTTGGACAGCAGCCATTGCATCAGCAGCAGCTTGGGCAGCAGAGGCTTGAGTGCTTTCAGCAAGGGCTGCTCTGACTGCAACTGGGTTCAGATGATAGGGAATTGAGTTGGAGTCAATCTGATGGTCAGGGAATATATTGTTGTGCATCCAGACAGAGGTATCAAAGGTATGAAACTTGACAGAGTCAATATGTTTCAGCACATTTTCTTTCAGCTTGGTGTGGAATGCATCCTGAGCCTTGATGACTTTGGCTTCTATGTCAGCTTGGGTTTCAAAGCTGGCATTGGTAATTCTGGTCAAGATGGATTCAGTATGTTTAGCTGAGACAGTCTTGTAAATCTCCTCCCCCTTTCTGACTTCTGTAGTAAGGGTTGCAATAGCATCTTCCTTAAAGGTGCCAACCTCACCTGTCAGGGTAAAGAACTTGTCATCTGTCCTTTTATCCAACTGAATCTGATTATTAGCCAACACAACTGATTGATCCATGAGGTGGCCAATACTTGTTATAGTATGATCCAAGGCCAATCCTCCTTTGTGAAATGCTTCTTTCAAGGTATCTGTGTTCACCTGGATTTCAGCAAAGCCTTTGTGCATGGCCTTCTCAAGTGTAGTCACCTGGTCTTGAACCTTCTTGACAGCAGTGTCTATGTAGGTTTGCTGTTCAGCAAACAACTGTGTTAACAGTGTTATGAAGGAATCTGTAGCAGCAGGAGCACTTGCAGGAGCAAGACTGGATGGATGTGGTTGAGCAGCAGCAGGTGGAGAAGGTGCATTGGAGGGGCTGGGGGTGATCTCTTCAATTACAACAGTAGAAGTGGATGGCTGTCTTCTCAGAGGGATGTTGTCATCGTCTTCATTTCCTGAAGGAAGGAAAGTTGGGATGGAGTAGTGTGGCCTTAGAGGAATCCTGGACTCTGCCTCCTGAACATCCTCATCAGTTTCTGGAATGTCAGTCATTGGCTCAAAAGAAGAGGGAGTGGTTGTGGAGGAAGCAGCAGCTTGCTGTCCTTGGGTATCAGCTGAGTGAGAAGGTGATGGGGGAAGTGAACTGGAGGGCTGAACTGGTTCTGGAGAAGCATGTTTCTTAGGCAGTTCTGGAACTGGTTCAAGTGGAGCTGGGTCCTGAGCAGTGGCTGGAGCAGAATCTGGAACTGAGTCTGGAACTGAGTCTGGAGCAGAATTTGGAACTGAGTCTGGAACTGAGTCTGGAACTGTTGATGCTAAACTGGGGTGCTCAGAAGTGAGTTCAGTGATCATTGCATCAATTTCTTCTGAAGTGGCAGTCAGATCTATATCCATGGAGGCAGGCTCCCCCTCAAGAGAAGCATCCTGGATGACAATCTCTGGGTTTGGAGGGGGGGATGGAATCCTGTACTCTGGAACATCCTTTACCACAACTGTTGTAGCAGGAGCTGGGGAAGGGTGTGCAGGCTCCCCCTCAATTGCTGGATGAGGAGAGGGAGGTGGAGTCCTGACAACCTCTTCCTGAACTTGTTCTTGAGCCCTGGTGGCCTGGGTGGTATTCTGCAATTTCAACTCCCATCTGTTAATGGAGTCCACTGTGAGCCTCTTCATGTAGTGCAGAACACTGCCTTTGGACATTGAGAACACTGCTGGGTCAAGTTCACTGAGTAGAAGGGTTATAATTCTGGCAAATCCAGGCTTCTTGAGACTGGACCTGATGTGATCAAGAATCAGTCTGCCAAAGGGATATTGCTTCCTGCAAATTATGGAGGTCATCACATCAAACATCTCTCCTGTAGCATGTTTGATTGATCCAGTAGCACAGAGAAGGCATTTGCCGACGATGTCCAAGAGGAATTTGCTCTCTGGGTTCAGCTGGGGGCGTCGAATACCAGAGGGTATGCCGGCGATTCCACAGAAGGAATAGGCTCGGTCATAGTCTGTATGGGTTAGGTCTTCTGGTTCTGTGACTGGAGGTAGATGAAGCAACTGATTGATGATGGAAGCGGTGAGTTTGACCTTGATGCCAGAAACGATAGATCGGAGAACATGACCACTGGTGCTGACTGTCAAATTCTGGTAGAATTCATGAACCTGAGGAAGAAGGAGACGACACTTCTGTTCTAGGACAAAAGTGAGGCCGGCTATATCCAGGAGGCTCAAGAGGTTCTGAAAGTCTGGGGATATGTCTGCAATGCCATCTCGAAGGAGTTCACTGCCGATTCCGAGCTTGGCGATGGAAGAAGATGAAGCCATTGAAGAAAAATGGAGAAAAACTGTGGGGTTTTCCTGGTTTTCACGGCACCGGCGGAAGGCGAAGGGTCTCAAGATATTTGGGGATTTTGGGATTAGTGGATTTAACGATTTTAATCTGACTATTTATATACATATTGTAAATGAGCGGCAGAAATGATCTGGACTGCTACTAGGCATTTCGAAAAATAATAAAAGCTAACAAAAACTGTACTCGGGAAATTAGGGTTAAGAATTTTTCGCAAGTATCAAGTAGGCTCGAGTACTTTATTAAGTTCTCGAGAGGTAGACTCGAGTACTTTATTAAGTTCTCGAGAAGTAGACTCGAGTACTTTATTAAGTTCTCGAGAAGTAGTCTGAGTGCTCGAGCACCGCCACTTAGTCAATTTGACACTTGGCAATGTACTCGAGTACCGCTCTCGAGAATGAAATAAAGTTCTCGAGTACCCCGAGTAAAGTTCCCGAGAAAGAATTACTTAGCTTTATTTTTTTCTTTTGAACCTCTGAAAAGTTGAAAGAGAACTTTTTCCAATTGATGACTTTTTCCTTAGGCCTCTTTGTTGAGCATCCCAAGTTCTGTCTTGAAGAAAGAGAACTTGGCCTCATCCAGTGGCTTTGTGAAAATGTCTGCAACTTGTCTATCTGTTGGAACATATTGAAGGTTGATATCTCCTCGCTCCACATGCTCCCGTATAAAATGATATCTCAACTCTATATGTTTTGTTCTGCTGTGTGACACTGGATTGTTGGCAATGGCAATTGCACTTGATGAATCACACATCAGAGGAATGTCTTCAAACTTCAGGTTGTAATCTTCAAGCTGATTTTTGATCCAAAGCAGTTGTGCACAACAACTGCCTGCAGAGATGTACTCTGACTCGGCTGTTGAGATTGCGACACAATTCTGCTTCTTACTACTCCAGGAAATAAGTCTTCTTCCTAGGAATTGACATGTTCCTGAGGTGCTCTTCCTATCATCCTTGCTACCTGCAAAATCTGCATCTGAATAGCCAATCAGTTCATTGTCATTACTTCTTGGGTACCATAAGCCAAGATTTGGTGTACCTTTAAGGTATCTCAAAATTCGCTTTGCAGCAACGTAATGAGATTCCTTACTGTTCACCTGAAATCTAGCACATACACAAGTTGAGAACATTATGTCTGGCCTACTAGCAGTAAGGTAGAGTAGTGACCCAATTATGCTTCTGTATTTGGTTTCATCAAAAGGTTTCCCTTTCTCATCCTTATCCAGAGACATAGCTGAGGCCATTGGAGTTTTCATTGTAGATGCGTTCTCCAATCCAAATTTCTTAATCAACTCCTTTGTGAACTTCGTCTGAGATATGAAAATTCCATCCTCAGATTGTTTCACTTGGAGTCCCAAGAAATACTTCAACTCACCCATACTGCTCATTTCAAACTTCCCTTGCATTAGTTTAGAAAACTTTTTGCAAAGGTTGTCGTCAGTTGAGCCAAAAATAATGTCATCGACATAGATTTGCACTAGCAAAATCTTGCCTTTTATTTCCCTAAGAAATAATGTCTTGTCTATCTTTCCTCTTGTGAACTTGTTCTCAAGAAGAAAAGTAGACAATGTCTCATACCAAGCTCGGGGAGCTTGCTTGAGACCATACAGTGCTTTAAATAGAAAGTAGACATGGTTAGGAGAGTTTGGATCAACAAAACCTGGAGGTTGTTCTACATATACTTCTTCCTTTATGTTTCCATTAAGGAAGGCAGACTTCACGTCCATTTGATAGACGGTGAAACCTTTTAATGCAGCATATGCTAGAAATAACCTTATTGCCTCCAATCTTGCCACTGGAGCATATGTTTGATCGAAGTCTATTCCTTCTTCTTGTCGGTATCCTTTGGCGACGAGACGCGCCTTGTTCTTTATTATTGTACCATCTTCATCTAGCTTGTTCCGAAACACCCACTTGGTTCCTATAACGTTCTTATCTTTGGGTCTTGGTACAAGCTTCCAAACTTCACACCGTTTGAATTGGTTCAGCTCCTCTTCCATGGCTAGTATCCATGATGCGTCGCAGTTTGCTTCCTCAAACTTCTTTGGTTCCACCTGAGATAGAAAACTTAAATATAAATTTTCATTAGTGGTACCTCTACGAGTTCTGACACCGTCTCGAGGATTTCCAATGATCTGTTCTATTGGATGATCCTTCAAGTGTCTGAGCTCTAATGTCCTAGCATCTGGAACATCTTCAGCATCTGGTGTGACTTCATTTCTTTGAACTGCTTCAATATCCTGATCTTCATTCTCAATTGTAGTTGGAGAAGTGATCTCGATGAAAGTATCACCCTTCTCTTCACTTGGTTGCTCCAACTTTATTTCATTTATCTTGGAACCTGCAGCTTCAAGTAACACACTAGACGAGTTGCTTTGCAACAAACTCGTCTCATCAAAAATAACATGAATTGATTCTTCTACCACCAAGGATTTCTTGTTAAAGATCCTATATGCCTTACTTTGGCTACTATAGCCTACGAAGATGCCTTCAAAACTCTTTTCGCTAAACTTAGTGGTATGATACTTGCCGTTGTTAAGTACAAAGCACTTACAACCAAAGATTCTAAAGTAAGATATTGTTGGCTTCCTGCCTTTTAAAAGTTCATAAGGAGTCTTATCATGGTTCTTGTTTATGAGTGCTCGATTTTGCACGTGACATGCAGTGTTGACGGCTTCAGCCCAGAAATATTCCGGTAGTGAAGCATCACTCAACATAGTCCTGCAAGCCTCTATGAGTGTTCTGTTTCTTCTCTCAGCTACTCCATTTTGTTGTGGAGTCCGAGGAGAGGAAAACTCATGAAGGATACCAAGGCTTTCACAAAATTCCGTCATGGCCCCAGATTTGAATTCCGTTCCATTGTCACTTCTGATTTTGACAATGGAGCAGTTGTACTCATTCTGTATTTGCCTGACAAAATTAGTGAAAATATCAAAGGTATCCGACTTGTGTTTCAAAAAGAACACCCACGCAAAGCGCGAGTAATCATCAACAATAACCAACGTATAATCCTTACCTCCTAAACTTCTAACTTGCAGTGGACCAAACAAGTCCATATGAAGAAGGTGTAAACACCTGTCCGAATCTTTGCCAATAATGCTTTTAAAGGTAGCCCTTGTTTGCTTGCCTTTAATGCATGCGTGACAAGGTCTTTCCTTTTCGCACTTAACATTTGGAGCATCACGCACCAAATTCTTCGAAAACAATTTATGAATGGTTTTGAAATTAATATGAGCTAATCTCTTGTGCCATTGGTCACCAAGAGATGCACTATCTTTAGCAAGAAGACATACTGGGGTAGAGGAATCCAAACAAATAAAATTAAGACAAAATATGTTTCTGCTACGAGTGCCGGATAAAATGGTTTCTTGTTTATCAACCGTTTTTATCAAACACTTGTTGGCATGAAACTCAACAACGTATCCTTTGTCGCATAATTGACTTATGCTTATGAGATTATGTTCTAATCCCTCAACATAAGCAACATCCGAGAAGGATACGCTACCGTTAGAAATTGTACCATATCCTTTTGTAACTCCCCGGTCGGAGCCTCCAAAGATGACCTTTGATCCGTTCTCGGTTGGAGAGTAATTTTGAAGTAAACTTTTTGTTCCGGTCATGTGCCGAGAACATCCACTGTCCAAGTACCATATTGGCGTTCTATTGGCCTTTGGACATACCTGCAAACACAAAATCATTTTGCCTTAGGAACCCAAATTTGTTTGGGTCCTTGGTCTCTTGTTAGATTGCTCCCCCTACCGATGTTAGCATCGTGAGCGGTCTTTCTCACATTGATAACTCTTGGGGCAGCATAAACACTTTTGTTGAACCAACAATCGATGGCGAAGTGACCAATCTTGCCACAACACCAACAATGAAATCTATTGTATCTTTGTCCATTCTTCTCTTGCTTGACCATCTTGACATGAGGTCTAGCAGGAGGAGCTGCACTGGAGGTGGATGCTTCATGTTGATGACATGAACATGCTTTCCTCTCTTTGGTGGACAAGACTTCAACTTCTTTCACTTTCGGTGCTCTCTTAAAGTTATGACCATGATTATATGGACCATAGCTCTGAAGACTGATTTCTTCATAAGGTGCTTTAAAAACACTTTCGCCAAAGTTTCTAGGACGTGCCCATCCTCGGTATCTAGACTTTGGCTCTACATAAGTAGGCCTAGACCAGTGTCCATAGGAGGACTCAAGATCAAACTTGTTTGTCGGGTAGATTACCTTATTAAAGATAGTCTGTTCTTGAGGGGCTTTCCCTTTTTCTTTGGCTAAGGCTTTCTTGGCTGCCTTATTCTTTCGTTGAGTCTTATTCCTTCTAGAAGTCTTACTAGAAGAGGCTATATGACCTAGTCCAGCACCATCAGTCTGTGCTGAAAATCCAGCAATCAGTGGAAGAACTGTCTTAGGCTTGGAGAAGCTCTCAACAAGCTTCTTCTCAGCCTCAAACTGCTCTTCCAGTTTCTCAATGACTTTTTCTTTCAGACTGACGAGACTAAGTGTCTCATTCAATTCTTCTATGGCAGAGTTAAGCTTACCTTTGAGTGATTCCATCTCAAGAACTTCTTCTCTCAAAGAGCTTTCACTTGCCTTAAGAGACTTAATCTCTTTGGCTTGAGCTTTCACGACCTTTCGACATTTGTCGTAGGCCTTGATCAGCTCTCTGTACTGAACCATGAGTTCAGACTCATCGTCATAAGAGCTGTCCTCATTCTCATGTTCAGAACTCTCAGATTCAGAAAGAGGTGTGTGAGAGTTTACCTTCCCAGTGTACTGGGGTTCTGTCTCCTCATCAGTTTGAGCCATCAGCCCAAAATATGCTTCTTCTTCCTCACTTGACTCCGAGGAGTCTGAATCGCTGAGGGTCTTTGTTTTCTTAGCCACGAAGCTCCTTTCATTCTTCTTTTGGTGAAAGGGTTTCTTGCTTTCCTTCTTTCCTCCTTCTCTTTTCTTATGAGGGCATTCAGCAATCATATGACCTGGCTTGTTGCAATAATAGCAAACTATGTCAGATGAAACATGTTTGTTCTGTTTAGGAACATACCTGTCATGGCTGCTTGAGCCTTTCTTTCTTCGATCACTTACATAATGTGATCGTCTATGTGAGGCATCCTTGCCTCTCCAATTCTTCTTTTTGTTCAGAAACTTCTTGAACTGTCTTGATAAGAGAGAGAACTCTCCTTCAGACAACTCTGAGCTTGATGAACTGGGCTCTGAACTTTCTTCACTCTCAATTGTTTCCTGAGCAGGAGTAGATGATTGAGCTTTGACCTTTTTTGTGCTTTCTGCCTTTAAGGCAACAGTCTTATCCTTTGAAGAGGATCTGCTCTTCTCTTCTTCGGCTTTTCTTGTATTTATTTGCATCTCATAAGACATCAGCTTTCCGAAGAGATTCTGTGGGTCAGTCTCTGCTAGTCTGCCAAACTCCCGAATGGCACATACTTTGGTATCCCACTCTTTCGTCAGAGATCTGAGGAATTTGTCATTCAGCTCACCATTAGTGAACTTCCTGCCATACCCCTTCAGACCATTAACAATTTTGCTGAAGTTCTCAAAAGTATCTGTGATTGAATCCTTTGGTCCTTGTCTGAAGGCTTCATATTTTTGATTCAGAAGGGATCTTCTGTCATCCCTTACTTCTTCAGTGCCTTCCATCAGGACTATCAGACACTGCCACATTTCCTTAGCACTTTGGCAATGTATCAGATTCAGTAGCATAGAGTCATCAACTGCACTTGCTATGATGTTTTTAGCTTTCTTGTCCAACGAGACAAGTGCAATCTCATCTTTGTCAAGATCCATTAGTTTCTTTGGTACCTTTAGAGTAGGATCTATTGTGGAGGTTGTCATGGGAACATAGGGACCTTCTTCAACTATCATAAAGATCCTTGGATCCACAGCTTCCATAAAGAATTTAATTCTTTCTTTCCACATGGGAAAGTTTGTCTTGGTGCACAGTGGAAGCTTTGCAAAATCTTTTGCCTTATCCATGCTTGGCTAACTTCTTAGACAACTTAGGGCAGATATGATCAAGGTGTTAACCTTTATATGATCAACGACCCTCTGATACCAATTGAAAGTTGACTAGTTGTCTAAATTATCACCTAGAGGGGGGTGAATAGGTGATTGCGACGTCTTTTGCGGAATAAAATAAAACTAATCGCAGCACACACAAAAAGAACACAAGCACAGACGACGCAAGATTTATAGTGGTTCCCCGATCTTGGGTACTCCACTTTCCCTCTCACCGATCTAGTAACGCACTAGACTCGGCTACTCCACTTATCTCAGATTTAAGAAATCTTACAACTCGATCCAACCCGGATCTACACTCGGAAGCACAATCTTCCTACAACAAATACTCGGAGTGAAAACTCCTACAACTCGGAGAAGAATCTCCTACAGAATAAAGA
The DNA here is from genome assembly GCA_039513925.1 of Platanthera zijinensis. Classification (NCBI taxonomy): domain Eukaryota; kingdom Viridiplantae; phylum Streptophyta; class Magnoliopsida; order Asparagales; family Orchidaceae; genus Platanthera; species Platanthera zijinensis. Next base: position 74,716,265 of record CM077091.1, read on the forward strand.
TTTACAGAAAATGATAAAACTGTGACAGATCTAGAAAATCTTGACGTTTCTTCTTCCTTCAACAATGGCGGCTCTGTCAGGAATCAGTCGGAGAAGATACTGTCGTCGATCTACAGATCTGGTTCTTCGAAACACACGGAATCAAGAGATTCGAGAGAAGTCGAGGTCGATCTCGATTCTATGTGTCACTACGTCGATCGTTCTTCGTCGGCGGCCTTCCAGACGGAAACAGTGAGCGGCGGCGACCGGGAAGACGAATCGGGAACTTAGGGTTTTTCGGCCCTTTTTCGTTTTACGTTCTTGAAGAGAGAGAAAAGATAAACGATTATTAAAGTTCTTCTTAATGAAAGGAGAGACTGATTAGACCTTTTATAGGGAGCCTAATCGGTCAGAAATCAAATCGTATTGAAAGTGATGCCACGTGGGCCAATAAGATGATGACAGATTAAGGATTGGAAAAATAGAACAAATAGCGGGTCAACGATTTTGACAATTTCAGAATTAGAAAAAGATCAAGTCAGAAGTACTCGAGAACTGAAGGTTGTTCTCGAGCACTGAATCAAGGAGTTCTCGAGAATAGAAATGATTGTCTCGAGATCTGAGACTCAGAAAAATATACTGTCAAAAATAACTTTCTCGAGCACTAATTGTATTACTCGAGCACTTATACTTTGAAGAAAAAGTATATCTGGATTACTCGAGCACACAGTAAACTTGCTCGAGTACTGGAAAGAGTATTCGAGAACTTGAAACTTCTCGAGCACAAAGACTTAGAATAAAACTGGAAAAGCGAGCACAAGCAGAATTTGCTCGAGAGCCTGAAGAAATGTACTCGAGAATTATTAAGATTTCTCGAGCACTAAACACAAACTTGAGAACTGGAGAACTCGAGAAACAAGTCTCTTTCTCGATCACAAAGACTTAATCAAAATCCTGAAGACTAGAGTACTCGAGCAAATGGATTATTTCTCGAGCACTTGAACATAGAGGAAAATCTGGAGGAAAGTACTCGAGAAGCTAAAGCTGTTCTCGAGCACAGGAACTTAGAATAACAACAGAGAAATAGTTCTCGAGAAAGGTAGACTTAGAAGAAGAGTTATATTTCTCGAGTACTTTTCCTTAGAAATATTTTTGCACAGCATTCTAGTTCTCGAGCAGCAAAGTCATTTTCTCGAGAAAGGAAAACTTCCTCTCGAGCATTAATGACAGCCAGATTTGAAAGAAAAAGTTCTCGAGCAAGCTGAGCTTTTTCTCGAGTACTTTAAAAACTTCTCGAGACCTAGAGCTGTAATTTACTCGAGCACTATTGTACTTCTCGAGCAAACATGACAGCAAAAATTCTAAGTTACAGAAAAAATATTTTCAAATAAAACTTCTTCAGCTTCAGCTTATGTCCTTTTCTCCAAGTGATTTGAGGTTAAGTATATTCCAATAGAGAGGCTACACATGAGTCAACACCTTGGATTACACAGTGAGGGATTACACTGTGAAGTCCTGTGTTTGATGACCCATTGCAGACTGACATTGGTCTATACTTAAAGTGTACACCTGCAAGCATATGGCTAAAGAGAAATATCAAATACAACTGGATTCAACTTAGTTCATGGGTGACTTCATGCAAATCTAGGTGAGTGTGGATACAATACCCAACACCGCTCCGTTAGCGGATTAGGCATTGTGGGTGAAGACGTGGTCGCGACCGTTAGTTCGACCCGGTGATGTTGCATAGCGAGCTTTGAGGATTCGGTAGAAATCCGTTGCGGAAAGACGCTGTTGTGTGTATGCGTTTTCCCCCTTTTATTTGAGTGAGTACTCGTACTCGGAACCGGACAAGGTTAGCTCCGCTTTGTGCGGTAGATGGTTTCCTTGGAGCACGGGAAAGATACGGTGCGAATGGTGATTGGGGTGGGGAAACCTTTGTTTGTGTTGTGCAAAGGCGTGGCTATGTCTCCGTGGTCGGCTGGCTATCCCATGACGTGCAAGTCATGTGGGGAAAGTGTCCCGACAAGACTAGCCCCTTATGTGAGACTGACGAGAATGCCGAGCGGAGGGCAAGCCCGGGCAATATAGCCTGACGGAACCCTGACGTGCGAAGTCAGAATGTGCGGGCAAGCCCGAGGTTTATGACCCTTGTGCGGGTGGGGCCTTTGCAAGCTTCCGTGTGACGGCATGTGTGCCGTTAGGGACATGGTGGTTCCCTTTTGGTTGCGGCTTTAAGCCAATGGGGAAACGGAAGTACCAAGTATTTGATGTTGTGCTAGATGCATACGAGCTAGGGTGCCTTGGGTTAAACCCGGGTTGCATTCATGTTGCATAGTAGGCCCCTTTCACTTTGTACAAAACATAGAAAACATGTATGCTGTATGAGACATCCAAGCTTGTTTTACCGCTTTAATATATATGCTCTTTTGGTATACGAAGTGCTAACTTGCAGGTGGAGTGGTACCCCGGGGTCTGTTAGGGACGGCCAGGAGGAGATGTGTTTGTTACACAGTAGAGGTCAGCCTTTGCTGACCCACGTTACTTCAAACCCTTACAGATCAAGGATCGCATGTAGGAGCTAGCACGCCGGGTGAAAATCCCTAAGCCTCATGAAGTGTTGTCATGCTTGGATTTTCCTTTTGTGTTTGCTACTCTTGTTAGGTTTATGTCCGGCTTGCATGCCGAGGTAGCCTAGGAGTGCTTGGCACATTTATATTTGGACTATTTTTGTGTAAGGCCTTAAGGCCATTTGATACTCTACTGTTAGTGGATAACTTCTGTCTGTTAGTGTTCTGTTTCCGCTGTGTTTGTCTGGAGTTTTGAGATTGGGTAGTTTTCATATCATCTTTTAAGACTAAAGCCGTGGCTTCCGTATGTTGTGGGGCCCCGGCCGGACCCATATTATATGGTCTTTACAGGAGAGGTGTTACAATTTGGTATCAGAGGGAGGTTAGGCGTTCCAATGAGAAGTTTCGCGGTCGAAAGTATAAGTCGAGTCGCGAATATGAAGTTATCCACATAGGAGTATCGCGGGACCATGAGTGCCCTTGTGTTCGAGTCTTGCGATTAGATACTGATTTGCATTTTCTTGCTTGTGTTTAGAGTGCAAGCAACGAGGCTAGGACCTCGAGGCCAAGAGAAGAGCTCTCGGCAAGTAGTGCGACTGCGCAAGGTCCGCTAGGGATGGGGGTCACACCGGCCGACTTCTGCCATATGCTTGCAGAAGCGATGGTGGCGGCCCAAGCTGTAGCGACAGCACGGGTAGCAGCTCCCGTTGCTCAAGTAGCAACTCCTGCTACCCCGGACACGGCAGTGACCGTGCCGGTTGAGGAAGCCAGGCGGGCATAGTCGCAGGCCGAGAGAGTGGATATCGGGCATGGGGACCGGCAAATAAAGTACTTTCTGAGTTTCCACCCTCCAACCTTCAAGGGAATCGGCACGCCCACAGATGCAGAGGATTTGTGGGCTAGAATTCAGGAGCTTCTGAGGGCGGCAGAGGCGCCAGATGAGAAAAAGGCAGAATTCGCAGCCTTTATGTTGGAGGGAGATTCCAAGTTATGGTGGGTGAGCCATAGTGGCAGGCAGTTTCTAGGACGCATACCGTCCATCGAGGAGTTTGGGAATGCCTTTCTGAAGAAGTACATTCCCGCATCAACAAGGTTAGCCCTCCAGAGGCAGTTTCTACATCTGGTGCAACGAGACAAGTCAGTGGATGAATATGTTCAGGAATTTACTCGCTTGGGTCGTTATGCGGGAACGACCATGGCAAACGATGAAGAGAGGGACAATATCTTCTATCATCGATTGAGGGAGAATCTAAGACAACCCCTCATATCGATGAAATGTGCGGGTTTCAACGAATTGGTGGAGGCGGCCCGAATTTTGGAGAGTGACATGGAGCGATCCCAGCATCGCAAGGGTTTCACAGCCAAATAGGGGGAAGAGAAGAAGTCTGCTCAGTCCCATGGAAAGGCGGAAGGGAGCCGATGGAAGAAGAAGCCTCCCCCATATAAGTCGGGCGAGAAAAGTAATTGGACGTACGGAGGGTCACGCTCTAAGGGACCGCAGACGTGTTATAGTTGTGGCAAGCCAGGCCATATAGCAAGATTTTGTACCCAAGGGGGCGCTGAGCAAGAGCCAAGGCAGGAGCAGACCGTGCGCTCCGGCCCCAGTGCAACAGAGAAGGGGAAGATGGCGGAGTCGAGTGCTTCCCGGTTTCAACTAGTGCAGCCAAGGGCCTACAACCTTTGGCAGCAGGAAGCAATCCGCCAAACCGATGTGGTGACAGGTATGAGAGTTCAGCCTGTACCTTAGATTTCTTCCTTTCAAGCCTTTTTATGTTTGTTGCATGTGTGTAGGCTTTATAGTGGTATCTGGGTACCCCGCTAGGGTACTTTTTGATACGGGAGCGTCGCACTCCTTCCTTGCGGAAAGTTTCATCCGGAGGATTGGAGTTGAGTACTTATCAACGGACTCAGAGTTGAAAGTGTGCATGCCCAATGGGTCGTCTATGACAACCAGGGCTAAAGGGCGGATTCGTTGGAGTCTTGAGGGACTCGACTTAATGTTTGTAGTGGCGATCTTGCCGTTGTCCGAGTTCGATGTGATTTTGGGGATGGACTGGCTAGCAGAGCAGCATGCCAGTATCGACTATTTGTCCAAGGTGGTAACCCTGAGGGGCTTGGGGCAAGCGGAAGTCAAGTTTAAGGGTCTGCATGGAGTGGCCTGTTCCCTAGTTTCGGCACTTCAACTAGTGTGAGCTGTTAACCAGGGAGGTGTAGCTCTAGTAGCATTGTTGGAGGTTAGCCTTTCCAGGCTGTCTCTTGGAGAAGTGCCCGTGGTGGCGGAGTTTGGAGATGTATTTCCTGAGGAGCTACCGGGAGCACCTCCTCGACGGGAGATTGATTTCTCCATCGAGTTAGTGCCCGAGGCTAGACCGGTGTCACGTCCACCCTTTAGGATGGCACCAAAGGAGTTGGCCGAGCTCAAGGTTCAGTTGCAGGAGCTTTTGGAGCAAGGGTATATCATACCCAGCTATTCACCGTGGAGTGCGCCGGTGTTATTCGTAAAGAAGAAGGATGGTAGTATGCGTTTGTGCATAGACTACCGAGAGTTGAACAAATTGACTGTCAAGAATAAGTATCCGATTCCTCGGATAGACGACCTTTTCGACCAATTGGTGGGGTCGGTGGTGTACTCCAAATTGGACTTAAAGTCAGGATATTATCAGTTGAGGATTCGTGACGAAGACATACCAAAGACATTATTTGGTATGAGGTATGGTGGAGTACCATGCTACCCCGGACACGGCCGCGAGGAGCTCTCATGGGAGCGAGAGAAGACCATGTTGGTGGAGTACCCAGAGCTTTTCTCCTCAGGTACTATTTAGTTTTGTTTACTTTCCATGTTTTAAATTTCGGGATGAAATTCTTGTAAGGGGGGAGAGTTGTAACACCCCAAATCTTGGAAGAGGACCCGACGCCGTCTTTTCGGCAATTTTGGGTTTTGAGGGTAGGCACACGGTCTGTGACATGGGCCGTGTCACAAGCCGTGTTACGCCTGGGCCGTCGAGCTGTGTTGGTCGACGATCGGCGAGAAGGCACACGGCCTTGGACACGGGTGTGTCCCTGGCCGTGTCCTTCTCGGGTGGTTTGGAGGAGTTGAGCACGGGCTTGACACGGCTAGTGATACGGTCGTGTCGGGTCTGACACGAGCGTGTTAGAGGCCGTGTTCCAGGCCGTGTTCTGGTTGGGAATTTTGGGATGACGGCGAATGGTTCACACGACCCTGCATACGGCCGTGTTGTAACCCGTGTTCGGCCCAGATTTTTTTTATTTTGGGTTCCGATCGTGGTCGTTCATTCGTTTCTTGGGAGTATCCAACGGTGGGGAGCCTCCCTGGGAGGTTTAAGGCCGGGAATAGGGTAGAAACCCTTTCATTTTGCTTTGGGTTCTCTCTCTCTAAGTTCTAGAGAGAAGGGAGAGAAAGGAGTCCAAGTTCCGGCCGCCGGCGAAGCTTCGGAGGTTCGTTTCGCGAGCGGAGTTCAGATCCGTGAAGGTGGGAGCGTTGCGGTGGTTTTCAACCGAGCAAATCTTCCCCATGGCTAGGAAGAGGGAACGGAAGGTAACGACACTTCTCCTCTCGGTTTTTAGGATTTAGTATGCATGAATAGCATCCCCTTCCTTTCATGTTTTGAGCACCGGATCTCTCAAATGAGAGGGATTCGTGTAGCCGAGGTTCAAGAGGAACCTCCGGGTTGAGTATGTTCATCCCGGCATGCTTGCATTAGAGATCCGCTCCGTTAGCAGATTAGGCATTGTGGGTGAAGTCGTGGTCGCGACCGTTAGTCCGACCCGGTGATATTGCATAGCGAGCTTTGAGGATTCAGTAGGAATCCGTTGTGGCAAGATGTCGTTGTGTGTATGCGTTTTCCCCCTTTTATTTGAGTGAGTACTCGTAGTTGGAACCAGATAAGGTTAGCTCCGCTTTGTGTGGTAGATGGTTTCCTTGGAGCATAGGAAAGATACGGTGCGAATGGTGATTGGGGTGGGGAAACCTTTGTTTGTACTGTGCAAAGGCGCGACTATGTTTCCATGGTCAGCTGGCTATCCCGTGACGCGCAAGTCATGTGGGGAAAGTGTCCCGACGAGACTAGCCCCTTGTATGAGACTGATGAGAATGCCGAGCGGAGGGCAAGCCCGGGCAATGTAGCCATGAGCGGGTGGGGTCCAGCAAGGCTTCTTAGAATCGGTCAGTGTGAGACGGAACCCTGACGTGCGAAGTCAGAATGTGCGGGCAAGCCCGTGGTGTATGACCCTTGTACGGTTGGGGCCTTTGCAAGGTTCCGTGTGACGGCGTGTGTGCCGTTAGGGACATGGTGGTTCCTTTTTGGTTGCGGCTTTAAGCCAATGGGGAAACAGAAGTATCCAGTGTTTGATGTTGTGCTAGATGCATACGAGCTAGGGTGCCTTGGGTGAAACTCGGGTTGCATTCATGTTGCATAGTAGGCCCCTTTAACTTTGTATAAAACATTGAAAACATGTATGCTGTATGAGAAATCCAAGCCTGTTTTACCGCTTTAATATATATGCTCTTTTGGTATACGAAGTGCTAACTTGCAGGTGGAGTGGTACCCCGGGGTCCGTTAGGGACGGCCGGGAGGAGATGCGTTTGTTACACAGTAGAGGTCAGCTTTTGCTGACCCATGTTACTTCAAACCCTTACAGGGCAAGGATCGCATGCAGGAGCTAGCGCGCCGGGCGAAAAGCCCTAAGCCTCATGAAGTGTTGTCGTGCTTGGATTTTCCTTTTGTGTTTGCTACTCTTGTTAGGTTTATGTCCGGCTTGCATATCGAGGTAGCCTAGGAGTGCTTGGCACATTTATATTTGGACTATTTTTGTGTAAGGCCTTAAGGCCATTTGATACTCTACTGTTAGTGGATAACTTCTGTATGTTAGTGTTCTTTTTCCGCTGTGTTTGTCTGGAGTTTTGAGATTGGGTAGTTTTCATATCATCTTTTAATACTAAAGATGTGGCGTCCGTATATTGTAGGGCCCCGGCCGGACCCATATTATATGGTCTTTACAGGGGAGGTGTTACACCTAGAGCTTTGCTAGGGAACACGATAAACAAAGCTCTTGTGGGAGACACCCCATAGTTATCTGCTATATATATGTATATATATATTTGTAAATATACAGGTTTTTCTAACGGCCTCCTCGACCTCCAATCAGGAAAGCCTTTTTATCTTATTATATTTTACAGTTTTATATATATCTTCTTTTTTCTTCATATTTATGCATAACAAAAATATGGGGGAATACATCTATTTCAAAAACCGGATTTATATATATAAATATTTTTCAAAATCGTCTTTCTAAAAACATGATTTATACATATAAATATTTTTCTAAAATCTTCATTTCGGTTTTAAAATAAAAAAATTGTTTTGTATTTTTATTTATCAATGTTCTTGTATATATTTGCTTAAAAATAACAAAATAAATAAATAATAATAATAAATTATAAAAAAACATCCACCTAAAATATATATTTTTGCTTAATCAATCATCCGAAAATAAAATTAAAACCCCTACTTCATTTGTCTATTTCTCAAAAACCATAAAAAAATGAGTTGATATATACGCAGTTATCTAATTTTTTAATTTACAAGTCGTTTATTTATAATAAATAGATAGATCTAAATATATTGGGTTAAGTTTTAAAGAATATCTTGTGTCATTAATTTAGAAGTTAGAAGATTTATTCTGAGCACTACTTTTGGTTTACGATAAATAGAGGCATGTGCATTATATTTGTTAAACATTTGTAGACTGTAATTATCCAAACACCACTCTGATTTAAATATAGCAATTTTCAAGTTATTTCTGTTGCTCTCAAAAATCTTTTACCAAAATTCGAATAGTGTTTAAACCCCTACCTATTTACTTTTTGCTTAACATGTTTTCTTACGCAGGCAAGCATATAGGAGTATGTGCTCCTAGAAAATAAAAAGATCTTATGTCAATGGGAATAAGATTTCATTCCGTAAATATAGGCATCCAATAATTATAAAAAGACTATATGAAATGAAGTATGTGCTCCTAAACATATACATTAGATTAAAATAAAATTTAATTCTGCTTTGTTTTTTTTTCTGCCTTGGAAATTACTTTCCTAAGCAGTTGTAATAAAGTAAGAATAAGGTGAGAGGATAAAATTCATCACCTTCATCAAATCCTACTGTATAGGCAATCGCCAAGTTTGTACCCCATAAAATCACTACAAATTGATCTAATTTTGTTTAAAATTTTGAGAGAACATATTTAATAGGTTATCTATTTTCCATCATATCTCTTTCAAGGTACGATTTTTATAATTCTAATCTAACTTGTTACTAATGATTGCAATGTTGATTGTTATTTTGTTTTCTCAAGAAGTCTTATGGCTACAAGCAATTATTTCTGGCTAAATCATTTGCAAAATGTATGACTTAACTTTTATTACTCCTGATATTTATGTTTATCTTCCCTTGATTAAATAAATTGATAGTTAAATTAGAAATTTTTTAACTGTTTGTATAGTCAACTCATACTTTTGCTCTAGAATAGCAAAGCTTAAGTATAGGGTATTTGATGAGTAGCAAAATATACATATTTTTAGGTTAAATTTTTATTTTGTTTTAATAGAAAATATAATTATATTATGTAAATAAATCATTTTTTTTGTTTCCATTTCTGACTTAATTTGTGTTTGTGTCCTGTAGGTATTTCTGGACATTTTTAAAATTCAAGAAAATTCCTAAGTCACGCCCCTAGGTCACGCCCGTGACCTAGGGCATATAACTTTAAAATAGCACATTCCAAAAGTTTGGCAGATTTCGGCCTTCAAGCACTGTCATACCCGGGATACACGCCCGTGTGCTAGATGTCATTCTCATGATGTCACACATGACCAAGCAATCAACCTGATGTCACGTCGTACCAAAGTCTAAAGCCAGCAAGCTCGAGTCACGCCCGACTTACACGACCGTGTGCTAGGTATCACGCCCGTGACCTCAGTCGTCACTAAGAAAGAAGCCTCTATCACGCCCGGAAGAAGCCAAGCTGCCACGCCATGCAGACATGCGCAGAATACACGCCCATGACCCAAAGTCACTCCCGTTCACTTATTCGATACAATCCAGAAGCTGTAAAAATTCTATCCAAAGCAGCCACATCAGCGACACGCCTAGGGGACATGACCTGGGAGGGCGTGTAAGGGGAGTGTGTACTTCAAACATTTTTGCTATAAATAGATGGCCAAGGCTGATTTTTAGAGGAGAACTGGTAGATTTCCACTTATATAGTACTTACATAGTAGTTATAAATAGGGAACTGGTAGAATTCCATATAGTTGTACATAGTAGTTATGAGTAGCTTTTGAGTTTTATTTCCCTAACCCTAGTTTGGGTTTCCTAGTGTATAACACTTTTTAAGTTATAAATTTTTAGCTTTCAGTAATTTTTCAACTCTTATTGTTTTTAACTTAGTTTTAATTTCTATCGAGACAGGGTGTGTGCGTGTTTTCCTTTTTCATAATTCTTTTCTTTTTATAATTCTCTTACTACCACCGCCATCCTATAAGAGAGGCTAAGAACTTTTTAGCGCTTGATTAAGATGGTTGGTACGGATATTATTTCTGCACCTTTATATGCCATTTAATTTTCTATTACCACCCCCATCCCGGATGAGAGGATAAGAACTTTTTAGAGCTTGATTAAGATGGTTGGGACAGATATTATTTCTGCATTTTAAAACCTTATTTTCTAAAAAAATAGTTTGCTTCTTTTTTCTACTACCGCCCCCATCCCAAATGAGAAGCTAATAACTTTTTAGCACTCCATTGAGATGAGCTTTAGGAAGGATTTTATTTCTACAATTTAAAACCCTACTTTCTAAATTAATAAAAACTTAAGATTTACCAAGAAATTGATCACTCTCAGGTAAAGAGAAACTACTCATCATTCTTGAAAGAGATGAACATAAGCCTCCCTGGTTTAAAATTCGAATCGCAGTAGGAGGTCAATAGTGGGGTTCACCACGTAAGGCATGTATTAAAGGTATTGTTGGTTAGATATGAAAGTTCAGTCAAGGTACATAATCACAGTGGATGTATCCTCGATAGAGGAACACTCATATTTATGGAACCTCCACGGTCAAGTAATTTATTAAAAGAAAAGTTGAGTTTTTCTTGTTTAAAAAAATTTATTTCCTAAAGTAAGCAAAAATCAAGGGCTCTCTACCTCATCTATTTTCAAAACCCTAAATATTATTTTTATTTTCACTTTTACAAATCTTCAAATCTTTTCGAAAAAATAATAGTTTTAGTCCTTAAAGTAGTGCAAGACCCCCCTCTTTGAACACAAAACACAGCACGAGGGGAGTCTAAAGCCTAAAACAACCACCTTGTGGTAGCATTAGCATACGGGCTAACTTGTACTATAAGATGCCGATCATGTAGCTAAACATATCATCCATGCCAACCCAAACAAGAATATAAAATAGAAGTCAATTCCACACACAAGTAAAATAGTCCAAAAGAAAGTACATCAAATAAAAGAAGCATCAACAAGGCTTCTTCAATATCAGAGTACATGCCAAAAAGGCTACAATATGAATCTCACACAGACTCACATTTGCCATAGATGGTAGAGATAGCACCGTCACTTCAGTCCCTATCGTCCTAGCATAACTGCCCTGCTGCTTAACCTGCTCCTACTTTGTCTGTGGGGTTTCCTCCTAAAAAGGAAGACGTAGCAACCATTAGTCATAAAGACTAAGTGGCTATCACATCCACTCCCCTGATAACTCCTCGGCACCGGGCAGAGAAAGGAACAAGGGTATATATATATATATATATATATATATATATATATATATATATATATATATAAACAGTAGTACAAACAATTGATAATGATTTAATCAACAGGAGTGTATATCAAGGAACTACAATAATTAAGTATATCAACCTACTCAGCAGTTCTACCATCAACAACAGTATATAAGTATAAATCTACGAAAGTAGATAACTTAACTTATATGAATGCCCATATAGATATATAAGTTAAGTATCGGCTCAATAGTAAAGTAACTCATCGTATAGGAGTGCCCATACAAACTTATACGATGAGGATCTTGTGTATGTAATGTATGCAATGATATGAATGCAATGCAATGACTCACCCATGAACATGCACATGTGATGGCTCCCGTGCGCAGACTCTTATTTAGGTGGTTGGTTTGATGAGTCGACCAAAACCATAAATAAAATCGAGTAAAGACAAGTCCTACTCGAATGAGTAGGCGGGAAATGAAAACACGCTATTTAACTTTTAACGAGTAGGTAGAAATAAATGCATGTACAAGTTCTACTCAAATGAGTAGACGGTAAATGACAAGTCCTACTCGAATGAGTAGGCGGGAAATGAAAACACGCCATTTAACTCTTAACGAGTAGGCGGAAATAAATGCACATACACACACACTCTACATGAATTGAAAGAAAGCAATAAAAGTATCTCCTACACACACTCACTCTGCATAATTTGAGGAAAGCGATAAAATAAAGCATGAAAACTTATCTCATACACTCACACACTCTACATAATTGAAGAAAGCATTAAAAATTATTCTCATACACTCACACACACAACATGGAATTTAAAAGAACAAAGATAAAACCTAACTCATACACTCACACACACAAATTAAAGACAAAATCAAAGTTACCTAAAAATAAAAACAACTACTTTTTTATAGTTAGGATTTGTTAAAAACACATAAAAAATGAATTAAAAATAAAAAGAGCAAATTTTTTTGGAAATTAAAGTTAAAACCAAAGTTGTTGAAAAATTAAAATTATAACTTTTTCATTCTTAAGAGTTCATAAAAGTGGATAAAAATTGATAATAAAATTTAAGAGAAAAAAAAAGATTTATAACCTAAATAAAAACTAAGTTAAAAGAAAATCAAAATCACTTTTAAAACCTCTTTTACAAATTCATAAGGATGAAGAAGATATACTTTTAATATAACATAAAGCTTAAAGAAAAACTATCCTAATAACATTTCATTTTTGAAATAAAAACTATAATAAAATCTAAGATAACAACTAATTTAAAGCATGAAAAAATTAACTAGTTAAACTCATACACACACACACACTTTTTATAAAGACAAATACTAAGAAAAACATGAGAATAAAACGAAGAACAAAGTGGGCACATAAGTTCATTCCAAAACCATTTAAGAAGAGAAAAGCTAACATGTTTTTATTAATGAAAATGAACTATTACAAAGCTAAGACAAACATAAAAAGAGCGGGAGAAAGTTCTCCTTACATGGCAATGGAATACACCATTCAGCCCACAAAACACACTAAACTTTGTCTCAAAAAGTGAACCCTTGGTTATTAAAGAAATTTTTTATTTATAGACAAAAAGTTCGAGTCGACATGGGCGTGTTGGTCAGAGTGACACGGGCATGTCAAACCTGGAATGTTGGAGAAGTCAAAATTCGGTGACTGGCCGATTTCTCGGGGGAGCTAGAGCGGACACGTGTCGAACACGGGCGTGTCGGGAGGCGTGACACGGGCGTGTTGGGACACCTTGCAACTTGATGTCGGTAGGTGCTGAGTCGAGCTAGTGACATGTGTGTTGAAAACGGGCATGTCGGTAAGCGTGTCCTTGTCGGGTTGAAGAAGGCTGAAGTTTGAGTTGGAAGTATCGAGTGAGCGACACGGCCATGTCGAGTCTTCGGACACGGGTGTGTCCTGCTCGGGTTGATGAAGGTGTTAAGTGTCGAGTATCGGGCATTGAGTGTCTTCTGTCTCGATGGCATTGAGTGGCATGACACGGGCGTGCCAGGTTGAGTGATACGGGCGTGTCTGGTTCAGTGATACGGGCGTGTTAGGTCATTTTTGACAATTTCTGAAAAATTTCAAAAATCAAAATTAAAGTTAAGTAAGGTGAATATTTACAAAAAAAACATATTTATAAACAAAAATGACTAAAAACTATGAATAAGAACTAAAATAATATAAAAAAGTACTAAAATATGCATATATTTACAACTCATCAAATACCCTCATACTTAAGCTTTTGTTATTCCAGAGCAAAAGTTTGAGGTGAATTTATAAGAAATAAAAAAAAACTCTATGTTTAGCTACCGCTTAATTAATTATAAGAGAGATCTAAATAAATATATGGGGTATAAGAGATAAGTCCTAAAATTATGTAGATGATTTAAATAGGGCAAAAGTTTTGGCTAAAAGACTTCTTGATGTAATTAATTAGAAAGCAATAGTTATAATGGTTAGCTTAACAAAAATAGCTTGAAATTATATAAACTTTAGCTTATAGGAGTTTTACGGGAAATAATGCAATTTACAAATTATGCTCTCAAAAATATTTTTGAATTAATTCTAGAGTCGTGAAATTGGCTAAGGGTGCTTGGCGGTTTAAGAAGTGGCTTGGATTTTGAGGCGAGGTAATTTTTTCTCGAACCTCCATTTTTTTCTTTTTGGATTATTAGGAAAATGAAATCTTATTTTCCTAATATGTTTTTTTTCTTTTTCAACTTCATAATAATAAAATTAACCCAATGTATGGTGTAGGAGTAATGAATTTTATCCTTTTACTCCATAACATATAATTTTTTTAAATTATTGGGTGCCTATGTTTATGGAACGAAATCTTATTCCCATTGACATAAGATCTTTAAAGGTTAAAAGTTGTATCATGCTAAGTAAGACATGATAAATAAGGGGAGAAGAGAAAACTAGAATTTTAATTAAAAAATTTTGAGAGCAACCTTTATAAATTGTACGTTCCAATTTTTCAGAAAGCTAAAAGTAAGCATAATTGAATTCTATAGTCATTATTTCTAACAAAATACATGTGTTCCTCTCAATAAAAAATTAGAAGTATAGCCTAAAAAGAATTCGCTATTTTTAACAAAGCATTATGAATTCTTTAAAACTTAACCCCGACTATTTAAATTTTTCAATCAATAATTAACAAACAATAGTGAACAAAGAATTAATAAAATTCACATATAAATAAACTCAGAACAAAATTTTTGGATAGCATGAAAATTAAGAATGGTATATTTGATTTATTTGTTTCATAAACTATTTTTTTGAATTTTTGAGGTTATTATCTTTTTTTGGTATTTTTGTTTTTATTTCTTTAATATATATATACTAAAGAAAGGAAAATGCGAAAACAAAATTTTTTTTAGATTTTTAAGTTTTCTAATTTTTTTTGTTTTGTATTATTATATATTTTTTTAAAAAAAATTCATCTTATTTAAAATAAATAAGAGAGAAATAGAAGTTATTTTACAAAGATGAGAGAGAAAAGAGAAGAGAGAAGAGTATTTACAAAAATTTATCTACAAAAAATATTTACAAAGTAAAACAAAATGTTTTTGGAATTTTTTTGTTTTTATAATTTTTATTTGTTTTTGTTTTTGTTTTGGAAATAGAAGTGCAAATAAGATAAGTGCAGAAAAGAAAGCAGGAAAAGCGAAAAAACCCTCATACTTAGTTTCAACATTGTCCCCAATGTTGAAAGATAAGTATGCAGAATAATAATAAAAAATGATAAATGTTATATGTACAAAAAGAAAGAGGGAGGGTAGAAACGTCCCTGATGCGTGTTCGGGGAAGCTCATTTAGAAACCCTGCAGTATTAGAAAAACTTCCAAACATGATAAATAAAGTGCGAAAAAGATATACGTGGGGTGACTCCCAAGAGCGCTTTGTTTATAGTCGTGTAGCTTGACTATTTTGGCGGGTTTATATATCGAGGAGGGTTATGGTTTCATTATGCTCGATCACTGGGTCGCCCACTATGTATGACTTAAACCGATGACCATTAACTTTAAACGAACCTTTTTCCTGGTGGGAGACGAGTACGGTCCCATATGGAAAAACTTCTTCAACTATGAAGGGACCAGACCATCTAGATTTTAGTTTGCCTGGAAAAATTTTAAGATGTGAATTATAAAGAAGGACAAGATCGCCCGGAGAAAAAAATTTTGTGGACTTCATTTTTCGATTGTGATATAACTTAGAACACTCCTTATAGAACTTATTGCTCTCGTAAGCATTTGCACGCCATTCATAAAGCTCGTTTAGTTACAGTATTCTATTTTGAGCGACTAAGTTAGTGTCGAGGTTTAAGAGTTTTAAAGCCCAAAGAGCGCGATGTTCTAGTTCTACGGGTAAATGGCACGCTTTGTCATAGACTAATTGAAACGGAGTACAACCGATTGCAGTTTTGTATGGCGTACGATACGCCCAAAACGCGTCGTCAAGTTTAACGGGCCAATCTTTCCTATTTAGAGAAACAGTTTTTTCTAATATACGCTTAATCTCTTGATTTACTACCTCGACTTGGCCACTTATTTGCGGGTGGTAGGGGTTGCAAGTTTGTGCGTGAATCCATATTTAGCTAACGTCTTAGCCATAAAAGCATTATAGAAATGTGTTCCCCTATCACTAACAATTGCACGAGGCGTGCCGAAGCGAGAAAATAGTTTTTTAAGAAATGTAACGGTGACTCGTGCATCGTTGGAGGGGAGAGCTTGCGCTTCCGCCCACCTCGATACGTAGTCGACTGCCACTAAAATATACATATTTTTGAAAGACGGAGGTTGGGGTCCAACAAAATCTATTCCCCAAAACTCGACGACTTCGCATTCTAAAAATAAATTTTGGGTCATCTCGTCGTGATTAGAGATGTTACCCGACCGCTGATAGTTATCGCATGCGCGCACAAAATTGGGAGCGTCTTTGAAGAGAGTAGGCCAAAAGTAGCTCGCCTCTAGCACCTTCCGAGCGGTCCGATGGGCTTGATAATGCCCACCGGCTGGACCCTCGTGACAGTGCCTAAGAATTTGCAAGCACTCCACACCCGCAACGCATCTTCGGACCGCTTGGTCCGCGCAGATACGAAAAATAAATGGGTCCTCCCAAAAGAAATTTTTCAAGTCAGAAAAGAATTTCTTCTTTTGATGACTTGAAAACTCTTTTGGAAGCACCCGCGCTACTAAGTAATTTGCTAAATCTACGAACCAACGCGAAGATGACGAAGAATTATGAATGGCTAGGAGGCATTCCTTGGGAAATCTGTCATTTATATCAGATTCGACGAGCGCTTCCGCACCCAGATTTTGTAAAAGGGAGAGGTGGTATGCCGCTAGATTTTTAGCGCCCTTCTTATCCAAGATCTCCAAATCAAACTCTTGTAGGAGGAGAATCCATCAAAGAAGGCAGAGCTTTGCATCATTTTTAGCTAATAAATATTTAAGGGCAGAGTGATCGGTAAATACGATAACTTTAGATAACGTTAAATACGAGCGAAACTTATCGAAAGCAAAAATGATGGCTAAGAGTTCCTTTCCCGTCGTCGTGTAGTTTACTTGTGCGAAAGTAAGCATCTTGCTAGCGTAATAAATTGGATGAAAATGTTTTTCTACACATTTGCCAAGAACGGCACCTAAGGCAATATCGCTAGCGCCGCACATAATCTCGAACGGAAGGGACCAATTAGGGGCCACTAAAATTGGTGAGGTGATAAGTTTTTGTTTTATTAAATTAAAGGCAGAGTCACATTCGAAACTAAAGATGAAACGTGATTCCTTTTCCAAGAGGTGAGTTAGCGGCTTTGTTATTTTTGAAAAGTCTTAATAAATCTTCTGTAAAAGCCCGCATGTCCTAAGAAACTCCTAATAGATTTTACATTTGTTGGTTGCGAAAGTTTTTCTATGATTTCTACCTTGGCCTTATCCACCTCTATCCCCTTAAACAAAATCTTATGACCGAGGACCAAACCTCTTCGGACCATAAAGTTACATTTTTCCCAATTTAGAACAAGGCTTGTGTCCTCGCACCGTTGGAGGACACGATCTAAATTTTTAAGGCAATCGGGAAAAGAGCGTCCGAAAATAAAAAGTCATCCATAAAGACTTCCATAATGTCTTCTACTAGCTCGCCAAAGATCGCAAGCATACATCTTTGGAATATTGACGGTGCATTGCAGAGTCCATATGGAATTCTTTGGTATGCGAAGGTGCCAAACGGGCAAGTAAAAGTTGTTTTCTCTTGGTCATCGGGGGAAATTAGGAATTGGAAAAACCCCGATAAACCATCAAGAAAAAAAAATATGGATGACCAGATAGACGCTCTAAAATCTAGTTCAGAAATGGTAGGGGAAATTGTCCTTGTGGGTGGAATCATTAAGTTTGCGATAATCGATGCACACACGCCAACCCGTAACAATACGAGTTGGGACGAGCTCATTGTGCTCATACGCCACTATAGTTAGACCTCCCTTCTTGGGCACGACATGCACGGGACTAACCCATGCACTGTTTGAAATAGGTTAGATAATCCCCGCATCAAACAACTTAATAATCTCGGCTTTAACGACGTCTTTCATGTTTGGGTTAAGACGTCACTGCGGTTAAATCGTTTTGCGGCAATTATTGCTAAGAAATATCTTATGGGTGCAAAATGAGGGGTTAATCCCCTTTAAGTCAGAGATTTTCCACGCAATTGCGTGGCGATGTTTAAGTAAAACTTCCAATAAATCGGAAGTCTCCGAATCACTCAAGTCCGAAGAAGTAATAACGGGAAGCGTATTGCCTTTTCTTAAAAAAGCATATTTGAGTGATTCGGGTAAGGGTTTAAGATCTAGGATGGGCGATTCTTCTAAGGAGGTTTTAATTCCTATGTCTTTCTTACCATTTGGTTCGAAAGGCAAGTCTATAGAGGTATCCTCATCACAATAAAAATTTTCGAGCGCATAAATATCATCGTTTAAAAATACGGACTCGAAAACGGGAGAAGAACGATCTCCAAAATAGGTATCTAAAGAATAGCAGAAAACGTCACTCGATGACAAATTGTCCATCAAGGGATTAATAGAGAAAGTAACTTGATCATCTCCTGCACGAAGGAGAAGATGACCATTACTAACATCTATTAGTGTGCAGGAGGTGGCGAGAAAAGGGCGATCGAGTATTATTGGTACCTCGGCGTCCTCTTCTATGTCTAAGATGACGAAGTCTATCGGAAAGGTAAACTTGTCTACTCGGACAAGGACGTCCTCCACTACCCCGATAGGGAACTTAACCGAGCGATCCGCTAATTGGATGCGCATATTCGTAGGACTAGGAGTACGCAAACCTAAACGTTGAAAGAGTGAGAACGGCATCAGGTTAATGCTAGCCCTTAAATCTGCTAAGGCGTATTTTACTAATATATTGCAAAAAAGGCACGGGATGGATAACCGTCCCGGGTCGTTTTGCTTTGTAGTCAATTTATTAGTAAGAGACGCCGAGCAGACAACGTTGAGAGAGATATGCGAAATATCCTCTAATTTACGTTTATTAGAAAGTAGTTATTTTAAAAATTTCGCATATTTAGGCATTTGCGAGATAGCCTCGCAAAAAAGAACATTAATATGAATTTGTTTTAATAATAAAATAAATTTTTCGTATTGCGCGTCCTATGCTCGTTACTTAACTTATGCGGATACGGCAAGGGCGTATTAAAAATATTTTTTCATTTAAATTCGGTAAAGGTAACGTAGACGAAGAAGAGGGAAGAGGGGTCGGAGGAGAGATATGTACATGCGGATCGATCTGTTTTGGATTGACCACCTCCTTACCGCTACGGAGGGTTATAGCATTAAGGTTTTCCCTTGGGTTGGGCACCGTATTCCATGGCAGCGCCCCTTGCGCGCATTCCGACATGAGTCGCGCCAATTGTCCAACCTGTAACTCGAGATTTTTTAGCGATCCAGTTATATTCCGGATATTTGACTCGTTTGACGCGACGTATCTATTAAAATTTTCCTCTACCGTAAAAGGCTTCGGAGGAGGAGGAGGAAACGCGGGAGCAAAAGAATTAGGCGGGCGTTGCGCATTGTTCGGGTTGCTCCATGAAAAATTCGGGTGGTTCCTTCAACCCGAATTATAGTTATAACTATAAGGATTGTTTTGGGGGAAGGAGGGACGAACCGGATTTCCCATGTAGTCCACGAACTCATCATCTACACAGACGTTAGAGGGGGGAAGATTATTATTAAAATTATAACAAGCCCAAGGAGAAGTGGTGGAGGAAGCAGACATCTCCGCCACCTATTTTATTAGCCTTTCAACTTGAAGAGATAACAAAGTCGTGGCATCCACTTCAAAAATGTTGGCCGCTTGCTTTGGGCATGCCCGCTGGACGTTCCACTGATAGGCGTTCATAGCCATTTCTTCAAATAAACCCTGGGCAGCCTCGGGGGTCTTATTGTTAAGGGTGCCCCCGGCAGCCGCGTCAATCATTTGACGCATCTAAAAATTAAGACCGTTACAAAAAGTTTGTACCTACAACCATGCTGGCAGCACGTGGTGCAGGCACCTGTGGAGGAATTCCATAAAGCGCTCTCAAGTCTCATAAAGAGACTCTGAGTCGTTTTGAATGAATGAAAAAATGTCTGCTCGTAATTTTGCAGTATTTGCGGGAGGAAAATACTTCGTCAGGAATTTTTCTGCCAACACAGCCCAGGTCATGATACATCCTAGTGAGAGGGAAATTAACCACGCCTTGGCTTTGGACTTGAGGGAGAAGGGAAATAAGCGCAAATGAATGGCGTCATCAGTGACGCCATTAATTTTAAACGTGTCACAAATCTCCAAAAAATTGGACAAGTGGACATTAGGGTCCTCATCCAGCAGTCCATCGAACTGTATGGAATTTTGGATCATTTGGATTACACTTGACTTTATTTCAAAATTGTAATTCTCCACCATGGGGCGAATAACACTCGACCCAGTATCGTCCAAATTTGGTCGGGCATAGTAAGACATTGTACGCTCCGCAACCACATTTGGAACATGGTCGGCCATAAAAATATCTGAGGGTTCTCCAATAGATACTTCGGGTTCTAAAGTTTGATCCTGGCATTGAGATCGAATGCACGCAAGGGTGCAGTCGATCTCAGGATCAAAATCAAAGGATTCAAAATCCGAAGGTTGTCCACGGGTCATACACCCTAAAAAATAGAAAGAGAAATAAATATAATTAAAATAAGGGGGAAAATTTTGTTGTTGTTGTTTTTAAGTAAAGAAATTTTTTATTTTTAGTTTTTTATATGAAAATAAAGTAAAAATAATAGAATACCGGATTCGAAATAACAACGAGAGGAGTCCACGACAACGACGCCAAAAACTTGATGATTCCCGCGCACAAACTCTTATTTAGGTGGTTGGTTCGATGTTTTGACAGTCACGGACTTGCTAGAAAGTGAGTTTTTAACGAAAGGAGGCAAGTGCACCTATCACATGTAGTACAAGATATTCGGGAGAATACCGAGCTCGTATTGTTCTTGGGGTTGGGTTGATTATTCCTACTCCTCTAGGAGGACTATTATTTTACTGAAAGTAAGGTGGAATTTTGTTTGTCACTAAAGCAGAAAGAAAAGAAAGCTGAAAAAACACTTAAATAATTCGATGACGGGTTAACGCTCGGCATCAAATTGGATTAAGACTAAAATAATTCTTAATAATTATTGAACTTAATCTTCTAATTAATAAAGGGCAACTCTGCCGTGGAGGTTCCATAAATATGAGCGCACTTATCTCTAGGAAGATTGCTCACCTGAACGCTAAGACTATTAGACCGAATGTTAGTCCGACGAAGGATTCCTCTTAACTCCCGCTTTACGCTAAGAACCCCGCTATTGGGTGGGGAACCCAATCCGGCAAAACTACGCTTCTCCTCCCTCGAGGGTATGTACACAATTCTATTTACCCAAGGGGGATCGGTCTATATGCACGACCTCTCGGCTAGCTAGCGTATGGATAACAGAAATAGAGCCCACACATCGATATGTGTCCTACGCGTCGTTAACCCTGGGCAAACCTTAAGTCCTAAAATAAAAGTGAAAATAAAGAACTTTAATTATTTCAAATCATTTTATATGTCCCAATGCTCTTCGATGTCAAGGGCTAATAATGATTAGCCACTCATCAGTATGGGGATGGTTTTATAATTTTGATGAGGCGCGAGTTCGAAACTAAATGCTAAAGGATTATAAAAAGAAGACATAAAATAACAAACTTTTAGAAAAAAGAAGGAAAGCTAACTAAAATGAGAACTCACGCACACTTCAAAATCATAAATAAAATAGAGTAAAGACAAGTCCTACTCGAATGAGTAGGCGGGAAATGAAAACACGCCATTTAACTCTTAACGAGTAGGCGGAAATAAATGCATGTACAAGTTCTACTCAAATGAGTAGACGGTAAATGACAAGTCCTACTCGAATGAGTAGGCGGGAAATGAATACACGCATTTAACTCTTAATGAGTAGGCAGAAATAAATGTGCACACGCACACACTATACATGAATTGAAAGAAAGTAATAAAATTATCTCCTACACACACACACTCTAGATAATTTGAGGAAAGCGATAAAATAAAGCATGAAAATTTATCTCCTACACTCACACACTTTACATAATTGAAGAAAGCATTAAAAATTATTCTCATACACTCACACACACAACATGGAATTTAAAAGAACAAAGATAAAAACCTTACTCATACACTCACACACACAAATTAAAGACAAAATCAAAGTTACCTAAAAATAAAAACAACTACTTTTTTATACTTAGGATTTTTAAAAACACATAAAAAGATGAAATAAAAATAAAAAGAGCAAAAGTTTTTGGAAATTAAAGTTAAAACCAAAGTTGTTAAAAAATTAAAATTATAACTTTTTCATTCTTAAGAGTTCATAAAAGTGGATAAAAAGTGATAAAAAAATTTTAAAAGAACAAAAAGATTTACAACCTAAACAAAAACTAAGTTAAAAGAAAATTAAAATCACTTTTAAAACCTCTTTTACAAATTCATAAGGATGAAGAAGATACACTTTAATGTAATATAAAGCTTTAAGAAAAACTATCATAATAACATTTCATTTTTGAAATAAAAACTATAATAAAATCTAACATAACTACTAATTTAAAGCATGAAAATATTAACTAGTTAAACTCATACATAGACACACTTTTTATAAAGAGAAATACTAAGAAAAACATGAGAATAAAAAGAAGAACAAAGTGGACACACAAGTTCATTCCAAAACCATTTAAGAAGAGAAAAGCTAACATGTTTTTATTAATGAAGAAGAACTATTACAAAGCTAAGACAAACATAAAAAGAGGGGGAGAAAGTTCTCCTTACATGGCAATGGAATACACCAAGCAACCCACAAAACACACTAAACTTTGGCTCAAAAAAGTGAACCCTTGGTCATTACCGAAATTTTTTATTTATAGACAAAAAGTTCGGGTCGACACGGGCGTGTCGGTCTGGGTAATACGGGCATGTCAAACCTGGTATGTTTGAGAAGTCAAAATCCGGTGACTGGCCGATTTCTGGGGGAAGTTGGAGCGGACACGTGTCGAACACGGGCGTGTCGGGAGGCGTGACACGAGCGTGTTGGGACACCTTGCAACTTGATGTCGGCAGGCGCTGAGTCGAGCTGGTGACACGGGTGTTGAACACTGGCGTGTCGGTAAGCGTGTCCTTATCGGGTTGAAGAAGGCTGAACTTTGAGCTGGAAGCGTCGAGTGAGTGACACGGTCGTGTCGAGTCTTCGGACACGGGCGTGTCCTGCTCGAATTGATGAAGGCTTTGAGTGTTGAGTAGCGAGCATTGAGTGTCTTCTATCTTGACGACATTGAGTGGCGTGACACGGGCATGTCGGGTTGAGTGACACGGGCGTGTCAGGTCATTTTTTGATAATTTCTGAAAAATTTAAGATATCAAAATTAAAGTTAAGTTAGGTGAATATTTACAAAAAGAAACATATTTATAAACAAAAATAACTAAAAATTATGAATAAGAACTAAAATGATATAAATAAAGTACTAAAATATGCGTATATTTATAACTCATCAACATGAAACTGCAATGTCGACACAGACTTGTAGTTCACACTTTTTGATCAGGTAGCTAACCTCTCAGACATCAACCGTCATGGCTAGATGGTGATAGTAGAGCGGGCTTCTCCACTGCTAGGCAGGCATCCACACTACCAGGCCTAGGCCTACGTACGCCTCAATGCTAAGAACACAACAACGGAGGTCACATGCGTACTATGGCTTAGAGGGGTCTCGAGTAGATGTGCACCAAGAACACAGCCAAAACTGGCTTATAATCGTGGCATGGAAGGTGCCACTATGAACACATCACCAAAGGACCAAGTCTAACCGTCCAATAGCATGGAGGGTTCCTCGGGAAGTAAACACCGAGGACAAGGCCTAACCGTGCAAGTCTATATGTAAACTCCCGTCGGTGTGACGACTGGCGAGCCCGTATACCTGCCACACTATCATTAACCCAGGATTATGACACTGCGTGTCAACTCACACCGCATGCATTTCACTTATAGTTCTCCACAATGAGTCCCTTAATTTATTTAACAACCCATGCTCTACAGCACACAAGGGCTCCATACCGAGTCCCTTATAAATCATGGTGTTTCAGTGCGGTACACCCTCGCAACTCCAAGCCTTCCACTTATCCATACCCCACAAGGGTTTATTGTTTACTCGGGCGGCATGCCATCTTATACAATTTACCAAACTCACACTACTACCCGAAGGGAGACACGACTCTAAGAAGTGGACCACTTTACACCTTCCCTTATTTAACGCATCCCATGGCTATGCATTAACCTCTTCTGATTTCTTTTAAGAATCTAGCATCCACCAACCATCATGCTTCCATCACATAATTACATCAGCACACATTGGTTCACCCCTTTTTCATTAACATGAATCCACGGATTACTCGTTCAATTACCCAGTGTCACATCTTCTTACAAACTTGTTCCATTACACAAATTACAATCTTGCCCCACCATATTTCCCAACCATTTGTTTGTCACGTTCACATGGGGCCAAATTCCCTAAAACCTCAACATTTATTCTTACAATTTCTTTACTCAATCCAAGCCCAATTTCATACTAACCCGAGAGTATTAAGTACAAGACTTGACTGTACAACCACTTCGATCGGCCATTCCTGAGTCTACGGGACTCGTATGATAATGTGTAACCATCAATTGGAATGTTATTTCCAAGGAATCCACCTTTTTATTCGGTCCATCACCCAAATAAGGCAATAGAGTACGGGAAATCAGCCTCGAAGTATGTTGAGTGCAGAAAGCAGATTCTTGCACGTTTATAGCCCAGAGAGTTCGATCAGACTTTCTCGTGGCTACAGACATCTCCTAAAGGCATGTAAATACTCGATAGAAAGATATTTACAAGGGTTATGACTTTCTTGTTTAGTTTAAAGCCCAGATCTGGCCTTATCATATCTGAAAACGGCCTCGAAGTTCACTGCGCGTAGAAAATAGATTTCTACACGCATCTTAAAGCGAAACGAATGACATCGGTTCGTCTTCCTCCTCCGACCAATATTCCCAAAATTATATCCAGCATTCCTGCTCCCTTATTCACCCTCATTAGGCTACTTCTCTTCATGAAACCAGTCCCCACCTTCATATAAGAGGAAGGGAGGTTGAAGACGTCTAATCCCTAGGGAAAAAGTCCTAGCATGGCCTCTTCCTAGAAATCTTCTTCTCACGAAATCAAGACTCTTTTGGGTCGATGTCTCTCCTAGGAATAACTAGAGATTTAGCCCCAAGGTACAGGGTAGGAAACTCACCTCGTTTTCGGCGATTCCGACATTTCCGGCCATGGACCTCATTACTCTTCGTTGCGGCATACCCTCCTTCATTGGCGGTGTTCTTCCAGCAAATCTGACTTAGTGGCTCTTTCTCATCCGGCGGTTAAGGAACAGGTCACGGCTAGGGTTTGGCAAAGACAATTACTCGGCAAAATTGGTACAGAGACGGCTAGGGTTTTCGGTTTACTCCTCTTTTATAAGAAGAATTTCAATTGAAACTATCCGCCACGTGTCGTCCGATTATTGGACCGCTTATATTACTCAAATATATCATTTTGAAAGGATGCGGCCCATTTAAGTTGGTTTGGCACAATTCCCAAAAACCCGGTTCAGCCTATTGATATGAAGCAGCAAACAGGGTCGAAAATTCGCCTAAGGCAAAAAGCGTTGAGTCCAGTCAACGTTCTCAATGCCTACAATAGCTAGAAAATTCTAAGTACAAAAGAGTTGAGTGGCATTGATATCACTCAATGTCGCGTTGAGTCCACTCAATGCACTCAATTCCTAAAGACGGCATAACAACTTAAAGTTAAAAGCGATGAGTGCACTGAATGATGTGTTGAGTGCACTCAATGCCTAATCAGCCAGAACAATTTAAGTTAAATGCGTTGAGTGCGTTGAGTGCACTCAACGCCGCGTTGAGTGCACTCAATGCACTCTCAACGCACTCAAATCCTAATCCGCCAGAATAATTTAAGTTAAAAGCGTTGAGTGGCGTTGAGTGCACTCAACGCACTCGACGCCTTTTAGCTTAATGGCATCGAGTGCACTCAACGCACTTGACACCAGTTACCCGAGATATCTTCTAAGTATGGCATTGAGTGCACTCAACGCACTCAATGTCGCGTTGATTCGCGTTGAGTCAACTCAACGCCTCAACTTGTTTCGTCGAATGGCGTTGAGTGCACTCAATGCACTCAATGCCGCATTGAGTGGTGTTGAGTCCACTCAACACCAACTTTCCAAAATAATTTCTAAGTCCTAATTCGTCGAGTGGCGTTGAGTCCACTCAACGCCAACTTTACAGAATCATGTTTAAGTCCATATACTTGATGAATTTGTCCGATTTTCGACGAACAGTATTGGTCTCAACTTTACAAGCCATACTCGATGAATTCGTCGGATATCCGTGACGATATCCGACGAATTTTACTTGCCGAGTCTAGCGCACCCCATCCCCGAGTCAACTCCCTTGACTCAAAAACACGTGCGAGGGGTCTAGCGTGAAACGGGATATTACAAATCCTATAAACAAAATAAAAGATTTTGTCCCCGAAATTAGGCTAAGGCTATGGGGAAGTAAAACATGAAATTAAATTAAAATATCCTTTTAAAATTACCTTGGAGAAATAATTCTGGGTAGCGCTTTTGCATCAAATCCACCGGTTCCCAAGTGTATTCTTCTTTACCGTGGTTAGACCATTGGACCTTTACCAATGGTATGCTTTTCCGCCGTAAGTTCCTCGTTTCAGTGTCTACTATCTACACCGGCTCAAGTCAGACCGACCTATCCATTATTACTTCACCATCTATGGTGAGGACATGTTGATCAGGCCATAATAGTTCCTTTAGGAGTGATGACACATGGAACACATCGTGTAAATTCTCTCGCTCTGGTGGAAGCTCCAACAGATAGGCTAAAGGGCCAATCCTTTCCAATATAGTATAAGGCCAAACGTATCATGGACTGAGCTTCTTCATATCACGCACCCGTGACACTCCCTGCATCGGTCGAATCTTAAGGAATACCTTGTCACCCACCTGAAATTCTACCATATAATGCTTTGCAATATAATACTTAGCCTGACGGCTTTGAGCTTCAGGCATGCAGTCCCGTATTAGTCTAATAACAACATCAGTATCATCAATGTACTCAATTCCCAAAACCTTCGGGTCTTCATCTTTCACCCATGATAAGGGACTCCTACACCTTCTTCCATAAAGGGCTTCATGGGGTGCCATCTCGATACTAGCCTGATGATTGTTATTGTATGAGAATTCTACCAGGGGAAATAGAATTTCCCACGGCTCTCCTCTATCTAGCACACACAACCTTAATAGATCTTCCAAGGTTCTGATGGTCCTCTCAGACTGACCATCCGTCTGAGGATAAAAGGCCGTTCTGAATGTAAGACGTGAACCCAAATACATCTGTACCGCCTTCCATTACTTAAAAGTGAAACGACCACCCTGGTCAGAAATAATTGTCTTTGGCACGCCATGGTACCGTACGAACTGCTCCACAAAGAGGCGCACCAAAATGTCCACATGTGCCTCCTTCTTTATTGGAATAAACCTGGCTACCTTCGTTTGGCGATCCACGATTACCTAAACTAAATAATTACAAGAGCGTGAGCGAGGCAAACCGTGAACGAAGTCCATGGAGATATCCTCCAACTTCCACTCGGGGATGGGCAACGACTGTAATAATTCTCCGGGGCTCTTGCATTCTTCCTTCACCTTTTGACAGGCTTCATAGTGTGTGACAAAATACCTGACGTCTCTCTTCATTCCTAGCCAACACATGGTCTTCCGCAAGTCAGCGTACATTTTGGCAATCCTAGGATGCACGAAATACTGAGAGTAATGTGCTTCTCTCAAAATATCTTCTCGAATTTGTCCACCTTCAGGAATGTAGAGTCAGACACGGAAATGAATGAGGCCATCTTTTAAGGAATATTTGTCAGTAGAACCATTGTCAAGTGAATTAAATACTAGGGCTAGAGTAGCATCATTCCTTTGCTCTGCCCTAATTCAGTCCCGAATGTCAAAGACTATGCTCATTGCGGTTAGATACTTCGTATACTCTTCAAAATGGTCCTTATACATCAAGGTGATCTCCATCTCCTCAATCATCCGAGCTAATTTCATACTCATCAAACAAGACTCAGGGTTCAATTCTGGTACATTCCTGCTCAAGGCATCGACCACAGAGTTTTCTTTTTCAGGGTGATAGTTCAAAGTAAATTCATAATCAAATAAAAATTCTAACCGCCGCCGATGTCTCAGGTTCAGTTCCTTTTGAGTATAAACATACTTTAGATTCTTATGATCCAAAAATATCTCACAGTGGACGCCATATAGATAGTGTCTCCAAACCTTCAAGGATAACACAACTGCCCCCAACTCCAGATCATGAACTAGGTAATTAGCTTCATGTTTCTTCAGTTTTCTCGAAGCATAAGCGATCACAAGCTTGTGCTGCATCAGCACTGCCCCCATCCCTTGATATGATGCGTCAGTGTAGACCTAGAATCCTTCCTTTCCAAATGGAAGGGCTAAGATGGGTGAAGTAGTAAGTCTGTCTTTCCTTTCTTGGAATGCAGCTTCACACTGGGGTGTCCACTCGTATGGCACACCTTTCTTTGTCAGAGTAGTAACAGGAATGGCTATCTATGAGAATCCTTTCACGAACTTGTGATAATACCCAGCAAGTCCAAGGAAACTCCGTACATTGGCTGCTGACTTCAGAGGCGACCATTCCTTCACAGCATGCACCTTGGCCGGATCCACAGCTAACTAAACACCACTAATCATGTGGCCTAAGAAGGCAACTTATCGAAGCCAAAATTCACACTTGCTGAACTTGGCAAACAAGGTATGCTCCTTTAGCTTCTTCAGCACCAATGTCAAGTGTTCCACATGATCTTCTTCTATCTTCGAATAGGCCAAAATTTCATCGATGAAAACAATGACGAAGACATCAAGGTATGGCTCAAACACTTTGTTCATCAGACTCATGAATGTCGAAGGAGCGTTCGTGAGTCCAAAAGGCATAATGGTGAACTCATATAGCCCATACCTTGAGCTAAATGCCATTTTCTGGATATCCTCCTCTTATATCCTCAGTTGGTAATACCCCAAGCACAGATCCAACTTGGATAACTAGTGCACTCATACCAGTTGATCGAATAGCTCATCTATCCGGGCTAGAGGGTAGGTGTTCCGCAACGTTAGACGGTTGAGTTCCCGGTAATCTATACATAACTGCAGTGTTCCGTCCTTCTTCTTAACGAATCGAACAGGGGCTCCCCAAGGTGATGAACTGGGTAAAACGAACCCAGACTCTATTAATTCCTATAACTTAACTCTAAACTCGGCGAGTTCCTTCGGGGCCATACGATAAGGGGTCCTAGAGACGGGCTTGGCACCTGATACCAACTTAATTTGGAAATCCACTTCTCGATGCAGGGATAGTCCCGGAGCTTCTCGAGAAATACCTTAGGGAAATTTCGCACCACTCACACCTCTTTCATATCTATTATCATCTCTTTCAACTCAAAACAAATCATGTAGACTTCATCCCCCTTCATATAGGCTTTTAAGGCCTGAATTGAAGATAATAACATACGAGGTGCGAATCTAATACCTTGAAAGATCACTTCTGAGTCTCCATGTCTCAAGGAAATTCACTTTTCTGTACAATTAATTCTGGCATAGTGCCAATCTAGCAATGCCATGCCCAGAATGTGGTCGAATTCTGGCATTCTCAAAACCTTGACAGGGGTTTCAAAGGTCTTTCCTCCAAGAAGTATCTCTAATTCGCACTTGGCAGTTACAGTGATCTCAGAACCATCTGGGAGGCGTACTCTCCGAGCAATACTAGTGAAGTATTGTACTCCTTTTAGGTCTTTAACGAATTATGTCGACAAGAACGTGTGTGTGGAACTGGTATCGAATAGAGTATAGGCCGGTTTCCCACCAACCATCACGGTGCCTAAATATCAATATAATGACTCAAAAATAGAATCCTAGCATATCCTAGGCAATTGAAAGGAAATGCTCATAACATATTAACCAAATTACGACATGTCTGCAATCACCTCCTAAGTATTCCTCTCTTGCGACATGTCTAGCGCAAACACCTGATCTCGAGCCACCACTGGTTTTCTTCCTCATGGTCCTCATCCTCATCCACGCATATGTTCCCGTCCTCATGGAGCAGTCGGAAGGAGAGCAGGAGGAGCATACCCATCTTGCTGCGGGCAGTGACGTCAGATGTGGCCCGTTTGGTTGCATTGGAAGCATACTCGCTCATACTGTCCCTCGGGTTGTTGGAACTGTTGAAACTATGGAGGTGGATGTTGGGAATTGTCTTCACAATACCCCAGATTTGTGGGAAGTCAGACCTGAAACTAAGATGAATTAAGTTGTATTTGATGTTGTGTTTAAGTTGTGCATGCAGGACTCTATTGCCAAGTGTAAACCAATGTCAGTCTATAGTGGGTCATCAATCACATGACCATACAATGTAATTCCTCATTGTGTGATCCAAGGTGTTGACTCATGTATAGCCTCTCTATTGGGGTACACTTTGTTTCCATGCACTTAGACTACTGGACTCTGGAGTATTGAAGACTTTCTCAGAAGAAATTTTTTTCCAAGTCCACATACTCGAGTAGTATCTTCTATATACTCGAGTAAGCGACTTAGTACTCGAGTAGATTGGATTACATACTCGAGTAGTTCTCAAGTTACTCG
The DNA here is from genome assembly GCA_039513925.1 of Platanthera zijinensis. Lineage (NCBI taxonomy): Eukaryota > Viridiplantae > Streptophyta > Magnoliopsida > Asparagales > Orchidaceae > Platanthera > Platanthera zijinensis. The sequence goes on from CM077091.1 coordinate 74,747,042, forward strand.
AGTAAGTGTTCTGATCGTACTCGAGTTGATCTGGACTTCTCATCTCAGAAAGTTTCTAAGTCCATATACTTGAGTAAATCTATTCATATACTCGAGTACCTCTTTTCCTTACTCGAGTAGGTGTTTGTGTACTCGAGTAGAGCCTTAGTCATACTCAAGTAGTCTCTTAGTTATACTCGAGTAGGGCTAGTTGTTCAGTCTAAATATTTCTAAGTCCACATACTTGAGTAACGTCTCTCATATACTCGAGTAAGTGGCTTAGCACTCGAGTAGATCCTTCTTATACTCGAGTAGACTGGCTTAGCAGTCGAGTAGACTTTTCTTATACTCGAGTAGTTTGGATTAGTACTCGAGTAGATGTTTCTACTTACTCGAGTAATCTGTCTAGAGTAACTCGGGTAGTTCTTCCAAGGCACTCGAGTAGTCATTTCTTTTACTCGAGTACATGTTTCTCTTATCTACTCGAGTAGCAGACCTTTATACTCGAGTATCTTATCTAACTCGAGTATGTCGGCTCAGAATTCCAGAAATCGTTAAGTCCAGAATTGACGGAGATTTGAAATTAACCTTTTTCTGATTGGTCCACGTGTCAATCTTAATTACGATTATGACCATTGGAGATAGCCTATAAATAGGTCCTTTCAGATTTGACTAAATACGCGTTTACAGAGATTATCTTTTTAAGAAAGAGAAAATCCCGAAAACCCTAATTTTTCTAATCCGCCGCCATTGCCGTTTTCGGGAGAAGCTCTGGATCGTCGTTCTCGCGCCGCTGCTATCGATCTCAATTTCTCTAGCGATCCAGACTCAAGAAGAATCATCCGATCTCTCCGTGCTTCATCGTCTCTGATTTACTTTCTTGATCGTGGTGATTTCAGATCTCAGAATCGTGGATCTCAGTCAATTCTTCTTCAACTGTTTCTGTTCAAACCGAAAAGCTCTCAAGAAGAAGATTATGTCAAAGATCCAGATCTGTGATATTCTTATTGTAAATTTTATTTAAACAAATTTCCTTGTAGGAGATCTTTCTCCGAGTGGTAGGAAGTTTTATCTTCCGAGTGTAGATCCATTTGGGATCGAGTTTTTGTAGGAACGTGGTTCCGAGGTGTAGGATTGTTTTTGCAATCCGAGATAGTGGAGTAGCCGAGTCTAGTGATTTGCTAGATCGGTGAGAAAAGTGGACGTACCCAAGATTGGGGAACCACTATAAATCTCTTGTCGTCTGTGTGATTGCTTGATTACAGATCTGTGCTGTGTTATATTTTTTATTCCGCATTTGACACGAAATTCACCTATTCACCCCCCTCTAGGTGATTTAGGTTGACAACTTAGCGCTCTCAATTGGTATCAGAGGGAGGTTGATCGTTAAAAGGTTAACACCTTGATCTAATCCTCACCAAGTTGTCTCTAGAGAAGTATCAAGTATGAGTAAGACCAAGGATTTTGCTAAGCTCCCTATCTGCACCAAGAACAATTTTCCTATGTGGAAGGAAAGAGTTAAGTTCTTCATGGAAGCAGTAGACCCTCAGATCTTCATGATTGTGGAAGAAGGTCCGCATGTTCCTATGACTGCATCAACAATAGACCCAACCAAAAAGGTTCCAAAGAAGTTGATGGACTTGGATAAGGACGAGATTGCACTTGTCTCCCTAGACAAGAAAGATAAAAATATTATCGCAAGTGCAGTCGATGACTCAATGCTGCAAAATCTTATACATTGCCAATCTGCCAAGAAGATGTGGCAATCCTTGGTGACTCTGATGGAAGGGACTGAGGAAGTTAGGGATGATCGGAGATCCCTCTTAAATTAGAAGTATGAAGCCTTCCGACAAGGTCACAAGGAACCCATAGCTGACACATTTGAAAACTTCTTTAAGATAGTCAATGGACTGAGAGTGTATGGCCGAGTCTTTACTAATGGGGAGCTGAATGATAAGTTTCTGAGATCTCTCACCAAAGAATGGGACAATAAAGTCTGTGCCATCTGAGAGTTTGGCAGACTAGCAGAGACAGATCCACAGAATTTATTTGGCAAGCTGATGTCCTATGAACTGCAAATCAACTCCAGAAAAGCCGAAGAAGAGATAAGTCGTTTCTCCTCAAAAGAGAAGTTGGTTGCTTTAAAGGCTGACAGTTCAAGGAAGGGCAAAGATGCCTCGCCAGCACCTCCTCAAGAAGTAAGTGAAGAAGAAGGCTCCGAGCCAAGCACCTCAGGCTCAGAACTATCTGAAGGAGAGTTCTCTTTGCTCTCGCGGCAGTTCAAGAAATTCTTGTACAAGAAGAAGCAATGGAGAGGCAAAGATGCCTCATACAGAAGATCACGACATAACGGTGATCAGCGAAAGAATGGCTCGAGCATCCATGACAGGTATAACTCCAAACAGAACAAACAAATTTCAACTGACATCGTTTGTTATTGTTGTAATAAGCCAGGTCACGTCATCGCGGACTGCCCTCATAAGAAGAAAGAGGGTGGCAGAAGAGAGGAAAAGAAATCTTCATACCACAAGAAGAGGACAGAGAAGAGCTTATTAGCCAAGAAGAGCAAAACTCTCAGCGACTCCGACTCATCTGAGTCGAGTGAAGAAGAGGAAGCTTACTTCGGGCTCATGGCTCACTCTAATGATGAACAAGTCCCCCAGTTCACTGGGGAGGTAAAATCTCACACTCCTCTCTCTAAATCTGATGATGATAATGAGCAAGAGGGCTATTCCTCTGAAGATGAATCTGAACTCATGGGACAGTATAAGGAGTTACTCACGGCTTACGAAAAATGTCACAGAGTCATGAAAACTCAAGCCAAAGAGATAAAATCTCTACAGGCTATTGAGAGCAGCCTGAGAGAAGAAGTCACCAAGACTAATTCTCTTCAAGAGAACTTCAATGCTGCTATGGAAGAATACAATCAAGCTCTCAAGCACCTCGACCTTAAAGATGAAATCATCAAAGAATTGAAACAACAACTCGAGGCTGAGAAGAAACTTGTTGAGAGTTTCTCCAAGCCTAAGACAGTTCTTCCACTCGTTGCTGAGTTCTCAACTAAGGCCAAGGGTGCTGGTATAGGCCACATTGGTGCTTCAAGTAAATCTTCTAGGAGAAACAAGGCCAAGAGAAAGAATAAGGCTGCCCAGAAGGCTCTAGCTGAAGAAAAGGGGAAAGCTCCGTTGGAACCGGTATTGTTCAAGAAAGTTATCTTTCCTACGAACGAATTTGACTATGAGTCCACCTATGGACACTTCTCTAGGCCGATCCCCGAGAAGCCTAATTCAAGATACCAAGGTTGGACTCGTCCTCGTAACTTTGGCGAGAGTGTCTTTAAGGAACCTTATGAAGAGATTCAACTTCAGAACTATGGACCATATGCTCATGGTCATAACATCAAGAAGACACCAAAGGTAAAACCTATTGTGGAAAAGCCTATGAAGGAGAAGACTTCATGTAGCTGCCATCATCATGAAGCTTCTTCCTCCAAGAGTGAAGTTCCTGCTAGACCATCACTTAAGAAAATCAAGCAGGAATACACTAGGCAAAGATACAATAGGTTCGACTGTTGGTGCTGTGGCAAAATTGGTCATTTTGGCATCGATTGTTGGTTCAATCCTAGAAATATTGCAACCCCTCAAGTTAGCAACGTGATAATTACCACTCATGAGGCTAATGCTCGTAGGGGGAGTATTTGAAAGTGAAGGGATAGATACTACTCTAGAGGGGGGGTGAATAGAGTTATCAAATTTTGCACAGACAAAACTTAATAGTCTACCCAACTCCCTTGGAGTGAGGTGCGGAATGAAAAGATTATAGATATTGATTTAACCTTAGAGTCTAACACAAGTGTTGTGTACAAACACAAGTTAACTGTAATTACAGTTAAGCTTGGAAAAACCTAAACAGCAACTAGCAGCCTAGTTATATCTAATCACAGCCACAGTACAGGAAATAAACAAATGAATCCAGACGACACAAGGAGATTTATAGTGGTTCCCCAAACAACTTGGGTACGTCCACTCTTCTACCCACACGGTAGGAATCCACTCAGGTTTTTGATCAGGTGCCCTGCCACCAACAGAATCTGATTCAGGTAGATTCAGAAACCCTTTAGACTTTTGATCAGGTGTCTAAAAACCAAGCACAGGTTTTTGATCAGGTGCCCTGCCACCAAGGGATACTTTTGAAGGGAGTAATAACCCTGTACAGGAGGGGGAAGAAGGTTAAGATGTCTTCTCTATTTTTCAATAGATTAGAGAAGCACAAAAAGCTTGCACTGAGCTAGAATGCTCTAAAGAATCAAGACTCCCCCTGGCTCAAAGATGTCCAGGTGAAGTCTTGCTTCAGTGCAGAAAACTCTTCAGAAAATTCTGAAGGAAAGAGCTACAAGAAGAAAATAAATAACAAAAAGAAATCTCTTCAAGCAGCTATTCTTCTTCTTCTTCTTCTTCAAAGAAACTCTGAGTTGAACTTCCTGAAAGCAGGAGAACTCAGGTGAAGAAGAGATGAAGGTCTTAACACTTCTCAGTTAGATGGAGTTTTCTGAGAGCAGCAAGCTTGAGCTTGATGAAGGCTTGAGTGCTTTTGAATATGTGTGTAACTCTTTTGTTAACTCGCTTGAATCCTTCTGCAAAGGGTTCTTTTTATATTAGCAGCAAGCAACGGCTCTCTTCCATTTGAATTCTTTGTCTTCTTCTGAGCCTTGAGACCTGGGCTGTAAATATCAAGAAGACAGAAATATCTCTGCAGCAATACATTCCATAAAAAGGAATAAATCTCTTTCTAAGAAGCTGCAGGTTTAAATCAAATAAACAGAGGACTAAATAAAGTCACATCAGAAATAAACTCTTTATAGCAAAGAAGAAGACTTTTCAGTCCAACGGCTATAAAGGGGTTGACAGCAGATAAAGTAATTTAAATGACAGCTAATAAGACAAACAACTTTATCTTAAAAGATTTGAACTCAGGCAAATAGAATGAAGTAAATAATGCCTGGAAACTTTATCATACAGCTTGAAATAATGTGCCAGAAAATGTATTAAATTAATTAAATATAATAAATAAATACAAAATACAAAGGCAGGCAGAAAGCGTCGAACGACCTTCGGAGATCGTCGACCGACGCACGGAGATCGTCGATCTATCGGGCAGATAGTCGAACGATCCAGATAGTCGACCTATCGAAGAAGATAGTCGAACTACCCCGGGAGATAGTCGATCTATCAGAGCAGATAGTCGAACTACCAGATAGTCGATCTATCAGGACAGATAGTCGAACTATCAAGCGCACAGAGATAGTCGACCTATCAAGCAGATAGTCGACCTACCTCAGAAACCAGATAGTCGACCTATCAACAGATAGTCGACCTATCAGCGCAGAGCAGATAGTCGACCTATCAACAGATAGTCGACCTATCAACGCAGAACAGATAGTCGACCTATCAACAGATAGTCGAACTATCAGCGCAGACCAAGGCGTCGACCAACTGATAGACGATCGTCGATCAGTCGATAGACGATAGTCGAACGGCGTTCGACCATGGTCGAACGAAAAAACTACTTAACCAAATTCTCAATTTGGAAAAGCGAGGACTCTACAGCTAGACTCCTAACCATTGACCATAGATATTTCTTGGGTCAAGGAGCACAAAGGAGAGGACTAAGCTCAAATCAAACTAGGGTACCAACAATCTCCCCCTATTTGAGTTAAGTCTCTCAAAAACTAAAACAGCTAGCAATAGAATACTAAGAATAATTTCAACAGATAGATAACAATAAATCTGGCAGATTATCAATCAGATAAATAAATATAACACAGCAGTTTAAATCAAACTATCAAGAATCTTTAGGGTCAGGTAATGGATCAGAAGAACTAGAGACAAAAGAAATTTTTCGAAGAGGGTCATCTGATTCCTTCTTTGACATCTTCAGATCCTGAGCTCCAAGAATCTTTAGCTCTGTAGCTCTGGGAACAACAGCTTCAGGATGTTTTTCCATGTACTTTGCTGGATCAAATATCTCAGGATTGACTTGGAATTTCTCAAATTCTTTCTTTCTATATGCTGACATTGTAGTAAAACCAGATGTATCTTTACCTTCAGCTCTTGCTTTTCTTATTTGGGCTGCCCCTACAAGCTCTTGAAAGCGAGCCATCCTAAAATTTGGATCGAGCTCGGGATTTTCATATACGGGCTCTGGAGAAGCAGCAGCTATTATATCTAGATAAAACATTAGAAAACTTAGCAAAAGGGACTTGCTAGAAGGTTTTAAAACACTGTAAACTATTTACCTTTCGAAACACTCTTCTCAGATTGAACTGGAGAAGGAGGTGGGGAAAAAGTTGGTCTTTGGGCCACAACCTCCTTCATTGGTCTTTGAGATCCATAAGATGATTTGCTTTGAGAACTTTGATGACCTTGCCTTGGTTGGTGCTGAGCAGATGCAGATTTTCCATAGGCAGCAGATCGACTAGCAGGTAGATTCCCAGAGGCTCCTGCACCTGGAGGTGGAGGAGGACCTTTGGGAGTCCATCTGGAGACTGGACTGTCATACCTCTTAGTTCTCTTCCTTTCTTTTTGCTGGTTTTTCGAAAACCTCATCCAATGCTGAAAATCTTTAGATTTGGGGTCAATACCCTTCAAAATGTAGTAGGGAATGTCATTATCCTTATTTGGAGGTGGAGGAGCAGCTTTTCTCTTCTTTGCGGCAGATTTCTTTCTCTTTGATTTTTCAGAAATATCAGACTCATCATCATCATCAGAATGGGATGATGGAGGGTTCTCATAGGGATCATAGGCTTCTGAGACAGCCTTTTCTTTAAGCTTTGAAACAGATTTCTCCCTTTCTTCTTCCATGGCATCCAAGGCCAGAAGGGAGTCTAAATCTAAACCAGGAGAGTCATCCCAGATGGATGACTTCTCAAATTGCAAATCTTTCTCTTTTTCTTGTAAAGATTTTACTCTTAAGTCCCAAGCAGCCCTTGCTTGAATTTCTTCCAAACTTAAAACAGGAGAATCAACTTTGATTTCCTCTTGATTTTCATCCTCTTTATCATCTAAAAACACATCCAATTCTGGATCTAATTGAGTATCAGAATCACTTGGAGCAGCCACAGAAACAACTGCTATTTTCTGGGCAGTTAAATCTTCTTTAATAATATCTGTAGAATTACGAATACATGTCTGCTAAATAAGCTTGAATCATACCTTCAAGGTATTCACATACTATCAAATTAATAGATTCATCGACAAAACGAATGAAAGAATTACCTTCATATTTAACCATCTCCCAGCATTCATTCAGATAATTAGTTATGATTCCTTCCAGGAATCTGGCAATCATAGGAGAGGTTATATCTTCTAAGCATACTTTCACTACAATTTCTGATAGCAGAATTCCATCTGATATTTCCTTCTCAGTCAAGACTGGAGCTAAAACTTTCTTAGCAGGAGCAATCTCTTCCTCAGCTGGAGTTACCACATCCTCAGCTGGAACAATCTCTTTCTCAGCAGGAGCTGTCTCTTCTTGAACAGACATAACAACATCTGGAACTTCTTCTGGCTCAACTTGAGCAGATTCTGGCTGGACAGATAAGACAACATCTGGAGCTATCTCTATATCAGCTGGAGAGGAAGCAGGAAGGTCTGAGACATCTTCATTGAACATCTCCCCCTGCCTAATTTCAGTAGCTACTGAAACCAGGCCCCTAGAGGTAGATGGCTCAGCTGATTTGGAAATGGATTGGATGGAGGCAGTTAGACGGTCAATGGAGGCAGCAAGGGGAGCGATTGCCTCGTCAATCATGGTTTTGATCGACGGGGTAATCAGCTCCACGATGCGAATGATAATCTCAGGAGAGATTTCAAAAGAAGATGGATTAGAGGAGGATGGAACAGCAGCAGATATGGTAGATGTGCTGGGATGAGAAATATTGGGGACAGGGGATCGAACTGGGGTTGCAGCAGGAGAGGGAGCAGGGGATGGGAAATGAACTGGGGAATTAACGGGAGATGTATGAGGAGTAAGAACTCTCTCTGATCCTAACAAATCGAAGCTAGGAGCAGATATCCTAGCCAGATATGCAGGGAGAGGAGAGGCTGGAGGAGACAGAGAAACAACCATAGTTGTTTCAGGTGCAGCAGAAGAAGAGGGTCGTACCTCAGCTGAAGTTGATGGTACTTCAACTGAGGCAGACGGCAAAGCAGAGGAGGAGGAAGGGAGAGCTGAGCCAGCTTCACTAGGTTGAGGAGCGACTGAAACAGTCCTTGTGTCCTCAGATTGTGCTGGAGCAGACTTCACGAACGTCCTCTTCCACTTGGAGAACAGATGAGGGTCCATCTTCTTGCTGGCATTGATGGTAGTTGCGGCAGAACTCAGCAGCTGGGGGAATTTCTCCTTCAGGAAAATACCTATAACCCTTCCCAGGGTAACTTCCTTCTTTCCATTCTTCTTCCTGATCAAATCAAACAGAACAGCAGCCCAATCGATCCTTTTACGATTAACAATTGCACACATAAGTGCGAATTGTTGCCTTGTTATGTTATCATGGGCAGAGTGCTTGCCCAAAAGCACTTTTCCAACTATCTCAGCGAGGAATTTAATCTTGAATGGGAAGTTTACCTTGAGCAACTTGGTGGGAATGCCCTCGGCATGTCCCAGCTCGACCAGCATCCTTCCGAACTCCTGAGCATCTTGCTCATAGTCTTCATCACCAATAACTAAACCGAAAACATCAGAAAGAACGGCCGGAGTCAGGGTAGCTTCTACTCCGCCGATGGTACCGATCATCGCTTCGTCTGTGGAAGACGACGTGAAAGCCCATTCTTTTATTTCTGGAATATTAATCTTGATCCTTTCAGACATCAGCTTCTCTAGACCTTGATCTCTGCAAAGCTGGAGAACTTCCACTATCCCGGCATCGCAACTGCTGAAAGCTTCAAAATCTACACTGAAACCTGCATCGAACTTGACGACGGCTAGAACAGCTGGGGAAATCGCCATCGAATCGCTGGAGAGACGCGAGAAGGAGGAGGAAGACGAAGGGGACGGAGCGGCAGAAAATCGCAAGCGGGAAAGCAGAATGCGAAAGGGCACGTTCCGTCAACGATAAAGCAACAGATCTTTTAACCTAGGTCGACTATCGGCTTTATATTGAACCGGATATAGTCGGTCTATTTAAAAAGATCTTGAACCGATAGTCGAACGGCCGTTCGACGATCGGCTCAGAAGCAGAGTAGTCGGACAATCGTTCGACTATTTCTGGCTTCTCAAGCAACAGGCTGTCGCCGTCCAGAGATCGACGATGAGCCCAAGCCGTTCGACGATGGTCGAACGTCGATCGACGATCTTCAAACAGATAAGCTATCATTAACCAGAGGTCGACGATAGGCTTAAACCGTTCGACTATCTTCGAACGTCGTTCGACTATCTTCAAACAGACCTCAACATAGGCAGATATCGTCACACTTAGTCTCGTCCATTGATCATGCCTAGTTGGACTAAAAAGAACAGATGCTTCTGTTCATCTAAAGGCTTGGTGAATATATCACCTCTCTGAAACTCAGTGGATATGAACTCAAGACAGATCTTGTTCTTTTCCACACAATCTCTCAGGAAATGGTGCCTAATCTCAATGTGCTTCGTTCTAGAGTGGTGCACTGGATTTTGTGCAATTGAGATAGCACTGGTACTATCACACATGATCTTGGTGTTCTTGTGTGAGTAACCGTAATCCACAAGCTGGTTTTGAATCCACAGGATCTGTGAACAACAACTAGCAGCAGCTATATATTCAGCCTCTGCAGTTGAAGTTGAGACAGAAGCCTGCTTCTTACAGAACCAAGAGACCAATCTCTCTCCCAGAAACTGGCAAGTTCCTGAGGTGCTCTTCCTGTCAACTCTGCAACCAGCATAATCAGAATCAGAATATCCAATTAATTCAAACTCTGACTCAGCTGGGTACCAAAGTCCTAGATCTGGACATCCTTTCAGGTATCTCAGGATTCTCTTTAAAAGAATCAGATGAGATTCCTTGGGGTTGACCTGGAATCTAGCACAAAGGCATGTAGCAAACATTATATCTGGCCTACTTGCAGTTAGATATAATAGGGAACCAACAATGGCCCTATAATTCTTTTGATCAACTGGCTTGCCGTGATCATCAGAATCAATAACTACATTAGTAGCCATGGGTGTAGGCATTGCTGAAGCATCAGCCATCCCAAATTTCTTTACCAATTCCTTGGCATATTTGGATTGGGAGATGAAGATACCATCAGCATCTTGCTTAACTTGGAGACCAAGAAAGTAAGACAGCACACCCATGCTACTCATCTCAAACTTAGAGTGCATCAAGTTGGAAAACTTTTTGCAAAGTTTGGGATCAGTGGAGCCAAAGATAATATCATCTACATACACCTGAACTAACAGGATTGTGTCCTTGTGATGCTTAACGAAAAGGGTTCTATCAACTACTCCCCTAGTGAAGTTGTGCTCTAACAGGAAACTAGCTAAGGTCTCATACCAGGCCCTAGGAGCTTGCTTTAGTCCATAAAGAGCTTTTTGCAACTTAAAAACATGAGAAGGCTGAGTTGATGAAACAAACCCTGGTGGTTGTTCAACAAACACCTCTTCCTTAAGCTCACCATTCAGGAATGCACTTTTGACATCCATTTGGAACACCTTAAACTTCATGAAGGCTGCATAGGCCAAGAAGATCCTTATTGCTTCTAGCCTTGCAACAGGAGCAAAGGTTTGGTCATAGTCTATACCTTCCTCCTGTCTGTAGCCCTGAGCTACAAGCCTAGCTTTATTCCTTACTATTATTCCATTTGCATCTAACTTGTTTCTATACACCCACTTGGTGCCTATGATCAGTTGGCCTTTAGGTCTTGGAACCAAAGTCCAAACTTTACATCTCTCAAACTGATTGAGCTCCTCTTGCATTGCAATGATCCAGTGGGGATCTAGCTCTGCATCTTTAAAGGTGAGGGGTTCAACCTGTGAGAGGAAACAAGCATGCATCACATCCTGTCTTAATTGATGTCTTGTTTGCACACCAGCTGATAAGTCTCCAATCACTTGAGATGTGGGGTGATCTCTAAGTGTGACAATATCAGCAGGTGGGATGTGATCTTCAGCAACAGTTGGGATTAATTCCTCAGGAGGAATTTGATCTACTGTTGGTGGAACAACAACAGCTTCAACAGCTTCAGCAATGTCTTCATCACTGTCTGATTCAGTGATCTGAAGAGTTGAAAGTTGAAGGATTTCTTGAGGGGCATCATGTACCTGCAAAGAACTGGAGGAAGGAGAGTTTTCTTTCTCCTTGTAAAACATCTGATGCTCATCAAAAGATACATGCACAGATTCTTCTATCTTACAGGTTGATTTGTTATAAACCCTATAAGCTTTGCTTACTTGGGAATATCCAAGCATGATTCCCATTGAAGCTTTTGCTTCAAACTTTCTAATATATTCTTTATTATTATTATGAATATAAACAGTACAGCCAAAAATTCTAAAGTAATTAATTTTTGGTTTCTTTCCTTTAAGCAACTCATAAGGAGTTTTACACTTAAGTTTGTGTATCAAACTTCTATTCAAGACATAGTTGGCTGTACTAACAGCTTCTGCCCAATAGGATAGAGGCATGTTAGCATCTGCCAACAATGTGCTAGCAGCTTCAATTAGTGTTCTATTCTTCCTTTCAACTACCCCATTCTGTTGGGGAGTTCTAGGAGCTGAGAAGCTATGTTTGATACCTTCTCTCTCACAGAATTCTTGCATGAGAAGAGAGTCAAACTCAGTACCATGATCACTTCTGATCAAGGCCACATGAGTAGAGTACTCAGTCTGCACACAAAGTAGAAAGTCTGTAAGGGCTTTGAAGTTATCAGACTTAGTTCTCAAAAAGAAAACCCAACTGAACCTAGAGAAGTCATCTACAATTACTAAGGTGTAATACTTCCCTCCTAAACTCTGTACATTTATTGGGCCAAAAAGGTCCAAATGTAATAAATACAGGATTCTAGGAGAATCACTTTTATTTACAGATTTAAATGAGTTCTTGGTTTGCTTGCCTAGCTGACAAGCCTTGCATAGACTCTCCTTCTTGTAGGGGCAAGAAGGTAAACCTCTAACAAGGTTGTGCTTAGATAACCTAGATATATTTTTCAGGTTTACATGACTAAGCCTTTTATGCCATAAAGAATTATTATTAAGGGTTAATTCATTAAACAGGCAGATTTCAGAGAGAGATGAATTAAAATCTACTAAATATATATTGCCTATTCTATTACCTATTAAAACAACATTATTATTTAAAGTAATATTGCAAGAGGAGTTAGAAAAAGAAACCTGGTAGCCAGCATCACATAGCTGGCTAACTGAGATCAGATTATGCTTCAGTCCATTGACATAAGCAACTCTCTTGAATGTAACAGCTCCAATCGTGATCTTGCCATATCCTTCTGTCTGACCACAGCTGGAGTCTCCAAAGATAACCTTTGGGCCGAGCTTAGCTTTGTACTTTGACAGAAGCTCTTTGTTTCCTGTCATATGCTTAGAGCATCCACTATCCAAATACCACTTATTTTGAGTGATTGGATAGGCCTTCACCTGCATAACAATTATTTAGACAGAGTGGACCCAGGTAACCTTGGGTCCCTTGTTTTTCACATAAGAAAAACTGGAAATATAAGAGAATGCAGGCTGAGGGTGATAGCCTAGTGGGTGAGATCTCCTAGGTGGGATTCTCCATGCAGATGATGGGTCAACAAACCTAGGGTTTCTATTTTCATTTAGGTTTCTATGATACTGATTATGATTTTGAAAATCATATTGAAAACGTCGATCGACGTTCGACGATGGGCGCTCAGATCGTCGACCTTCGTTCGACCATTGAGCTTCCGATCGTCGAGCTTCGTTCGACGCTCTTTGCATTTCTTTAAAAAATTTCTTTCTCTTTTCTCTCTTAGCCTTATTTAATGTTTTATTTACAAGGTTTACTTGCTCAGTGTTCTTCTTTCCACTAGCTGAAATGAAGTTCACTGGAGTTGAAAGGTTATTTTTAAGCAAGACTGGGGGTTCACTGGGAGAAGCTCCTAAGCCTAATTTATCATTTCCTGTCCTAGTGTTAGCCATGCTGGTAATTTCTAACAGCTTAAGGCTTCTACCATTAAGGGATTCTTCTAGTCTCTTAGACTTAGCTAATTCTATTTTAAGGAATTTAATTTCTTCACTACAAGTAGTGAGATCTTCCTTTAACCTAATGTTTTCAGAGGCTATTGATTCAGAGTCAGCTAGCCTATTTCTAAGTTCTTTTATCTCCTTTTCTGAACTAATTAAATCTAAACATAGAGATTTAAAATCTAACTTAAACTCTTCTGAAGTAAAATCATAAGATGAAAGTACCTCATCTTCAGTAGGCATTTCTTCATCTGAGTCAGAACTCTCTGCAGCAGAGTGGTTGCTGCAGGCATCTATTGCCATGAGGCAAACTTCTTTTGCCTTCTTTTCTTCTTCATCCTCACTAGAGCTTGAGGATGAGGATTCTTCATCAGAATCACTCCAGGTTTCAGCAATGAAACCTCTCTCCTTCTTCTTGTTTTTGTAGGAGGATGGCTTGGAGTGCTTCCTGTGTTGTTCTTTATCTTTTCTCTTTTCTTTGTTTTTCTCCTCTGGACACTCTGGCAAGATGTGTCCAGGCTTCCTGCACCCATAACAAATAATTTCTTTAGTTGGAGTACGATCATACCTTGGCTTTTCTTCATACTTTGAAGATTTTCTTCTGAACTCTTTTCTCCCCATTTTGAGAAATCTCTTGGCAAACAATGCCATGAGCTCCTCATTTGATTGGCTGCCTTCTGAGGCTTCAGCAGCTTTAAGAGCTAGAGATTGCTCTTTTCTTGTTGGAGTGGGGGTCTTGGCTTCTGCTTCAGCTTCCCTTGTCTTCAGCACTTGCTCAAAAGATTTGAGCTTGCCGAGAAGGGCTTCAGTTGATATTTCATTGGTACTTCTGGCTTCTTTGATGGGCCAGATTCTTAGATCCCATGTGCTAGGGAAGCACATAAGAATCTTATCATTGACCTCTGTCAATGATATGTCCTTGTCCAGGGTCCTCAGCTCATTGATGATTGAGCTGAGCCTGGTGTACATCGCTTCAACTGATTCAGCATCAGTCTTCTTGAAGTTCTCGTACTGTGAGATAAGGTTGGACCTCCTGTCCTTCCTTTCATCAGCTGAACCAGCTACAATCTGGTTCAGTGTGTCCCACATGGCCTTTGCTGAAGAGCAATCAGCAACCTTCTGGAACACTTCATCAGACATAGTCTGAGCTAGTATGTTCATTGCTTTGGCATCAGCAATTTTGGCCTTCTTGTACTCATCATTATAGTCTGGAGGAGGCACTGCACTCATATCAGATGATGAGGCAGTGGCAGCAGCAGGTGCTCTTGGGGGACCTGACAAAATAGAAGCAAAAATACTCTCATCAATATATAAAGTTTGATCCTTGCCTTCCAGATGCCAAACTTTGCTAAGTTGCATGCTGGAGGTCTGGTGCTTGAATAATCCTTAGACTGGGCCATGATAGTGAATATCTATAAACTCTTGGTATCTATCAGGATCTTGTGACTTAGGTGTTAGCCTATACAGTCAGTCAACCTCCCTCTGATACCAATTGAAAGTGAAGGGATAGATACTACTCTAGAGGGGGGGTGAATAGAGTTATCAAATTTTGCACAGACAAAACTTAATAGTCTACCCAACTCCCTTGGAGTGAGGTGCGGAATGAAAAGATTATAGATATTGATTTAACCTTAGAGTCTAACACAAGTGTTGTGTACAAACACAAGTTAACTGTAATTACAGTTAAGCTTGGAAAAACCTAAACAGCAACTAGCAGCCTAGTTATATCTAATCACAGCCACAGTACAGGAAATAAACAAATGAATCCAGACGACACAAGGAGATTTATAGTGGTTCCCCAAACAACTTGGGTACGTCCACTCTTCTACCCACACGGTAGGAATCCACTCAGGTTTTTGATCAGGTGCCCTGCCACCAACAGAATCTGATTCAGGTAGATTCAGAAACCCTTTAGACTTTTGATCAGGTGTCTAAAAACCAAGCACAGGTTTTTGATCAGGTGCCCTGCCACCAAGGGATACTTTTGAAGGGAGTAATAACCCTGTACAGGAGGGGGAAGAAGGTTAAGATGTCTTCTCTATTTTTCAATAGATTAGAGAAGCACAAAAAGCTTGCACTGAGCTAGAATGCTCTAAAGAATCAAGACTCCCCCTGGCTCAAAGATGTCCAGGTGAAGTCTTGCTTCAGTGCAGAAAACTCTTCAGAAAATTCTGAAGGAAAGAGCTACAAGAAGAAAATAAATAACAAAAAGAAATCTCTTCAAGCAGCTATTCTTCTTCTTCTTCTTCTTCAAAGAAACTCTGAGTTGAACTTCCTGAAAGCAGGAGAACTCAGGTGAAGAAGAGATGAAGGTCTTAACACTTCTCAGTTAGATGGAGTTTTCTGAGAGCAGCAAGCTTGAGCTTGATGAAGGCTTGAGTGCTTTTGAATATGTGTGTAACTCTTTTGTTAACTCGCTTGAATCCTTCTGCAAAGGGTTCTTTTTATATTAGCAGCAAGCAACGGCTCTCTTCCATTTGAATTCTTTGTCTTCTTCTGAGCCTTGAGACCTGGGCTGTAAATATCAAGAAGACAGAAATATCTCTGCAGCAATACATTCCATAAAAAGGAATAAATCTCTTTCTAAGAAGCTGCAGGTTTAAATCAAATAAACAGAGGACTAAATAAAGTCACATCAGAAATAAACTCTTTATAGCAAAGAAGAAGACTTTTCAGTCCAACGGCTATAAAGGGGTTGACAGCAGATAAAGTAATTTAAATGACAGCTAATAAGACAAACAACTTTATCTTAAAAGATTTGAACTCAGGCAAATAGAATGAAGTAAATAATGCCTGGAAACTTTATCATACAGCTTGAAATAATGTGCCAGAAAATGTATTAAATTAATTAAATATAATAAATAAATACAAAATACAAAGGCAGGCAGAAAGCGTCGAACGACCTTCGGAGATCGTCGACCGACGCACGGAGATCGTCGATCTATCGGGCAGATAGTC
The DNA here is from genome assembly GCA_039513925.1 of Platanthera zijinensis. Taxonomy (NCBI): domain Eukaryota; kingdom Viridiplantae; phylum Streptophyta; class Magnoliopsida; order Asparagales; family Orchidaceae; genus Platanthera; species Platanthera zijinensis. Next base: position 74,763,173 of record CM077091.1, read on the forward strand.
GAACGATCCAGATAGTCGACCTATCGAAGAAGATAGTCGAACTACCCCGGGAGATAGTCGATCTATCAGAGCAGATAGTCGAACTACCAGATAGTCGATCTATCAGGACAGATAGTCGAACTATCAAGCGCACAGAGATAGTCGACCTATCAAGCAGATAGTCGACCTACCTCAGAAACCAGATAGTCGACCTATCAACAGATAGTCGACCTATCAGCGCAGAGCAGATAGTCGACCTATCAACAGATAGTCGACCTATCTGCGCAGAACAGATAGTCGACCTATCAACAGATAGTCGAACTATCAGCGCAGACCAAGGCGTCGACCAACTGATAGACGATCGTCGATCAGTCGATAGACGATAGTCGAACGGCGTTCGACCATGGTCGAACGAAAAAACTACTTAACCAAATTCTCAATTTGGAAAAGCGAGGACTCTACAGCTAGACTCCTAACCATTGACCATAGATATTTCTTGGGTCAAGGAGCACAAAGGAGAGGACTAAGCTCAAATCAAACTAGGGTACCAACAGTATTCTAACTCGAGACCAAGGACCCAAACTTGTTTGGGTTCCTAAGGCTAAGTGATTGTAATTGCAGGTATGTCCAAAGACCACCAAAATTCCAATCTGGTACTTGGACAGTGGATGCTCTCGGCATATGACCGGGACAAGAAGCCTACTCCAGAATTTCACCTCAGTCTGCAACGGACCAAAGGTCATCTTTGGAGGTTCAGATCGAGGAATAACTAAAGGCTACGGTATGATTACTAACGATAGCGTATCCTTTTCGGATGTAGCTTATGTTGAAGGATTGGAACACAATCTCATCAGTATAAGCCAACTATGCGACAAAGGATACGTGGTTGAATTTCATGCTAACAAGTGTTTGATAAAATCGGTTGACAACATGGAAACTGTTTTATCAGGCACTCGAAGCAGAAATATTTTATGTTTAAACTTCATTTGTATAGACTCATCTACACCAGTGTGTCTTTTAGTAAAAAGTAGTGCATCTCTTGCTGACCAATGGCACAAGAGACTAGCACATATTAATTTCAAAACTATTAATAAACTATTCTCCCAAAACTTAGTACGTGATGCCCCTAATGTCAAGTGCGTTACGGACAGCCTTTGTCACGCCTTGTATCAAAGGCAAGCAAATAAGGAGTTCATTTAAAAGCATAATAGGCAAAGATTCCAATAGAAGCTTACAACTTCTCCATATGGACTTGTTTGGTCCACTGCAAGTTAGAAGTTTGGGAGGTAAGGAATATACGTTGGTTATTGTGGATGATTACTCGCGCTTTGCGTGGGTGTTCTTTCTAAAACACAAGTCAGACACCTTCAGTACTTTCACTAGTTTTGTTAGGCAAATCCAGAATGAAGACAATTGTTCCGTAGTCAAAATCAGAAGTGACAATGGAACAGAATTCAAGTCTGGAGCCATGAAATAATTCTGCGAAAGTCAAGGTATCTTTCATGAGTTTTCCTCTCCTCGCACTCCACAGCAAAATGGAGTAGCTGAGAGAAGGAACAGAACACTCATAGAGGCTTGCCGGACTATGTTGAGTGATGCCTCACTTCCAGAGTATTTCTGGGCTGAAGCCGTCAACACCGCTTGTCACGTGCAAAATCGAGCTCTCATCAACAAGAACCATGATAAGACTCCTTACGAACTTCTAAAAGTCAGGAAACCAACCATTTCATATTTTAGAATCTTTGGCTGTAAGTGCTTCGTACTTAACAACAGCAAGTATCGCACTACCAAGTTTAGCGAGAAAAGCTTTGAAGGTATTTATGTAGGTTATAGTAGCCATAGTAAGGCCTATAGAGTATTTAATAGAAAAACTCTGGTGGTAGAAGAATCAATACACATTGTATTTGATGAGACGAGTTTGCTGCAAAGCAACTCTTCTAGTGTGCTCATTGAAGATGCAGGTACCAAGATGAAGGAACTTAGCTTGGATGAGCCTACTCAAGATAAAGATGAGACGTTCATCAAGATCACCTCTACAACCCCTATTGGAGAGGTAGATGATCAAGATGAAGAACACATCCCAGCTGAAGATGCAACACCAGTGGCTGAAGAGATCCCAAATGCAAGGACTCTAGAGTTCAGACACTTGAAGGATCATCCCTTAGATCAAATCATAGGAGATCCTCAGGATGGTGTCAGAACCCGGAGAGGTACAACTAACGAGAATTTATTCTTGAGCTTTCTATCACAGGTTGAACCTAAGAAGTTCGAGGAAGCAAACTCGGATGCATCCTGGATACTAGCCATGGAAGAAGAGTTGAATCAGTTCAAACGTTGCAAAGTTTGGACACTTGTTCCTAGACCCAAGAGTAAGAATGTCATATGGACAAAATGGGTCTACCGGAATAAGATGGACGAAGATGGAACAATTATAAAGAATAAAGCAAGACTTGTCGCCAAGGGCTATCGTCAAGAAGAAGGAATCGACTTTGATCAAACATATGCTCCAGTGGCAAGACTGGAGGCGATCAGGTTATTCCTTGCCTACGCTGTACTTAAGGGCTTTACCGTCTATCAGATGGATGTCAAGTCCGCATTCCTGAATGGTGACATAAAGGAAGAAGTGTATGTAGAGCAACCGCCAGGTTTTGTTGATTCAAACTCTCCCAATCATGTTTACTTACTTCAAAAAGCATTATATGGTCTTAAACAAGGTCCCCGAGCTTGGTATGAGACGCTGTCTATCTTCCTTCTTGAGAGCAAGTTCACAAGAGGAAAGATAGACAAGACATTATTTCTTAGGGAAATAAAAGGCAAGATTTTGCTGGTACAAATATATGTTGACGACATTATTTTTGGCTCTACGGATGACAACCTCTACAAGAAGTTTTCTAAACTTATTCAAGGGAAGTTTGAAATGAGTAGTATGGGAGAGCTGAAGTATTTCTTAGGGCTTCAGGTGAAACAATCTGAGGATGGAATTTTCATCTCACAGACTAAATTCACCAAAGAGCTACTTAAGAAATTCGGAATGGAGAACGCAACCTCTATGAGGACTCTAATGGCCTCAGCTATGTCTCTGGACAAGGATGAGAAAGGGAAACCTTTTGATGAAACCAAGTACAGAAGCATAATTGGGTCCTTGCTCTACCTTACTGCAAGTAGACCAGACATAATGTTTTCAACATGTGTATGTGCTAGATTTCAGGTGAACTCTAAGGAATCTCACTACATTGCTGCAAAGCGAATCTTGAGATACCTCAAAGGTACACCAAATCTTGGCTTATGGTACCCAAGAAGTAATGATAGTGAACTAATTGGATTTTCAGATGCAGGTTTTGCAGGAAGTAAAGACGACAGGAAAAACACTTCTGGGACTTGCCAATTCCTGGGAAGGAGACTTATTTCCTGGAGCAGTAATAAGCAGAACTGTGTGGCAATCTCAATGGTTGAATCAGAGTACATCTCTGCAGGCAGCTGTTGTGCACAGCTTCTATGGATCAAGAATCAATTTGAAGACTACAACATGAAGTTCCAGAACATCCCTCTGCTTTGCGACTCTTCCAGTGCAATAGCAATCGCCAACAACCCAGTCTCCCACAGCCGGACAAAGCACATAGAGCTTCGCTATCACTTTATCTGGGAGCATGTGGAGAATGGAGACATAGATCTACAATACGTCTCCACAGATAGGCAAGTTGCAGATATATTCACGAAGCCGCTAGATGAGACCAAGTTCTCATTCTTCAAAACTGAACTTGGGATGCTCAACAAAGAAGATTAGTGGTCTTTATCAAAGTCTCAGAGTTAAAAGTTGGTGGAGGTAAAGATCAGTGCTTCGAGAAAAATATTTTGTCAAAGTGACTTACTCGAGTAAGTGTACTCACATACTCGAATACTTGGAAACAATCACGAGTAGTTACACGACTACACTCGAGTACATTACAATATATTCGAGTAACTCAAAGTATCTACTCGTGTAGGTAAAAATTCACTCGAGTACATATTCTTCATACTCGAGTACTTAGTAACTCACTCGAGTACTTCATGATCTACTTGGTCTTCGACTTACTCGTGTAGGTTACAACAGATTACTCGTGTATGCCGATATATATACTCGAGTACCTGGAAATTCCAGAACTTTGAAAATCTCATTTTTCTCTTTTCGCACACCTCGATTTTTGCCGCCCCCCATAAGGTATGTTTTATTTTAAAACCCAATCTTAAACCTAATTAGGGTAATGTATATAAATAGAATGATCCCGTAATCCATTTCCACGAAACCTTTCTCGAGTACTCGCCGGCGCTTCGTCTTCCAGAACCGCAGAGCGTTGTCTTCTCCAGAATCCATTACTCCAGAACTCGATGGCTCCTCCATCCAAGATTGGAATCGGGTCCGAATTGGTTATAGATGGCATCGCCGAACTCTCTGACGACTTCCGAAACCTTCTCATTCTCCTTGACACAGCCGGGCTGTCGTTCCTACTACAGACGCTGTTTAAGATCCTATTTTATGTAGTGGAAGAGTTCTATAAGAATCTAAAGATCAAGCGAAATGGTACAGTTCTCAAAACCAAGGTCAGTGGGATAAAGATCCGTTTGGAGAAAACTTCATTAGCTACCCTGTTAAAACTGCCAGTGGTGGATGAGGAAGACGATCTGACTTCTAAAGATTCCGAGAGAACCAGTTTCTTCTATGGAATAAATCCGTATGAAGGATATTCGTTCCGACGTGCAGATTTTAATTTAGAGGGGAAATTTCTTGTGGATGTCATTGCCAAAGTTCTTCTCTGCAAAACCTATTCCCTCAGAGAAATCTCCCAAAATTTTTTTGATGTTATGCAAGCCATAGTATGCCGGAAGAGATTCTAGTTTGGCATGATGATACTGGATAAGATCAAAGAAACTGTGAACAAACCAAGCTATGCCAGGATTATCTCCCTCCTCCTCTATGAGATTAATCCAACAGTGTTTTATTTCTCCAAAGGAACTCCCCTCCATCACATGAAAAAAGTATCCATCTCTTCCATCCAAAGATATGAAATCCAACTCAAGAATACTGCCCAAGCCTCCAAAGTCATTATGGATGAAGATGTCCCCAGCCCACAACATTTTTCTAATGACAGGACTACATCTCCTCCTCTACATCAAGCTACTAACACCCTGGGTGCAGTAGTTGAGGGGGAGCCTGCCTCATCTAGCTCTCAGATTCTGATTATAGAACTTCCCTCCCAGACAGTCAGAGATCCTTCTCCTCCTCCTCCTCCAGAAGATATTCCAATAGATGTACAACCTCCAGCAGATAATCAAGTTTCCCCAGAGATTCAAGTTCAGCAAGACCTTCTATCCACAGCTGCAGAGATTTATAAGCTCATTGAAGAACTAAGGTCAGACAGTCCCCTACCTCCAGCAGACCCAGTTGTTAGTACTCCTGAGGTTCAGGTTCAAGATGAATAGATCCCTCTCAAGGAACCCTCTCCATCCTCAGCTCAGTCTCCCATTGAAGAAGCAGAACAACATGATAGTATCATCCTGTCCGATGAAGAGGAGTTATCCCCAGAACCTATTGAACCTCCTCTAAGGACATTAGCCTTCACTCTCCCCTCCTTCACAAATCCCCTGGATTCAGTAGAAATCACTCACACCAAGAGAACTGCTAGCTCTGTGGTTGTGAAAAAAATCCCTCCTTGGGCTCCCCCAGTCTCTTAGCTCCCTCAGGTCTCTACTTCTGCCAGTGCTCCATCTTCTGCTTCCCTCAGCTCCTCAGACATCATCAGTAATATTGAGAAGATGCTCCAAGAACAGAGACATTACTTTGATGAGTCTCTGAAATCAGTTAACAACAAGGTCTCTGCTCTTGAAACTGAGATGAGCAGAGGCTTTGCAGAAATTCAAGCCAACACTGATGAACTTAAACAACTCTTCAAAATAGGTGGAAAAGCGATAGATCACACCATCACCAGCTTGGGTGAAGTCAGAAATCAATCTGAAACAGTGGCACATAACCAGATTCTGCTAGACCAAAGAGCTGAAGCCAATGTGATGAAAGTTTGTGAAGAAGTAGGCACATTCAGAGATGAAGCTATTGAAAAGCTATCTGTAGAAATCAGCAAGGGGGAGAAAATTGTGAAAGAACAAGTTGAGAAAATTTCTGCTGAAATCTCTACCAAGTCTAAAAAGACCCTGGATGGATTAGTTAACACCATGAAAGTAGATATTCTAGCACAGCTACAGTCTGTCAAATTCTACATTTATGACACTGCAGTTTGGGTACATAATCAGAATTTTCCAGAATTCCAGCTCGACCCCTCCATCATTCCCAAAAGCTTAGATCCTCTTGAGGAACATCCTCCATCTGATGCCCAGGTTCATGCTACCATTCCAGAGGCAGTGCCAGCCTTCTCTCCCAGACCTGCTGGTGAGATGTCTGAGCCTCCTCTTTCATATTCTGATGTGTGGAAAGAGGATGTCCCTGCCAGCTCTCAGGGGCACTTTGATCGAGGTGCTTCCTCCTCTAGAAGACCTACTGATCAAGGTGGCCCCAGCAAGAAAAGAAAATATGGTGACGGCGCTTCTACTAGCCGTTCTGCACCTAAGAGAGAGAAAGCTCAAGCTTCAGAGGGCAGATCAGAGTCAGTACATTCAGAAGTTTGGAGTCCAACCTCCAAATCTTTAATCTTTGACACTCTAAAGCTGGTAACTGATTTTGGGGAAAATAAAGACAAATTCTACAGCTACTCAGAATGGAAAGCCTATGATATATCTCAAATCAAGATCAGATTACATGACAGGCAATGGGGATTCAACAATCCAGCAGCTCCTCCAAGACCAAAGACTTATTTTCCTAAACCCTTCAGTTATTTGGAAAGGCAAGAGCTGAAGAAAGCTAAACTTCACAGAGAGAATTACCCTTGAAAGTGTTTTGTGGAACTGGAAAATCTTTCTATTTAATATATCTAATTCTGATTATGGTTCCCTTATTTGCTATTATTCCCTATTTTAGTCATTTTCTATTGCTTGTTGTTATAGATGATCATTTCTTTTCTAGAAATTCATCTTAGTGCAAAGGGTGCTGACTTTTACAAATAGGGGGAGATTGTTGGGAATTGTCTTCACAATACCCCAGATTTGTGGGAAGTCAGACCTGAAACTAAGACGAATTAAGTTTTATTTGATGTTGTGTTTAATTTGTGCATGCAGGACTCTATTGCCAAGTATAAACCAATGTCAGTCTATAGTGGGTCATCAAACACAGGACCATACAATGTAATTCCTCATTGTGTAATCCAAGGTGTTGACTCATGTATAGCCTCTCTATTGGGGTATACTTTGTTTCCATGCACTTGGACTACTGGACTCTGGAGTATTGAAGACTTTTTCAGAAGAAATTTTTTTCCAAGTCCATATACTCAAGTAGTATCTTCTATATACTCGAGTAAGTGACTTAGTACTCGAGTAGATTGGATTACATACTTGAGTAGTTCTCAAGTTACTCGAGTAAGTGTTCTGATCGTACTCGAGTTGATCTGGACTTCTCATCTCAGAAAGTTTCTAAGTCCATATACTCGAGTAAATCTATTCATATACTCGAGTACCTCTTTTCCTTACTTGAGTAGTTGTTTGTGTACTCGAGTAGAGCCTTAGTCATACTCGAGTAGTCTCTTAGTTATACTCGAGTAGGGCTAGCTGTTCAGTCTAAATATTTCTAAGTCCACATACTTGAGTAACTTCGCTCATATACTCGAGTAAGTGGCTTAGCACTCGAGTAGATCCTTCTTATACTCGAGTAGACTAGCTTAGCACTCGAGTAGACTTTTCTTATACTCGAGTAGTTTGGATTAGTACTCGAGTAGATGTTTCTACTTACTTGAGTAATCTGTTTAGAGTAACTCGGGTAGTTCTTCCAAGGCACTCGAGTAGTCATTTCTTTTACTCGAGTACATGTTTCTCTTATCTACTCGAGTAGCAGACCTTTATACTCGAGTATCTTATCTAACCCGAGTATGTCGGCTCAGAATTCCAGAAATCGTTAAGTCCAGAATTGACGAAGATTTGAAATTAACCTTTTTCTAATTGGTCCACATGTCAATCTTAATTACGATTATGACCATTGGAGATAGCCTATAAATAGGTCCTTTCAGATTTGACTAAATACGCGTTTATAGAGATTATCTTTTTAGGAAAGAGAAAATCCCGAAAACCCTAATTTTTCTAATCCGCCGCCATTGTCGTTTTCGGGAGAAGCTCTGGATCGTCGTTCTCACACCGCTGCTATCGATCTCAGTTTCTCTAGCGATCCAGACTCAAGAAGAATCATCAGATCTCTCCGTGCTTCATCGTCTCTGATTTACTTTCTTGATCGTGGTGATTCCAGATCTCAGAATCGTGGATCTCAGTCAAGTCTTCTTCAACTGTTTCTGTTCAAACCGAAAAGCTCTCAAGAAGAAGATTACGTCAAAGATCCAGATCTGTGATATTCTTGTTGTAAATTTTATTTAAACAAATTTCCTTGTAGGAGATCTTTCTCCGAGTGGTAGGAATTTTTATCTTCCGAGTATAGATCCGTTTGGGATTGAGTTTTTGTAGGAACGTGGTTCTGAGGTGTAGGATTGTTTTTGCAATCCGAGATAGTGGAGTAGCCGAGTCTAGAGATTTGCTAGATCGGTGAGAAAAGTGGACGTACCTAAGATTGGGGAACCACTATAAATCTCTTGTCGTCCGTGTGATTGCTTGATTACGGATCTGTGCTGTGTTATATTTTTTATTCCGCATTTGACACGAAATTCACCTATTCCCCCCCCCTCTAGGTGATTTAGTTTGACAACTTAGTGCTCTCAGTGGAGGCAATGCTGGCAGCTGTGGGACCGGGCTCTCCATTCTAAAATTCTGGTGGAAATTCCCGCCACCTCTCTGGTATCCTCTTCTACGTCTATTGTCATGCATTCTTCTTTTACTAGGGCCAGCTTCTATCACACCCTCAACGGGTCTCTTACCACTTCCCAAGTGGTCTGTCTCTAGCCTCTTCTCCATGTCAATTATCTTTGCTAAACTTGAGTCTGCTATAAACAAAAGGGCTCGCCTCAGGGGATCCCACAATCCTTTGTAGAACCGTTTAGCATAACCTCGGTCATCTAACTTGTACGAGTCAACAAACCTTGCCAGATGTTGAAACTCCCTCTGGTATTTTGTAACTGACTTAGATCCTTATTTTAACAAAAGGAATCTTTCCTCGAGTTCGTCTCTAGTGGTTGACGGGATGAAATGTTCCAAGAAGACTCCAGTGAACTCCGTCCAACTGATCTTCATATTAACTCAGCCCTGGAAGGTGGATCCCATGAGGGACTTCCACCACCTTTTGGCGTGCAGTTCTAGAAGTGATACTGCCAGGGTCACAACCATGTTGTTTGTACATCTAATTCCTACCATCAGCTCTTACACGTTGTCGAGCCATTCCTCTGTATTCATTGTCGACTCTGTCCCAAGGTAGGTAGGAGGGGAGAGAGCTCGGAAAGTGCTCAACCAATTAGAGCCTGGCACTTGTTATTGTATAGGGGCTTGTTGGGACCTAAAGGCATCCAAGATAGCTGTAAGCATCTACCCTAGCTACGATTGCTGAAACTGAGTGGGTACGGAAGGGGTGGGAGTGCCCCCCACTAGCTCAACGTGTACTAGGATCTAGACATAAGGTACAATCTAAGGTCAGGTTGGCTAATCTTAAGGTTAAATTTGGATATACTTAGTGTGAATTACATATGGGCACACCACTGCTTCCGCTAAGTCAGTTTGTCCCCAAACTGGCTAATCAAACGGGGGTGGCTCCATTGTTCACTGACTTCTTTAGTTTAGGATCGTAGCAAGATGATACATTTGTAAGACCCCCCTCCTGGAACATAAAACACGACACGAGGGGATTCTTGTGCCTAGAACAGCCGACTTGCGGTAGCGTTAGCACACGGGCTAACCTGCACTACAAGACGCCTATCTTGCCGGCTAAACATATCATCCATGCCAACCCAACCAAGAATATAAAATAGAAGTAAAATCCACACATAAGTAAAATAGTCCAAAAGAAAGTACATCAAATAAAAGAAGCATCAACAAGTCTTCTTCAAAATCAAAGTACATGCCAAAAAGGCTACAATATGAATCTCACACAGACTTACATCTATCACAGATGGTAGCGATGACATCGTCACATCAGGCCCTATCATCCTGGCCTAACTTCCCTGCTGCATAACCTACTACTGCTTTATCTGCGGGGTTTTGATGCGTGTAAATATGGCAAGCGCACCGGTCGCACAAGTAATAAAGTTTTGGGAATGAATCCACGAGTGTCGGTCTCTTGATAAATGTAATTAGCGTAGAACAACGAACGATCCGAAATTATCGTTATGAGAGTTAATTAAATAAAGGAAAAAATAAAGGGCTTTGAAGGTGGTTTTGCAAACAAATAAACTAAAGCGAAATATGCGGGTCGCAATCACCGCTTCACAAGGTGAGATGGATGTAATGGCCACGATGCCGTACTTCGGTAAGGCGAATGGATGGTGAGCCAGTGAGCGAGGTGTTTAGTGCGGAGTGCAATCGAATGGAACGAAGGAACGGAGTGAAGTGAGATGGGGTGAGGCGCATCAAATCACAAATCTCACGAGAAAGATTAAACAACAATAATCTAATTAAAACAACTAGAAATCGAAGTTCATTACAAGCTTAAGTCATTTCATACAACAAGAGAGATGGAGAAAGACTAAACCAAGAAAGTGAAGATCCACTGCGGTTGTTGGCCGGAGGTGCGGGTTGTCAATCCGCTTCCACGCACAGTCCGAGGAGGCTTCCGGTACCGACGATCTGTCACCTCGATGGCCTTTAAGTCCGTTCTCTAGGTTGTCTTCATCATCTTCTTCGGTGGAAAGCTCGGAAAAGAGGTCTTTAATGGCCGGGAGGATGACCGGAGGATGCGGAATGCTATAGAATCGTCGAAAAATGACCTCCCGATGGTAGGGATGAAGGTGGAGATGGATTGAACTCCTGTGATGCGGAACGACGAAGTGGCGGCAAATATCGATCCAGGGTCCGTACCCTAATTCTCGGAACATGCCGATTTATAGAAGCATAGTTAAATAGCATGCACGGCCACTCGCGCACGACTAGTGGTCGTGCGCAAACAAAGTCTGCGCCCGTGAGGCAACAACCTGTAGAACCTGCACCAGGAAATCAAAGCTCGCGCACGATCAGCAGCGCACGATCAGTGATCGTGCGAAATGGCGAGACAGAACTTTTCAAAAGAGGGCATGACTGTGCACGACTGGCAACGCACGAGCAGTGATCGTGCGCGGTATAGCTGGTGACCGTGCGATATGGCGGGGCAAAACTTTCACAAGAGAAGCAAGACTGCGCATGACCAATGATCGTGCGCCAAAGAGGTCGATGGTCGTGCGTGGGTAAAAACGCACGACCATTGACTCCTTTGCCAAAAAATGGTGAAAGCCCTATCCCGGACGCCCACGCGATCCCCGAACCTGCAGGAAAACTGGACGGGTTGTCGATCATGGCAGTCACAGATATTAATAAAATGCATAGCAAGAGGGAAATACACACACGCACAAAAATAGGCTAATAAAGTGCACAAGACGTGGAATGTCGTAGAGAACCAAAAGGAGTACTAATGGCACTAAATGGTAGTGCAAAGTCATGAAATGAAGCCTAGATGAGTCCAAAATTCGGTATGAAATGGGGACTCATCACACCCCCAGACTTAACCATTTGCACATCCCGGGCAAATAATCATCTCGTGAACTCCAAAATAGCTAGCTGACGAAGTAACTTCAATTTAAAGTAGAACGAGAAATCGAAAACTCAAGTGTATAGAAAATATAATAGAAGAAATTTTTAATTATGCTATTAAATTTATAACTTTCGACAAACGTAAATAGATATTGTCACTACTCAAAAATTTAATGCCGAAGAATCGCTCGGTCATGTGTAGGAAGAAAATAGGCAAGTCACTTGGCTAAGCATTGCCAAAGATTGGGGCTCATGATCACCACCAAAGGAATCCACCAATATCGGGGACCATATGCTTGCCCGTTCGCACTCTCTCCATGGCAATAGTTTTACTCTAGCGTGAGTTCGTAGGACTTCAGGTAATAATGGGGCTTGGGTTACGGTGAGGAAAAAAAGGATAAACAAGATGGGTAATGCATCAAACCCAAATGAGCTAACGTACAAAAAATAGTAACCGCTAACCACCAAATAAACGCAGGTGCACCACACCCTAAGACTTACTTTTATAAATGGGTGTGTGCACCGCCAACTCCAAACAACAATCCCATCTCAAAAAGATTGTTCATTTAAACTTTTTCTTATTTCTTTTCTTTTCCTCTTTTCTTTTCCTTTTCTTTTTATAGATTTTTTTTTTAAGCTTTCACATTTTTATTTTACAAAATCAACACATTTTTCTTTTGGGCACATCCACATATAACAAAAACGAATCACCACATCACAACCCAACGTAAAATGGAAACTACTAATGCTCGAATTGGGCGTGCAACTAGGATCGGCTATGAGGCTTTGGCGAATATAGTGGAGCTGAATCTAAAGGAAGGGTACGCACAAAGGGGCTAGCGAGGGCAACGTTAGGAAAGGGTACAAAGCTCAACCGGGCCAACATGATGGCCTACATCACTCTCACGCTAGACTAACCATGCACCAATGCTTCGAAAGTAGCTTGGGGCAAGTTCTTAGCCACCGAGAGAAATGATCTTTTCTCCCGACTCGAGCAATACAAAGCTAGAGACGCCTACACACATTCCTACGCTACCGATAGATTGCTCCGGATTCATAATTTTGAGTAGGACAAACATGATTTACGAGTGCAGAAAAAATATAAATTTACAAGCATAAAGAAAAATTAAACCTATACAATTTCTACACCACGTGAGTACTCGATTAGGAGCATTGCACGAGTTTCGAACTACTCTAAATTAAAATCCAAAGTCAGCACCGCCATTTTAAAATTGACACAAAATGACAACATTGACTCGAGCCGCGCGCGTGGTTAAGTGCGCGCTCATGTGGGTGGCAAGGTGTTTGCAGCAGGATTCTACAATAATGAAGAATAAAATAAAACTACTGACATGCAATCAATGTGCTCGTGGAGTGCATAAGCGGCTCTTCCCCCCAGACTTGAATGAAAACATAGGAAGAAATGAAAATAGACATCTAAAATAAAAAGAGGGCTGAGGAGAAAGGGTACCTATGCTCCAAAGAATGAGCATACCAGAAGGCGGAGGTTGCGGCATCGCACAAAAGTATGTTGGACCTGCGAATTAGGTTGAAAAGAAGAAAAGACAAATAACAGAAAATATAATAGAAGAGTAAAGTAGAAAGCACAAAAAAGAGGGACCAAAAAGGTCCAAGCTTGGGTTGTCTCCCGAATAGCCCTTTTATTTACCGTCCTTAAGGCTGACCAAATACCTGTATTAACAGTTTATATATTGTTCTTGCAGTTTATAAGATAAATAAATAAAAATAAAAAAGACAGAACACTCATGAGACACAGAATCTGAAGATAAAAATGCAGCGGTAGCTGCGGGGTGGAGGAATTTCCCTCACTCTTTGTCGCTGCTGTGGATCTCAATGGGTGGCGGGCGTGGAGTGGGAGCAAAACGAGCTGGCGGTGGAGGGATGTTCAGGCCACCACGCAAAGCCTGCTGATATACCAGGTTTTGCATCCACAACTTGGAGGCCTCGATGTCCGCAAGGCGCTCATTCAGAAATGGAATGCTCTGACCCTGTGCAGCACTAAAGTGAGGGCCAGCCTGTCTCTCCAGCTCGGCTGGTGGTGGCTGTGGTGACTGTGAATGACGTGGCTGAGTGTCTCCCACAGCTCTCCGCCTACCCATGGCGGATGATTCTGGCGCAACTCCATCCTCATTAGCCCTTGAGCCGGAGTGGAACGCCGGTAGGCATTGACAGCCCTGCAATTTGAGGGAGAAGCCATCGCAAGAAGGAGATCCAGAGCAGCGAGGAGAGAAGAAATCTCCCGGAGATTTGCCGGAGCTGAAGAAGGAAGCGGGAGGTCGGGAGAATGGCGCATGAACAGGACTTCGGGAACGAGAGATTAGGGCGCACACTCAGCATCGCCCGAGGGGTCTTTTTATAAAAACTAGGCCGACTGCACGATTAGTGATCGTGCGAAAATAAATAGCTTGCACGATCAGTGATCGTGCGCGATATATCAAAATTACAGGCAACCTAGTTTTATACCAAGATCGCTCGGATAACGCTGTGGGTGCGCAAGGGAGATAAGGAAATGAGGCGGAGCTACCATAAACATTTTGAGACTAAAGGGGCATGAAAATAAAAGATGAGATTGGAAAAGTAGAAGTAAATTTATAAAATCCTACAAGAAAAGAAAAGAACAAGCAACCTAGATAACTATTGTGTTTTTTGTCTCCCAACAGGACTTATTCAAATTCTAAACATTTCTTAGCTGATTGGCGTATGAAAATAAAAATGCTCAGGCAATTGTTCATGCTCACATTTTGGTAGTGGGTACCAGTATAGAGACAGAACAAATGCCCCACTACCTGTATAAGTATACCTGTCATGAATGTCAGGCATGGGCAAGACATAACTTGTGAAGCTCGTCATTTCAACCTCCACCTGCATATGGTCGCTAGCAGTCGTAGGCCGCATTACAAGCCCTTGTACTGATCGAACCGGTTCCACGATGGGGTCCTGCAGGGATGTGGAAACAAGAACGGGGTCAAGAAATAAATTAGAAGAATAACATAAAGGATCCTCAATCTTGGAGATGATTCCGGAATCATCCCCCATTGGTGGAATTGCAGAAAACTGAACACCACTGTCCAGGATGGTACAAGAAGTTCCTAGCGCAACCTCCACCTCGTCCGTGCATTGAACATCCTCATATGGGGTAAAAGCAGCAACCTCGACCACAGAATTGTCCTCCACAACAGGATCTAACAGAAAGCTGGAAATGCTTGTTTCCACCTGCGAATCAACCTCAACAGAAATATCAGAAAAAGACGGAATATTATGCAAAGAAGAAGGTGAAGGTACAGAACTCGACAGGAAGTCAAGAACTGGCTCTTCGCAAGAAGACTCAATGCTAGGTAATGAATGTTCATCAGAAGTATAGATATCCATGCAGGTATGGGATCAACACAAGCATCGGTGCATGTACCGGAAATACTTTCTCCGAAACATGGAGATAGAATTGGTGCATATACCGAGGCTGAAGGGGTGCTGCTCAAGGTTGAAGTGGGAATAATCCGAAAATCCGGCTCATCATCCACTTCCAATTGAACTAGATAAGCATTGCAATCCTTTAATGCATGATCCCAGCTTTGACAAAAAATGCACTGCTTGGCCGGCTTTAGCGGTGCAGCGACAGCTGAAGCCGAAAAGAAGTAGTGCGGTAATGGCTCCACGGGTCGGTGGATAATAGGCTTATATCTTTGTAATGTAGAGTCATGAATTTCCTGGGTACTATACTTCTGAGGACATCTATCGCTAGCATGAGAAATGTCTCCACAATGAGGGCAACGAATATTGAATTGGCCCACATTGCAGAAATATCAAAAATAGCGGGTAAAACTACTTTGCATAAATTCTTCGAGTAAAGCTAACAACTCCAACAATGAAATAACAACATAGGGGAAAAGGGATAAAAATAAAAAAAACGAAATAACTCTAATAACAAAAATTTCAGAATCATGGATCGTTCTACAGTTGCACTCCCCGGCAACGGCGCCAAAAACTTGATGCGTGTAAATACGGCAAGCGCACCGATCGCACAAGTAATTAAGTTTTGGGAATGAATCCTCGAGTGTCGGTCTCTTGAGGAATGCAATTAGCATAGAACAACGAACGATCCGAAATTATCGTTATGAGAGTTAATTAAATAAAGGAAAAATAAAGGGCTTTGAAGATGGTTTTGCAAATAAATAAACTAAAGTGAAATATGTGAGTCGCAATCACCGCTTCACAAGGTGAGATGGATGTAACGGCCGCGATGCCGTACTTCAGTAAGGCGAATGGACGGTGAGCCAGTGAGTGAGGTGTTTAGTGCAGAGTGCAATCGAATGGAACGAAGGAACGGAGTGAAGTGAGATGGGGCGAGGCGCATCAAATCACAAATCTCACGAGCAAGATTAAACAACAATAATCTAATTAAAACAACTAGAAATCGAAGTTCATTACAAGTATAAGTCATTTCATACAACAAGAGAGATGGAGAAAGACTAAACCAAGAAAGTGAACATCCACCGCGGTTGTTGGCTGGAGGTGCGGGTTGTCAATCCGCTTCCACGCGCAGTCTGAGGAGGCTTTCGGTACCGACGAGCTGTCACCTCGAGGGCCTTTAAGTCTGTTCTCTCGGTTGTCTTCATCATCTTCTTCGGTGGAAAGCTCGGAGAAGAGGTATTTAATGGACGGGAGGATCACCGGAGGATGCGAAACGCTTTAGAATTGCCGGAAAATGACCTCCCGATGGTAGGGATGAAGGTGGAGATGGATGGAACTCCTGGGATGCGGAATGGCGAAGTGGCGGCAAAGATCGATTCAGGGTCCGTACCCTAATTCGCGGAACAGGCCGATTTATAGAAGCAGAGTTAAATAGCGCGCACGACCACTAGCGCACGACCAGTGGTCGTGCGCGAACAAAGTCAGCACTCGTGCGGCAACAACCTATAGAACTTGCACCAAGAAATCAAAGTTCGTGCACGATCAGCAGCACACAATCAATGATCGTGCGAAATGGAGAGACAGAACTTTTCAAAAGAGGGCATGACTGCGCATGACTGACAATGCACAAGCAGTGATCGTGTGCGGTATAGCTGGTGACCGTGCAATATGGCGGGGCAAAACTTTCACAAGAGAAGCCAGACTGCGCACGACCGATGATCGTGTGCCAAAGAGGTCGATGGTCGTGCGTGGGTAAAAACGCACCACCATTGACTCCTTTGCCAAAAAATGGTGAAAGCCCTATCCCAGACGCCCACACGATCCCCGAACCTACAGGAAAACTGGACGGGTTGTCTATCATGGCAGTCACAGATATTAATAAAATGCATAGTAAGAAGGAAATACACACACGCACAGAAATAGGCTAATAAAGTGCACAAGACATGGAATGTCGTAGAGAACCAAAAGGAGTGCTAATGGCGCTAAATGGTAGTGCAAAGTCATGAAATGAAGCCTAGATGAGTCCAGAATTCAGTATGAAATGGGGACTCATCAGGTTTCCTCCTAAAAAGGAAGACGTAGCAACCATTAGTCATAAAGACTAAGTGGCTATCACATCCACTCCCCTGACGACTCCTCGGCACCGGGCAGAGAAAGGAATAAGGGTACAATATATATATAAACAGTAGTACAAACAGGTGATAAAGGATTAATCAACATGAGTGTATATCAAGGAACTACCACAATTAAGTATATCAACCTACTCAGCAGTTCTACCATCAACTGCAGTATATAAGTATAAATCTATGACAGTGTGTAACTTAACTTATATGAATGTCCATACAGACATATAAGTTAAGGATCGACTCAACAGTAAAGTAACTCATCGTATAAGAGTGCCCATACAAACTTATACGATAAGGATCTTAATTATGTAATGTATGTAAAGATATGAATACAATGCAATGATTCACCCATTACCATGCGCATGCAACTGCTATGTCGACATAGACTTGTAGTTCCCACTTTTCAAGTAGGTAGCTAACCTCTCAGGCATCAACCGTCATGGCCAGACGGTGACAATTGAGCGGGATTCTCCACAACTAGGCAGACATCCTCACTACTTGGACAAGGTCTCCGTATGCCTCAACGCTAAGAACACAACACTGGAGCTCGCATGCGTATTACGGCTCAGAGGGGTCTCGGGTAGATGTGCACCAAGAACACAGCCCAAATTGGCCTATTCTTGTTGCACGGAAGGTGCCTCTATGAACACATCACCAAAGGACCAAGGAAAACCTTCCATTAGTACGTAGGGTTCCTCGCGAAGTAAACACCGAGTACTAAGGCCCAACCGTGCAAGTCTATCTGTCAACTCCCATCGGTGTGATGACTGGTGAGCCCGTAGACCTACCACACTATCCTTAATACAGTATTATGACACCGAGTGTCAACTCACACTGCATGTATTTCACATACAGGGCTCAATAATGAGTCCCTTAATTTATTTCACAACCCGTGCTCTATAGCACGCATGGGCTCCATACCGAGTCCCTTATCAATCATGTCATTTTAGTGCGGCACGCCCTAGTACCTCCAAGCCTTCCACTTATCCATACCCCATAAGGGTTTATTATTTACTCGGGTGGCAAGCCACCTTATACAATTTACCAAACTCACACTGCTACCCGAAGGGAGATACGACTCTAAGCAGTGGACCACTTTACACCTTCACTTATTTAACGCATCCCATTGCCATGCATCAACCTCTTCCAATTTCTTTTAAGAATATAACATCCACCAACCATCATGCTTCCATTACGTAATTACATCAGCACACGTTGGTTCACCCTTTTTTCATTAACATGAATCCACGGATTACTCGTTCAATTATTGAGTGTCACATCTTCTTAAAAACTCGTTCCATTACATAAATTACAATCTTGCCTCACCATATTTCCCAACCATTTGTTTGTCACGTTCACATGGGGCCAAATTCCCTAAAACGACAACATTTATTCTTACAATTTCTTTACTCAATCCAAGCCCATTTCTATACTAACCCGAGAGTATTAAGTACAAGACTTGACTGTATAGCCACTTCGATCAGCCATTCCCGAGTCTACGGGACTCGTATGAAGACATGTAACAATTCATTGGAAAGGTATTTCCAAGGACTACAACTTTTGTATTCGGTTCATCACCCAAATCAGACAATAGAGTACTTGAAATCAGCCTCGAAGTCTGTTGCGTGCAGAAAGCAGATTTCTATACGTTTACAGCCCATTGAGTTTGATCAAGCTTTCCCGTGCTATATACCAATCCTAAAGGCGTGTAACCACTTGTTGGAAATGTATTTCTAAGGACTATGACTTTCGTGTTTAGTCAAAATCCCAGATCTGGTTGATAACTCTAATTATTTCTATTTTTCATATACTATTTTTATTAATAGTTAGATATTATATATACATTTTCTAATCTAAATTTTATAATTAACTACTTTTTGTATTTTACATTTATATGTTCTAATATAATTATTTTCAATCTTGTAGGGTTAATCTGTAGATTATTTGGAGCAGAACTGGTATTTTCCACTTCTGGGCCCAGACACGCCCTGTGACACGCCCTCCTTGGGCGTGTCTAGGGGCGTGACACCGAGGATCTAAGAACGTCGCCTGCAAATCGTCGATCTGCTAATGAAGAACCTTGACACACCCTAAGACACGACATTCGTGGGCATATCACATAGGCATGACACTCTTGCACGGGGCGTGCCAGCCGTAGGAAGAAATGTCAGACTCTGCCATGTTAGATTAAAATGACACACCCTCGTCACGGGCGTGAACTCGGGCATGTCAGGAGCATTTTTCAGCCAATAACTCAGATGTTCCTGTCGTTGCCGCCAGTTATCGTTTCCAACTTGACATGCCCTGGTCACGGGCGTGACAAAGGGGCGTGACGCCTCCATCAACAAAAATTTATTCCCGCCATTTTTAGCTTCCCTCCATTTTCCAGAAACAGATTTTACACGGCAAAGGTCACGGGCATGACCTAGGGGCGTGACCCGTCATTTAACAGATTTTGGCAGTTTCTCCTCTAACTTTCCCTGCGTTTCAAGACGACGGTTCCAAGCCTGACACGCCCTAGGTAACGGGCGTGACCGAGCAGCAATTTTTCCTATAAATTCCAGACAGCTTCAGATGCTCAAGGTCGAATTTTGGGAGTCGGAGTCTTGTAGTTTGCTATTTTATTTGGCTGTATTTTCCATTTCCTAGTCTAGCTTGGCATTTTAAAAGTTTCAATTCAAGTTTTCTTTTTATTTTAATAATGTCTTTCCCTATCTTATCTTGTATTTCCCTAATGATGATGAGTAGCTAATTTTCATTTAGCACTTTATCATGATGAACCTTGGAATAAAATAAACTTTTCTTTTTTCTCAAAAGTGTCTTGTTCTTATTCTTGCTCACTAACGATTTATCTTTGAATTATATTTTGTCGAATTCATATTTCGCGGATATGGTTTTCGATCTAAGATCTGTATCATAAATTACCGAGAGGTTGCACATATGAGGAGATCACTCAAAGATAAAAGGATTTTAATGCACTCCACGAGAGAGGACGACATAAATCTTCCGGATTGGAGTCAAATCCAATAGTGGGGTTCACCGCCTAAAGCAAGCTCAGGAGTTTCGATTGGCCGACAGTCTTAATCAATCAACCTAAGGTTAGTAAAAAGCATGAGCTCGAGAGAGACGCTTTTGTACTTTAGGAACCTCCACGATCCAGAGAGTAAATTTAAGAACTCACATTTCTTTAATTTTCAAGAAGTTTTATTTTAGCCCAAGGGAATTCTAGATCAAGTGCTAACTTCCCCAACATCGAATTTCTCTTTCTTAGTGTAGCACTTCCTTTTCCATTTTAAACAAAAACCAACTTTTCATCTGATAAGATAATAGCTTTTTCTTGTGAGTACATGTACTCGATAAGCCCCGAGTCGAAATACGACACTTGATTCTATACTCCGAACGATATGTATACTTGCCTCATCAATTGGAAACACATGTTAGCATGGAGAAAAATAAATATCCATCAAGTTTTTGGCGCCGTTGCCGGGGACTTTCTTTGTCGATATGCTGAAAGCAAGAATCTATTAATTTTATCATTTTTTTTATTTTGTTTGTTTTTTTTAAAGTTTTAACTTTAATTTTTTATAATTAAAATTTCTTGCGAAAGGGACCGTGCTGGGTTTTCATCCCACAATACCGTCTAGTACCTTGCGAAGCAGTCATTGGGTAGCCCTTGGTAATTCCGGGAAATTTTATTTTATAAATTTTTACATCTTAAATCTTTTACTTTTATTTTATTTTAGTGTATGATCCGAGGGAATCCGTCAAATATACTTGATTTAGATCTGGAGATCGAGCAAAGCTTATGGCGATGCCTGAGACTCCGCAATATCAATTCTCATGATTTGGTTGAGGAATCCGTAGGTGAATTTTTTTTCTTCTTCTTCGTCTACCTCCCCTTCTTCTCATTCTTCTTCTATTTTGGGTAACCCAACTCTAAATATGGCCGAAGAACGGGCTATGTCCTACTATGCCCAGTCAAATTTGGATGAGGCGCAATCAAGTATTGTTCGACCCACTATTGCAAACAATAACTTTTAATTGAAGCCAAACATCATTCGAATGGTACAACAATCGGTACAATTTGATGGGCTTCAAGATGAGGACCCAAATGCGCATATTTCAATTTTTTTTAGAAATATGCGATACTTTAAAAATTAAAGTGGTTTCCGATGATGCCATTCGGCTAAGACTTTTTCCTTTTTCTTTACGCACCAAGGCTAAACAGTGGTTGAGTTCTTTCCCAAGGGGCTCCATCACTACTTGGGCCGAGATGACGGAAAAATTTCTCACGAAATATTTTCCGCCCGCTAAGACGGCCAAATTGCGTAATGAAATAACATATTTCTCCCAAGTTGATATAGAAACGTTATATGAAACTTAGGAGAGATTTAAGGAATTGTTTCATTCTTGTCCGCATCATGCAATCCCCGATTGGTTGCAAGTGCAAACCTTCTATAATGGCCTCAATCAACAAATGAGGCAACATATTTATGTCGTCGCCAGTGGAACGTTAAACAACAAGACATCAGCAGCCGCCCAAGAACTTATAGAAGGTATGGCCATGAATATGTATCAGTGGAGTACACCCCGGTCACGTCCACCTAAACTGGCCAGGATGTATGAAATACATACGGTTTATAGTTTATCTCTCCAGGTTGAGAAACTACAAAAACAAATGAATGAGATGTCTGCTTCCTTGTCTACACCTTCCTGTGAACCCCAATATAGGGAGCCTTCTACTATTGCCAAACATGTGGATTACATGGGTAATAATAATCGTCCACCTTATAATTCAGGTAATAATTATGGTAATACTTATCACCCGGGTATAAGGAATCACCCTAACTTCTCATGGAGTAATCCGTGGAATGCTGCGCGCCCACCAAAAACAATTCCTCCCGGTTATTTTCCACCTCAAGCTCCAAAAGCTCCCAATATCAAGGAGTTGTTTACCAAATATACGACTACAAATGATGCCAATATCTGGAATCTTACTAGATCTCTTCGTAATTTGGAGAACCAAATTGGGAAAATCGATAAAATGCTCTCTGATCGCCAACAACGAGTGCTACCGGGCAATACGGAGCCCAACCCAAATGAGCAAGCCAAAGCTATCACTCTACGGAGCGGGAAGGAGGTAACCACTTCTCCACTTCCGGTTGATACTTCTTCAATTCTGGTTGATACAGAGGTAACAATTTCTTCATCTTCTCCTCCGCTTAAGCCTTCTAATTCTAATAAACCAAAAGCTTATCAACCACCTCTTCCCTATCCTTCAAGAATGCAAAAAGACCGGGTGGATGAGAACCATGGTAAATTTTTAGATATGTTTAAAAAAATTCAAATAAATTTACCGTTTTGCGAAATAATCGCACAAATGTCGAAGTATGCCAAGTACCTCATAGATCTTTTATCCAATAAAAGAAACTTGAGTATATCTCCACGGTTCAGTTAAACACGGAGTGTTCGGCAGTATTACTTAATAAATTGCCTAAGAAATTACCCGATCCAAGTAGTTTCTTTATTCCTTGTTTATTTGGTGATTTATTGGTAAAATGCGCGTTAGCCGATTTAGGCGCCTCAATTAATTTAATGCCTTATTCTTTAGTGAAGAAATTGGGATTAGGAGAACCAAAGCCCAAAAGAATGTGCATTCAATTGGCGGATCGGTCTGTCAAGCTCCCTATGAGGATTATTGAGGATGTGCTTGTCAAAGTTGACAAATTTATCTTTCCGGTAGATTTCATCATCTTTGACATCGAAGAGGACACTGAGGTACCACTTATTCTCGGTCGCCCTTTTCTTGCCACCTCGTACATAGTTATAGACGTTAGTAACGTTAAACTTCTCCTTAGAGTCGGAGATAAAGAAGTTACCTTTACAATTGATTCGTCTATGAAAAATTCCCTCTCAAATGACGACTCATATTATTATTTGGAGGCTTCTCCTGAAGAAGACTCCTTTCCTTTTTCTAAACATTCTTTATCACTTATTGATCATGATCCCAATTTTGAAAGTTTAAATTTAATTTCTCATGAAATTTGTAATAACCATTTGGTCACACGCACACCTATTTTAGAAACTCTTGAATTAGGTAGTGACCACTTAAGAACTTCGTATGAGGAACCTCCAACTTTAGAACTTGAACACAGGTCAGATCATTTACAATATTTATCTCTAGCGTAGGGTTCCAAACTTCCCGTTCATGTGTCGGCTTATCAATCCGAAAAGCCCATATTGTAGCGCGCATGACTTTGGTCGAGCTCAACGACCATAAACAAAGCGCTCGTGGGAGGCATCCCATGATTATCCTTTCCTTTTATTTTAATTTTATATTTAAGTATTTGCAGGTTTGAAGGACATCGATGCATGACGATCGGACAGGGTCGAATGTCAATTCTATGTGATTCTTCAAATCGATAACTTTTGTTTTATTCTAGTTTATTTGAATCTTACCAAAAAAGCAAACATAAAAAAAATATCGTACACGCCAATGTCACGAGCATGACCAAGATAGTCACGGGTGTGTCATGGGCGTGTTTCTCATTTTTTGCGAAACCCACAGATGGTTTCGTACGACCCTTTTTCCCGTCCATCTTTCGGACATGACACAGGGGTGACCATCATGGCCACGGGCGTGTCATGCCCGTGTCGCGGGTATCCGATGCATTGACCAGGTCACGCCTCGGATTCCCGGGGCTTCATAAATTTGGCCGACATGCCACAGATTCACGAAGGTGACCCTAGGTCGTGACAGTGGAATCCAAGGCCAGTGCCTTGGATTCTCGCCAGGCCCCCTTGGATACCTCTTACATGCCCAGAGTCACGGGCGTGACTCTAGGGCGTGAACCGCGAATCTGAGGCGACGCGCCTCGGATTCCATCAAACATTAGCTTGTGCTTGTCATGCTGCCTATCACGGGCATAACAGGGGGGCATGTCATGTAACATCCCATTTCCGGCTAGACCCCTAGGAGTCAGTCTGTTATGACAGAACCCAAGGAAACCCAAGAATTGAAGTCCATCGACCAAGATTTCGGGTCACGGGTTGGTCACGCCCGTGACCGACCCGTCATGCCCATGAACTAGGGCATGACCCCCTTCGACGATTGTCGATCTCAGGAAGATGATCGGCGAACTCAGAATTTGCATCACGGGTTGGTCACGCCCGTAACTGACCCGTCACGACCGTGACCAAGGGCGTGACCCCCTTCGACGATCGTCGATCTCAGGAAGATGATCGGCGAACTCAGAATTTGCATCACGGGTCTGTCACGCCCGTGATTGACATGTCACGCCCGTGACCTAGGGCGTGACCCCCTTCGACGATCGTCGATCTCAGGAAGACGATCGGCGAGCGCAGAATTTGCAACTCGAGCTTGTCACGCCCGTGATCGACATGTCACGCCCGTGACCTAGGGCGTGACCCCCTTCGACAATCGTCGATCTCAGGAAGATGATTGGAGAACTCAGAATTTTCCACACGGGCCTGTCACTCCCGTGAGTGACATGTCACGCCCGTGACAGAGGCCGAAACGTCGGTTCAGGCCCGAAATTATTCTAACACGCGTTATGATAAATTCTAGTATTGAAAGTTACACCAGGAGTATTTTTGAGTCGTTTCCTTCTCTAATTACTTATTAAAATTAGGAAGTGTTGATCCAATAGGAAATCGCCACCCGGATCAGTCATTTCATCTTCCACCTTTTCCTCTCCCTCCACCGTAATCGAAATAATATTAAGAGGAGAGACTTCATGGCCATAAATGCTTACCCTTTCCCCTCCCCACTTGGTGATCTATAAAAGCCCCCTTAGAGCAAGATGAGAAGTTTACACTCTTGACCAAACGGATTTGAGTTATTGTTCTTGCTGTAGGAGAAGTTCGGGAATGCCACCACTGCGCCATGAGAATCCGACGTTCATCTCGCCTCCAAATCGTGAACAAGGTCCTTCTCTACTTCTTCTCTTTTTGGTAGATCTTAGGATCTTAGAAAGGAAGTTCGTGCTCAAAGGAGCTGGACCTATCTTGTGTTTTCATGGAAAAACCATGAAAAATATATTTTCGGGTACGCCGGAAACCGCAACCTCCGGCGCCAAACCACCGCCGACTGATAGCCATCGCCTCAACGGAGGTGGTGGTGGTGGCTGGCCAGGGAAGTGACCGGACAGTCGGCAACGGATCGCGGAAGAGCTACAGGAAATATAGGTTGTCTGGTTTCAGTTCTCGGATTCTGTAGAAGATGAACAGTAAAACATATTTATATTATAAAGTTATGAATATAGTATATAAGGAAATATATATATAAATGAGCATATTTTGAATGCTGGAAATGAGTTACTTAGAGGCCGATTTAGGAAAACTAGCCAGTCACGAAAGTTGTAGCCCCTCGAGTCTAAATTAATTTAAAATTTATTTCAACTCGTTTGGCTTAGGGGTTTGACTGCAGCACTTGTTTTAGTGGGGGTTGTACCTAGATTTGGGCAGGAACTAAAATGAATGCCCACTCTTCGTCCCTTGTCCAAATTACCCGAAATTTGGGCAGAGCGTTACCCTTAGCCATACCTAGAGGCTGTCCAAAAATGGGAATTGTTGGAGACACTTTGCCTAAGGTTTTTCTTTTAATTTAATTAAGTTAGAGTAATTTATCTAAGAAGTCAAATGACATCTAAACTCTCCCAAATTTTGGTGAGTGGTCCCTGGCTATAAAACCTAGCTCTGTACGAAATTTCAAGCCATTTGGATGAGTTTTAGATAGGAAGTCATCTATTCTTAACTAGGCATTAATGATGCATTTTTGAGTAAAAAGTGCACTAAGAGGTTGAAACGGTCAAATCACCTCAACAGAGGTTGATATTTTGACCACTGACTTGGAAGGGTTATTATAACCCACTTGGAGAAAAATGGTGTGGTTTAGGGTTGATTTACCTTAGGATCCAAACTAAAACCCTAAATGGAGGGTTTTGAGGGTTGTGAAAGACATGGGGGCAAATGCCCTCGTATTGCCTTGAAATTTAGTAGAGTCGACGTTAATATTATATGAATCATCTGGATGGAATCTCGGAGGATTTAGAGATAGGTAGATACCTCAAAACCCTAACCTTAGTTTTAGGGAAAAATACAAATTAAGTAAAATCTGTAACTAAACATTATCTAAAAGCTGTGAAACTCGGGTAGAGTAAGTTTTGGGGCGGGTAAAATCTATAGAAATTTTACTTGAATTTTATGATGTCTATTTCCAGCAATTCATTTGTAACGTTTGTTATAGCCCTAATTGATGTTTTAATTATTTGGATCTTTTTGTTCATTGAAACCCCATGAAATCTTGAAAGTAAATGTTTTGGGTTAGAAAGGTCGCTCCTGAATTTTCGTATAATTTTTAGTTGAGTAAATCTTGTACTTCATTCACAAATTTTAAAAAGGGGTTTTATGGTTTAAAAATTAATTATGGATGATATTGCTATTGAAAAAATTATGAGACTTAAGAATTGAGATATTAAGGCCATTTTATGCTTGTAGACATTTATTCATGATTTTTAAGAACCTTAGTTACGACACTTTCTTTACAAGTCCACTTTATTGAGATTTTTGATAATTAATTTATTCAGAGATTATTACTTGCTAAAAAATTATGAAACTTGGTCAATACTGTTCTTAAGGTTGTATCAGCATAGTATAATTAATTTGTAATTTTTGGATGTATATTCTCTGTACTTGATTCATAAATAACGAAAGATAAAAAATATTGCTAAAATAGTTTTAGTGCCTTTTTGATGATAGAAAAATTGTGATACTTTGGATTTACCATATTGAGATAGCAAAATATTTATAATAATTTTGTTGGATATCTTGCATGAGTACTTAGGGTAGTTCATGTTCAAACCAGTAGCCCATGGAATTTTTGAGGAAATTAATTAAATGCCAGATAAATTAGGAAAATTATAGTTTTCTGATTATAGGCTAATTATATCATGATATACCTCCAGTAAATTAGTTAGGGAATTTTGATGAGTATTGGATCATTTCCTAATCGGTTCGACATATAGTCTAGGTTGGTCTGCATATAGCAAATTGTTAATTTGCAATAGGACATGATCTGGGATAGTTGTTGGAGTTAGTCATTTCGTCTGGGTTGATAGATGTGGATGATTTCGCAATAGAATGATATGAAGAGTAGTGAGAAGTGGTGTTGGCTAGAGTTAAGAGGTGCTCGGGTTCGACGAAAGATCGTCTTTCCCGAAGAGAGGAAGGTTAAAAATCACCCTAGGTTAGTCTATCGTAATATGAAAAGGGAATGGGTAAAGGGAATCAACCAATAACAATAAGTGCCTTGCGAAATGGAACAATGGGCTTCAGCTACCATCATAGTTCCTAGTGCCCTTTGAGAGCCCTTCATAGGGAATACCGGGGGCAAACCTGGGTTAACGTAAACTGTAATAACAAACTGAAAAGAGTAACCTAGTAATTAGGATCTCACATTTCAGAAACACTGTTAGCATAGGAAGATTTTTGGGAGCTTCATCTCGATTGGTTAAGAGACGCACGGAATGGTCCCTGGAGCTTCGGCTCGATTGGTTAAGATACGGACGTTTTGGTCCGGGGAGCTTCGGCTCAGTTTTTGTTTGATTACGATTAAATTTGCATGTGCATAAAAGGAAAAAAATTTAAGGTGGTGGGTCTTCGGTATTGGAGGGTCGATGCACCAACACCAATACGCTTACTCGGCAAGTGTGGTTAGCACTTCGCCAACAGAAGTCCGGTGCGCCAGCCGGCAAGAGTACGCAGGAGTCCACTTCATGCACCAAGCGTAGAGGCGTACGATAGGTCTAACCGGTAGTGCTTTACTGGTTTAGAGGTGGGCGAGGCCCAACCCACTGCTTCCGTCTACCACTACGGAGGTATCCTGGGAGGTAACGGCTCCGAAAGGGGGAACTAAAGATCTGTGTACACAGTGTATGTTGTGTGTGTTACACTTGCATGATTCATCATACCCACTAGTATGTCATGGCATAATCGATTCATTTAACCCTTGACACCTAATGTATAAGTGGAATTGGACGCTTATACAATAGGCCTTGCAAAACGACCCCTTGGTCTATAAGCTTGTGTGGGAAAGTTTATAAATTAAGGTTAAATTATATATATATATATGTTGCTGTTTGATAACCGACACACCAACGTATAAGTGGTATGGGACACTTTATACGATGGGAGCCTTGCAGAAGATCCCTTGGCTTAGGTGCTTCCGCACATAAGTTAAGGTTACATTTCCTACTTTCTGTTATTACCATTATTTATTATAGAATTGCTAGATTAGTTCCGCTGCCACCTGTTTCTTTGATTTAATCCCACCTTCATGTCATTCCCTTTCTTCCTCTCCGCTCGGTGCCTAGGGGCCATGGGGGAAGGGATAGGGGATTATAGGGCTTATTCTTTATGACTAACGGTTTCGAACCGCATCATTTTAGTGAATCGTGGAGCCCAGCACGGGGGAGCAGCCTAGAGACCAATACGCTTGGAGATGGGGTAGTCTAGCTCCAGAGTTCTTACAGCCAGGACCGTGAGTCTCGACCTTAAGTAGATGTTCTGTTTTTGCTTCCGCATGAGTGATTTGTAGTGAGGACATGATGTACCGGGCATAAGCCCGTATTTTTAGTACTCTGATATATTATTCTGTGGACACTCCCTTCGTGGAGACTTCTTTTTCTATATATGTGATTTTCTTGTGGACTTGCTTTTACTTCATTTTGCTATCTTTCTGTGATGGATTTGGATGGCAGAATCGGCGCTTTGTGGGGATGACCCTTCAGGGCGTGAAGGTGTCACCGCAAAGTGGCGGTTCTGGGCCCAAGACCTCGGTGTTTTAAAAGAAAAAAAAATGGGGTCTTACATGTAAGACCCGAGAAGTCCTTTAAATAGGACTTCTCCATTTCTCTTTTCTCCACACCTTCCAGCCTTCACCTTTTATTCCCTTCCTTCTTTGGCTTAACTTCTTCTTTGTTCTCACCATGTCTCGCCACTACCCTCGTTCTACAGCTTCTTCCTCCGAGCACCCCACGGATCCCGCCTCTGTAGAAGCCATGCTCCTATTTGAAAACTCCACCCTGCAGGACCGGAGCGAGTGATTGCGCGCCATACCCTTTGGCATTTTTTGGATCTTGGACTGGGCGATCCTCGCCACCTTCGGAGCGGCGAAGCTGGTTTGGGAATTTTTATCCACCCCGGGATTGACTCCCCTCTTCTCCATTTCGTAGCCAGCTTTCCTTGAGCTCACCATTGAGTTATTGGCTTCTTTTGAGTTCCGTTGGGCAGCGATTGACGATTTCACCGTCTTTTTCATGGGTGGGATGATGCATCATCTCACCATCCACCAACTGAATGTCGTCATGGGATTTTGCTCGGAGGTGTTTTCCCATTCTCCCGCCTATCTCGATCTCAAAACTGATTTTCCTTCCGATTTCAACCTCCTCACCTTTTGGTCGGAAATCAGTAATGACGCCGCCCCCTATAAACCAAAGAAATCGGAGGGTAGCCACCTCTTTTCCCAAACTTTGCGCATTCTCCATAACCTCCTCACCTTTACTCTTACCGGTCGCGATGATATCCATGGCATGGTGTCTCGGGCAGATTTACTATATTTATATAGTATGTTTTATCGGGTCCCACTCAACCTTAGTTATATGCTCGCAATTTTCTTCCATCATCAGCCTGAAAATGTGAGGTTGGGAGCGGTTCTTGGAGGCAATTTTATTACTTTTCTCTCCAAGCAGACCGGCCTTTGTCATGCCCTTCTACGGCTGACCTGAATGCAAATGTTGTATGCCCTCCAGTTCCCGACCCTTCAGGCCCTCGGCCTAGCGCGGCGACGTGAGGGCGAGTTTGAGGCTATTCCCCCATCAGTCGGTGGCGGGGATCTTGATCTTGATCATGGTGCCGATCCCAGCGGTACTCATCACTCTCCCCAGATTCCGCCACCACCGCTGTATTCTGCCCCAATGCCCGATCCTTCAAATTATTGGGATAATCAATTTGGGTTGATTCATACTCGCATAGGCCAGATGCAGACCCATTTTGACGGCCGTTTCACTCATTTGGATGAGCGCTTTAACAAGCTAGAGCAGAATCACTCTTCTTCCATGGAGCATATTTCCCGCGAGTTCATGCCCATGCGGACTTTCTATCAGCAGCCTGGGGACGCTCCTGACCAGGAGTAGCTTTCTTTTCTTTTCTTTTCTTTTGACTTTTGGGAATTGGAGTCTTATAGTTTGCTGTTTTATTTGGCTGCATTTTCCATTTCTTAGTCTATCTTGGCATTGTGCCTGGATCGCTATCTTTATCGGACTTCACTGGAGGTACGTTGGTTGTTGATGTAGAAACTAATTTTCCTTTATTGCCTAATGCTTTTCCAAGGTTCTCCTGGACCACCTGTAACGCCCCCGATTTTTTCTGCGATTATTTAATTCTTGCTTGGCGTTTTTTCGATGCGTTTTCTTAGCTTGTGTCATCTATGGAGTGTGTTCTTAACTCCTTATAACTGGGTGGCCTATTTTGTAGCCTATTGGCATGATATCCCTAGCAAGCCGAGTCGTTTTGGGTGACCCGGTGTGGCCTCTCGGGGGATGCTTGTGTTTTGGCTTCGGGTGGGTATAACTCGAGTTCTATTCATCGAAAATTTATTTCGACTTCGCCGTTGTGTTTGTAGCGTGGATATTTAGCTACGGTGCGAATTTCGCCGAATTCCGAGGACGTTCGGTTTTCGCATAGTTTTGGTATTTTATGAAAATTAAACTATTTCATAAATATTATATTAAATATTATTTTTCTGAAAGGGTGCGGGTACTTGGCGGTTGTGCCTTGTCTTTTTGTTCATTATAAATTAATTAGCTAATTAAGATTAGTAAGGGTGCTATATATAGGATAGTTTAGACTTAAGAGGTAACCACTCTTGTTCACCTTCTTCCCCCGTCCGCAGCACCTATTCGCGGAAAGCAGAGAAACCGCCGGAACTGCTCCCATTCGGACGCCGAATCTGGGAGCGTTTGTGGACGGAATTCGATTCCGAAAGCGAATTTGGATTTCTCTCGCCTAGACCTTCATTCCTAAGGTAAGAAATTTAGTTTTCGTGGTGTTTCTAGGGGTCTCGAATTTCTTGGGTTGTCCATTTCCGCCATTAAAGCCCAGGATTTCTGCTTTAGGTGTTATTGTTGCTGGTACCGCGCGAGAGTAAAGGAGGCCGACCAAGTTTCGCCGGAAATTTGAGGCAAGTGGTATTCTTTCCCTTGCCGAGTAATTCTTTTTATCTATCTCCTTGTTACCTTGTTAGCCCTAGGTGAGAAACCCTATTCTTGCTTGAAATCGGGTACAAAACCCAACTGTTGATAGAGAAGCCTAGTTCTTGGGATAAGTGAGGGATTGAGGGTTGGGTTAATTTCTTTCCTGTGAAGTAGTTGTAGCCGGGTAGAGGAGAAAAGCTATAGCTTAATATTTTTTATGCAAACCGATCTTTCTTAAGCTCGGGTTGGGGTGTATATGTGTGTAACACCCCAAATATCCCCAAGACAAAATGGAGATTTTGTAGGCTGACACAGCCTGGGACACGGGCGTGTCCCAGGGCGTGTTAAGGGGGGGCTGACACGCCCGGCAACACGGGCGTGTCGGAGGGCGTGTCGCTTGACACGGCCTGGGACACGGGCGTGTCCCAGGGTGTGTCCAGGCGTGTCCAACACGGGTCCATCCTGGGCGTGTCGAGGTGTCAACCTGGCGGTTGGCGGTCGTCAAGCGGCGACACGGCCTGGAACACGGGCGTGTTCCAGGGCGTGTCCAGGCTTGGTCGACGAGAGTGGGGCAGCGGTCGATGTCGACGATAGTCGATCTTGAGGGACACGGCCATGGACACGGGCGTGTGCCTTGGCCGTGTACTTCTCTGGTTATTTTGGCAATTGTGTGTGGCCGTGTTACAGGGGTAACACGGGCGTGTCGATTGACTGACACGGGCGTGTCAGGTCCGACACGGGCGTGTCCAAGCCCGTGTTCTGGTATCTTTTGAGTCGGTTGCTAACCGACTGGGGGTACACGGGCGTGTCACAGGGCGTGTCAGGCCTGTTGAAATGTTTTTCAGAGCAGATCTCGGCCGTTCGTTTCCTTCTATTTGGATCTTGTGGTCCAAAGCCTTTCCAGCTTCTATATGGTCGTGGATTGAGATGAAATCTCATTCTCACTTAGCCATTCTCTTTCTAAAGAGAAGAAAGAGAGGAGAGCTTGGAGGAGGAGGAGGAGGAGCTTTCCGGCCGCCGGTGGAGCTTTGTTGGTCCGAATCGAGAGCCGAGTTCAGCGTTGCGGAGGCAAGGCCGCTGCGGTGATTTCCATCCGGCTAGTTCTTCCATGGCGCCGAAGCGATCGTCAAGGGTAACGGTCTTTCTTCCTTGGGCAGGTGAAGCCCTTTGTTTATGCATGTGCATGGGATCCTCCATCAAGAGATGGAAAAGCGTAAGCGATTCCAGCAGTTGAGTCTGTATCTAGAGCCGGAAGTATGTAGTACGGCATAGGCATGCTGTGTGAAGCCCATCCAGTCGTTTGTCGGGATTGGTGATGTTTATATTGCGAACCGGAGAAGACTCCGTGTATTCATCGTTTAGCCTACGGAGATGGTGAGGACGATGTGCTTGGTGTGAAGGATGCTTTGCATAGCTCCTTTGGTTGCATGCTTGTTAAGAGCTGGTTGTTGGAGTGCAGACACCTCTGAGTGGGTGGGCGTGTGAGGTCTTCAACAGGGATTTGGAGGCTTATGCCCATTCCGCCAAGTGGCAGTGCGGACACCTCTGAGTGGGTGGGCGCGTGAGGTCTTCAACAGGGGTTTGGAGGCTTATGCCCATTCCACCAAGTGGCGATGTTAAGATCGAGTGAGCGGTCGATTGGTAGCAAAGTAGCAGGGCGAATTCCCTAGGCTTGTTACACTACGGGGGTAGGTCGACTGGTAGTGCTCACGGGTTTTGGTGAGGTGCGTACCTCTGAGTGAGACGGGTGCGTGAGGTCTTCAATAGGGGTTTGGAGGCTTATGCCCGCCTACCAAGTACAAACCGTAAAGGTGCCCTGAGTGCACGGAGCGCCTGGCATTGAGGTCGGCGTTTGTGATGTTGTGTGTGATATATATATTGTGATTGCTATACATGCAGGGAAGGAATCACTGCCCCGGGTAAGGGGTAGGGTCTTTATAATTGGTCAGCTGAATGCTGACCGTTGCTTTGTTCATCACCCATGGGGTGGACGTCCATATGCAGGTGTTGCGGGCTGATTGGATTGAGCGGGCAGAAGCCCATGCTGCTGGTAGGCCCTTGAAGGTCGTGCGAAGTGTTGGATTTCATGTGTGGCCGGCCTGCGTGCCGATGTATGAACTTATATATTTGTAAAGAGAAACCTGTAAGGCCTTAAGGCCGTGTGCGGTGTATTCTTGTAAACATTCCTGGTGTTATATATAAATGTGATATTTATATAGTATGGACATTCATTGTTATGAGTTCTGTAACTTAAAATCTTCCGCTAAAATGCTCTGAGTTAGGATGCGTGTATAAAGGTTTTTGATACTCTCAAGTGACTCTCTCGTCTGTCTGTGAAATATGGCGTGGGGCCCCGGCCGGACCCTCTATTATATTCCATGTGACGAATGGGGGCGTTACAATTTTGGTATCAGAGGGAGGTTGAGTTGGGAGCGCATAATTGAACTCAAGAATGTCCACTAGGAATGTGTCTGTGTCTATTCGGTTTGTTTGCCGTTTTAGCATGGAGAGTAATGCTTTCTTGTTCACCTATAGGTGACAAGGAGTGGAGCTGGGCAGTCTGAGCCCCAGCGTTCGGATGAGAGTGCGGCACCAACTGAGGTGCCTACACCTCCCCCTTCTGCGGAAATGGTGCATTTAGTTGCGGAGGTGATCTTTGCCATACTTCAAGCACAACCATTTGGGCAAGCGAGGCCTGCTGTGGCGCTAGTACAGGTTGGTGCGAGGCAAGAGCATGTTGAGGTTCCGGTTGCTGTGCACGCAGCGGACGAGCAACTGAAGCAATTTATGGAGTTTAATCCGCCTACGTTTGTCGGGACGACGTCTCCAACAGAGGCAGAGGATTGGCTCTCCAGAGTGAAACGAATCCTAACTGCGCTCAGGATTAGTGAGGAGCAGAAAGTCCCGTTAGCCACTTTCCTACTGGAAGGAGAGGCGAGGCTTTGGTGGGATGAGATCGAGTTGCACCAGTTGAGAGGTAGAGACCTGGGCGACTTATCGATGGACGAATTCTCCGGATTATTTTGGGCAAAATACTTGCCAATGTCGCAGAGAATTGCAATGGAAAATGAATTTCAGCGTCTAGTGCAGGGTGATAAGACCGTAGACGATTACCTGCATGAGTTTACCAGACTTGGTCGGTATGCGGGATTGACGTTTGCGGAAGAGGCGCGAAAGACGAATAGGTTCTATGAAGGACTGCGTGATGAGCTGAGGTTGGCTCTCCCGAGTTCAGTGAACCAAGGATTTCAAGCGTTGGTACATACCGCTAGTGCGCTGGAGAAGGATTTGAAGCGGGTGCGGGAGAAGAAGAATGCGGCAGTGGAAAAGTCCGAATTCAAAGTTCCGCAATCAGAGCAATCAGATTTGAGGAAACGTGATAAGAAGCGGTTCAGGCCTGCTGAACAAAACTCAGATGTTGCGTCAGGAGTTGCGTTTGAGCAAGGACGAAATGGGCCGCATACATGTTTTATTTGTGGGAAGCAAGGGCATATCGCCCGATTTTACTGGAGTGGTGGTGAGAAGAAGGCAGGTGCGTCCTATGACGAAAAGGGCAAAGCCGTGGCAGAATCATCTGCATCGCGGGCGCAACCTCGAATTTACACTCTTGAGTTGCAGGAGCCGCAAAGTGCAAACCAAGCAGAACAGCAAATCCATGCTTTGGACTTAATGGAAGCCGCGAAACGGATTCTGCGAGATGCGGAGAAGCCGAAATAAAGTGAAGTTGCACTTTATTATCTTTTGTTTTATTGTATGTATGTATTTATGTTTGTGACAAACAGTTGTGATGGTATGATTCCATGGGGCGAGACAAGCTGCGGCCTCTGAGCTCTAAACCTGGATCGTTTTGGTTTGTATCGCAACCGCATGGTTGTGTTGATACATGTGTGTTGCGCTAAATTTCGCGGCGAAATTTCTTTAAGGAGGGGAGGATTATAACACCCCAAATATCCCCAAGACAAAATGGAGATTTTGTAGGCTGACACGGCCTGGGACACGGGCGTGTCCCAGGGCGTGTTAAGGGGGGGCTGACACGCCCGACAACACGGGCGTGTCGGAGGGCGTGTCGCTTGACACGGCCTGGGACACGGGCGTGTCCCAGGGCGTGTCCGGGCGTGTCCGACACGTGTCCATCCTAGGCGTGTCGAGGTGTCGACCTGGCAGTTGCCGGTCGTCAAGCGGCGACACGGCCTGGAACACGAGCGTGTTCCAGGGCGTGCCCAGGCTTGGTCGACGAGAGTGGGGCAGCGGTCGATGTCGACGATAGTCGAGCTTGAGGGACACGGCCATGGACACGGGCGTGTGCCTTGGCCGTGTACTTCTGTGGTTGTTTTGGCAATTGTGTGTGGCCGTGTTACAGGGGTAACACGGGCGTGTCGATTGACTGACACGGGCGTGTCAGGTCCGACACGGGCGTGTCCAAGCCCGTGTTCTGGTATCTTTTGAGTCGGTTGCTAACCGACTGGGGGTACACGGCCTGTGACACGGGCGTGTCACAGGGTGTGTCAGGCCTGTTGAAATGTTTTTCAGAGCAGATCTCGGCCGTTCGTTTCCTTCTATTTGGATCTTGTGGTCCAAAGCCTTTCCAGCTTCTATATGGCCGTGGATTGAGATGAAATCTCATTCTCACTTAGCCATTCTCTTTCTAAAGAGAAGAAAGAGAGGAGAGCTTGGAGGAGGAGGAGGA
Organism: Platanthera zijinensis; assembly: GCA_039513925.1. Taxonomy (NCBI): domain Eukaryota; kingdom Viridiplantae; phylum Streptophyta; class Magnoliopsida; order Asparagales; family Orchidaceae; genus Platanthera; species Platanthera zijinensis. The sequence goes on from CM077091.1 coordinate 74,799,451, forward strand.
GGAGCTTTCCGGCCGCCGGTGGAGCTTCGTTGGTCTGAATCGAGAGCCGAGTTCAGCGTTGCGGAGGAAAGGCCGCTGCGGTGATTTCCATCCGGCTAGTTCTTCCATGGCGCCGAAGCGATCGTCAAGGGTAACGGTCTTTCTTCCTTGGGCAGGTGCAGCCCTTTGTTTATGCATGTGCATGGGATCCTCCATCAAGAGATGGAAAATCGTAAGCGATTCCAGCAGTTGAGTCTGCATCTAGAGCCGTAAGTATGTAGTACGGCATATGCATGCTGTGTGAAGCCCATCCAGACGTATGTCGGGATTGGTGATGTTTATATTGCGAACCGGAGAAGACTCCGTGTATTCATCGTTTAGCCTACGGAGATGGTGAGGACGATGTGCTTGGTGTGAAGGATGCTTTGCATAGCTCCTTTGGTTGCATGCTTGTTAAGAGCTGGTTGTTGGAGTGCGGACACCTCTGAGTGGGTGGGCGTGTGAGGTCTTCAACAGGGGTTTGGAGGCTTATGCCCATTCCGCGAAGTGGCAGTGCGGACACCTCTGAGTGGGTGGGCGCGTGAGGTCTTCAACAGGGGTTTGGAGGCTTATGCCCATTCCACCATGTGGCGATGTTAAGATCGGGTGAGCGGTCGATTGGTAGCAAAGCAGCAGGGCGAATTCCCTAGGCTTGTTACACTACGGGGGTAGGTCGACGGGTAGTGCTCACGGGTTTTGGTGAGGTGCGTACCTCTGAGTGAGACGGGTGCGTGAGGTCTTCAACAGGGGTTTGGAGGCTTATGCCCGCCTACCAAGTACAAACCATAAAGGTGCTCTGAGTGCACGGAGCGCCTGGCATTGAGGCCGGCGTTTGTGATGTTGTGTGTGATATATATATTGTGATTGCTATACATGCAGGGAAGGAATCACTGCCCCGGGTAAGGGGTAGGGTCGTTATAATTGGTCAGCTGAATGCTGACCGTTGCTTTGTTTATCACCCATGGGGTGGACGTCCATATGCAGGTGTTGCGGGCTGATTGGATTGAGCGGGCAGAAGCCCATGCTGCTGGTAGGCCCTTGAAGGCCGTGCGAAGTGTTGGATTTCATGTGTGGCCGGCCTGCGTGCCGATGTATGAACTTATATATTTGTAAAGAGAAACCTGTAAGGCCTTAAGGCCGTGTGCGGTGTATTCGTGTAAACATTCCTGGTGTTATATATAAATGTGATATTTATATAGTGTGGACATTCATTGTTATGAGTTCTGTAACTTAAAATCTTCCGCTAGAATGCTCTGAGTTAGGATGCGTATATAAAGGTTTTTGATACTCTCAAGTGACTCTCTTGTCTGTCTGTGAAATATGGCGTGGGGCCCCGGCCGGACCCTCTGTTATATTCCATGTGACGAATGGGGGCGTTACAATTTTGGTATCAGAGGGAGGTTGAGTTGGGAGCGCATAATTGAACTCAAGAATGTCCACTAGGAATGTGTCTGTGTCTATTCGGTTTGTTTGCCGTTTTAGCATGGAGAGTAATGCTTTCTTGTTCACCTATAGGTGACAAGGAGTGGAGCTGGGCAGTCTGAGCCCCAGCGTTCGGATGAGAGTGCGGCACCAGCTGAGGTGCCTACACCTCCCCCTTCTGCGGAAATGGTGCGTTTAGTTGCGGAGGTGATCTTTGCCATGCTTCAAGCACAACCATTTGGGCAAGCGAGGCCTGCTGTGGCGCCAGTACAGGTTGGTGCGAGGCAAGAGCATGTTGAGGTTCCGGTTGCTGTGCACGCAGCGGACGAGCAACTGAAGCAAATTATGGAGTTTAATCCGCCTACGTTTGTCGGGACGATGTCTCCAACAGAGGCAGAGGATTGGCTCTCCAGAGTGAAACGAATCCTAACTGCGCTCAGGATTAGTGAGGAGCAGAAAGTCCCGTTAGCCACTTTCCTACTGGAAGGAGAGGCGAGGCTTTGGTGGGATGAGATCGAGTTGCACCAGTTAAGAGGTAGAGACCTGGGCGACTTATCGATGGACGAATTCTCCGGATTATTTTGGGCGAAATACTTGCCAATATCGCAGAGAATTGCAATGGAAAATGAATTTCAGCGTCTAGTGCAGGGTGATAAGACCATAGACGATTACCTGCATGAGTTTACCAGACTTGGTCGGTATGCGGGATCGACGTTTGCGGAAGAGGTGCGAAAGACGAATAGGTTCTATGAAGGACTGCGTGATGAGTTGAGGTTGGCTCTCCCGAGTTCAGTGAACCAAGGATTTCAAGCGTTGGTACATACCGCTAGTGCGCTGGAGAAGGATTTGAAGCGGGTGCGGGATAAGAAGAATGCGGCAGTGGAAAAGTCCGAATTCAAAGTTTCGCAATCAGAGCAATTAGATTTGAGGAAACGTGATAAGAAGCGATTCAGGCCTGCTGAACAAAACTCGGATGTTGCGTCAGGAGTTGCGTTTGAGCAAGGACGAAATGGGTCGCGTACATGTTTTATTTGTGGGAAGCAAGGGCATATCGCCCGATTTTGCTGGAGTGGTGGTGAGAAGAAGGCAGGTGCGCCCTATGACGAAAAGGGCAAAGCCGTGGCAGAATCATCTGCATCGCGTGCGCAACCTCGAATTTACACTCTTGAGTTGCAGGAGCCGCAAAGTGCAAACCAAGCAGAACAGCAAATCCGTGCTTTGGACTTAATGGAAGCCGCGAAACGGATTCTGCGAGATGTGGAGAAGCCGAAATAAAGTGAAGTTGCACTTTATTATCTTTTTTTATATTGTATGTATGTATTTATGTTTGTGACAAACAGTTGTGATGGTACGATTCCATGGGGCGAGACAAGCTGTGGCCTCTGAGCTCTAAACCTGGATCGTTTTGGTTTGTATCGCAACCGCATGGTTGTGTTGTTACATGTATGTTGCGCTAAATTTCGGAGTGAAATTTCTTTTAGGAGGGGAGGATTGTAACACCCCAAATATCCCCAAGACAAAATGGAGATTTTGTAGGCTGACACGGCCTGGGACACGGGCGTGTCCTAGGGCGTGTTAAGGGGGGGGGGGGCTGACACGCCCGGCAACACGGGCGTGTCGGAGGGCGTGTCTCTTGACACGGCCTGGGACACGGGCGTGTGCCAGGGCGTGTCCGGGCGTGTCCGACACGTGTCCATCCTCGGAGTGTCGAGGTGTCGACCTGGCGGTTGGCGGTCGTCAAGCAGCGACACGGCCTGGAACACGGGCGTGTTCCAGGGCGTGTCCAGGCTTGGTCGACGAGAGTGGGGCAGCGGTCGATGTCGACGATAGTCGAGCTTGAGGGACACGGACATGGACACGGGCGTGTGCCTTGGCCGTGTACTTCTCTGGTTGTTTTGGAAATTGTGTGTGGCCGTGTTACAGGGGTAACACGGGCGTGTCGATTGACTGACACGGGCGTGTCAGGTCCGACACGGGCGTGTCAGGTCCGACACGGGCGTGTCCAAGCCCGTGTTCTGGTATCTTTTGAGTCGGTTGCTAACCGACTGGGGATACACGGCTTGTGACACGGGCGTGTCACAGGGCATGTCAGGCCTGTTGAAATGTTTTTCAGAGCAGATCTCGGCCGTTCGTTTCCTTCTATTTGGATCTTGTGGTCCAAAGCCTTTCCAGCTTCTATATGGCCGTGGATTGAGATGAAATCTCATTCTCACTTAGCCATTCTCTTTCTAAAGAGAAGAAAGAGAGGAGAGCTTGGAGGAGGAGGAGGAGGAGCTTTCCGGCCGCCGGTGGAGCTTCGTTGGTCCGAATCGAGAGCCGAGTTCAGCGTTGCGGAGGCAAGGCCGCTGCGGTGATTTCCATCCGGCTAGTTCTTCCATGGCGCTGAAGCGATCGTCAAGGGTAACGGTCTTTCTTCCTTGGGCAGGTGAAGCCCTTTGTTTATGCATGTGCATGGGATCCTCCATCAAGAGATGGAAAAGCGTAAGCGATTCCAGCAGTTGAGTCTGCATCTAGAGCCGGAAGTATGTAGTACGGCATAGGCATGCTGTGTGAAGCCCATCCAGACGTATGTCGGGATTGGTGATGTTTATATTGTGAACCGGAGAAGACTCCGTGTATTCATCATTTAGCCTACGGAGATGGTGAGGACGATGTGCTTGGTGTGAAGGATGCTTTGCATAGCTCCTTTGGTTGCATGCTTGTTAAGAGCTGGTTGTTGGAGTGCGGACACCTCTGAGTGGGTGGGCGTGTGAGGTCTTCAACAGGGGTTTGGAGGCTTATGCCCATTCCGCCAAGTGGCAGTGCGGACACCTCTGAGTGGGTGGGCGCGTGAGGTCTTCAACAGGGGTTTGGAGGCTTATGCCCATTCCACCAAGTGGCGATGTTAAGATCGGGTGAGCGGTCGATTGGTAGTAAAGCAGCAGGGTGAATTCCCTAGGCTTGTTACACTACGGGGGTAGGTCGACTGGTAGTGCTCACGGGTTTTGGTGAGGTGCGTACCTCTGAGTGAGACGGATGCGTGAGGTCTTCAACAGGGGTTTGGAGGCTTATGCCCGCCTACCAAGTACAAACCATAAAGGTGCCCTAAGTGCACGGAGTGCCTGGCATTGAGGCCGGCGTTTGTGATGTTGTGTGTGATATATATATTGTGATTGCTATACATGCAGGGAAGGAATCACTGCCCCGGGTAAGGGGTAGGGTCGTTATAATTGGTCAGCTGAATGCTGACCGTTGCTTTGTTTATCACCCATGGGGTGGACGTCCATATGCAGGTGTTGCGGGCTGATTGGATTGAGCGGGCAGAAGCCCATGCTACTGGTAGGCCCTTGAAGGCCGTGCGAAGTGTTGTATTTCATGTGTGGCCGGCCTGCGTGCCGATGTATGAACTTATATATTTGTAAAGAGAAACCTGTAAGGCCTTAAGGCCGTGTGCGGTGTATTCGTGTAAACATTCCTGGTGTTATATATAAATGTGATATTTATATAGTGTGGACATTCATTGTTATGAGTTATGTAACTTAAAATCTTCCGCTAGAATGCTCTGAGTTAGGATGCGTGTATAAAGGTTTTTGATACTCTCAAGTGACTCTCTCGTCTGTCTGTGAAATATGGCGTGGGGCCCCGGCCGGATCCTCTGTTATATTCCATGTGACGAATGGGGGCGTTACAATTTTGGTATCAGAGGGAGGTTGAGTTGGGAGCGCATAATTGAACTCAAGAATGTCCACTAGGAATGTGTCTGTGTCTATTCGGTTTGTTTGCCGTTTTAGCATGGAGAGTAATGCTTTCTTGTTCACCTATAGGTGACAAGGAGTGGAGCTGGGCAGTCTGAGCCCCAGCGTTCGGATGAGAGTGCGGCACCAGCTAAGGTGCCTACACCTCCCCCTTCTGCGGAAACGGTGCGTTTAGTTGTGGAGGTGATCTTTGCCATGCTTCAAGCACAACCATTTGGGCAAGCGAGGCCTGCTGTGGCGCCAGTACAGGTTGGTGCGAGGCAAGAGCATGTTGAGGTTCCGGTAGCTCTGCACGCAGCGGACGAGCAACTGAAGCAATTTATGGAGTTTAATCCGCCTACGTTTGTCGGGACGACGTCTCCAACAGAGGCAGAGGATTGGCTCTCTAGAGTGAAACGAATCCTAACTGCGCTCAGGATTAGTGAGGAGCAGAAAGTCCCGTTAGCCACTTTCCTACTGGAAGGAGAGGCGAGGCTTTGGTGGGATGAGATCGAGTTGCACCAGTTGAGAGGTAGAGACCTGGGCGACTTATCGATGGACAAATTCTCCGGATTATTTTGGGCGAAATACTTGCCAATGTCGCAGAGAATTGCAATGGAAAATGAATTTCAGCGTCTAGAGCAGGGTAATAAGACCGTAGACGATTACCTGCATGAGTTTACCAGACTTGGTCGGTATGCGGGATTGACGTTTGCGGAAGAGGCGCAAAAGACGAATAGGTTCTATGAAGGACAACGTGATGAGCTGAGGTTGGCTCTCCCGAGTTCAGTGAACCAAGGATTTCAAGCGTTGGTACATACCGCTAGTGCGCTGGAGAAGGATTTGAAGCGGGTGCGGGAGAAGAAGAATGTGGCAGTGGAAAAGTCCGAATTCAAAGTTCCGCAATCAGAGCAATCAGATTTGAGGAAACGTGATAAGAAACGGTTCAGGCCTGCTGAACAAAACTCGGATGTTGCGTCAGGAGTTGCGTTTGAGCAAGGACAAAATGGGCCGCGTGCATGTTTTATTTGTGGGAAGCAAGGGCATATCGCCCGATTTTGCTGGAGTGGTGGTGAGAAGAAGGCAGGTGCGTCCTATGACGAAAAGGGCAAAGCCGTGGCAGAATCATCTGCATCGCGGGCGCAACCTCGAATTTACACTCTTGAATTGCAGGAGCCGCAAAGTGCAAACCAAGCAGAACAGCAAATCCGTGCTTTGGACTTAATGGAAGCCGCGAAACGGATTCTGCGAGATGCGGAGAAGCCGAAATAAAGTAAAGTTGCACTTTATTATCTTTTGTTATATTGTATGTATGTATTTATGTTTGTGACAAACAGTTGTGATGGTACGATTCCATGGGGCGAGACAAGCTGCGGCCTCTGAGCTCTAAACCTGGATCGTTTTGGTTTGTATCGCAACCGCGTAATTGTGTTAATACATGTGTGTTGCGCTAAATTTCGGGGCGAAATTTCTTTAAGGAGGGGAGGATTGTAACACCCCAAATATCCCCAAGACAAAATGGAGATTTTTTAGGCTGATACGGCCTGGGACACGGGCGTGTCCCAGGGCGTGTTAAGGGGGGGTTGACACACCCGGCAACACGGGCGTGTCGGAGGGCGTGTCGCTTGACACGGCCTGGGACACGGGCGTGTCCCAGGGCGTGTCCGGGCGTGTCCGACATGTGTCCATCCTGGGCGTGTCGAGGTGTCGACCTGGCAGTTGGCGGTCGTCAAGCGGCGACACGGCCTGAAACACGGGCGTGTTCCAGGGCGTGTCCAGGCTTGGTCGACGAGAGTGGGGCAGCGGTCGATGTCGACGATAGTCGAGCTTGAGGGACACGGCCATGGACACGGGCGTGTGCCTTGGCCGTGTACTTCTCTGGTTGTTTTGGCAATTGTGTGTGGCCGTGTTACAGGGGTAACACGGGCGTGTCGATTGACTGACACGGGTTTGTCAGGTCCGACACGGGCGTGTCCAAGCCCGTGTTCTGGTATCTTTTGAGTCGGTTGCTAACCGACTAGGGGTACACGGCCTGTGACACGGGCGTGTCACAGGGCGTGTCAGGCCTGTTGAAATGTTTTTCAGAGCAGATCTCGGCCGTTCGTTTCCTTCTATTTGGATCTTGTGGTCCAAAGCCTTTCCAGCTTCTATATGGCCGTGGATTGAGATGAAATCTCATTCTCACTTATCCATTCTCTTTCTAAAGAGAAGAAAGAGAGGAGAGCTTGGAGGAGGAGGAGGAGGATCTTTCTGGCCGCCGGTGGAGCTTCGTTGGTCCGAATCGAGAGCCGAGTTCAGTGTTGCGGAGGCAAGGCCGCTGCGGTGATTTCCATCCGGCTAGTTCTTCCATGGCGCCGAAGCGATCGTCAAGGGTAACGGTCTTTCTTCCTTGGGCAGGTGAAGCCCTTTGTTTATGCATGTGCATGGGATCCTCCATCAAGAGATGGAAAAGCGTAAGTGATTCCAGCAGTTGAGTCTGCATCTAGAGCCGGAAGTATGTAGTACGGCATAGACATGCTGTGTGAAGCCCATCCAGACGTATGTCGGGATTGGTGATGTTTATATTGCGAACCGGAGAAGACTCCGTGTATTCATTGTTTAGCCTACGGAGATGGTGAGGACGATGTGCTTGGTGTGAAGGATGCTTTGCATAGCTCCTTTGGTTGCATGCTTGTTAAGAGCTGGTTGTTGGAGTGCGGACACCTCTGAGTGGGTGGGCGTGTGAGGTCTTCAACAGGGGTTTGGAGGCTTATGCCCATTCCGCCAAGTGGCAGTGCGGACACCTCTGAGTGGGTGGGCGCGTGAGGTCTTCAACAGGGGTTTGGAGGCTTATGCCCATTCCACCAAGTGGCGATGTTAAGATCGGGTGAGCGGTCGATTGGTAGCAAAGCAGCAGGGCGAATTCCCTAGGCTTGTTACACTACGGGGGTAGGTCGACTGGTAGTGCTCATGGGTTTTGGTGAGGTGCGTACCTCTGAGTGAGACGGGTGCGTGAGGTCTTCAACAGGGGTTTGGAGGCTTATGCCCGCCTACCAAGTACAAACCATAAAGGTGCCCTGAGTGCACGGAGCGCCTGGCATTGAGGCCGGCGTTTGTGATGTTGTGTGTGATATATATATATTGTGATTGCTATACATGTAGGGAAGGAATCACTGCCCCGGGTAAGGGGTAGGGTCGTTATAATTGGTCAGCTGAATGCTGACCGTTGCTTTGTTTATCACCCATGGGGTGGACGTCCATATGCAGGTGTTGCGGGCTGATTGGATTGAGCGGGCAGAAGCCCATGCTGCTGGTAGGCCCTTGAAGGCCGTGCGAAGTGTTGGATTTCTTGTGTGGCCGGCCTGCGTGCCGATGTATGAACTTATATATTTGTAAAGAGAAACCTGTAAGGCCTTAAGGCCGTGTGCGGTGTATTCGTGTAAACATTCCTGGTGTTATATATAAATGTGATATTTATATAGTGTGGACATTCATTGTTATGAGTTCTGTAACTTAAAATCTTCCGCTAGAATGCTCTGAGTTAGGATGCGTGTATAAAGGTTTTTGATACTCTCAAGTGACTCTCTCGTCTGTCTGTGAAATATGGCATGGGGCCCCGGCCGGACCCTCTGTTATATTCCATGTGACGAATGGGGGCATTACAGTGTGCTTGCCTGTGTAGTGGTTGCAGTAGAAGCCTTCCCTGTACTTAGACTTACATGAGTTTTGATGGAGACGAAATTTCTGCGGCTAAGTACTTTGGCGTTGAGTGAGTCGAACTCACTCAACGCCAAATCTATTTTATCATTGAGAGTGGTGGACACACTCAACGCCGCAGTCTGTTCTTTTGCGGCTAAGTATTGTGGCGTTGAGTGAGAAAATTCTTCTAAGTCAAAATCGACGGGAATCACTAAGTGATTCTCGCCGACTTCGACGAGAATCGTTAGTGATTCCCGCCGTTTCGGAGAGAATCAATCTGCATTCCCGCCGACCTCTTCCGGATGGCGTTGAGTGAGTGGGCCTCACTAAACGCCTTGGCGGTTTAGGCGCTGAGTGAGATGGGCTCACTCAACGTCGCAGCCCTTTCCTGCGGGTAAGTACTTTGGCATTGAGTGAGTTGACCTCACTCAATGCCAAAGCTATTTTATCGTTGAGAATGGTGGACGCACTAGACGTCGCGGATTGTTTTCGCGGCTAAGTACTTTGGCGTTGAGTGAGTCGACCTCACTCAACGCCAATGCTATTTTGGCGTTGAGAGAGGTGGACTCACTCAACGCCATAGTTGGGTTTTGCGGTTAAGTGCTAAGGCGTTGAGTGAGTGGACCTCACTCAATGCCGTAGCTTTTTTGGCATTGAGTGAGGTTAGCTCACTCAACGCCATAGCCTGTGTTGCTGAAGGCATTGAGGGAGTGGACCTCACTCAACGCCATAGCTGTTTTGGAGTTGAGTGAGGTTAGCTCACTCAAAGCCATAGCCTGCTTTGCTGAAGGCGTTGAGGGAGTGGACCTCACTCAACGCCATAGATGTTTTGGCGTTGAGTGAGGTTTGCTCACTCAACGCCACAGTCTGCTTTGCTGAAGGCATTGAGGGAGTGGACCTCACTCAAATCCATAGCTATTTTGGCGTTGAGTGAGGTTGCTCACTCAACGCCACCGTCTTTTTAGGAGTTGAGTGATTGGGGCTCACTCAACACCATGCCGTGTTGAGTCATCTCAACGCTTTTCTCTTATCTTGATTTTCTCCCCCGAGTGAATTCTTTGATTTGAGGTTCCTTATCGGCTATTTTTTTTCCAAAAAGGCCGAATCGTAGATCGTGGTTAGTAGTGGTGGTTTCAAGCTCTTAATTGGGGAGGTGTTGTGTAATTTAGCCAAGGCCACCCCTTTTCTTTTATCTTGCCCTAGGTACGAGTTGGGTAAGGGGGTGGGAGGTCCCTAGGGATTTCACATGTAGACCCTTGAGCTTTGTTTCTTGGAAATGGTTGTTGGGGGACTGAGTTTGCCTCAAACCCGGATCCGCATTGTTTTTTCTACTACCATATCTCACAGCTTAGGGTGTTAGACATTTCTTCCTTTGTAAATTTGCAATGTTTGGGCTCATGGTAGCCTGGTAAACTCTGCAGGATTTATTTTTGGGCAGGGTTATTACTGTTTCCTCACACTTAGTGCTTTCCTTTTTGTCTTGCCTTGGACAGTGGTGCTTGTTTTCGGTTTACTTACTCTTCTTGCTTACCTTATAACCTAACATTTCCGTACAGCTTACTTGTTTAGCTTGCTGAGGTATTCTTTTCTTCTTTGAATGCCTCTAGTTCTGGTTAGTAGCCGATTAGGCGGCTAGTTGTGTGGTGTTGTTGTTGGTGGTCTCTCGTACTACGGAGATCAGTTCTTTGGTCTTGTGAGGTAGTTTTTTACTTCTTTCTTACAGACATAGATTTTTGCCAGTGGGTTCGTGTCAGTTTGTTGGCACTCACTGGTAGTTTTACCTTGATACTAGATATGTTATCTTTTTGCTGCTACCTTTCTTTTTGGAGATAGTCTACTTGCTCTTGGGATGATTTATGCTAGGTTGCTAGTTACTTTTAAACCTAAAAACACTATTATAAGTATATCTCATGATAAACATGTTTTATAAAACTCAACACTATTTTCCAAATAACGTAAAAAGATCATTTTCCTATATATATAGTATAAATCAAAAGAAGGGTCCTGCATAGCATAAGTTGTCCTCTGGGGACACTTATGCACTCTTTTAGGATGTCGAACCTGAATAAAGTATTTTCCGCAGCGTATAAGTATAACTTTTAAATTGTGGACTAGGTGATCTACCGAGCCGAGGGATACAGCCTTTAAAAATATAACTAATTTTCTAATCATATAACTTATGAATTTTCATAAAGTATAATTGATAGTGGTTTTCCTGAGCATCGGCAGTTATCCCCTGCTCGACGTGGCATCATGACGTGTGTTTTCTCCTACTCTGATAATCTGTTTTCTTCAGAGAAAATGCGGGTTGTGACACCACCTTTCTGCATGACAGGATACTCGAAGATGAAGTGTTATACTCTCCAAGTGGTGTTGTTTGCTGCTACGTGGTTCTTCTGGATGATGCTCTCCTACACCGGTACTTTCAGACCAACTCATTGGAAATGAGTAGTTTTGAGCGGGGGAGGATTGATGGAGACGTTGCTGATACGGCCGCCAGTGATCCCCGTCTGAGAGAGTTCATCGATTAGGACGATCGCTGCCGCAAGCTCGAGGATGGGATCGTCGTCCGCCGCCATTATATAAAAATATATAATTATAAATTAAATAATTATAATTATATATTTTTAATAATTTTATTATTTTAGCAATTTTATTTTAAGTATTAATTTCATGTTTTAATTTTCATTTCATGTGTAATGATGGGTGCTTATAACCATCATGTGTTGATTTAATTATTCCATTTCATGTGCTATGATGGGTGCATATAACCATCATATTTACAATTTGAATTTTGAATTTTGAATTTAGAATTTTGAATGGAGAGAGATTGAGTGGTGTAGGCTATATATAGCCATGTTATGAAGGATTGATTAGAGAGAATGAAAAATTGAAACCTTAATTCAAAGATTGAATTCCCCCCTCTTTCTCATTTCTCTCTTAGGCAAATTTCGGCCTTCCTTCCCCTCTTCCTCTTCTCCCTATTCAAAATTTGGCCAAGGCTAGTTCCTCCTCTCCCAAGCCGCAAACCCTCCTTCTCCCTCTCAAAAAAAAATCCGGCCACCACTCCACCTCCTCCTCCCTCCTCAAGGTTTCCACCATCATCCTTCTCTTTCCCCAAAAAAAGAAGATCTCAACTTGTGGATCAACTCCGACGTGAAACGACGAAGGCGGACAAGTTTCTCTCCAACCGACGTGACTTCGGCGGAGCCGTTGAATAGCGATCCAAGTAGAGAAATCGGAATCATCCATTTCGATTGGGTAACGAAAATATTTCTACTTTATGTGATTTTTCCTTTTAGATTAATTCGTGTGGTGGATTTATTTTGGCGTTAGTTTTTGATAGCATTGGATTTTCGTGTATTTTCTTTCATTTGATTTTGTAGTACCTCTTAATTTATTTAAGTTTGAGAGGATTGGCGAACCTCTGTTTTCTTTTGTTGGGAGAGATTTACCATTTTTCAAACCGTTATTTTGGGTAGATTGATGTGCTAAAACGCGGCTCTTTTTTATTTTATTTTAAGATGAGTGGGATTTTATTTTGTAAAGAAAAAGAAGAGCGTTTTTGTTTTATTAGAAACCGAGTTTTAACGAGAGGTAGGCAAGCGCACCTATCGCGTGTAGTACAGGATATTCCGTGTGTGGAATATCGGGGTCGTATTGTTCTCGGGGCCGGCTTAGCTATATCTACTCTTTCCCTGAAAGCCTATTATTCTACCGATAATATCTTAGTTTGGTTTAAAAATATAAAAATGCATAATAATAATAAGCATAAAAAGAAAGCAGTAAAAAATGCAGTAAATAAGTGCGGAAGCAAATGAAGTGCAGAAAGCCGATGACCAACTTAGCGCGACGCTATCAAAAAGAGAATTGAACTAAAATAACTTTTAATAAAAAGAGATCCTAATTTTCAAATTAATTAAGGCGGAGACTCGGCCGTGGAGGTTCCTTAGATATGAGCTCACCTTGGTCTAGGGATATCGCTCACCTGAACGCTAAGGCTATTCGACCGATCGTTAGACCGACGAAGGATTCCTCTTAATGCCCGCATTACGCTGAGAACCCCGCTATTGGGTGGGGAACCCAATCCGGTAGATTCACGCGCCTCCTCTCTCGAGGGTTAGCGCGGAGCTCTCTTTACCCAAGGGTGATCGGTCCATACATGCGGCCTCTCGGCGTTGCGTATGGATAACGGAAATAGGGCCCGCACATCGATATGCGGTCCTACGCGTCGTTAACCCGGGGCAAACCTTAAGAAATTTAATTAAATAGAAAATAGGACCTTTAATTATTTAAAGCTGCTTTATCTGTCCCAATGCTCTTCGATATTGAGGGCTAAGGGCGGTTAGCCACTCATCGGAATGGGGACACTTACGCTAGAAAGCAATAAAGAAAGCAGTAAGAAAGCAGTAAAGAAAGTTAAAAATTGCAAGTCCTACTCAAACGAGTAGGACTGAAGAAAGCAGTAAATGCGAATCCCGGCTCAAATGAGTGGGCGGGGGTAAATTAGTCTCATACACGCACACACTCTAAAGAAATTAAAATCACACACACGCACTCTAAGTTTTCCTACCCAAGTGAGTAGGAGGAAAATGAAAGCATTAAAATGACGAGTCCTACTCAAACGAGTAGGCGGGAAATGAAAGCAGGGGGCCATTTAACTCTTAACGAGTAGGCGAAAATAAATGCATACGCACACACTCTACAGAAATTGAAATAAAACAATAAAATCTAACTCATACACGCAGGCACACTTGCAAAAATAAGAAAAACAAAGTGACTGAAAAATTAAAACAACTGCATTTCTATCGCAAGAATGCGGTAGAAATGCATAAAAAGAGAAAATAAAAATTAACCGGACAAAAAGTTTTGAAAATTAAAACGAAAAGCTAAGTGCTCGGAAAATTAAAACGACTGCATTTCTACCGCTAGAATGCGGTAGAAATGCATAAAAAGATGAAATAAAATTTAAACGGAGCGAAAAGTTTTGAAAATAAAAAGCTAAAATGAAGTTGACGAAAAACTATAACAACGACTTTTTCATTCTTAAGTTTTTATAAAAGCTCCTAAAAAGTGAAAATAAAACTAAAAAAGACGAAAAGGTTTACAATCCTAAAGAGCCTAAGTTAAATAAAATCAAAATGAACACTTTTTAGGTATTGTTATAAACCCTTAAGAATGAAAATAGTGAAAAGAAGAAAAAGCTAAATCTAAAAAGTGCGGAAAATGAAAAATAAAACGGGCATTACAACGGCTAGAAAGTGCGATAAAATCCTAAACTAAACGAGTTATAAAAGCTATAAAAAGATGAAAACATAAAAAGCACGAAAAAGATGAACAAAAAATTTACTTAAGTTCGGGCTTCCAAATGAGATTCATGCCTTGCAAAGAGGGAAAAATTGCATATTTTATTGAAATAAAAGAGATTACAACAAAGCTAAAATGAGAAAGCTAATACAAACTAAGAGAGAGAGGGGGAGAAATTCTCCTTACATAAGCATGAGAAGCCATTTGGGCAGCACCTAGCCTAAGGAATTTGGACCAAAAAGTGGACAGAAATCTCATACAGCAGCTGCCCTTTTATAGGCAAAATTTCGGGTCAGTCACGCCCTAGGTCACGGGCGTGACAGGGGGGCGTGACAGTACTGTTCATGAGCTGATCGGGTGATTTGACTGGAGCATTGACTTCGGCTGAAAACGTGGCGGTCATGCCCCAGGTCACGGGCGTGACAGGTGTCAAGCACGGGCGTGACTAGGGCGTGACGGGGAGCTGGCTCTGGGATTTGACGCGAGCTTTGACTTCGGGGCGGTCCACGTGGCGGACACGGGCGTGACAGACTTGTCACGGGCGTGTAAGGGGGGCGTGACCGGGATAGCTGGCAGCTCGATGTCGGCAGCGTTGACTGTTTGACTAAGCGTTGAGTGTCGACATGGTCACAGGCGTGACTAATCTTGGACACGGGCGTGACTAGGGCGTGTCGAGACGGCGTTGAGTGTTGAACAGTGAAATCGTTGAGTGTTAACTGGCTGATGGCGTTGAGTGCCTGACACGCCCGTGTCGGGATGGTCACGGGCGTGACAGGCCAAAATTCAATTTTTCTGAAAAATTTCAGAAAACAAAAATAAATTAAGTTAGTATAAAATTTACAAAAACGAAGCATTTTATTAAAGAAAATAAACTAAAAAAGACAAAAATAAAGTAAAATGACATAATTAAAATACAAAAATATAGGTATATTTACAACTCATCAAATACCCCCATACTTAAGCTTTTGCTATTCCAGAGCAAAAGTTGGAGATGAATCTATAAGGAATAAAAAAGAATCCTAAATTTAACTAACGCTTAAGTTAATTGTACGAAAGATCGAAATGAATTTTCGGGGTTTCGGAATTAAATCCTAAATTATGAAAGTGTTAAAAATAGAGGAACTGTTTCAAAAAATACTTCTAAATGGAAAAAAGAAAGCGAAAATTATTTTTGTTAGTTTAACAAAAATGGATTGGAATTATCGAAAAAACTTTAGCTAAAAAGAAATTGATAGGAAATAATTCAATTTAAAAATTATGCTCTCAAAAAGTTTTAAATTAATTCTAGAATCATGAAAATTATATAAGTGGATTGGCGGATATGAAGAGGGCTTTGATTTTGAGGCGAGGCAATTTTTTTTCTCGAACCTCCACATTTTTTTGAATAATTAGGAAAATGAAATCTTATTTTCCTAACACATAATAAATTTTCTTTTCTTTCTTCATAAATAAATAAATAAACCCAATGCATATGTATAGGAGTAATGAATTTTATCCTCTTACTCCGTAGCATATAATCTTTTTAATTATTGGGTGCCTATGTTTACGGGACGAAATCTTATCTCCATTGACATAAGATCTTTTAAGGGTGAGTGGGGAATCATGCCAATTAAGGTATGAAAAAAAAGTAGAAGGGGTGAATTTCTAAAAGAAAACTAGAGTTTAATAAAAATTTCGAGAGCAACCTTTTTAATTTGAACGTTCCTACGTTTCTAAAAGCATAAGTAGAAATAGTATGAAATCCATGAATGTTATTTTCTAACATAAAAATGTGCTTTTATTCAAAAAATAAGAAGTGAAAATGAGAAAAACAAGTTCCATATAATAAGAAAAAGCCATAAAAAATTCTTTAAAATCTTAACCCCAGAAATTTAAGTCTATCGAGCTACAATTAATAAACGAATAGTAAATAAAGAATTAATTAAAATTCGCTTATAAATAAACTCGAAACGATTATTTTGGAGAGCAAAGAGGTTAAGAATTAAGGGATTCGAATTATTTAATTGAAAAAATAAATTTTTTTTGATTTTTATGAGTTTTTCTAATTTTTTTGATATTTTGGGGTTATTATCATTTTTTGGAAAATTTTTTAAAGGTTATGCAAATTTTTTTTGAGTTTTTGAGTTATATAAAAAAAAAAAATTTTGATTTTTTAATTTTCGGAAATATTTACAAGAGGAGAGAAATTTTTACAAGATAGGAAAGAAAAGCGGAAAGAGACGAGAATATTTACAAAAATATTTACAAAGTAAAAAGGATCGCCCGCGAACAGACTCTTATTTGTGGTTGGTTCGATGAGTCGAACATCGCGGAGCGATGATTCATTTTTTGAAAATTTTTTATTATTATAATTATTATTATTTAAAGGATGAAAATATTTTTTGAAAGTTTTAATTTTTGCAATTTTTTTTTTGCTAATTTTTATTTAGTGCTTGAAATAAAAGGACAGAAAATAGGAAACACCCCCATACTTAAGTCCAACATTGTCCCCAATGTTGCAGTAAGTATGAGGAACAGGATATATATAAAAATCTAAGCAGTATGTACAAAATTTAAAATTAAAAACAGGGGTTTAGAAATCTTCTCTAAATCGCGTTCGGGGAAGCCCGTTAAGAATAACCCTGCAAAAGTTAAAAGAAATAGCAAAAATATAATATGAAAAACGAAAAAGAAAAAAAATAATAAAAAAATAAAAAATCGGCGAAAAAGGTGCGGGTGATAGGGGGCGACAAGTGGGTGTAACTCGTAAGCTAACGTCTTAGCTAAGTGAGCGTGACCGATATGTGATCCCCTAGCGCTCACGATTGTGAAGCGCGCCGAAACGAGAAAATAAATATATAATTTTTTTAGTTTTTGGTGTTGTTAGTTTTTTTGTTTTTTGTTTTTTTAGTTGTAGTTTTTTTTTTTTTTTTAAGTTTAAGTTTTTTTTTCTTTTTAATTATTTTTTTTATTATTATTATTTTTTTTGAAAAATAAAGGATAAGAAAATAAAATGATAATATTATAAAGGCATAAATAAAAAAGGAAAATATATATATATTAATTTTTTTGAATTTTGAATTTTTGGATGAAAAAAGATAAAAAAAATTTCATAATTTTTTTTTGATTTTAAGTTGTTTTTTTTTTTTTTTTTTTAGTTTTTAATTTTTTAAGTTTTTAGTTTTTTTTTGATTTTTTTTTTGATTTTTTTTTTTTTTTTAAGTTTTAAGTTTTCTGATTTTGATTTTTTTTTTAGTTTTAAAGTTTTAAATTTTTTTGTTTTTTAGATTTTTTTTTTTTAAGTATTTATTATTAATGTTGATATTGATATTATTATTATTATTATTAATATAAAATTTTTTTGTTTGATCAAAATTTTAAATTTTTTTTTTTTATATATATTAGTAGAAATAAAGGGTAAAATTAATAGGATTCAGGAATTCAAAATAGTAAGTCGAAATTGTCCCTGGCAACGGCGCCAAAAACTTGATGTGCTAAAACGCGGCTCTTTTTTATTTTATTTTAAGATGAGTGGGATTTTATTTTGTAAAGAAAAAGAAGAGCGTTTTTGTTTTATTAGAAACTGAGTTTTAACGAGAGGTAGGCAAGCGCACCTATCGCGTGTAGTACAGGATATTCCGTGTGTGGAATATCGGGGTCGTATTGTTCTCGGGGCCGGCTTAGCTATATCTACTCTTTCCCTGAAAGCCTATTATTCTACCGATAATATCTTAGTTTGGTTTAAAAATATAAAAATGCATAATAATAATAAGCATAAAAAGAAAGCAGTAAAAAATATAGTAAATAAGTGCGGAAGCAAATGAAGTGCAGAAAGCCGATGACCAACTTAGCGCGACGCTATCAAAAAGAGAATTGAACTAAAATAACTTTTAATAAAAAGAGATCCTAATTTTCAAATTAATTAAGGCGGAGACTCGGCCGTGGAGGTTCCTTAGATATGAGCTCACCTTGGTCTAGGGATATCGCTCACCTGAACGCTAAGGCTATTCGACCGATCGTTAGACCGACGAAGGATTCCTCTTAACGCCCGCATTACGCTGAGAACCCCGCTATTGGGTGGGGAACCCAATCCGGTAGAGTCACGGGCCTCCTCTCTCGAGGGTTAGCGCGGAGCTCTCTTTATCCAAGGGTGATCGGTCCATACGTGCGGCCTCTCGGCGTTGCGTATGGATAACGGAAATAGGGCCCGCACATCGATATGCGGTCCTACGCGTCGTTAACCCGGGGCAAACCTTAAGAAATTTAATTAAATAGAAAACAGGACCTTTAATTATTTAAAGCTGCTTTATCTGTCCCAATGCTCTTCGATATTGAGGGCTAAGGGCGGTTAGCCACTCATCGGAATGGGGACACTTACGCTAGAAAGCAATAAAGAAAGCAGTAAGAAAGCAGTAAAGAAAGCTGAAAATTGCAAGTCCTACTCAAACGAGTAGGACTGAAGAAAGCAGTAAATGCGAATCCCGGCTCAAATGAGTGGGCGGGGGTAAATTAGTCTCATACACGCACACACTCTACAGAAATTAAAATCACACACACGCACTCTAAGTTTTCCTACCCAAGTGAGTAGGAGGAAAATGAAAGCATTAAAATGACGAGTCCTACTCAAACGAGTAGGCGGGAAATGAAAGCAGAGCGCCATTTAACTCTTAACGAGTAGGCGGAAATAAATGCATACGCACACACTCTACAGAAATTGAAATAAAACAATAAAATCTAACTCATACACGCACGCACACTTGCAAAAATAAGAAAAATAAAGTGTCTGAAAAATTAAAACAACTGCATTTCTACCGCTAGAATGCGGTAGAAATGCATAAAAAGAGAAAATAAAAATTAACCGGACAAAAAGTTTTGAAAATTAAAATGAAAAGCTAAGTGCTCGGAAAATTAAAACGACTGCATTTCTACCGCTAGAATGCGGTAGAAATGCATAAAAAGATGAAATAAAATTTAAACGGAGCGAAAAGTTTTGAAAATAAAAAGCTAAAATGAAGTTGACGAAAAATTATAACAACGACTTTTTCATTCTTAAGTTTTTATAAAAGCTCCTAAAAAGTGAAAATAAAACTAAAAAAGACGAAAAGGTTTACAATCCTAAAGAGCCTAAGTTAAATAAAATCAAAATGAACACTTTTTAGGTATTGTTATAAACCCTTAAGAATGAAAATAGTGAAAAGAAGAAAAAGCTAAATCTAAAAAGTGCGGAAAATGAAAAATAAAACGGGCATTACAACGGCTAGAAAGTGCGATAAAATCCTAAACTAAACGAGTTATAAAAGCTATAAAAGATGAAAACATAAAAAGCACGAAAAAGATGAACAAAAAATTTACTTAAGTTCGGGCTTCCAAATGAGATTCATGCCTTGCAAAGAGGGAAAAATTGCATATTTTATTGAAATAAAAGAGATTACAACAAAGCTAAAATGAGAAAGCTAATACAAACTAAGAGAGAGAGGGGGAGAAATTCTCCTTACATAAGCATGAGAAGCCATTTGGGCAGCACCTAGCCTAAGGAATTTGGACCAAAAAGTGGACAGAAATCTCATACAGCAGCTGCCCTTTTATAGGCAAAATTTCGGGTCGGTCACGCCCTAGGTCACGGGCGTGACAGGGGGGCGTGACAGTACTGTTCATGAGCTGATCGGGTGATTTGACTGGAGCATTGACTTCGGCTGAAAATGTGGCGGTCACGCCCCAGGTCACGGGCGTGACAGGTGTTAGGCACGGGCGTGACTAGGGCGTGGCGGGGAGCTGGCTCTGGGGATTTGACGCGAGCTTTGACTTCGGGGCGGTCCACGTGGCGGACACGGGCGTGACAGACTTGTCACGGGCGTGTAAGGGGGGCATGACTGGGACAGCTGGCAGCTCGATGTCGGCAGCGTTGACTGTTTGACTAAGCATTGAGTGTCGACATGGTCACGGGCGTGACTAATCTTGGACACGGGCGTGACTAGGGCGTGTTGGGACGGCGTTGAGTGTTGAACAGTGAAATCGTTGAGTGTTAACTGGCTGATGGCGTTGAGTGCCTGACACGCCCGTGTCGGGCATGGTCACGGGCGTGACAGGCCAAAATTCAATTTTTCTAAAAAATTTCAGAAAACAAAAATAAATTAAGTTAGTATAAAATTTACAAAAACGAAGCATTTTATTAAAGAAAATAAATTAAAAAAGACAAAAATAAAGTAAAATGACATAATTAAAATACAAAAATATAGGTATATTTACAACTCATTATAGATCTCTTTTGGTACAACATTCACTCGATCGGACTGGGTTGGTCCTTTTAGCTGGAAAGAATATTGGCCTATCGCCTCTATTCAATCCTCATCGGTTTGGCTACCCGTATGCTAACATATAATTAATATAATTAATTAACGTGGTGCTGCGTAGAATGATCGTGCGAGTATAGGATTTGGATTGAAGAGAGGTATATGTGTTAGTCCATGGATTTATTTGTTGTCAACGTGTTAGCCTGCATCATCTTAGGGTTGACAGGTTACTACAGAAGATTTGTGAAAGGATTCTCTGTTCTTTCTACGTCGTTGACCAGGCTTACGCAAAAGAGCGCAAATTTTGTTTGGAGTGATGCCTGCGAGGAAGCTTTTCAAGAGCTCAAGAGAAGACTGTGTTCTGCTCCAGTTTTGGCATTTTCGGTGGAAGGAGTAGAGTATGTTGTTTATGTGGATGCCTCGCGAGTTGGACTCAGTTGCGTGTTGATGCAGGACGGTAAAGTGATTGCATATGGATCGAGACAATTTAAGGTGCATGAAAAGAATTATCCTACGCATGACCTGGAATTTGCTACCATCATTTTTGCCTTGAAGTTGTGGAGACATCTTCTATATGGAGTGTCGTGCAAAATTTATTCGGACCACAAAATTTATAAATATGTCTTCACTCAGAAGGAATTGAATTTTCACCAGCATAGATGTCTAGAGTATGTTGCGGACTACGAAGTCGATATCCTTCATCATCCTGACAAGGCTAATGTAGTAGCGGATGCATTAATCCGGAAGCCTGTACATATCTTTAACCTCTCGGTGCAATCCCTTGTTAAAGAGTTTTTGCTCATGGACATTACCGTGGGGAATAGTGCTGTGCCGAGTAGCTTGGAGGTGGGAGAGCCTTCGTGGATTACTCTCACTAAGCTACATCAAAAAGACGATCCTGATTTATAGTACCTCAACAAGTAGGATTGAGAAAGGGGAATTACCTGACTTTTAAATTGATGACATTGGTATCCTAAAGTACCGCGATAGATATTGTATTCCCGCTGTTGGGGACATCCGAGCAAGAATATGCAGTGAAGCGCATGGTTCAAGTGTTGCTTATCATCCTGGTTCTACGAAAATGCACAGAGATTTGAAGCAGATTGTTTGGTGTTCAGGTATGAAGAACAGCATCACAAGATTTCTATCTAAATGTTATACCAGCCAGCATGTCAAAGTTGATCATAGGAGGTTGGGTGGTAAGTTAATTCCTTTAGATATACCGAGTTGGAAATGGGAGAGTTTATCCATGGATTTCATAACCGATTTGTCGAGATCTCCACGAGGGCATGATGCTGTATGGGTTATCGTGGACAGACTAACCAAGTGTGCCCACTTTGTTCCTTCTAAGATTGATTATTCAATGGAAAAGATAGTTGAGCTTTATCTGGACGAAGTCAGCAGGTTGCATGGTGTGCCTACGAGTATCGTGTCAGATAGAGATTCCAGATTCATATCTCGTTTCTGGCAGATCTTGTAAGGAGCTCTAGGTACTGACCTTATGTATTCTACTGCCTATCATGCTAGGAAAAATGGTCAGACGAAGAGAGTGAATCAGATCTTGGAGTATATGATTAGATGCTATATTCTTGACCATGGTGGAGCTTGGGATAAATGCCTCAGACTGATTGAGTTCGCGTACCATAACAGCTATCAAGAGAGTTTGCAGAGGGCCCCCTTTGAAGCTTTATATGGGAGGCATCGTCGAACTCCCCCATTTTGGGCAGAAGTTGGTGAAAAACCCTTGCTCGGTTCGGAAGCGCTGGAGGATATGAGCATTTTAGTGACACATATTCGTGAAAAGCTGAGGTTGGCTCAGGAGCGATACGAGAAGTATGCAAATTAGGGCAGAGTTGATCTGGAATTTGCAGTTAGGGACATGGTGTTTCTGAAGGTTTCTCTGATGCCAGGTGTTAAGAGATTTTGAAGGAACCACAAGCTAGATCCCAGGTATGTGGGACCTTTTCAGATTCTAGAGCGCATTAGAGTTTCTTCCTATAGACTGGAATTGCCCGTTTCTTTCCCTGGTGTTCACGACGTGTTTCACGTGAACAAGTTGTGAAAGTGTGTTTATCGTGATCGGCATGTCCTAGACTCACTACCCCAGTTGCAGCTTAATCTCGTGTATGTTGAAGATCCTGTCCATATTCTGGATATGCATGATCGTGTGCTAAGAAAGAAGACAATTCTGATGGTTAAGTTTCTCTGGCGCAATCAGGATGCTAGAAGTGCAACTTGGGAATTGGAATCCGCAATGAGAGAATCTCATCCTCAGTTGTTCTCCTAGTCTTCCCTGGTTAGTGTTGTTGTTTAATGAATTCTCCTATCATGTCTCTCCCTCTGCATTCTCGTTTCGTCTCGTGTTCCAAGTTTCGGGACGAAACTTCCTTTTTGTAGGGGTGACTGTAACACCCATGATTTTCCGACAATTATTCAATCCTCTTGATGGCGTACTAATGATGTAAGGGGCGTTACGTTAATGTGGAGTTGACGGCGCGTCGTCGTTAGTGCGTTTTTGCGTCTGTTCGGTCGAGTCAGCCAAATTCGTGAATCCTTGTCGAAAATGGAAAATTTCATGTTAGGAAATTAAATAAATTAATTTTTGACATGCTCGTCAAGTTTCATCGTGATCTGAGTAATATTCGAGCCTCGGCGAATTTCCAAAGTTTTGAAGAATTTATGATTGCCGTAGGCTTTGAAAATTTATATCTCGAGAGCGGCATGTCGGATTTTGATTCCGTCTTCGCTGTTGGATTCGTAGCGTCGGTGTTCGCCTATGGTACGAATTTCATTTAATTCGGCATGCGTTTGGGCCTCCGTTTTGATCTCGTATTTCCTTATTCAAAAATATAAAAATATGATTATTTTAATATTAAAGCACTATTCAAAAATGTCATTTACTATTCATATCTATACTTTAATTTTTTGGATATATTTGTAAAATACTGTTCATGCAATTTTTTTCTGGAGTTTTTTTGTTCTTCTCGAGTGGTTTTCTGTTCTTCTCGAGTGATTTTTTTTTCTTCTCGAGTGGTAGGCTTGAAATCATATTTTTAGTAATCGAGAACTCAAAAGTCTTCCCTGGAAGTCTTATCGTAAGTACTTGAGAACTCTAAATTTGTTCTTGAGATATCCCGGCCCCCTTCTCGAGAATTCCTGTGCTGCTCCCGAGAAATCCGTTTCAGTCTGCTTTAGGGTACCATTTTGAGGGTCAAAACGGCGTCATATGGAAAAATTGTTAACATGGATTTTATTCTTCTCAATAAAATCTACAACTTCTGTTTTGATAACTTTTCAATTTGAAGTCATCGTAAACCTCTATTTTTATTTTCCGTGCGCCCTCACTTAAATTGACGGCTTTCTTCCTATTTAGACAAAATAAATTCTATAATTTCATGTATATATATGAATACCTATATTCTTAAAACTTCATATTCTTCCTCAAGTTTCGAGCCAACCAGAGAGCGAGAGTGAAGGCGAGGGTTTTAAGTTCGTGAAGCTTCGGATCATCGTCGTCGGAGCTATGGTGCTCGGAATCGCAAACCGAGCATAGATCTGGAAAGCTCTCGCCGAGATATTCACGTTCGTGGTAAGTATTTCTCATTTTGTGGAAGTTTTTCGTTAGGGTTTTCGGCCCTAACCTCTCTTTTGGCCAAATCCTTGTAGATTCGGCTTCCCCGATCCTTCTTTTGGCTAGATCCACGACGTGGAGTATATTGGAAGACTGATTGGAGTAGAAACCGAGGCAAGTGGTGTTCTTGCTCTCTTAATTCATTTCTTCCAATTTATAGCCCCCTTTTCTTGGATTTGATACGTTAAATTTTCCTAAAACTTTTATCCCTAAATTGCTCCGTAAATTTGTTAAAAATGTAGTCGCATTATTTTAATTGTCGTGTCATTTTGATCATTTTGTTATCTTGTGCATCTTGATATTTTTAATCGTCCCCTACCTTGTGTGACCATTTGCAGTCTTCATCTATTAGTCTAAGTCATTTGTTAACCCCTTTGAAATTTCATCGGGTATGTCCAATTTGTGAAGTGCGTTTTTAAGTTGCAAATTTCGTCAAAAAATCAAGTAATTTTCTGTTTACCTGATAGACTAAGTTTAATGAAAGAACTCTGAATATTTATATATGTAACTAAAGTAAAACTCTAATGGACTGTGCACGTTGGGGTTTCTTCCTCGATATAGTGCCTAATGGTTGAGTCTATGTGCGTTGTGAACTTTCATCCCCGGCACATTCCCTTAGCTATTGCTCTATGCGTGTTGGGGTTTCTCCCTCAGCATTGTGCTCTTTGGCTAGGTTTGTGCGCGTTGTGGACTCTTTTTCCCGGCACAATACTTATATTTCCTGCTGAGCTGATCAGTCTCATTTAAATGATAAATAACATAAATAATAATGAAGGATGAATATATGAACTTCTGATGTTTGACACTCTTTCCTTTCCAGTTGTTGTGATTAGCCTTTTTGCTCAGCTAGATTTACTATTTTATTTCTATTGCTTTTTCACTAACTTTTGTTACAGTCGATTTGTTGCCCCTCGTTCACTTCGAGGTTCGTTAGTCTTCCTTTACTCTTTTGCATCACTTATAGCTTATTCTTGAGGTGTTCTTCTTTTGAATGCCTCAGGTCCAGAGTACTAGTAGGTTTAGCTGTTAGAGTGGTGCTTCTAGTGCTGCGAGTTGCTGCGGCCATTTGTTTCCAACTCTGAGCGTTGAGGTAGTTCTTTTGTTAGACATGACTTTTTCTCTATGGGTTCGTGTCAGTTGTTGATGTCCACAGTCTTAGAATTCTTATGACAGTTTACTTGATACTTTACTATTGTTACTTATTGTTTGTTTATACTTGCTCTCTGGGAAGGATTTATGTTAGGATGCATATAGTTACTTTAAAGTATACAAAACGGCATTCTGGAATATTGTTATTGCATAACTTTTAACTTCAAAACTTACTACTTTTAAGTGATATAAAAGTCTTTTTATTTATATTAAATGTAGAAGTCACATCATCATTATAATATGCTTGGCTTTCATTCTCATATAGGATAACAAATGAATCAAACTAAGTATTTTTCACCGCGTAAACTTATATATTTTCTCACCTATGGACTAGTGATCCACCCAACCGAGGGATATGGTCAATAACTCAAATAACTTATATGTATTTTTTTAACTTAATTTCATAAGTCTTTTACTTAAAGTAAATGTGAGGACGAGTTGCCTGAGCGTCTACAGTGTCCCGTGCACGACGTGACATCACGGCGCGTATCTTATCTTACTCTGATATATTATTTAATACAGAGAAAATACGGGTTGTGACAAAGTGGCCCATTTAAGTCGGTTTGGCGCAATTCCCAAAATCTCGGTTCAGCCTATTTATATGAAGCAGCAAACAGGGCCAAAAATTTGCTAAAGGCAAAAAGCGTTGAGTCCAATCAACGCTCTCAACGCCTATAGTAGCCATAAAATTCTAAGTCCAAAAGCGTTGCGTGGCATTGAGAGCACTCAACGCCGTGTTGAGTGCACTCAATGCACCCAATGCCTAAAGACGGCAGAACAAATTAAAGTTAAAAGCATTGAGTACATTGAGTGCACTCAACGCCGCGTTGAGTGCAATCAACGCACTCAACGCCTAATCCGCCAGAACAATTTAAGTTAAATGCGTTTAGTGCACTTAACGCCGCGTTGAGTGCACTCAATGTACTCAATGCCTGAACCACCATAACAATTTAATTTAAAAGCGTTGAGTGGCGTCGAGTGCACTCAACGCACTCGATTCCTTTCAGCTTAATGGCATCAAGTGCACTCAACGGACTCGACGCTAGTTACCCAAGATATCTTCTAAGTAAAATGGCATTGAGTGCACTCAACTCACTCAACGCCGCTTTGAGTGGCTTTGAGTGCACTCAATGCCGCGTTGAGTGGCGTTGAGTAAAATCAATGCCTCAACCTGTTTTGTCGAATGGAATTGAGTGCACTCAACGCAATCAACGCCGCGTTGAGTGGCGTTGAGTCCACTCAACGCCAACTTTTCAGAATAATTTCTAAGTCCTAATTCGTCGAGTGGCGTTGAGTCCACTCAATGCCAACTTTCCAGAATTATTTCTAAGCCCGTATACTCGACGAATTTGTCTGATTTTTGACGAAAAGTATTGGTATCAACTTCACAAGCCATACTCGATGAATTCGTCGGATATCCGTGACGATATCCGACGAATTTTACTTGTCGAGTCCGACGCACCCCTACCCCGAGTCAACTCCCTTGACTCAAAAACACGTGTAAGGGTCTAGTGCAAAACGAGACGTTACAAGTTGAGTACTCTACACAGATTCGTGGAAAATATGACCTTGATTTTTTAAAATAATATACTATACTCGATAGGTACGCTTGTCTTAATCGAAGTATATAAGTAAAAAAAGAGATAGAACACGTAGAACGCCTAATTTATAAATCCAACTTAATTTTCAAATGAATCAATTTCCACATTTTACTTATCACCTTCATGAACCAAGAATACTTCTAATGATGCACCAAGACCTTATTCATGACTTTACGTGGTTGGGTAACATTTTCAAATACTTTGAATGACTTAATACTATATGTCACTATTTGCTAAATGAGGCCCCAAGTCTATCCTTAGCCCATATGAGGTGACTTCTGATTCATTGGGGCAAAAGCCTCCAAATTTTTATAATGGGTTAATCATATGGTAAATAATGGTAAATCAGAAATCCATAAATTTTCTAAATATTTTGGGCCATAATTAAAATTATTTAATTATGTGACCTACGTCACATTTAACACGAACTATCAAAACTAGAGGTCCTTAAGGTCAAAATAATTTATCTGCTGTTCATCGTGGTATAAAAGATGAGTGTACAAAATATCCTAATTTTCCAAAGTGATTTGACTAATGTTTTCTATTTATGAATATTAATACCAAATTGTCCATTTTCAAAGTAAGTACCACAAATAATGGACCAATAATTCATAGAAAATTCTTAGATGATAGTCTTGTCATGGAAGTGGACTAAACAGATTTTCATAATTTTCCATGGAGGTTTGACTTATGATTTTCATAATCTATGATATTCACTAAATGCCACTACTCATACAAACATCATTTATATTCATCCAAAAACATTAAGAAAATTTACAGAGGTGTATAGTACTAAAATAAAGCTCTAGTAATTATTTCATATTTTTTCAAGTCTTATAATTCACATTTCTAACCAACAACATTTAAGAGAATAAAGGTAATTAGTACAAATCTCCACATGAAATAAATTCAAAAAATCCTCATAAATTTTCCAGAGAAATAAAATAGTTTTTTAGGGCTTGTGTTAATGGTTTAAAATTTTCCAAGTTAATATGCCCTAATTTCCTATCATGACATACAAGTGTGCCAAATTTGAAATAAATTTAAACTATTGGATTTTTTATTCAAAAAAACCCAATTTCTCCATGGAAGGTGTATTTCATCTCCATAAACCCCTAGCCAAAATTTCATTGACATGCAATGAGTCAAATGGGCTTTATTTCCCATTTTGCCCTTTTTGCTAAAGGCAAACCAAATCACCTATACACTCAACTTGCATGTTGGATCCTCCAACATGTAGAGGTCCAAATGACCCTAAAATATAACCATGGTCCTAAAATGACATCATAGTCATGCCACCCAAATTTGGGGGTATTTGGAGTTGTAAAACTCCCTAATTTATATTAATTTGATAAATCAAATAATGGATCAAACTATAGGGAAATATTCTCCAAAAATTCTGATTTTTTCGCAAAGCTAGGACTAGTATATACACATTCATGGTCCAAATTGCATTACATTTGGAGTTGTAATCTATCATATGTACCTATTTTAATTTCTGACCTAGGATAGGAGCAGTCCTTGGAAAATAAACCTACAATGAGCTATAGTTCTCCAAATGACTTTATTAAGGTGAAAAATTAAAGGTAAGCCAGAGGACTACATTTAAAATGTTGTGTAATTTTTCTGAATCTACAATTAAAGAGCCTAAATTTAGCCCGTGAAGTACTGTAATAAGTGTGACAGAATACTAAAGGTGAATATTTATATAGAGTACGAATCTCAAAGCAATAACGGATGACATCCGTTCTTCTTCCTCCTCCAGCCAAGGTCTGAGATTTCACTGGCCTGGAGCCCCTTCAAACCTCATTTCCCGGCCACCACTTGGCCTCCACGGCCGGCTACCACCACCATCTACGTTGAGGTGGTGTCCATCATTTGGCGGCGAAATGGTGGCCGAAAATCGCCTCTCTGACGATACCGAGCATGCTCAAAAGCTTGCAATTTTCTCCCACACCTCACATGGATCCAAGCTCAATTGAGCTCAAAATCTCTCCTAAATGATTATTTAGGAAGCTAGCATAGAGGGAGAGGAGGAGAAACAGACCTTGATTGGGGCCCGACGGCGGCGGCAGCGGTTTGCCATGGAATTTCTCCTCTCCGACGAGGTTGCACCCGAACCTGATTATCCACCTAAAACTTAAATCAAGATGTCGATTTCAACTCCATTGTACTCACTGAAGCAAATATTAGGGTTATTTTAGAGCGGGGAAGGTTGTATAATGAGTTATCAATATGTGTAGTTTGGCCACCACCTTGGATGCTCCTCCTTGGCTCCAAGTGTCATGGAACTTGCTAGAAATGATAGTGAATTAAAGTGTGAGCTCAGAGATGAGCTTGGGAAGGGAGGAGGAGGGTCACATGGCCTCTGTACAACCTCGGGCTCGCAAAAGCAGAAGGCTCAAGGAAAAGTTGGGAGAAGGCAAGATGGGTTTAAAGAGAAGGCTATTTACTGGGCGAGATGGGCCCAGAGAGAGCCGACTCGCTAGGAGAATGGATCCCAGGGGAAGGGCCACTCGCGGGGCAAGAGCTGCTCGCTAGGAGAGAGGGGCCCAAACGAGAGCCGTTCGCTAGGCGAGTTGGGCCCAGAGAGCATACTCGCGAGGCGAGAGCCGAATCGCTAGGCGAGAGCCGACTCACGAGGAAAGAGCCGACTTGCTAGGCGAGAGGGCTCCAGAAGGGAGAGCTCTCACCCGCGAGATGACGCTCTCGCCGAGTGCTGGTTCGGCGAGAGGCCTAGTTACAGTTCAGTGTTTGGTCAAGGGCCGGTTCAGTTGGAAAGTGGTTTACCTTTTTAGCCCCAGGTGATTTTACACTTTTGCCCTAGGTGGTCTGCATGTAACCCTTCAGAACAGCGGAGTTTGGCTGTTGGCAGACCCGACTAAGGGTATTTTTGTAATCTCAGGTAGGTTCAGTTTGGTTATTGGCAGTTCAAACTCAGAGGCCTATAAATAGACCGATAAGGTGCCTGGTAGAAGGTTGTTGACCCTTCTTTTTCTTCCACTAAGGCACCTAGCTCAGCTTTGGCTAGGGAGGGGGAGAATTGCTAGTTCTTCCAGGTAAGAGGTGGGACCTCCGAGCTGAAGCCCGCGATCTATTTCTTTGAGACTCTCGTCCAGGGAGAAGTTAGAGAAGAGTAGGTGTGAGCTGCAACTTTAGATCTGAGCTTTAGCAGGAGCTGGGTTTACTGGCTTCAACATTTTTGGTGCAGTGAGCGTGGATCGCAGCCTACCCAGAAGAATCTCGAACCACTTCATGGCAGGAGATGTTCGAGAAGGAGATGAGGGCGGGTACCAAAACCCGGGAGGGTACGTTGGGAGAGAGGAATTCATGGAGTCCATCAGAGGCATCATGGACATACTGCAGCAGATCTCGCTACGAGGTTATTGCTCGACCCCCCCCCCCCCTGCCTCAGGTGTCTGGTCTCGCGCCTCAAGAAGGGATCGTCTAAACAAGAGTTGGAGAGGACGCACCGGGGCGCGGCCGGGGAAAGAGAAGGTGGTGGAAGGAAGCAGGCGAGACCTGGCAGGCAGGGAGCTGTTTGCTAGCCCCGCGAGTACCGCATTAACAAAGGAGGTTATCGCGCGAGTGGAGGTGGCGAGACCTCCGGCAAGAGGGTCCCCTTTTTGTCAGGTTATCCTTTCATCACCCGTACCGGAGGGGTTCCGCAAGCCAGAACTGACCTACTACGTGGGTAAAGACGACCCCCTCCAGCACTTGCAATGGTTCGAAGATGCGGTCTCCATAAGGTCGATGATGGATGCATTCAAGTGCCATCTTTTTGCCATCACCTTAAAGGACAAAGCTAGGGACTAGTTTCATCAACTCTTGACGGGGTCGATATATGGTTTCTAGTACTTGAGTAGGAGCTTCCATTTGGGCTTCTCGACCTCGAAGAAGAGGAAGAAGATCCCGGAGTAGATTTTTCTGATGAGGCAGAAGGCCGATGAGTCCTTGGCCAAGTACGTGGACCGCTTCCAGGAAGAAATCTTGGACATTCAGGAGGTGCCAAGATTTTCTCTCCAAATGGCCTTCACCGTTGGGCTAAGGGAGGGCTTCTTCAAGATGAGTTTTACCAGGAAGGCGTCGTTGTCGTTTGAAGGATTGATGGAGAAAGCTGCAAAGGAGATAACGATGAAAGTCGCAAACCCGGCATTCGCTAGGACGTTGGCAAGGTTAACAGAGGTGGAGTCGAGGGCACCAGGAGGAGTGAGGCAGCAGGAAGGAAGGAGGAGAGAAGAGTAGATAGCTCAGGTGTTCCAGGGACCTCAGGAGGGTCGGGAACCTGGTTAGAGGCAACAGGGAAGGCCCATTTAGGGTCTAGGGAGAGGTCTCATCCAGGGTGGGGGAATTTTCATGGAAGGCAAGGGAGGTTCAACTTCCAACGGGAATCCCCTAGGCAGCTCCTACTCAGACCGCAACAAGAGATGGTGATTGGTTGAAGGGAGAGAAGGAACTGCATGGGAAGAGGAAGAGTCAGAGTAGAGTTACCTTACTATGAGTTCCACCATGAGGAGGGACAAACAATAGTTACTTGCCCCGAATTCCTGGAGTTGAGAAGGACAAGAGTTCTGACACCACAACCTCAACAACTGCAAGATCTGGTACGGATTGAAGAAGTCCAACCCGAGGCAACATGGGAGAGATGTGAGGACAGGGTTGATATGGGCACCCGAGGAGGGATCTGATGATGCATAAGGGAAGAGGGAGGTAGTGCAGAAGTAGATCATCTCATGTAATGAACTTTGCTTGTATTTGTATCAACTATGATTGATGAAAGGGACCGCTCAAAAACATTTGTGATCCATGAAAAACCCTGAGATGATTCCGCTGACAAGGCTCCCACTAGCTGGCAGGGCAAATTGATCTCTCGGAGGGATGGGTAGACCTTGCCCCGAGATGATTCCGCTGACTAGGCTCCCACTAGCTGGCAGGGCAGGTTGATCTATCGGAGGGGCAGATAGGTCTTACCACAAGATGATTTCGCTTACCAGGCTCCCACTAGCTGGCAGGGCAGGTTGATCTCTTGGAGGGATGAGTAGGCCATGCCCCAAGATGATTCTACTGACTAGGCTCCCACTAGCTGGCAGGGTAGGTTGATCTCTCGGAGATACATGTAGGTCTTACCCTAATATGATTCCGCTGACCAGGCTTTCACTAGCTCGCAGGGCAGGTTAATCTCTCGGAGGGATGAGTAGGCCTTGCCCCGAGATGATTTCACTGACCAAGCTCCCACTAGCTGGCAGGGCAGGTTGATCTCTCGGATGGACAGGTAGGTCTTACCCCAAGATGATTTCGCTGTCTAGGCTTCCACTAGCTGGCAGGACAGGTTGATCTCCTGGAGGGATGAGTAGGCCTTGCCCAGAGATGATTCGGCTGAATAGGCTCCCACTAGCTGGCATTGCAGGTTGATCTCTCGGAGGGACAGGTAGGTCTTACCCCAAGATGATTCCGCTGACCAGGCTTCCACTAGCTGCCAGGGCAGGTTGATCTCTCGGAGGGATGAGTAGGCCTTGCCCCGAGATGATTCCACTGAACAGGCTCCCACTAGCTGGCAGGGCAGGTGTATCTCTCGGAGGGGCAGGTAGGTCTTACCCCGAGATGATTCTGCTGACCAGGTTCCCACTAGCTGGCAGGGCAGGTTGATCTCTCGGAGGGATGAGTAGGCCTTGCTCCAAGATGATTCCGCTGACAAGGCTCCCACTAGCTGGCAGGGCAGGTTGATCTCTCAGAGGGGCTTGTAGGTCTTACCCTGAGATGATTCCGCAGACCAGGCTCCCACTAGTTTGTAGGGTAGGTTGATCTCATGGAGGGATGAGTAGGCCTTGCCCCGAGATGATTTCGCTGACCAGGCTCCCACTAGCTGGAAGGACAGGTTGATCTGTCGGAGGGGCAGGTAGGTCTTATCGCGAGATGACCAGCTGACCAGGTTCTCATCAAGCTGGCAGGGTTGTAGGCTCACTCGCTGGTTGGAGTTTGTTGGGAGCAGAGACCTCAAGAAGACCCACTGACCAGGCTCTCATCAAGCTGGCAGGGCTGTAGGCTCACTCGTGGTTGGAGGTTGTTTGGAGGCAAGGCCCCGAGAAGAACCGCTGACCAGGCTCTCATTAAGCTGGCAGGGCTGTGGTCTCACTCGGTGGCAGAGTAATTGGGGAGATTTTTTAAGAAGCATCTCTACTTAAATTCATGGAAAATAATTTATGGGAGTCAAGGGTTAGAGCAGTGCGAGTGAAGGAACTCACAGCTTGCTGCCTCGGGGATGGTCTCGCTTATAGCGAGTGGGGGCTTGCGGGGGATGAAAGTCCCTTCCCAATAATAGAGGAGCAGGTTAAACCACTAGAAGCCACTCACACTAGAGGTATCCTGAGGCGAGAAAAGAGTATTAAATCAGTTGGTCTCGCTCAAAAACGCGGTGGGGGAGATAATGACTTTCACTCTAAACAAAGTCAACTCTCCAATGAGGTGGCGAGATAAGGAGTAGCCCCATCTCGCGAGCGTGAGCACATAAAAGGGTCGTCTCGCAGTAAACGAAATAAAGCAAAGTGAAAAGAGGAAAAGCGAGGCGGCGAGATGAGGGGTTGCCCCGTCTCGCAAAACCAAAGAAAGTCAAAGGGTCGTTTCGCAAAATATAGAATAAAGTAAAGCAGATAGCAAGAGTTTATACATTTGATCAATATGATTGTTCATTACAGAGTGTTATGAATACAGGGCTTTCAAGTATTGATTACAAAATAGAAACCAAGTAAAATGTTACAGAGAACCAAAAAGAGGAGAGGGGCCCTAGATCTCGCCAGTAGCATTATATCATTCCTACTTGCTGGAAGAGGAATCCCCGCTCTCCTCGCCGTAGAGCTAGGGAACTAGGTCGCGAGCGGTGATCGTCTCGGCATTCTCTTTGACGACCCCCAGCTCTTTCATCATCTTTAGGACGAGCTCCGCCGTCTTGATATTAGCGTCTCGGCAGAGATCCTCGACATCATCAACAGAATAGTAAGGCGGGGGGCCTGGAAGGGTTTGCGGCGAGACCACGACTGAGCGCTATTTCGGAGGCGGGTGATTTGAGCTTTCAAATCCTTATTCTTCTCCTCCAGGGCTGTCATGCGTAAGTGCATCTACTCCGCCGTCTCCACATCCTGCGAGACGATCACTAGTTAGCAAGGAACGTGCTGAAAAGAAACTAATCAAAAGTAAAGGCTATGGCTTACCACACCGCCCTGGATTTTGGCGAGAAGGGCCTCAGATACCACCAGCCTCTTTTCAAGATCCTCCGACCTCTCGCGCTCTGCCGCCAGAACCGCCTCAGTATCCTTCCATTTTTTGTTATTGAAAATTAGGCTGCGCGAGAGGCGATGCGAGAGCTCTATGGCGCGCAACTCAGAGTGGAAGGTATTAAACACCAGGTAGCGCGAGGACTCCTTATCAACGGAGTCAGCCTCTAGGCCCCCATACAGGCCATAGCCGAGAGAGAAGGCGTGGCTAGTAGGGGCGTCCTTCTCCTTCCATGCTGGAAGGAGGGTAGAGACTCATACACTATTTGCGTCCTTCTCCCATATGAGGACTGGGTCGCCGACGACATCTTGTATCAGGGGACCCATGTTGTAATTCTGGTGAGAGGAAGGGGCTTGGCAGCTGGAAGAAGCGGCCTCGCGAGATGGAGAGGCGGTCGGTTGAATCGAAGTGTGGGCAGGCTGGTCGAGTAGAGCCATCTCCCGGGAAGGTGAGACATTATGTCGAGGAGGCGACCGAGGTGACTGAGATTCCCCTACAAAGATGGGGCTCAGGGACCCCGACATCTCTTTCTTCCTTCGGGGCCTTCTCCTTTTTCCCCTTAGGAAAACTCATAACTTTCTTCATCTTTTTCCCAGGGTTGGAGCGAGAGGGAGAGACGCCTTCGGCGGGCCGCTTCTTGAGGGGAGGGGCCAAGGACTCTTTCACCTCCTCGGCCGCCATGCTGGCGAGAGAGAGACCCTTATTTGGCTTTATATTGCTCTTGTAAGGGGGGTGGATGGGGACGTTCCGCTCTCCTAAAATAGGCAATAGGGCGATAAGATGGAGAGACGAAAAACAATGAATGCGAGACAAGAGGAAAGCAAGAGTACCTTCGCCAGGGAGCATGGGAAGTAGTGAGTTGAGGCCCCGCCGTAGGAAGTGGACCTTGAAGTTTTTGCCGATGAAGAAATCGTACAGCAGCTTATCAGTGCCGCCCACCTATGGGGACACATAAAATGCCTCGGGAGGCGACACGGGCATGAGCGGGACACCCCCAAAGTTTCTGCGAATGAAGAGAAATATGGTGAGCCAGTGGTGGTTCTTATTGGGTATCTCGCACACCTTGATCCCTTGCCCAGTGAAGTAGGAGACACCGTCGGCATTGGCATGGTAGATGAATAGCTTGCGGAAGACCGTCAACAAAACTCGATGCGCTCCCGTCGCATATAGTTGGCGAAAGTAATTAACACCGAAATGGTATTAGGGTTAAGTTGTGCGGGGACTGCACCGAAGTATTTCAGAACCTGCTTTACCTCTGGCCAGAGGGGCAGTCTCAACCCCACCTCGAAGTGCGAGATGGGGAAGGCAAGTTCTCCAGGGTAGTAGGTGTTAATCGCCTCGCCGAACTTGGGGGGCCGCGATTCGAACCCTTCCCTCAAGAACTCATTGACAAAATCTCTGTAGTCTTCTCCAGAAATCTTGTCGGGAGGAAAGTCGTGGTCTGTAAACCTTTTCCCGCAACGTTTGCGCCCCTCACCCTCGTCAGCTTTCTTCTTCCCCATTCTCAGCGAGACGGATGGAGGCGAGATGATTGAAAAGGAGAAATAGGGAGAAAAAGAATCGGCGAGATGACCGAGGGAGGAAGCAGCGAGAGGAATAAAAGGCAAGAGGGATAGGAGAGATGAAAGAAGCAGGAGAGCAAGAGCTAAGACGCAACAGGGGTGAGAGCGTAGGTACCTATCTGATCCAGGGCAGGGTATTTATAGCGGATATGGTCAGTGGAGAAAATGGGCGGGAAAAATATATGGAGGAAGGGGGAGAGTCAGCCGACATTTCACAATCTCTCTCTTAACCTCGATTCGTGTGGCCCATCGCAGGCTTCCTAAGCAAGGCAGAACAAAAAATGAATAACAAAAGAGGAATAAAAAGAAATTAAACTAAGAATAAAAATAAACTAGAAACAATAATTATTTAATTCTCCCATCCCACACAAGGCACGCAGTATGTTCACAGGTCCTAAGCAATGGGCGAGATGGTAGCATAACATATATTACAATATTATTATAGCATTATGGATTAAAAGAGCGAGACGGATAAAGTAAGCAAGACGAGCCGGGAGGTCTTCAGTGTTTGTGCCATTTCTAGCGGCCACCGCGAGACCCCACACATGGTGGCCGGTTAGGGAGGTGAAAAGTGCGAGCAACGTCGACACCACGGCGTGCGAGACGAAGTTGCTGGTCAACCTCGTTTAAGATTGCCTGAGGGTCGGTATCGTCTATCTTGTTGTCAGCGTCGACCTCTAAGTACAGGAGAGCACATTCAATTTCCAGCCAGTCGATTTGCATGTCGGCCGCTTGTTTATCTTGTTCCAACTCACAGATAATACGCATGTGTTTTCGGAACATCTCGGCCATCCTACGCTTCATCTCCAGGGGGTCCATAGGGTTGCCCAGGTAGTCTTCAATCTCGTCTATGGAAGGAGGGGGAGAGACGACGAGCTGCCTAGAAAATTCCTTAGCGGGCGAGTTGACCTGGGTGCCTACGCAAAGAGCCAAAGGGCAGAATGAGAGGTTCTGATAGGAAGGCTAGGAAGTGGCGAGTAAGACAGAGGAGCGAGAGGGAAGGTTTTTACTAGGACGGCGAGAGGTCCCGATGAACTGAGAAGGGTCAACATTCCTCATGTTTGAAGGAGTAGATGGAGGAGTGGATGGCTGAGGCGAGACAGAGTCCTGGCGGTGGACGACAGTGTTATCCCGTGGGCTTTTCAGTCGGTGTTGAGGTGCAAGACACCCTAATAAAGAAAATAGTAAATAAGAAGATGCAGATGAAGGGAAAATAGTGATAGAAGCAAAAAATTCACCTCTCTCTCTAGGAGACGCGGGAGGAGGAGGGGCGTGGATTTTCAAAGAAGTGCGAGTGGGCTCCTCGACCGAGGAGGAGGGACCATCTGTTTTTACCTTCTTTGGGTGAGATGATGATGATGGTAAGGAGGGGGGTGCGAACCAAAGACGGGGTCAGAGCGTCCATGTTGGCCTTGTTTCGCTTGCGCACCATCACAAGGTGCTCGCAGAAGCTCTGTCTTTGAGATATGACGATAGTAGAGCTAGGGAAGGAAGAAGTGTGAAAGGGGGGCACTCTCTACGCAGGGTGGGAATCATGTATTTATAGGATCTGGTGGAGGGCCCCACGAAAGATTCTTTCATAAATACACGTTAATGACACGAGCATCGGTTGGACTTTCTTTCCGAGCTTTAGGCAATCTCGAAAAGAGCGGGGATTGTGTACAACCTCGGGCTCGAAGGAGCAGAAGGATCAAGGAAAAGAGGGGAGAAGGCAAGATGGGTTTAGAGAGATGGCTATTTACTGGGCGAGATGGGCCCAGAGTGAGACGACTCGCTAGGCAAGTGGATCCTAGATAAAGGGCCACTCGTGGGGCGAGAGCTGCTGGCTAGGCGATAGGGGCCGAGGCGAGAGTCGTTCACTAGGAGAGTTGGGCCTAGAGAGGCCACTCGTGAGGCGAGAGCCGACATGCTAGTGAGAGTGCTCTAGAGGGGATATCTCTCGCCCGTGAGACGACTCTCTCGTCGAGCACCGGTTTGGTGAGAGGCCTAGTGCCGGTTTAGTGTTTGGTCAAGGGCCGGTTCAGTTGGAAAGTGGTTTACCTTTTTAGCCCTAGGTGATTTTACACTTTTGCCTTTGGTGGTCTGCATGTAACCCTTCAGAACAGCAGAGTTTGGTTGTTGGCAGTTCAAAATCAGAGGCCTATAAATAGACCGGTAAGATGCCTGGTAGAAGGTTGTTGACCCATCTTTTTCTTTCACTAAGGAACCTAGCTCAACATTGGCTCGGGAGGGGGAGAATTGCTAGTTCTTCCGGGTAAGAGGTGGGACCTCCGAGCTAAAGCCCACAATCTGTTTCTTTGAGTCTCTCGTCCAGGGTGGAGTTCAAGAAGAGTAGGTTTGAGCTGCAACTTTAGATCCGAGCTTTAGGAGGAGCTGTGTTTACTGGCTTCAACAGCCTCCATCCCTCATTTCCCTCTTCTCTCTCTTGATTTTTGGAGAAATGACCAAAATACCCCCATGCATGTCATCTCTCCAAATTCAGAGGGCATGGATGGTCATTAGGCTAATGGGCTGCCAAATGGGCCATGGTCCATGGCTTTAGCCCATTGGGAATGGGCTTGGCTCTTAATTCCCCATTTAGGCCTAATGTTGACCAAGTTTGACTTTTGGGTTGACTTGGTAATTTTTATGAGTGTGCTGACCCCACTTGATGATCGCGAGCCCTATAATACCACCCAATATGGGTTGGGCCATGGTGATGCCCTACTTGGGCTAATTAGACCTGTGTATGTGGTTTTGACCAAATTAGGGTTAGAGTTGATTTTGGCCAAATTGGGCAAATGGGTGACCATGTGATGGGGCTTTATGGTCCAATGCACTCTAACTAGGGTTTGGAGTTTAGTGGTGGGATCAATTTGACCATGTGATGCTCAATTGAGCCAATTAGGGTTTAGTAGACCACTGTTAACCTAAAGGGTACTTTGGTCAAATTGGCAAATTGGGTGACCCTATGATAGGGCTTTTGGGTCACTTAGATTTCTTTTAGGGTTAGGGTCGTAGTGGTGAGGTCAATTTGTACTTGTGGTTTCAATTTGGGTTAGTTTGACCTAAGTTGACTTGAACCCTATAAAGGGCCCCATGTGAGTCCACCCTAACTCCATGGGCCCTACAGTCAATACCTAGCCTAATCCCTCTCACCCACCATATGGCCTACCCTAATCTAAGTTAAGGGATCTAGAAGGAAATGTGATGTTTCAAAACCCAATAAACAAAAAAAATAATTTCGTCCCCGAAATTCAAGTTTGGGTCTACAGGATTCTATATATAAGAAGTTAAGACACTTTTCAAAAATATTTAAAATATACCTGAGGCAAAGATTCCCGGGTATTGTTCTTGCATTAGGTCCAATGGCTCCCAGTTGTGCTCCTCCTATGCGTTGTTGGACCACAACACCTTAGCTAGAGGAACCATCTTCTTCCGCAGGACTCGAATCGTTGTATCGTCAATCCGGAATGACTATAAACGAACTGACTGATCGGATGCTACTAGGATTGTTGTAACTGTAATGTGCTGCTCCAGTCAAAGTAAGGTTATCCAAAGTGAGGAGACATGGAAGACGTCGTGCAGGTTCTCTAACTCTGGAGGCAACTCCAGCCGGTATGCCAAAGGACCGATCTGCTCCAGGATCATGCATGGACCCATAAACTGAGCGCTGAGCTCCTTATGCCTTCGCACCCGCAAAACCCCGTACATCGGATGTATCTTTAAGAAAAATCTATCTCCCACCTAGATCTCTATCTTTTGATGCCGCGCATCGTAATACTTGTCCTATTGACTCTGAGCTCCTAGCATCCTGTCCCTGACCAGTCATATGTGTGTGTTTGTATCCTCAATAAAATCTGATCCGCGTGCTAGTGGATCCTCATCCTGGACCCAAGATAGGGGCATCTGGCACTCCTTCTCGTATAAAGCTCCATAAGGAATCTTGTCAATGCTTGCCTTGTGGTTGTTGTTTATAAGAAAACTCTATCAGAGGTAACAGTCCCCTCTAAGTATATTTTTGTTATACTTCGTGATACTCATAATCAAAATTACGTGAGCATATTTCCAAGTCTTTCGACATATTATCCTAAACCTTAATCACTCATTGGATTTGAAGTCCATTACGACCAATGATCACCAAGGATGTAGAAATCGGTAATCTTATATATAGAAATATTTTCTATTCCTGTCCATTTGGACTATTACCTATCCACCAATGTGAACTTATAGTCACCAAAATTATCATACTCATGAGACCAATGCTATTATGTATAACAATTAATCAACTTCCAAAATTATGATGTGATGAAAAGATTTTTGTTTCACCCAAATTCATGACTTATTACATATCTACATTAAACAACAATACATATTTCGTAGAGTGTTCACCCTTCAAGCATACATCAAGTGTTCATTATCAATATGGGTGTTCATACAAAATTTTACTCCCAATCACTTTTTGCATGGAGTCTAATTCATAAAGTATACGCGTATCTTTTCAAAATGGTAAGGTTTATCAGAAGTCGATTTCATCATAAGAGAATCTTGTTAAACACTTATTAATTCTCATGTAATTTTACCATATATACCTTTGATAGTCAAGATCTATATCCCATAGTCATGAATCCTCCTAACAGTGATTATAATGTTATCAACGTATGTGTCCTGGTTCTTGACATTATCATAATCAAGGGATCATACATATGTACACAACTTCAACTAATAATCTACCCCATTTCAATTTGCTGAGTCATTACATTTCCAATGTCATGCCCTGACAAATTAATATTTTATTTGTTCAAAGTTCAACTTAGGTATGCTCGTAGTAATTTTCTTATATATATATTCATATGGTTACCTTTAATAAGCAAGTGTGGGTGAATACACATCCCAAGCCATTATACTCATGGGATTAGCATAAGCATGTGTGGAATATGTATAAGTAACCTTCAATCTAACCTCCAAAAATTATGGTATGGTAGAGACTATCATTTCTCTAAGTTCATGAATTATCACCACTTACATATACCTAGGCTTGCATTGCCTACTCATGATAAAATTTTTTAAGTTCACTAAGCATGATAGTGCGTCTGTAACCCGTAAAGTGGGCATTTCAAATCCTCCGAATTTTTATAATATTTGATTCTAAGGATAGTAGCATTTTTATAATCATGAGTTGCTCTCAAAATCCTGAATCTTTTTGAAGGCGATTATTATATCATCAAACACTTTTGTTTTGATTCTCATGATCATCAGAGCCACATCCAAAGGATCATACCTATAATATACATCTTCCAATTCTGTATGATTTTTCACTTGGTTTTAAGTTTTCTAGGGTCGTTATACCCACAGTGTTATAGACATAATTATTTAAAGATTTTTAATTCTCAATTCGCATTGGCTCACTCTTACGATATATCTTAGTACATTAATCAAATCTTTAGTCGACACTATAAAAATAAATCATGTGTTACATCGATTGGGATAAGATGTTAGAGCTTCTAGGAATGTGCTTTGTTGAGATAACACACTCTTTTAACCATACATAGAACCTTTGTGTCGTCGATACATCTTTGATTTTAGTTTTTCGGAAAGCTATTTGTTCGAATTCTTGTGGATTGTACACAACTTATTTTGTTCTTTGAATATAACATGTTATTATGCAATGATGAAATTACGATCTCTCTTTAAGTTGTGACAAGAAACATCTGATTCATAAGATCGAGAAATTTTATAATGACTCATGTCGGCTTTCCTTGTTCTAAGATTGTAATATATATATAAGCGGGCAACCCTCTACGTATATCCCAAACCTCTAGGGAGGGTTGATCATCGTACTGATTATGCATATACAAAATCTCATCTTTACTTGAGCAACATTTGAATAAATCAAGACTTCCAAATCACTATGTTTGCAACTCTTAACATTTTCTAAACAATATCTAGGGAAATCCAAGTTGTTATCAATTTAGCCCAATAAACAAAAGGATAAGCCCCCATACATTTTGGGCTAAATTTCTTTAATATCCATAGTGCATTCAGCCTATATATGCACTCAATCCTTAGGGCTAACAACCTTAGGCTTGGAGTTCCACCTTGAGACTTATTGATATGCTACATACTTTAGGCCCTTAAGGTCACTATTTACGACAATCTTCTCAAGGTCAACATGTGGCCCAACCAAAAATGGGTCTCTTCTGAAACTTGAATTCATATCCGACCTTTGTTATTTGTCATGGTGGTTGTCTCAACGTAATCAAGTCATCGGTACGAGGGTTAAGTTTACGAGTACCCTACTATTCCACTAATAGATTATAGGAACCAATTCTCTTTGAAGCGGTCCTATCTGCTTGGGTAAGAAGTGATAATATCACTCGATAGGTGGAGTAGGTACATCGAAGTTTAAGCCTTAAGCAGTGACTCTTGCGTTAAATTCTTCCCTTAGTAAATTTGGATATCCTCGTACCTTAACCAATCTATATGTGAGGTCGATTTTAGACTAAATACGACAAAAAATCCTCTTGGTAAGTCAAACCAAAGTGGTGTCCTAATTGGGTTGGCCTAACTCATTATTTAAATGGATCATTTTTTGTGAATTTTTTACACATGGACACACCATTTCTTTTGCTGCATAGTTTCTACTCAAACTAATGCTCATGTGGGGTGTCCCAGTGTTGTGGACTTCTTTATAATAAGATCATTTGTTAAGTGATACTTAGTTGTAATACCCCTCCCCATACCAAGGAATTACCCGGTCTTAAGCCCAAAACCTCCACCTTATGGTGACACTAACACACAGGTAAGTCTCCACTGCATGATGCCGATCCTACCGTCTAGTATGATCATTTCAACCTATAGGCCAATTTGAGAATAGAAGTAAAATAGTAAAGACAATTCTACATATCACAAACTGATCATCATATATATATAATCGAAATACAGTCTAAAAATGAGTATAAATATGTGAGTACGGGTTTATGCCCGGTACATGCCAAAATATAATAAATCTCTCTCACAAAACTCTAAGTGGAAGCTGAAACTAAAACACCCATCATCTCCTTACAATGAGCTGTAGTTATAGTGCACGGTAACAACTCCTCAAGTCATATCACCTCGTCCTGCTGGTCGTGCTGATGCTCCAACTCCTCGAGCTCCTATGGTCACAACTGATCATCAGTAAAAAAGACTAAGCCATTTTGTACTCGCCTCACCCTCATGACTCCTAAGCACCGAGCGGGAGGATAAAAGCGGAGGACAATAAGGCAGTATCAAAAGAAGCAGGTGGCAGTGGATCTATTCTATCTTGATTAAGCATCTCATATTTATATCACTATGCTAGCAGTTATAAATAGTATAAATGACAGTAAGAAAGGAAGCAGTAAAGTAAAGTAAGAACAATGCAGTAATGTAAACATCTATAACTATGCTACCATCACAGGAGTACCTTAACTAATATGAATGCCCATACAAACTTATAAGTTATAGTTTCAGGAATTGTAACTTATTATATAAAAGAGCTCATACTAATTTATGTGATAAGGATCTGCAATATGAATATCCTAATATTGTATGTATGTCATGGTATGTTATGCATGCTATGTTTCATACATGTGCAACTCACTCACATAACTCTGTGCTCACAAACCTTTAGTTCCCACTTTTTGGAGTTAGTTGAACTCTCTGGTACCACCATTATGGCTACGGTAGCAGTGGAGCGGGCGTATCCACTTCTTAGGAGGGTATACACACTACCAGGCCTAGACCCTTCGTACGCATCTGTACACATCCTAGGTGCACTCTAGAGTCACTGCGCACTAATTTGCTGGACATCCCACTAGTATTTTTGGTCAAGTGTGCATTTTTCAGGGATTGTCCTCCAGACTGCAGTGTAAGACATCCCACAGGCCCCTCAAACCCTCACTCCTCGCCAGAGTCACCGTACTGCCATCGACGTGACGATTGGCCCAGTACTGCATGACTCGTCACGAATTTATTTCTATGCACATGTAATTTATTTCAACCCGAGCCTCCAGCTCTTAGGACCAACCCCTTCCGATATAAATATCCTGAGCCTCCAGCTCGCGGGACTAACCTATCCTTATATAAATCTCCCAAGCATCCAGCTCGCAGGACTATCCCGTCCTGATATAAAATACCCAAGCTTCCAGCTCATAGGACAAACCAATTCTTATATACAACTCCTGAGCCTCCAGCTCGCAGGACTAACCCGTCCTGATATACAAATCCCGAGCCTCTAGCTCACAAGACTAATCTGTCATGTATCCCTCCAACCCTATACAGGTGAGATTGTTATATTGTTCCCTTAACTTATTATACTACTTTTGTCTACTTTTAGTTATATATAATTATTTAGGGTAAATCTTGGACTTCCCGAGGTCAACCCGATAAAGGGCTCGTAGCTGTACTAGGGAATACGATGGGCTGAAGCCC
This sequence comes from Platanthera zijinensis, assembly GCA_039513925.1. Classification (NCBI taxonomy): domain Eukaryota; kingdom Viridiplantae; phylum Streptophyta; class Magnoliopsida; order Asparagales; family Orchidaceae; genus Platanthera; species Platanthera zijinensis. The sequence continues at coordinate 74,843,503 of CM077091.1, forward strand.
AAATCCCCCTTTCTAGGTTAATTACTTTTATTAGTGTCTACCTCTTATTAACACCCCACTCTCGATGTTGTTCTTTGAGTAAAACTAATGACTTAATGTACTTTTAGGAGAATGATGATCTTTTGTCGAGCAATTCTATTATGAACTTGCACACTAGCATTTGATAATAATTAGTAACATAACTTAAGATTCTGACCAGGGTTTCAAAACTTTCCAACATATCTCTAAATTCAATTATGTTCCATTACCCTGAATGTCCTACCTAGCCCACCCTTATATATCCGTTGCATAGATGGTGCAAACTCGAAGACCCTTAAGTGTGGTGCAAACCTATGTGTTGACCTTCATGAACCAAGAACACTTCTAATGATGCACTAAGACCTTATTCATGACTTTAGGTGGCGGGGTAACATTTCATATGTTTTGAATGACCTGACACTATATGTCACTTTTTACAAAATGCAACCCCAGGTCCATCCTTTGCCCATATGAGGTGACTTTCGATTCCATGGTCCAAAGGCCTCCAAATTTTTATCATGGGTTAATCATATGGTAAATAATGATAAATCAGAAATAAATAATTTTTCTAATTATTTTGGTCCATAATTAAATTTTTTTAATTATGTGACCTAAGTCACATTGAACAAGAACTATCAAAACCAGAGGTCCACAAGGTCTAATTAATTTATCAGGTGTTCATCCTTGTATAAAAGATCAGTGTACAAAATAGCCTAATTTTACAGAATGATTTGACCCATGTTTTCTATTTATGAATATTAATACCATACTGTCCATTTTCAAAGGAAGTACCAAACATAATGCACCAATAATTCAGAGAAAATTCTTAGATGATAGTGTTGTCATGGTAGTGGACTAAACAAATTTTCATAATTTTCCATTGGGGATTGACTTATGATTTTCATAATCTAAATATTCACAAAAATGTCACTACTCATATAAACAATATTTATATCCATCCGAAAGTGTTAAGAAAATATACAGAGGTCTATAGTACTGAAGTAAAGCTTTAGTAATTATTTCATATTTTTCCAAGTCTTATAATTTACATTTCTAACCAACAACATTTAAGGGCATAAAAGTAATTAGTACTAATCTCCACATGAAATAAATTCCAAATATCCTCATAAATTTTCAAGAGAAATAAAATATTATTTTAGGGCTTGTGTCAATTATTTAGAATTTTCCAAATTAATATGCCCTAATTCCCTATCATGAGATACAAGTGTGCTAAATTTGAAATAAATTTAAACTATAGGATTTTTTATTTCAAAAATCCTAATTTCTCCATGGAAGGTGTATTTTATCTCCATAAACTCCTAGCCAAAATTTCATTGACATGAAAGGAGTCAAATGGGCTTAATTTCCCATTTTTGCCATTTTTGCTAAAGGAACACCAAATGCACATATACTTTCAACTAGCATTTTTGATCCTCCAACATACAAAGGTACAAATGATCCTAAACATTTACCAGGGTCCTAAAATGACATCTTAGTAATGCCACAAAAATTTGGGTGTTTGGAGTTGTAAAACTCCCTAATTTACATTAATTAGATAAATCAAATAATGGATCAAACTATATGGAAATGTTCTCCAAAAATTCTGATTTTTGGGCACAAGCTAGGACTAGTATATACACATGCATGGTATAAATTTTATTACATTTGGAGTTGTAATCTATCATATATACCTATTTTAATTTATGACCTAGGCTAGGAGCAGTGCTAGGAAAATAGACCTACAAGGAAATACATTACTCCAAATGACTTCATTAAGGTTCCAAATTAAAGGTAATCATAATGGCTACATTATAAATGTTTGGCATGTTTTCTGAATCTGTAACTAAAGGGCCTAAATTTAGCTCGTAAAGTACTGTAATAAGTGTGATGGAGTACTAAAGTTTCATATTTATATAGAGCACAAATCTTAAAGGAATAACGGATGTCATCTATTCATATTCCTCCTCCAGCTAAGGGCTGAGATTGCCCCAACATGGAGCCTCTTCAAACCTCATTTACCAGCCACCCCTTGCCTTCACGACGGGCTACCACCACCACACCCTCCATTGAGGTGGTTGCCATCGTTTGGCGGCAAAATGGTAGCCGAAAACTGACTCTTTAGCGATCTCGAGCAAGCTCAAAAGCTTGCGATTTTCTCCCACACCTCACATGGATCCAAGCTCAATTGAGCTCGAAATCTCTCTTAATGTATTTAGGAAGCTAGCACAGAGGGAGATGAGGAGAACCGAACCTTGATTGGGGACCGATGGCAATCTATACTATCAACATATTAATCATAAGAATAGAATTTTACTTAACTTGTAAAAATGCCCATACAAATTTATAAGTTAAGGATATGATATATAAAAGTAACTCATCATATAAAAGTTCTCATACAATTTTATATGATGAGGATCTTATATAGGGAATGAATGCAGTATGATGAATCACCCATGCACACACACACACTTGTTATGTCATCATAGACCTTTAGTTCCTACTTTTCAAGCAGGTATCAAACCTCTCAGGCGTCATCCGTCATGGCCAAATGGTGATAGTAGAGCGAGCATCTCCACTACTAGGCGGGTATCCACACTACCAAGCATAGGCCTCCGTACACCTTAACGCTAAGAACACAAAAGTGAAGCCCCTACGTACTACGACTCAGAAGGGGTCTTGGGTAGATATGCACTAAGAGCCCAGCCCAATTGGCCCATAACTGGCACAGAAGGAGTCTTCAGGAGCATATCACGAAAGAATCAAGCCCAACCGTCCACTGGCATAGAAGGAGCCTTCGCGGTTTTTAATGCCCGTGATATTTTTTGATGTTTATTTTAATTCCTTTAGTTGCATATTTTTGACTTTAGGGAGTTACGCTGACGCATAGTTGATGGGTAACGTTGCTGGAGCGTGACTTTGGCTCATTTGGTATCCGATGTTTTGACTTAGAATATTAGCATGGCTAATTTCTAGTGTGTTTTTGAAAATTTCCCTTGCGAACCGTTTTATTTGGGACTCGGTGGAGCTTTTCTAGGGAAATTGGTGTTTTGACTCCGGGAATTTTTACTCGAGTTTTGTTTGTCGGATTCTAATTTCGACATCGCCGTTGGATTTGTAGCATCAATATTTAGCTTCGGTGCGAATTTCGTGGAAATCCGAGTTGATTCAAGTTTTTGGTCGTTTGGACGTTTAGTAAATAGTATTATATATAAATACTTATGTGTGCATTATAGCAGAACCCTATTCATCGTCTTATTCCCAAGCCATTAGACCGAATCGCGGAAGAGATAAAACGATGGACATCTCTAAGCTTTTGGTCGTCGATTGTAGGAGTTCCAATGCACAAAATTGTCGTCGGAGGGTAAATTCGGAAAGCTCTCGCCGTGATCTATGTGTGCAGGGTGAGTTTTTCCCATTTCTTAGATTTTTGGGTGTTAGGTTATTCGTTTTTGACCCTCATTTACCCCCGAAAAGTTTCAAGAAGTGTAGCCAAGGTGTTCATGCTGCCGAATCCTTGAAGAGGAGCGCTTGTGTGGCTGGATTTCGGGAGATTTGGGGCAAGTGGGGATTCCTTCACATTACTAAGTTTCTTTGTATTCTCTATTTTTTTCTTCCCTCCTTAGAAGGTAGGAGTAGTGTAGGGTTCGGCTAGGTCAAAATCTTCTCGGTAGTGTAGGAGACCGACTGGTCTGTTTTTGCCGAGTATGAGTTTTGCACTGAGTTAAATTCATCGTATATGTAGGAGTGAGTCTGAGTAAAATTCATCGGATAAGTGTTAAGTCAGGTTAAGTTAAATTCGGTGAGTATCAGTTGAATGAAGTCAAATTCATCGAGTATTCTTAACGAATTCGTCAATTGCTGACTTGGTATTGTGTGAAACTAGTTTGGAGTCAAATTCGTCGAGTGATTGGGCTTTGGCGTCAAGTGTGTCGAGTATATATGAGAAGCCAAGTTTTTTTCATCGAGTGAATAGCCTTTGGCGTCGAGAGCATCAAGTGATAAGTCATGGTGTTGAGTGAAGCAATATTCGTTGAGTTTAAGTCTTGGCATTGAGTGTAACTGTTATGGTGTTGAGTGCGTTGAGTGAACTCAGCCTTGGCATTTAGTGGAGTAAAATCCGCTGAGTTAAGTTCAGGCGTTGAGTGTAACTGCTATGGCATCGAGTGCGTTGAGTGAACTCAGCCTTAGTGTTGAGTGGAGTAGAATCCGCTGAGTTAAGTCCAGGCATTGAGTGTAACTACTATGGCATCGAGTGCGTTGAGTGAACTCAGTCTTGGCGTTGAGTGAAGTAATATCCATAGAGTTAAGTCCAGGTGTTGAGTGAGACTGCCTTGGAATTGAGAGCGTGGAGTGAACTCCAAATTCGTCGAGTATACTCAATGAATTTTTTGTGGACTTGGGTAATGTTAGCCAATTCGTCGAGTATCGATAAGATAGTCAAATTTTGCTAAGTAGAAATCATCGAGTGTTTCCTGTATTCGTCGAGTATACATGATAAATCAATGTGGACTTAGTATTTTTTCGCTGAATTGAGTCAATACGTCGAGTATTGGCCTTAGGATATTTTTCGGGATTTTCTTCCTTTTCGGTCATTGGAGAAATCTTGTGTTTTGCTTAGGGTTTTGTTTGTGTTTTGCTTAGGGTTTTGTTTGTGTTTATGATGTTTAGGTGTGGCTCATGGTTTGCAGTGGATACAACACCAACAACCTAAAGCCATCTTGTGAATCATTACTCTTGGTGGGTTTTTTCTTATGGACTATTTGGGTATGTTGGTGTTAGTGGAATGTACCACCACCACAGTAACCTGTTTTGTGAATCATTGCACCTGATGGGTTTACCCGGTGTGGGTTTGTGACTGAGTGTGTAAGGGTAGGTTCCCACCACCGTAGGTGCTGGTTATTCCCTAGTTTTTGGTGTGTCGAGACATAAGACCACCTTTCCTTTGTCCCTTGTGAAGTTTTTACTGTTGGTGTGTAGGGAAGGTTCCCACCACCGCAAGTGCCGAGTTTTGTCGGTGTTTATGCTCACTCAATGATTAGCTGACCAATCTCTTATATATATACACTTACTTATATATACGTTTTATCAAGCTTAGATCTTTATCGTACTTGGTGCAGCTTGGGATATCTAACCCTTGTGAGTTCTTTCTTACTTATTACCTTGTCGTTGAGTGTTGTTGTTTTCATTTCAATTATCCTATCTTGGGTTGGTAACCCCTTGACTCCTTTGATGTTTTTTATTGCCACTTGTTTATTCTTGCTGAGGTATTCTTTTCTTTGAATGCCTTAGGTTTGGAGCAGTAGTCAGTTGAGCGGCTAGAGTTGGTTGTGTCTAGTGTTCTATAGCTATTGCAGTTGTCTTTCCCTCACCGTTGTGAGGTAGTTTTATAATTTTGTTTTTAGTTCAGACATACATGCCTTTTTGGTGGGTTCGAGTCAGATTGTTGACGCCCACTGGTGATTTTGTAGAATGTTAAGTACTTGCTAGCTGCTGAGTAATTTTTTAGATGAATTGGTTGTTTTACTTGCTCTCTGGGAGGGTTTTATATTAGGATTGCATGTTAGCTATTTTTAAGTATAAAAACATCATTTTGACTATTTTATGCATAACCTCTTTTAAATCCAAAGTCATTATATTTTAACGAACGTAAAAGCTCTTTCTATACTTATATTAAATCTAAAGGTATGCATATCATGAGTTGTCCTATTTGAATGTTTATGCTCATGTAGGATGTTAATAAATATAAACAAAGTATTTTCCACAGCGTTTATTCATGCTTTCACTTGTGGACTAGGTTATCCATTGAGCCGAGGGATACAGACATCAAAACTTAACTCAAATTGCAGTTTCTTCATAACAACTTGAGAATTTCATACGAAGTGTTAGGTTCGAGTTCTTGACTGAGCGCCTGTAGTTATCCGCTTCACGGCGTGGCATCACGATGCGTGTTTTCTCTTACTCTGATATATCGTTTAAATGCAGAGAAAATACGGGTTGTGTTTGGAGTAAGCACCGAAGGACCAAGCCCAATCGCCCAAGGTCTAACTGTCAGCTCCCATCAGTGTGACGACTAGCTAGCTCGTAGACCTGCCACCAAGTTCTCTTCACAGGATCATATACTATGTGTCAACACACACCCAACACATGCAATTCATATTTGTCATGCTATCATGCATCCAAGGGCTCCAACCTTGTCCCTTCATATTATAACCAACACCATTCTCCAAAGCACACAAGGGGCCACATTTTACATAGGTGACAGTTCACCTTAATCACTACACCAGTCCCTCACTTCTACCCGTAGGGAGTTAACATAACTCTAAGCAGTGGACTTCAACAGTCATCCCTTCAATACCTGAGATCAAGGTTCAACTCATCATATGGCCATGGGTGTAAACCTTATCCAACCCTTTTCTAGAATTAAATTATATACATATATATATATTATATTATTTCAATCATCTCTACCGAACCTCGATTCATAAACCTCCAAATCATCTCAACAAGTACTTCTCCTAAGCTTATTAATCATGCAAGGGGTGATCAAATTATCTTCAATTATTTACCATATGATCACCCGAGTAATTAATTCGTAGAATAAGGAAATCATCAATTATTAATACATCACGACTACGAGCCACAGTTTATTAAAACTAGATTTCAAGAAGCTACAATCCACTAATAATTACGAGCAACCCCAAATCGGAAGATTATTTTCACGGGCTACAACTTGCGTGTTGAGCCTGGGGTCCAAATCCAACTCCTTCATACAAAAAATCGGGTTTCAACCCAGCTGTGTAAACTTAGACAGAGCGCAACCTGCACATATATTATTACTGTGCAACAAATTCGACATGAAATTCCCGAAGATACAGAACTCCTCCAAAAATGTGTAACTATCCATTAGAAAGTTCTTTTCGAGGGCTACTACTTTCATGTTGAGCCCAAGACTTGGATAAATCCGTAACATAACAAAAATTGGTCTTGAAGTCTGCTGCGCACAGAAAATAGATTTCTATACAGCACTTTTGCTCGCATCATAAAGACGGACGAACGATATCGGTTTATCTTTTTCCTACAGCCATCATACAAATCACAACCAACATCTCCATCCCCTTTCTCCCTCATTAGACCATGGTTCTTCTCGAGACCAAGTCTATCATCTTCGGAATGAAGAGAGGAGATGATTGAAGATATTCATACGGCGATCGGCGCCCTAGAACAAAGTTCAAGCATGGTTCCTTCCTAGAAAATCTACATTAAACTTCATAACCAAACTCTCTTGATTGATGTCTCTCCTACACTTTGGATCTAAAGATCTAGCACCAAGGGAGAGGATAGGAAGCTCACTTGGTTTCCGGCCATAGATCGTGTCATTCTCCTTGGCGGCAAAGTCGTATTACCGGTGGTATCGTACTCGGTCCGTCGTTCTTCGGGAAGAAAGTTCTGTCGGCTTAAAAGAACGATGATTGTGGCTAGGTTTCGGATGATCAATTATAAATGAAAGACTTAGGGTTAAAGATCAATTTGCCACGTGTCACTTCCCCCTTTGTACCGCACCTTATAAGATAAAATAATCATACTGTACAAGTCAAAAAAATTAGGCCAAAACCAGACAGGACAAATAGAAACGCTATGTACATTCGTCTTATATACTCGACGAATCATCGGAATCACTCGACTGATCGTCGAGTGCGTTCAATCTGTTACGTTAGTTATTTCGACGAATAGATGAGTCCACTCGACGAACATTTCGAAGGATTTTCACAAGTCCACTCGACGAATTCATGTGTCTTCTCGATTCCTTTCGACAAATCATCCTGATGGATTCCAAGTCCACTCGACTTCAGTCTAAGAATCCATCGAGTCCACTTGACAAATTCACGAGTCCTTTCGATGAATCGTCTCGATAGATTTCACAAGACCACTCGAGTACTCTCTACGAATTCATCGAGTCTTCTCAAGTTTACTTGATGAATTCGTCGAGTCCTCTTAAGTAATCTTAGTGAATGCGCTAATATTCTCGGTTATTACTTGAGTCATCTCGACGAATTCCCTCCAGGTATGTTTTAACAACCATCTCAAGTCTCCATAGTGACCCCACAACACCCATGAGGGGTCTAGCTTGAAATGGGACATTACAAATCCTATAAACAAACAAAAGATTTCATCCTCGAAATCGTGCTAAGTCTACAGGAAGCAAAGTATGAAGAATATAAGGTACATGTTTAAATTTACCTTGGGAGATAAACTCTGGGTAGCGTTGTGGTATGAGGTCCATTGGCTCCCAAGTGTACTCCTCTTTTCCATAGTTGGACAACAGGACCTTTATGAGTGGAACACTTTTTCTCCTCATCCTTCGTACTTCAGAATCAACTATCCACACAGGTTCTAGTCGAACAGATCTATCAGATGCCACAGGGCCAGATGTAGCGGTGACAGACTGCTCAGGCCGAAGTAGTGCTTTCTTAAGGGATGACACACGAAAGACATCATGCAAGTTCTCCAACTCCTGCGGAATCTCCAACCTATAAGCTAATGGACAAATCTTCTTCAACATGTTATAATGCCTCATGTTGAGATTCTTCCTTCCACGAACACGTGTTACTCCATGCATTGGCCTTATCTTCAGAAACACCTTGTCACCCACTTGGAATTCCACTATCCTGTGCTTCGCATCATAATACTTCACTTGCCGGCTCTGAGCCTCTAGCATGTGATCTCGGAACAATCTAATCATAGCATTGGTTTCATCGATGTACTCCACTCCCAACGCCCTGGGATCCTCATCCTAAACCCATGATAAAGGATTTATGCACCTCCTACCATATAATGCTTCATAAGGTGTCATTCCGATACTTATCTAGCGGCTAATATTATATGAAAATTCTACCAACGGTAAAATTCTTTCCCACGGCTCTCCCTTATCCAGAACACATAACCTCAACAAGTCCTCCATTGTTCTGATTGTTCTCTCAAACTGGTCGTCAGTCTGAGGGTGAAAAGTCATGCTAAATTTAAGGACAGAACCCAAATAAACTTGAACTGCCTTCCATTCCTTGGAGGTGAAACGACCATCACAGTTCGAGACTATCGTCTTAGGCACCCAATAGTACCGAACGAACTGTTCCACAAAGAGATGCACTAACACATCAACATGCGCCTCCTTCTTCATCAGGATAAACTGGCAACCATTGTCAAGCGATCCATAATCACTCAAATCGAGTCATTCTCCGAGCGAGATCGGGGAAGAACGTGAACAAATTCCTTTGATATATCCTCAAACTTTAATTCTAAGATGGGCAATGATTGTAATAATCCACCAGGGCTCTTACATTCCACCTTTACCTTCTGACAAGCCTCGCAGTGTGTAACATAATATATGACATCTCTTTTCATCCCTGGCCAAAGCATGGTCCTCCGCAAGTTGGTGTACATTTTGGAAATTCCAGGATTCACTGAATATATGGTGCAATGAGCTTCTCTCAAGATGTCTTCCCGTATTTTACAACCTGCGAGAATGTAAAGTCTGTCATGGAAATGAATGAGACCTTCCTTTAGTGTATATCCTTCTGCCGATCCTCCCATAATTGCTTGAAACACTGGGGTCAAAGCAACATTAATCCCTTGCTCTGCCCTAATCCGACCTCGAATGACACAAACTGAAAGATTTGGTTTAAAGATCCTAAACACCTAGAGGGGGGTGAATAGGTTCAAATCCAATTTTAACTTAGGCAATTAAAAGGTTAATCTCAGTATAGCTAATTAAGCTACAAATATCACAACACAGGATAAAACATGCATAGAAAAACACATCACAACACACAGTATTTTATAGTGGTTCCCCAATTCGCTGGGACGTCCACTCTCCCCCTTTACTTTTTCAGCTGAGAGCTAGATTCGGCCAAACTTCCTTCCACTAACTCAGATCCTCAGATCTTACACTTAAAACCCAACTGGTTCCTACAGCTCTGACTTCTTCAAGTCCTAAAACTCAGATTCTTCCCAAGAATCCTATCTCAGGAAAATAGCCCTACCTCAGCCCTTATCACCAGGCCTACAACTCAGATCACAAAGATCCTACCTCTAGCACTTGGCCCTACCTCAGTCTTTATAAATTTAGGCTTACAACTCAGATAGATAGCTCTCCTACACTCAGATCTATAAAAGATCTTACAGAAAAATTAATTATTAAGATGATAAATCCTTAACCCAGGTAGAGAGAGAAAGGGGTGAAGGCTTCTTGATCAGATCTTGATTGATCTTACTTCTTAAGATCCAACCTGTCTTAGCTTCTTCAAAGCTTCTTGAATCTGAACAAAGTAAGGTTGATCTTTTTATGAAGTTGGAGATGATCCTCAATCCAGCTTCCTTCTTTTATTCAGAATTAGATCTGAATTCTTCTTACAGACTTGTTCAGGATTTGCCTTCTCTAGATGACTTGTAGTTTTCAACTATTAGAAAATTGTCAAGTCCATCCTTCTTTTTTATCTCTCTCTTTTTACGATAGAACATATCTTTATATAGATCCCATCTGAGGTTACCGGTTGATCTGGTTCATAACCGTCTTCTAACAGCTCTGACAGGTGTGATAACTTTATTAGTTATGACAGTTGTTAAGTCATCAGTCTTGACACATGATACCTCATTGTACTCTATCTCAGTAGAAAAGCGTTGATACAATACTTCATATGTGTCGACACAAATAGACCATATGTCGACACAATTCTTGATGATGTTGACACAGCTCACACAATGTCGACACAGTCCTTCTTTATCTTCATGACACAGCTTCTGTAGAATGTGTTGACACAAGTCCTGTGTGTCGACACAATAGCTTCTAGTCTCGACATAGTTGGTGTTGACAGAATTATTGTGTGTGTCGACACAAGTCCTGTGTGTCGACACAATTGCTGCCGACAGAATTTCTGTGTGTCGACACAAGTCCTATGTGTCGACACAATCTGGCTTCTGGTGTCGACACATTTCCTTCAAAGGTGTCGACACTTGTACTTAGAATATTTTTCTGCATTTATTTAACCTGCACATTGAAACTGTTGGAGCCAGTTGTAACACCCCTATCCGTCACATAGCATATAGCAGTAGGTCCGGTCGGGGCCCGACGCCATATACCACGGACAGACCGGTGGGTTACTCATTGAAACCAACCAACCAATCACAACGACCTACACAGAGCATCTAGCGGAAGCAGTTTATTAAGTTGCAAAGAATAAAGAACCTAGCAAAGCATGAATGTCAACTACTCAACTCAACAGGAATGTATAATACACGAGTACTGGCCTTATGGCCTTACAATAGTTTTCTCAAATATAAGTGTCTTCCAAACCTCGGCACGCAGGTCGGTCATACATGAGAATATAAGAAAACACTCAAAATTAGGTCTTCGAGGGCCGGCTCAGCAACTTGGGCTTTAGCCCTCTATTTACCGCTCGCCTCCGCAGTACATGAAAGCAACAATCCATCGCACGGTGGCAAATAAAAGCAACGGTCAGCTATGCTGACCAAATTATAACGACCCCGCCTCCAACATGGGGCGGCGATGCTCTTTCCCTGCATTTTGTTAGCATAATCAAGCAGTATAGTGTAAACACACTTTATCACAGGTGCAGGCACGCACGACCATACACTCCGTGCACTCAGGGCACATTCACGGCGAACCGGCCAACGTCACGTCAATTTAAGCCATGGACGATTCCGTCTCACCACCGTCCCTTGGACGGCCAACCTTATGAGCATTTTGTCTTCCTGGATCGGGTCACGTCAATTTAAGCCATAGACCGTCGGAGACACTCATCTATGCCAACGATCCCAACGAACGACATAGAATAGGTACGGTTCTGCCTGACCCGTTGCTCACACCACAACATCAATTTAAGCCATATGCGTGGGTCAAGACTCCTCGAGTCCCGTTTCTATCACACAGTTCACATAACCTGATTATGTTCAAGTTGGCTCCATGGCAACCATGTTGGCAGAATCACGCATCTGCCCAGTTTTCTGGGTGAACCTTGGAGTTAGTCTACAAGGCTCCCTGTTGCAATCTACCCCGAGAAAACCTGAAATACAAACATTCGCACGGAGTCTTCTCCGGCAATATATGCAATGCAACATCACAGATCCAGACAGACTAGTTCGGGTAGGCTTCACACATCATTCCTATATCCGTTCTCAAATACGAACTCTACATAAGGGGGACTTTACATATCTACCCCAAGGAACGCCACAAACTCACCGCATACTCGCGAGAGAGGGCTTCCTATGCAAAGGAAAAGAGGACTTCACATGTCCTAGGATGAGAATCGTTACCCTTGCGTTTTTCCTTGGCGCCATGAAAATCTATGCGGATGAAAAGCACTGTAATCTCCTTGCCTCCGCAGATCCGAAGTTGGCTCGCGATTTGGAGCTCCGAAACTCCGTCTGTCACCGGAACTAGCCTTCCTTCTTCCTCCTTGCTCTCTCCTCTCTCTAGATCTTAGAAAGAGAGTGAATCCAAGATTATGAGGAATTTACACCCCTGAACCGGCCTTAACCCTAAGGTGGGAAGAGCCTGAACCATCAGATCCAAAAACAAGGAAACGAACGGCTGAGATTCAGCCCGAATTTCCAAAACCTGGGACGAACACGGGTCCCGACACACCAGTGATCAGGGACGTGTCACCCATTTGCCGTCGAAACCATCGCATCCCGAAAATAACATGGGCACCCGACACGCCGTTGTCAGGCTTGACACGCCCATGTCAGCCAGTACACGCCTGTGTTTCTGGGTGTGTTCCCTCAACGACACAGGTCCAAAACAACCCGAGCACAACACGGCCATGTGACACGCCCGTGTCACATGCCGTGTGCTAGACACACCCTGGGACACGCCTGTGTCCCAGGCCTCTAACTGCCTTAGCACAAACTGCCATATGAACCGAGGATGACACGGGTATTCGACACGCCCGTGTCGAATTTCACACGCCCGTGTCGGACCCGAACATGCCTGGGATCAGGCCATGCGTCCCTCACACAATGATCGTTGAGTGTAAGGCTCTGAGTGACTGACACACCCTGGGACACGCCCGTGTCTCAGGCCGTGTTCACCCCCCGAATGATCGTTGACTCCAAAATCATCGACCACGCTACCAACGCCAAACCCGAGCACGACACGCCCTGGGACACGCCCGTGTCCCGGGCCGTGTCACCTCTACCAAAACCCAGATTTGGCTCAAAACGCCACCCGTCACCCTTTTGAGTTTCGAGGCGTTAAAACTCTCTCCCTCTTAAAAGAATTTTGTCCAGAAAATTTCCAAAGGAAAGATAAACAAAACCAAAAGCATTACCTGAGTTAAATAACTCTGGGTACTCCTCAAGAATGGTCTGCTCCCGTTCCAAAGAGAGCTCCTCACGACCGCAATTATCCCAACGGACCTTGACCATCCTAATCTCCTTGTTACGGAGTCGCTTAACCTCAAAGTCTTCAATACGAACGGGCTTGGCCTTAGTCGTCAACCCTTCGTCCATCGGAACTTGATCAATTGCGATCACCTACGAAGGCTCTTGCACCGCCTTCTGCAACACTGAAATGTGGAATACATCGTGTAGACCACTCAACTCCACTTAAAGCCACAGACGATAAACCGCTTCTCCGATCCGCTCCAGAATCTCAAATGGTCAAGGGTATCTCGGGCTCAGCTTCTTCAAGCGTCATACCCGTGACACACCCTTGAACAACTTTATCTTCAAATACACCCAATCGCCAACCGTGAACTCCACGTTCCGATGCTTCCCGCCGCAGGGGGTTAAGCCCCATACAAGCGGGAAGAGAAGGGGCAGGCCCTTTGTATTTTGTATCCCGAACGCCACCCTACTTCCCCAGTAGCCGCTTGCTTCAGCGGCGGCCCCCTAGCGGGAGGTCGGAACATCACTCCTATCAACATCCCCCGCTTACTCACCATTACTGGGACTCTTGGCTGGCGTTCCCGAACCCCTTACAGGAATTCGGCGACGAAGTAGGGGAACTCAAGTTCTCGCGCGCCGTTCTCTCGCGTAAAACGAGAGAGGGTACGAAGAACGAGCCACTTTGCTCTCTCGAGGAGAGCAAAGCCCCTACTCCCCGTGACAATTGTAGTACTTAGCTTGTCTATCCTGAGCGATCAGCAAACGCTCTCGAATGATCCGCATCAAAGAAGTAGCTCTTTCCACCTCTTGCTTTTTGTACAACCTTGCCTCACCCGTTTCTAGCCACGACAATGGCGTGCGACACTTTCTACCATATAGGGCCTCGAAGGGCGCCATCTGTAAACTTGCTTGGTAGATATTGTTTTACGCAAATTCCACAAGATATAGGTGGTCTTCCCAATGCTTTCCGAAATCTAGAACGCACATGCAAAGCATGTCCTCCATAGTTCTGTTGACCCTCTCGGTCTGCCCATCCGTCTGCGGATGGAAGGCTGTGCTGAACTTCAATCTAGTCCCCAGCATCTGCTGCACCAACCTCTAATCATTGGACGTAAAACATTGATCTCAATCACTCCCGATGCTGTGGGGCACACCGTGCAGTCTGACTATATTATCCACATACAGCTTCGCCAGTTTCTCCACCGAATCATCCTTCCTATGCGGAATGAAGTGCGACACCTTTGTTAACCGATCCACGATCACCCAGATGGCGTCGTTTCCCTTCTGTGACCTTGGCAAGCCATGCATAAAGTCCATTGATATGTCGTCGAACTTCCATTCCGGAATAGGCAAGGATTTCAAGAATCCTCCTGGATTTTTGCACTCTGCCTTTACAAAGGAGCACGTCTAACATTTAGCTACGAATAGTGCCACATCCTTCTTGAGGCCTGACAACCAAAATTACTTCTTAAGGTCCCGGTACATCTTCGTGCTCCCTGGGTGGATTGAGTACTTGGTATGATGAGCCTCGCACATCAACTCCGCATGTAGATTTCCCACGTTTGGGACGCGCAAACGATTGCCCTTCCTTAGAAGTCCATCTTCAACTGAAAACTTGGAATTTGACCCATCCAATGCTGGATCCATGAGTTCCTTCATGCCAACATCCAACCCCATAGACTACCGAATCTGATCAGCCAGGTCATACTGAACTTCCGTCCAGTTCAACAATGCTTTGGCGTATGTCTGCTTTTCAACACAATAGATCTCTAACGCCTCCAGCTCCCAAATTAACCTCTCATCATGAACCAACAACCAGTTGGCTTGGGAGGAAGCCCTGCGACTCAACGCATCCGCAACTACATTTCCTTTCCCGGGTACATAATGAATCTTGAACGTATAGTCCCCCAAGAACTCCATCCATCTCCGCTGCCTCATGTTCAGATCCTTCAGATCCAACAGGTACTTCAAGCTCTTATGGTCTGTATAAATATCGACTTTACACCGTACAAATAGTTTCTCCGCAGCTTAAATGCAAATATCACGGTTGCCAACTCCAATTCATGGACCGTATAATTCCTTTCGTGCACTTTCAGCTGATGCGATCCATATGCAATAACACTCCCATACTGCAGCAGCATGCAACCCAAGCCACTGCCTGAGGCATCACTATAAATCTTGAAACCTTCGGTCCCACGCGGCGAACTTAGCACTGGCGTCGTGGTCAACCGACTCTTCAACTCCTCAAATGCTTGCGCACACTCCTGCGTCCATAAAAACTTCTGATCCTTCCTTGTCAACTTCATGAGAGGTAACGTTATCCACGAGAAGTTCTCTACGAAGCGCCTGTAATAGCCGGCAAGCCCCAGAAAACTCCGGACTTTCGCTACCGAAGACAATAAAAGCCACTCCCGTATCGCAACAATCTTCGATGGATCTACTGCTATTCCTTCACCGCTGACAATATGACCAAGGAATGCTACTGAGGATAACCAGAACTCGCATTTGGAGAATTTTGCGTAAAGTTCAATCCTCCTCAGCATCTCCAACACCAGATGCAAATGCTTGATGTGATCTTCCTTGCACTACGAGTACACCAATATGTCGTCAATGAAGACGATCACAAATTGTTCTAGGTATTCTCTGAACGTCCTGTTCATCAGATCCATGAACACCGATGGCGTATTAGTCAGCCCAAACGGCATGACCGTGAACTCGAAATGCCCATACCTCGTGCTGAATGCTGTCTTCGGGATATCACTCTCCCTTATCCTTAGCTGATAATACCCAGACTTCAGATCCAATTTTGAATACACTGAATACCCGACTAACTGATCAAAAAGATCATCAATCCTTGGGATCGGGTATTTATTCTTTTCCGTTAGCTTGTTCAACTCCATGTAGTCGATACACAGCCGCAAGCTCCCGTCCTTCTTCTTAACAAAGAGGACCGATGCGCTCCAAGGCAACGAGCTTGGACACACATACCCTTGCTCCATCAACTCTTCTAGTTGAATGTTAGAAGCGAACTAAAACAAGCCGGAAATGGTATAACTGAAATTTTATTATCAGAAAAAGGTATCTATTACAAAGGTATGGCCTCCCTTATATAGAATGGAGGAGAGAAGAGAGAATACAAATAAGAGATGTGGGACTAAAAACACGCGGACTGTACAAACACAAACCGCACAAGCCGCACGGTTAGACAGAAGGGCTAACTGCTCGGCCACTGCCAGAGAGAGAGACAAGCCTCCATGTGAGACCTTTAGACCGCCCGGTCTCCAAGTCGTCAGTGACAAACCGCTAGATCGCTTGGACCTCAGACCTCAACACAGCAACCAAACCGCTGAAGGCAAACCGCCAGACCGCTCGGTCAATAACTCGCAAAGCCAGACCGACAGACCGCCCGGTCTCCAACTTCAACACTCCCCCTCAAGATGGAGCATATATGTCGATCATGCCCAGCTTGTCACATATATGAAGAAATGAGGCGGATACTGGCTTGGTGAAGATGTCAGCCAGCTCTTTTTCAGACGTGACGAAGGGAGTGCAAATTTGTTCCTTCAGAATCTCTTCACGAATGAAATGACAGTCGACCTCAATATGCTTGGTTCTCTCATGGAAGACTGGGTTTTTGGAGATGTATATAGCAGTCTTGTTGTCACAGAACATAGGTAGAGGATGGTTGTAGACCTCTCCTAAATCCAACATGAGAGCCCGTAGCCATTTTAGCTCACAAGTGGTCGATGTCATACTCCGATACTCTGCTTCAGCACTGGACCTGGAGACAACAGACTGCTTCTTGCTCTTCCAGCTTACCAGATTGCCCCCAACAAAAGTACAGAAACCGGAGGTAGACTTGCGGTCCCCTTTGTCATCAGCGTAACTCGCATCTAAGTATGCTTCAACCCTCAGATGATCATTCTTCTGAAAGAGCAATCCTTTCCCAGGGGCTGCTTTGACGTACTCCAAGATCCGCAAGGCGGACTGAAGATGGCACTCCCTGGGAGCTTGCATGAATTGACTCACCTTGCCCACAGCATAGGAAATGTCGGGTCTAGTCACGGTGAGGTATATGAGCTTACCAACCAGACGCCTGTACCGCGAAGCATCTAAAAGAAGAGGCGAATCATCTGTCAAGGTTTTGTATTCTCCAACAGCCATGGGACATCGGGCAGGTTTGGCCCCAGTCAATCCTGCTTCTTTTAAAATATCAAGGGCATACTTACGCTGAGAGAGGACTAAAGAGTTGGGCTTCCAAGAGATTTCGATCCCCAAAAAGTACTTCGGAGAACCCATATCTTTCGTGACCAGATGTTGGCGAAGATGCCGTTTTGTCAAGGCTATTCCTTCCTGGTCATCGCCAGTGAGAAGAATATCATCAACATATACTGCAAGAACCACCAGTCCCGAAGAGGTTTTGCGAATAAATAGAGAGTGATCAGCAGCGCTGCGAGCAAAACCAACAGCCGCCACGATGCCGCTGAACTTGTCAAACCAAGCTCGAGGGCTCTGCTTGAGGCCATAGATTGCCTTCTGTAGCCGGCATACTCGTGTCTCCCCCTGAGCAACATACCCTGGAGGTTGCTCCATGTAGATGGCCTCCTGAAGATCACCATAAAGGAAGGCATTCTTGATATCCAGCTGGGAAAGTGGCCAGTCTTTGTTGACCTCCACAGAGAGAAGGACCCGTATAGTGCTGAGACGAGCCACGGGAGAGAAGGTGTCAAAGTAATCAACCCCATAGGTCTGAGTAAAGCCCTTAGACACCAGTCGAGCTTTATAACAGTCCACAGTGCCATATGGGCCAAATTTGACCACAAAGACCCAGCGAAAGCCAACAACATCTGTATCAAATGGAGGAGGGACAAGAGTCCAGGTACCCCGCTCTGTTAGGGTCGCCATTTCCTCATCCATGGCCATCTTCTAGTGAGGAATAGCAAGGGCCTCCTGGTAGGAACGAGGTGTGGTAGTGGCAGAGATAGCCAGCGCAAAGGCCCTGCGAGAAGAGGTAAGACGATCATATGAAACAACAGCAGCAAGGGGGTGTAGGGTACACGTCCGCACCCCTTTGCGAAGAGCTACAGGAAGATCCAGGTCGGCGGGCTCCTCGGCATCCAGAGCATCCGTGGTAGAGAGAGCTGGCCCGGAAGGAGAGAGCGACGGCAGCGGAGATGAGGGAGATAGAGGCGGAGAGAGAGGCAGAGGGAGAGGAGTGGGCGGAGACGGAGGAGGGGCGGATATCGCAGTAGGAGACAAGGGGACGAACGGAATAATAGGAGAATCAGAGGTGGGGGGAAGAGAAGAGGAGTCTTCCGAGAAGTAGGAGGCATTCTCGAAGAAGGTAACGTCAGCGGAGACGAACTGCTTACGAAGAATAGGGTCAAAGCAGCAGTAGCCTTTCTGAGTGGCGGAGTACCCCAGAAAGACACATTTGGTGGAGCGAGGGGAGAAATTATCACGGGTGGCAGATGGGGCATGCACAAAAGCAGTGCACCCAAAGATTCGGAGAGGGAGAGGAAAAGGCTCCTTGCTTGGATAAAGGATGGAAAAAGGGGTTTTTTCCTTGAGAACGGAGGAGGGAATGCGATTGATGAGATAGCAGGCAAGAAGAACCGCATAGCCCCAATATGAGCGAGGGACATTCATTTGAGTCATCAATGTGCGAGCGACATCGAGAAGGTGACGGTTTTTGCGTTCCGCCACCCCATTTTGTTGGGATGTATAGACACATCTTGTCTGATGAATAACGCCATGTTGCACACAGAAGGAGGAAAAAGCATGACTTAAGTACTCTTTTGCATTATCAGAGCGAAAGGTTTTAATACCAACACCAAACTGATTTTTGATTAAATGATAATAGGAGGTCCATACATTAAAAAGTTCAGAGCGATATCGTAAGAGATACACCCAAGTACATCTAGAAAAATCATCAATAAAGGTTATAAAAATAAGAACTACCCCGACCAATAGTAAGGGTAGGAGCAGGTCCCCAGATATCGGAGTGGACTAGATCAAACGGATGAGTAGAGCCCCGACCTTGCTTCGGCGGGAAGGAGGAACGGTGATGCTTGCCAAGTTGACATGCTTCGCAGTTGAGAGGAGTATTAGAGGGAGGGAGGTGGGGTAGAAGCTGATGTAGAAGCCGTGGTGGAGGATAACCGAGATGGAGATGCCACTGGAGAAGATCCGTACAAGAAGAAGAGAAGGCGGACAAAGCGGAAACGTTGTCGAGGAAGTAGAGGCCGCCGCTCTCAGTCCCAGTAGCAATCGTCCGCTGGGAGCTCAGATCCTGAAAAGAATAAGAAGATGAAGTAAACGTTACAGAACATTGAAGCTGCTTGCACAAAGAAGTAACCGATAATAGATTGCATGGAAACATGGGCACATAGAGAGTGTCCTCTAGCCGAAGGGACGGAGTAACATGAACCACTCCCGACCCATGAACCGGGGAGGGAGAACCGTCTGCAATGAGGACCGGGGGCAACCGATCATGCTGTTCGAGGAGAGAGAAGCACTGAGGATTGCCCGTCATATGATTAGTTGCACCGGAGTCGATAAGCCATTTACCTTGAGTGACCATATGGGCACTACCTGATGATGTGACCACGGAAGCAGACGGCTTGGAAAAGGAGGCAGAAGAGTCACCCGAGGGACGAAGATGGGGATGCTTTGTCCAGCAGCGGTCAAGAGTATGTCCGGTGTGGCCGTAGTGAGAGCAGAGGTAGCGGGAAGAAGGACGTCCGCCAGACTGATGACTGCGGCTACCAGAGCCACTCCGCTGAGTTTGATGAGCATAGTTATCCGGTGGAGAAGGAGCGGGCAGAAGCGGGCGCTGAAGGAGAGAGGTGACAGCGGTGATGCGAGCAGCGGTGGCATCTAAAGTAGGAGATTCCGCCTCACCCAGAATTTGTTGGCGGATCATGTCATAAGTGTCAGGAAGACGGAGCAGATAACACACAACCAGAAGCTTCTGGAAGTGCTTGTGTTGTTGAGCCAGATCCGCAGAAAAGGGGCGATTCTGAAGAATCTCAGCCCCAAGAGCTTGAACTTGTTGGTAGGCAGCAGCAGGAGACAAGGTAGGCCGGGAAAAGAGGTCCGCATACAACGTATAGATGCGGGACGTCTGAGCCCCTTTGGAGTACAGAGCAGCAAGATGAAGCCAAGCGGTCTTCACCGTCTCATCATGACGGATGACTGGAAGGCACTCATCATATAGACTGTTAGCAAGCCAAGTACGCACAAGCGCGTCACTCGCATCCCAGTCATCAAAGAGAGGTGAAGTGGTAGGAGGAGGGTCATCAACGAGATGGTGGTGTTTGCGTTGCGAGCGAAGGAGAAAGGTGAAAGAGACGCTCCAATCCGGGTAGTTGGAGCTGACAAGCTTGGAAACGGTGCCAAGGTTCCCGGAAGGAGTAGGAGGTAGAGGCAGAGCCGGATTGGCAACAGGGGTGGCGGCAGGAGTGGTGGCAGTGGAAGCATCAGAAAGAGCCATAAGAGCAAACAACAGGAAGCCGCGCGGTTAGAAAACAAGCCGTGCGGATAGGCAGAAGAAGAACTGCAGCGGTCAGGATGTCAAACACCAGCGGCCAGAAAGACCACGACCAAGCCGCAGTATCAAGCAGAAGGGTAGAAGTCGAGTGGCAAGCAGACAGTCCGCTCGAACAGAAGTATAAGAGAAGGCAAGGCACACGGCGATAGGTCGCGGCAAACAGGGCGACAGATCGCAGCGAACAAGGCAACTGGTCACGCACACTGAGGGCAACGACAAAGAGAGAAGGAGACCGCGCGGACAGGTCGCAAGCCGGAGAAGCAAGTCGCGCAGACAGAGAGGGATCACAGAATCAGGAGGAAAGGATCGATTCCTCTGATACCATGTTAGAAGCGAACTAAAACAAGTCGGAAATGGTATAATTGAAATTTTATTATCAGAAAAAGGTATCTATTACAAAGGTATGGCCTCCCTTATATAGAATGGAGGAGAGAAGAGAGAATACAAATAAGAGATGTGGGACTAAAAACACGCGGACTGTACAAACACAAACTGCACAAGCCGCGCGGTTAGACAGAAGGGCTAACCGCTCGGCCAC
This sequence comes from Platanthera zijinensis, assembly GCA_039513925.1. Classification (NCBI taxonomy): domain Eukaryota; kingdom Viridiplantae; phylum Streptophyta; class Magnoliopsida; order Asparagales; family Orchidaceae; genus Platanthera; species Platanthera zijinensis. The sequence continues at coordinate 74,865,012 of CM077091.1, forward strand.
TGCCAGAGAGAGACAAGCCGCCATGTGAGACCATTAGACCGCCCGGTCTCCAAGTCATCAGTGACAAACCGCTAGACCGCTTGGACCTCATACCTCAACACAGCAACCAACCGTTGAAGGCAAACCGCCAGACCGCTCGGTCAATAACCCGCAAAGCCAGACCGACAGACCGCCCTGTCTCCAACTTCAACATTGAACCTTTAACTCTGCCATCTCCTTAGGCGCCAACCTATAAGGAGAACGTGACACAAGTTTGGCACCTGGCACGAGCTCGATCCTGAAGTCGATCTCCCTCTGCGGTGGGGCTCCGAGAAGATTGTCTTGGAACACCTCGGGGTACTCACAAACCACTAGGATACTACCCAAAGTAAGCTTAGGCTTTATAGCCTCCACTAACGTGAAGAACAACTCTGCACCAGCACGAACTTCCTTGGCCACCTGAAGAGCAGACATAAACATCTTACTCGACCCCTTCAGTCTCGTAAACGTTGTCTCCTGCGCAACACCCAACTTGACCTCTTTATGGTTGCAATCTATAAAAGCCTTCTGCTCCAAAAGCCAATCCATACTGAAGATGACGTCGAACTCTACTAGCGGCAGCAACGACGCTAGCAAGTAAAACTCTTGGCTTCCAATATTAACCTTTACGACACATACTCTGTCCGCGCGCATCAAACACCCATTCGGTAGCAACACATCCAGTTTGTCCTTCGCCATCGAAGAAGGGACTCTAATGCGCATTATGAAACTTTCGGACAAAAAGGAGTGTGAAGCTCCCGTATTGAAAAGTACTCGTGTCGTACTATCGCCAATCAGAACAAAGCATATACAAACAGTATTAGGCTAACAAGCACTAGGTAACAGTATTTAAAGCTAACTTGCTATAAATTAAACCGTACCAGTCACCACGTCTACCTATTTAATGGCCTCTTGCTGGCCCACATTATAAACTCTTGGTTCAGTCGGAGCATAGTGAGACGCGATTGACTCCACTGCCTTGCCCTTTTCTTCATAAGTTGCTCCTTGCTTTCTCTTGGACTTCGGACATCCGCTCCAACAATCACGGGCAAAATTCCCCGTCTTTCCACAAGTGAAACAAGAACCCATGGTTCGTTTGGTTGCCCCTGAGGCACCGGTAGAAGGGGCAGGACCCGACTTCCTAGCCTTCTTGTGGAATCTGCGATATCCAGACTTCGAAGTAGTCTGCACTTTAAACTCCGATTTCCTGCCTCTGGAGTCCTTTTTCTCCTGAACATTCCTCATGTCCTTTTCCAAGGACCGGGCCGAATTGACCAAGGTCATGAAACCCTCCGCCAAAGGCCCCAAAAGTAGCAATCTTAGGTCATCTCTCAAACCTTCGTAGAATCGGTTCGTCTTGCGCTCCTCATCAGCAAAAGTAGCGATTGGGTACCGTCCTAAACGAGTAAACTCGTGGAGATACTCGTCCACGGTACTGACTCCTTGAACAAACTTCTGGAAGTCATTCTCCAAAGCAACCCTCTGGGCTGAGGGGAGGTATCGAGCCAAGAACAACCTTGAAAACTCCTCCATTGAGATATCCGCCAACTGCCTTCCCCTCAGATGGTATAGCTCCAAGCCTTCCCACCATAGCCTTGCGTCACCGTCCAGCAAGAACGTCGCAATAGTGGTCTTCTGCCACTCCTCAATCTCAGTTGATGTCATCACTCTATTAACTCTAGAGAACCAATCCTCCGCTTGAGTTGGGGTTCCCGTCCTCGAGAACACAGGAGGATTGAAGCCCATCACGTGCTTCAGCTGCTTTTCCGTAGCTCTCCTCGTCAACACCGGCTCCACGACGACCTGTTCCACCCTCCTTGGCTCTGCCTCTTAGAGTGGTACTTACTCCACAGCAGGAGTGGGTTACTACACTTACCTTGCAGGCTGCGCGTTGATAATCGCAAACACAACCTACGCTACCAATCGAATGGTCTCGATTGAAGGAGGTGTTGCAGGCACATCATTTGGTGCGCTGCTCGCCTCAGAAGCTGGCAGTTCCGACGGCCCAACACCACTCCTGGTCACCTATAATCGTGCAAAACACCGATAAGCAACCACACAACATTGCAAAAAGCAATTATAGGAACACGCAGTTTCTCCAAACATATGTAATTTCATTTTTAAGTGGACATTTGTGGGTTCTTTTCATGTTATAACGATGACACACACACATGTGCTCACCACCCCTTAAAGTGAATTTGTCCAAGAATTCATTTAAGCTTGACCAAAACTTGTAGTCTGATACCAAATTATAACACCCCTATCTGTCACATAGCATATAGCAGTAGGTCCGGCCGGGTCCTGACGCCATATACCACGGACAGACCGGTGGGTTACTTATTAAAACCAACCAACCAAACACAACGTCCTACACAGAGCATTTAGCAGAAGCAGTTTATTAAGTTTCAAAGAATAAAGAACCCAACAAAGCATGAAAGTCCACTACTCAACCGAACAGGAATGTACAATACACGAGTACTGGCCTTATGGCCTTACAATAGTTTGCTCAAATATAAGTGTCTTCCAAACCTCGGCACGCAGGCTGGTCATACATGAGAATATAAGAAAAACACTCAAAATTAGGCCTTCGAGGGCCGGCTCAGCAACTTGGGCTTTAGCCCTCTATTTACCGCTCAGCTCCGCAGCACCTGCAAGCAACAGTCCACCGTACGATGGCAAATAAAATCCACAGTCAGCTATTTTGACCAAATTATAATGACCCCACCCCGAACTCGGGGCGGCGATGTTCTTTCCCTGCATTTTGTTAGCATAATAAAGCAGTATAGTGTAAACACACTTCATCACAGGTGCAGGCACGCACGACCATACACCCCGTGCACTCAGGTAACATTCACAGCGAACCGGCCAACGTCACGTCAATTTAAGCCATAGACATTTCCGTCTCACCATCGTCCCTTGGACGACCAACCTTATGAGCATTTTGTCTTCCTGGCTCGGGTCACGTCAATTTAAGCCATAGACTGTCGGAGACACTCATCTATGCCAACAGTCCCACCGAACGACATAGAACAGGTACAGTTCTGCCTGACCCGTTGCTCACACCACAATGTCAATTTAAGCCATATGCACGGGTCAAGACTCCCTGAGTCCCGTTTCTATCACACAATTCACATAACTGGGTTATGTTCAAGTTGGCTCCCCGGCCACCATATTGGCAGAATCACACATCTGCCCAATTTTCCGGATACACCTTCGAGTTAGTCCCCAAGGCTCCCTATTGCAATCTACCCCGTAGAAAACCCAAAAAACAAACATTCGCGCGGAGTCTTCTCCGGCCATATATGCAATGCAACATCACCGATCTAGACATACAAGTCCGGGTAGGCTTCACACAGCATGTCTATATCCGTTCTTGAATACGGTCTCTACACAAGGGGGACTTCACATATCTACCCCAAGGAACGCCACAAACTCACCGCATACTCGCGAGAGAGGGCTTACTATGCAAAGGAAAAGAAGACTTCGCATGTCCTAGGATGAGAATCGTCACCCTTGCATTTTTCCTCAGTGCCATGGAAATCTATGTGGATGAAAAGCATCGCAATCTCCTTGACTCCGTAGATCCAAAGTCGGCTCGCGATTTGGAGCTCCGAAACTCCGTCGATGACCATAATTAGCCTTCCTTCTTCCTCCTTACTCTCTCCTCTCTCTAGATCTTAGAAAGAGAGTGAATCCAAGATTATGAGGAATTTACACCCATGAACCGGCCTTAACCCTAAGGTGGGAAGAGCCTGAACCATCAGATCCAAAAACAAGAAAATGAACAGCTGAGATTCAGCCCGAATTTCAAAAACCTGGGCCGAACACGGGTTCCGACACGCCCGTGATCAGGGCCGTGTCACCCATTCGCCGTTGAAACCTTCGTGTCCCGAAAAGAACACGGGCACCCGACACGCCCGTGTCAGGCTTGACACGCCCATGTCAGGCTTGACATGCCCGTGTTAGCCAGTACACACCCATGTAGCTGGGCGTGTTCCCTCAACGACACAGGTCCAAAACAACCCGAGCACAATATAGCCATGTGACACGCCCGTGTCACATGCCGTATGCTAGACACGCCCTGGGACACGCCCGTGTCCCAGGCCGTGGAACTGCCTTAGCACAAACTGCCACACGACCCGAGGAGGACACGGGTATTCAACACGCCCGTGTCAAATTTCACACGCCCGTGTTGGACCCGAACACGCCTGGGCTCAGGTCGTGCATCCCTCACTCAACGATCGTTGAGTGCAAGGCTCTGAGTGACTGACACGCCCTGGTACACACACGTGTCCAAGGCCTTTTTCACCCCCCCGATGATCGTTGACTCCAAAATCGTCGACCACGCGACCAACTCCAAACCCGAGCACGACACGCCCGTATCCCAGGACGTGTAACCTCTACCAAAACCCAGATTTGGCTCAAAACGCCGCCCGTCACCCTTTTGAGTTTTGGGGCGTTACACCAGTAAACCCAACTCCCCAAAAAGCTCGTATATAAAACTGCAGCTCACACTTACTCTTCTCAAACCACCCCCTGGATGATAATCTCAAAGGAACAGACCGTGGGCTTAAGCGCGGAGGTCCCACCTCTTACCCGGAAGAATTATAAATTCTCCCCCTCCCTAACCAATGTTGAGCTAGGTGCCTTAGAAGAAGAAAAGAAGGGGCAACAACCTTCTATCAGGCACCTTATCGGTCTATTTATAGGCCTATGAATCGTAACTGCAAATAACCAAACTGAACCAACCAAAAATTACCAGAATACCCTTACTCGGGTTTGCCAATAGCCAAACTCCACTGTTTTGAGGGGTTATATGCAGACCACCCAGGGTAAAGTGTAAAATCACATGGGGCTAAAAATGTAAACCCCTATTTACCTGAACCGGCCTTTGACTAAACACTGAACCGGTCACTAGGTCTCTCGCCGAACAGGAGCTTTGCGGGAGAATTATCTCGCGGGCGAGAGCTCCCCCCTCTAGATCCCTCTCGCCTAGCGAGTCGGCTCTTGCCTTGGCCCCTCTCGCCTAGCGAGCAGCGTTCGCCCCACAAGTGGTCCCTCTCGCCTGGGAGTAGCTTTTTACCCGCGAGTGGTCCCTCTCGCCTGGGATCCACTCGCCTAGCGAGTCGGCTCTCGCTTGGGTCCATCTCGCCCAGCAAAATAGCCTTCTCTCTAAACCCATCCTGCCATTTGCTCCTACGAGCCCGAGGTTATACACAATTCCCGCTCTTTTCGAGGTTGCCTCAAGCTCGGAAAGAAAGTCCAACCGAGGCTCGCGTCATTAAAGTGAATTTATGACGGAATCTTTTGGGGGGCCCTCCACCTAAACCTATAAATATAGGATTTCCACCCCCGTGTAGAGAGTGCCTCCCCCCTTTCCACATTTCATCCTTCTCTAGCTCTACTACTATCATGTCTCACAGTCAGAGCTTCCACGACCGCATTGCGATGGTGCGCAAGCAGAACAAGGCTAACGTGGTCGCTCTGACCACGGTTCCGGTTCGCACTCCCCCCTCCATACCGTCATCATCGCCTCGCCTAAAGAAGGTGAAAACAACTGACCCCTCTCCCTTGGCAGAGGAGCCCTCTCGCGCCTTCCCGAAAATCCATGCCCCTCCTCCTCCCGCATCTCCAAGAGAGAAAGAGGTGAGCTTCCGCTTCTTATCCCTATTTCTCCTTTATTCACATTTTCTCATTTACTACTTACTTTCAGGGAGATCTCGCACCTCAACATCGAACCGAGAGCCCGCGGGACGACACTGCCGACCATCACCAAAATTCTAACTCGCCTCAGCCATCCACCCCTCCATCTACTCCTCCAAGTGCAAGGGAGGATGACCCTTCTCACACCACTAGGACCTATCGTTATCTTGGTAAAAAACCTTGCCTATCGGACCTCTGTCCCGCTCGCTATTCCCATACACAACTTCGAGAACCCCCTAACTCTACCCTCCTGCCCCTTGCGTAGGCGTCCAGGTCGATTCGCCTACTGAGAAATTATCTAGGCAACTAGTCGTCTCGCTCCCTCCTCCTATAGACGAGATTGAAGACTACCTGGGTTACCCCATGGACCCGCTAGAGATGAAGCGCAGAATAACTGAGATGTTCCAAAAGTATGCTCGTATCATCCGTGAGTTGAAACAAGATAACAAGGCGCCTGACCGGCGAATTTACTGGTTGGAAGTTTAGTGTGCTTGCTTGTCTTCGGAGATTGATGCTGACATTGAGGTAGACGAGACTGATCCTCAGGCCATCCTAAGCGAGGTCGATCAACAGCTTCGTCTCGTGCGCCGTGGTGTTGACGCGGCTCACGCTTTTCACCTTCCTAACTGACCCCCTTATGCAGGATCTCGTGGTGGCCACTGGAAATTGCACAAGCACTGAAGATCTCTCGGCTCGTCTCACCTAATTTATCCGTCTCGCTCTTCTAATTTGTAATACTCCTGTAATGTATGTTATGCTACTGCCTCGCCCAGGGCCTAGGACCTGTAAACATGTTGCCCGCCTTGTGCGGGATGGGAAAATTAAATAATCGGTATTTCTTGTTTACTTTTATGCTTTGTTTAATTTCTTTTTATTTATTTCTTTTTGTTATTCGCTCTTTTTCCCGCCTTGCTAATGGAACCCGCGATGGGCCGCACACGAATCGAGGCAGAGAGAGAGTGAAACGTCGGCCGACTCTCCCCCTTCCTCAATATATTTTTCCCGCCTGTTTTTTTTTCACTGACCACATCCGCTATAAATACCCCCCTCACCCCGGATCAGAGCTACGCTCTCACCTCTGTTGCACCCTAGCTCTCGTCCTTTTGTTCCCTCCGTCTCGCGTATTGCTCTCGCTTCTACCCCCTCTTGCTTCCTTCTTCAACCGTCTCGCCGATTCATCCCCCTGTCGTCTACTTCAATCGTCTCTCTTTAAATGGGAAAGAAGAAGGTTGAATAGGGCGAGGGGAACAGCCGATGTGGGAAACGATTCGCTGACCACGACTTCCCTCCCGGCAGAATTTCTGAAGAGGAATACAACCTCTTTACCTGCGATTTCTTGATGGAGGGATTTGAGTCGCGGCCCCCAAAATTCATCGAGTCGATCAATATTTTCTACCCTGGGGAACCCGCTTTCCCCATCTCGCACTTCGAGGCGGGGCTAAGGCTGCCCCTCTAGTCGGAGGTTTAACAGGTCTTGAAGTACTTCAGCGCAGTACCGGCGCAGTTAAACCCGAATGCCATCTCGGTACTAGTCGCCTTCGCCAGCTACTAGCGCCGGGAGCTCATCGAGTTCAGCTTGACAGTTTTTCGCAAGCTGTTCGTCTACCATGCCAACCACGACGATGTATCCTACTTCACTAAGCAAGGTCTCAAGGTATGCGAGACGCCCAACAAGAATCATCACTGGCTCACCAGCTTCGTCTTCATCCGCGACAACTTGGGGGCATCCCGCTCGCTCCCGTGTCACCTACCGAGGTGTTCTATACGTCTCCACAAGTGGGCGGCACGAACAATCTTCTCTTCGACTTCTTCGTCGGCAAGAACTTCGAAGTTCAATTCCTGAGGCGCAGCCTCGACTCCATCCTTCCTGTGCTCCCTTGTAAAGGTATGCTCGCGTCCCTTTGATCTCGCCTTTACTTATTTCGTCTTTCCTTCTTATCACCCAGTTATTCGTTTAGGAGAGAGGAATGTCCCCGTTCACCCCCCTTAAAGGAGTAACGCTAAGCAATCCAAGGATCTCACTCTCGCCAGCATGGCAGCCGAGGCGGCGAAAGAGTCCTTGGCCCCCTCCCTCAAGAAAAGGCCCACTGAAGGCATCGCTCTGTCTCCCTCCAGCCCCAAGAAAAAGATGAAGAAGGTTGTGTCCTTCTCCAAAGAGAAAAAGGAGAAGGCCCCCAAAGAGAAGAAGGAGATGTCGGGGTCCCTGAGCCCCATCTCCATAGGATAATAGTCCCCTCAATCACCTCCTCGGTCATCTCGTCAACAGGCTGTCTCGCCTACCTACGAGACGGCACTGCTCGACCAACCTGCTGGCACCTCGATTAAACCAACTAGGTCTCCATCTCGCGAAGCCGCTTATTCCAACCGCCAGGCCCCCTCTTCTCATCAAAATTTTAACATGGGCCCCTTGGTCCAAGACACCGTTAACGACCCAGTTTTATTATGGGAGAAGGAGGCAAACTGGGTGTCAATCTCCACCCTCCTTCCCTCATGGAAGGAGCAGGACCCTCCCACTAGCCACGCCTTCTCCCTGTGCTTCGCCCTTTACTGGGGTATAGGGTCAGATTCTGTCGAGAAGGAAACTTCGTGAGATCTGGTTCTGAAGACTACGCATGCGCAGCTGCACACCATGGAGCTTTCGCACCGGCTCTCGCGCCGCCTGATTTTTAATAATATAAAATGGAAAGAATCTGAGGCCTACCTGGCGGCGGAACACGAGAAGTTTGGGGACCTCTGATGAGTCCCCATTTCATACCGAATTCTGGACTCATTTAGGCTTCATTTCAAGACTTTGCACTACCATTTAGCGTCATTAGCACACCTTTTGGTTCTCTACGACATTCCACGTCTTGTGCACTTTATTAGCCTATTTCTGTGCGTGTGTGTATTTCCCTCTTGCTATACATTTTATTAATATCTATGACTGCCATGATCGGCAACCCGTCCAGTTTTCCTGCAGGTTCGGGGATCGTGTGGGCATCCGGGATAGGGCTTTCACCATTTTTTGCCAAAGGAGTCAATGGTCATGCGTTTTTACCCACGCACAACCATCGACCTCTTTGGCGCACGATCATCGGTCGTGCGCAATCTGGCTTCTCTTGTGAAAGTTCTGGCCCGCCATATCACACGGTCACCAGTTATACCGCGCACGATCACTGCTCGTGCGTTTCCAGTCGTGCGCAGTCATGCCCTCTTTTGAAAAGTTCTGTCTCGCCATTTTGCACGATCACTGATCGTGCGCTTCTGATTGTGCGCGAGCTTTGATTTCCTGGTGCAGGTTCTACAGGTTGTTGCCGCACAAGCGCTGACTTTGTTCGCCCACGACCACTGGTCGTGCGCCAGTGGTCGTGCGCGCTATTTAACTCTGCTTCTATAAATCGGCCTGCTCCACGAATTAGGGCACGGACCCTTGATCGATCTTTTTCGCCACTTCGCCGTTCCGCATCCCAGGAGTTCCATCCATCTCCACCTTCATCCCTACCATCGGGAGGTCATTTTCCGGCGATTCTAAAGCGTTTCGCATCCTCCGGTGATCCTCCCGGCCATTAAAGACCTCTTCTCGGAGCTTTCCACCGAAGAAGATGATGAAGACAACCTAGAGAACGGACTTAAAGGCCCTTGAGGTGACAGCTCATCGGTACCGGAAGCCTCCTCGGACTGCGCGTAGAAGCGGATTGACAACCCGCACCTCCGGCCAACATCCGCGGTGGATCTTCACTTTCTTGGTTTAGTCTTTCTCCATCTCTCTTGTTGTATGAAATGACTTAAGCTTGTAATGAACTTCGGTTTCTAGTAGTTTTAATTAGATTAATGTTGTTTAATCTTGCTCCTGAGATTTGTGATTTGATGCGCCTCGACCCATCTCACTTCACTCCGTTCCTTCGTTCCATTCGATTGCACTCCGCACTAAACACCTCACTCACTGTCTCACCGTCCATTCGCCTTACCGAAGTACGACATCGCGGCCGTTACATCCATCTCACCTTGTGAAGCAGTGATTGCGACCCGTATATTTTGCTTTAGTTTATTTGTTTGCAAAACCACCTTCAAAGCCCTTTATTTTTCCTTTATTTAATTAACTCTCATAACGATAATTTAGGATCGTTCGTTGTTCTACGCTAATTGCATTCCTCAAGAGACCAACACTCGGGGATTCATTCCCAAAACTTTATTACTTGTGCGACCGGTGCGCTTACCGTATTTACACGCATCAAGTTTTTTGCGCCGTTGCCGGGGAGTGCAACTGTAGAACGATCCATGATTCTGAAAATTTTGTTATTAGAGTTATTTCGTTTTGTTCTATTTTTATCCCTTTTCCCCTATGTTGTTATTTCATTGTTGGAGTTGTTAGCTTTACTCGAAGAATTTATGCAAAGTAGTTTTACCCGCTATTTTTGATATTTCTGCAATGTGGGCCAATTTCAATATTCGTTGCCCTCATTGTAGAGACATTTCTCATGCTAGCGATAGATGTCCTCAGAAGTATAGTACCTAGGAAATTCATGACTCTACATTACGTAGATATAAGCCTGTTATCCACCGACCTGCGGAGCCATTACCGTACTACTTCTTTTCGGCTTCAGCTGTCGCTGCACCGCTAAAGCCGGCCAAGCAGTGCATTTTTTGTCGAAGCTGGGATCATGCATTGAAGGATTGCACTGCTTATCTAGCTGAATTGGAAGTGGATGATGAGCCGGATTTTCGGATTATTCCCACATCAACCTTGAGCAGCACCCCTTCAACCTCGGTATATGCACCATTGCTATCTCCATGTTTCAGAGAAAGCATTTCTGGTACATGCACCGATGCTTGTGTTGATCCCCATTCCTTCTTGGATATCTATACTTCTGATGAACATTCATTACCTAGCATTGAGTCTTGTTGCAAAGAGCAAGTTCTTGACTTCCTTTCGAGTTTTGTACCTTCACCTTCTTCTTTGCATAATATTCTGTCTTTTTCTGATATTTCTGTTGAGGTTGATTTGCAGGTGGAAACTAGCATTTCCAGCTTTCTGTTAGATCCTGTTGTGGAGGACAATTCCGTGGTCGAGGTTGTTGCTTTTACCCCATGTGAAGATGTTCAATGGACGGATGAGGTGGAGGCTGCACTAGGAACTTCTTGTACCATCCTGGACAGTGGTGTTCAGTTTTCTACATTTCCACCAATGGGGGATGATTCCGGAATCATCTCCAAGATTGAGGATCCTTTATGTTATTTTTCTAATTTATTTCTTGACCCCGTTCTTGTTTCTACATCCCTGCAAGACCCCATCGTGGAACTGGTTCGATCAGTACAAGGGCCTGTAATGCGGCCTACGACTGCTAGCGACCATATGCAGGTGGAGTTGGAAATGAAGAGCTTCACAAGTTATGTCTTGCCCATGCCTGACATTCATGACAGGTATACTTATACAGGTAGTGGGGCGTTTGTTCTATCTCCATACCGGTACCCACTACCAAAATGCGAGCATGAACAATTGCCTGAGCATTTCTATTTTCATACGCCAATCAGCTAAGAAATGTTTAGAATTTGAAAAAGTCCTGTTGGGAGACAGAAAACCCAATAGTTATCTAGGTAGCTTGTTCTTTTCTTATAAACTGCAAGAAAAATATATAAACTGCTAATACAGGTATTTGGTCCACCTTAAGGACGGTAAACAAAAGGGCTATTCGGGAGACAACCCAAGCTTGGACCTTTTTGGTCCCTCTTTTTTGTTCTTTTTACTTTGCTCTTCTATTATATTTTTTGTTATTTGTCTTTTCTTCTGTTCAACCTAATTCGCAGGTCTAGCATACTTTTGTGCGATGCAGCAACCTCCGCCTTCTGGTATGCTCATTCTTTGGAGCATAGGTACCCTTTCTCCTCAGCCCTCGTTTTATTTTAGATGTCTATTTTCATTTCTGCCTATGTTTTCATTCAAGTCTGGGGGGAAGAGCCGTTTATGCACTCAACGAGCACATTGATAGCATGCCAGTAGTTTTATTTTATGCTTCATTATTGTAGAATCCTGCTGCACACACCTTGCAACCCACACGAGCGCACACTTAACCAGGCGCGCGGCTCGAGTCATTATTGTCATTTTGTGTCAATTTTAAAATGGCGGTGCTGACTTTGGATTTTAATTTAGAGTAGTTCGAAACTTATGCAGTGCTCCTAATCGAGTACTCATGTGGTGTAGAAATTGTATAGGTTTAATTTTTCTTTATGCTTGTAAATTTATATTTTTTATGCACTCGTAAATCATTTTTTTCCTACTCAAAATTGTGAATCCGGAGCAATCTATCGGTAGCGTAGGAATGTGTGTAGGCGTCTCTAGTTTTGTATTGCTCGAGTCGGGAGGACGGATCATTTCTCTCGGTGGCTAAGAACTTTCCCCAACCTACTTTCGAAGCATTGGTGTATGGTTAGTCTAGCGTGAGAGTGATGTAGGCCATCATGTTGGCCCGGTTGAGCTTTGTACCCTTTCCTAACGTCGCCCTCGCTAGCTCCTTTGTGCCTACCCTTCCTTTTGATTCAGCTCCACTATATTCGCCAAAGCTTCATAGCCGATCCTAGTCGCACACCCAATTCGAGCATTAGTAGTTTACATTTTATGTTGGGTTGTGATGTGGTGATTCATTTTTGTTATATGTGGATGTGCCCAAAAGAAAAATATGCTGATTTTGCAAAAATAAAAATGTGAAAGCTTAAAAGAAAAATCTATAAAAAGAAAAGGAAAAGAAAGAGGAAAAGAAAAGAAATAAGAAAAAGTTTAAATGAAAAATCTTTTTGAGATGGGATCGTTGTTTGGAGTAGGCGGTGCACACACCTATTTGTAAAAGTAAGTCTGGGGGTGTGGTGCACTTGCGTTTATTTGGTGGTTAGCGGTTACTATTTTTTGTACGTTAGCTCATTTTGGTTAGATGCATTACCCATCTTGTTTATCCTTGTTTTCCTCACCGTAACCCAAGCTCCATTATTACCCGAAGTCCTACGGACTCACGCTAGAGTCAAACTAGTTCCGTGGAGAGAGTGCGAACAGGCAAGCATATGGTCTCCGACATTGGTGGATTCCTTTGGAGGTGATCCCGAGCCACGATCTTTGGCAATGCTTAGCCAAGCGACTTGCCTATTTTCTTCCTACACATGACCGAGCAATTCTCCGGCATTCAATTTTTGAGTAGTGACAATATCTATTTACGTTTGTCGAAAGTTATAAATTTCATAGTATAATTAAAAATTTCTTCTATTATATTTTCTATACACTTAAGTTTTCGATTTCTCGTTCTACTTTAAATTGAAGTTACTTCGTCAGCTAGCTATTTTAGAGTTCACGAGATGATTATTTGCCTGGGATGTGCAAATGGTTAAGTCTGGGGGTGTGATGAGTCCCCATTTCATACCGAATTCTGGACTCATCTAGGCTTCATTTCATGACTTTGCACTACCATTCAGCGCCATTAGCACTCCTTTTGGTTCGCTACGACATTCCACGTCTTGTGCACATTATTAGCCTATTTCTGTGCGTGTGTGTATTTCCCTCTTGCTATGCATTTTATTAATATCTATGACTGCCATGATCGACAACCCGTCCAGTTTTCCAGCAGGTTTGGGGATCGTGTGGGCGTCCGGGATAGGGCCTTCACCATTTTTTGGAAAAGGAGTCAATGGTCGTGCGTTTTTACCCACACACGACCATCGACCTCTTTGGCGCACGATCATCGGTCGTGCGCAATCTGGCTTCTCTTGTGAATGTTCTGCCCTGCCATGTTGCACGGTCACCAGCTATACCGCGCACGATCACTGCTCGTGCGTTTCCGGTCGTGCGCAGTCATGCCATCTTTTGAAAAGTTCTGTCTCACCATTGTGCACGATCACTAATCGTGCGCTGTTGATCGTGCGCGAGCTTTGATTTCCTGGTACAGGTTCTACAGGTTGTTGCCGCACGGGCGCTGACTTTGTTCGCGCACGACCACTGGTCGTGCACCAGTGGTCGTGCGTGCTATTTAACTCTGCTTCTATAAATCGGCCTGTTCCGCGAATTAGGGCACGGACCCTTGATCAATCTTTGCCGCCACTTCATCGTTCCGCATCCCAGGAGTTCCATCCATCTCCACCTTCATCCCTACCATCGGGAGGTCATTTTCCGGCGATTCTAAAGCGTTCCGCATCCTCCGGTGATCCTCCCGGCCATTAAAGACCTCTTCTCCGAGCTTTCCACCGAAAAAGATGATCAAGACAACCTAGAGAACGGACTTAAAGGCCCTCGAGATGACAGCTCGTCGGTACCGGAAGCCTCCTCGGACTGCGCGTGGAAGCGGATTGACAACCCGCACCTCCGGCCAACAACCGCGGTGGATCTTCACTTTCTTAGTTTAGTCTTTCTCCATCTCTCTTGTTGTATGAAATGACTTAAGCTTGTAATGAACTTCGATTTCTAGTTGTTTTAATTAGATTATTGTTGTTTAATCTTGCTCGTGAGATTTGTGATTTGATGCGCCTCGCCCCATCTCACTTCACTCCGTTCCTTCGTTCCATTCGATTGCACTCCGCACTAAACACCTCACTCACTGGCTCACCGTCCATTCGCCTTACCGAAGTACGGCATCGCGGTCGTTACATCCATCTCACCTTGTGAAGCGGTGATTGCGACCCGCATATTTCGCTTTAGTTTATTTGTTTGCAAAACCACCTTCAAAGCCCTTTATTTTTCCTTTATTTAATTAACTCTCACAATGATAATTTCGGATCGTTCGTTGTTCTACGCTAATTTCATTCCTCAAGAGACCGACACTCGGGGATTCATTCCCAAAACTTTATTACTTATGCGGCCGGTGCGCTTGTCGTATTTACACGCATCAACATCGAAAAGAAGCTGGCTGTTACCGAAACCCTTCTCGCTAAGGCCCGGGGTGGCGTGGTAAGCCTTATCTTACCTTCTGTCCGCTTCTATCACGTCTACCTTTGGTTAACTGATAAGCTTTTGCAGGATGCCGAGATGGCAGACCAACTATATTCGCGCATAGCGGCCCTGGAGGAGGAGGTCAAAGATCTGAAATCTCAGATTGTCCATCTTCAGGACAGTGCTCCATCGTCTTCTCGCTTAGTGCTTCCCCAGGCTCCTCCCCCTCATTATTCCTACGAGGAGGTCGAAGAGCTCTATTGAGACTCAAATATTAGGATGGCCAAGCTCATCCTAAAATTGATGAAAGAGCTGGGGGTTGTCAAGGAGGAGCCTGAAAATGTTACTTCCCGCGATCTCGTGCCAGAGATCTATGGCAAGGAGGATGATGACTCGTCTTCTAGCGAGGAGGAATGAAACACTTCTGGCGTGATCCAAAGCTCTCTCTCTCTCTTTTTGCTTCCCTATAATTTTGTACTTAGTTTCTTTTTGCAATGAATAGTTATATGGATAAATGTATACGCTCTTGCTTTATCTATTGTTATGTTATTTCGTTTTATTGCGAGACAATTCTTAATTTTGCTCACGCTTGCGAGATGGGGCCATTCCTCGTCTTGCCACCTTGCTGGAGTGGATTTTGCTCAGAGTGCGAGTTGTCACTTCCCCCACCGCTCTTGTGCGCGGGACCGACTTATTCTCCCCTCTCATCTTACCTCACGGTATCTCCGGCGCGAGTGGTCTCGAGGGTTCAACCCGCCCCTCTTTTTAGGCAAGACCCTCCTTCCCCCTGATTGCCCACTCGCCATAGGCGAGACCTTCGCCCGGGTGGCCGGCTAGGAGTGCACCCACCTGCACTGCTCAAACTCTTTCCTCCCCCCTTATCATTTTATGAACTTTCCTCGTTTATTGACCAGTTTGGATGTTCCTTTAAGAGATCTCACCGCTTACTCTGCCACTTAACCTGCCTACGATCCTGCCAGCTTGGTGAGCCTGTCAGCATGTCTTATTAGGGCCCTGACATTCAACCTGCCACCGAGTGAGCCTACCGCCCTGCCAGCTTGAAGAGAGCCTGGCCCGCGGATCTTCTCGAGGTCTCCTCTCCAAACCAACTCCAACCACCGAGTGAGCCTACATCCCTGCTAGCTTGATGAGAGCCTGGTCAGCAGGTCTTCTCGGGGTCTCCTCTCCAAACAAACTCCAAGCACCGAGTGAGCCTACAGCCCTGTCGGTTTTATGATAGCCTGGTCAGCGGGTCTTCTCGAGGTCTCCTCTCCAAACCAACTCCAACCACCGAGTGAGCCTACAACCCTGCTAGCTTGATGAGAGCCTTATTAGTGGGTCTTCTCGGGGTCTCCTCTCCAAACAAACTCTAACAATCGAGTGATCCTACAACCCTGCTACCTTGATGAGAGCCTGGTCAGCGGGTCTTCTTGGGGCCTCCACTCCAAACAAACTCCAACCACCGAGTGAGCCTACAGCCCTGCCTTCTTGATGAGAGCCTGGTAAGCGGGTCTTCTTGGGGTCTCCTCTCCAAACCAACTCCAACCACCGAGTGAGCCTACATCCCTGCCAGCTTGATGAGAGCCTGGTCAGCTGGTCTTCTCGAGATCTCCTCTCCAAACCAACTCCAACCACCAAGTGAGCCTACATCCCTGCCAGCTTGATGAGAGCCTATTCAGCAGGTTTTCTCAGAGTCTCCTCTCCAAACCAACTCAAACCACCGAGTGAGCCTACAACCCTGCCAGCTTGATGAGAGCCTGGTCAGTAGTTCTTCTCGGGGTCTCCACTCCAAACCAACTCCACCCACCGAGTTAGGCTATAGCCCTGCCAGCTTGATGAGAGCCTGGTAAGCGGGTCTTCTCAGGGTCTCCTCTCCAAACATCGCAATCGTATCTCATGGAGGAAAACACCTGGAATTTTACTATATCAGGAAGTCGTGCCAAGTTTACAAGTATTGAAAAAGGCAAAATATCAAGTATTAGAAAAGACAAACAACAAGTGTGGAAAGAGACAACATCAAGGGTAAAATCTTTTCAGGTCGTCGCCGCTTCGAGCACGATTGAGAGGTACCCTGTCCACATCCTGGAGATGGTACCCTCCTGACTTCAAGGCCTCCCTTACTATGAAGCCACCCTCCCAGTTGGGGTTGAGCTTCCTTACTGAGGCTCCCCTGCCCGCTGCATCTACTTTCTTGAGGACCAAGACCCCCTTCTGAAACTCCCTAACCCTGATGTGATTGTCAAAATACTTGGACATTCAGCGCTTGACTTCCTCTTGTCAGATTGATGCTAGATCCCTAAGTTCCTCCACCAAGTCAAGGGAGAGCTTCTGCTCTTCCTCATTTTCTGCTGGCCACCCTTCATCTCCTTTCCTTGTCGCTGCCACCCTGGGGGATTCAACCTCGAACTCCATAGGTATAACGGCCTCTGATCCGTGGGAAAGTTTGAATGGCGACTCTCCCGTGGCAGTATTCGGTGTAGTTCTCAAAGCCCAGAGAACAGAGGGGAGCTGTTCTACCCAACTTCCCCTTAAATTCTCTACCTTCTTCTTCAAGAGGATTACGATGACTTTGTTTGCAGCTTCTACCTGCCCATTGCTTCGAGGATGATGAACTGAGGTTAATCGAAGATCCATTCCCAGTTGGACACAAAAATCCATGAATTCCCTACTAGCGAACTGCGGTCCATTATCTGTGACGATGGCCAACGGGAGCCTGTTGGGGCTGCGGTCCGGAATCGCCCCCGCGCTGCGGTGCTATGCGGTAATGGCTTAACTGGCTGCCCCGTGGATCCGCCCGAGGACCTTTGATATAAAGATTAGTGGCGCCGTCCTCCATCAGTCCGGGCTTTTGGTGCGAGTGGTTGCGCTAAGTCCTCTCAATTGGTATCAGAGGGGGTCGCGGGTTCGAAACCCCGGGGTCGTTTCCGGGGGGGGGGGATTGTTGGGGCTGCGGTCCGGAATCTCCCCCGCGCTGCGGTGCTATGCGGTAATGGCTTAACTGGCTGCCCCGTGGATCCGCCCGAGGACCTTTGATATAAAGATTAGTGGCGCCGTCCTCCAACAGTCCGGGCTTTTGGTGCGAGTGGTTGCGCTAAGTCCTCTCAATTGTTATCAGAGGGGGTCGCGGGTTCGAAACCCCGGGGTCGTTTCCGGGGGGGATTGTTGGGGCTGCGGTCCGGAATCGCCCCCGCGCTGCGGTGCTATGCGGTAATGGCTTAACTGGCTGCCCCGTGGATCCGCCCGAGGACCTTTGATATAAAGATTAGTGGCGCCGTCCTCCATCAGTCCGGGCTTTTGGTGCGAGTGGTTGCGCTAAGTCCTCTCAGAGCCCATGTCGGCAGATGATCTCTCCCCCACACAAAATTTCTGACTACCTGTGACATCACCTTTTCCAGTGCCTTCACCTCCAGCCACTTTGAAAAATAATCCACCATGACCAGCAGGAATTTCCTATGTCCACTGGCTTGGGGGAACGGGCCCACCATATCTAGTCCCTATATGGCAAAGGGACATGGAGCCGTGATTGTGCACAACCTTTGGGCTGGGAGGAGTTGAAGAGGGGCAAACTCTTGGCATTTCCTACATCTCCTTGCAAATTCCTCAGCATCCCTCCTTAGGGTAGGCAAGAAGTAGCCTTGTCTCAACACCCTTCCTTCCAAAGTCCGACTTCCAGAATTGCTCCCACATTCTCCTGAGTGAATTTACTCCAGCACCCTCGAGGCCTCCTTCTCAGATACACACCAAGCCAGTAGGCCTGACAGCGTCTTCCGGTATAAGGTTCCCTCTTTCAATAGATAAAATGTTGATTTGTACCTGACTCGCTTCTTCTCAAGGTCTCTCTCGGGTAGACGTCCCGATGTCAAAAAGGCGATAAATGGATCCATCCAGGACCCTTGCTGGTCCACTTCCATTAACTCTCCCTCCTCTATGGAAGGCTTGAAGAGCTCTATCATAGTTCCTCCAGCCCGAGGGCCGTGCTTGGCGAGAAGGTCCGCCTGAGAATTCTCTTCCCTTGGGATATGATGAATTGAAAAGCTGCAGAACTGCCCGATGACACCCCTCGCCTTCATTAGGTACAATTGGAGGGTGGGCTCTCTCACTTCAAACTCTCCATTAATGTGCCCTACAACTACCATAGAATCTGTGGAGACCTTGATGTCCTGTATGCCGAGCTCCCAAGCTAGCCTTAGCCCTGCAATGATGGCTTCGTATTCCGTGTGATTGTTGGTGAGGGTGAAGTGAATCTTTAGGGCCTGCTCAATTCTTGTCCCCTCAGGACTCACTAGAATCATCCCTCCTCCGAAAGAGCTTCTTCCCGATGCCCCATCTATGAGCATCTCCCAAGCTGCTACAGGGGTTGCTTCAGCTTTTTCGACCTCGACCACATATTCTACCAAGAAATCTGCCACTACTTGCGCCTTGATAGCCACCTGGGGGATGAAAGTGAGATCGAACTCGCTGAGCTCTATCGATCACTTGGCCAACCTTCCTAAATGCTACACCCCATCCAAGATGAGACGGAGAGGATTATCCGTCACGACCTAGATAAAGTGAGCCTGAAAGTACGGCCTGAGCTTTCTAGCTGAGACAATGAGGGTGAAGGACAGTTTCTCAAGGATAGGGTATTTTAGTTCCGCCTAGAGGGGGTGTGAATAGAGTATTCAAAAATTAAGGAGACTCTAAACACTTCTCTTAGAGTTATTTGCGGAATATAAATATAAAAGCTTTAAATCTAAAGCCTAACTGAGTGTAGTGAATAAAAGAGAAGCTCACTGAATTTTCAGTTGAACTTTTATCCTAACACAGCAACTAGCAACCTAGTTAAAACTATCACAGCCACAGAGCAATGATTAAAATAAGTAACAGACAACACAAGAGCTTTATAGTTGTTCCCCAATTGGGTACATCCACTCTTCTACCACCCTGGTAGGAATCCACTACAGGTTTTTGAACAGGTGCCCTGCCACCAGTAGATCTAATTCAGGTAGATCTAAAGACCCTTCAGGCTTTTGATCAGGTGCCTAAAAACCAACAAACAGGTTTTTGATCAGGTGCCCTGCCACTAATGGTTGACTTTTGAAGGGAGTAATAACCCTTTTATAGGAGGTTGAAAGAGAGAATTAAGATGTCTTCTCTGTGTTTAGAGAAGCTAGTGGATGGCTCTGAATATATCAAAGCTCCCCATGCTTAGAGAATGTCAAGGAAGAAGCTTTGCTTCAGGGTGTAGGATCTCCAAATTGCTTGAGAAGACTTTCTGATGCATCCTTGAAGAAGACTCTAGATTTTGAATGAATGTTCTTCTTCAGCAGCTTTTGCAATCTGGGAGAGTTTGCAACAATGAATGTTTAGCAATCTGGGAGGTTCTCCTTCTTGAAAGGTTGAACTATGAGTATTGATTTTCCTGAAGACAGGATGAACTCAGGAAGAAGAAGAACTTTTCTTTTCTCTTGAGATATCTGGTTCTGTGTCTTCTGAGAGTTTGTATATGTTATTCTTTGTATTTTTAGTTGTGAGTGAGTATTTTATCTTCAGCCGACTGCACTGATAATATAGAAACTTCTCTTCTTTTTGAAAAAGCCTCGAGCCCTGCACTAGAAAAACTTTCCAAATAATAGAATAAAAAAAATAAGGAAACCTGCACCTGCAATCTTTTCTGTCATTCCCAAAAAGGAATTAAGGATATTAAAAAAATATCCTTTCAATTTGACTTTACAAATTGGCACAGGAAACAAAGCCTAACGGCTATATTACAGCTATAGAAAAGCACACTTTCCTCTGTTTAAACAAACGGCTTTATTCTGCCAAATCTCTCAATTAATGCAAAAAAAATATTGTAAATAAGCAAAAGAATATAAGCATTAAATTGAGCAGAATATACTGAATAAAATATGTCTTAAACAAGAGGAAATAAACCAAAGATCAAATGAAATGACTATAGATAAACGCAGATAGAAAGCGTCGACCAGAGATCAAAGATCGTCGATCTGAACAGGCAGATCGTCGACCTGAAGAAAAACTATCTTCACAGAAATCGTCGACCAAGGCTATACGATCATCGATCTGAATAAGAAGATCGTCGACCCACTTCAGAGTTCATATAACTCTAAGATCGTCGATCATCAATCGAAGATCATCGAGGGACAATCGACTATCATCGAGCACAATTCTACTTAACCATTTTCATTTCATTTCAATCTCAACTAATCTAACCTAAGGGTAGACTAACCTTTAGTCTAACCATTGACCATAGATAATTCTTGGGTCAATTAAGCCTAATTGAGATAACATGGCCCAAATCAAAACTAGGGAACCAACAATCTCCCCCTATTTGGGTGATGTCACTCAAACGAAAACAAATAGCACAAGCAGATAAGAATAAACAACAACAAACAGATTAGAATAAATTAGGTAGTCAAAACAAACATCACAGACATTTATCAACAGAGTCTGAAGGAGGAATAGAAGTAGTAGGAGAGAAAGTGATTTTTCTTTTAGGATCATATGCATCCTTCTTTGATAACTTCAAGTCCTGCTCTCCAATAATCTTTAGTTCTCCAGCTTTAGGTAGAACAGCTTCAGGATGTTTTTCCATATACTTTGAAGCATCAAAAACTTCTGAGCTGACTTGGAATCTGTCCAATTCTTTCTTTCTGTATGTTGACATAGTAGAAAATCCTGTGATATCTTTATCTTTAGCTTTAGCTTTCTTGATCTGAGCAGTTCCCACCAATTCTAAAATTCTAACCATTTTGAAGTTAGGATCAAGCTCTTGACTTTCATAAGTGTTTTCATCATCTGGATTCAATGGATTCACAGCCTTAAATTTTACTGATTGAGTTAAAAAACTCTCAGTTTGCTCTTGAGATGGCTTGACATTTTAATCTTTTGGCTCTTGAATCATAAGACTAAATGGAGGAGCAAACTCAGCATATTTCTTGCTTGATTTGTCGGAGTATATAACTCTTTTTCTTTTGATATCTACTTGCTTGATCTGAGCAAGTTTTTCCTTTGAAGGTGACAATTTTTCTTTGGGAGGAGACCTAGGAGCTAGAGGAGGAGAGAAAGTTGGTTGTTGATATACAACTTCCTTTACCTTCTCTCATTGACTGTCTGAATGCCTAGTCTGCCTCTGATCATGAGATCTGCTTGGAGGAGGCTGCCTGCCCATCCTCTGATAGATGTATGGTTGATTTGGTCTGGTAGAAGGAGCAGAAGATCTTGGAGCAACATTTCCTGAAGCACTAGCAGAGGGAGGAGGAGGAGGTGGAGGACCACTCTGAATCCCCTTGGGAGGAGGAGAGTTCTTCCTGCTCTTCTTCCTTGCTTTCTGAGCATTTTTCGAATACCACATCCATGCCTCAAAATTCTTAGATTTAGGATCAATTCCTTTCAGAATATAGTATGGAATATCATGATCTTGGTTAGGAGGTGCTGGAGCTATGGCCTTCCTTTTCTTTTGAGCAGTCCTTTTCTTTTTCTCATTACCTTCTGAATCATCAGAGTCTTCATCCTCATCCTCAGAATGTGAGGACTAAGGTTTTGTATACAGATCATCAATGTCTTTTAGCATAGCTTCCTCTTGTTCTTTGGCTTTCAAGAGAGACTTTTCTCTTTCTTCTTCTAATATATCTTGAGCCAAGAGTGAGTCCAAATCTGGACCTGGTGTGTCATCCCAAAGAGTAGAGGGCGCAGAAGATACAACAGATTCAACTTTTGGAACAGCAACTGGCACAACTTTATCTGAAGACTCTACTGAATTCCACATTATCTTCTAAGAAGGAGGTAATAATACCTTCTAGATGTCTGGCAACTACAGGAGTGGAAATCTCCTCAAGATAAAATTTGAAGGCAAAGGCTGCTTCAGCTATTGCTTCAGAAATAATAAAATTGTCCAAAATCTGAAGTCATATTGGTCTGTGATAGCACACAATGGCCTGAAGGGGATCAAAAGAACAAGGTGAGGACTGACGGATATAATGGCCTCAGAGAGATGAGAGAGAGGACTCATCATCTGAATCAAGAAATGCCTCCAGTTCATCTGGAACTACTGGAGCATCTATATCTACAACTATCCTCTGAACTGAATCTGGAAAGACTTCATCTGGAACTACATCTAAACATGTTTCTAGCTCTACTGCTGCTGGAGATTGCACAACCTGACGAGCCCAAGCAGAGCCTGAATCATCATCATTGAGCATCTCTCCCTGCCTGGGTTCAGTGGCAACTAAACCCAGGCTCCTAGATGAAGAAAGGGCTGAGAGGGTAGTGATGGAGGCAGCAAGAGATGAGATGGAGATAACAAGGGGGGCAATGGCTTCAGCTATCATTGTTTTGATGGATGGAGTAATGAGGTCTAGGATTTTGGCAATGAATTCTGGTGTAATTTGAGATGATGGAGGAATGATAGATGGGGAAACATCAGAATTGATGTTCTTCTGAGCTGGGGATTCATCAATTGGTGAATTATGATGAGATGGATGATCATTAGTGGGTGATTGATGATTTGAAGTAGCTAGGGAATGATGAGGAGATTGAGTAAGTAGATTGAACATGGAATCTATGTTGAAGTTTGGTTTCTCAGCTAGATGAGCTGGAGTTGGAGAAGCAGATTGTGATTGATGGTTCACAGGAGAAGAATGAGTTTCAATGGAGGTGGATGACAAGGAGGATGAAGCAGGAATTTCTTCACTAGGGTGGGAAGTGGCTTCAGGAGCCCTTGTGCCCTCAGATGTTGTAGGGGCAGACCCAGCCTTTGATGGTTTCTGGATGGTCCTTTTACACTTAACAAACAGAGAAGGATCAATTCTCTTGCTGGCATTGATTGCTGTAGGAGCAGAACCTAACAGCTGGGAAGCTTTCTTGGATAGAAAGAACCCAATCAGCCTACCTTGAGTCACCTCTTTCTTGTTGTTCTCTTTCCTGAGCAATTCAAATATCGATCCAGCCCAGTTTATTGATTTCTTATTCAGTATCACTGACATCAAGGCAAATTGTTGCCTGTTGATGTTGTCATGGGCTGAATGCTTTCCAAGCAACACTTTTCCAACCAAGTCAGCCAAGAACTTAAAACCAACAGATAGATTTACCTTTAGGAGCTTAGATGGAATGCCATCTGCATGTCCCATCTTGAATATCATCCTACCATACTCAGCAGAATCTTGCTCATACTCATCAGATCCATTCTTTAACTCAAAGATTTCAGTCAGAATTTCGGGAGTAAGAGTTACCTCCACACCGTTGATGGTTCCTGTCATTGCTTTGTCATCTGAAAAAGATGTATAGACCCATTCCTTTATTTCTGATAGGTGGAGTTTGATTTTTGTAGACATGAGTTTCTTGAGACCTTGATCATCACATAACTGCAGCATTTCTCGGAAAACCTGTTTGTAGTCACTGAACGAATCAAAATCAACACTGAAACCGGCATCGAACTTCATCACGGACAGGGTTGTAGAGGAAATAGCCATGGAATCGACGAGGGAAATCGCAAGAAGAGAGAGGGAGAAAGCGCGGGACGAGAGCTCTAAATAGTCCTGAAAGTAGAATACAAAACGACGAGCTCCGTCGACGATCTTCAGACCTAAATAGACGATTGTTTAGAAATAAACTAAAATCGTCGATCTCTGAATTAAGATCAGGAGAATCGGTTGTCGATCGTCGATCGATGATCGATTTCCGAAGCAGAGTCGTCGATCGTCGATCAACAATTTCTGTTTCTAAAAGCAAAGAGCTGTCGTAGACCAAGGGTCGACGATTTAGCTCAACCTGTTCGACGATCTTCGAACACCGTTCGACGATCTCAGAATAGATTTCAACTTAGCAGATTTCTACACTTAGTCTGATCCATTCATCGTGCCTAGTTGATTCAAAAAGAATAGATGTTTCTGTTCATCTAAAGGCTTTGTAAATATATCACTTCTCTGAAGATCTGTCGGTATAAACTCGAGATTTTTTTTATTCTTGTCAACACAGTCTCTAAGAAAATGGTGTATAATGTCTATGTGCTTAGTTCTAGAATGGTGCACAGGATTTTGTGCTATGGAAATAGCACGGGTACTATCACACATAATTTTGGTATTTTTGTGTGTGTACCCATAATCCAAGAGTTGATTTTGAATCCACAGTATCTGTGAACAGCAACTAGCAGCTGCTATATATTCAGCCTCTGCAGTTGAAGTTAAAACAGAAGACTGCTTCTTGCAAAACCAAGAGACTAATCTCTCACCTAGGAACTGACAAGTCCCTGAGGTGCTCTTCCTGTCAACTCTACAGCCAGCATAGTCAGCATCTAAGTATCTAATCAACTCAAATTCTAATTCAGCTGGGTATAAAAGTCCTAAATTTGGGCATCCCTTCAAGTATCTTAAGATTCTCTTAAGAAGAGTTAAGTGAGATTCCTTGGGGTTGACCTGAAATCTAGCACAGAGGTATGTGGCAAACATTATATCAGGCCTACTTGCAGTTAGATATAATAGGGAACCAATAATGGCCCTATAATATTTCTGATCAAAAGGCTTTCCCTTTTCATCAGAATCAATAACTACATTAGTAGCCATAGGAGTGTGCATTGCTGAATCATCTGTCATCCCAAACTTCTTTACCAATTCCTTGGCATACTTAGAATTGGAGATGAAGATGCCATCAGCATCTTGTTTCACTTGGAGACCAAGGATGTAATACCCCCCTCCCGGAACACAAAACACGGCACGAGAGGGGTCTTATGCCCAGAACAGCCGTCTTGCAGTAGTACTAGCACTCGGGCTAGCCTGTACCACAGGACGCCTACTCTGCCAGCTACAACCAATATCAGAAAATAATTGCTAACCCAACCACAATAATATGAAAGTCAAATCCATACCAAGCATATGTCCATAATATTATAAATAAAGAAGCTACATCAAGCTTCTAATATCAGAGTACGAGAACAAAATTGCCCTGAAGGGCTACAACAAAATCTCTCTCCCACTCACATCTGTAACCGACGGTAGCGACGGTACCGTCCCTTCAGGCCCTGTCACCCTGGCCTGGCTGTCCGTCTGCATAGGCTGCTGCTCCACCTGCGGGGTTTCCTCCTAAAAAGGAAGACGTAGCGACCGTTAGTCAAAAAGACTAAGTGTTTTCACATCCGCTCCCCTGGCGACTCCTCGGCATCGGGCGGAGAATGGAACAAGTACAATAAATATATATCAGTAGTACATGCAGGTGAAGTATGTGTACATATCATAAATAGCAATAGAAACAGTATACAAATGAACAAGGTCTTATTTTACAAATCTACAATCTACAGCAGCAAGAGAGTATATATCTAGAACAGTAAGTAACTCAACTTATATGGGTGCCCATACAAGCATATAAGTTGTGGGTCGTTCAGCAGAAAGTAACTCATCGTATAGGAGTACCCATACAAACTTATACGATGAGGGTCTTGTGTATGTAATGAAGTGCAATGCTATGTATGCAATGCAATGACACATCCATGATCAGGCACATGCAATCGCTATGTCGACACAGACTTATAGTTCCCACTATTCGAGCAGGTAGCTAACCTCTCAGGCATCAACCGTCGTGGCCAAACGATGACAGTAGAGCGGGCATCTCCACTACTAGGCTGGTCTCCACACTACTTGGTCTAGGCCTCCGTACGCCTCAACGCTAAGAACACAACAGCGGAGCTCGCATGCGTACTACGGCTCAGCGGGTTCTCTCGGGTAAATATGCACCAAGATCCTAGCCCCGACTAGCCTATGGTATGACACGGAAGGAGCCTCGGAAATGAGCACGAGGACCAAGCCCAACCGTTCACTTGGCACGGAAGGAGCCTCGGGACGTGAACACCGAGGACCAAGCCCAACCGCCCAAGGTCTAACTGTCAACTCCCATCGGTGTGATGATTGGCGAGCCCGTAGACCTGCCACACTATCCTTAACCCGGGATTACGACACCACTTGTCGACTCACACCGCATGCAATTCCACAATTCATGGCATGGAAGGAGCCTCGGAGAAAGCACGAGGACCAAGCCCAACCATCCAACAAATACGGATGGAGCCTCGGGATGTAAACACCGAGGACCAAGCCCAACCGTTCACGTGGCACAGAAGGAGCCCCGGGACATGAACACCGAGGACCAAGCTCAACCGTCCAATTTTATCCAACTCAACCTCATTCCCATTAGTGACGGTCAACACCGTACTTGTTAACTTCCACAATGCTACCCGTAGGGAGACGACACTCTAAGCATTGGACTATCCATTCCCTTCCATCAATTCATTATACATCAGGGCCATAGTTTAATCATTTACAAATCCTTCCACATGAATTCAACATATTATAGATAATGCGCATAATGGTGATCTACCAAATATAACAAAGCCTTTCATTCACTTAGGCTTGATTCACATCTCGGCATAGGAATTCAAGTCCTCAAACATCAACCTTCACATTACCTCGGTGATTAAGACAAAAGAATTCACCCAACCTCGAGATGGATTGCAACATCTATTCCATCGAATACAAGTTCATATTGTAATCACGTAGAATTATATGTAATCTGGTCAGCAACTTTGACTAAGGATTCCCGTGGCTACAGGTATCACCTGAAAACGTGCAACCACTCGTTGGAAAGGTAATTTCAAGGGCTACGACTTTCGTGTTTAGTCGAAAGCCCAGATCTGGTCACATCATACCAGAAATCCAACTCGAAGTCTGCTGCATACAGGATACAGATTTCCTGGGCATTAACTCCCAACCGCAGCGGATTCAAACAGACTTTTCCGTGGCTACAGGTATCTCCTGGAAACGTGCAACCACTCGTTGGAAAGGTATTTTAAGGGCTACGACTTTCGTGTTTAGTTTAAAGCCCAGATCCGACCCTTTCTTGCTTAAAAGTAGCCAAGAAGGTCGCTGCGTGCAGAACACAGATTCTGCACGCATCTTGAAGCGAAGTGAACGACATCCGTTCATCTTCCTCCTCAAGCGATTTTCCCCAAACCGCAACCAGAAGTTCCTCCACCCTTATTCTCCCTCTTGAGGCCATTTCCTCTTCACGAGACTGATGCCGCCGTCATCCCCCGGCTTGTTGATTTGGAGCGTGCCCCTCTGGACGATGATGGTGACCCAGTACATGTCATAGATCCGCGTCATGTTGCTGCAGAAGATCCCCTTCCGGATGACTATGGTGACCCGGTTGATGTTGGTGCCGGCTCACACTTGATGTTCCCTCGCCGCCTTGAGATGATGATTTACTTGTTGGTTTCGTTGTTCGTCACCATATGGAGCTTGAAGATCTTTATGACCGTACCGCAAGTCAGAATGTTGAAACTTTGCCGCGACATCCACCGCCATCGCCGCGTCATTTTAATGTTGGAACTTTGCCGCGACATCCACCGCCATCGCCGCGTCATTTAAATTATTATTTCAGATTTTATAATTATGTTTTTAATTGGCCTATGTTTAGCCAAAGTTTTAATTATTTGTCATTTCATTTTGGCATTTGTTTAGCCACATTTGGGGTGCTTATAACCCTTGTCTTTGTAAAGCCTATATAAGGCTATGTTGTATTGGATTTTGAGTAGATTGAATGAAAAATTAAAAACCCAATTTCAGATTTTGGAATTACCTTCTCTTCTTCCCTCTTCCCCTTGGCCGCCCACTACCTTTCTCTTTCCCTCTTTGGCCGCCGGCCTCCCTCCTCCCCTTCCAAGGCTTCGGCCACCTCCTCCACCTCCATCACCACACCCGAGCCCCCCTTCCAACATCAACCCGACCACCACCTCTCCTCCACAAAACCGTCCTCATCCCTCTCAACAAAACCCGACCATCACATATATCCTCTTCCCAAAAACCGATTCATTTGGTGAGATCCAAATCAGCCCCATCTTATAATCTAAGAGAAGAATCAGCCAAAGCTTGTGGTGAATCTTGTGAAACTTCAACGGCGTCGGAAGGCAACGAAGAACTTGGAGTTTCCCTCCAACCGGCACGCTTTCGGTGGATCCGGAATGGAGCGATCCAAAGAGAGTTAAATCGGAATCATCCATTCCGGTTGGATAACGAACGTCTCCACTCTTATGTGTTTCTCTCTTAGATCTTTTCTTTGGGCATTTAGCATATCGTGTGATTTGTGATTGGTAGAATTTTCGTGGATAATATCTATTAAATTATTGTTATTGTTATTTGATTCCCATTTGAATTCGTGAGGCGTGGCGGCCCTCATTTTATTTCGTTGGGAGAGAACCACTCGTTATCCGAATCCTTATTTTCGATGGTGTCTCTTTTGGTACAACGTACGCTCGACCGAACCGTGTGGGTTCTTTTCGCTTGAGAGGATCTTGGCCTATAGCCTTGATATTATCTTAAGGGGCCTAGCGAACCCCCCGAATCGTATTAAATTAATTGTTGCAACTTGCGTAGTGGCTGTGTTTATTCTTCGTGTGAGCGTAATAGTAATTATAATTAAGCGAGCGTGTGAATCCCTTAGCCGTTACGGTGTCGAAACCCGTGGCCTACATCAATTTGGTATCAGAGGGAGGTTATTGTCGATTTCCTAATCGGCACCATCCTTCTATTTTTAGGTAGGCTAACGAAAATATAAATTTCAAATTTCAAAATTTCAAATTTCAAATTTCAAAATTTAAAATTCAAATTTCGAATTTCAAAATTCAAAATTCAAAATTCAAAATTCAAAATTCAAAATTTCAGATTTCAAATTTCAAAATTTCAAAATTCAAATTTCGAAATTTCAAATTTCAAATTTCGAATTTCAAATTTAAAATTTAAAATTTCAAGATTTCAAATTTCAAATTTCAAATTTCAAAATTTAAAATTTCAAAATTCAAAATTTCAAATTTCCAATTTCAAATTCTAAATTTCAAATTTTTCTCAAAATCTAAAAAAAAAAATTATGGAAATTCTCTATTTTATTTTTAATAAGAAATCCAAAAAAAAAAAATTTTCATTAAGTCATTATTTTTATTAAGTTATTTTAAAATTTAATAGTTGGTCTGCCAATAGCGGCCTATATTTTTATTTTTTCAGCAAAATTCAAAAATAAAAATTTATTAATAATCTCCATATTTTTGCCAGCAAGACTATCAAAAAATATATATATAGTATTTTGAAATATTAGCGGGAACAAATCGATCTTTGAAAATTAAATAGAACCAGACTATATTTCTTTGTATTTGTGCACTTAATCCGAGTAGTCTATCCTCATTTTCCCGCTGAAAATTAAAACAAAAAAATGGCCTACGATGTTCACGTTTCCCGAATGAAATCTTTAGGTTCCGTCATGAAAGTTAGAAAGCCAGTCCATTGCCCGGTAGTGGAAGAGATTAAGGGGCTGATTGGCCAACTAAAGGCTAATCAAGTTACACCGCGCACCTCTAGGCGTGTTAGGATTCCTACTCCGACATATGATGGGCTAGGTGGACCGCGAGTGTTTCTATGTTGGGTGAACGACATGGAGCATTATTTTGAGCAATATCGTATTGTGGATCCCCACAGGATTCCCGTTGCGAGACTGCAATTATTTGGTCGAGCCCATACTTTCTAGCTCAATGAGGAAAGACGTTTAGGAATGCCCTCCGTCGACCCACGTATAGGTTGGCAGATTATGAAGAATTTATTAACGGATGAGTATTACCCTCCATACTACCGTTCTCCGTCTACTGATTATCTGAGTGAGTCGCCGCCCAAGATTTTGCCTACATCGAACCAGCATGTTACCTCATACTCCCGTATGAGGACGTCTCATGATTTTATTTCTTCTCGCCTGGGCACTAGACCCTTTCCTGTTTATGAGAGTGTTCCTATCAGCGTGAAAATGGTATCTGAGCTTGCGATTACGAGTACGCCCGTCACTGAGGCCGATGCTGTTAATGTTGACAACATGAGTGACGATGAGGAGATTGGTTACCCGAGTGACTTGGATGAGGATTTCTCATTTGAGGAACCCTCTCCACTCCCTTTCGACGATATTTTGGAGCCATCCCTTTTGAATGTTGTGGAGCCTTTTGATGATCCTAAGTCGATTGATATTCTAGCTGAGTCAGAAGAGTTACAGTCTGCTGAGAGCTTACCAAGTCGTGACTCATTTGACGATCTGTTAGGACATGAGCTTGCTATTTCTAGTCCGAGACGTATCGAAGTGCCCATTTCTGAGATTTTCACTGTAACAGATGTCAGGACTGATGTGTTGGAAGATTGTTCTAGTAAAGGAGTTAAACTTTTGGAATACGATATTGAAGTGGAACCGGATGAGCATCCCCTAATGCTAACTCCTTTAGCTAAACTTGAATGTGATTTTAACTCTCTCCCGTTTGTAACGCCTGATCTCGTTGTAGCGTTGCCGATCTATGATCCGATCACGGAATCTGAAATACATGATTACCCACATGATTTAGAAGACATGTCGGATGATTTTTCCGTAAGAGCGAATCCACTGTTTGAACTTTCTTATGACTTTATTGGGTTGCGACCGGATGATCTTTATTGGAAGTCAAATCCGTGTTTTGAGGTTTCGAATTGGATTACTAGTGGTACCTTGGCGATGGTGCCTTATGACGTGATGTCTCCTCGACAAACTTATTTGCCAAGCCCGGTCGCACACATTTATCCCCCGCCTTTTGATGACCCGTGCACGCACACGTTAGTGAACGTAGTTGCGAATGTTAAGTTGTGTTGCCCGCACGTAATGTCAAATCCGGGAGCTCCCCGTTCTATATATAGTGATGAGTGTTTTCCGTTAGCTTTTAGTCATGACATTTTAAAATTTAAATTTAAGTTTAAATCTAAAATTACGACGTTGTATGGCGTTGATTTCACCACTGCTTTTATAGCACCCGTGCCACCTGACTTGGTCCCGTTACTGCCCACTGTTAAAGCAAGTCACGTTGCACATGGGTTCTCCCCACACAGTTCTAAGATTGTTTGTTGGAATCGGAGAGTATCCTACCGTTATATAAGTGATTTGGTTTTGGTTTATCTTGTCCCTGAACGGATGCCTCCAGGCACCTCAGAAATATTTATGAACCGGCCAGTCAATTATTTGCGAATCTTATGGAAATTTAGTAGCATGACATTTCTTGTAGAATTTTCCACTGATTGGGGCATCGCTCCTAGTTTCGACTTTTCATACTTTACGCGTCCTGTTTATATGCCCCTTGAAAAGTCTATCTCTCCGTTTACATTTTCCACTATGCTTTCTCTTGGGGTGGGTGGTGTTAGTTCTTCTGGATCGTTTTCGTCCTCGGTCTCCATCGGAGGTATGTGGATTGATGTTGTGGAAATTCCTTGTTCTTATTTGGCTAATGCGTCTTTAAGGTCCCCCCAAGACCACTTTTTGCCTTGCAGGTTCCTCTTCCACGACGATCATACACAGTACTACTCATCAGTGATGAGTATTTTTGAGAGGGGGAGGATTGATGCCGCCGTCATCCCCCGGCTTGTTGATTTGGAGCGTCCCCCTCTGGACGATGATGGTGACCCGGTACATGTCATAGATCTGCATCATGTTGCTGCAGAAGATCCCCTTCCGGATGACTATGGTGACCCGGTTGATGTTGGTGCCGGCTCACACTTGATGTTCCCTCGCCGCCTTGAGATGATGATTTACTTGTTGGTGTCGTTGTTCGTCGCCATATGGAGCTTGAAGATCTTTATGACCGTACCGCAAGTCGGAATGTTGAAACTTTGCCGCGACATCCACCGCCATCGCCGCGTCATTTTAATGTTGGAACTTTGCCGCGACATCCACCGCCATCGCCGCGTCATTTAAATTATTATTTCAGATTTTATAATTATGTTTTTAATTGGCCTATGTTTAGCCAAAGTTTTAATTATTTCTCATTTCATTTTGGCCTTTGTTTAGCCACATTTGGGGTGCTTATAACCCTTGTCTTTGTAAAGCCTATATAAAGCTATGTTGTATTGGATTTTGAGTAGATTGAATGAAAAATTAAAAACCCAATTTCAGATTTTGGAATTACCTTCTCTTCTTCCCTCTTCCTCTTGGCCGCCCACTACCTTTCTCTTTCCCTCTTTGGCCACCGGCCTCCCTCCTCCCCGTCCAAGGCTTTGGCCACCTCCTCCACCTCCATCACCACACCCGAGCCCCCCTTCCAACATCAACCCGACCACCACCTCTCCTCCACAAAACCGTCCTCATCCCTCTCAACAAAACCCGACCATCACATATATCCTCTTCCCAAAAACCGATTCATTTGGTGAGATCCAAATCAGCCCCATCTTCTAATCTAAGAGAAGAATCAGCCAAAGCTTGTGGTGAATCTTGTGAAACTTCAACGGCGTCGGAAGGCAACGAAGAACTTGGAGTTTCCCTCCAACCGGCACGCTTTCGGTGGATCCGGAACGGAGCGATCCAAAGAGAGTTAAATCGGAATCATCCATTCCGGTTGGGTAACGAACGTCTCCACTCTTATGTGTTTCTCTCTTAGATCTTTTCTTTGGGCATTTAGCATATCGTGTGATTTGTGATTGGTAGAATTTTCGTGGATAATATCTATTAAATTACTGTTATTGTTATTTGATTCCCATTTGAATTCGTGAGGCGTGGCGGCCCTCATTTTATTTCGTTGGGAGAGAACCACTCGTTATCCGAATCCTTATTTTCGGTGGTGTCTCTTTTGGTACAACGTACGCTCGACCGAACCGTGTGGGTTCTTTTCGCTTGAGAGGATCTTGGCCTATAGCCTTGATATTATCTTAAGGGGCCTAGCGAACCCCCCGAATCCTATTAAATTAATTGTTGCAACTTGCGTAGTGGCTGTGTTTATTCTTCGTGTGAGCGTAATAGTAATTATAATTAAGCGAGCGTGTGAATCCCTTAGCCGTTACGGTGTCGAAACCCGTGGCCTACATCAGAGACCACCCCTATCATCACTTTGAAGTGAGGAGAGGTTGAAGATGACTAAGCTTTAGAACACAAGTTCTAGCATGGCCTTCCTAGAAAGCTTCATCTCACACATCAAGACTCTTTTGAGTCGATGTATCGCCTAAGAATAGCTACAGATCTAGCACCAAGGGAGAGGGGAGGAAACTCACTTCATTTCCGGCGTTTCCTCCGTTGCCGGCCATGGATCGCGTTACCCTTCTCCGCGACATCCTTGCCTTCGTTAGCAGTGTTCTTCCACGAAAACGGCTGAGCTTTTCCTCCAGAATCCGGCTCCGGCGACCCGCGATATCCTCCTCTTTCGCTCCCGTCGGCTTTGCACAGTGACGGCTCGACAAGAATGATCGGATCTGATGGCTAGGGTTTGGTTTACTCCCTTTTATATTACATATTAGGTTAAGTCCCTTCCGCCACGTGTCACTCTCTAATTGGACCGCCCAAATTAGGTTTCATTTGAAGTGACGGGTCCAAGGATCATTAAGCACGAATCCCGGAGTCCGGTTCGGTCCGCCTATATAAGCCGGTGAATCTACCTGGGCGCAGAAAACGCACAAGTCAAATTCGGCGGGAATCATCCAGTGATTCCCGTCGATCGGCGAGTATTAGCGGGTCATTCTCGACGAATTCGTCGAGTATCAACAATGATACTCGACGATTTTCCCTTAGTCGTTTTATCGGACATCCCGTCGTTGTGTGCGATGAGTATCAGTTGGCGATACTCGACGGTCGGTGGGTATCACCGGGTATTCTCGGCGATCGGTGAGAATCGTCAGGCATTCTCGACGATTTTCCCTTAGCCTACTACAGTTCTGAGTCCGGCGGGTATCGACCACCGATACCCGTCGAATCGGCGAGTATCAACCTCCATTCTCGACGATCGACGAGCATCAACCTCCATTCCTGTCGATTTTTACTTGGCCGAGTTCCCTTATCTCGGCTACTGGTTGGGGTATCCTTGAACCCAACCCTACACTTATTCAATGCACCTGACACCTCGCGTCAGTGCACCCTGAGCCCGAGTTGAGTCTCTTGACTCAGAACACGTGCGAGGGGCCTAGCGCGAATTGGGACGTTACAAATCCTATAAACAAAATAAAAAGATTTCGTCCCCGAAATCAGGCTGAGGTCGTGGGGAGTAAAGCATACAGAAAACAAAATATGCTTTTAAATAAAATTACCTGAAGCAAACAACTCCGGGTAGCGTCTTTGCATCAAATCCATTGGCTCCCATGTGAATTCCTCCTTCCCATGATTAGACCATAGCACTTTTACCAAGGGGACACTTTTACGGCGCAAGGTTCTTATCTCATTATCAACGATCCGCACCGGCTCAAGTCGCACAGATCTGTCAGACGCCACAGTACCATCAGTTGTGGGGATGTATTGTTCGGGCCGCAACAGCGCCTTCCGAAGCGACGATACGTGGAACACATCGTGGAGATTCTCTAGCTCGGGCGGTAGCTCCAGTCGGTAGGCCAAAGGGCCAACCCTTTCCAATATGACATAGGGCCCAACATACCGTGGACTGAGCTTCTTCACTCCTCGCACTCGTGACACTCCATGCATCGGCCGGATTTTTAGAAACACCTTATCACCCACTTGAAATTCCACCATACGGTGCCTTGCGTTGTAATACTTCGCCTGCCGACTTTGAGCCTCCAATATGCGATCCCTTATTAGCCTAACCACCGCATCAGTGTCATCTATGTACTCAATTCCCAAAGTCTTCGGGTCTTCATCTTGCACCCAAGACAAGGGGGTCCTACACCTCCTTCCATATAGGGCTTCATGGGGCGCCATGCCAATACTAGCTTGATGGCTATTGTTATAGGAGAATTCCACCAAAGGCAAGAGTCTTTCCCACGGCTCTCCCCTATCTATCACACACAACCTCAACAGATCTTCCAATGTTCGGATGGTCCGCTCAGACTGTCCGTCCGTCTGAGGATGAAATGCGGTACTGAAGGTAAGACGTAAGCCCAAATACGTCTGTACCACCTTCCACTCCTTGGAGGTAAAACGACCATCACGGTCCGAAACTATCGTCTTGGGTACGCCGTGATACCGTACAAATTGCTCCACAAACAGGCGTACCAAGACATCCACATAAGCCTCCTTCTTCATAGGAATGAACCGGGCAACCTTCGTCAGGAGATCAACGATCACCCACACTGAATCATTCCCTGAGCGGGAGCGAGGTAGCCCATGTACGAAGTCCATGGATATATCCTCGAACTTCCATTCGGGGATTGACAACGACTGCAACATGCCACCGGGGCTCCTACATTTCGCCTTCACTCTTTGGCAGGCTTCATAATGCGTGACAAAGTACCGGACATCTTTCTTCATCCCTGGCCAACACATCGTCTTCCGTAAGCCGACGTACATCTTTGAAATTCCTGGGTGCACGGAATATTGAGAGCTATGTGCTTCTCTCATAATATCCTCCCGAATTCTGCCACCTTTGGGAATGTAGAGTAGGCCGCGAAAGTAAACGAGGCCGTCCTTTAGTGTGTACTCGTCGGTAGTCCCGTCTTCGATTAACTTTACTGCCGGGGCCAAAGCCGCATCCAATCCTTGCTCCACTCGGATCCGGTCCCGGATATCACAAACTATGCTCATGTTGGACAGGTACTCCGTATATTCCGAAGAAGCCTTAAATATTAAGGTGATGTCCATCTCCTCGATCATCCGTGCCAACTCCATGCTCATCAATCGAGATTCTGGGTTCGAGCCGGGTACTTTCCTACTCAACGCATCGGCTACCGAGTTTGCTTTTTCGGGGTGGTAGTTCAAGGTGAACTCATAGTCGCATAGAAACTCTAACCACCGCCGTTGTCTTAAGTTCAATTCCTTCTGGGTATGGACGTACTTCAAATTTTTATGATCTGAGAAGATTTCGCAGTGGACGCCGTATAGATAATGCCTCTATACCTTCAAGGCGAACACCACTGCTCCTAGCTCCAAATCATGCACTGGGTAATTGATTTCATGCTTCTTCAATTGTCTTGAAGCATAAGCAATTACGTGCCTGTGCTGCATCAACACCGCTCTTAACCCCTGATAAGACGCGTCCGTGTAAACTTGGAATCCTTCCTTCCCAGACGGAAGGACAAGGATGGGGGCGGAGGTAAGTCTATCCTTCAATTCCTGGAATGCCGCTTCATACTAGGGTGTCCACTCAAATGGCACTCCTTTCTTTGTCAAGGAAGTAAGCAGGAGGGCAATCTTGGAGAATCCTTTTACGAACTTGCGGTAGTATCCGGCAAGTCCAAGAAAACTCCTCATATCGGCCGCTGACTTCAAAGGTGACCACTCCTTCATGGCACGCACCTTGGTCGGATCCACAGCTAGTCCAGCCCCATTGATTACATGACCCAAGAAAGCAACTTCCCTAAGCCAGAATTCACACTTGCTAAACTTGGCGAACAGGGCGTGCTCCTTTAACTTCTCCAGTACCAAGGCCAAATGTCTGGCATGTTCTTCCTCCGTCTTCGAGTAGACCAGGATGTCGTTAATGAACACAATGACGAAGACATATAAGTAGGGCTCAAACACTTTATTCATCAAGCTCATGAAAGCTGATGGGGCATTGGTGAGTCCAAACGGCAACACTGTGAACTCATATAAGCCGTACCTTGAGCTGAAAGCCATTTTCTGTATATCATCCTCCTGTATTCTCAATTGGTAGTACCCCGAGCGCAAGTCTAGCTTGGAGAACCAATGCGCTCCCACCAGTTGGTCGAACAACTCATCGATCCGAGGTAATGGGTAGGTGTTCCGTACTGTCAGTCAGTTGAGTTCCCGATAGTCTATACATAAACGCAGGGTTCCATCTTTCTTCTTGACGAATAGAACAGGGGCTCCCCAAGGCGACGAGCTGGGGCGAACAAACCCTGATTCTACCAACTCCTGCAATTGCACTCTAAACTCCGCAAGTTCTTTTGGGGCCATCCGATAAGGGGTCCTGGAGACAGGCTTAGCTCCTAGTACAAGCTTAATCTGAAAATCTACTTCTCTATGCGGGGGTAACCCTGGCAATTTCTCGGGAAATACCTCAGGGAAATCCCGTGCTACCCGCACATCCTTCACATCTACCTTCATCTCTTTTAGTTCGAATCGTATCATGTAGACTTCATCCCCTCTCATATGAGCTTTCAAGGTCTGGATTGAGGATAACAATATTCGCGGTGCGAAATTTATACCTTGGAAGACTATATCAGTATCCCCATGTCTCAAAAAGATACGCTTCTCCGCACAGTCGATTCTTGCATGGTGCCAATCCAGCCACGCCATACCCAGAATGAGGTCGAACTCTGGTATTCTCAAAATTATGGCAGGGGTATCAAAGGTCTTTCCCCCAATGGTTATCTCTAACTCACACTTCGCGGTTGCCATCATCTCAGATCAGTCTGGGAGGCGTACTCTTCGAGCAATACCAGTAAAATATTGCACTCCGTGTATATCTTTGATGAAGTCTTCAGACACGAATGAATGTGAGGCACCGGTGTCAAATAACGTATAAGCCGGTTTCCCGCCGACCATCACGGTGCCTAAGTGTCATTAATAATACTCAAGCTAGACATCTAGTATATCTCAAGCAACTAGAGGATATTAATGGAAGCAAAATGACTAATTCAAATCGTACCTGCAATCATCTCTTGAGGGTTCCGCTCTTGAGTCATGTCCAGGGCATACATCTGATCTCGAGCGGGTCCGGGGTTTCTTCC
The DNA here is from genome assembly GCA_039513925.1 of Platanthera zijinensis. NCBI lineage: Eukaryota > Viridiplantae > Streptophyta > Magnoliopsida > Asparagales > Orchidaceae > Platanthera > Platanthera zijinensis. Next base: position 74,903,253 of record CM077091.1, read on the forward strand.
TCGTGGTCCTCATCCTCGACCACGCACATACCCTCTCCCCCGCGGGGCTGCTGGAGGGAGAGCGAAAGGCGCATCTCCAAACAGTTGCGGGCAGTAACGTCGAATGTGGCCCGGTTGGTTGCATGCAAAGCACACCTGTTCCTGCCTTCCGCTGTGTTGCTGAAACTGTGGAGGTGGAGGTAATGCTGGCGGTTGTGGAACCGGGCGCTCCTCTCTAAAGTTCTGGGGGAAACGACCGCCACCCCTCCGATATCCTCTTCCTCTTTTATTGGCAAATCTCCTTCTGTTGCTGGGGCCTGCTTCCATCACGCCTTCCGCTGGCCTCTTATCACTTCCCAAGTGGTCCGCTTCCAATCTCTTTGCCATATCAATAATCTCCGCCAGACTAGAGTCCGCTATAAACAAAAGGGCTTGCCTTAGGGGATCTCGCAAGCCTTTGTAGAATCGTTTTTCGTACCCTCTATCATCCAGCTCATAGGAGTTGGCGAATCTAGCCAGGTGCTTAAACTCCCGTTGGTACTCCATCACCGACATGGACCCTTGCTTTAGTTGCAAAAATCTCTCTTCCAGACCATCCCGAGCGGCCGAGGGGATGAAATGCTCTAAGAAGGCTTCGGAGAATTCGCTCCAACTAATGTCCGTGTACACTCTTCCACGAAAAGTGGAGCCCATGAGGGACTTCCACCACCTTTTGGCGTGCAGCTCTAAGAGTGTCACCACAAGGGTCACCGCCATGTTGTTTGGACATCTTATTCCTACCAACAACTCTTGTATAGTGTCAAGACATCTTCCGTACGCACCGCCGACTCTGTCCCAATATAAGCGGGAGGGGAGAGAGCTCGGAAAACGCTTAACCAACTAGATCCCGGACCCTGTTGTTGTACAGGTGTCTGCTGAGATTGGGACCTAAAGGCGTCCAGAATAGCTGTGAACGTCTGCCCCAGCTCTGATTGTTGGAATTGTGTAGGTACGGACGGGGCGGGGGTGCCCCTTACTGGCTCAACATGTGCTGGGATCTACACATAAGGTACAAACCTAGGGTTAGGTTGGCTAATCTAAGGTTAAATATGGACAACTTAGTGTGAATTACATATGGGCACACCACTGCTTCCCCTAAGTCAGCTTGTCCCCAAACTGACCAATCAAACGGGGGTGGCACCATTGTTAAGTGACTTTCGCCTTGGAGGATCGTAGCAAGATGATACCATTTGTAAGACCCCCCTCCCGGAACACAAAACGCGGCACGAGAGGGGTCTTATGCCCAGAACAGCCGTCTTGCGGTAGTACTAGCACTCGGGCTAGCCTGTACCACAGGACGCCTACTCTGCCGGCTACAACCAATATCAGAAAATAATTGCCAACCCAACCACAATAATATGAAAGTCAAATCCACACCAAGCATATGTCCATAATATTATAAATAAAGAAGCAACAACAAGCTTCTAATATCAGAGTACGAGAACAAAATTACCCCGAAGGGCTACAACAAAATCTCTCTCTCACTCACATCTGTAACCGATGGTAGCGACGGTACCGTCCCTTCAGGCCCTGTCACCCTGGCCTGGTTGTCCGTCTGCATAGCCTGTTGCTCCACCTGCGGGGTTTCCTCCTAAAAAGGAAGACGTAGCGACCGTTAGTCAAAAATATTAAGTGGTTTCACATCCGCTCCACCGGCGACTCCTCGGCACCGGGCGGAGAATGGAACAAGTACAATAAATATATATCAGTAGTACAAGCAGGTGAAGTATGTGTACATATCATAAATAGTAATAGAAACAGTATACAAATGAACAAGGTCTTATTTTACAAATCTACAATATACAGCAGCAAGAGAGTATATATCTAGAACAGTAAGTAACTCAACTTATATGGGTGCCCATACAAGCATATAAGTTGAGGGTCGTTCAACAGAAAGTAACTCATCGTATAGGAGTACCCATACAAACTTATACGATGAGGGTCTTGTGTATGTAATGAAGTGCAATGCTATGTATGCAATGCAATGACACACCCATGATCAGGCACATGCAATCGCTATGTCGACACAGACTTATAGTTCCCACTATTCGAGCAGGTAGCTAACCTCTCAGGCATCAACCGTCGTGGCCAAACGGTGACAGTAGAGCGGGCATCTCCACTACTAGGCTGGTCTCCACACTACCTGGCCTAGGCCTCCGTACGCCTCAATGCTAAGAACACAACAGCGGAGCTCACATGCGTACTACGGCTCAGCGGGTTCTCTCGGGTAAATATGCACCAAGATCCTAGCCCCGACTGGCCTATGGTATGACACGGAAGGAGCCTCGGAAATGAGCACGAGGACCAAGCCCAACCGTTCACTTGGCACGGAAGGAGCCTCGGGACGTGAACACCGAGGACCAAGCCCAACCTCTTAAGGTCTAATTGTCAACTCCCATCGGTGTGACGATTGATGAGCCCATAGACCTGCCACACTATCCTTAACCCGGGATTACGACACCGCGTGTCGACTCACACCGCATGCAATTCCACAATTCATGGCATGGAAGGAGCCTCAGAGAAAGCACGAGGACCAAGCCCAACCATCCAACAAATACGGATGGAGCATCGGGATGTGAACACCGAGGACCAAGCCCAACCGTTCACGTGGCACGGAAGGAGCCCCGGGACGTGAACACCGAGGACCAAGCCCAACCGTCAAATTTTATCCAACTCAACCTCATTCCCATTAGTGACGGTCAACACCGCACTTGTTAACTTCCACAATGCTACCCGTAGGGAGACGACACTCTAAGCATTGGACTATCCATTCCCTTCCATCAATTCATTATACATCAGGGCCATAGTTTAATCATTTACAAATCCTTCCACATGAATTCAACATATTATAGATAATGCGCATAATGGTGATCTACCAAATATAACAAAGCCTTTCATTCACTTAGGCTTGATTTACATCTCGGCATAGGAATTCAAGTCCTCAAACATCAACCTTCACAATACCTCGGTGATTAACACAAAAGAATTCACCCAACCTCGAGATGGATTGCAACATCTATTCCATCGAATCCAAGTTCATATTGTAATCACCTAGAATTATATGTAATCTGGTCAGCAACTTTGACTGAGGACTCCCGTGGCTACAGGTATCGCCTGAAAACGTGCAACCAATCGTTGGAAAGGTAATTTCAAGGGCTACGACTTTTGTGTTTAGTCGAAAGCCTAGATCTAGTCACATCATACCAGAAATCCAACTCGAAGTATGCTGCGTACAGGATACAGATTTCCTGGGCATTAACTCCCAACCGCAGCGGATTCAAACGGACTTTTCCGTGGCTACAGGTATCACCTGGAAACATGCAACCACTCGTTAGAAAGGTAATTTCAAGGGCTACAACTTTCGTGTTTAGTCGAAAGCCCAGATCCGACCCTTTCTTATTTAAAAGTAGCCAAGAAGGTCGCTGCGTGCAGAACACAGATTCTGCACGCATCTTGAAGCGAAGTGAACGGCATCCGTTCATCTTCCTCCTCAAGCGATTTTCCCCAAACCGCAACCAGAAGTTCCTCCACCCTTATTCTCCCTCTTGAGGCCATTTCATCTTCCCGAGACCACCCCTATCATCACTTTGAAGCGAGGAGAGGTTGAAGATGACTAAGCTTTAGAACACAAGTTCTAGCATGGCCTTCCTAGAAAGCTTCATCTCACACATCAAGACTCTTTTGAGTCGATGTCTTGCCTAAGAATAGCTATAGATCTAGCACCAAGGGAGAGGGGAGGAAACTCACTTCATTTCCGGCGTTTCCTCCGTTGTCGGCCATGGATCGCGTTACCCTTCTCCGCAGCATCCTTGCCTTCGTTAGCAGTGTTCTTCCACGGAAACGGCGGAGCTTTTCCTCCAAAATCCGGCTCCGACGACCCGCGATATCCTCCTCTTCCGCTCCTGTCGGCTTTGCACAGTGACGGCTCGGCAAGAATGATCGGATCCGATGGCTAGGGTTTGGTTTACTCCCTTTTATATTACATATTAGGTTAAGTCCCTTCCGCCACGTGTCACTCTCTAATTAGACCGCCCAAATTAGGTTTCATTTGAAGTGACCGGTCCAAGGATCATTCAGCACGAATCCCGGAGTCCAGTTCGGTCCGCCTGTATAAGCCGGTGAATCTGCCTGGGCGTAGAAAACGCACAAGTCAAATTCGACGGGAATCAGCCAGTGATTCCCGTCGATCGGCGAGTATTAGCGGGTCATTCTCGACGAATTCGTCGAGTATCAACAATGATACTCGACGATTTTCCCTTAGCCGTTTTATTGGACATCCCGTCGTTGTGTGCGTTGAGTATCAGTTAGCGATACTCGACGGTCGGTGGGTATCACCGGGTATTCTCGGCGATCGGTGAGAATCGTCAGGCATTCTCGATGATTTTCCCTTATCCTACTGCAGTTCTGAGTCCGGCGGGTATCAACCACCGATACCCGTCGAATCGGCGAGTATCAACCTCCATTCTCGACGATCGACGAGCATCAACCTCCATTCCCGTCGATTTTTACTTGGACGAGTTCCCTCATCTCGGCTACTGTTTGGGGTATCCTTGAACCCAACCCTACACTTATTCAATGCACCTGACACCTCGCGTCAGTGCACCCCGAGCCCGAGTTGAGTCTCTTGACTCAGAACACGTGCGAGGGGCCTAGCGCGAATTTGGATGTTACAAAGGAAATAAAATAGCTCACCCATACTACTCATCTCAAACTTAGAATGCATTAGGTCTGAGAACCTTTTGCATAGTTTGAGATCAGTGGAACCAAATATAATGTCATCCACATAAATTTGAACTAACAGGATCTTGTCCTTGTGGTGCTTAATAAAAAGGGTTCTATCAACTATGTCTCTAACAAACTTATGTTCTAATAGGAAACTAGCTAGAGTTTTATACCATGCTCTAGGAGCCTGCTTAAGTCAATATAGAGCTTTTTGCAACTTAAAAAACATGTGAGGGATAAGTTGAGGAAATAAAACTAGGGGGTTGTTCAACAAATACCTCTTCCTTTAGCTCTCCATTCAGGAATTCACTCTTTACATCCATTTGGAACACCTTAAACTTAATGTAGGCTGCATAGGCTAGAAAGATCCTTATTGTCTCTAGCCTTGCAACATGAGCAAATATTTGATCATAATCTATGCCTTCTTCCTATTTGTAGCCCTGTGCTACAAGCCTTGCTTTATTCCTTATAATAATTCCTTGAGCATCCAACTTGTTTCTAAACACCCATTTGGTGCCTATAACCAATTAGCCTTTTGGTCTTGGGACCAAATTCCAAACTTTACACCTTTAAAACTGGTTTAGCTCCTCTTGCATAGAAATGATCCAGTGGGGATCTTGCTCAGCATCTTTTATGGTTAGGTGCTCAATCTGTGAATGAAAACAAGCAAGGATCACATCTTGACTTAGTTGATGTCTAGTTTGCATACCAGTTGAAATGTCTCCAATCACTTGAGATGTAGAATGATCTCTAAGTATGACATAATCAGTTGGTGGTATGTGATCTTCAACAGCAGTTGGAATCAATTCCTCAGGTGGAATTAGATTGGCTGTTGGTAGAGTTGCAATCACTTCTACTTGGTCTTCATCACTGTCTTAATCAGCTATCTGAAGAGTTGGTTGAGGTTGAATCTCCTGAGTGAGTTTCAGCTCATCCAAATTCTTGCACAAGTCAGGTACCTACAAAGAGTTACTGGAAGAAATTTCCTTCTCTCTGTAAAACATTTTAGTTTCATCAAAAGATATATGTACTGACTCTTCAATTTTCAATGTGGATTTATTAAATACCCTATAAGCTTTGCTTACTTGGGAATATCCTAGAAAGATTCCCATTGAAGCTTTTGCTTCAAACTTTATAATGTAGTCTTTGTTATTGTTGTGAATATAAACTACACAGCCAAAAACTCTAAAATAATCTATTTTAAGTTTCTTTTCTTTAAGCAATTCATAGGGAGTCTTCACCTTTAGTTTATGTATCAGACTCCTATTCAGTACATAGTTAGCTGTGCTAACTGCTTCTGCCCAAAAGGATAGAGGCATATTAGCATCTGCTAACAATGTTCCTGCAGCTTCAATCAGGGTTCTGTTTTTCCTTTTAACTACCCCATTTTGTTGAGGAGTTCTAGGAGCAGAGAAGTTATGTATGATACCTTCTTTCTCACAGAATTCTTGCATAAGAAGAGATTCAAACTCAGTACCACGATCACTTCTGATCAAGGCAACTTGAGTAGAATACTCAGTCTGTATACAAAGTAGAAAATCTGTAAGAACTTTAAAGTTATCAGATTTAGTTCTCAATAAGAACACCCAAGTGAACCTAGAGTAATCATCTATAATTACTAGGGTATAGAATTTCCCTCCTAAACTCTGTACAGCTATTGGACCAAAGAGATCCAAGTGCAATAGGTACAGGATTCTAGGTGAATCACTTTTATTTATAGCTTTGAAACTATTTTTAGTTTGCTTGCCTAGCTGACAAGCCTTACATATGCCTTCCTTCTTGTAGGGGCAAGAGGGCAAACCTCTGACAAGGTTGTATTTAGATAACCTAGATATATTCTTAAGGTTAACATAACCTAGCCTCTTATGCCACAAAGTATTATTACTACTCACCTCATTAAATAAACAAATTTCAGAAGAGGTGGATTTAAAATCTACAAGATAAATATTTCCTTGCCTAATGCCTACTAATACAACTTTATTATTCAAAGTAATATTGCACAGAGTATTAGAAAACAAAACCTGGTAGCCAGCATCACACAGCTGACTTATAGAAATGAGATTGTGCTTTAGTCCTGTGACATAAGCAACCTTCTTTAAAGTCACTGACCCTATGGTTAATTTACCATATCCTTCAGTCTGACTACAGCTGGAATCACCAAATACTACCTTTGGTCCCAACTTGGCTTTGAAGCTTGAAAGGTTCTCTTTGTTTCCAGTCATATTCTTGGAGCATACACTATCCAAATACCACTTGTCCTGAGTTATAGGATAGGTCTACACCTGCAATAAGATAAATTAAACATTGTGGACCCAGGTAACCTTGGGTCCATTGTTCTTCACATAGGAAAAAATAAAAATTAAAGAATATGCAGGTTGAGGGTGATATCCTAAGGGATGAGATCTCCTAGGTGGGATAATCCAATTAGCAGACCTAGGGTTTCTATTAAACTTATGGTTTCTGTGAGCATTGTTGTGATTCTAGAAATTTATTTCTGATCGTCGATCGATGTTCGACGATCGGTACCTAGATCGTCGATCTTGGTTTATAGAAAAGGTTCTGGATTCCATGATCGTCGATCTCAATTCGACGACTCAGGCTGAGATCGTCGATCACTCATTGCTACGTAGTTATACTCAGCAGGTGAGTTCAAAGATCATCGATTGTCATTCGACGATGGGTGCAACGATCGTCGTTGGGCGTTCGATGATTTTTGTATTTCTATGAATTTCTGTTTAATTTTTTCTCTCTTAATCTTATTTAAGGTTTTCTTAGCCTTTTGAATAACCTCAGTGTTGTGTATTCCTTTTTCAGAAATAAACTTTACTGGAGTAGACAGATTGTATTCAAGGAGCAATGGGGGTTCACTAGGGGAGGCACCTAAGCCTAACTTATTGTTGCCTGTCCTAGTGTTGGTAGTGCTTGTGATTTCTAGCAACTTAAGGCTTCTTCCATTAAGTGAATCTTCAAACCTCTTAGCTTTAGCTAGTTCTAATTTAAGAAATTTGATTTCTTCAGATGATCTAGTGAGTTCAGATTCTAACCTAATGTTTTCACTAGATAGAGATTCTGATTCAGCTTGTTTATCTCTAAGCAACTTAATCTCCTTTTCTAAACTAAGTAAATCTAGGCAAAGAGTTTTAAATTCATGCTTAAATTCATCAGAGGTAAAATCATAAGATGCAATTACCTGGTCTTCATTAGATAATTCATCCTCCTCATCTTCAGTCATCTCTACAGCTGAGTTATTGCTGCAGGCATTGATTGCCATAAGGCAAATCTCCTTAGCTTTCTTCTCTTCTTCATCATCTTCACTGGAGCTGGAGGAAGAGGAGTCTTCCTCAGTATCACTCCAGGTCTTTGCAACAAGTCCTTTCTCTTTCTTCTTATATTTATTAGAAGATGTCTTGGAATAGTGCTTCTCATGTTCCTTCTCTTTTCTCCTTTCCTTATGCTTTGTCTCTAGACACTCAGGGAGAATGTGTCCAGGCTTCCTGCATCCATAACAAACAATTTCTTTAGATGGGGTTTTATCATACCTTGGCTTGTCATCATATTTTGATGACTTTCTTCTGTTGTCCTTTCTGCCCATCTTGTAGAACCTCTTGGCAAAGAGTGTAATCAGTTCTTCATTTGATGGAGTCACTTTGGACTCATCATTAGCCTTAAGAGCAAGGGTTTTCTCTTTCCATGTTGGAGTAGATTCTTTGGCTTCAACTTCAGCTTCCCTGGTCTTCAGTACTTGCTCAAATGATTTGAGCTTGCCAAGGAGAGCTTCAGTTGAAATCTCTATTGTACTTCTGGACTCCTTGATTGGCCAGATTCTGAGATCCCATGTGCTGGGGAAGAACATCAGTATTTTATCATTGACTTCTGTCAATGTGATCTCCTTATCAAGTGTCCTCAACTCATTGATAATGGAGATGAGCCTTATGTACATAGCTTCTACTGTCTCAGCTTCTTCCTTCTTGAAGTTCTCATATTGGGATATGAGGTTGGACCTTCTGTCTTTCCTCTCATCAGCTGAACCAGCTACAATTTGATTTAGTGAGTCCCACATGGCTTTTGCTGAGGTGCAATCAACCACTTTCTGGAATGTCTCATCAGACATAGTCTGAGCCAGAATATTCATAGCTTTGGCATCAGCTATCTTGGCCTTCTTGTAAGTTTTATTATAGCCAGGAGGTGGCACTGCAATGAGATTTGAAGATGTTGTAGTAGTAGCTGCAGCAGGTGGTGTTGGTGGCCCTGTTAAGATAGAGGAAAAAATATCTTCATAATTAGAGTTCATGTAAAGTCTAATTCTTGCATTCCAGATGCCAAACTTGGCTAAGTTGCATATTGGAGGTCTTGTGCTAGAGTAATCTTTGTACTGGGCCATGAATCTAATGTGAATGCATATGGTATCAAAGTATCTTATCACAAGATCTTATGGTTCAAGTGTTAGCCTGTTCAACCAATCAACCTGATAAGGATTTAGTTGTTGAATAACCAACCTTCCTCTGATACCAATTGAAAGTGAGGGGATAAGATACTTACTACTCTAGAGGGGGGGGGGGTGAATAGAGTATTCAAAAATTAAGGAGACTCTAAACACTTCTCTTAAGGTTATTTGCGGAATATAAAAATAAAAGCTTTAAATCTAAAGCCGAACTGAGTGTAGTGAATAAAAGAGAAGCTCACTAAATTTTCAGTTGAACTTTTATCCTAACATAGCAACTAACAACCTAGTTAAAACTATCACAGCCACAGAATAATGATTAAAATAAGCAACAGACAACACAAAAGCTTTATAGTGGTTCCCCAATTGGGTACATCCACTCTTTTACCACCCTGGTAGGAATCCACTATAGGTTTTTGATCAGGTGCCCTGCCACCTGTAGATCTGCTTCAGGTAGATCTAAAGACCCTTAAGGCTTTTGATCAGGTGCCTAAAACCAACAAACAGGTTTTTGATCAGGTGCCCTGCCACCAATGGTTCACTTTTGAAGGGAGTAATAACCCTTTTATAGGAGGTTGAAAGAGAGAATTAAGATGTTTTCTCTATGTTCAGAGAAGCAAGTGGATGGCTCTGAATATATCAAAGCTCCCCCTGGCTTAGAGAATGTCCAGGAAGAAGCTTTGCTTCAGGGTGTAGGATCTCCAAATTGCTTGAGAAGACTTTCTGATGCAGCCTTGAAGAAGACTATAGATTTTGAATGAATGTTCTTCTTCAGCAGCTTTTGCAGCCTGGGAGAGTTTGCAACAATGAATGTTTAGCAATCTGGGAGGTTCTCCTTCTTGAAATCTTAAACTCTGAGTATTGATTTTCCTGAAGAAAGGATGAAATCAAGAAGAAGAAGAACTTTTCTTTTCTCTTGAGATATCTGGTTCTGTGTCTACTGAGAGTTTGTATATGTTATTCTTTGTATTCTGAGTTGTGAGTGAGTATTTTATCTTCAGCCGACTGCACTGATAATATAGAAACTTCTCTTCTTTTCAAAAAAGCCTCGAGCCCTGCACTAGAAAAACTTTCCAAATAATAGAATAAAACAAAATAAGGAAACCTACACCTGCAATCTTTTTTGTCATTCCCAAAAAGGAATTAAGGATATTAAAAAAATATCCTTTCAATTTGACTTTACAAATTGGCACAGGAAACAAAGCCTAACGGCTATATTACAGCTACAGAAAAGCACGATTTCCTCTGATAAAACAAACGGCTTTATTCTGCAAAATCTCTCAATTAATGCAAAAGAAATATTGCAAATAAGCAAAAGAATATAAGCATTAAATTGAGCAGAATATACTGAATAAAATATTTCTTAAACAAGAGGAAATAAACCAAAGATCAAATGAAATGACTATAGATAAACGCAGACAGAAAGTGTCGACCAGAGATCGAAGATCGTCGATCTGAACAAACAGATCGTCGACCTGAAGAAAAATTGTCTTCACAGAAATCGTCGACCAAGGCTACACGATCGTCGATCTGTATAAGCAGATCAGCGACCCACTTTAGAGTTCATATAACTCTGAGATCATCGATCATCAATCGAAGATCGTCGAGCGCCAATCGACTATCGTCGAGCACAATTCTACTTAACCATTTTCATCTCAATTAGATCTCAACTAATCTAACCTAAGAGTAGACTAACCTTTAGTCTAACCATTGACCATAGATAATTCTTGGGTCAATTAAGCCTAATTGAGATGACATGGCCCAAATAAAAACTAGGGAACCAACAAACTGCCTCTTACCCTCTTCTCGCACGAGGACTGAACTTACTACTCCCGTCCCTACTCCTAAGTAAAGGAACAAACTCTCTCCCTCTCGTGGCCCTTAGAGTAGCGGCGTTTTGGTGAGTTGTTGCTTCATAGCTAAAAAAGCCTTCTCACATTCGGAGGTCCATTCAAATTTCTTTCCTCCTCTCAACGTTCAAAAGAAAGGTGAGCACCTCTCTCCTGCTCTGGAGAGGAACCTACTCAATCCATCCAACTTGTCGGTGAGACGTTGAACCTCTTTTGTATTCTTCGGAGATTCCAACTCTAAGATTGCTTTCACTTTGTCCGGGTTAGGCTCCACTCCTGAGAGTGTGAGGAGGTGTCCCAAGAACTTCCCCCTGCTGGCCCCGAATACGCACTTCAGAGGTTGAGCCTCATCTTGTATTTCCTTATAGTTCCAAAGGTTTCCTCTAGATCTAGGACATGAGACCCGAGTTCCGGCTCTTGATCATCAGGTCATCTACGTAAACCTTGAGGTTCTTCCAACTTATGCTCTCGGAAGATCTGGTCCATCATCCTCTGTTAAGTTGCCCCTGCATTCTTCAACCCAAAGGGCATCATATTCTAACTGAAGCACCCATCCTCAGTGATGAAGGTCACATCCTTGACGTCTGGGGGTGCATACGTATTTGGTGGTATCCTGAAAAGGCATCTAGAAAACTCAATAGTGAAAAACTGACGGTTGAATCAACCAGCGCGTCGATTTGAGAAAGAGGGTAACAATCCTTAGGGGATGCTTTATTTAAAAGGGAAAAATCGACACACATCCTCAACTTCCCCTCCCCTTTCTTCACCATTACAACATTACTCGCCCACCCCGGATACTTGTTTGCAAATATGAACCCTGCCTGGAGCAGCTTCTCAACCTCCTCTCGGATGGGCTTGTCCATCTTGGAAGCGATGACCCTCTTTTTATGTTTAATGGGACGAGCCTTGGGGTCAAGGTTGAGATGATGGTTGATGCAAAAGATCACGGCAGTGAACCTGTCGCACAAATAATATAAAGTGGGCGAGTTTTCCCAAGTATCGATCTCTCAAGGAACACAGTAAGGTGGAGTTAATTTCGAGGAGGACTTGAGATTGAATTCCTTAGGTCGGAGGTAACGAAATGGGGGGTTTTGATGTTTGCGGAAAAGAAAAGAAAATGCTAACAACTACTCCTATGCAATGCCGCTATGCGAAGCTTCGCCAGGCAGGATGCAAGACTAGTTGGGCCGCTATACACCGAATCGCAAGGCGGATGGACGAGTAGGCTAGCGGATGAGGTGGAGAGAACGACAGAAATACTACTATGCAGGCCGCTATACACTGCTTCGTCAGGCGGGATGGAAGACTACACGGGCCGCTATGCATCGGATCGCTAGGCGGATGGAAGAGTAGGCTAGCAGATGAGGTGGAGAGAACAGCGGAAATCCTACTATGCAGGCCGCTATGCTCTGCTTCGTTAGGCGGGATGGAAGACTACACGAGCCGCTATGCACCGGATCGCTAGGAGGATGAAAGAGTAGGCTAGCGGATGAGGTGGAGAGAACGGCGGAATGAGGGTCGAAAGCAGCTCTTCACGAAGCACGCCACTAGCAATTGCTAGTGCGACACAAAACAAATCCACACCACAAAAGCACACCTCAAACAGATAAGCATGAATACTAAATCACATAGACATGATTAACTAAATATGCTAACAGTCAAAATACACTTCATCAATACAAAGAAATCTACTATGCTATCAATACAAAAGAGGAAGAGTGTGCGAAATCAACCGGTTCCGAAGTCTTATTGAGGATTCACGGAAGGAATCATCGGGTTGTCAATCCGCATCCAAGCTTGTCCTCAACTGCATTCGGGGTAGAGAAGGCTGTCACTACCTTCCAATGGACCCGTCTTCTTCGTGTCATAACCTGGTGGAGAATGGCACAAACTGCTCCAAGCTTGGTGAAAGCTAGGTCGAGATCTTATTGAAGCTCGTGGATGAAGGAGGAGGCCGAGAGGATGCTCCGGTGTTGATTATGCTTTGTAAGCTTGCCCGGAGACCCTCCCTATAGTGGGCGGTGGAGAAGGAGGCGAGCCCTGCTAAAAATCGCAGAAAACGGTGCTCCAAAATAGTTCTCCTCGACCTAAACTAGCGAGCGATATTTATAGGCGCAAAACAGAATTGAGCGTGCACGATCAGTGGCGCACGACAACTGGTCGTGCGCGTTGTTTGGTCAATGATCGTGTGTAGTACTCCTGGAAACCTGTAGCTTTCCAAAGAAGTCAGAGAAAAATACGCACGAGCAAGGGTGCACGATCGGTGATCGTGCGAGGTATGTTCGGCGCTCGTGCGATAGCGGAGACAGGGATGAAAGAAAATGGGTCATGAACGCGCACGATCGGCAGTGCACGATCGGTGATCATGCGAGGTATAGCCGGTGATTGTGCGATAGCCCGAGACAGGGATGATGAAAATCTGGCATGACCACGCACGATCGATGATCGTGCGCCAAAGGGGGGTTTTGGTCGTGTGTGGGTTGAAATGCGCGACCATTGACTCCTTTGCATAAAAAGATGCCAAGCACTATCCCGGACGCCCACGGGATCCCCGAACCTGCAGGAAAACCAATTGTGCTGTCAAAGATGGCGTTCAACGATACAATGAAACTACAAACACCACAACGCATGCGAAATGAGCTATGAAATAAGTAAATGCGTGGAAATGGGCTAAAACAGTGCACTAAGCGTAGAATGATGTAGTGAAACAAAAGAGGTGATAATGGCACTAAAAGGAGTGCAATGACATGAAAATGAGCCCAGATGAGTCCGGAATCAGGTATAAAATATGGACTCATCACACCCCCAGACTTAACTATTTGCGCGTCCTGAGCAAACAAAATCTAAGTAGATAGAGAAAATGACTAACTAATAGAGAAATTGAAAAACAGAGTACCATGCGAAGTCGCATGCTCGCGTGCATAAAAATACAATAGAGAAAATTTCTAAGTATGCAGAATAGTTTATATTTTTCACAATGCTTATCAAAATTTTATAACTACTCAAAAATAGAATCACGGTGAATCAACCAGTCACGTATAGAAATAAAGTAGGCAGGCCACTACGGTGAGCTTTTCCAAAGATCGGGGCTCAGGATCACCTCCAAAGGAATCCACCAATGTCGGGGACCATATGCTTGCCCATTCACACTCTCTCCACGGCACTAGTTTGACTCGAGCGTGAATCCGTAGGACTTTAGGATAAAATGGGGCTTAGGTGAAGGCGGGGTATACAAAGGGTAAACAAGACGGACATGCACATCCAAAATGAAACCGCCCGAAAACACTCACAACTATCAACATGATAAACACGCGCGGTGCACCACCAGACTTGTATTTTTATACGGTGCGTGCACACCCACCATGCATACAAAACCAAAATATTTCACAACTTAACAGCAATACATTTTTTTTTCTTTTATTCCCAATTCGGAAATTTCATTACATTTACTTTTTTTTTTCTTTTCTCTATTTTTTGTTTCAAATAGCCGAAGCCAAATACAAAACACGGCAACACCACAAGCTGTACGAACACCACATGATTGCCACAAAGATGGATACAAATGACAACAAACAATAAAACAAACTAACCGAGCGTTCACATACGGATGTGCGAGAAGGTGAGGAATAAGTCTTTGGTAGCGAGGCGTAGGGTTGACAAAGGAAGGGATAGGCTCAACGGGGATTGCAACGGATAGACTTCGGGAACGGTACATGGCTCAAACTAAACAAATGACAGCCTACATCAGACTCGCACTTGACTAACCATGTACCCATGCTTCGAGAGTAGCTTGGGGCAAGTTCTTAGCCACCGAGAAAGATGAACCTTCCTCCCAACTCGAGCAAAACGAGTCTAGTGACAGCTACACACAATCCTACGCTATCATTTGATTCACACCGGATTCACCAACTTTTGAGTAAAATAAAAAGTATTTATGAAAATAGAAAAAATATAAAACTATAAGCATACAAAAAAATTAAATCTACTCAAATTTCTACACGAGACGAGAGCAGTTGACTAGAAACACAGCAAGGTCAACATTATACTCTGTCTCACAATCCTAAGACAACACCATAATTTTCTCAAATCTAACAAAGACACGAGCTTACTCGCAACACGTAAAACAGCTAAGCGTGCGCTCATGTGGGTGCAGTGGTGTGCAATGCAGTGAACTAAACAAAATAAAACAATAAAAGCTTCTAGTATGCACATGAAAAATGCACGTGCAAAAGGTAATGAAACTGGCTCTCCCCCAGACTTAAACTAAGCTACGCATCATATGATATAGAAATTGAAATCAGAAAGAGCTAAGGGAAGAGGTTACAAAATGCTCAGCTAGTGAACATACCAGAAGATGCTTTAAAAATCGAGGCAGGCCCGCCATACGAAGAATCGCAACCCCGCCAACATGAAATTCTCATGAATACCTGTATGGGTGAGCTCTGCAAAAACAAAAGAAAAATATACAAAAAGAAATGCTAAAACTAAAAATAGACATGAAAAATGAAATGCAGAAAATATAAGATAACTACTGGGGTTATTGTCATCCCAGCACGACTTATTAAATTCAAAACTGTTCTAGCTAATGGGCCTATGAAATAAGAAATGCACAGGTAACTGTTCTAATATCCGCTGCGGTAATGGGTACCGATATAGAGATAAGACAGTTACCCCACTACCTACATAATAATACCTGAGAATCTAAGGTATAGTAAATAGGAAGTAAGATGTGGAGGAGGCATGGTCCTCGCTCATCTCACCACAAAATAAATCCTTGCCCAGCAAGGTATCGTCCACCACAGGTATACAGGAAGAGATGGAGACGGCATGGGCCCCAGGCTCATCATCATCCCACTGTACCTGTGGAGACTCATCCTGCACAGGCTCAGATAGAGAAAGGAGATGAAGAAATAAAGGAGAAGAAGGACTAAAATAATCGGAAAAAGGGAGAGTGATCCCAGTATCACTCTAAGCTAGATCCACGCATAGCTCATCATCGGTATAATATGAGTCGTATCGCGGGGAATCCGACAACTTGAGGTCTGCGGTGGTAAGGGAAACGACCTCGTCCAATAAGGAGGGGCAAACCTCCGTATCGGAAAGAAGATATTCCTCATCCCACCGGGGTGCATAAAAGTATTCTGAAGATCCACATTCTCCATCGGAGATAGTAGAATCCTCATCCCACTTCGGCGCAACCTCGGGCACCGAATCATCCACAACTACGGCATCATCAGCCGACTCACTCAAAAATGGAGTAGCAAACTCCGGCAAAAACTGCATAGGGGCAAAACTGCTCTCAAAATCAGGCATAGAATGAGCAATACCCAATGCCAAATCATCCGCAGACGCCACCCCGTCGATGACCGGAACAATCTCATCATCCCATACTGGATCGTCCATGAGTTCCCGATCCACTCCCTGCTGGCTAACATTCGAGTGAGAGGGCTCACTCAAAGGAAGCTCGTAAAAAGGGGCTGAGGAACCCATGAAGGATATATATGCGGCAAGAGATTCTTCAGTAATCTCGACAGGCAGAGAACGAGCTAGATGAGCCATGTTAGTGTACGGGCCAGGCAACACCCTGGTAGGTTTGGCTATAGCAGTCTTCCGTGAACTGGAGGTTGCTGCAGGCACACCCACAGAGGAAGAAGGATCGCATAAGCGAGGGAAGTCCTTCAACATGTGAGCTACACCTATACATAGCAAGCATCTCAAACAATGCTCGACATTCAGAGCAGCCATGGCGTCGATGCCTCGACGCAAAATGTCAATAAGACGACACTCAGAATCAGAAGACATCGCGAATAAAAATTAATTGCAGGAAAAATGCTACATGTCTAGAATAAAAATTAGAACGGATCTGTTATCTAAATCAAAAAAATTAGAGAAGGGCAAAAAGGAATAAGCAAAAATAAAAATCCTAACACTAAAGAAAATAAGAAAATGCTATGCACAAATGGAAAAGGGCTTGAATCTAATATCTTCCTCTCCAAAAACTCACACGACTGTGTTCCCCGGCAACGACGACAAAAACTTAATGCAAAAGATCACGGCAGTGAACCAGTCGCATAAGTAATATAAAGTGGGCAAGTTTTCCCAAGTATCGATCTCTCAAGGAACACAGTAAGGTGGAGTTAATTTCGAGGAGGACTTGAGATTGAACTCCTTAGGTCGGAGGTAACGAAATGGGGGGTTTTGATGTTTGTGAAAAAGAAAAGAAAATGCTAACAACTACTCCTATGCAACGCCACTATGCGAAGCTTCGCCAGGCGGGATGGAAGACTAGTCGGGCCGCTATGCACCGAATCGCAAGGCGGATGGACGAGTAGGCTAGCGGATGAGGTGGAGAGAACGGCAGAAATCCTACTATGCAGCCCGCTATGCACTGCTTCGTCAGGTGGGATGGAAGACTACACGGGCCGCTATGCACCGGATTGCTAGGCGGATGGAAGAGTAGGCTAGTGGATGAGGTGGAGAGAACGGCGGAAATCCTACTATGCAGGCCGCTATGCACTGCTTCGTAGGGTTGGATGGAAGACTACACGGGCCGCTATGCACCGGATCGCTAGGCGGATGGAAGAGTAGGCTAGCATATGAGGTGGAGAGAACGGCGGAATGAGGGTCGAAAGAACCTCTTCACGAAGCACGCCACTAGCAATTGCTAGTGCGGCACAAAACAAATCCACACCACAAAAGCACACCTCAAACAGATAAGCAGGAATACTAAATCACATAAACATGATTAACTAAACATGCTAACAGTCAAAATACACTTCATCAATATAAAGAAATCTACTATGCTATCAATACAAGAGAGGAAGAGTGTGCGAAATCAACCGGCTCTGAAGTCTTATTGAGGATTCACGGAAGGAATCACCGGGTTGTCAATCCGCATCTAAGCTCGGTCCTCAACTGCGTATGGGGTAGAGAAGGCTGTCACGACCTTCCAGTGGACCCGTCTTCTTCATGTCACAACCTGGTGGAGAATGGCACAAACTGCTCCAAGCTTGGTGAAAGCTAGGTCGAGATCTTCTTAAAGCTCGTGGATGAAGGAGGAGGCTGAGAGGATGCTCCGGTGTTGATTTGGCATTGTAAGCTTGCCCGGAGACCCTCCCTATAGTGGGCGGTGGAAAAGGAGGCGAGCCCTGCTGAAAATCGCGGAAAACGGCACTCAAAAATAGTTCTCCTCGACCAAAAATTGCGAGGGATACTTATAGGCGCGAAACAGAATTGAGCGCGCACGATCAGTGGCGCACGACCGCTGGTCGTGCGCGTTGTTCCGTCAATGATCGTGTGCAGTACTCTTGGAAACCTACAGCTTGCCAAAGAAGTCAGAGAAAAATACGCACGAGCAAGGGCGCACGATCGGTGATCGTGCGAGGTATTGTCGGCGCTCGTGCGATAGCGGAGACAGTGATGAAAGAAAATGGGTCGTGAATGCGCATGATCGGCAACGCACGATCGGTGATCGTGTGAGGTATAGCCAGTGATCGTGCGGTAGCCCGAGATAGGGATGGTGAAAAACTGGAATGACCACGCACGATCGATGATCGTGCGCCAAAGGGGGGTTCTGGATGTGCGTGGGTTAAAACACATGACCATTGACTCCTTTGCATAAAAAGATGCCAAGCACTATCCCGGATGCCCACGCGATCCCCAAACCTGCAGGAAAACCAATTGCGCTATCGAAGATGGCGTTCAATGATACAATGAAACTACAAACACCACAACGCATGCGGATTGAGCTATGAAATAAGTAAATGCGTGGAAATGGGCTAAAATAGTGCACTAAGCGTAGAATGATGTAGTGAAACAAAATAGGTGATAATGGCACTAAAAGGAAGTGCAATGACATGAAAATGAGCCCAGATGAGTCCGGAATCAGGTATAAAATATGGACTCATCAATGGCATGTCGCGTCCGCATCGACCCCCGGCATGTCGGCTGCGCTCCATGCGAAGACGTCGATGTTCTCCTGTACGAACTTCCTGATTTTCTCCCGATCCTCGGGGATGAGCTCTCCACTGACTTTTAGTTTTTCCTTCCTTCCCTTTTTGAGGAGGACTTCCACCTCCAGCACCTCAACTGCCGCCTCAAGCCTCGAAGGCTCCTCCTCTCACTCCTGCTCCCCCAGCTCACGCTCTATGGCCTCATGCTCCTTAATGCCCGCAGCCACCTCCCTTAAGAACCTCTCCACCTCTTCATCAACACCCCTTCCTTGCGACGTACCTCCTCTCCTCCCTGGCTGAGCCTCCCCCTGGGATGACTCCTCCCTTCCCTTATCTTTCTTTTTCTTCCTCCTGCCCCTTCTACCTCCTCTCCAACCTCCTGCTCTCCTGCCATTTCCGGCTCCTCCGCAATGCCACTCTCCACTCCTACAGCTTCTCTCTCCTCTTCCACCTCTCCTCCGACCTCCTGCTCTCCCTCCATTTCTGGCTCCCCTGCAACGCCACTCTTCACTCCTATGGATTCTCTCTTCTCTTCCACCTCTCCTCCGACCTCCTGCTCTCTTGCCATTTTTGGCTCCCCCGCAATGCCTCTCTCCACTCCTACGGCTTCTCTCTCCTCTTCCACCTCTCCTCCGACCTCCTGCTCTTCCGCCATTTCTGGATCCCCCGCAATGCCACTCTCCACTCCTATGGCTTCTCTTTTCTCTTCCTCCCACTGCTCCATACTCTTCTCCAGCTCCTCAACATCACCTTTCTAAGAAATGGTGTTCATCGCTGTCACGTAGCATTCTATGGCTGCCTTTGGATCTCCTAGCACCCTGATCTGAGTCCCCCCTGAGTTGAGCTTCAAGCATTGATGGAAATATGATGGTACGCATCTGAAGGAACTGATCAAAGGGCGTCCAAAGATGGTGTTGTAACTGCTAGTAGCGTCCACTATCACAAAGCGGCAATTCCTGGAAAGCCCCCCCCCCCCCCCAGTGTCACTTGGAGTCTCACTCCTCCCTCAACCTCCATCCTTTCTCCTGAAAACCCGAACAGCGGTTCGTCTGCCTCCAACACCCTCCTGGCCTCTACCCTCATCTCGTTGAATGCCTTCTTGAAAATGAAATTCAATGAGCTCCCATTATCCACCAAGATCCTTGACACCATGGAGTTTTCGATGGAGGTCCGAATCACCAACGCATCGTAGAATGGATCCTCGTGATCCGGCAAGTCCTTCCTGGAAAAAGTGATCTTCTCATCTGGGGGCGGGGCTTGTGACATCGAGGCAATGCTCTGACGGTACATGGTATGAAGGCTGGCCTTGCAGGTAGCCGCAATCCCCACCCCCCATGGATCACCCAGATCGCTTCTCGATCTCCCACATCTGATCGGTCCACACATCAATCCTCCTCCCCAGTTCCAGTCACCTCTACTATCCGTACCGGTAGCTGCTGCTCACCTACTCCTCTTCTCCCCTTCAATTATAAAAACTCTGAGCAGGTAGCCATCGCGTGGCCTTCCTCCTCATGGAAGTCACAATATGTCAAGGCTACCTCCCCCTCCCGCCTTCCCTCTGGGTAGTTCCTCCTTCTCCCTACTCCAGATCTCGCTCTTCCCCGCTCTCTTCCTCTTCCTTGCCCTCTGCTGATGGCCATAGCTTGCTGAGGCGGGGGTGGGAGTGGTCTAGGACCATGTCCCGACCCTATTTGATTGAACCTCCTTAGTACTCCCAGGTAGTAGTTCCTTCCCCCTTGGGGGAAACCTCTTCTCTTCCCATGAACAGGGCCTCCTGGCTGCCTCCAACCCAACTCCTGATGCACCGAACCCCTCGTCTCTTCCCTCCTCCTTCCTTCTTGCTGCCTCACTCCTCCTGGTTCCCTCAACTCCAACTCCGTCAACCTTTCCAACTTCTTACCAAACGCCGGGTTTGCTGCCTCCATCATTATATCCTTCGCTGCCTTCTCCATCAACCCTTCGAACGACAACGATGCCTCCCTGGTCAGACTCATCTTGAAGAAGCCCTCCCTAAACTCCATGGTGAAAGCCATCTAGAGAGCAAATCCTGGCACCTCCTGAGTGTCTAGGATTTCCTCCTAGAAGCGATCCACGTACTAGGCCAAGGACTCATCGGCCTTCTGCTTGATCAGAAAAATAGACTCTGGATTCTTCTTCCTCTTCTTCGAGGTCGAGAAGCGCAACTGGAAGCTCCAACTCAAGTCCTCGAAACCATATATTGACCCTGCCAGGAGTTGATGAAACCAGTCCCTGGCTTTGTCCTTCAAGGTGATGGCGAAAAGGCGGCACTTGAATGCGTCCGTCATCAGCCTGATGGAGACCGCGTCTTCGAACCATTACAAGTGCTGGAGGGGGTCATCTTTCTCGACGTAGTAGGTCATCTCTGGCTCGCGAAACCCCTCTGGGACGGGAGCCGAAAGAATCAACTCGCAAAAGGGAGACCCTCTTGCCGGAGGTCTCGCCACTTCTACTCACGCGACCATCTCCCCTGGCGAGACGACACTCGCGGGACTGGCGAAGAGCTCCCTTCCCTCCAGGTCTCGCTGGCTTCCTTCTACCACCTTCTCCTTCCCAGGTCTCCCCCCCGGTGCATCCTCGCCTACTCTTGCCGAGACGATCCCCACATGAGGCGCGATACCAAGCGCCTGAGGTGGGGGGGGTCATGCAATCACCTCGCTGCGAGATCTGCTGCAGCATGTCCATGATACCTCCAATGGATTCCATGAACTCCTCTCTCCCAACATATCCTACTGGGTTCTGGGACCCTCCCTCGTCTCCTTCTCCAAGATCTCCTGCCATGAAGTAGTCCAAGGTTCTTCTTTCTAGGTTGCGATCTACGCTCACCGCACCAAAAATGTTGTAGATAGTAAACCCGACCCCCCCTAAAGCTTAGATCTAGAACTGCAGCTCACACTTACTCTTCTCAAACCACCCCCTGGATGAGAATCTCAAAGGAACAGACCGTGGGCTTCAGCGTGGAGGTCCCACCTCTTATCCGGAAGAATTATCAATTCTCCCCCTCCCTAGCCAATACTGAGCTAGGTGCCTTAGAAGAAGAAAAGAAGGGGAAACAACCTTCTATCAGGAACCTTATCGGTCCATTTATAGGCCTCTGAATCTTAACTGCCAATAACAAAACTGAACCAACCTAAAATTACCAGAATACCCTTAGTCGGGTCTGCCAACAGCCAAACTCCGCTGTTCTGAGTTGTTATATACAGACCACCCATGGTAAAAGTATAAAATCACCTAGGGCTAAAATGGTAAACCCCTTTCTACCTGAACCGACCTTTGACTGAATATTGAACCGGTCACTAGGTCTCTCGCCGAACCGGTTCTTGGCGAGAGCGTCATCTCGCGGGCGAGAGATCCCCACTATGGAGCCCTCTCGCCTAGCGAGTCGGCTCTTGCCTCGGCCCCTCTTACCTAGCGAGCAACTTTTGCCCCGCGAGTGGTCCCTCTCACCTGGGAGCAGCTTTTCCCCGCGAGTGGTCCCTCTCGCCTTGGATCCACTCGCCTAGTGAGTCGGCTCTCTCTTGGGTCCATCTCGCCCAGCAAAATAGCCTTCTCTCTAAACCCATCTCGCTTTTTGCCCCTACGAGCCCGAGGTTGTACAGAAACTAAACATCCCATCAAATACATATTAATGTATATCATTGAGTTAAGTGAGGCTTCTCCCAAATCAGGTACACAGTTTCCAATGTACCCAACAATCTCCCCCTATTTGGAGAAGTCATAACCCTTAGTCAATGATATACACCACTTATAATAAAACAAACATTATGATGTATAAAAACAAAACTCAGACAGGGTAACTCATTAGCATAAATAGCATGTAATATCATCACAAAATATGATAAAATACAGTAAACAAGAATCAGTTTTGAATTACAAGGATTTTAGAACAAAAGATTTCATAGTTCTAAACCTAGTCAATCTATCCCTAGGACTGATCAGGCTCCTTGATGACAATTCCATTGCCAGACTGAATCCTAGCTTGTACATTAGCTCCTGTGTCATCAGCCAGCTTCTTTCCTTTCAGATCCTTCTTCTTGAGCTCTTCAGCCTTGATCTTTTGCCTTTCAAGGTAATGAAAAGTCTTTGGGAAATACTTGCTAGGCTCCACAGAGTTAGCAGGTATCTTCCCAGCTCTAAGGTCTCTTCTGAACTAGTATATGGCATCTTGCCGCTCCTAATATTTGCTTCATTCCTGTTTAGAATACCACTTGCCTCTATCATGCATATTCTCTTTAACAGCATGCCAAGCAGTAAGAATAATATTCCTGGAGGTTGGACTCCATTGTTCAAAATCAGGCTTTAATTCTGTCTGTTCTCTGAACCTTTTCCTAGACAACTGAGCTTCTTTCTGAGCATCCCTTGCTCTTTGTGCTTCTTTTTCTCTTTGTAATGCATTTGCAGGCATTTCAACTTTTCCAATAATAACATTATGTGCCTCCTATGGAAGGCTATACATTTGGTGTACTTCCTGCTGGATTTCTTCAAAATCAGAAGGGGGATAAATGACTTGGGCTACTTCCTGCTGAACCCCTTCAATGTAAGCAGGTTGAATTCTAGATTCAACAGTGTTTTCATCATTACAAAGGGGTGGATAATCAAGAGTTGCTCTGATGCTATTGTATATCCATTTAGCATGATCTGAGCTGGCTTTGACTAATACTCTTTCCCCCTTTATGACTTCCCTTTCCACATGGTCTCTCAGATCATCCTTTTGAAAACATACCTGATCAGCTAGATAATTTGTTCCTTATTTGTAGTAGGTCCTGAACTTCTTCATTTGATCAGAGATAGCTTTTTGAGTTGTCTGGATTGCTGTTTGGATAGCTGCTAAATCTTCTATGATTTGCTTGGACACTTCAGTCTTTACATCAGTTGCACTACTCCCAAGATTTGTTAGAATAGCATTATGTGAGTCTTTGAGATTTTTCATTCATTCTGAGTTGATTTTCCATGACATAACCTTGTTTGACTGCAATGTCCGCTATTTCAGTCTTGACCTCCTGTTGTTGCTTGTCCAAGTAGACTACAACATTACCTCCCTTTTGGAAGTAATCTGTCATTTCCTTCTTGTTTAAGTTTACTTCAAATCTAATGGATTTGAATCCTAGGCAAAGTTAAATTGTAGATCTTTATTATTCTCATCCACATATTTTTCAAGAGCAACTCTTTGCGCATCCAATTTCA
Organism: Platanthera zijinensis; assembly: GCA_039513925.1. Taxonomy (NCBI): domain Eukaryota; kingdom Viridiplantae; phylum Streptophyta; class Magnoliopsida; order Asparagales; family Orchidaceae; genus Platanthera; species Platanthera zijinensis. The sequence goes on from CM077091.1 coordinate 74,927,438, forward strand.
ATTTTAGTTGCACCAAAAGTTAACTGAAGTCTACTACAGGAGCTGGTGTTTGTGGGGCAGACTTCAAGGCTTTCTTATAGCCTGAGCTCCACAAGTTTCCTGTTCTTTGCCCTGGAGGCTTCTTCATCTTCAGAGGAATCAGATGAACTAGCTATGCCCACTACTTCTTTTGGACTAGAGGCAATGATTGACATCTCCCCCTCAGTTCTTAGCATCTCACCCTCAGTTCTTGCTCCTTGTAAGTTAGGAAATAACTCTTATAGAGTTACCTCTTGTTGCATCTGAACTGGAGGAATAACTTTCTCATTCTCAACAAATGGATCCCCTTGGAAATCAAAGTCCTCTTCTATGGTTTTCTCTATATCAGGAGAGTTTTGTTGCTCAGATTGATCAGGATCAGACATATGCACATTCTGTGCTTCTTTCTCAGTAGTGGTGGCTGCAACATTGTTGATTTCTAAAACTATGTTCATGACTGTGTTAGTTGCATTTTCACTATCCAGTTCAACTTCATTTATACCTCCCCTAGGTCTGATATCTGTTAATTTTCTTATTCATGGACAAGTGTAGTTTTAGGGTTGTCTCCCCCTGGAGTTGATACCACCTAGTTATCTTGAACTTGGATGGTCTCCCCTTGGGCCTGAACCTCATTGTAAGGTGATGGTGTAGTTGATTTCCTTTTCCTTGGTTATTCTTCATTTATGTTGAAGTCAACTTGCTCTTCTAAATCACTAGAGGATTCATAGAGCTTGGTTGGTGTGTTCTTTTCCTTAATTTTCTTTTGCTATTTTTGAGGTGTAGGAATATCTTTAGTCAATACTCTTTCCCATCTTGACAGGATTTATAAGCCCATCTTCCTCATGTGATTAATCTTAGAACCAGTTGTCTGATTCATCACTTCTAGAATATTGATAGCCAGATACAGGATTAGTATTCTGCCCAGATTAGGTTTCTTGAGACTTTCTTTGATCTTTTCAAACACAACAGTAGACCAGTCAGTTTTCACCTTAAATATGACTCTGGTCATGAGATTGAACATATAGGCTGAAATCCTATCATGTCCTCCAGATTTGCACAAAATAACCTTGCCGAGAATCTCAGATAGGAATTTGCCCTGGTAATTCATTCCCTTCCTGTTCATTGATGATCCAATCTTGGTAGTGGGATCCAGTCCACACCATTGGAGAGCATCTTTTATCATGGAAGATGCTATGTCATCTTCTTCCTTAATCCTGGGAAGCTGAAGTGTTTTACTTAAACTCTTCAGTGTGAGTTTCACCTTAGTACCTTGGACAGATGATTTAATCTTCATGCCCTTCGAATCCATTGATGTTGATGAGTAGAATTAAAGAACCTCCTTCTTCCATATCCTGGTAAGTTCTGAGACTAGGTACTCCAATCCATTGTCGGTGATTAGTGTAATCACGTCTTTGATTTCTTGTGTGGCAGTCTCAAACGCATTGCGAACTAATTCATATCCCTCAATTACTTTGTCTTCCATCTGTGGCGCCATGGTTGAAAGAGAGAGAAGAGAGTAGACTGTATAATTTCTTATCGACACAGGGTTTAGAGTCGAGAGTTCTGGATAGAACAGTCGACTAGATTTTGTTTTCTCCTATTTACAGAATTCTTGTGAAGGGTAGGTCAAAAGACGCGCCTAAATAAGAATCTTATGAGTCGATATAATATTACATTTATCGACATAGACTACTTAGGTCTCGATAGAGAATTATAAGTATCGTCATGTCTATGTGTCGACATAGATTTTTGTGTGTCGACACAAAAATCTTCTAAAACAAGGTCTCGACAGAGTTGTGTCGACACAAACCTTTTCTGTCAACACAGATTTTATTTTTGTGTTGACACAGTTTATTCCTTTGTCGACACAACTCGCTGATAGTGTCAACACAGTGAGCTTATGTCGACACATATTTCTAACTTAGCCAATTTTTTTTGAGAAATTTTATGCTGACCTAACATTTTATTCTAGGTTTAACATACCTAATTCAATCTTAAAATAATTGAATTTACTTTCATCCAGAGGTTTTGTAAATATGTCAGCAATTAGATTGTTAGTGTTGACAAATTCTAGACTTATGTCTTATTTTTCAACATGTTCTCTAATGAAATGAAACCTGATTTCTATATGCTTAGTTCTGTTATGTGAAATAGGATTTCTAGCAATTGATATGGCACTAGTAGAATCATAATATAATGGAGTTCTACTTACCTTGATGTCATAGTCTTCAAGTTGATGTTATATCCACAACAGCTGAGCACGACAACTGTCTGCAGCTACATATTCTGACTCAACTGTGGATATAACCACACTTGTCTGCTTTTTGCTGCTCCATGACACCAACCTTCCACCTAGGAACTGATATGTACCAGTTTTGCTTTTCCTATCTTCTTTGCAGCCTGCAAAATCTGCATCTGAATAACCTGTTAGCAGAAAATCTCTATTCTTATGGTACCAAAGACCAAGATTTGGTGTGCCCTTAAGATATCTTAAAATTCTCTTGATAGCAGAATAATGAGATTCCTTTGGGAAAACTCTGTATCTAGCACAGACATATGTGGCATACATGATGTCAGGTCTACTAGCAGTCAAGTAAAGAATGGAGCCAATTATCCCTTTATACAAAGACTCATCAACAAGTTTTCCTGCCTCATAGGCCTATAGGTATACTTGACTCCATTGGAGTTCTCATGATGGAGACTGACTCCATGCCATATTTATTAATTAACTCCTTGTTGAACTTAGACTGGGATATGGACAAGCCATCATCAGCCTATCTAACTTGGAGTCCCAAGAAGAATTTCAGCTCACTCATGCTACTCATCTCAAACTTCCCTTGCATAATTTTGGCAAACTTTCTACAAAGGTTATTTTCAGTTGATCCAAAGATAATGTCATCAACATATATCTGGACAAGTATGATCTTGCCTTTTGATTCCCTAAAGAATAGAGTCTTGTCAATTTTCCCCCTTGAGAATTTATTCTCAATGAGAAAGGTAGACAGTGTTTCATACCAAGCCCTAGGGGCTTGTTTCAATCCATATAGAGATTTCTTAACCCTATAAACATAGTTAGAATAAAGAGGATCTACAAAACCTGAAGGTTGTTCAACATAAACTTCCTCTTTTAAGTCACCATTCAAAAATACTGACTTTACATCCATCTGGAATACCTTGTTCCCTTGGTAAGAGTGCATAGGCAAGGAAAGCCTTATTGCTTCCAACCTTGCCACTAGGGCAAATGTTTGGTCAAAGTCTATTCCTTCTTCCTGCCTATAGCCTTTTGCTACCAGTCTGGCTTTGTTCTTAACTATAATGTCATTTTCATCTATCTTGTTCCTGTAGATCCACTTAGTCCCTATGACATTGTAATTCTTTGGTTTAGGAACCAACTTCCAGACTTTACATCTTTTGAATTGATTCAGCTCTTCCTGCATGGCATCAATCCAATTTGGGTCTTGTATAGCCTCTTCAAATTTTAAAGGCTCCATCTGGGACAGGAAGCTTGAACATAGAACTGTGTTCATGCTCTTGCTTCTGGTCAGAACTCCATATCTTGCATCACAAATGATTTGGTGTGCAGGATGATCCCTCAGATGTCATATTGCTGGAGGAAATCTGTCCACCTCTTAATTTTCTTCATTTTCCTCACCAAGCTGTACTTCATTATCTTCATCTTCAGCCTGTGGGTCTTGTACTCCCCCTGGACAGCAACCATCATTTTCCTCATCCTGTCTCATAGGTTGGTCTTCACTGATGATTAGCTTTGAGAAGTCTTCTTCAGATAGCTCTGAGCCGGACAAGCATGGATCAGATTCTTCTTCCTCATCCATTTTCCGAGAGCGAGATGAGGCTACACCCTTGTCTTTCCTTGAGTGATTGGCTTTTAGGGCCACAGTCTTTTCTTTTGCTACGGCTTTCTCGGCTTCTTCTTCTGCTTTCCTCGTGTTCAGCTGAAGCTCATAGGACATAAGCTTCCCAAATAGTATCTGAGAATCAGTTTCTGCTAATTTGCCAAACTCTCGGATGGCGCAGATCTTCGTGTCCTATTTCTTAGTAAGGGACCTAAGGAATTTATCATTCAGTTCACCATTAGTGAACACTCTTCCATATCCCTTTAGGGCATTGACGATCTTGAGGAAATTCTCGAAGGTAACTCCGATCTCTTCCTTGGGCCCTTGCCTGAAGGCCTCATATTTCTGGTTTAGGAGGGATCTCCGATCATCCCTCACTTCATTTGTGCCCTCCATCAGAATAATCAGGCAGTGCCAGATATCCTTGGCTGTCCTGCAGTTGCAGAAGTTCTGCATCATGGATTCATCGACTGCGCTGACTAGAATCTTCTGTGCCTTCTTGTCAAGTCCGACCAGCACCATCTCATCCTTGTCCATTTCAGAAAACTTCTTAGGCACCATTTTGGTAAGATCAATGGTGGAGGCCTTAGTGGGAATATAAGGTCCCTCCTCCACGATCATGAAGAGTAAGGGGTCGACTGCTTCCATGTAAAATCTAATCCATTCCTTCCAGATAGGAAAGTTTAGCCTAGTGCACACTGGGATCTTGCCTGAGTACTTGAGTCCGTCCATAGTAGATATCTGCCTTCTTATTGACACTAGTGGCAGGAACTTACTCAAGGTGTTAACCTTTTTGATGAGTAACCTCCCTCTGATACCACTTGAAAGTCACTCTAGTGTCAACTACCTTCACCTATCGGGGGGATAGGTGATTTGCAGTCATTTTGTGGAATTAAAAATTTACCTACACAATAAAACAAAACAAGCACAACACAGAAACACACAGGCAGTTATAGTGGTTCCCCGATTTGGGTACGTCCACTTTCCCCCTTCGACCTATCTCCCAATAAGGGATGACTCGGTAACTTCACCAACCGGATTTAAATCAAATCCTAACACTATGGAAGAAACCCTTCCACCCGAAGGAGTCACTACTCCTCCACCACGGGTTGCACCCAACCCTTACAATGAGGAACCAAAGTTCCGTTACAACAAAAGTAAAAATAGAATGTACAAAATACAAATTACATTTGGAGCGCTCGGTGTCCCTCTTCGTTCGATGAAGCGTTCTTGAAAAAGACGAAGAGTCCACGACCTAAGAACTCTCTTGGAGAGGATCTCCCCGAGATCGGGGGCGGCAAGGATTACGACAGCGATGCTTTCGAGATCCAAATTTCGTAACAAAGCTAGCAAGGTCTACCAACGATCTTACTTGGATCGATTGTCTCAATCGATTCGGAAGGGGAAAGTATTCCCGTTCAACAAACCAAGAGACAAAGGATCTCAAGTTAGATACGTGAGACGCATTTCTTGGCTGAGTTTCTGTCGCCGGGAGATCAAGAAAAATCCAAGACCAGCGGCGGCGACAACCTTTCGAGCGGCGACGGAGGCGGAAGAAGTTCCGCGATGAGCTAGGTCAAGTAGGAGGCTCGTTTCTTTTTCCAGTGTAGGGGATGATCTGTAATGTTCAAAATAAGCGAGTATTTATAATGTAGATCATCCTTTATGACCGTTGTGGGCCCCACCAGAAGAAACCCTAATTTCGGTTCAAACAGCGCCTGAACATTTGGTCCGGTCTAGCGAGCCAATGGAATTCGCCTAAGGCAAATTCGGCGGGAATCATTGGTGATTCTCGACGAATCGGCGAGAATCACATATGATTCCCGTCGAATTCTCCTTAGAAGAATTCTAGCTGAACAGCAAGCCATCCAGAGAGAATCGGCGAGAATCACAATCCATTCTCGACGAATCGGCGAGAATGCAAAGTCATTCTCGACGATTCGGCGAGAATCACTTAGTGATTCTCGTCGATTCTGCCTTAGCTGAATTCTAGACGGCGTTGAGACAGCCAGATGCATTCGGCGAGAGTAGGCTAGTGATTCTCACCGATTCGACGAGAATCACTAGTGATTCCCGTCGAATGAGCGAGAATCACTTTGTGATTCTCGTCGAATTTTCCTTAGACGATTTTTCGTCTATCTTCCCGTGAGCTGGTCTTTGACCCATCCTTGCTCCTTATCTGCTCTTGATCTATCTTAGCCTTGTACTTGAAAATAAGTACACTCCAATAGAGAGACTACACGTGAGCCAACACACTAATCTGCTCAACAAGGGATTACGTTGCGCAGACCCGTGTATATTAACCCACTGCACCCTTACATTGGTGTGTACTTGTCGTGGAATAACTGCAAGCACAACTTGATAGAAAATCATCAAATACATTATCTATTCACCTTAGCTTGTTCAGGGGCTTCTTCAAATAGATCGTCAATCCTTGGGATCGGATACTTATTCTTTTTTGTAAGCTTGTTCAACTCCCGATAGTCGATACAAAGTCACAAGCTCCCATCTTTCTTCTTAACGAAGAGGACCAGTGCGCTCCAAGGCGACGAACTTGGATGCACATACCCTTGCTCTAACAATTCTTATAGTTGCACCTTCAGCTCCGCCATCTCCTTAGGCTCTATCTGATACGGAGGGCGTGATACCGGTTTGGAACCCAGCACCAGCTCAATTGTAAAGTTAATCTGCTGCTGAGGAGGGGCTCCCGAGAGATCGTCTGGGAAGACATCAGGATACTCGGGCATAACTACAATACTATCAAGACTTGGTTTAGGCATTGAAGCCTTCACTAATACGAAAAACAGTTCTGCCCCAGACCGAACTTCCTTAGTCACCTGAAGAGCCGACATCAAAATCTTACTTGACCCTTTCATGCCCGCAAACGTAGTCTCCTGATCAGTATTCAGTCCCAACTTAACCTCCTTTCAGTTGCAATCAATGCATGCTCGCTGCTCTGAGAGCCAGTCCATACCAAAGATTACGTAGAACTCCATTAACGGCAGTACCGATGCTTGTAAAACGAACTCCTGATCCTCGATCCGTATCTTTACCACAAAGACTCTAGCCGCGTGCATTGAGCACCCATTGGGCAGCAACACATCCAACTTGTCCTTTGACATCGAGGAAGGAACTCCGATGCGCGATACGAATCTTTCATACAAGAAGGAATGTGAAGCTCCCGTATCAAACAGGGCTCTCGCCGGACAGTAAGAAATTAACACAAAGCCTAGCACCAACATTCATAAGCTAACATGCAAAAGGTAACAACTTCAAAAAGCTAAACTGTTAAAATTTAAATCATACAGGTCACCATGTCAGCTTGCTTAATGGCCTCTTGTAGGCAGAGATTATAAACTCTAGGCTGGGCTGGAGAATGATGGGATGCGGTTGACTCCGCCGCCTTCCCTTTTTCTTCAAATGTTGCTCCATGCCTCTTCTCCGACTTTACACGTCCGCTCCAACACTCACGTGCAAAATTCCACACATTTCCACAGTTGTAGCACGCTCCTGGGACTCGACTTGAGTTTTCCCCCGTCGCACCAGATGAAGGGGCTTAACTCGAAGTCTTATACTTCTTTTTCCATCTGTGAAAACCCGACTTTGAACTCGGCACTTTGAACTCTAACCTTTTATCCCCTGGGTCCTCCTTCTTCTCTTGAACTTTTTCGCGACCCTTTCCAATGACCGAGCCGCATTTACAAAGGCTAGGAAGCCCTGCGCCTTAGGACCAGCAAGGAGTAGCTGTAGGTCGCCCTGTAGGCCCTCGTAAAATTGGTTGGTCTTCGCTCCTCTTCAGTAAATATAGCACCAGCATAACGACCAAACCAAGTAAATTCGTGGAGATACTCATCCACGCAATTTGCCTTCCCACTAAAAGATGAACCTCCAACTCGTCCCACCACATCCTTACCTCACCAGCCAATAGGAAAGTCGCTATTGTGGTCTTCTGCCACTCCGCAGTTTCTGTGGCGGTCATGACCCTCTTCATCGTAGAGAGCCAATCCTCAGCTTGAGTTGGCGCTCCCATCCCGTCGAACACCGGAGGATTAAAACTCATCATATGCTTGGGCTGTTTCTCCATGGCTCTCCTTGGTGCTACCAGACCAACTGCCCCACGCTCTACCACTCCCGGCTCTGCCACTCTAATCGGTTCTTACTCATTAGCAGGTGGTGCGTGCTGCACTTGTTGGGCATTTATCATGGCAAAGACTTCTTCAGCCACCAATCTGATGGTTTCTGCTGAAGGAGGTGTTGTAGGCACGTCACTTGGTGCACTACTTTCCGCCAATTGCGGACGCTCAGATTGCCCAACACCACTCCTAGTTTCCTATAATAGCATAAACCCTTGATTAGGCGACACACAAATTGCTAAAAGCAATCACTGGAACACTCAGGTTCCTCAAAACAAGTGTATTTTTCCATTCCTAAGTGGACATTCATGGATTCTTTTATGTTATAACGATGACGCATATACATGTGCTCACCACCCCTTAAAAGAACTCGCCCACGAATTCAAATACAGATGACTGACACCCTAGTATGATACCAAATTGTAACACCCCCATCCGTCGTATGACATATAACAGAAGGTCCGGCTAAAACCCGACGCCATATATCACGGACACTCAGAAGGGTTACAGAATAATACAAATAACTCAACTACTCGCCCTAACACAGAGCATTCTAGCGGAAGCTTTTAAACAGTTTAAGAGAACCAAAAATTTGCACAACAACGACATGACTGTCCACTATACACCACAGGAATGAAATACAACAAATACACAAAAGAGTACTTTGACTTATGGCCTTACAAATGTTCACTTAACAATATAATATTTTACATACATCGGCTCACAGGCCGGTCACACATGACAAAAGTAAAACAACAGTTCGCTTTGGCCTTCGAGGGATAGCTCAGCAACTTTGGCTTCGGCCCGCTATTTGGCACTTGATTTCGCAGCACCTGCAAGCAACATTCCACTGCACGGTGGCAAACAAAGCAATGGTCAGCTAAGGCAGACCAAATTATAACGACCCCGCCCCTTACTCGGGATGGCAGTGATCCTTCCCTCCATTTCATTAGCCCAGCTAAATAATTAAGTGCATAAGTATAATTCGCCACAGGTGTAGACTTGCTCAGCCAAACACCTCATCCACTCAGGGCAAATTCTCGGTGAATCCGGTCAATTTTGTGGCTTCACCACCATCCTCGGGACGGCAAACATTGTGAGCATTTTTGAGTCTTTCCGACCGTAGTCCAAGACTCCCGATTATGCCAATGGCTAGTTCCACTTTAGGGCCTCTAGCACCGAACCGCAAAGCCCAGGTCCGTTTCCACCCGCCCGTTGCTCACTCCGCCTAGTCACTTTAAGACGTACGTACGGGCCAAGCTTCACCCGGATCCTAATTCATTCCCAAACAACATATAACGCAGTTATGTTCAAAGCTGGCTCCCTGGCTGCCAAGTTAGCATAATTACGTTTCCGGCCAGTTTTCCGGGTGCGTAGAAACCCAAAAACAATCAAAGGCACGGAGTCTTCTCCGGCTACTCATGTAATGCAACATCAATGATCCAGACAAACACGTCCGGGTAGGCTTCACACACAATACTTATGTCTATACTACGATTCCGGACTTTAAATAAGGGGGACTTTACATATCTACTCCAAGGAACACTGCAAACTCACCGCACACTCGCGTGAGAGGGTTTTCCAATGCAAAGGAAGAAGAGCTTCACATGCTCAAGTTGAAAATCGTTACCCTTGAAGTCTGCTTTGGCGCCATGAAATACTAGCCGGAAGAAGGGCTTCGCAAGGGAATTCTCTCCACGGATCTGGTCTCGGTTCTTAATTTCGTGCTCCGATGCTTCGGCGGTGGCCGGATTCCTCCCCTTCCTTCTTCCTTGCTCTCTCCTCTCTCTAACTCCTTAGAAATAGAAAACTTAAGAGGAAATGAGGAATTAATCCTCTATTCCCGGACTTAAGAATGCAGGAACTCATTTGGGTCGTCAAATCTTGTTTAAAGAAAATGAATGGCTCAGATTAGTTTAAAATCTCTTAATCCTGGGACGAACACGGCTTTGCACATGGCTGTGTCGCAGGTCGTGTGCCTCGATCCAAACACGATTGTCAAGTACATAAAAGCACACAGGTTAGGACACGCCCGTGTCCCAACCTGACACGCCCGTGTCGGGTCATCGACATGCCCGTGACCAGTGGCGTGTCACGAATAACCGCCACGCCAACCGTCACGACCCTTGGTGGACACGGGTAGCTACACGCCCGTGCCAAATCTGACACGCCTGTGTCATACAGTACATGCCCGTATTCCGGGTCGTGTCCAAAGTCGACACACGACAAAACTTCCAGAGGAGTACACGGCCATGTGACACTCCTGTGTCACATGTCCTGTGCCTTACACGCCCTGGGACACGCCCGTGTCCCAGGCCGTGTTCGAGCACTCAATGCTCATCGACCTCAACTCGACGACCCAAGCACGACACGGCCATGTGACACGCCCGTGTCATAGGCCGTGTTCACCCTACCAAGACCCGAACTTGGTTCGAACACCGCCCGTTTCACTTTTAAGTTTTGGGGCATTACATCTAGAAATGTGATGTAAATTCTTGAATCAGATGCTTCCATGAACAATTTGACCCTCTCTTTCCTTATGCCAAAATTTTATTTCCTAAAAATAGAAAGTTTCATGGATCCAAGTTCCTTCTGATTTTCACCTGAACCCATTCTTGCTAACAGATAACTGCCTTGGAGATCAACTCAGACTGTTAGTTCTATGTTTGAGTGAACCTCCCTCTGATACAACTTGAAAGATTTGGTTTAAAGATCCTAAACACCTAGAGGGGGTGAATAGGTTCAAATCTAATTTTAACTTAGGCAATTAAAAGGTTAATCTAAGCATAACTAATTAAGCTACAAATAACACAGCACAGTATAAAACAAGCACAGAAAAACATAGCGCAACACACAGTGTTTTATAGTGGTTCCCCAATTCATGGGTACGTCCACTCTCCCCCTTCACCTATCTAGCTGAGAGCTGGATTCAGCCAAACTTCCTTCCACTAACTCAAATCCTCAGATCTTACAACTCAGAACCCAACTGGTTCCTATAGCTCAGACTTCTTCAAGTCCTACAACTCAGATTCTTCCCAAGAATCCTACCTCAGCAAACAGCCCTACCTCAGCCCTTATCACTAGGTCTATAACTCAGATCACAAAGATCCTACCTCAGGCACTCGTCCCTACCTCAGTCTTTATAAATTTAGGCTTATAACTCAGAGAGATAACTCTCCTACACTCAAATCTATAAAAGATCTTACAGAAAAATTGATTATTAAGATGATAAATCCTTCACCCAGGTAAAAAGAGAAAGGGGTGAAGGCTTCTTGATCAGATCTTGATTGATCTGACTTCTTAAGATCCAACCTGTCTTAGCTTCTTCAAAGCTTCTTGAATCTGAACAAAGTAAGGTTGATCTTCTTATGAAGTTGGAGATGATCCTCAATCTAGCTTCCTTCTTCTATTCAGAATTAGATCTGAATTTTTCTTGCAGACTTGTTCAGGATCTGCCTTCTCTAGATGACTTGTAGATTTCAACTGTTAGAAAAATGTCAAGTCCTTCCTTCTTTTTTATCTCTCTTTTTACAATAGAACAAGTCTTTATATAGATCACTTCTGAGGTTACCGGTTGATCCGGTTCATAACCGCCTTTTAACAGCTCTGACAGATGCGACATCTTTGTTAGTTATGACAGCTGTCAAGTCTTCAGTCTTGATACCTGATACCTCATTGTACTCTATCTCAGTAGAAAATCATCAAGACAATACTTCATGTGTGTCAATACAAATAGACCATGTGTCGACACAATTCTTGATGATGTCGACACAGCTCACACAATGTCGACACAGCCCTTATTTATCTTCTCGACACAGCTTCTGTAGAATGTGTCGACACAAGTCCTGTGTGTCGACACAATAGCTTCTAGTCTCGACATAGTTGGTGTTGACATAATTATTGTGTGTGTCGACACAAGTCCTGTATGTCGACACAAGTCCTGTGTGTCGACACAATTGCTGCCGATAGAATTTCTGTATGTCGACACAAGTCCAGTGTGTCGACACAAGTCCTGTGTGTCGACACAATCTTGCTTCTGGTGTCGACACATTTCCTTCACAAGTGTCGACACTTGTACTTAGAATATTTTTCTGCATTTCTTTAACCTGCACATTGAAACTCAACATCCCATCAAATACAAATTAATGTATATCATTGAGTTAAGTGGGGCTTCTCCCAAATAAGGTACACAGTTTCCAATGTACCCAACACAAACTATACTCATGGTGGACAGATACTCCGTATAGGCCTCAGGACAAACCTTTGACACTAATGTAATCTACATCTCCTCAAGTACTCCAGCCAACTTTATAGCCATTAGTTGGGACTTAGGGCTTAACACGGGTGCCTTCCTTCTTAGAGCATCCTCCATAGAGTTTGCCTTTCTGGTGTGGTAGTTCAATGTAAATTTATAATCACATAAAAATTCCAACCACTGCCACTGTCTCAAGTTTAGATCCTTTTGCGTGTGGATACACTTCAAATTTTTGTGATTTGAAAAGATCTCGCAGTGGACTCCATATAAATAGTGTCTCCAAATCTTCAAGGAGAACACCACTGCTACCAACTCCAAATCATACACTAGATAATTCACTTCATGCTTCTTAATCTGTCTAGAAGTGTATGCAATCACATGTATGTGTTACATCAACACCGCCTTCATGCCCTAATAGGATGCATCATTATATATATGGAATCCGTCCTTTCTAGAGGGTAAGGGAAGGATTCGCGCAGAGGTAAGACGGTCCTTTAGTTCTTGAAACATAGTTTCACACTTAGGGGCCCACACAAAAGGCACACCCTTCTTTGTCATTGTCGTGAGGGGAAGTGCGATCTTTGAAAATCCTACACCAAACTTGCGGTAGTACCTAGCAAGTCTGAGAAAACTTCACACATCGGTCGATGACCTCAAAGGTGACCACCCCTTCACAGCATGCACCTTGACCGGGTCTACTGCTAGTCCATCACGACTTATAATATTGCCCAAGAAGGAAACTTCTTGTAGCCAAAAATCACACTTATTGAACTTGGCAAACAAACAGTGCTCCTTTAGTTTCATCAAAACTAAGGCCAAGTGCTCTGCATGTCCCTCCTCCGTCCTTGAGTAAACCAAAATGTCATAAATAAATATGATGACAAAAGCATCCAAATACGGCTCAAACACCCAATTCATCAAACTCATGAATGCAGAAGGGGCATTTGTAAGCCCAAACGACATCACTGTGAACTCGTATAAGCCGTATCTCGAGCTAAAGGCTATTTTTTGAATATCTTCTTCTTGTATCCTTAATTGATAATACCCGAGCATAGGTCAAGCTTGGAGAACCAATGCGCTCCCACCAACTGATCGAATAACTCATCGATCCAGGGTAAATGATAGGCTTTCCGTACTGTCAATCAATTGAGCTCTCAATATTATATGCACAACCGCAACGATCCATCCTTTTTCTTAATAAACAAAACATGAGCTCTTTTTCAGCAATACCCTTGAAGGTATCCCTTGTCTGCTTGCCCATTTGGCATACGTGACATGGAATCTCTTTAAGGCACTTAATGTTGGAGGCATCACGCACTAAGTTGTGAGAAAATAACATATTTATTGTTTTGAAATTAATATGTGTTAATCTCTTGTGTCATTGGTCACAAAGAGACGCACAATCTTTAGCCAAAAAACATGTTGGTGTAGAGTTGTCTAAACATAGAAAATTTAAACAAAAATATTTCTACTCTGAGTGCCGTTTAAGATTGTCTCCAAACTTGCAGACAATTTTATCAAGCACTTGTCCTTGTAGAACTCAACGATATATCCTTTGTCACATAATTGACTTATGCTTATCAGATTATGATGTAATCCTTCAACATAAGCCACGTCTGTGAATGAGACTATACTGTTGGAAATCATACCGTAGCCTTTAGTGATTCCACTGTCTAACCCTCCAAACACAACCATTGGACCTTCTTCGACTGGGTTAAACTCTAGTAGTAGGCTTCTTGTCCCGATCATGTGCCGAGAGCATCCACTGTCCAAATACCAGATTGGCGTTTTGTTGTCCTTTGGACATACCTGCAATCATAAATCACTTTACCTTCAGAAACCAAATAGATTTGGGTCCTTGGTTCCTTGTTAATCTAACACCACTTGGAACATTAACGTTGCAAGGGGTCGATCTCACTCTATTAACTCGTGGAGTTTCAAGCTTTACCGGACGAAACAAGCAATCTACGTCGAAGTGACCAATCTTGCCGCAACACAAACAGTCAAACCTATTGTACCTTCTTTTGTATTCCATTTTTACCTTTTTAATTTGAGGTCTAGTAGGGGCTATAAACATGGAGGTGGAAGCCTCCTGATTACAATACACACAAGGCATCTTAGTCACCTTAGCCTTAGGTAGAATAGTTTTGGCTTTCAATGCCTTCTTAAAATTTGCTCCATGAACATAGGGACTGTGCTCTTTGAGAATTATCTCTTCATAAGGTGCCTTGAAAGCACTCGTACCAAAATCTCGAGGACGTGTCCATCCTTGGTAGCGATTTTTAGGCTCCACATAAGTAGGCCTAGCAAAGTGCCCATATGATGTCTCATAGTTGTACTTATTCATAGGGAAGATAACCTTCTTAAAAGAGGGTTGACATTGAGGTTCCTTCCCTTTATCTTTGGTACTGCCTCTCTTAGCAGCCTTACCTTTTCAAGTTACGTGTCCAAGAACACTACCCTTCTTTGGAGCAAAAAACTTGTCAATGAGGGGAAGAACAATCTTTTTCTTTGAGTAGCTTTCAACCGGCTTCCTTTCCACCAAGAGCTTTTATTCTAGCTCATCTAGGTATTTCTCCTTCTGACTTAACAGTTCAGCAGAGCATTTCAATTCCTCTTCTAAGGAGTGAACTTCATTTCTGAGAGGAGTTAATTCAGCAATTTCCTCCCTCGGGCTTGATTCCACTACCTTGAGAGAAGCAATCTTTTTTAATTGTTTTTTGAGTACCTTGCGGCATTTCTCAAAAGCTTTCAAAAGTTCCCGATGCTGAGCCATCAAGTCGGAATCGTCTTCCTCAGAAGAATAGCCTTCATGACCATTAATAGATGTTTTAGATTCAGAGAGTATAGTGTACGAGTTTACCTTCCTGTGAAACTCGGAGTCGCCTACTTCCTCATCTGATCGAGCCATAAGCCCAAAGTAGGCTTCCTCATTCTCAGAACAAGATTCACTTGAGTCGATGTCGCTAAGTGTCGTTGACATCTTGGAGATGAAGCTCTTCTCTTCCTTCCACTTGCCCTTGAAGGATCTCTTCTCTTCCTTCTTGGATCCTTCCTTCTTTTTGTAAGGACACTCTGCAATCATATGTCCTGTCTTATTACAATTATAGCAAATGATTTCAAAGAAAGAGTGTTTGTTCTGTTTAGATTTGTACATGTCCTCTCTGTTGTAGCTTTTCTTTGCCTGATCACCATCACTATGTGATCTCCTGAAATCATAGAAGGAGGACAGACTTTGCATTTGCCTCCTCTTGTTGAGCAGTCTCTTGAATTACTTGGAGATGAGTGAGAATTCTCCATCTGACAATTTAGAGCTTGACGTGCTTGGCTCAAAGTCTTCTGGGGTATCTGGTGCTCGTGTCATTACAGGTGACATGGCTTTAGATTTTCTCGAACCTTCGACCTTCAGAGCTACCGACTTCTCTCTGCTGGAAGTCTTGCTGCTTTGCTCCTCCTTCTTCCGAGTGTTCATTTGTTGTTCATAGGAGAACAGCTTCCCGAACAAGTATTAGGGATCAATCTCTGGCAGCTTCCAAAACTCCCTAATGGCTACTACTTTTGTGTCTCAGTCCTTTATCAAGGATCTGAGGAATTTGTCGTTAAACTCACCATTACTGAAGGTGCGGTCATAGTTCCTGAGCTCGTTAATGATCTTGAAGAATTTCTCAAAGCTATCAGCAATCGTATCATATATGCGATATTAGTAGTTTTATTGTTGGTGCGGTCTTAGGACAATGCATCAATAAAAATTTTCATCCTATATATTAAAAGTGGAAAACACTGATCGCCACATAAGAAAACTATACAACTATCGAGAAAGAACTTCTGCCGTTATTTTTGCTTTTGATAAATTTCAGTCTTATCTCATTTTGTCCAAGGTTATTGTTTTTACTGATCATTCGACTTTGCGTTATTTACTAACAAAACCAGATGCAAAGCCTAGATTGATTAGCTGGATTTTGCTTCTCCAAGAATTTGACATGGAGATCCATGACAAAGGGAGCAGAAAATTTAGCGGTGGATCATCTTTCTCGGTTGGAGAATCCCAATTCGGAAGAGCCTAACGAGGAGGATATTGATGACACTTTTCCCGAGGAGCGCCTCCTCACTTTGTATAAGGTAATAACTCTCCTCACTCCTTGGTTCGCTGATTTCGCAAACTACCTTGGTGCGAGATTTATCCCAAGGGATTTTTCTTATCAAGAAAAGAAGAAATTCTTTTCCGATTTGAAAAAAATTTTTTTGGAGGATCCATTTCTTTTTCGAATTTGTGCGGATTAAGTGGTGCGGAGATGTGTTTCTCACGAGGAGGGCGCCCAAATATAAAACATTGCCACGAGGGACCCACTGGTGGGCACAAAGCCAATCAGACAGTGGGGAAAGTACTTGAAGCGAGCTTTTATTGGCTGT
This sequence comes from Platanthera zijinensis, assembly GCA_039513925.1. NCBI lineage: Eukaryota > Viridiplantae > Streptophyta > Magnoliopsida > Asparagales > Orchidaceae > Platanthera > Platanthera zijinensis. The sequence goes on from CM077091.1 coordinate 74,944,108, forward strand.
GAATCTTCAAAGACACTCACGCTCATGTAAGTCATTGTGAACAATGTCAACGCTCGGGTAATATTTCCCGCCTTAATGAAATGCCTTTAAATTCATTTTTAGAAATATAGGTTTTTGATTTATAGGGGATCTACTTTGTCGGCCCGCTACCAACTTCCTTTGTAAATCGATATATTTTGGTAGCGGTCGACTACGTGTCATAGTGGTGGAAGCGCAAGCCCTTCCCACCAATGATGCCCGAGTCGTGACCCAATTCCTCAAAAAACTCTTTTCACAATTTGGAGCACCGCGGGCGATAGTGAGTAATAGTGGAACTCACTTTTGTAATGCACAATTTGCTAAGATATTATCTAAATACGGCGTTACGCATAGGTTGGCCACCCCCTATCACCCTCAAACTAGTGGCCAAGTAGAAGTAGTAAATCGTGAATTAAAATGAATTTTAGAAAAAAATGGTTTCTACTAATAAAAAGGATTGGTCGGTTAAGCTTGACGATGCACTATGGGCTTATCAAACTGCGCACAAGAGTGCTATCGGTTGTACGCCAAAATTGATTAGTCTATGGGAAAGCATGCCACTTACCGGTTGAGCTTGAGCACCGCGTCTTGTAGGCACTTAAATTTTTAAATCTTGATAAAAATTTGTCATCCGAGCTCCGAAAATTCCAAATTAACAAGCTTGATGAGTGTCACTCATTCACCTATGAAAGTAATAAACTTTATAAGGAGCGCAAAAAATTTTATCATGATAAAAAAATTAAGCACCAAAAGGAGTTTAAACTGGTAGACCAAGTCCTCTATAACTCGGGTTTACGTCTTTTGCTGGGAAAACTTAAGTCCCGCTGGTTTGACCCCTTTATCATAAAAGAGGTGTGGCCCTACGGGACAGTTCTTATCTCGCATCCGGAAAAAGGAGAGTTCAAAGGGAACGAGCACCGATTGAAATTGTTTTTCTCTGGCGATAATATCACTGAGCACCAGGATGAAATTATCCTCCCAAACCCATAAACTACTACACCGATTTGGTCGAGCTCAATGACCGTAAACAAAGCGCTTTTGGGAGGCACCCTATGGTTATCTTATTTTTTAAATGTATGTTTAGTTTTACAGGCTTGGAGGTTTATTGATGGATGACGGTTAGCCAGGCTCGGATGCAAAAATTCATGTATACTCTTCGAATTCACTAATTAATGATTTATTTATTTTATATATATATATATATTATATGTATATTAAAAAAAAAAAACTGAAATTTTGTTATTACATGCCCCGGTCACGGGCGTGACCGGCAGGCGTGTACTTCCCGAAATACGAAACCCAATGCTGGTTCCGAGTGGGAGTTTTTATCCTGCCCGTCTTCTATTAATATCATGGGCGTGTCCTTCATTGGTCACGGGCGTGACATTGACAAAAAATTTCCATCCCAAGTGAAAAATAAAATATATTAAAATTAAATATCATTTCGTATGTCATGCCCGTGACAACATATGCCATGCCCGTGACATAAGGAAGTCACCCCCGTGTCTTACCCGTGAGAAAGAAAGAAAACAAAATTAATCTTTTTTAGTTACACGCCCCAGGGTTACGGGCGTGACCCTAGGCCGTGTCGAGCGAATTCAAGGCATTGACCCAATCAATGCCTCAAATACCCCTATTTTAATTAATTTATGTTACACGCCTTAGAGTCACGGGCGTAACACTGGGGCGTGACAATGGGGCGTGACTCTGGGGCGTGACATACATAAATTCAATTTTCTACCGATTCCTGAGCATTTGCCAGTCCATACTCCAGTGAAGGTTACACGCCCCCTAGTCACGGGCTTGACAGGGGGCGTGACCTCACAATTTTTTATTTATTTAAAGTATCTCTTCCCCCCTTGTTTCCTCCACACCATCCAACCCTTCCTTTTTCCACCTCTAGCCTCCTTAGCCGAATTCCTCTTTTCATTTCTTCCTAAATGCCTCGCCACCAACCTCGATCCACTGCCTTCTCATCCGAGCATCCCGCGGATCCCGCCGCGGCGGATGCTATGCTTATCTTTGAAAACTCCACCTAACAAGACCGGAGTGAATGTTTACGTTCTAAGCCCTTTAGCGCATTCTTGATTCTTTACTGGGGGATCCATGCGGCCATCAGCGCGACAGAATTTGTCTAAGAATTTCTATCCACCCCTGGATGGAGTTCTCTTTTCGCCATTTCAGAGCCCACCTTCCTAGAGCTTGCCCTTTAGTTCCTCTCCTCGTTCGATCTTTCTTTGGGTGTGGAAGATGATTTTATCATCTTCCGAATGGGCGGCATAGCGCATCAGCTCACCATCCGCCAACTCAACAGTCATGGGTTTTTGCGACGAGGCATTCTCTCTTACTCCACTCTTCGTTTTGATTTCCCTTCTGACTTCAACTTTCTTACTTTTGGTTGAAAATCAGCAATGACATCGTCCCCTACACCCCAAAAAATCAAAAGGTACCCACCTCATTTCGCCCGCCCTACTTATTCTGAATAACCTCATCACCTTTATCCTCACCGGACGCGGTGATAGCCAAGGCGTAGTGACTAGAGTGGATTTACTATATTTATATAGTATGTTCTACCAAGTCCACCACAACTTAGGCCACGCGCTTGCGATCTTCTTTTGACATCAGGCCAAAATGTGAGGTTGGGAGATGTCCATGGAAGTAACTTCATCACTCATCTCACCAAATAAATAGGGATTTGGGATGCTCTTCCGCATCTGAACTGCGTTCAGACATCGCTTGTCATTCAGTTTCAGACCCTCTAGGCCCTCGGCCTTACGCGACAAAGTGAGGGCGAGTTTGAGGCTATCCCAGCAGTAGTTGGTGGTGGAGACCTTGATCTAGATCTCGGGGCAGGTCCCAGTAGCACTTCTCACTCTCCACAAATTCCACCACCACCACAGCATCCTTCTCCAGCGACAGGTCCTTTGACGTATTGGGATCGTCAATTTGGGTCTATTCACACACGCCTAGAACAGATGCAGATCCATTTTAATGAGTGCTTTACGCATTTTGATGGTCGATTCACCGCACTAGAGCTGAGTCACGCTTCTTCCATAGAGCATATTTCACATGAGTTTGCGAGTTTGCGGACATTCTATCAGCAGCAAGGGCGTGATAGCGATGAGGATTAGGTCTTCCTTTTGTATCAAGTTTATAGCGGGACTATTGTATCTTTATTTTATTTTTTCTTATCAGCATTTTCATGTACTTTTAAAAAAATATAAAAATTATCTTGTTTTTCTTTAGTGTTTTATTTCAGGTCAGACTTGGTGCAGATTTGGACTACTCAGGGAACTTTTTCTCTTCCCCTATTTGTTATTTTCATACATTGGGGACAATGTATCATTTAAGTATGGGGAGGATATTTCTCACCAGTTTAACCTCTTTGTTTAGCAAAATATTTTTTAAAAAATATGACTTTATATAATTTTTTTCTTTTCAAAAAATAATTCAAAAATTACGAATTTTAAAAAAAATAATTACTTTTATTTAGTTTTCACAAAACTAATCAAAAATAAATATATATATATTAGAAAATTGAAACTTAATTTCTTAAAAAAGGACGTTTGGGATATCACCCCATCTTACCTCTTAGTACCGGTGAGAGCCCTTCACAGGTACGTATACCTCGAGAAGTCTAAGAAATAACAAAAAAAATTAGGTTTAACTTTTAATTAGATAAATCATTATTTCTATATTTATTCACATGCAAAATCTCTAGTATTAAACTTTTACATAGTGTTTAGAGAATTTTCATGCTTTAATCAACTTTGAGTTTTGGAGTAGAAGTGTTGGTCATGCTGTGTTCCTAGTCAAGTGCACGTGTTAGTTGATTTTTATGTAGAATTAAATATTCAGCATACAATTAGCTTTTTATTTTTCTAAATGTGTGGAAATAGTTTATTCTACTTTCATTTTGAAACCGGTAAAAATCCAAAAATAATTTAGGTGGACACGTAGAAGTTTACTAGAGAAATATTTCGCGAGTTAAGAAAAAAGTATTCTTTCTCGATGTCTAGAACTTTCCCTCTAGCTATTCTCAAGACTTGCATAAGTTAAACTTATTAGCATGAATATGATATAGGCATTTTTTTAGCCTGTTTGAGCTAGAGCTGTCACTTAAAACCGAAAAGCGCAAACCAGACCGGAACCGAACCGGAATCGCAAAGAACCTGACCGAACCGTTCGCAAATTATTCGGGTTTCGGTTTGAATTTTTGAACCGTGAACTACATTGGTCGGGGTGTGGTTCTTACATTTTATTATCCGGACCGGAACCGGAACCAGAACTACAACATACAAGTCTCAAGCGGTTTCAAGATTTTTAGACCCGATCCGAACCGGACCAAGGTAGAACCGAACCGCAACCCGTTTATTATTATTATTATTATTTTATTATTATTTTATAATTTATCTATAATATTTATACTTACTATCACAAGTGAAGCTGTTGCAGTTTTAACTCAAACCGCAATCGCACTAAAGATGGTCAATTTTGGATCGAACAAAACTTCACCGCATAAAAACCGTATAGTATGATTTTACATTGGTGCGGTTTGGAGTCAATTTTTGCAGTGCATTTTTTATTTTTATACAGTTATATAATATATTTTAAATATTACTTACATATTTTTTTTGAAATATTTTATTTAAAAAATATAGAAGATATAAAACAACTATTTATTAGTAATCATGAAAGACAACTAATTGTAGGCGGCTGTTACAGTTGAGCATGTCGATGAGACATTCGCAAGCCAACTAGAATTCGTGGCAAGTCTACACGCATAGGAAGGAAATTGATACTATCCCAACGATCGGGGAAAAGACCGTCGAGAAGTGCGCAACATAATTATTTTTATTTCGATATTGTTTTGAGTTTTACTATTTACAGCCCGCTTTTATTTCATTCTGTCAAGCTTGATTTTGGTTTTAGTTAGAACCGATTGGAACCGAACCGAACCGCATAGAATAAGACCGAACTGATAGTAACCGGTTTGGTTTTGGTTCTTGTTGAACCGTAATCGGAACCGTTGACACGACGGTTCCAAAAATTAAGCTGGAACTTGAACCAGAACTTGAACTGGTCAAACCGAATAAGGTTTTGGTTCTAATTTGAAGAACCGTTACCTTAGTGGTTCGGTTCATGGTTTTAGTAGAACCGGAACCGAACCGGAACCGTGACAGGTATAGTTTGAGCCTTTGCACCCGTACCTATCACTTTATCATTGCTAAACCACTTTGAGCATATTACCCTACCTTTTGTTTTTGCTCCACCAAATATTTCACCAAGGCCTAAAAGCATACTAATCACACACCTATGTCTGAGCTCGATAAAAGTTATATATGAAAAACTTTGTGAGTGATTTGGTATCATTTAAATTTTGTGGCAATTTTTATTGTAAAAAAAAGCTGATTTCTTTCTCCTTCATTTTGAAAATATTAGAAAATCTTAAAAAAGGGAATGAAAGAGAAATAATTAAAAAAAGGATGATGAAATTTTTTTTCTAAAAAAAAGGGGGTTTGGAAAATTGGCTATGTTTTTAAAAACATGTTTATTTATTTTGTGCAAGCTCTATTTAGGTTTGGGTGTTCCTGGCTGAAAGTATTATTTTCAAGGATAGCTAAATCACCTAGAGGGGGGTGAATAAGTTATTGGTCTCTTTTGGCTAACTTTGGTTTTCCTTGAATTGCTTTGTGAGTGAGTTTTTTTATACTTTCAAGACACACATAACCTGCAATAAGGAAATAACACAAGAAGCACACAGAATATATAGTTGTTCCCCAGATTATGGGTACATCCACTTTCCCTCCAACCTTTCTAACTTATAGTTTGACAAGTCACTTCTCAAAACTCGGCTCCTCAGAGCTTAAAACACGATCTCGCAGGACCACTCAGTCTCCTCCAAGACCTACAGCTCAGGCACAAGGCCCTACAAATCAATGATCCAAAGATCACCTACCTCAGGCTGTTAAGCCCTACAACTAAGGCTGGGAGGAAATCCCTACCTTAGATCCATAAGGGATCCTACCATAGACCTAAAGGTCTTACACTCAGAGAGAATGACTCTTCTACCTCTGGCTAAAAAGCCATACAGCTCAGTGATCAATTGATCACCTACCTCAGATCAAAACTGGATCATACTCTTAGATTCACACTTGAATCCTACTGCTCAGGACAAAGCCCTAAACTAAGATTCTCAACAGAATCCTACCTCAGATCCACTCTTGGATCCTACTCTCAGATCCACACTTGGATCCTACACTCAGCCCTTTATGTATTCAGGCCTACAACTCAGATCCAATGAATCTTTTAGGTTGTGAGTGGGTGTGATGTACTATGATAACAGAGTTAATATCTCTGTGTCTACCTTCCTAGACTAAGATAAACTCAGCCCTAACTTCTTCTTCACAGCCTCCAAAAAATGTTCTTCAGAACTTGTGCAGCTGGAACTGTGAAGTGGTTGAAACTAAGGTTATCCTTTGTTGTACCATCTCTCTCAGAGATTTACTCTGAACTGCTATTGAAGATGGGGATGACAAAAGCTAACTTGATTATCTTCCTATTACTGTAGCTTGGGTAAAAACCTGCTGCTTCTTTTCTACTCAAATATTTATTCTGATCCCGTTGTTGAAGAAGTGTATCACAACAGCCATCACTTAATGGCTTTCAGATCAGCTGCAGCATGTCTCAGGCCTTAGCTGCTTCTACTTCCTCAGAGAATATCTCTGATATTGCTGGTGTAGATTAGAATGACACCAACTATCTCTTTGAACTCTTATATCTGCAGTTTAAACTTCTTCTCCAGGGCTCAGCAATAAAGGGCGGGGAGTAAGATGAAGTGCAGTCCTTTTTCCCAAAAGTTACTTTTTCTTTAATGCGAGCTCTTCCTCTTCTATTCATTAATGCAATGGCTCTTTAGGAAGTGGGGCCCACGCCAGGAGGTAGCTGTCGTAACCTTGTTTTTGCATTAAATGCAGTACTGTAGGCAGACGGCAACCTTTGTCGCGTATTGTAGCTTCATGCGACTAATTTGAACAAGTTAGACTTTTGTTGACTTTACTGACGTCACCATAGGTGGACTTTGCAAAAATCAAACATCAGAGCATAGGCGTTGAGTGAGCAACATTCACTCAACGGCCCAACACATAGACAGATTTCTATCTCTAGGCGTTGAGTGAGTAAGCTTTACTCAATGCCAAAACACTTAGAAAATAATTATGCATTTAGGCATTGAGAGCGTTGAGTGTGTCTTCATCACTCAACGCTCTTTGTTTTAGCAAAACTTTTTACATCTTAGTCGTTGAGTGAGCCTTCATCACTCAATGCCAAAGTACTTGGGCCATTTTTTGCTACTTGGCGTTGAGTGAGTAAGCTTCACTCAACGCCAAACTACTTAATAGATTTTCTTCTGTTATCTGGTGTTAAGTGAGTAAGCTACACTCAATGCATTTGTACTTGGCGAAATTTCAGTGTCTGAAAACACTGGCTCTAACTGGATGAGAATCAGTCAACGCTTTATCGCATGGCATTGAGTGAGCTTGCCTCACTCAACGCCTGTGGACTTAGTCAAAATATCTACACAGAATTTTTTGTGGCTTTGACTGACTGAGCCTTACTCAGTGATTATACTGTATGGCTTTGAGTGAAGCTTCACTCAATGCCTGTGGACTTAGCCACTTTCTGATTATCAAAGCAAAGTCATTGACTACTTTAGGCTATCTCATAGCTTTTTGTTGTATGGCATTGAGTGAGCTATCCTCACTCAATGCCTGTGGACTTAGATATATTTTCTTGCTAGCCAACATCCATCCTTACCTCTAGCATTGAGTAAGCTCTACTCACTCAACACCAGTGGACTTAGGCAAATTTCTTCCTTTCCCCTAGCTCGCCTCGTCATTACCTTTCTCGGACTACATGAACCAACTTGTCCAATCAATGCATATGATGTATCCTGAATGCATAGAACTTGTAGCACAAGTCAGATTACAATATGTGTATATATTATCTACTAGGCCTTCTTCAAATCAAGGACATTGGGATCAATGGACCAAACAATCTCCCCCTATTTGAAAAAGTCAAAACCAAAGATAATGTATACACTAAAACACATATGCAATACATACAAAAGTAGACACATTGCATAACATAGGCAAAGTAATGAACATAATTAAAAATGATTTTTCATTTATCATAGAAGGAACAATGTTTATGTGCATATAACAAAACTTAACTCATTCCTTTAGCCCCTTTAAGTAGAATAAGAACCATTTTAGGTCTCAGGTTCCCTTAATACAATGCCACTTCCCTTGGATTTTTTAATACGTTTGTCTTCAGCAGTTGCTTTCTTCTTGCCTTTTTTATCTCCCTTATCTGCTTTAGCTGCTTCAGATTTAGCTTTATCTTTAGCTTTAGCTTCATCTTTCTTGTCTTTTTGCCTCGGGAAATAACTGTATGGCTTTGGGAAATACTTGGAAGGCTCAACTGCATTAGGAGACAGAAGGTTTACATTCTTGTTCTTCCAGTATGTCCTCCTTACTGAGCCCCTCTTGTTCATTTTCTCCCATTCCATTTTGTTGTACAACTTTCCTCTGTCTGTCTTCTTGTTTTTAACTCGTTCCCAGGCCAGTAGAATGATAGACCTGGACTTTGGGCTCCATTGTTCAAAATCAGGCCTCTTTTCCATTTCTTCTCTATATCTTTTTTCCTCATCCTGATTTCCTCCTCATTCTCAGCAGCAGCAGCTCTTTCCTTGGCATTCAGCATCTGATCTGCAGTGGGGCTGAAGGAAGGAGTGTCAGTAGCTACAACTATTTATGGTTCACCCCACTGTGACCCTTCTCCTGTATACTGATCATAACTCTGTTCATACCACTGATCATACTGCTGATCATCTTGTTAAGCAGTCATGCTTGAGTTCAAATCATCTTTTACTTGAGTAGGCATCATAGGGATGTTATCATATCTGACAGGTTCAATCCCAAATGATCCCCTTACTATATTTGTAGCCCACACCATGGTTTTAGTTTTAGTCCTGGTTACCTCACTCTCCCCCTTTTGACTTCTTCAATTAATTGTTTAGTTAGGGATGTGCTTGTCTTGTTCCTTGCAGATTCAAGATGGTTGACTCCAGCAGTCACCTGATTCTTGACCTATAGCATGTGGTCATCCAAGAGCTTTGTGCATCCATCCACCTTGGTTAATAATGTACCAGTCTGTTTGTCCAGCATCTCTTTCTCAGTATCATGCACAGCTAGCATATTTTCATTCTGAGTTTTTTGATTGACTAAGACTGAGGTTATATTTATGGCCATATTGTCCAGTTGATCCAAGGCATAATCAACTACAGGAGCTGCCCTTTTGAAGAACTTCACTGTCTCAGCTTTTAGCAGATAAACTTCAAATATGATTGATTTTATCTCAGTTGATATCTCATTTTCGATGGCCTTCAATGCATCATCTACAAAATTCTCCAGTGCTCTCCTCTGCTCATCTAGTAACCCCTTTAGCTGGGCTAGAAACATTGGAGGAATCGGGTCCATTTTAGTATATATGTCTTCATCATGAGGTTCTTGAATTTGTCTGACCTCTCCCCTTTCTCCAGAATCACCCATATTGGCATCAGTCTCCTTTTTAGACATAGAGGAATCTATGTTATGAACTTCTCTATGAGCTGGTAGCTCAGATTCATGCTCCCCATCAACCTCTGTCATGCACTCATTGACATACAGTACAGCAATAGTAGCTAGGTCTTCCTTTTCAGCGGATGGAATCTGATTTGACTCCCCCTCAGCAAATATAGTTTTAATGACTTGTGCAAGGAGTTGCTCCCCCTCTGAAAGAGCAATATCCATTTCTGAATCCAGATTTATCTCCCCCTCACTCTGAGGACACTATCCATTCAGAGGCCCTTGGGGTGCAGGTGTACCTTCATCAGTAGCTAGGGATGGGGTGACCTCCCCCTCAACTATAGCAGAGATCGTGTTGACTATGTTATCTGCTACTCCTTCAGCAATTTCAACTATAGGAACATCCTCCTCTTGAACTTCTGCAGAGTGAACTATGCTCAATAGGTTTCCTGTGGCTTGTTCTAAAGATACAAATACCTGTGTAACTGTGTCTTCTCTGGGCTCATCTTCACCATCATCTTCAGACCCTATCACATTGGGGTCATGACGTGCTTCCTAATCTTGTTCTTCGGAAGAACTGTTGGTAGAACTTGACTCAGGAACAGGGACTTGCTTCCCTTTCTTCTTGGTAATGGATGGTCCATGGGGTTTAAGGACTTTATCCCATCTGTCAACCATTTTTATATCCATCCTTCGCATGTGGTGGATTCTTATCCCTAGCCTCAAATTTAGAATCTCTAGAACTATCTGTAGTAGAAACAGGGAAAGGATTCTCCCCAAGTTTGGCTTCTTTATGCATTTTATAATCCTGTCAAACAGGACTCTTCCCCAGTCAATCTTCTTAGACAGAATTATTCTTGCCATCAGCTCGAACATTTTCTTGGATATCTTATCGTGTGAGCCTGTCTTGCACAGCAATCCTTTACCGACAATGTCGGCCAGGAATTTGCCTTTCAGATTCAGTTCCTTCCTTAGGATTGAGCCAGTGGAGTGCTTGGACAACCCACACCATTTCATTGCAATCTTTACATCATCTTGCATCAGTTCATCTTGGTCGTCAGTCACAGAGAACTTTGATAGCTTGAGGGCTTTGCTCAGCCTCCTTGATGTAATCTTAACTTTCATTCCACCCATCGTCATCTTAATTTTGCCAGTAGATGCATCTGCCTTGGCATTGGAAAACAACTCTAGCACTTCCCGCTTCCACAGAAAGCAGGACTCTATTAGGACGAACTCTAGGTCAAAAACCTGGAGTAGGTGGAGAACAAATTGCACCTCTTCTAGTGCATCCCTGAATCCATTCTTCACAAGCTATGTGTTGGAACCCTAGGTTTTGATTTGAGTTCAGTCCTCTCTTTCTATCTTTTGACCCAAGATTTATCTATGGTCAAAGGTTAGTTGATAGGTTAGATTCTCTAGTTGTGTAGAATTGCTTTTCCAGATGAATATTTGGTCAAGTAGTTTTTTGTTCGACTATAGTCGAACGTCGCTCGACTATCATCTATCGGCTGATCGACGATCGTCTATCAGTTGGTCGACGTTCTGTCTGCGATGATAGCTCTAATATATGTTGATAGGTCGACTATCTGTTTGCTTTGGTAGTTCGACTATCTGTCCTAATAGTTCAACTATCTGATATCTCGACTATCTGTTGATAGGTCGACTATCTGTGTCGCTTTGATAGTTCGACTATCTGTTGATAGGTCGACTATCTGTATTGCTTCGATAGTTCGACTATCTGTCCTGATAGTTCAACTATCTGATAGCTCGACTATCTGTTGATAGGTCGACTATCTGTTTTTCTGTGATAGGTCGACTATCTGTTTGATAGGTCGACTATCTGTTTTGTTTGGTAGTTCGACTATCTGTCCGGATAGATCGACTATCTGATAGCTCGACTATCTGTTCTGATAGGTCGACTATCTGCTGAGGTAGTTCGACTATCTTCTTTGATAGTTCGACTATCTGGATCGTTCGACTATCTGTCTGATAGGTCGATGATCTCCATGCGTCGGTCGACGATCTCCGAGGGTTGTTCGACGTTTTGCTGTATGTTTTAAAATAGTTTTGTCGTCTTCTATGATGTGACTAATTTCATACTTATTTTGGCATATTTTATAAAAGATTATCTGAATAAATTGTGATATTATTTCCATGCAATATCAGTTCAATTCTTTATGCATGAGCTAATCTTTTTCTGACAAAGTTGTTTTTCTTATAGCTGAGATATGTTTTCTGCTTTATCTGTCAGGCTGTCCTTTATAGCCGTTAGACTCAAAAAGTCTTTCTTGGCTGTAAAAAGTCTTTTCTGATGTGACTTTCTCTAGTTTTATTTCATCAGAATTATTTGCAGCTTCTTAGAAAGCTTTATCCTGTTATAGGATATCTGCCTGCAGTATTTTGTTTTGCTTTATGCTTTTTGCAGCCCAGCTTGCAGAGTTCAGTAGAAGACAAGATTCAAACTCAAGTAAGAGCCATTGCTGCTGCTGCTATATAAAGACTTCTTTGAAGAAAGAAATCAACTAGTTCTCTCACATTGAAAAGCTAACTGCAGTATTCAAACTAAAAGCTTACAATTTCAAACTGCTCTCAGCTCGTTCACATCTAACTGAGAAGAAGCTTTAGTTCTTCACTCTTCTACAACCTGAGTTCTCCTGCTTACAGGAAGATCTTCACTCAGAGCCTTTTGAAGAAGAAGAAGAAGATAGCTGCCAGAAGAAGAAATTCTATTTAATATTATTTATCTTCTTGTAGCTTTTTTCCTTCAGTAATTTCTGAAGTGTTTCTGCACTGAAGCAAGACTTCACCTGGACGTTCTTTTAGCCAGGGGGAGCCTTGATTCTTTTAGAGCCTTTTAGCTCAGTGCAAGTTATTGTGCTTCTCTAATCTATTGTAAAATAGAGAAGACACCTTAACCTCCTTTCCCCCTCCTGTAAAGGGTTATTACTCCCTTCAAAAGTATCCCTTGGTGGCAGGGCACCTGATCAAAAACCTGTGTTGGTTTTTAGACACCTGATCAAAAGTCTAAAGGGTTTCTTGATCTACCTGAAGCAGATCTTATTGGTGGCAGGGCACCTGATCAAAAACCTGAGTGGATTCCTACCTTGTTGGTAGAAGAGTGGACGTACCCAAGTTGTTTGGGGAACCACTATAAATTCCTTGTGTCGTCTGGATTGCTTTGTTTAATTACTTGCATTGTGGCTGTGATTAGATCTTAACTAGATTTGCTAGTTGCTGTTTAGGTTTCCAAGCCTTAACTGTAATTACAGTTGGCTGCCTTGTTGTGCACAATACTTGTGTTAGGCTTTAAGGTTTAATCTCAAATATCTATAACCTTCATTCCGCATTTAACTCCAAGGGAGTTGAGTAGAAAGTCAACTTTGCTAGTGCAATTTTTGATTACTCTATTCACCCCCCCCCCCCTCTAGAGTAGTATCTATCCCTTCTCTTTCAATTGGTATCAGAGAAGGCAACGAACAGTGTGTTTTCTTTATGCATAAGTCCTTCTATTTATAGTTTTTAATCAAATAGAAGGCGGAAAGCCACTTACCTATTTGGGGATCAATTTATGGTCAACGGCTGGAATTTAATCACGTTACTTAGCCGAAATTTGACATTTCACCCTTAGCCCTTAGTCTTATTATACTGGCCTAACCTGCAGGGATTAGTTTGACCTGTAATACACATATAATGCATACAACCAGAGGAGTGCTACATGAATTAAATTTAACATGCCCGTGACAATGTGAGTGTGTTGAATCTAGTCACATCTTGTGGCTCTGAAAATTTGTGAGCCACTTACTCATTTGTTGAGACAAATTAATAAGACTTGTCTCATAGTTCTCCTCATACTATTACTATGTAACTATATTATCTCAAAATGCATAGTCCTTGAAATTTAAAGAATATTAAGTAGAATTAAAAGCTAGAGGAATTATACTTATCTTTATCTTGTGGACATGCAGCAAATACTGGATTCACAGTCCACTTCCTTGCTCCTGATCCACTTGGTGTAGGAGATTTCCTGATACCAATCCTTTAGGAAAGGCTCAATCTAGTCCACCACTACAGACTAACCTAGCTCCCCCTTAACAGGAGCATCAAGCTTGATGATTTCCCCCTTAATGATTGCACATGGTCTGTACATTCTTTGCGTGATAGTCTGTCCATCCACTTCCATCTACTAGTGAGTTATCCTGAAGATGGCTTCCTTGTATCAGTTCTAGGTCTGGTACATCTCTATCAAAGGACCATAAATGGGTATGGCCACTGAGTCTATCCTACAAAAAAAAATTTACCTTACCTTAGGACCCTAAGATGACTTGGGTCCTAGGTTCCTGTTAGCATAAAAATGCATATGTATACCAATAGGAATACTGTCAGGAAGACTCTCCCTTGCCCTTGGCACACATGGGTTGTGCGAACAGTCTATGGCAAAGTGACCCACTTTGACACAGCACCAACATTCATGGATGTTGCATCTCCTCTTCTGAACACTCATTGAAGAGTTAGAGCCACTTCTGGTTTCCTGTTCAGTGGGGATAAATGTGGCCTTCTTCTTGTTTCTTTCAGCAAGAGCTTGACTAAAGGTGAGTTTGCTAGTAGAAGTACTTGGCTTACTCTTAACATCATTAGCAATATCCTTCTTTGCATATGGCATGTTCTTCAGGGTCTCAGAGACATCTAAGTCAGCCTTACTGACTGACTTACCTTTGGTTTGAGTTCTTGCTGGAAGAACCTTAGAGTAGGCCATTGCCTTGTCCTTGAATGATAGGGCTGGGGCACTAAATACAAAAGGTCCATGATGGGTCTTTTGGAATTTCTCATGTGGAGCCTTCTGAGCACTCATTTCCATTCCCTTTATTCCTCCATTGTAAGGTACATTTGTACCCTTACAGGGAGGATTCCCATTCCTAAAGTGACCATACTTGAAGTCCTGGTCATACCTGTTGGAAGGGAGAATTACCTTATGAAAGGTTGCTTGAGGTCTAACAGGAGCTTGGCTTTTCCTCTGAGATTAGATAATTTTAGAAATCCACTCAGATTTTGATTTCCTCTTGATAGAGTCTATTTAGATAAATTTGCCGCAATCCTCTTCTCCCTCTCAAGTTTCTTTTCAAGATCCTTGATAATGGAGTACTTATAAATGGTGGACCCAACATGGATATCTACCATGGTCTTCAGATGGCCAACTTCCCTCATTTTCAGATACAGCATGGATGATGTTTCATCCTGTTGGGAAGCAGCCAGCTTTTGGGAGGTAATTTCCTCTGTTGGTTTCTTAACAATCATCTTGCTTTCCTTGAAAGCTTTCAGAAGTGCACTATAATTTTCAATCAATTGATTGATATCATATTTAGTCATAGGACCCTCATCATCACTTGATGAGGATGCATCAGAGTCTGAACTAGACTCATATCCAGACTCTGAGGATGAGCAAGATGGGGAATGTACCTGATCTTGTCCAGGCTGATCCTGGTAGGATTTTTCTTCGGTCATGGCCATCAGCCCATAGCATTTGCAATCATCTTTCTCAGCTTAATTGACCTCTAAATGACTGTCTGAATGTGATAGAGGGGCCCTGAACTTTGTTCTTGTATCTGGATAGTCTTTATCTTCTGCAAGAGCTACCAACTGCTCCATGAAGAACTTGTTCTCTCTACAATCTTGGAGCTTCCTTGAGCTCCACTCCTTATGGTTCACTCCTGAACCCATAAGCACTGATCTCTTAGCTATCCTTTGAGGTCAACTCAGACTGTTAAGTCCTTTTTGAGTAACCTCCCTCGGATACCACTTGAAAGACTTGTTTTCAAGGATAGCTAAATCACCTAGAGGGGGGGTGAATATGTTATTGGTCTCTTTTGACTAACTTTGGTTTTCCTTCTTTAATTGCTTTGCGAGTGAGTGGTTTTCTGCTTTCAAGACGCACATAACCTACAATAAGGAAAAGACACAAGAAACACACACAAAATATATAGTGGTTCCCCAGATTATGGGTACGTCCACTTTCCCTCCAACCTTTCTAACTTATAGTTAGACAAGGCACTTCTCCAATCTAGTCTCCTCAGAGCTTACAACACGATCCCGCAGGACCACTCAGTCTCCTCCAAGACCAACAGCTCAAGCACAAGGCCATACAACTTAGTTATCCAAAGATCACCTAACTCAGGCTGTTAAGCCCTACAACTCAGTCTGGGAGGACAGCCCTACCTCAGATCAACAAGGGATCCTACCATAGACCCAAATGTCCTACACTCAGAGAGAATGACTCTCCTACCTCAGGCTCAAAAGCCCTACATCTCAGTGATCAATTGATCACCTACCTCAGATCAAAACTGGATCTTACTCTCAGATTCACACTTGAATCCTACTGCTCTGGCTAAAGCCCTACCCTCAGATTCTCAACAGAATCCTACCTCAGATCCACTCTTGGATCCTACTCTCAGATCCACACTTGGATCCTACACTCAGCCTTTATGTATTCAGGCCTACAACTCAGATCCAATGGATCCTACAGGTTATGAGTAGGTGCGATGAACTATGACAATAGATTTAATATCTATGTGTCTACCTTCCTGGACTAAGATAAACTCAGCCCTAACTTCTTCTTCACAGCCTCAAGAAAATGTTCTTCAGAACTTGTGTAGGTGGAACTGTGAAGTGGCTGCAACTAAGGTTATCCTTTGTTGTACCTTCTCTCTCAGATATTTACTCTGAACTACTGTTGATGATGGGGATGACAATAGCAAACTTGATTATCTTCCTATTATTGTAACTTGGGTAACAACCTGCTGCTTCCTTTCTACTCAGATATTTCTCTGATCCTGTTATTGAAGAAGTGTATCACAACAGCAATCACTTAATGGCTTTTAGATCAGCTGCAGCATGCCTCAGTCCTTAGCTACTTCTACTTCCTCATAGAATATCTCTAATCTTGCTAGTGTATATGAGAATGGCACCATCTCTTTGAACTCTTAGATATGCGGTTTAAACTTCTTCTCTAGGGCTCAGCAACAATGGGCGAGGAGGAAGATGAAGTGCAGTCCTTTTTCCCAAAAGTTACTTTTCGTTAATGCAAGCTCTTCATATTCTATTCATTTATGCAACGACTCTTTAGGCAGTGGGTCCCACACAAGGAGGTACTCATTGCAACCTTGCTTTTGCATTAACTGCAGTACTGTAGGTAGGCGGCAACCTTTGTCGCATACTGTATCTTCCTGTGACTAATTTGAACAAGGTTGACTTTTGTTGACTTTGTTGATGTTACCATTTGTGGACTTAGCCAAAATCAAACATCATAGCATAAGCGTTGAGTGAGCAACCTTCACTCAATGCCCCAACACTTAGATAGATTTTTGTCTCTAGGCATTGAGTAAGTAAGCTTCACTCAACATCAAAACACTTAGAAAATAATTTTGCATTTAGGAGTTGAGAGCGTTGAGTGTGTCTTCATCACTCAATGCTCTTTGCCTTAGCCAAACTTTCTGCATCTTAGGCGTTGAATGAGCCTTCATCACTCAATACAAAAGTACTTGGGCCGTTTTATGCTACTTGGCGTTGAGTGAGTAAGCTTCACTCAACGACAAACTACTTAACAGATTTTCTTCTGTTATCTGGCTTTGAGTGAGTAAGCTACACTCAACGCATTTGGACTTGGCCAAATTTTAGTGTCTGAAAACACTGGCTCTGACTGGATGAGAATTAGTCAACGCTTTATCACATAGCGTTGAGTGAGCTTGCCTCACTCAATGCCTGTGGACTTAGTCAAAATATCTGCACAAAATTTCTGTGGCTTTGACTGACTGAGCCTTACTCAACGATTTATACTATATGGCGTTGAGTGAGTAAGCTTCACTCAATGCCTGTGGACTTATCCACTTTCTTATTTTCAAAGCAAAGGCTTTGACTGCTTCAGCCTGTCTCACAGCTTTTTGTTTTAAGGCATTGAGTGAGCTATCCTCACTCAACTCCTGTGGACTTAGCAATATTTTCTTGTTAGCCAACATCCATCCTTACCTCTAGCGCTAAGTGAGCTCTACTCACTCAATGCCTATGGACTTAGGCAAATTTCTGCCATACCACTAGCTTTCCTAGTCATTACCTATCTTGTCCCACATGAATCAACCTGTCCAATCAATGCATAAGATGTATCCTGCATTCATATAACTTGTAACACAAGTTAGATTACAACATGTGTATACATTATCTACTAGGCCTTCTTCAGATCCAGGACATTGGGATCAATGGACCCAACACTGTCCCTCGTGTTTATCTTTGATTATCCATACCAAAAACCTAAGCCTACGTTTAGACCCAATTAAGTTCTATTGATTTGTGTTTAAGAGTTAGACTAGTGACGTGGCGAGAGTGTGAAAGGGCAAGCCTATGACCATCGATATTTATGTATTTCTTTGGAGGGTATCTCGATCTTCAATTTGAGTAATATCGATCTTAGTACACACGCAAACTTCTCCCCAAATATAATTTTAGGATTTATCGGATTTTCAATTTCAAAGTCGAAATAATAAGTAAAAATACATTCTAGAAAAATATAAACTAATTTGTATGCTGAGTAAGTTTTTATACTAAAATAGCTACGCACATAGGCATAAGACTTCGTATTTTACTCCTTAGGTTCATTTTCCGTTTCTAGCATTGAAATTTTTCTACTCCCTATGGAAGGTTGTTTTCTCGGGACTAGCAAACGAGTAAGTATGGGGGTATTTGATAACTCTAATTTTATCTTTATTTTCATATAATTTTTATTTAATAATTAACTATTTTATAGTTTTATTTTATTAATTAAGTCTCTAATATTTTTTTCTTTTCAATTTTCAGGTTAATCTGAGCTTCAATTATCAAATTGAAGCTGACAGAACTGATTAGGAGAAGAAGCTGAGAAATTCTGGAAAAATCGAAAGTACACGCCCGGGTCACAGGCGTGTTCTTTGGGTCAGGGACGTGACAAGTGGGTGTGACCCATCCAGAAGTACCAAGTCGAGATCCACATCATTTAAATTTTCACGTCCCCATGTCACGGGCGTGACATAGTGCGTGACACCTGACACAGTCGTGACCCATAGAAGGAGCTCCAGATGTCGTTCCACGTTAGATTAAAATTACACGCCCATGTTACGGGCATGCCCATCAAGCCACGGGTGTGACATCCAAGCGTGACATCCAAAAGGAGGGCATGACTCAACATTAAGAGATCAGTTTCTGATTCAAGTCGTTCCAAGCTTACACGCCCAAGTTCACAGGCGTCACCTAGGGGAGTGACCTGTTCACCAACTGTCTGATTAAATCATGTCATTTCGAGTTCCCGCCGTTTACAACAATAGTCAAGACACGCCCTAGGTAATGGGCGTGACCTAGGGGCATGACCCGGAAAAAAACAAATTTTGGCAGTTTTTCTCCAACGTTCCAGAGTTTTTAAGACGATGGTTCAATACCTTACACGCCCCTAGTCATGGGCGTGACCTAGGGGCGTGACTCCAGAAAATTTACTATAAATTCCAGACATTGCCAGGAGTTTTGGAGGCAATAGGAGGGAGTTTTGGAGTCAGTATTGGAGTTTTTCAGCTTTCTTGCATTTCTTTTATGTACTTTTTCCAATTTTTTGTGTAACTTTAAACTTTGTTATTTTCAGTTCAAGTACTTCCTTTTTATAATCATGTATTTCTTAAACTTTTTATGTAATTTTCATATCATGATGAGTAGCTAAATTCCATTTAGCACTTGATTAAGATGAACTTTGGAATAAAATAAACTTGTTTTATTTTTCTCAAATTATTAAGCTCTCTATTTTACTTACTTCGATTTATCTTTGAATTCAATTGTGTTGAATTCATATGTCAAGAATATGTTTTTTCCGATCTTAGATCCATATCCTAGATTTACCGTGAGGTTGTGGATACAAGGAGATCACTCAAAGATAAAAGGATTTGCATGAACTCCTCGAGAGAGGATGACATAAATCTTTCGGATGGGAGTAAAATACAATAATGGGGTTCACCGCCTAAAGCAATCTTAGGGGTTTCGATTGGTCGATCAACCTAATGTTAGTCGAGAGCGTATTCTCGAGAGAGGCGCTTCCATATTTTGGGAACCTCCACGGTCGAAGTTAGTAATTTAGAGGCTTGTATTTTATAATTTCATGAAAGTTCATTTTAATCCAAGGGGATTCTAGATCAAGTGCTAGTTTTTAAAACATCAAAATTTTCTTTAGTTAAATCGTTATTTTTCTTAGTTACAAATCAACCAATTTTTCGTCCGATAAAATAGTAGCTCTTCCTTGTGAGTACAAGTACTTAACAGACCCCGAGACTAAATACAACACTTGTTCTTATACTCTAGAGCAATAGGTATACTTGCCTTATCGATTAAGAATCACGTTCTAGCGTGAATTTTTCTTATCAGGGAAACAAAAGGTGTACGCATAGAGTCGTGTTGGTGTGTTTCACTTGTGTGAGACATATCAGTTAACATGCATAGCACTACATGTTATACATAATATTGCATAAAACTTATACCCCTAACATATAAATTATTATGGGATCTTTTATACATTCCTTGCAAAATCACCCCTTAATTTATATGTTTGTATGGGTATTCTTATAAGTTAAGGTTACTTTCTCTGTGTTGATAATTACCTGTTTTACCTTTACTTCATGTTACTGCTTTCACTGTGCTGTTTCTTTACTTACAGTTTCATATAAACAGCTGTAAAAATTGTGGTAGATATTATTAGCAAATGGTAGCTAGGGTCACTGTCAGTTGCTCTTGTTTACTCCCTATTTTAAATACCTTTCCCTTCATCCTCCCCCGTACGATGCCTAGGAGACGCAGGGGGAGGGGAGGGCGACCAAGACTTAGTCTTTTTGACTAACAACCTGATGGGCATAACACTAGGGACTCCAACTTGGAGACAGGGTACAGCTCTAGGGGATCCAGCACAACTAGAGTATAGTGCAGGAGGAGGTGAACCAACCTAACCAAAGAGTAGCAGCAGTAGCTACAGGATCCGTGAGTGATTAGTAGCTTTTCTTCCACGAGCATTTTGTAGTGAGGATCTTATGTACTAGGCAAGAGCCCATTTGTATTATTCAGCTTTACCTTGTGTGGATTTATTTATATAGCATTGTGATTGTGGACTTGTTTCATTTATATGAATACTTCTATTTCTTCTGTGGTATATGGTTGAAAATTTGCCGACAGAATCAGTGATTTATAGTGGCGACCTTCTCGGGGGCTGGTGTCACCACAAAGAGACGGTTCTGGGCAAAAGACCTAGTGCAAAAAAGGGGGGAGGTCTTACAAGCCTCTGATACCACTTGTAAGACCCCCTTTTTTGCACCGAGTCTTATGCCTATAACCATCTCTTTGTGGTGACATCAGCCCCCGAGAAGGTCGCCACTACAAATCGTTGATTCTGACAGCAAATTCTCAACCATGTACCGCAAAAGAAATAGAAGTATTCATATAAATGAAACAAGTTCCCAATCACGATGCTATATAAATAAATCCACACAAGGTAAAGTTGAACAACACAAATGGGCTCCTGCCTAGTACAAAAGATCCTCACTACAAAACGCTCACGGAAGAAAAGCTACTAATCACTCACGATGTTGATGCACAAAATATGCGCTCGAATGGACACGTTCGAGCTAGATGCGGTGATAAGGGAGGAGATGAGAACTGTCGAGTAGCCGGTTACTGATGGTTAGGATTAGCAGTTAAGACCGAGAAGGGGAGAAGAGAAAGAGGCCGCTGACAGTGACAACACCAGAGTTCGCCCACCGCAGCAAAATTCCACTCCTGCGATGGGCTTTCCTATGATTATAAATCTATATTACAGCTTAAGTCGCTCCTTTACATGGGAAAGCAAATAAAGGGTACAAGAGGAGCTGGCGGTTAGAATATGGAGGTTGTCAAGGCCAAGTGGGTTGATCTCTCAGGTCGTCAGGTCGCGCGAGCTACTGTTTGCCGAAATGAAGTTGACCACTACTTAACTATACGGTCTGACCTGGAAGGTTGCTGAGGTCATTGCTGCAGAAAAGGCTGGGAGACCTATCTGCTTGGGCTAATTGTTGAGTCTTCCCGAAAAGGTTGCTGAAGACCTTGCTGGAGGAGCCAAGTCCAGGCACTAGGCCGCAAAGGTTATCCACTGAAGCCGCACAGATAGACTTGGTGACCAATGCGCGAGCATTGTTGGAGATTAGGAAAATGTATCCACAGGGTTGGTTGCTAAGATTTCTCCCCGGTCCTTTCTCCCTTAAATGAGAGGTATGGGGGCCTATTTATAGGCTCAAGGAGGAAACATTCAGAACTGGACTTGATGACTTCACTCCTGATGGTTTGGGCGATCTGAGAAGGAGTCTGCCACCTACATGGCGGACTGGGAGCAAGTTCTCCTCTGCTGATGGCGAGCTGGAAGTGATTCCGCCTCTGTTTGTGAAAGCGAGTCAACGACATGCTGTACGGTCTGAAGAGGAGCTCGCCTCCTACTTCTGGGTGAAGTGGGTTTGCCACCTACTAGCAGAATGAGTCTCCTCTGTTGCGGGCGGACTGAGGTAGAGTCTGATCCTTGGGTGTAAAATCTTATTTCTGCCAAGTGAACTGATGATGAGGTCGTAGAGGGCAGTAATGTGAGGTCTCATACTATAGGCGGACTAGAGAAGAACCTTGGTGGTCAGGCAGGTTCCTACTCGCGGCGACATAGAGAAGAGTCTACCCACTAGTGGCAAGCTGGAGCAGAGTTATCTGCCCGGCTAGCCGAGCGACTTGCTGGTGCGGACTGGGAAGGAGTCTGCGCCTCTACAGAACTGGTGAATACCGGGCGACTAACAGCCAATCCGCATGGATAGAAATGTCTGTCTGCACGGTTTGCTGAAAAGCAGGCCGCGAACTCCCAGGATGAGAAGGAGCAGTCCGCAGCTTGCGAGCTTGCCACCCTATAGAGGATCGTGGATTTCTAGGTTAATATTATCCCTGCACTTTTTAAGTTTGTAGGAAACTTCTAAAAAGTAGAGACAACCCCCGAAATCGCGATCCACCCCTTAGAAAACAGGTAGAAAAAATAAATGATAGAGATAGATAGAACCTGATGTCTCTCCTCAAAAAAGGTCTGTAAATACTTATTTTTTCTTCTACAAAGGAGAAGAGTTAAAGTAAGTGAAAAAGGCGTATCTTGTGTGCACCTGAATTGTTCCTGCAAAGTGAAGAAGACTTATGAACATCTTCTACATAGTTCTGCAAAACAAAAATGAGAGGAGGTATAGAATAAAAATAACTTGCAAGTACTTGAAGGGAACACGCAAGCATCTGCTAATCTCTATTCAAGAAGAATTAGAAGCAGATATGAAAAAATAGAATACGAGTACCAGAAGGAAACTCGTAAATACCTGCTAATCTCTGCAAAAGAAGAGTACGAAGCAGATATTAAAGTAATAAAAAATGTGATTACTTGAAGGGAACTTGCATATACCTATTAATCTCTTCAAAAGAAGAGTAAGAAGCAGATATGAAAGAAAAATAGAATGTGAGTACATGAAGGGAACTCGCACATACCTGCAAATCTCTGAAGGGAACTCGCAAATACCCACTAGTCTCTTCAAAAGAAGAGTAAGAAGCAGATATGAAAGAAAAATAGAATGCGAGTACCAGAAGGGAACTCGCAAATACCTATTAATCTCTGCAAAAGAAGAGTAAGTAGCAGATATGAAAGAAAAATAGAATGCGAGTACCTGAAGGGAACTCGCAAATACATGCTAATCTCTGCAAAAGAAGAGTAAGAAGAAGATATGAAAGAAATAAAATAGCCGAGTACCTGAAGGAAACTCGCAAATACTAGCTAATCTCTGCAATAGAAGAGTAAGAAGCAGATATGCAAGAAAAATAGAATGCAAGTACCAATAGGGAACTCAAAAATATCTGCTAATCTCTACAAAATAAGAGCAAGAAGCAGATATGAAAGAAAAATAGAATGTGAGTATTTGAAGGAAACTCGCAAACACCTGTTAATCTCTGCAAAAGAAGAGTAAGAAGCTGATATGAAAGAAAAAAAGAACGAGAGTACCTGAAAGGAACTCGCAAATACCTGTTAATATCTGCAAAAGAAGAGTAAGAAGCAGATATTAAAGAAAAATATAAAGCGAGTACCTGAAGGGAACTCGCAAATACCTGTTAATCTCTGCAAAAGAAGAGTAAGAATCAGATATGAAAAAAAATGCGAGTACTTGAAGGGAACTCACAAATACCTGCTAATTTCTATAGAAGAAGAATAAAAAGCAGATATGAAAGAAAATTAGAATGCGAGTACATGAAGGGAACTCGCAAATACCTGCTAATCTCTGCAAAAGAAGAGTAAGAAGTAGATATGAAAGAAATATAGAATGCGAGTACCTGAAGGGAACTCGCAAATATCTGTTAATCACTGCAAAAAAAGAGTAAGAAGCAGATATGAAAGAAAAATAGAATGCATGTACAGGAAGAGAACTCGCAAATACCTGCTAATATTTGCAAAAGAAGAGTAAGAAGCAGAAATAAAAGAAATAAAAAATGCGAGTACATGAATGAAACTCACAAATACCTGTTAAATTCTGCAAAAGAAGAGTAAAACGCAGATATTAAAGAAAAATAGAATGCGAGTAACTGAAGGGGTGTCGTGGATATCTGCTAATCTTTGCTAAATATTAAATGTTGATGTGGTAAGTAAGATACAATTAGATAACAAAAGGCATATCCAACAAACCCTGTTATTAACCGAATAAGAAAATGAGCAGAATCTAGTAGAGATCAAGCCACATCAATAATCTTCTCACACGATCATATATGATATCCTCAATATGAAATCTAGATCACCCAAAAGAAACCATTTTGATTAGACTTTAACCGCACGGTTTGTCGACAAAGAGAACCAGATTCATCGATTAAACAATTGGTGCCAAAAACATTCAATAAGCATAGTAGAGGCACTGTTAACTGTCAGCGGTTAGAGTTTTATGTAAGTTGAGTATATAAGGCAAGTATAAGAAAGAAATATGACGTCGCAAATCCTTCGGATAGGTCGGATTTAGCATGTTAATCTAACCACGCGAACTAACCGTTATCCGCTGGATAGACTTATGCTAGTCGGTTAACCTGAAAAAAGGCAGTTCACAAAAGTGAACTCACCGTAATTCCCCGGAAGGGAAAAAGAAAAAATGCACAATCTAAAGAAGAATCGACGGACACACTACTCGTATGCCTTGGGCTACAAGCATCGCTGATCAGTTAGACCAGGTGTGCCAAATGGTCTACAGCATTGCTCGCCCTAAAATATCAGCGATGTTATGGGTCCCCTGAAGGCACAGCTTAAGAGTACCTTAAAGTATTCAACTATAACAACATGAGATGATCAAGGTAGCAAGTCTTCACCCGGGGGCCATTGCTTGCCCAGCAAAGATCATCTTAACGGTAATATATCCTAAGCGAACCACAGTAGAGCCAACAACTCTGGGACCTCCCTTGATGCGCGATGTATGTTAAATACCGGCTAGGATCCGAAGTCCTGAAGTCCACCTGCATAGAGTTGGATGGCTCCCACTACTCATATGTGAACACTCCCCGCTATATGTGGTCATCGTGGTGTTATGCCAGAAACCAACCTATGGGGGGCCAAGCAAGACTCGACGATATCTCCTCGGTTCAGCGATCCCTTTGGTAAAGGGAAAATAAAGAGGAGGAGGAACTCCAAAAAAGGAAAAGTGTCAGTACGAGATCTCTGATGTAAAATATTGAAATGAATGAAAGAGTGTTCAAAACATTTGTAAGAGAAATGTTCAACAGGGAAAATAATTCGTCATGATCTCCAAGAGCTTTCTGGGCTTTGCGGTGTCCCCCTTCTCCTCAGAATAGATCTCCATAAGTTCCTTCATCGTCGACGTTGATGCACTCGGCGCCAAGATTGAAGTCGATGTTACTGATTTGGTTTGCTCTTTTTGAGCCTAGAGTAATGTCCTCTACTTCTTTGCCTTTTGAAGTAGATAGATCAGAGTGGCCATTCTTCGGGAATAAGTCACGAAATTTGCCCTGCTTCAGCATTCTCTCCAGCAATTGGCTAAGTGCTCGACAATTATCAGTTGGATGCCCTTTCTCTTTATGGTATTTGCAGTATGGATCTGAATCTTTGGTCCTTTGATCTGCGGGTTGGTAAGGCCTTTAATAACTTATCTTGCCTTTCAAGACTTGGATCACTTCCTGCATAACTCTGTTCAGTTCATATTCTGGCAAGTTATCACCTGTTATTGGTAAATAAAAGCTACTTGCGGAGCTAGTGCTGGATAAGCGGGAGGGACAGACAATTGTAATCTTTAACTTTGGAAGTGATCTTGGCTTGGGAAAAGGCGCGGATTACAATGGAAATTTCTTTCCTTCCATGCTCGAGGTTGAAAATCCTTCCGAGGAGACTTTGGAGGTTGTCCATATGAAGAAGAAGGATCTTTCTCTGTTATAAGCCTGGAGAAATAGTTGGGATTGCTTTTTCACCTCGTATGTACAAGTTGGCTGGGCTGATCGTCTCTTGGTATGTCCTTGGCACTCAGATATTAGGCTCGAATATAAGTGACACTTCTCTTAAACAACTTATTAGGGCAACTCGGTACATTTCTGGATCGACGTTCTCAATTTCCATAATCTATCTTTGGAAGCGATCGACAAAATGAGCCCAAGTCTCATTCTCTCATTGCTTGATCTCAAATAAGGCTTCTGGACCACTCTTCCTCTTTGTAGAGGTAGAAAACCTAAACAGAAGCTCTCTTTGTAGATCAGCAAAGGAAGCGATGGACTGAGTACGCATTCCATAGAACCGCTCTCTAGCTTGTCCATCAAAGGGCGTTACGAAGAATTTGAACCTGGTAGTATATGTAAGGGTCTTAAGGGCGACAACTGACTCAAAAGCTTGTAGGTGTGCTATTGGGTCAGACTCTCCAGTAGAAACTGGTAATTATGGCTCCCTAAAGTGATTTGGAGTTAGTTCTTGTCGTACACTCTCTGTAAACAACGATGGCTCTTCCTGCTCTCCTAGAACATAAGGGAAAGGAAAAATGGAGAATAAGCTATAGTTGAAAAAGGAGCGGGAGCATAGAAAGGAAAAGCTGCTGTGGGAGGAGCAACTGCAGGAGCTGAAGGGTAGGAATGACTTCCCTGAAAATTCAAGAATCTCGCTAGAATTCCACGGGAGGCTTCCCGGAAGAAGTTTTGACGAGCTGCAAACTCGTCATTTTGAGACTGTAAAGGGGTTGCGGCCTTCCCTGGCGGGTAAGCAGCCGGATAGGTCGGTGGGTAGATAGGAGAATAGACCGGCGGATAAGCCGGCAAATAGGTCTGCGGATTCCCCATTGCTGGTGTCAGATTGATTGGAGGAACCGGCGCTGCTGCGGGTTGTGCCTCTAGTCACTGCGTAATAGCGGCTAGAGCATGGTTGATTGTCTGGAGCTGCTGGGCAGTTTCCTGACGCGATTACTCTAGGGCTTCCCAGAGAGAATCTTCACTACGACTTTAAGGAGCGAAGTTCTCGGCAGGTTGATGGTCTGACATAGTTAACCATCGGATTTCACCGTCTACTCGAAATCTGAAGGTCGTGTGTTAAATGTTAATGCACGAAATGCGCATTCAAATAGACACGTTTTAGGTACAAGTGGGGATAAGGGAGGAGATGAGAACTATCGAGTAGCCAGTTACTGATGGTTAGGATTAGCGGTTAAGACCGAGAGGGGGAGAAGATAAAGAGGTCGCTGGCAGCGTTAACCTTAGAGTTTGGCCGCTGCGGCTAAATACCACACCTGCGACGGGCTTTCCTTTGATTATAAATCTATATTACAGCTTAAGTCACTCCTTTACATGGAAAATCAAATAAAGGGTACAAGAGGAGCTGACGGTTAGAATATGGAGGTCGTCGAGGCCGAGCTGGTTGATCTCTAAGGTCGCCTGGCCGCGCGGGCTGCTATCCGCTGAAATGAAGTTGACCACTACTTAACTGCATGGTCTAACGAGGAAGGTCGCTGAGGTCGCTGCTGCATAGAAGGCAGGGAGACCTATCTGCTTTGGCTAATTGCTGAGTCTGTCAGGACAGGTTGCTGAAGACCTTGCTAGAGGAGCCAAGTCCAGGCACTAGGCCGAAAGGGCTAGCCGCTTAGGCCGCACGGACAGACTTGGTGACCAGTCCGCGAGTGTTGTTGGCAATTAGGAAAATGTATCTGCAGGGTTGGTTGCCAAGATTGCTCCCCGATCCTTCCTCCCTTAAATGAGAGGTATGTGGGCCCATTTATAAGCTTGAGGAGGAAATTTTTAGAACTGGACTTGATGACGTCACCCCCGATGGTTTGGGTGAGCTGATAAGGAGTCCACCTCCTACATGGTGGACTAGGAGCGAGTTTGCCTCTGCTGATGGCGAGCTAGAAGCGAGTTCGCATCTGTTGGTGAAAGTGAGTTCGTGCCATACTGTGCAGTCTGAAGAGGAGCTCACCTCCTACTTTTGGGTGAAGCGAGTCTGCCACCTGCTGGTTGACTGAGATTGTGTCCGCCTCTGCTGCGGGCAGACTGAGGTTGAGTTCTCCCCTTGAGCGTAGAATCCGCTTTCTGTAAAGTGGACTGATGATGAGACTACAACGGATAGGAATGCGAGATCTCCTACTACAAACCGACTGGAGAAGAACCTTGGTGGTCAGGTGGGTTCCTACTCGAGGCGACATTAAGAAGAGTCCCCCCACTAGTGGCAAGCTAGAGCAAAGTCCGCCCACTAGTGGCGAGCTAGAGCAAAGTTCGCCCACTAGTGGCGAGTTTGAGAAGAGATATCCTCCCGGCTAGCCGCACGACCTGCTTATACACACTAGAAAGTAGTCTGCGCCTCTGCAGAACTGGCGAATACCGAGTGACTAGCTGCCTATCCGCGTAAACAAAAATGTTTATCTGTGTGGTAAGCTGAAAAGCAGGCCACGAATTCCTGGGATTAGATGGATCAGTCTGCGGCTTGTGAGCTAGCCACATTCGAGAGGATCGTTGATTTCTGGGTTAACACACGGATCCTATAGCTGCTGCTGCTACTCCTGGGTTAGGCTGGTTCACCTCATCCTGCACCATACTCTGGTTGTGCTGGGTCCCCTGGAGCTACACCTTGTCTCCTAGCTGGAGTCTCTGGTGTTATGTCCATTAGGTCATTCATCAAAAAGTCTAAGTCTTGGTCCCCCTCCCCTCCCCCTGTGACTCATAGGCACCTTGCGGGGGGGTTAAGAGAAAGGTATTTAAAGTGGAGAGTAAATAAGAGTAGGTGATAGTGGCCCTAGCTATCATATGATAATAATATGTAACACAATATTTACAGGTGTATATATGAAACTGTAAGTAAAGAAACGGTACAATGAAAGCAGTAATATGAAGTAATGGTAAAATAGCTAACTATCAACACAAAAAAAGTAATCTTAACTTATAATAATGGTCATACAAACTTAAAAATTAAGGGGTCGTTTTGCAAGGCCTAATGTATAAAAGATCCCATAATAATTTATACGTTAGGGATATAAGTTTTAAGTAATATTATGTATGACATGAAGTGATATACATGTTAAATGATATGTCTCACGCAAGTGCAACAGACCCACATGACTCTATGTGCACAGACCTTTAGTTCCCCCATTTGGAGTTAGCTAAACTCTTAGGTACCTCTCTTAGTGGCAAATGGAGGCAGTGGGTTGGGCCTCCCCACTCCTAGGTCGGTATTCACACTACCTAACCTAGACCATGTGTACTACTCGGTACACCCACAGTCAGGTGCTACATAGTCTCTTATATTGATGCTGGCAAATCCAACAGTCTTTTGTTAGCTAAGTGAACACTTACATTTATCGATTCAACATATCGACATCGGTGTGATTGATCTTCCAATATCGAGGACCCACCACTTTAATGCGCATGCACACATGCTAATAATGAGTTCCTGAGCCATCGACTCACCAGACTAGCATATCCATTCCATCAAACACCGAGCCCACCGCTCCCGGAACTAAACCAAACTATCCACCCGTAATAATTGGGTGAGTGAATGTGTATGACGATAGTTTATTAATAGTTAATCTTTTAATACACTTATTCCTACAATTTAGTGTTAACCTTGGACTATCGTGGGCCTGCACAATGAAGGGCTCTCGAGGACACTAGGAACTACGATAGGTTGAATCCCAAAGTTCTCTTTCTCAAGGCACTTACTTTTATGGGTATATATTTATTACCAATCCCCTCCCCACATTACACTTGAGCTAACCCTATGTGAATTACAACTTTTAGGGGAGAGACGATATATCGTCGGCCCCGAGCACAACTCTGTCTCCTTGGTATTTAGGCTACCTAGCACATGGCCTTATGGGTGACCTCATCTAGAATCCACAAAACTTAGTTGCACCCACTATGTTACTACCCATGTGAGACCTACAGCTCTACCTTAAATCCCTCAAATTACTATATGCAGACCAAATGAACTAGATTGAGCGTGTGAAAGGGAATACTCCAAATACTTCCCCAAAACTCCTAGGATTATTTCTAGGGGTCTATCATGATATGGTGTGCTTAAATCAATATATTTGTATTTTTCCTAATTTATTTAGCCTTTTTAATATTTTTCCTAAAATCATGCCTCCTGTGACTTTGAACATGAGGTACAACTTTCTGATATGCAAAGTTCTTAATAAAATTTCTACAATATAATATTGGCTAAACAACAACGAGGTATAAATTTCATAATTTTTCCAAAATGATTTCCATCATAAATCACAATATTGATTATTTAATCAAAATAGAATTAAACAAAGGAAGTACTAGAATTTATTTTCTAAAAATTGTGATAAATTTACCAGAAGTCTATAATGACCAGAAAGGTTCTCTAGCCAAATTTCATGATTTTCTAACTTCATTTAGCCACATAATTAATTAGATAAAGGAAATTAAAACTTGGGCAATTTGTGAAGGAATCGCTTCATAATGTCTTCCAAATATTATAAGAAAATTTGCAGGGCATCATGATGACATAAAAAGTTTACTGGCTAAGTATCATAATTTTTCAGCACTCAATTAGCCTTAAAACCAATTTATTTCTTTGGATAATACTAACTAAAATATAAAGAAGGTACTGTAATTCTCTAACTAAAATTCATAATAAAAATTGCAGAGATATATAACATCAGTATAAACTCATTATCGAAGTTTAATGATTTTCCAATACTGTTTAGTCATGTATTTTGTATTTGAAAGGAATGTTCCCATTCTAAGTAATAAGTGTTCAATGAGGGAAAATAGCTCTAAAATTCTAATAAAATTATCTGTGGTGTTTTTCCACCTAATGAAACTATCTACAAAGTTTTATCCAATCCTTGAAGATGTGACCATATTTCTTTCATTAGCCCTTATAGGCAGCCCTAAGGTTTGAACTAGGATTTTAGGGCATTCCAACCCTAAATCCCCCTAAAATTATTCATGAGGGTGTTTCATGTGATAACCATGCAATGTCCAAGGTTTCATCTTGTTTGGTTGAGGGATGGTCACTCAACTCCACTAAGTGCACTTTTGAAGATTTAGGCTTTATTTTCTCTGGGGAACCATCTTTGATCACTAGGTTACCAAATCAAATCAACACCAAATGGGCTGAGATTTGTTTCATGGCCATATAATACCCCTGTGGTCATCCACCAGAGTTTTGGGGAAATTAGAGGTCTATAGACCCTATAATTATCACATGCATGATTTATTAAATTAATACAAAAACTATAGAAAAATCATCTCCAAAATTTTTTATTTTTGGATATGATGAAGGTCATGACCAGACCAGACTTTGTTCAAATTTTTAGGATATTTGACTGAGTGGGCCACTGGGGGCACTCAGTTTAATCTCTGGTTAACCTTTGAGACACCTTGCCCAAAAATGAGTGCTTAGGAAAACCGTTAAGTCAAATTGGATGATTCCAATTTTTTATTAAACTAGACCTCAAGAGTTAACTTTTCTGTATTGGGCACATCCAAAAAAGAGGCTTCTAACTATTTTTAATAATTAAAACTATTAGCCATAAATAATGTGATAAAAATGCAATTTATACTTTATCAAATATTTTAGCCTGCGTATAACTGATCGAGCCCGATCCAACTGCTCGTGGTCATCGTCCCCAATGAGCCCAGGGACGAGATTGCCCCGACTTGGAGATAATTCCAGCGCCCTTTCCCATCCATCCGGCCACCTCCCTGGTCGGCCACCGCCGCCACCACCTTCGTTGAGGTGGTGGATATCTCCTGGCGGCGGCACGGCCGCCAGAGAGGTCATTTCCGGCCAACCCGAGTGTTTGAATTTCATGGAAAAGTCTATCTTTTCACCTCACTTATCGGTCTCAATCTAGCCTGATTTATCCACCTAGTGATCTACAGATCAAGCACGGAGGAAGGGGAAGAGAACTAGACCTGCAGACGAACTTGGCGTCGAGTGTGGTGGTGGTGTGCCATGGTCGACGACCACCAAGCTCCTCCTTGCCGATTCCTCATTTCTTCACCTAAGGCAATGATGAGGTTTGATTTGATTTCTTGGGCGTTTCTAAAGGTGATAAAGGGGTCAATTTGGGGAGAGGGAGGGTCAGACCATGAATGGACATTAATGGCCAGGAATTGAGTTTTTCATCCACTTCAAAACCCTTGAAATTCTGCCTCTAGGAGGCCAGGAAAACCCATCCATCTTCTCCAAATTGATAAAGGGGGATGAATAAGGCCATTAGAGGAGGATTGAGTGCCACGTGGCCTTCCAAATCCATGAATGCCCTTCTTTTTCTCTCCTCCATTTTGGAAAAACTTCCATTGTAGCTAATGGGTCACTTGAAACCCGAAACCCGAAACCCAAAACACCAAACCCCAAACCCGAAACGCGAAACCCCAAACCCCAAACCCCAAACCTGAAACCCCAAACCCCAAACCCCAACCCCGAAACACCAAACCTCAAACCCCAAACGCCAAACCCCAAACACCAAACCCCAAACCCCAAACCCAAAACCCCAAAACCCTATACCCTAAACCCTAAACCCTAAACCTTAAAACCCTAAACCCTAAATCCTAAACCCTAAACCCTAAACCCTAAACCCTAAACCCTAAATGCTAAACCCTAAACCCTATAAACCCTAAACCCTGAACCCTAGTTAATTAACTCTAGTTAATTTTGGGCTTAATTAACCCTAGTTAATTAGGCTCAACCCTAGGTCAAACTAAATGATGTGACTAACCCAATTGGGAGTTCATGGGTTCCTTGACACCACCCAAGTCCATTAAAGACTTGGTGTAATCAATTTGGGTCAAATTAGGGCAATTTGACCTAACTAGGGTTAAGGTTGACTTTGGTCAACTTGACCTCCTTGGTTGACCCCAATGGGTTGTTAGTGCTCTAAAATACTCTGTATAAGATTGGAAGTGTTATGGTGGGGTCAAATAGTCAAGTTGAGAGCCAAAAGACAAACCCTAGGCTAGGTAATCAGAAATTGCTATTTGCAGACCAAGGTGATTTCATATATTTGCCTAGGTACTCATGGTCCTCTTGGTCTTCTTAAGGCTTTATCATGACCTAGTCATGACAAAACTTCCTAGGGGTCTGGATCTTTATGGGATGTTACACCGCTACAGATAAAAGGACACGGATAATGCTAATGCAAGTAATTGGGGAGAAGGTATCAAAGAAGTCTACACTATGCGTTTGAGTAAAGCCTTTGGCAACAACACTAGCCTTATAGCAGCCAATAGTGTCATCTAGATGAAACTTGATGACAAAGACCCACCGACAACCAACTACATCCACACCTACAAAGTAGGGACAAGTGTCCAAGTACCCCTTTTGGTTAAGGTCTTAATTTCTTCATCCATTGTCGCTTTCTAATATAGAACAATAAGAGCCTCCTGATAGTTAACAGGGATAGCATTTGCCGAGAGAGCAAGAGAAAATCTCCTTCCAGTTGGGGATAGAAAAGCATAGGATAAAACATCATGAAAGGAATGTTTAGTGCACATTCTAACCCCCTTTCGTAGAGTAATAGGAAGGTCAAGATCTGACTTGTCTTCTGTAGTAGATCCACCTGTTAGAGAGATTACTAGTCCGAGAACTGTCAGCAATGGCTCTAAATGCAAGGGAGAATCAGAAGACAAAGGAGAAGACAGAGTAACTAGTATAGGAAGAGAAGATAGTGGCGTAGAAGGTGGAATAAATGCGGGTGGATGTGCAGAAATAATAGGAAGAGATGGTGAAACATCCGTTGGTGAGAGAGTAGAAACTCGAGAAAAATAAATCATATCTTCAAAGAACGTAACATCAGCAAAAACATATTATTTCCTGAGTAGGAGATCAAAACAATGATACCATTTTTGGCTCAGATCGTAGCCCAGAAAGATGCACTTTACCGAGCGAGGTGAATGTTTGTTACGCCCAGGAGAAGGAGAATGCACAAATGTTGTGCAGCCAAAAACACAGAGAGGAAAAGAGAAAGGTAGAGCTCTTGGACATAAAATGGATAGCAATAATGAAGCACAACATGTCCCTAATATGACCGGGGAACATTTATCTGTGTGAGTAGGGTGTGAGTAACATCCATGAGATGTCGATTTTTGCGCTCAGCAATCCCATTTTGTTGAGATGTGTAGGGCCAACTAGTTTTATGAACTATCCCCAATACTTGAAAAAATTTGAAAATTGTTAACTAAGATATTCTCGAGGATTATCAGTTCGAAGAACTTTAAGATAAGCACCAAATTGAGTTTCTATCTCATTACAAAAAGCTGCGAACACAAAATAAAGTTCAGAACGTTCTCTCAAAAGTTACAACCAAGTACATCCAGAGAAATCATCAAAAAATATAAAAAAAATTATAAACTCCCCTACTAACAGACCTAATAGGAGAAGGACTCCAAATATCTGAATGAACAAGTTCAAATGGATGAGAAGAACTACGTCCTTTTCTTGCTAGAAAGGAAGAACGATGATGCTTGCCAAGTTGGCAGGCCTCACAGTTCAGAGAGGATTCATCCTGAGGAAAATCTGGTAGGAGTTGGTAGATGATACAAGGAGGAGGATGCCCAAGGTGAAGATACTATTGCAGAAGAGAAGTGGAGAAATCAATGACATTGTTTAGGAAAAAGAGCCCATTTCTTTCAGTCCCAGTAGCAAACTTCTCTTTGGAGTGTGGATCCTGAAAAGAACAAGTAGATGTAAAGGTAACCGTGCAATTTTGCTCTTTACAAAAGGCAAGAATAGAGAATAAATTGCATGGAAAAGACGGGACATAAAGCATGTCCTTAAGCCACAGAGTTGGAGTGACACAAACTGTACCAGTCTCGCATACTATAGGCAGATTATAAACTACAAAAATAACCGGAGGAGACCAGTTATGCTTGTCCAAGCAAGAGAATAAACCAGGATCACATGTGATTAGTAGCTCCTAAATCAATTAGCCACTTACCCCAAGTGACTACATTAGCACTGCCAAAAGAAGAAGAGATAATGGACATGGACTACTTTGTGTTATCACCCGCAGAAAGGCAAAGATGAGGATATTTAGCCCAGTAACAATCAATAAGATGGCCCGTCTTGCCATAATGAGAGCACACATGATGAGATACACCATGCCCGCCAGAATAACCTTTATGACCACTAGAATTATCAGAGAGAACCTGATGACCAAAGGTATCAGGATGGGGTGGGGAGGCAAGCAGAGGACATTGAAGAAGAGTAGTAACAGCTGCAATACAGGCAGCAATACCAGTAAAGGTGAAAGAATCAGTGTTGGGTCCATTGACCACAATATTCCCTATAGTAGATTTGAAGATGCATCACCATCAATACTAAGAGCATAGTTGCATTTGATGTTATTTAAACTCATCTTGTGCAGGATGTTCCATGGAACAAGTCTAGACAGATTGTCTAAGTGATGTGACAGGTGGTCATAAGGCAGAAAGGTGGACACCTGGAGAAGATGCTGGAAAGGCAGGAATTTTCCTCAAGTTCACAGGCGTTGAGTGAGGTAAGCTCACTCAACACCAGATGTCAAGGAGAAGTTGATAATGCAGCTAAGTCCACAAGCATTGAGTGAAGCAAGCTCACTCAATGCCAGAGGTAAGAAAGAAGTTGGCAAGCCAGAAATATGGCTAAGTAGTTTGGCGTTGAGTGATGAAGACACACTCAACGCCATACAACAAAAAGGTTGTAAGTTGAACTAGTTGATCTAAGTTCAGGATTCGTCGAACTCAGTCCATAGTTCGTCGAACTAAGCTCAGCATTCATCGAGCTACTCTCAGAACTTGAGTTTCTGAGTTAATCGATCTTAGTTCAAAATTCGTCAAACTAAGCTTAGAGTTCGTCGAGCTAAGCTTGCCATTCATCGAACTCAGTTCAGTTCGTTGAACTAAGCTCAGAATTTTGTCCAAGGCAAAAAGCGTTGAGTGAGGCTTCATCACTCAATGCTCTTAATGCTTAAGAAGATGCAGAGGCAGAAATATGGTAAGACAAAAACCGTTTAGTGGAGGTTGCTCATTCAACGCTGTCAATGCCTAGTGTAGACAGAATTTTGTCTAAGGAGTTTTGCGTTGAGTGATGCTCAATCACTCAATGCCAAGAAGCAAAAAGCTGATAAAGCAAGTTGGCGTTGAGTGAAGCTGAATCACTCAACGCCTAGAAAAAGACTTTTATTCTAAGTAGTTTGGCGTTAAGTGAAGGTTACTCACTCAACGCCAAAAGACAGTAAATATGTCTAAGTGTTTTGGTGTTGAGTGATGCTTACTCACTCAACGCATATGCTAATGTTGTTTGATTTTGCCTAAATCCACAGTTGATGACGTCAGCAAGTCAATAAGTCAACATATTTCAAATATGTGGCGGGATGGGTACTATAAGGGACAAATGTTACCGCAGACCTATTGTATGACAGTTGGCGTTAAAGCAAAGTTGCTGTTGACCATTAATGATGTGGGGCCTACTGCTCAAGAGCCGTTGGGTCAAATTCAATAAAAGGAAAAAGGCCTTTACAGAGAAAAGTAGCTTTTTTGGAGAAAGCAATCAGGCAGCTCTTCTTCTCCGCCATTGTTGTGGAGCTGAAGAATAGGAAGCTCAAGTCTACAAGACAGAGTGCAAGTAAACTGTTAGAAAAACATTTTCAACAGCAAGATAGCTAGTGTGATCTTCATTATCACCAGCAAGTTAGCTCAGAGGGATTCTCTGAGAAAAAGATAGCAGCTTCGGCCGACCCTTGATGTAGGTGCTTCACAGACTCAGCCAACAAACTTAAAGAACATTCTCTTAGGGAGCTATGAAGAAGGAGATAGGGCTGAGCAGTTGGCTCAGTTCAGAAAGGGGCAGAGAAGCTGATCTGTAAGTTACTTCCAGCATAAGCCAAAGAAATCTTCTTCCTTATTGCTGTGAAGAAAGGAGTTGGGCTGGGACTCTTCTAGCTCAGGTTGCAGCAAGATCTGTTGCAGTTAACTTCTCAGTTCCAACGAGAAAAAATCCCTGGTTCTATGAAGTAGTAGTTAGTACTAAGCTTCAGGCTTTGTCCAAAAAGAAGCAGAACATTGTTCTACAAGTCACTTCAAGCTAAGGTAAATATACACGTGTTATTGTGGAAGTATTTAGGACTAAGTACTTCTTAGTTCAGCAAAGGTAGACTTAGGAATTAAATTCCTGTAGTCATAAGTTGGGCTAACTTTACCTCAGTCAAGAAGCTTGATACAGAGAAACATCTCTTGTGTTAAGAGTTACAACAAACCCACATTCATCCTGTAGGATCCAAGTGTGGATCTGAGATGTAGGGCTTAATTGCCTAAGGTAGGAGAGTGTTGCTCTCTGAGGTAGGATCCAAGTGTGGATCTTAGTGTAGGGTCTTTTGTCCTGAGGTAGGTGACAAGCTTGTCATTGAGCTGTAGGTGCCTAGAAGGGCACTGAGGTAGGTACTTGTTGGGTACTTAGCTGTAGGAGTGTTGCAGGACTTTGAGAGTAGGGCCTTGTGCCTGAAGTTGTAGGGCTAAAAAGTCGGAGCTGTAGGCCTTAGAGATAAGGCTGAGGTTGGTGGCTTGAGGGTCACTGAGTGTAGGAGCACTGCAAAGCTCTAAGGTAGGATCCCTTATGGATTTGAAGTAGGGCCGTCCTCCCAGCCTGAGTATAGGGCTTAATAGCCTTAGGTAGGTGGTCTGCTGACCACTAAGATATTGGCCCTTGTTGCTGAGAAGTAAGTCTTGGAGGAGACTTAGAGATCTTGAAGGATCTGAGGTGTAAGCTCTTTGGAGCAAGCTTTGGACAAGTGCCTAGTCCAACAAGATAGTTGGATATGTGGGAGGGAAAGTGGATGTACCCAGTTGGAAAACCACTATAAATATCTGTATGTTGTGCGGTGTTGTTTGTTCTTCTTGTATATTGTAGGTACTAAGGACAAATCTAGATCACTTAGTAAGGAAACAACAAAAGAACTCAAAAAGAACTCAAAAGAACTCATAAGATGATAAAGGACTCTCATCATCACTTGATGTAGCTATCATAAGATGATATCAATCAATTGATTGAAAATCATGTTGCACTTCTGAAAGCTTTCAAGAAAAACAAGATGCTTATTAAGATACAAGCATAGGGAATTGCCTCCCTACAGGTGACTTTATCCCTGTTATACCTAAAGGTGAGGGAAGTAGGCCATCTGAAGACCATGGTAGATATCCATGTTGAGTCCATCAAGTATAAGGACTCTATTATCAAGGTTCTTGAAGAGAAACTTAAAAGGGAGAAGAGGATAGTGGCCAATTTCTCTAAGATAGATGTTGTAACACCCCTATCCGTCGCATAGCATATATCAGTAGGTCTGGCCAAGGCCCGACGCCATATACCACGGACAGATCGGTGGGTTACTAAATGAAACAATTCTCCCAATCGCACGTTCTATACAGAGTACATTCTAGCAGAAGCATATTAATAAATTGCAAAGAAAGAACCCAGCCAAAATCATGAATGTCCACTAACAAACCAAATTAGGAATTAACATACAAATACACCAAGTATTGGGCCTTTTGGCCATACAAAAGTTCACTTAAATAAAATGTGTCTTCCATACAACGACACGCAGGCCGCTTGCACATGAGAATAAAGTAAACAAAACACTTCGGCCTTCGAGGGCCAGCACTGCAACAAGGGCTTTAGCCCACTATTTGACACTCAGCTCCGCAGCACCTGCAAGCAACATTCCACAGCACGGTGGAAAACAAAAGCAATGGTCAGCTAAAGCTGACCAAATTATAACGACCCCACCCCTTTACTTGGGGTGGCGGTGCTCCTTCCCTGCAATGCATTAGTATAAACAAACGGGATAACGAAAGTACAATTTAAGCACACTTCATCACAAGCGTAGGCATACACGGCCGCACGCCTCGTGCTCTCAGGGCATTTACACAGTGAACTCGGTCCACCACCGCCTCTAGGACGGCAAATCTCGTGAGCATTTTGGTCCTTCCGTCCTAATCCTAAGACCCTACATCTATGCCAACGGTAAGTGCCACGTACTTTAGGTCTCTTTAACCGAACGACACAGTGCATGGTATGGTTCTTCCTAACCCGTTGCTCACAGCGCAACGTCAATTTTAGCCATATGCGCGGGTTAAGCTTCCCCAAGTCCCAAAGCGATTACATAATTCTTACATAACCCAATTATGTACAAGTTGGCTCCCAGGCCACCAAGTTGGCAGAATCACGCTTCTGCCAAGTTTTCCGGGTGCACCTTGGAGTTAATCCCCAAGATTCCTTGATGAAATCTACCGCATAGAAAACCCGAAAACAACTATCGACACGGAGACTTCTCTGACCATTCATGCATAATGAAACATCACCGATCAAGAAAAACTTGTCCGAGTAGGCT
The DNA here is from genome assembly GCA_039513925.1 of Platanthera zijinensis. Lineage (NCBI taxonomy): Eukaryota > Viridiplantae > Streptophyta > Magnoliopsida > Asparagales > Orchidaceae > Platanthera > Platanthera zijinensis. The sequence goes on from CM077091.1 coordinate 74,983,673, forward strand.
TCACACACCATGCCTGTGTCCGTACTTCGATTCCGGACTCTACATGCAAAATAATGGGGACTATTCATGTCTACCCGAAGGAACACCTCAAACTCACCGCATACTCGCGAGAGTGGGCTTCCTATGCAAGAAAAAAAAAAGGACTTCACATGTCCAAGTAGAGAATTGTTACCATAGCATTTCTCTTCGGCACCATGAAGATCTAGTTGGATGGAAAGCACCGTATCGGCCTCGCCTTCGCAGATCTGGACTCGGATCGAGAATCGGGGATCCGAAGCTTCTCCAGCGGTCGGATTTCCTCTTCCTCTTCCTCCTTGCTCTCCCCTCTCTCTAAAGTATTAGATAGAGAATGCTCACTTGAAATGAGGGTTTAGAAACCATATTCCCGGCCTAAATCCCAACATAGACCAACCTGAGCCCTTGGATCCCAAAATAAGAAAACGAACGGCCATGATTCGCACTTAAAGTCAAATTATTGGGCCGAACACGACTTGCGACACGCTCGTGTCCAAGGTCGTGTTCCATACTCGACGTAAACCAGGAAATCTAGAACAGGACACGGCCTGTGACACAGCTTGTGACACGCCCGTGTCACCCATGGACACGCCCGTGTCATGGGTTGTGTGCCTCAATTGGCATTGAAATCGTCACGTCCCGAACAGGACACGGGTTTAGACACGCCCGTGTCAACTTCGACACGCCTGTGTAAATAAGTAAATGCCCGTGTTCCGGGTCATGTCCCTCAATCGACACAGGACCAAAACTTCCAGAAGAGGACACGGCCATATGACACGCCCGTGTCACAGGCCGTATACTTGACACGCCCTGGGACACGCTCGTTTCCCAGGCCGTGTTCCTAGCCCTCAACGATCGTCGACCTCGCCTTGACAACCCGATCACGACACGCCTGTGTCACATGCCGTGTTCACCTTACCAAGACCCAAACTTGGATCAAACGCCGTCCATTACTCTTTTGAGTTTTGGGGCGTTACAGATGTTATCAAGAGAAAATATGAATCTGAGTGGATTTCTAAAGTTATCCAATCTCAGAGGAGAGTCCAAGCTCTTGTCAGGCCTCCATATTCCTCTCTCAAGGTAATTCTCCCATCCAAAAGGTATGAACAAGACTATAAGTGTGGTCACTGTAGATGTGGGAATCTTTCTTGTAAGATTACAAAGGTACCTTATAATGGAAGAAGAGAGGTCATGGGATTGAGTGCTCAGAAGCCTCCCCATGTAGAAGTTCAAAAGGCCCAACCTGGACCTTTTGTATTTGGTGCCCCAGCCCCCTCAAATAAGGATGTGGCAATGACCTATTCTGAGATTCTTCCAGCAAGAACTCAAACCAAAGGTAAGTCAGTCAGTGAGGCTACCTTGGCTGTCCATGAATCCATGAAGAATATGCCATTTGCAAAGAAGGTTGTTGCTAATGGAGTTCAGAGTAAGCAAAGTTTCCCTGATGGAAGACTCACTTTTGTTCAAGCTTTTGTTGAAAGAAACAAGAAGAAGTCCACAGTTCTCCCCACTGAACAGATAGCCAGAAGTGTCTTGCACACTTCAAGGTGTGTTCAGAAAAGGAGATACAACATCCATGAATGTTGGTGTTATGGCAAAGTGGGACACTTTGCCATAGACTGTTGGCAAACCCCTAGTATGCTAAGGGCAAGGCAGTGTCTTCCTGACAGGACTCCTGTAGGTAGACATATGCATTTTATGCTAACAGGAACCTATGACCCAATTAAAATTGGGGTCCTAAGGTAAGGTAATCTGTTTTGCAGGTTAGTCCAATTGCCAAACCCCCATGTGGTACTTGGACAGTGTTTGTTCCAGAAATAGGACTAGAACAAGGAAGTTATCCAATGGATCATACTCCAAGGATAAGGATGGTATCAAAGCATGGGCAAAGGTCTGCAGAATCCAGCCAGCGGGAATGTCTGGTTGAACAAAGCTTTGCTACTACACCAGCAAATTAGGAGAAGGACAAGTGGGATGAACTCATCACTGAGAAAGCACCAGAAGTATCTCTTTTGTGAGCAACAAGGAAAAGGCACATTGTGCTCAACTGAAAAGACCTTCAGGTCAAGTGGTATCACCAGCTGATACGATGACTGATAGTCATGAGGATAGAATTTGTCCAAATTTTGAGAGGGATACTTCCCAAATGATGGCACATGCTAAAAGATGGCAAGCCACTCAGTTCAAGAACTGCTGGATTGCTCCAGCTATTGGTGATACAAGTCAGCATAGATCAGTACAAAGAAAAGGCTTGGTATCAAAATGAAAGGATGGTCCTTAGTGGACAGATCATTCTTGTACTATTGATCAGAAAGCTGAAGCCAAAGGAAAGACTGTTCCTAAAGAAAAGAAGAAGATCTGGCTCAGAACGAAGGAACTGTGCAAGGTGCAAGGGAGTTGTTGTGCACATTTGTTGTAAATCCAACATCAGCTTCATGACATCAGAACCATAACCTCCAGATAAGTATAATTTCTTTATTCTACTAGTGTAATCTAAATTGCTAGGAATCCTGTCATTCATAGTAAGACTAGGCATATGAAGATTATGTATCAATAAATTTGGGAGCATAAGGAAAAACTCAATCCTGAGTTTGTCCTCACTTATATATGGATTACATGCTTATCATGCCACAGGATGAAGTCAAGTTCAACACCCTCTAGGTAGAGGTTGGGTATGTTGAACTTGGGAAAGCTTTAGTTGCTCCAAATTTTAGTGTGTGTTGCGGGATTTATTTTTCTTCCAAGTAGATAAGTCCTTGATTCAATACCAAGATTGTAACGCCCCGTCTTTTCAGCGATTATTTTTATTCTTGTTTGGCGTTACGATGACGCGTTTCCGTGGCTTGTGCCATGTGTGGAGTGTGGTTTAGCTCCTTAGAACTGAGTGCCCTGTTTGGTAGCCTGTTGGCAAGATCTCCCTAGCAAACCAAGTCGTTTTGGTGACCCGGTGTGGCCTCTCGGGGGGATGTTTGTGTTTGGCTTTGTTTGGGTATAACTCGAGTTCTGTTCGTCGAAAGTTAATTTCGACTTCGCTGTTGTGTTCGTAGCGTGGGCATTTAGCTACGGTGCGAATTTCGTCGAATTCCGAGGTAGTTCGGTTTTCGCGTCGATTTAGTGCTTTATGTAATTTTGTAATTAATAATATAATTATATAATTATATATATATAGTATTAGAATGAAAGCCATCATCTTCTTCACGATAGAAACCGCCGGCCCCTTGTACGAGAGAAACGGAGTAACCGCCTACCTTGCCTTCGGACGCTGATTCCCGGAGCGTTTGTGGACGGAATTCGATTCCGAGAGTGGATTCGGATTGCTCTCGTCGAGACCTTCATTCCTGCGGTAAGAAATTCGATTTTCGTGGAGTTTTGGAAGGATTGGAATTTTCAGTTTTGGAAGTTTTCCGCCATTAATGGCCGAGTCTTTGTTCTAGGTGTTGCGGCCGTCTTGATCCGTGCGAAGAGGAGGAAAGCAGTCCAAAGCTTCGCTGAGATTTGAGGCAAGTGGTATTCTTGCCCTTGCCAAGTGTTTTCTTTGATTTTATTTGCTGAAATTGAAATCCCGGTTAGCCTAGGTTAGAGTCCTTGTTGTTCTCGTTTTCTTGCTAACTATAGGGCTTAGTTCTTCCTACTGAAACCCCCCCTATGTTGTGATGTTTGGAATCCAAATTGTCGGCGTGAAGCCGTTGTTTTCCTTTAATTTTTTTTAATTGATGCTCTGGTTCGGGCGTAGCCGAGAGGGAGAGTTAGGAGGGGGGTGTGGTTGCCAATTTCCTTCGTTATGGTATTATTCGAATGGTTAGGCATAGTTTATATGGTAGTAGCGTGAGACGTGATAGTTGTCTACTGCTACTACAGTGGCGTGAGTCGTGTGCGCGTTCCGGTGTCGTTCGGAAAATCCCAAACGGTACAGGTTTGCCGCGCACGGTCATTAACCTTTAGGGCGCACGACCACTGGTCGTGTGCCTCTGTTCGTGCGCGTATAAATTTCAGTTTCCAAAGTTCTGTCTCGGGCAATCGCACGAGCGCTGGCAACAGTGCGCACGACCACTGATCGTGCGACACTGATCGTGCGCAGTTGCTAGGTTTTCTGTCAGGTTTCCAGGTTCGTTTCGCACGATCATCAGCCGATGAGTGCGCACGACCACTGATCGTGCGTCACTGATTGTGCGCTTTGTATATTTTATGTTGCTAGGCGAATTTGGCTGGTTTCGAGTGCGGGAGTTTAGATACTCAAGTGGCAGGCAACTACTCGAGTTCTGGATCTTCCGCTTTGGTCGTTCGACTGTCGTCGAGCTCCGTTTTCTTTAGTGGGCTTGTGGGTAGTGGTATAATTTTGGCGGCGAGTGAGGCTAGCTCACTCAAGGCCAAAGTTTAGGTAGGCACTGAGTGCGGTTCACTCAACGCCTAGTCGTGTTGGTTTATTTCAACACTCTTCCTTTACCTTGTATTTCGTTTCCGAGTGGATTTTCCAGTTGTATTTCTGGGTTTTCCTTGTCGGCCGTTTTCTTTACTTTCCTAAAGGCCGAATCGTGGGTCGTGGATAGTAGTGGTGGTTGTAGATCTTTATGGGGGTGGAGTTGTGTGATATAGCCAAGGCCACCCATGGATTTCTTGCTCCAGGTACGGGCTGGGCATGTCGGGTGGAAGGTCCCTTGTGTTTTCACGTGTTGACCCTCGAGCTTTTGACTTGGACATGGTGGATTGGGGGACTGCGTTTGCCTTCGATCCGGTTCCTCGTTGTTGTTTTTGCTACTATCACTTCCCGCAGTTTAGGGTGTTAGAAGTTTCTTCTTTGGTAGTTTGCAGCGTTCTGGCTCTTGGTAGCCTAGTAGGCCCTGCAGGATGTTGTTCCTGGGCTGGGTCGTTGCTGTTTCTTTGCACGTTGTGCATTTCTCGTTGTCCTGTTTTGGACAGTTATGACTCTTTCTACTGCATGATTTCTGTTATTTTGTCCTTTTGGTTGACTCTTTCATGCAGTTTTACCTTGATTTTTGCTTGCTGAGGTATTCTGTTTTCTTTTGGAATACCCCAGGTTCTGAGCTGTAGCCAGTCTGGTGGCTAGTTGGAGGTGTTGTTGTTGGTGGACTCCCGGGCTTGGGAGTTTTGTTTACCTTGTTTGTGAGGTTGTTATCAGTACTTTCTTACAGACATATATATGTGCTGGTGGGTTCGTGTCAGGTTGTTGGCGCCCACTAGTAGTTTTTACCTTGCACTAGATATATACTATTGCTGCTACCATTTATTTTTCTGGAGATAGTCTACTTGCTTTGAGAAGGTTTTATGCAAGGTTGCTAGTTATTTTTAAACTATAAATACTATTGTAAATGAAGCTCATGATCAGCATGTTTTTTATAAACTTAATCACTATATTCCAAACCACGTACGAAAACCGTTTTCTTATATATATTATATAAACTAAGTGTAGCGTCTTGCATAGCATGAGTGGTTCTCTTGGGACCCTTACGCGCTCTTTAGGGTGTAAAACCTAGTTAAAGTAATTTTCCGCAGCGTTTAAATATAGTTTTCTTTTGTGGACTAGATGATCCACTGAGCCGAGGGATACAGACTCTAAACATAACTGATTTTCTATTCATTAAGCACATGATTTTCTTGCATAAAGATTGTAGTTGGATTTGCCTGAGCGTCAGCAGTTATCCCCTGCTTGACGTGGCATCATGACGCGTGTTTTCTCTTACTCTGATAATTCTTAATTCGGAGAAAATGCGGGTTGTGACAGTTGGTATCAGAGGGAGGTTGCTTGACAAGTTAGTTGGGCAACCTTCCTTGGATGCTTTTAGTAGTTCAGCATCATGTCATTCACACACCGATATGTCATCAGCACGTCTTGGCAAAAGCACGAACACTACACTCATAGCATAACATGAAGTATACGGGGCATATTATGTAGTATGGGATGCATAATATGTGTTCGTATATGGATCCACCATAGGGGCTACATGTGAGGGTTATGTAGTATGGGATGCATAACCTCACCACATGACTGCGACTAGCACGTTTCTTTTTCGTTGCATGGAAATGTTATGTAGTATGGGATGCATAACATTTTCATGTGTACGCCGCTCATATCATGCATTAGGGCCTTTTTTTTAGAATGCATAGCACAATCATGCATATCATAACATTGCATAAGCACAACGCGCCGAGCTAAAGATTTGCAGGATGACATATGTACACGCATAAGTTTTCAAACTAACATAAGTTCATGTATCCGATCTAGGCACAAGAGTTAGTGAGGTGGTGGTTAACCATCCTAGGATAGGGCATATCATCTAATTATTGTGAAGAAGATAAACTCTCAGAGCAAGTTTAGCAGCTTAATTCTATATCTGCATATGTATTGTCTGTACTGGTAGTCGGTTCTAGTCGTGGGATTTGGTTCTGATTTGCGTTGTATTGATTTTTTTAGGATGGCTAGGCGTCCTGCGACTCGATCGACTCCCCTGTTTGAGGGTGAATCTTCTGGAGCTCAGAACGATGCGGTGATCGAGGGTCTGCGTCAGAGTAGCGTAGCTATGGGGAGGCAGTTGGAGGAGGTGCAAGCCCAGATTCAGTCTTTGGTGGCAGTTGTGGCAGGGCAGGCTCAGGGTGCGCAAGTTCCTGCAGGGGGGTTAGCTGTTCCTCCTCCTCCTGCACCCTTGAGGCCTCCAGTGGTGGTGCCAGCAGAGATGGCCTTCATCTCGCAGTTTCAGAGGCTGAGCCCTCCCACTTATGATGGGAAGGCAGATTTCATGGTGATAGACGACTGGCTGATCTCCATGGAGGAGATGTTCTCGTACTCAGGGATTGCAGATGATCAGAGGGTGATGATAGCCGCCTATCAGCTTAAAGGTTTGGCTAAGAGTTGGTGGCTGAGAGAGAAGGAGAGCCTGGTAGCCGGATGCTCTTGGGAAGTGTTCAAGGAGATGTTGTTGAGGAAGTCCTTACCCTCGGTCGAGCGTGACCGCCTCATGAATGATTTCCTCTATCTGAAGCAAAGGCAACTCACGGTGGGTGAGTATGAGATAGAGTTCAGCAAGTTGAGCCATTTTGCCCCTGGATTGGTCAGCGTTGAGGCTGATCGAGTTAAGCGATTCCTCGGTGGTTTGAGGAGTGAGGTGCAGCAGTTGGCCAGTGCTTATGGGTCAGTGACTTATGCTGGAGTTGTAGAGGCTGCTCTTAAGGTTGAGGCCATTGAGACGGCGAAGAGCAGAGGCCAGCAGTTGAGGAAGGATAAGAGGAAGTTGGTAGGGGAGAAGAAACCCCTGGTACCCGATGCTGTTCCGGGAAAGAGGAGCAGGGTGGTGTGCAGTTTTTGTGGCCGATCAGGCCATCCTGTTGAGAGGTGTTTCAAGAAGGCGGCAGCTCAGAAGAAGGAGCAGGTTCATGCGATTCAGGGTGCTCCTGGGAGAGATGTCTCCTGTTCAGTTTGCAAGCGATCCGGGCATGATGTAGCCCAGTGTTGGTCCAGGGATAGAGTCTGCTATCAGTGTGGGCAGAAGGGTCACGTTAAGTCGAGGTGTCCTCAGGTCCAGTCAGCTCTTCCTGCAGTTCCATTGCAGGCTTTACCTCCACCTCAGCATGTGGACAAGGGAAAAGGGAAGCTGAACGTGATTTCTTTCGAGGAGGCTCAGACTTCGACCCAGGTGATCTCAGGTTAGTAGTTGGTTGTTTTTCTTTCTAGCCTGGTAGTTTAGTTGCTAGATTGTTTGCAGTACTGTTGTGCTAGTTCCTTAGTTTTGTGCGTTCCTATAGGGAAATTTAAGGTGAAGAACCGCTGGGCGCGTGTCCTGTTTGACTCCGGCGCTACCCACTCGTTCGTGGCTAGAGCCTTTGTGGAGCGTCATCGGTTGTCTCTAGATCGTGTTCGGGATTCCTTCCGTGTCAAGTTTCCCTCTGGTGAATCTGTGTTGTCAGATTTGGGTATTTTGGATTGCCCGGTTTTGTTAGGGAATTTTCTTGCGAAGGCGGATCTGAAGATGATTGATCTAGAGGACTTCGATGTCATTTTGGGCATGGACTGGCTCTCTCGGTATGATGCGGTCATTCAGTGCAAAGGAAAGCGCTTGGACTTCATCAGGGACGACGGTCAGCCCGGCAACGTGTATGCTGATCCGTGTCAGGATTCTCCTGTTCTCTCTGCGGTATGTGTTCAGAGATTGTTTCTTTCTGATTGTTGTGTTTGTTTAGTCTCGGCGGTTGGAACCGTTGTTTGCGTGCCACGCTTGGAGGAGATTCCTATTGTTTGTGGTTTCGCCGATGTTTTTCCTGATGATCTTCCTGGTATTCCCCCTGAGCGGGATGTGGAGTTTGTTATTGATTTGGAGCCGGGTACGCGTCCTATTGCTAAGGCGCTGTACCGGATGGCCCCTCGTGAGTTAGAGGAGTTGCGAATTCAGTTAGATGAGTTGTTGGCTAAAGGTTTTATCAGGCAGAGTTCGTCGCCTTGGGGTGCTCCTGTTTTGTTCGTAAAGAAGAAAGATGGGTCGATGCGGCTTTGCATCGACTATAGAGAGTTGAACAAGGTCACTATCAAGAACAGGTACCCTCTGCCGAGGATCGATGATTTATTTGACCAGTTGCGTGGTAGCACGGTGTACTCCAAGATCGATCTTCGTTCGGGCTATCATCAGCTCAGGATCCGTGAGGCAGATATTCCACGGACTGCGTTTAGGTCGAGGCATGGGCACTTTGAGTTTTTGGTGATGTCGTTTGGTCTGACCAACGCACCATCAGCCTTCATGGATATGATGAACAGGGTGTTCAAGGATTTCCTAGACAAGTTCGTTGTGGTCTTCATTGATGACGTGTTGGTTTATTCTCACAGTGCTGAGGAGCACGAGCAGCATTTGCGTTTGGTCCTATCAGAGTTGAGGAACCACAAGTTATTCGCCAAGTTGAGCAAGTGCGAATTTTGGTTGCCTCAGGTTTCTTTTCTAGGCCACGTGGTGAACAAGGATGGGATCTCGGTTGACCCAAAAAAGATTGCAGTAGTGACGGATTGGAGTAGGCCGAATACTCCTAAGGAGATCAGAAGTTTCTTAGGGTTGGCTGGCTATTACAGGAGATTCGTGGAGGGTTTCTCTTCTCTAGCCGCACCATTGACCAAGCTGACTCAGAAGAATGTAGCTTTTGTTTGGAGCGAGAAGTGCGAAGAAGCTTTTCAGGAGTTAAAGAGGAGATTGTGTACTGCTCCCGTTCTGACCCTTCCTACTGAGGGCATGGATTATGATGTATATGTGGATGCTTCGCATATAGGTCTGGGATGCGTATTAATGCAGGACGGAAAAGTAATTGCTTATGGGTCAAGGCAGTTGAAAACTCATGAGCGGAATTATCCTACGCATGACCTCGAGTTTGCAGCGGTTATCTATGCGTTGAAGTTGTGGAGGCACTTACTTTATGGGGCTCAGTGCAAGATTTTTACTGACCATAAGAGCCTGAAGTACGTGTTCACGCAGAAAGAGTTGAATCTGCGTCAGCGGCGGTGGCTTGAGTATGTGGCGGATTATGATGTAGAAATCCAGTATCATCCGGGCAAGGACAATGTAGTGGCCGACGCCCTGATCCGAAAGACGGGAAAGATCTTTAACCTCTCCGCCGATCGATTAGTTGAGGAGTTCCTCCTTATGGATATTTCAGTGGGATGCTGTAGTTTGCAGAGTAGCTTATCAGTGGAAGAGCCGTCCTGGATTTCTTTGACTAGACTGCATCAGAAGGACGATCCGGATCTGTTGCACCTTTTTACCAGGACAGAGAAGGGAGAGTTGCCAGATTTTTTTATTGATGATGCGGGTACTTTGAAGTACCGCGGCAGGTTTTGCGTTCCCGCTGTTGGGGACATTAAGAGTATGATTTGCAGTGAGGCTCATGGTTCCAGCGTTGCCTACCATCCAGGATCTACGAAGATGTACCGTGACTTAAAGCAAATTGCTTGGTGGTATGGTATGAAAGGAGATATAGCCCGATATGTTGCTGAGTGTCACACTTGCAAGCGTGTGAAGGCCGATCATGGAAGGCCTGGTGGTAAGTTGACTCCGCTAGATATCCCGACTTGGAAGTGGGAGAGTATATCTATGGACTTCATTACGGGTTTGCCAAAATCCCCGAGAGGATTTGATTCTGTTTGGGTTATAGTGGATAGATTGACGAAGTGTGCGCACTTCGTGCCTTATAAGATTGATTACCCGATGAAGAAGATAGCGGAGTTGTACTTGAATGAAGTCATCCGACTCCACGGTGTGACGGTTAGCATCATTTCTGATCGAGACTCCCGGTTTACTTCTCGTTTTTGGCAGAGTCTGCAGGAGGGTTTGGGTACGGATCTGAGGTATTCTACTGCGTACCACCCTCAGACCAATGGGCAGACGGAGCGGGTCAATCAGATTGTTGAGGATATGATCCGGTGCTATATTTTAGACCACGGTGGAGCGTGGGATGAGCGTCTGCGACTCATGGAATTTGCTTATAATAACAGTTATCAAGAAAGCTTGCAGATGGCTCCGTTCGAAGCCTTGTTTGGGAGGCGCTGTAGGACTCCGTTGTTTTGGGCTGAGGCTGGTGAGAAGCCTTTGTTGGGTCCTGATGCTCTAGAAGAGATGGAAGTCGCCGTGAAGCTTATTCGAGAGAAGCTTCGTATAGCTCAGGAGAGGTATGAAAAGAACGCCAATCGGCGTAGGTCTGCTTTGGAGTTTTTAGTAGGGGATCATGTATACCTCAAGGTTTCTCCAATGGTTGGTGTGAAGAGATTTGGTAAAAATCGGAAATTGGACCCAAGGTATGTGGGCCCGTTTGAGGTCTTGGAGCGGATTGGTGTGTCTGCTTATAGATTGGATTTGCCAGCGAACTTCCTTGGCGTTCATAATGTTTTTCATGTTAGCCAATTGCGGAAGTGTGTGCGCAGCAGTGGGCAACTCTTGGATGTTGTGCCCCAGTTGGAGCCCAACCTCTCGTTTGTTGAGGTGCCAGTTCGTATTTTGGATACTCAGGAGCGTGTGCTGCGAAAGAAGTCCATACCGATGGTGAAAATTCTATGGAAAAATCAGGATTTGGAGAGCGCGACTTGGGAGCTAGAGTCGGCCATGAGGAGGGCGTACCCTCACCTGTTTCTCTGATTTGATCGGTATGTTTCCCTTTGTAACTTCTGTTTGTTACTTTTTCCTACTTTTGTAGGAGGGTTGTGCGTAAAGTTTCGGGACGAAACTTTCTTTTAGGGGGAGTGACTGTAACGCCCCGTCTTTTCAGCGATTATTTTTATTCTCGTTTGGCGTTACGATGACGCGTTTCCGTGGCTTGTGCAATGTGTGGAGTGTGGTTTAGCTCCTTAGAACTGAGTGCCCTGTTTGGTAGCCTGTTGGCAAGATCTCCCTAGCAAACCGAGTCGTTTTGGTGACCCGGTGTGGCCTCTCGGGGGGATGTTTGTGTTTGGCTTTGTTTGGGTATAACTCGAGTTCTGTTCGTCGAAAGTTAATTTCGACTTCGCCGTTGTGTTCGTAGCGTGGGCATTTAGCTACGGTGCGAATTTCGTCGAATTCCGAGGTAGTTCGGTTTTCGCGTCGATTTAGTGCTTTATGTAATTTTGTAATTAATAATATAATTATATAATTATATATATATATATATATAGTATTAGAATGAAAGCCATCATCTTCTTCACGATAGAAACCGCCGGCCCCTTGTACGAGAGAAACAGAGTAACCGCCTACCTTGCCTTCGGACGCTGATTCCCGGAGCGTTTGTGGACGGAATTCGATTCCGAGAGTGGATTCGGATTGCTCTCGTCGAGACCTTCATTCCTGCGGTAAGAAATTCGATTTTCGTGGAGTTTTGGAAGGATTGGAATTTTCAGTTTTGGAAGTTTTCCGCCATTAATGGCCGAGTCTTTGTTCTAGGTGTTGCGGCCGTCTTGATCCGTGCGAAGAGGAGGAAAGCAGTCCAAAGCTTCGCTGAGATTTGAGGCAAGTGGTATTCTTGCCCTTGCCAAGTGTTTTCTTTGATTTTATTTGCTGAAATTGAAATCCCGGTTAGCCCAGGTTAGAGGCCTTGTTGTTCTCGTTTTCTTGCTAATTATAGGGCTTAGTTCTTCCTACTGAAACCCCCCCTATGTTGTGATGTTTGGAATCCAAATTGTCGGCGTGAAGCCGTTGTTTTCCTTTAATTTTTTTTGATTTTTGCTCTGGTTCGGGCGTAGCCGAGAGGGAGAGTTAGGAGGGGGGTGTGGTTGCCAATTTCCTTCGTTATGGTATTATTCGAATGGTTAGGCATAGTTTATATGGTAGTAGCGTGAGACGTGATAGTTGTCTACTGCTACTGCAGTGGCGTGAGTCGTGTGCGCGTTCCGGTGTCGTTCGGAAAATCCCAAACGGTACAGGTTTGCCGCGCACGGTCATTAACCTTTAGGGCGCACGACCACTGGTCGTGTGCCTCTGTTCGTGCGCGTATAAATTTCAGTTTCCAAAGTTCTGTCTCGGGCAATCGCACGAGCGCTGGCAACAGTGCGCACGACCACTGATCGTGCGACACTGATCGTGCGCAGTTGCTAGGTTTTCTGTCAGGTTTCCAGGTTCGTTTCGCACGATCATCAGCCGATGAGTGCGCACGACCACTGATCGTGCGTCACTGATTGTGCGCTTTGTATATTTTATGTTGCTAGGCGAATTTGGCTGGTTTCGAGTGCGGGAGTTTAGATACTCAAGTGGCAGGCAACTACTCGAGTTCTGGATCTTCCGCTTTGGTCGTTCGACTGTCGTCGAGCTCCGTTTTCTTTAGTGGGCTTGTGGGTAGTGGTATAATTTTGGCGGCGAGTGAGGCTAGCTCACTCAAGGCCAAAGTTTAGGTAGGCACTGAGTGCGGTTCACTCAACGCCTAGTCGTGTTGGTTTATTTCAACACTCTTCCTTTACCTTGTATTTCGTTTCCGAGTGGATTTTCCAGTTGTATTTCTGGGTTTTCCTTGTCGGCCGTTTTCTTTACTTTCCTAAAGGCCGAATCGTGGGTCGTGGATAGTAGTGGTGGTTGTAGATCTTTATGGGGGTGGAGTTGTGTGATATAGCCAAGGCCACCCATGGATTTCTTGCTCCAGGTACGGGCTGGGCATGTCGGGTGGAAGGTCCCTTGTGTTTTCACGTGTTGACCCTCGAGCTTTTGACTTGGACATGGTGGATTGGGGGACTGCGTTTGCCTTCGATCCGGTTCCTCGTTGTTGTTTTTGCTACTATCACTTCCCGCAGTTTAGGGTGTTAGAAGTTTCTTCTTTGGTAGTTTGCAGCGTTCTAGCTCTTGGTAGCCTAGTAGGCCCTGCAGGATGTTGTTCCTGGGCTGGGTCGTTGCTGTTTCTTTGCACGTTGTGCATTTCTCGTTGTCCTGTTTTGGACAGTTATGACTCTTTCTACTGCATGATTTCTGTTATTTTGTCCTTTTGGTTGACTCTTTCATGCAGTTTTACCTTGATTTTTGCTTGCTGAGGTATTCTGTTTTCTTTTGGAATACCCCAGGTTCTGAGCTGTAGCCAGTCTGGTGGCTAGTTGGAGGTGTTGTTGTTGGTGGACTCCCGGGCTTGGGAGTTTTGTTTACCTTGTTTGTGAGGTTGTTATCAGTACTTTCTTACAGACATATATGTGTGCTGGTGGGTTCGTGTCAGGTTGTTGGCGCCCACTAGTAGTTTTTACCTTGCACTAGATATATACTATTGCTGCTACCATTTATTTTTCTGGAGATAGTCTACTTGCTTTGAGAAGGTTTTATGCTAGGTTGCTAGTTATTTTTAAACTATAAATACTATTGTAAATGAAGCTCATGATCAGCATGTTTTTTATAAACTTAATCACTATATTCCAAACCACGTACGAAAACCGTTTTCTTATATATATTATATAAACTAAGTGTAGCGTCTTGCATAGCATGAGTGGTTCTCTTGGGACCCTTACGCGCTCTTTAGGGTGTAAAACCTAGTTAAAGTAATTTTCCGCAGCGTTTAAATATAGTTTTCTTTTGTGGACTAGATGATCCACTGAGCCGAGGGATACGGACTCTAAACATAACTGATTTTCTATTCATTAAGCACATGATTTTCTTGCATAAAGATTGTAGTTGGATTTGCCTGAGCGTCAGCAGTTATCCCCTGCTTGACGTGGCATCATGACGCGTGTTTTCTCTTACTCTGATAATTCTTAATTCGGAGAAAATGCGGGTTGTGACAAAGATCTTAAAGACCATTAAGTGGTATCAAGACTTAGATGGACTCAAGTGTCAAGCAGAGGGAGTGACAGGGATGCACCTGTTAAGGGGGAGCAAAATCAGCACCTGCAAAAAAGATGACAGGAAATGCTTCTATTAAGGGGGAGCATGTCCAGCACATGCTGGAACAGGATCAACCTCCCGTTGAGAAGGAGCAAGCAGTTGCTACAGTAGATCAGCTGTCAAAACTGCTGATCAGTTTGTCTTAAGGACAATACACAGACCAAGGGGAGATTATGCATGATATAGTCATAATCTTCTCTGAGTTTGAGAAGGAATGATGCTGCAGAGAAGACAGTCCGGCTGCTGAAGAAGAAGAATAGCTAGCAGTCAGCTCAAGTGGATCCCTGGTTCACTTAAGAGTCAAGGGGCTGCAGTGATGTGGTGCATCAATGATATCACCACAAGTGGATGTTGATTTTGTAAATACAACATCAGCAAGTAGAACTATATTAGCAGCTAGCTCAAATGCTGCAGTGTTATGTTGTATCATTGTATCAACACAGAAGGTATGACTCCTAATCTAGTAGAATGATCACTAGGATGATTTCCATAGTATTATCAACATAGGACTTTGTCTAGGATCAAGAGATAATCTCTCTCATGATATTTTCTACTCACTCAATAGATATACCTATTGAAGGAGACAGAAAGGGGGAGATATATATGGCAATACATAAGGGGCAATGCTTCTAGTGGTGCTCCACTTAAGTATAAAGTGGTATAAAGGAGAGTTCATATTACTTGAGCAATTGCCCAAGTAGTATGAGGATGCATTGACTTAACTTATTAAGTCAATATAATTAATTTGAGTACATTGTATTAATAAAGCATAAGCTAGCAGGTGTGTAGAAATGTCTATAGCTGCATGAAATTATTCTGCCTATCATGATAATGCCTCTTAGTATTACTGGGTGTTCTGCCTTCTTCAAATAGGAGGAGATTATTGAGTCCATTGCCCACAATGTTTTCTAGAGTGGATTTGAAGAGGCATCACCATCAATACTAAGAGCATAGTTGCATTTGATGTTGTTTAAGTTCATCTTATGGAGGATGTTCCATGGAATAAGTCTAGACAGATTGTCTAAGTGATGTGATAGGTGATCATAAGGAAGAAATGTGGACACCAGGAGAAGATGCTGGAAAGGCAGGAATTTTCCTAAGTCCACAGGCATTGAGTGAGGTAAGCTCACTCAACGCTAGATTTCAAGGAGCAGTTGATAATGCAGCTAAGTCCACAGGCGTTGAGTGAAGCAAGCTCACTCAACGCCGGAGGTAAGAAAGAAGTTGGCAAGCCAAAAATATGGCTAAGTAGTTTTGCGTTGAGTGATGAAGACACACTCAATGTCATACAGCAAAAAGGTTGTAAGTTGAACTAGTTGATCTAAGTTTAGGATTCGTCAAACTCAGTTCATAGTTCGTCGAACTAAGCTCAGCATTCGTCGAGCTACTCTCAGAACTTTAGTTTCTGAGTTAGTCGATCTTAGTTCAAAATTCGTCGAACTAAGCTCAGAGTTCGTCGAGTTGAGCTCGTCATTCATCGAACTCAGTTCAGTTTGTCGAACTAAGCTCAGAATTTTGGCCAAGGAAAAAAGCGTTGGGTGAGCCTTCATCACTCAACGCACTCAACGCCTAAGAAGATACAGAGGAAGAAATATGGTAAGACAAAAAGCGTTGAGTGGAGGTTGCTCATTCAACGCTGTCAACGCCTAGTGTAAACAAAATTTTGTCTAAGGAGTTTGGCGTTGAGTGATGCTCACTCACTCAATGCCAAGTAGAAGAAAGCTGAAAAAGCAAGTTGGCGTTGAGTGAAGCTGAATCACTCAACGCCTAGAAACAGACTTTTATTCTAAGTAGTTTGGCATTGAGTGAAGCTTACTCACTCAATGCCAAGAGACAGTAAATCTGTCTAAGTGTTTTGGCATTGAGTGATGCTTACTCACTCAACGCCTATGCTAATGTTGTTTGATTTTTGGCTAAAGTCCACAACTGATGACGTCAGCAAGTCAACAAGTCAACATATTTCAAATAAGTGGCGGGATGACTACTATACATGACAAATGTTATCGTAGACCTACTGTACGACAGTTGGCATTAAAGCAAAGTTGTTGCTGGCCATTAATGATGTGGGGCCCACTGCTCAAGAGCCGTTGGGTAAAATTCAATAAAAGGAAAAAGGCCTTTATAGAGAAAAGTAGCTTTTTCAGAGAAAGCAATCTGGCAGCTCTTCTTCTCTGTCATT
Source organism: Platanthera zijinensis (assembly GCA_039513925.1). Taxonomy (NCBI): domain Eukaryota; kingdom Viridiplantae; phylum Streptophyta; class Magnoliopsida; order Asparagales; family Orchidaceae; genus Platanthera; species Platanthera zijinensis. The sequence continues at coordinate 75,000,164 of CM077091.1, forward strand.
GTTGTGGAGCTGAAGAAAAGGAAGCTCAAGTCTACAAGACAGAGAGCTAGTTAGCTGTTGGAAAAACATCTTCAACAGCAAGATAACTGGTGTGATCTTCATCTGCACCAGCAAGTTAGCTCAGAGGGATTCTCTGAGAAAAAGGTAGCAGCTTGGGCCGACCCTTGCTGCAGGTGCTTCACAGACTCAGCCAACAAACCTAAAGAACATTCTCTTGGGGAGCTGTGAAGAAGGATATAGGGTTGAGCAGTTGGCTCAGTTCAGAAAGGGGAAGAGAAGCTAAACTGCAAGTTACTTCTAGTACAGGCCAAAGAAACCTTTATCCTTATTGTTGTGAAGAAAGGAGTTGGGCTGGGAATCTTCCAGCTCAGGTTGCAGCAAAATTTGTTGCAGTTAACTTCTCAGTTCCAGTAAGAAAAAATCCTTAGTTCTGTGAAGTAGTAGTTAGGACTGAGCTTCAGGCTCAGTTCAGAAAGGAGCAGAACATTATTCTGCAAGTCACTTCCAGCTTAAGTAAATATACACTTATTGCTGTGGAAGTAGTTAGGACTAAGTACTTCTTAGTTCAGCCAAGGTAGACTCAGGAATTAAATTCCTGTAGTCATAAGTTGGGCTGACTTTACCTCAGTCAAGAAGCTTGACAGAGAGAAACATCTCTTGTGTTAAGAGTTACCACCAACCCATATTCATCCTATATGATCCAACTGTGGATCTGAGTTATAGGGCTTAATCGTCTAAGGTAGGAGAGTGCTGCTCTCTGAGGTAGGATCCAAGTGTGGATCTGAGTGTAGGGCCTTTTGGCATAAGGTAGGTGACAAGCTTGTCACTGAGCTGTAGGTGCCTGGAAGGGCACTGAGGTAGGTACCTGTTAGGTACTGAGCTATAGGAGTGCTGCAGCTCTCTGAGAGTAGGGTCTTATCCCTGAATTTGTAGGGCTGAAAAGCCTGAGCTGTAGGCCTTAGAGATAAGGCTGAGGTAGGTGGCTTAAGGGTCACTGAGTGTAGGAGCTATGCAGAGCTCTGAGGTAGGATCTCTTGTGGATCTGATGTAGGGTTGTCCTCCCAGCCTGAGTGTAGGGCTTAACATCCTGAGGTAGGTGGTCTGCTGACCACTGAATTATAGGCCCTTGTGCCTGAGAAGTAAGTCTTGGAGGAGACTTAGATATCCTTAGGGATCTGAGGTGTAAGCTCTTACAGCAAGCTTTGGAGAAGTTCCCAATCCAAAAAGATAGTTGGATAGGTGGGAGGGAAAGTGGATGTACCCAGTTGGAGAACCACTATAAATATATATGTGTTGTTTGTTCTTCTTGTATATTGCAGGTACTAAGGACAACTCTAGATCACTTAGTAAGGAAACATCAAAAGAACTAAAAAAGTGACCAATAACCTATTCACCCCCCTCTAGGTGATTTAGATATCCTTGAATTAAAGAATTTCAATCAGCTTCGCCAAGAATTTCTTGTCTGGTCATGTCATAAGATTCTGGAAGGCAAAGAAGATAACACACAACTAGAAGTTCTTGGAAGTGTTTGTGCTATTCAGCTAGATCAGAGGAGAACGAACGATGTTGTAGAATTTCAGCACCAAGATCTTGCACCTCTTGATAAGTAGCACTAGGATTCAAAGTAGGGAGAGAAAGTAGATTAGCATATAATCTGTATATACGCGACGTATGAGCACCTTTCGAATACATAGCAGCAAGATGAGTCCAAGCAGCTTTAACGGTCTCATAATGTCAAATAATTGGTAGGCACCCATAAAAGAGACTGTTAGCTAGCCACGTCCTTACCAGAGCATCATTGGCATCCCAATCATCAAAGGCTGTAAACCCTCGAACTAGAGGGTCATTAGTGAGATGATGGTGTTTGCGTTGAGACATCAGCAAAAACAAAAACAAAACACTCCAGTTTGGAAAATTTGGTCCAGTCAACTTGGAAGTAGTTCCAAGATTGCAAGACCGAGTAGAAAAACTTGGTGTGGTTTGAGAGGAAGATGCAGATAAAGTGGAAAAAGAGTATTCGGTATCTACCGTAAAGAAGTCGGCTAGAAAGACAATAACCCGCATAGTTAGAAGGAAAGCTCAGCGGGCGGTTAAAAAACCAGAGTCCACAGAAACTGCACCGAAGAAGAGCAGAAAACTACAGAGGGCAGGCAGTTAGAAAACCGGATTCCGTAAGGATCATAGAAGAACAAAACGGGTAGTTAGAAAACTGAAAACTGCAAGGATCGAGCAAGCTCTGATATCGTGTGAGAAAATATAATAACAAGCCCTTCGATCATTTCACAAAAGGTTAAGTTACATGAGTATGACCCCCTATTTATAGGGAGAAGAGGAAGAAGGAATATACAACAGACGATGTAGGACTAAAATATAACATACGGGTAGACGATTAAAAATTTTCAGAGCGTTATAACTGCGTAGTTAGCCAAACATTTTGCTCCATACAAGTATTCATCGGTCTCTACTACTTAGGACAGTGCATCTGATATTCATCAGCAGTCCGCTCCACACAAGCGGATAGCTGAATAAATCTACCATACTTTAGTGCCACATCCCCCTTGATCATCAGGCTAAAACAATTGCCTCTGTCCGCAACTTTGGCTTTGCCTCTATCTACAGCTTTGGCTGCTGCTAGAACCGCTACCTATATCCACATCGACTTCAACCTCCTATCCGCCAAACCCACAACATGGGGTTGAATAAGCCTCCTTAAACTATTAAGGAAGCGGGCTTAATGATCCCAAGCTGGCAAGATCTTTGATATGTCCGTCATAGGCAACCCGCAACATTGTTGGACCAGACCACCAAAGATAACCTGCTAGTCCGCTAACTCCAAACTGCCAAGCTTAATCCCCAACTAGACTACTTGGACTAAGTCGTTGGACCGCCAAACCTCCAGACCGCCTGACCTAACCGCCAGACCGTCAAGCTTCACAAAATTTAACATACTTAAAGGATTAAATTGACGCATAATTCAATATGGTGTTGACATAACGTCTATTACAGAGTTAATTTGACAGATTGTTTGAATGAAAACAGAACTTGATGCTACTTCTATATGAACTCGACATTATGTCGAATACTTTTTTGGACAATAATTATTTTGGGGATTAAATCAATATTTATTAAAGAAAGTTTTGAATTTAATAATTATTTCTTCGAGACGTTAGGTACTCCGCCAGACATATATATATATAGAGAGAGAGAGAGAGGTATATGAAGAGCAATAACAATGATTATCATTCCAATGATAATTACACACATATTTGATCGTGTTGTTGAAAGATTGATTTTGATAAAGAAGGATAAGAAGATTATCATCTGCAATTGAAGTTCTTCCTTGAATTAGTCGATCTTCATCTTGTTCCTAAATCTGCAAAGAGAATCAGTTCTTCTTCTTCTCAAGGGCTTATCAATTTCTACATCAGATTCAGTGAAGATTAAAGGATATTCTGGATAAAGGGTTTATAATTCTTGAGATCTTCTTATTCAAGGATTTATTAGAGTTCTAGATTTCAATTCACTAAGTGCCAAATAGTTCTCAGGATTCTGCTGAGAGGATTCGTCAAGAAGATTATTAAATCTTTAGATCTTCTTCTATTTTCAGTTTAATTAATATTTTTAGTTTGTGAAAAGAGTTTTGAGAATCCCTCTTCAAAGGATTCAGTTATAGGTTCGAAGAGTCTCTTTGTGAAAAGTATAAAACTGTATTGGTTCAAAATCTCCTTATCAAAATATCTGGTGATTGGTTCTAAGAGTATCCTTATTAAAAGACTTAGGCATAGTGATAGTGAATTCCCAGTAGGGGGTAGAAGAGTGGATGTACCCATATTTGGGAGAACCACTATATTTCTTGTGTCTTCTGTGTTTATGCATTATTTTGTGATTACTTATTTGTTTTACTATGATTTTATTTATCCACTCTTAATTCTGGTTGATAGTTTGTGTAAATGCAGATTTAGTGAATTGTATAGTTAACATTGAAATAAATTTTAATCTCTATTCACCCCCCCCCCCCCTCTAGAGAAATCTCTAAGGAATTAGTCAACTATTCTCCCATTTAAATCATAACAATTTGGGTTTAGGCAAATATTATCCATACATCCAAGCATTCAAGAATAAATAAAGCTACAACAAGGAGGGGATGGGATTACAACCAAAGTAAGAAGACTCATCGAAGGGTCATGACCGTAATCAACGGGTTATCAATCCTTGTCCGAGCTCGATCTTCCACTATCATACGAGGTAGATAAGGGATGTCACCTCCTTCAAATGAACCCTTCTTCTTCGTCAATAGCCTTCAGCCACGATCTTATTGGAGAACTCCAAGAGTACAGTGAGAAATCCCTTGAAATGGAGCTTGTAAGCAAGCGAATGATGGAGGAGGCCAATAGGATGCCCTAGCTTGAGATTTGTAAGTGTTTTGAGGCCATAGCACCTACCGATGGTAGGCAGTTATGGAGCGGTAGATTGGTGTGAAACAGGAGCCCTGGGCGTGAAATAGGAAGAGGAATCCTGAATAGGGCGAAAATCTGTGCTTAAATACTAAATTGTTAGAAAATTGGTCATGCACGGTCAAACGCATGGTCGTGCATTCGAACCATACAATATTTACGAGAAACTTACACTCAAGCCCAAGGGTCTCGCCCGTGCAATTTCTCCTAATGCTTGGTTTCAACAACTGTGCGTGAAAAAAATGCATGGGCGGTGACAAAACTGTGAATTTCAAGCCTAACCCCCAGCTCATTAAAATTTCTTCTCGCACAGTTAAATCCAATCGTGCTTGAAAGAAACACACGACTAATAAAAATTATAAAAAATTTAGACAGTAGGTTGCTCGTGTGATTTACTCTCACACGATTGGAATCAAACGTGTGTGGCCAAAACGCACGAGCGGTGGCAAAACCCCAAATTTCAACATAATGTTCACGCACAGGAAAAACAACTGTTTGTGAAGGAAAATCGCACAACCATGCAAAATAAATAGAATTCCCAAAAGGAATTTGGCACTACCCCACATGTGTAAAATAGCAATACAAATAGAAAAATACCAAAGGGAGTTCCATGTGTAACGAACCTAGCCGATCCAACGTGACAATGTCACGGCTCCGCTATAGGCAATGCTACCGGGCTTCAGCCCAAGCACCCCAACCCCTCTCCAGCTACTGGCGGGTGGTTGGTGGCTCAATTGGTGATGAGAAGTGAAGGAACTTCATAGTTAAGCGTGCTTGGGCGAGAGTAGAACTGGGATGGGTGACCTCCTGGGAAGTCCCCGTACAGCCCAACTTAATTATCCAGTTCGCTCGTCGAAGGGAGGCTATGGCCACCAACCACCCGCCAGTAGCTTGAGAGGGGTTGGGGTGCTTGGGCTGAAGCCCGATAGCGTCACCTAGAGCGGAGCCGTGACATTATCACGTTGGATTAGCTGTAGCTCGGTAACGTCGCATAGAGCGTCTAAGAAATGGACAAAGAGCTAAATAAATGCAAACTTTATTGCTCCAAAAAGATAATCAGTACATAAGTATGCCCCTTTATTTATAGAAATCAGGGGGAGATGAGAGAATACAACAAGCGATGTAGGACTAAATACAAGTTGAGCGGTCTACGCTGTTTGACATGGTCAAACCACCCACTATACAACAAATAACACAACACCAATCGGCAACTAGGAAAGTTGCTAAACCGCCAGGGAAGACTGCTGGAACAGGCCGCCCGACCGCAACTGCGGGTTGCCACCAAACCGTAGTTGTGGCTACCCATCAGACCGCAGTTGTTGTAAGCTGTCGGACTGCAAATGCGGGTTGCCACCAGATTGATGTTGCGGTTAACCATTTTTCCACTGCTGCAGCTTCAACCAGATCGATGTGGCTTAGCCTCAGACCGCCACTATTGTTGTTCACCTGACCACAAGCTGAGGTCCATCACCAGACTATTGCGGCTAACCGAGAGCCTGCTACTGCGGCTTACTGCCAGACTGCTACGGCTTTATTCGAACCATTGCGGCTAACCTCTAGACCACAGCTGCGGCTAACCCTTAGACTGCCACTACTGTTGTCCACCTGACCGCAGGCAAAGTTTCACCACCAGGCAACTAGACCAAACTGCTAGGTCGCTAAGACAAATAAACCGCTGCAATTAGACATAAGACCGCTCAGTCTCATGAAGCTCCAACACTCCCCCTCAAGCTGGAGCATATATATCTACCATGCCCAGCTTGCTACAAACCTCTTCGGAAGGAGTGACAAGCTTGGTGAAGAAATCAGCCAGTTCTCTCTCAAGGTAACAAATAGAGTGCAAATCTGATTCTTCAAAATCTCCTCTCTAATGAAGTGGCAATCAACCTCAATATGCTTCATCCTCTCCTAGAAGACCGGATTCCTTGAAATATATATGGTTGTCTTGTTGTCACATAATATTGGCAAAGGATGCTCATAAAGCTCTCCAAAATCAAGCATAAGTGTTCGTAACCACTTCAGCTCGCAAGTAGTTAGAGCCATGCTCCTATACTCATTTTTTGTGCTTGACCTAGAGACAACAACATGTTTCTTTCTCTTCCAGCTGACCAAATTCCCGTCAACAAAATTACATAACCCAGATGTTGACTTCCTATCTTCCTTATCATCTGTATAGCTTGCATCAGAATATGCCTCAACCTTCAAATGTCCCCTTTTCTGAAATAGAAGTCCTTTCCCTGGAGCATCTTTCACATACTCTAGAATCTTCATTGCGGATTGTAGATGACATTTCATAGGATCTTGCATAAACTAACTCACTATTCCTACTGCATAACAAATATACAGTCTTTTGACTATCGGATAAATGAGTTTCCCCACAAGCCGTCTGTATCTGGTGACATCCTCAAGAAGAGGTGAGTCCTCACTCCAACCCTTGTCATCTCCAACCGACATCGGAGAACGAGCCGGTTTAGCCCCAAGGAGGCCTGTCTCTTTTAAGAGGTCCAAGGCATACTTTATCTATGAAAGAACAACAAACCCTGGTTTCCTGGATATTTAAATGCCCAAGAAATATTTCGGAGATCCTATATCTTTAGTAACAAAATGCTTAAGAAGATGCTTCTTGGTCATATCCACACCTTGTCTATCATCCCGTGTGAGAAGAATATCATCCACATAAATAGCAAGGACAACAAGACTGGCTGATGTCTTGCGAATGAATAACGAGTGATCTGCAGCACTTCTAGTAAACCCAATCAACGAAATGACCTCATTGAACTTATCAAACCAAGCCCTGGGACTTTGCTTAAGACCGTAGATAGCCTTTCACAGTTTACAAACCTAAGACTCCCCCTGAGCAACATACCCAGGAGATTGCTCCATATACACAATTTTGTGTAAATCACCATAAAGAAAGCCATTATTCACATCTAGCTGAGACATTTCCCAGTCTCGGTTGACGGCTACTGAAAAAAGCACACAGACTATAGTAATCCTTGTTGTTGATGCGGAAAATGCGCTCTTCCGCTAGCTTGCTTGAGAGTGGAGCACGATCAATCCGAGATGCGGAGATAAGAAGGAGGTTGATGAGGAACTGTCGAGTAAACAGTTACTTTGATGATTGGGATTGATGATTGAGACCGAGAAAGGGAAAAAGAGAGGGGGCCGCTGGAAGAGGCAACAATAGAGTTCGCCCGCCGCAGCTTAAATGCCACTCCTGTGACGGGCTTTACTTTTATTTTGAATCGATATTACAGCTTGAGATTGCACCTTTACATGGAAAGCAAATAAAGGGTATAAAGGGGGAAGTTGGTGGCTTGAGAGAAGAAGAAGCCAAAGGCTGCGCGGGTTGACAAAGCAGGTCGGCAGACCACGCGAAAAGCTAATCCCGCAGTTCGCTACTCAAGGCTGAGCGGACTGCGCGATCAGGGAGAGAGGGCAGCTGAGGCCAAGGTCGGGGAATAGGCCGCAAGGGCTAGCCGCGCGGACTGGAAAACGGAGTCTGCAGGACTTGATGCGTTGGTTGTACCACTCCACTGAGCTTTTGTCAGGTCTCCTGAATGAGAGGTATGGGGACCTATTTAGAGGCCCGAGGAGGTAACGGTCATGGTAACGTCACCCTCGGTATGGCGGTAAGTTGTGGGAGTAGACGAGAAGTCCACCGAGTCTGCACCATGTTGTGTGGTTAGGGACTTGCCTGCTTGAATTGATCTGCTATTGGCGGACTGGGACAAGTCTGCCTCTGCTAAACTAAGTGAACCCGCGCCAAGTTATGCGAGATAAGGAGTAGTCCGCTAGCTGCTGGGAAGAAGCGGGCGCTAGAAAACTGGAGGGCTAGCTAGCGGACTACAGAATGAGTCCGCCTAGCCCGGATCGGACAGGATGAGCTTATCTGCTGGAGGCTTGTCCCCACTGCTGGGCGACAAGAGCTTGGCAACCTAGTAGACTGAGGAGGCACGTCACGCATACTTGCGATGTAGAGCAGGTAGCCGCTGCTGACTGGCGGCCTGGAGGCAGGTCTCCATTCTTGACTGGCGGCCTGGAGGCTGGTCGCCATTCCTTCTATGCGGCGAGCTGGAGGCTTGTCGCCGCTGCTGATGGTGGGAAAACTGGAGGTAGGTCGCCACTGTTGTCTGGCGGTGTGCTAGAGTTGAGTTCGTGCCGTGTTGCGTGGGCTAAGCAGAGTCCTGTTGTCATCCTTCCTCAAGCGGACTGAGGCCGAGTCCGCCCACTACTGGCAGACAGAAGTGGCAAGTCGCCACTGCTGACTAGCGTCCTGGAGGCTTGTTTCCATTGTTGCTGTGCAGAGAGTTGGTGGACTGAATATAGATTCCACCCCTGGTGGAGTAGAGAGTACTGCGCAGTTAGCCTAAGCTAATTGCGCGGCCTGTGGAGATGAACTGCGGAAGCAGTCCGCACCCCGGCAGACTGCAGCTACTGCGTAACCTGGGCGGCCAGACAGTGGAACCGCCCTAGCCGCGCAGCCTTAGCTATTAGAGAGGTCTATCCGCCTGGCCCAAAGAGAGGGCTGAGGTAGGCCGCGACCTCCAGGGGGAACCTGGAGCAGGCCGCGACTTGCGAGCTGGCTACCTTGGGAGGGATCGTCGATTTATGGATCAACATAATCCTTGCACTTTTTTAAGTCCCGGAGGGAACTTCGAAAAAGTAGGAGACCTACGAAAATCGTGATCCTCCCCTCGAAAAAATAAGAGGCAGAGAGAGATAGAACCTGATGTCTCTCCTTAGAAAAACCTGTCAGTGCCTACTTTTCTCCTTCAACGTAAGAGTCAATGCAAGCAAAAAAAGGCAAGTCTTGCGTGTACCTGAGGTTTTTTTTGCAAAATGAACAAGGCATGAATGTCTTCCATTGAGCTCTACAAAACAAAGGTGAGAGGAGGGCATAGAAGAATTGTAACTTGCAAGTACCTGAAGGAAACTTGCAAGCACCTGTTAACCTCTGCAAAAGGAAGAGTGAGCAACATATATGAAAGAAGAGTGAGTTGCAAGTACCTGAAGGGGACTTGCAAATATCTAGTGATCTCTGCAAAAGAGGTGTGAGGAACAGATATGAAAGAAAAATAAGTTGCAAGTACCTGAAGGGGACTTGTAAATATCTGCTAATCTATGCAAAAGAAGTGTGAGTAGCAGATATGAAAGAAAACTAAACTGCAAGTACCTGAAGGAAACTTGCAAATATCTACAAATCTCTGCAAAGGAAGAGAGAGTAATAGATATGGAAGAAAACTAAGCTGCAAGTACCTGAAGGGAACTTGCAAATATCTATTAATCTCTGCAAAAGAAGAGTGAATAGCAGATATGAAAGAAAACTAAGTTGAAAGTACCTGAAGAGAACTTGAAAATATCTGTTAATCTCTGCAAAAGAAGAGTTAGACGCAGATATAATAGAAAAGTAAGCTGCAAGTACCTGAAGGGAACTTGCGAATGTTTATTGTTGATATGATAAGGAAGATATAATTGGATAGCAGAGGAAATGCCCAACAAACTCTGTTATTAACCGAATAAAGATCAAACCGTGATAATGATCTTTTCACGTGATCATATATGATATTTTTAATATGAAATCCAGATCAGCCAGATGAAACCATCTTGATTAGACTTCAATAGCATGGCTTGTCAATAAATAGAAATAGATTCCTTGATTGAATAATAGATGCCAAGAGCAAGCATAATCAATCGTCAGCGGGTAGAACTTCATGAAATTCGAATATATAAAGCGAGTATAAGCAAAAAGATGTTGCTAATCCTTTTGACAAGTCAGATTTAACATGTTAACCTGAAAGAAGGCAGAATGAAAAAGGAGGGCTACATCCGAAGATGACCCAAAAAAGGCTGGATGCTGCCACAGGTGTTCCCCGGGGGCCTTAAGCATCGCTTGCCTAAGAAAAATCATCTAGGGTGTAGTCCTACCTAGAGCGGACTAGCCGAATTCGCAAGAAAGGGCACAAAAGGGAGACATGCACAAAATCCTAAGAAGGAACAGATGATACAATGCTCTGATGCCTCGGGTTACAAACATCGCTGATCAATTAGACTAGATGCGCTAAGTGGCCTATTGCTTGTCTATGGAGTGATCAGCGAAGTTTTTGTCCCCGCGAAGGCATGGATTGAGAGTACCATTGAGTATTTGACTATTAGAATCATGAGATGATCAAAGAGACAATGCTACACTTGATCTTCATTACTTGTCAAGCAAAGATCATCATAACTGTAATGTATCCTTAGTGAAGCACGACAGAACTAATGTAACGTCCCAATTCGCGCTAGGCCCCTCGCACGAGTTCTGAGTCAAGAGACTTGACTCGGGGTCGGGGTGCACTGGCAAAAGATGTCAAGTGCGTTGAATGGAGTGTAGGGTTGAGTGATATCCAACGGATCGAAAGGAAATGGCCTAAGGGAAATTCACCGGGTATCATTGTTGATACCCGACGAATTCGTCGAGAATGCCCGGCGATTCTCACCGATCGTCGAGAATGCCCGGTGATACCCACCGATCGTCGAGTATCGCTGAATGATACTCAATGCACTCAACGCCAGGATTTCCGATAAGTTGGCTAAGTGAAATTCGCCGGGTATCATTGTTGATACCCGACGAATTCGTCGAGAATGCCCGGTGATACTCATTGATCATCGAGAATGCCCGGTGATACCCACCGATCGTCGAGTATCGCTGAATGATACTCAACGCACTCAATGCCAGGATTTCCGATAAGTTTGCTAAGTGAAATTCGTCGGGTATCATTGTTGATACCCGACGAATTCGTCGAGAATGCCCGGTGATTCTCACCGATCGTCGAGAATGCCCGGTGATACCCACCGATCGTCGAGTATCGTTGACTGATAATCAACGCACTCAACGCCAGGATTTTTGATAAGTTGGCTAATTGAAATTTGCCGGGTATCATTGTTGACACCCGACAAATTTGTCGAGAATGCTCGGCGATTCTCATCGATCATCGAGAATGACAATTGATTCCCGTCGAATTTGACTTGTGCATTTTCTTCGCCCATGCAGATTCGCTGGATTGTACAGGCGGACCGAACCGGACTTCGGGATTCATGCTGGATGATTCCTTGGACCGATCATTTCAAGTAAGACCTAATTTGGGCGGTCCAATCAGAGGGTGATACGTGGCAGAAGGGGATTTAATTTAATACATCGGTTTATAAGAGAAGATAAAGCTGAACCCTAGCCATCCTTGCCGATCAATCTTGTCGTCATCGCGGACCTCGCGAAACCGACCGAGCCAAGAGAAGTCGTCGGAGCTCCTAGAGGCGGCCTTCTCTCTCTCTCTCTCCCTCCTTCCTTTGCCATGAAGAACAACGGCACCAAGCAAGAGATGCCGCAAAGAAGGATGACTAGATTCATGGCCGGGAATGATGGTACTGCTGGAAACGAGGTGAGCTTCCTCCCCTCTCCCTTGGTGATAGATTTGTAGTTATATTCTAGGAGAGATATCGACTCCATAGAGTCTTGATGGTGAGGAGATGATTTACTAGGGAAGCCATGCCTAGATTTGTAAATCTAGGTTTAGGTGTCTTCACCCTCCTCATCATTCAAAGTGAAGGTGAGAGAGGGATTCGTGGAGAAATATGGCTTCATGAGGGTGAATAAGGGTGGACGATTTTCTGGAGGAGTTTTTGGGAGATTGGTGCAAGGAGGAAGATGAACGGATGTCGTTCATCTCGCCTTAAGATGCGTGCAGAAATCTGATTTCTGCATGCAGCGATCTTTGTGGCCAATTTTGGGGGTGTTCTGGCCAGATCTAGGTTTTAAACTAAACATGAAAGTCGTAGCCCTCGAAATTATCTTTCCAACGAGTGGTTGCACGTTTCCAGGAGAAACCTGTAGCCACGGTAAAGTCAGTTCGAATCTGCTGCAATTGGGGGAAATTCCACCCAGGAAATCTGTATCCTGTACGCAGCAGGCTTCGAGTGAATTTCTGGTGTGATGCGATCAAATATGGGCTTTCAACTAAACACGAAAGTTGTATCCCTTGAAATTATCTTTCCAACGAGTGGTTACACGCACTCATCGGATTTTTGTAGCCTCGGGAATCCTTGGTCGAAGTTGCTGCCCGGATTAAGGCTGCACCTAAATTCTGGGTTGTGTAACGTGGAATGCGATTTGGTGGAATTTAATGTTGCGATCCAACTCGAGGCTTGGGTGAACTCTTTCGAAATAATCATCATAGTGATATGATAATTTGAGGTTATAAATCTGAATTCGTATAACGAGTTGTGGACAAGCTTAATTGAAGGAAAGAGCCTGATATAAATGGGTAGTTATAAATTGATAGATGTATAAATGATTTAACTATGGCCATGATGTATGATTGAATGGATAAAAGGGAATTAGTAATCCAATGCTTAGAGTGTCGTCTCCCTACGGGTAGTATTGTTGAAGTAACAAGTGCGATGTTGACCGTCACTAGTTGGAATGAGATTGAGATGAGTAAAGTTGGACGGTTGGGCTTGGCCCTCGGTGTCCACGTCCCGAGGCTCCTTCCGCATTTGATGGATTGTTGGGCTTGGTCCTCGGTGTTCATGTCCCAAGGCTCCTTCCATGCCATGATATTGTGAAATTACATGTGGTGTGAGTCGACACGTGGTGTCGTAATCCCGGGTTAAGGATAGTGTGGCAGGTCTACGCGCTCGCCAATCGTCACACCGATGGGAGTTGACAGCTAGACCTTGGACGGTTGGGCTTGGTCCTCGGTGTTCACGTCCCGAGGCTCCTTCCGTGCCAAGTGAACGGTTGGGCTTGGTCCTCGTGTTCATTTCTGAGGCTCCTTCCGTGTCACGCATAGGCCACTTCGGGGCTAGGATCTTGGTGCTCATTTACCCAAGAGAACCCGCTGAGCCGTAGTACGCATGTGAGCTCCGCTGTTGTGTTCTTAGCGTTGAGGCGTATGGAGGCCTAGGCCAGGTAGTGTGGAGAACAGCCTAGTAGTGGAGATGCCCGCTCTACTGTCACCGTTTGGCCACGACGGTTGACGCCTGAGAGGTTAGCTACCTGCTCGAACAGTGGGAACTATAAGTCTGTGTCGACATAGCGATTGCATGTGCTTGATCATGGGTATGTCATTGCATTGCATACATAGCATTGCACTTTATTACATACACAAGACCCTCATCGTATAAGTTTGTATGGGCACTCCTATACGATGAGTTACTTATTGCTGAATGACCCTCAACTTATATGCTTGTATGGGCATCCATATAAGTTGAGTTACTTACTGTTATAACATTATACTCTCTTGCTGTTGTAGATGGTAGAATTGTAGAATAAGAGCTTGTTCATTTATACACTACTTTTATTGCTACCTATAATTTGTATACTTACTTCACCTGCGTGTACTACTATTTTATAAATATTATACCTGTTCCTTTCTCCGCCCGGTGTCGAGGAGTCGTCGGGGGAGCGGATGTGAAGCCACTTAGTATTTATGACTAACAGTTGCTACGTCTTCCTTTTTAGGAGTAAACCCCACAGGTGGAGCAGCAGGCTATGCAGCTGGACAGCCAGGCCAAGACGACAGGGCCTGAGGGGACGGTACCGTCGCTACCGTCGGTTACAGATGGGAGTGAGAGAGATTTTTTTGTAGCCCTTCGGGGTAATTCTATTTACGTACTCTGATGATGTAGAAGCTTGTTTAGCTTCTCTTTTGCTGTACTTATGGACTTATGCTTGGTGTGGGTTGACTTTTTTATTATTATGGTTGGGTTGGCATTTATATGTTGATATTGGTTGAAGCCGGTAGGATAGGCGCCTTGTGGTACAGGCTGACCCGAGTGTTAGTGTTACCGCAAGGCGGCTGTTCTGGGCATAAGACCCCTCTTGTGCCGTGTCTTGTGTTCCGGGAGGGGGGTCTTACAAATGGTATCAGCTTGCTACGATCCTCCAAGGAGAAAGTCACTTAACAATGGTGCCACCCCTGTTTGATTAGTCAGTTTGGGGACAAACTGACTTAGCGAAAGCAGTGGTGTGCCTATATGTAATTCACACTAAGTTTGTCCATCTTTAACCTTAGATTAGCCAACCTAACCTTAGGTTTGTACCCTATGTGTAGATCCTAGTACATGCTGAGCCAGTGAGGGGCCACATTCGACGCTACTGCCCGCAACTGTTTGGAGATGCGCCTTTTGCTTTCCCTCCAGCAGCCCCACGGGGAGAGGGTATGTGCGTAGTCGAGGATGAGGACCACGAGGAAGAAACCCAGGACCCGCTCGGGATCAGATGTATGCCTTGGATATGACTCAAGAGCGGAATCCTCAGGAGATGATTGCAGGTACGATTTGAATTAGCCATTTTGCTTCCATTAATATCCTCTAGTGGCTTAAGATATACTAGATGTCTTGCTTGAGTATTATTAAATGACACTTAGGCACCGTGATGGTCGGTGGGAAACCGGCTTATACGTTATTTGACACCGGTGCCTCACATTCTTTCGTGTCTGAAGACTTCATCAAGGATATACATTGAGTACAATATTTCACTGGTATTGCTCGAAGAGTACGCCTCCCAGACGGATCTGAGATGACGGCAACCGCAAAGTGTGAGTTGGAGATAACTATTGAGGGAAAGACCTTTGATACCTCCGCCACAATTTTGAGAATACCAGAATTCTACATCATTCTGGGCATGGCATGGCTGGATTAGCACCATGCAAGAATCGACTGTGCGGAGAAGCACATCTATTTGAGACATGGGGATACTGATGTAGTCTTCCAAGGTATAAATTTCGCACCACGAATATTGTTATCCTCAATCCAGACCTTGAAAGCTCATATGAGAGGGGATGAAGTCTACATGGTATGTTTTAAACTAAAGGAGATGAAGGTAGATGTGAAGGATGTGCGGGTAGCACAGGATTTCCCTGAGGTATTTCTTGAGAAATTGTTAGGGTTACCCCCGCATAGAGAAGTGGATTTTCAGATTAAGCTTGTATCAGGAGCTAAGCCTGTCTCCAGGACCCCTTATCGGATGGCCCCAAAAGAACTCACGGAGTTTAGAGTTCAACTGCAAGAGTTGGTAAAATCAGGGTTTGTTCGCCCCAGCTCATCACCTTGGGGAGACCCAGTTCTATTCGTTAAGAAGAAAGATGGAACCCTGCGTTTATGTATAGACTATCGGGAACTCAACCGACTGATGGTATGGAACACCTATCCGTTACCTCGGATCGATGAGTTGTTCGACCAACTGGTGGGAGCGCATTGGTTCTCTAAGCT
Source organism: Platanthera zijinensis (assembly GCA_039513925.1). Classification (NCBI taxonomy): domain Eukaryota; kingdom Viridiplantae; phylum Streptophyta; class Magnoliopsida; order Asparagales; family Orchidaceae; genus Platanthera; species Platanthera zijinensis. The sequence goes on from CM077091.1 coordinate 75,015,868, forward strand.
AGATTTGCGCTCGGGGTATTACCAATTGAGAATACAAGAGGATGATATTCAGAAAACGGCTTTCAGCTCAAGGTACGGCTTATATGAGTTCACAGTGATGCCGTTTGGGCTCACAAATGCCCCATCAGCTTTCATGAGCTTGATGAATAAAGTGTTTGAGCACTATCTGGATGTCTTCGTCATTGTGTTCATTGACAACATCTTAGTCTACTTGAAGAAGGAGGAAGAACATGCCAGACATTTGGCCTTAGTTCTAGAAAAGTTAAAAGAGCACGCCCTGTTCGCCAAGTTTAGCAAGTGTGAATTCTGGCTTAGGGAAGTGGCTTTCTTGGGTCATGTAATCAGTGGGGCTGGACTAGTTGTGGATCCGGCTAAGGTGTGTGCCGTGAAGGAGTGGTCTCCCTTGAGGTCGGCGGCCGATGTGAGGAGTTTTCTTGGACTTGCCGGATACTACCGCAAGTTCGTAAAAGGAATCTCTATGATTGCCCTCCTGCTTACTTCTTTGACAAAGAAAGGTGTGCCATTTGAGTGGACACTCCAATGTGAAGCAGCATTCCAGGAATTGAAGGACGGACTTACCTCTGCCCCCATCCTTGTCCTTCCGTCTGGGAAGGAAGGATTCCAAGTTTACACGGACGCGTCTTATCAGGGGTTAGGAGCGGTGTTGATGCAGCATGGGCACGTAACTGCTTATGCTTCAAGACAATTGAAGAAGCATGAAATCAATTACCCGGTGCATGATTTGGATCTAGGAGCAGTAGTGTTCGCCTTGAAGGTATGGAGGCATTATCTATACGGCGTCCACTGCGAAATCTTCTCGGATCATAAAAACTTGAAGTACGTCCATACCCAGAAGGAATTGAACTTAAGACAACGGCGGTGGTTAGAGTTTCTATGCGACTATGAGTTCACCTTGAACTACCACCCCGAAAAAGCGAACTCGGTAGCCGGTGCGTTGAGTAGGAAAGTACCCGGCTCGAGCCCAGAGTCTCGGTTGATGAGCATGGAGTTGGAACGGATGATTGAGGAGATGGACATTACCTTAATATGTAAGGCTTCTTCAGCATATACGGAGTACTTGTCCAGCATGAGCATAGTTTGTGATATCTGGGACCGGATCCGAGTGGAGCAAGGATTGGATGCGGCTTTGGCCCCGACAATAAAGTTAATCAAAGATGGGACTACCGACGAGTACACACTAAAGAACGGCCTCGTTTACTTTCGCGGCCTGCTCTACATTCCCAAAGGTGGCAGAATCCGGGAGGATATCTTTAGAGAAGCACATTGCTCTCAATATTCCGTGCACCCGGGAATTTCAAAGATGTACGCCGGCTTACGGAAGACGATGTGTTGGCCAGGAATGAAGAAGGACGTCCGGTACTTTGTCACGCATTGTGAAGCCTGCCAAAGAGTGAAGGCGGAGTGCAGGAGTCCCGGTGGCCTATTGCAGTCATTGCCAATCCCCGAGTGGAAGTTTGAGGATATTTCCATGGACTTTGTACATGGGCTACCTCGCTCCCGCTCAAGAAATGATTCAGTGTGGGTGATCGTTGATCGGCTGACGAAAGTTGCCCGGTTCATCCCTATGAAGAAGGAGGCTCATGTGGATGTCTTAGTATGCCTTTTTGTGGAGCAGTTTGTATGGTATCACGACGTACCTAAGACGATAGTTTTGGACCGTGATGGTCGTTTTACCTCCAAGGAGTGGAAGGCGGTACATGCATATTTGGGTTCGCGCCTTACCTTCAGCATCGCATTTCATCCACAGACGGACGGGCAGTCAGAGCTGACCATCCAAACATTGGAGGATCTGTTGAGGTTGTGTGTGATAGATAGGGAGAGCCGTGGGAAAGAATCTTGCCCTTTGTGGAATTCTCCTACAACAACAGCCATCAAGCTAGCATTGGCATGGCGCCCTATGAAGCCCTTTATGAAAGAAGGTGTAGAACCCCATTGTCTTGGGTACAAGATGAAGACCCGAAGACTTTGGGTGTTGAATATATAGACGACACGGATGCGGTGGTTAGGATGATAAGGGATCGCATGCTGGAGGCTCAAAGTCGGCAGGCGAAGTATTATAACGCAAGGCACCGTATGGTGGAGTTTCAAGTGGGTGATTATGTGTTCCTTAAAATCCAGCCGATGCATGGAGTGTCACGGGTGCGGGGAGTGAAGAAGCTCAGCCCACGGTATGTTGGAACCTATGTCATAGTAGAAAGGATTGGCCCTTTGGCCTATCGGCTGGAGCTACCGCCCGAGCTAAAAAACCTCCACGATGTGTTCCATGTATCGTCTCTACGGAAGGCGTTGTTGCGGCCCGAACAATACATCCACACAACTGATGGTACTGTGGCGTCTTACAGATCTGTGCGACTGGAGCCGGTGTGTATCGTTGATAATGAAATAAGAACCTTGCACCGCAAAAGTGTGCCTCTGGTAAAAGTGTTATGGTCTAATCATGGGAAGGAAGAATTTACTTGGGAGCCGGTGGACTTGATGCAGAAGCGCTACCCCGAGCTATTCTCCCAAGGTAACATTTTATAGCGCATATTATTTTGTACTTTACTCCCTATGACCTCAGCCTGATTTCGGGGATGAAATCTTTTATTTTGTTTATAGGATTAGTAACATCCCAATTCATGCTAGGCCCCTCGCACGAGTTCTGAGTCAAGAGACTTGACTCGGGGTCGGGGTGCACTGGAAAAAGGTGTCAAGTGCGTTGAATGGAGTGTAGGGTTGAGTGATATCCAGCGGATCGAAAGGAAATGGCCTAAGGGAAATTCACCGGGTATCATTGTTGATACCCGACGAATTCGTCGAGAATGCCCGGCGATTCTCACCGATCATCGAGAATGCCCGGTGATACCCACCGATCGTCGAGTATCGCTGACTGATACTCGACGCACTCAATGCCAGGATTTCCGATAAGTTGGCTAAGTGAAATTCGCCGGGTATCATTGTTGATACCCGACGAATTCGTCGAGAATGCTCGGCGATTCTCACCGATCGTCGAGAATGCCCGGTGGTACCCACCGATCGTTGAGTATCGCTGACTGATACTCAACGCACTCAACGCCAGGATTTCCGATAAGTTGGCTAAGTGAAATTCGTCGGGTATCATTGTTGATACCCGACGAATTCGTCGAGAATGCTCGGTGATTCTCACCGATCGTCGAGAATGACAATTGATTCCCGTCGAATTTGACTTGTGCGTTTTCTTCGCCCAGGCAGATTCGTCGGCTTTTACAGGCGGACCGAACCGTACTTCGGGATTCGTGCTGGATGATTCCTTGGACCGGTCATTTCAAGTAAGACCTAATTTGGGCGGTCCAATCAAAGGGTGACACATGGCAGAAGGGGATTTAACCTAATACATCGGTTTGAAAGAGAAGATAAAGCCGAACCCTAGCCATCCTTGCCGATCAATCTTGCCGTCATCGCGGACCTCGCGAAATCGACCGAGCAAAGAGAAGCCGTCGGAGCTCCTGGAGGCGGCCTTCTCTCTCTCTCTCCCCCTCTCCCTCCTTCCTTTGCCGTGAAGAACAACGACACCAAGCAAGAGATGCCGCAAAGAAGGATTACTAGATCCATGGCCGGGAATGATGGTACCGCTAGAAACGAGGTGAGCTTCCTCCCCTCTCCCTTGGTGCTAGATCTGTAGTTATATTCTAGGAGAGATGTCGAATCCATAGAGTCTTGATGGTGAGGAGATGATTTCCTAGGGAAGCCATGCCTAGATTTGTAAATCTAAGCTTAGGTGTCTTCACCCTCCTCATCATTCAAAGTGAAGGTGAGAGAGGGATTCGTGGAGAAATATGGCTTCATGAGGGAGAATAAGGGTGTACGATTTTCTGGATGAGTTTTTGGGAGATTGGTGCAAGGAGGAAGATGAACGGATGTCGTTCATCTCGCCTTAAGATGCGTGCAAAAATCTAATTTCTGCACGCAGCGATCTTCGTGGCCAATTTCGGGGGTGTTCTGGCCAGATCTGGGTTTTCAACTCAACAAGAAAGTCGTAGACCTCAAAATTATCTTTCCAACGAGTGGTTGCATGTTTCCAGGCGATACCTGTAGCCACGGGAAAGTCAGTTCGAATCTGCTGCAATTGGGGTAAATTCCACCCAGGAAATCTGTATCCTGTGCGCAGTAGGCTTCGAGTGAATTTCTGGTGTGATGTGATCAAATCTGGGCTTTCGACTAAACACGAAAGTTGTAGCCCTTGAAATTATCTTTCCAACGAGTGGTTACACGCACTCGTCATATTTGTGTAGGCTCAGGAATCCTTGGTCGAAGTTGCTGCCCGGATTAAGGCTGCACCTAAATTCTGGGCTTTGTAACGTGGAATGCAATTTGGTGGAATTTAATGTTGCGATCCAACTCGAGGCTTGGGTGAACTCTTTCAACATAATCATCATAGTGATATGATAAGTTGAGTTTATAAATCTGAATTCGTATAACGAGTTATGGACAAGCTTAATTGAAGGAAAGTGCATGATATAAATGGGTAGTTATAAATTGATAGATGTATAAATGATTTAACTATGGCCATGATGTATGATTGAATGGATAAAAGGGAATTAGTAATCCAATGCTTAGAGTGTCTTCTCCATACGGGTAGCATTGTTGAAGTAACAAGTGCGGTGTTGATCATCACTAGTCAGAATGAGATTGAGATGAGTAAAGTTGGATGGTTGGGCTTGGCCCTCGGTGTCCACATCCTGAGGCTCCTTCCGCATTTGATGGATGGATGGGCTTGGCCCTCTGTGTTCACGTCCCAAGGCTCCTTCCATGCAATGATATTGTGAAATTTCATGTGGTGTGAGTCGACACGTGGTGTCGTAATCCCGGGTTAAGGATAGTGTGGCAGGTCTACGGGCTCGCCAATCGTCACACCGATGGGAGTTGACAGCTAGACCTTGGACGGTTGGGCTTGGTCCTCGGTGTTCACGTCCCGAGGCTCCTTCCGTGCCAAGTGAATGGTTGGGCTTGGTCCTCGTGTTCATTTTCGAGGCTCCTTCCGTGTCACGCATACGCCAGTTCAGGGCTAGGATCTTGGTGCTCATTTACCCAAGAGAACCCGCTGAGCCGTAGTACGCATGTGAGCTCCACTATTGTGTTCTTAGCGTTGAGGCGTACGGAGGCCTTGGCCAGGTAGTGTGGAGACCAGCCTAGTAGTGGAGATGCCCGCTCTACTGTCATCGTTTGGACACGACGGTTGACGCCTGAGAGGTTAGCTACCTGCTCGAATAGTGGGAACTATAAGTCTGTGTCGACATAGCGATTGCATGTGCTTGATCATGGGTGTGTCAATGCATTGCATACATAGTATTGCACTTCATTACATACACAAGACCCTCATCGTATAAGTTTGTATGGGACTCCTATACGATGAGTTACTTATTACTGAACGACCCTCAACTTATATGCTTGTATGGGCATCCATATAAGTTGAGTTACTTACTGTTATAACATTATACTCTCTTGCTGCTGTAGATGGTAGAATTGTAGAATAAGAGCTTGTTCATTTATACACTACTTTTATTGTTACCTATGATTTGTATACTTACTTCACCTGCTTGTACTACTGTTTTATATATATTGTACATATTCCTTTCTCCGCCCGGTACCGAGGAGTCGGCGGGGGAGCGGATGTGAAGCCACTTAGTCTTTATGACTAACGGTTGCTACATCTTCCTTTTTTGGAGGAAACCCCGCAGGTGGAGTAGCAGGCTATGCAGCTAGACAGCTAGGCCAGAACGAAAGGGCCTTAGGGGACGGTACCATCGCTACCGTCGGTTACAGATGTGAGTGAGAGAGATTTTGTTGTAGCCCTTCGGGGCAATTCTATTTACGTACTCTGATGATGTAGAAGCTTGTTTAGCTTCTCTTTTGCTGTACTTATGGACTTATGCTTGGTGTGGGTTGACTTCTTTTATTATTATGGTTGGGTTGGCATTTATATGTTGATATTGGTTGAAGCCGGCAGGATAGGCGTCTTGTGGTACAGGCTGACCTGAGTGTTAGTGTTACCGTAAGGCGGCAGTTCTGGGCATAAGACCCCTCTCGTGTCGTGTCTTGTGTTCCGGGAGGGGGGTCTTACAACTAACACACTTGGACCTCCTTTGATACACACTGTGTGGTAGATACCGGCTAGGATTTTAAGTCATGAAGTACACCATTATAGATTGAGCGGTACCCACTGCACATACGTGAACACTCTCCACTATATGTGGACATCGTGGTTTTACTCCCGAGAACAATTTATGGAGGGAACAATAAGACTCGGCGATATCTCAGTGGTTCAGTGATCCCTTCGGCAAAGAGAAAATAGAGGAGGAGGCACTCCAAAAAGGGAAATGTGTCAGTATGGAATCTCTGACGTGAAAATTTATTGAAATGAATGAAAGAACACTTAGAAGTATTTTTAGAGAGAAAAATGTTTGAAGAATGAGAAGTAAAAGCAACCGGACATGATTGTGAGGAGTTGTGGGGACTTTGATGTCCTCCTTCAGCTCAGAATAGGTCTTTGAGGGGTCCTTCATCGTTAGCGTCGATGGTTTCATAGATGTCGATGTTGCTGACTTGGTTTGTCCTTTTTGAGCCCAGGGTGGGGTTCTCTACTTCTTTGCCCTTTGAAGTAGATGGATCAGAATGATCAAACTTCGGGAAGAGTTCACGGAATTTGCCTAGCATCATCATTATTTCTACCAACTGGCGAAGAGCTCGGCAATTTTCAGTTGAATGTCCTCCGTCTTTATGAAACTCAAAGAACAGATCTGAATCTTTTGGTCTTTGATCTGCGGGCTGGTAAGGCCTCTTGTAACTAACCTTACCCTTCATGACTTGGCTTACTTCCTGCATGGTCGCATCAGGTTCGGACTCTAGCAAGTCATCATCTTGTTGTTGATGAACCAAAGCTGCTTACGGAGATGGTGCTGGCAATAGTAACAATTGATCTTGGGCGCGATCCTTACCCGGGAAGGGGTGTCGATGACGTGGAAATTTTTTTCCCTTCCTTGTTTGGGATGGAAAATATTTTTGAGGAGACCTCGATGGTTGTTTGTAAGAAGAAGAAGAATCTTTCTCTGCTACGAGCCTAGAGATGAAACTGGGATTGCTGTTCTCACCTCAAATGTATGAGTTGGCTAAGCCAATTAACTCTTGATATGTTCTTGTTGCTCAAACATTAGCCTCAAACTTAAGTGGTCCTTCTCGCAGACCATGTATAAGATCCCCTCGATACATTTTTTGATTGACGATCTCAATGTCCAAAATCTCTTTTTGGAAGCGATCCACAAAATGAGACCAAGTTTCGTTCTCTCGTTGCCTGATCTCAAAGAGGGCTTCTGGTCCACCCTTTCTCTTTGTAGAGGTAGAAAATCTGAGCAGAAACTCTCTTCGCAAATCAGCAAAGGAAGCGATGGATTGAGTACGCAGTCCATAGAACCACTCCCTCACTTGTCCATCAAAGGATGTCACAAAGAGTTTGCATTTGGTAGCATTTGAAAGGGTCATGAGAGCTACGGCTGATTCAAAAGCTTGAAGGTGCTTCATTGGACCAGTCTCTCCAGTATAAATTGGCAACCGCGGCTATCTAAAGGTAACTGGAGTTGGTCCATGCCGAACATTCTCTGAAAATGGTGATGGCTCTTCTTTCTCTCCTAGAACATAAGGAAAAAAGGGAGCATAAGCTGTAGCTGGAAAAGGAGCAGGATGATAGAAGGGAAAAGCTGCTGTGGGAGGAGTAAAGGCAGGAGCTGATGAGTAGGGATAGCTTCCCTGAAAATTTAGAAATCTTGTTGGACTTCCTCGGGCAGCTTCCCAGAAGAAGTTTGGACGAGCTATGAACTCATCATTTTGAGACCGTAAAGGGGTTACAGGCCCTTGCGGAAAGGTTGGTGGGTAAACAGGAGGATAGACCGGCGGATAGATCGGTGGATAAGTTTGCGGATTCTCCAATACAGGTGTTGGATTGACTAGAGGAACTTGTGCTGTTGAAGATTGCACCTCTAGTCACTGCGTGATAGCAGCTAGAGTACGGTTGATTGCTTGAAACTGTTGGGCAGTTTCTATACGCGATTTCTCCAAGGCTTCCCAGAGAGGATCTTCACTAGGACTTAAAGGAGCAAGGCTCTCGGCTGGTTGATGGACTGTCATAGCTAACCATTGATTTTCACTATCTGTTCGAGATCTGAAGGTCTCATGTTAAATGTTTATGCGAAAAATGCGATCTTCTGCTGGCTTGGTCGAGAGTGGAGAATGATCGACCCGGGATGCGAGGATAAGAAAGAGGTTGATGAGGAACTATCGAGCAGAAGGTTACTTTGACGGTTAGGATTGATGGTTGAGACAGAGAGAGGGAAAAAGAGAGGGGGCCGCGGGCAGCGGCAACAACAGAGTTCGCCTGCCGCAGCTTAAATGCCACTCCTGCGACGGGCTTTCCTTTTATTATGAATCGATATTACAGCTTGATATTGCACCTTTACATAGAAAGCAAATAAAGGGTACAAAGGGGGAAGCTAGCGGCTTGAGAGAAGAAGAAGCCAGAGGTCACGTGGTTTGACAAAGCAGGTCGGTAGACCGCACGGAAAGCTAATCCCGCAGTTCGCTACTCAAGGCCGAGCGAACTGCGCGATCATGGAGAGAGGGAAGCTAAGTCCAAGGTCGGGGAACGGGCCGTAAGGGTAGCCACGCGGACTAGAAAACTGAGTCCGCTGGACTTGATGCATTGGTTGTCCCACTCCACCGTGCTTTCATCGGGTCTCATGAATGAGAGGTATAGGGGCATATTTATAGGCCCGAGGCGGTAACGGTCTTGGTAACGTCACCCCCGATATGGCGGTAAGTTTTGCGAGTAGACGAGAAGTCCGCAACATGTTGTGCGGTTAGGGACTTGCCTGCTTGAATTGATCTGTTGTTGGAGGACTGGGACAAGTCCTCCTCTGTTGCACTAATCGAGCTCGAGCTAAGTTATGCGAGCTGAGGAGTACTCCTCCCGCTGCTAGGAAGAAGCGAGCGCCGGAAAACTGGAGGGCTACCTGGAGGACTACAAAATTAGTCTGCCTAGCCCGCTGCGGACAGGATGAGTTATCTGCTGAAGGCTTGTCCCCCCTACTAGGCAACAAGAGCTTGGCGACCGGGCGGACTGAGGAGGCAGTTCGTGCATATTGGTGAGGTGGAGCAGGTAGCTGCTACTGACTGGCGGCCTGGAGGCAGGTCGTCATTCCTGACTAGCGGCCTGGAGGCAGGTTGTCATTCCTGCTATGCGGCGAGCTAGAGTCTTATCACCGCTGCTGATGGAGGGTGGCCTGGAGGCAGGTCGCCACTATTGTCTTGCGGTGTGCTGGAGTTGAGTCCACGCCATGTTGCGCGGGCTGGGCGGAGTCCTGTTATCATCCTTTCTCAGGAAGACTGAGGCCGAGTCCGCCCTCTGCTGGCGGATAGAAGAGGCAGGTCCCCACTACTGACTGGCGGCCAGGAGGCTTGTTACCATTATTGCTGTGCGGCAAGCTGGCGGACTGAACATAGAGTCTACCCCTGGTGGAGTAGTGAGTACTGCGCGGTTAGCCTAAGCTAACCGCGCAGCCTACGGAGATGAACTGCGGAAGCAGTCCGTACCCCCGCAGACTTCAACTGTTGTGCGACCTCGGTAGCCAGACAGGGGAGACCGCCCTAGCCGCGCAGCTTGAGCGGATAGAGAGGTCTATCCACCTAGCCCAAAGAGAGGATTGAGGCAGACCGCGACCTCCAGGGGGAACCTGGAGCAGGCCATGACTTGAAAGCTGGCTACCTTGGGAGGGATCGCCGATTTTTGGGTCAACACTTGCCACAAGAGAGAAAGTTTCAAAGAAATCCACACCATAAGTCTGTGTAAACCCTTTGGCAACAAGTCGGGCCTTGTAACGATCAATAGATCAATCAGGTAGAAACTTAATGACAAAAACCCAGCGACAGCCAACCACGTCAGCACCTGGAGGTGTAGGAAAAAGAGTCCAAGTACACCGTTTAGTAAGAGTACGCATCTCTTCATCCATAGCAGCCTTCAAATGAGGTATAATAAGAGCATCTTGATACAAAGCGGGAACAGTATTATCCGAGAGAGCCAGAGAAAAGCTCCTAGACGGAGAGATTTGAGTGTAAGAGACTGCAGCCTGAACAGGATGTTGGGTGCAGGAGCGAACACCTTTCTGAAGAGTAATCAGAAGATCCAGATCTGACATATCTATTAGGTCAGCCACATCCAAAGAAGAGACTACTAGCCTGGGAGCAGATTGCAGCGGCTTAGGAGAAGAAAAAGGGACAGTAGAGGAGTCAAAAGGAGAAAAATTAGAAATAGGAGAAGAAGAAAGGAGGGCAGGCTCCAGAATAGGTGTCGGTTCATCGAGAGAAGGAGAACTATTAGAAGAAGAATGAAGAGAGGGAGAAGAAAATAAAGGAGCATTCTCAAAGAAAGTAACATCGATCGACACATATTGTTTCCAAAGAACAGGATCAAAACAGCGATACCCTTTTTGTGTCGGACAATAGCCCAAAAAGATGCACTTCACAGAACGAGAAGAGAGTTTGTCACGTCTAGAAGTAGGAGAGTGAACAAATGATGTGCAACCAAAGACACGAAGAGGTAACGAAAAGGGTGTCCCATCAGGATAGAGAATAGAAAAGGGAGTTTTCCCATTGAGAACCGAAGACAGAACTCGATTAATGATAAAACATGAAATAAGAACTGCATGACCCCAGTAGGACCGGGGAACATGCACATGAGTAAGAAGACTATGTGCCACATCTAAAAGATGGCGATTCTTACGTTCAGCAACATCATTCTGTTGGGAAGTATAAGGGCAAGTAGTTTGATGGACGACGCCATGATCCAAACAAAATGAAGTAAACTGATGACTAAGGTATTCCTTAGCATTATCAGTACGAAGATTTTTAATAGGGGTATTAAATTGTGTACGATTTCATTATAAAAAGCATAAAAGACCGAGAAAATCTCAGAGCGTGCACGTAACAAATATAACCACGTACACCTTGAAAAATCATCGATGAATATAACAAAATATAAACTACCCCTACCAACAGTTTGAAGGGGAGCAGGACCCCGAACATTGGAATGAACTAAATCAAAATGGCTAGAAGAATAGCAGCCTTGCTTAGCAGGAAAAGAAGATCGGTGATGCTTGCCAAACTGACAAACTTCACAATCCAGAGTATAATCGCCGCGAGGTAAATCTGGCAAAAGCTGATAGAGAATCTGAGGAGGAGGATTCCCAAGGTGAAGATGCTACTAAAGCAGAGAAGAAGACGCAGAAATAGCAGAAGCAGTATCAAGGTAGAATAAGCCGCCGCTCTCAGTCCTAGTAGAAATCACCTCCTTGGAATGAGGAAGCTGAAAAACACATGTAGAGGCAGTAAAAATAGTTTCACAATGTAACTGTTTACAAAGAGCAGTAACAGAAAGAAGGTTGCATGGAAAATTCGGGACATAAAGGGTGTCCTGCAGCTGCAGAGAGTGAGTAGTATGCACAGCGCCAGACCCACAAACCAGAGAAGGAAAACCATCCTCAATAAGAACAGGAGTTAACCAGTTGCTCTTGTCAAGAGAAGAGAAAAGACAAGAATTGTCGGTCATATGATTTGTTGCACTAGAATTAATAAGCCACCTACCCATAGCAGCCAATTGAGCAGTTCCAGAAGTAGCTGAAGAAGACGTGGACGGATTTGAGGAATCAACAAATGTTGGACAAAGTTGAGGATACTTAGTCCAACACCGATCAACCAAGTGACCAAGTCGGCCACAATGAGAGAAAAGATGCTTGGAGTAACCACGTCCACCACCATGGCCACCAGTACGGCCACCACGGCTACCAGAAATGTCATGACGAGCTAGATGAGCCACAAGATCAGGAGATGGAGACAGAGAGGAGAGAAAAGGACACTGAAGAAGAGTAGTAACAGCAGATATCCTAGCAGCAGTAGCATCCAGAGTCGGAGTATCCGCCTCTCCTAGAATTTGCTGGCGGATCATATCTTAGGAATCCGGTAGGCGAAGTAGATAGCAAATAACCAGAAGCTCCTGAAAATGTCGCTGTTGATCAGGCAGATCCGCAGAAAAAGGGCGATGCAAAAAAAGTTCATCACTCAGAGCCTAAACCTCCTGATAGGCAGAAGCAGGAGTCATGACTGGTCGAGCGAAAAGATAAGCATACAAAGTATAAATGCGCGAAGTTTGAGCTCCCTTGGAATACAAGGCGGCAAGATGATTCCAGGCAACCTTGACCGTTGGATCATATCGAATAACAGGAAGGCACTCCTCTAACAAACTGTTGGCCTGCCAAGTCCACACAAATGCATTAGAAGCATCCCAATCATCAAAAGAATCGGAGGTAGAAGGAGGAGGGTCATCAATCAAATGATGACGTTTGCACTGAGAATGCAAGAGAAAAATGAAGGACACACTCCAATCAGGGTAATTGGGACCGGTGAGCTTCGAAATAGTCGCCAAATTACCGGATGCAGAAAAAGAAGAAGTAGAAAGAGAAGTAGGAGTAGAGAGAGTAGAAGTAGGAGTGTCCATTTAAAACGAAAGAAACCTCACGGTTTCACAAAACAAACCGCGTGAATAAGAGGAGAGACCGCACAGTCACGGTGTCAAGGCACCAGCGGCAAGAACAAAGCCGTGACCAAAATGAGGAAATCGCAGCGGTTAGAGAAGTCGCGGCGAAAAGGCAAGACGCAGCGATAAGAAAAGAGCAGAAGTTGCACGGTCAAGGTGACAAGACACCAGTGGCAAGAAAAGAAGTCGTGACCAACATACGGTACAACAAAGAAGCCGCGCGAACAAAACATGTGCAAAAGAGGAGGTGAAAAAGTCAGCCCGGTCAAGGTGACAACACACCTGCGGCAAGAAAGAAGTCGTGACCAAAAGGTGAAATGCACAACAGAGAAGAGAAATCGTGCGAACAAAGAAGTGGGGTTAGCAAATAAGGCCGGGTAAACAGAAAAACTCGGAAAGAAGCAAGTCGCAAGCACAGCGAGCAGCAAGGGGGGAAGGGAAGGGAAAGAAACAAGACAAACCGGAATAAGTCGGACGAAGCCGGAAAGAGGTCGCATGTTTAAACAAACAAACCACGATCTTTTTGAAGCGAAGGATCGGTTCGCTCTGATTCCATGTAAGAAATGGACAAAGAGATAAATAAACTGCAAACTTTATTGCTCCAAAAAGATAATCATTACATAAGTATGACCCTTTATTAAAAGAAATCAGGGGGAGATGAGAGAATACAACAACCGATGTGGGACTAAATATAAATCGGGAAGTCTACGTGATTTGATATGGTCAAACCGACCACTATACAACAAATAACACCACACCAATCGGCAACTAGGAAAGTTGTTAAACCACCGCGGAATACCGCTGGAATAGGCCGCCAGACCGCAACTGCGAGTTGCCACTAGACCGCAGTTGGGCTACCCATCATACCACAGCTGCTGCAAGCTATCGGACCCATCAGACCGCAGTTCACCCTTGAAGAAGGGGTGATCATGTAACGCCCCCATTCGTCACATGGAATATAACAGAGGGTCCGGCCGGGGCCCCACGCCATATTTCACAGACAGACGAGAGAGCCACTTGAGAGTATCAAAAACCTTTATACACGCATCCTAACTCAGAGCATTCTAGCGGAAGATTTTAAGTTACAGAACTCATAACAATGAATGTCCACTACAACAATATAAATAACACATTTATATACGTCCAGGAATGTTTACACGAATACACCGCACACGGCCTTAAGGCCTTACAGGTTTCTCTTTACAAATATATAAGTTCATACATCGGCACGCAGGCCGGCCACACAGGAAATCCAACACTTCGCACGGCCTTCAAGGGCCTACCAGCAACATGGGCTTCTGCCCGCTCAATCCAATCAGCCCGCAACACCTGCATATGGACGTCCACCCCATGGGTGATAAACAAAGCAACGGTCAGCATTCAGCTGACCAATTATAACGACCCTACCCCTTACCCGGGGCAGTGGTTCCTTCCCTGCATGTAAAGCAACCACAACATATATATATATATATATATATATATATATATATATAACACACACAATATCACAAACGCCGACCTCAATGCCAGGCGCTCCGTGCACTCAGGGCACATTTAAGGTTTGTACTTGGTAGGCGGGCATAAGCCTCCAAACCCCTGTTGAAGACCTCACGCACCCGTCTCACTCAGAGGTACGCACCTCACCAAAACCCGTGAGCACTACCAGTCGACCTACCCCCGTAGTGTAACAAGCCTAGGGAATTCGCCCTGCTGCTTTGCTACCAATCGTCCGCTCACCCGATCTTAACATCGCCACTTGGTGGAATGGGCATAAGCCTCCAAACCCCTGTTGAAGACCTCACGCGCCCACCCACTCAGAGGTGTCCGCACTCCAACAACCAGCTCTTAACAAGCATGCAACCAAAGGAGCTATGCAAAGCATCCTTCACACCAAGCACATCGTCCTCACCATCTCCGTAGGCTAAACGATGAATACACGGAGTCTTCTCCGGTTCGCAATATAAACATCACCAATCCCGACATACGTCTGGATGGGCTTCACACAGCATGCCTATGCCGTACTACATACTTCCGGCTCTAGATGCAGACTCAACTGCTGGAATCGCTTATGCTTTTCCATCTCTTGATGGAGGATCCCATGCACATGCATAAACAAAGGGCTTCACCTACCCAAGGAAGAAAGACCGTTACCCTTGACGATCGCTTCGGCGCCATGGAAGAACTAGCAGGATGGAAATCACCGCAGCGGCCTTGCCTCCGCAACGCTGAACTCGGCTCTCGATTCGGACCAACGAAGCTCCACCGGCGGCCGGAAAGCTCCTCCTCCTCCAAGCTCTCCTCTCTTTCTTCTCTTTAGAAAGAGAATGGCTAAGTGAGAATGAGATTTCATCTCAATCCACGGCCATATAGAAGATGGAAAGGCTTTGGATCACAAGATCCAAATAGAAGGAAACGAACGGCCGAGATCTGCTCTGAAAAACATTTCAACAGGCCTGACACGCCCTGTGACACGCCCGTGTCACAGGCCGTGTACCCCCAGTCGGTTAGCAACCGACTCAAAAGATACCAGAACACGGGCTTGGACACGCCCGTGTCGGACCTGACACGCCCGTGTCAATCAATCGACACGCCCGTGTCACCCCTGTAACACGGCCACACACAATTGCCAAAACGACCAGAGAAGTACACGGCCAAGGAAAACGCCCGTGTCCATGGTCGTGTCCCTCAAGCTCGACTATCGTCGACGTCGACCTCTGCCCCACGCTCGTCGACCAAGCCTGGACACGCCCTGGAACACGCCCGTGTTCTAGGCCGTGTCGCCGCTTGACGACCGCCAACCGCCAGGTCGACACCTCGACATGCCCAGGATGGACACGTGTCGGACACGCCCAGACACGCCCTGGGACACGCCCGTGTCCCAGGCCGTGTCAAGCGAGACGCCGCCCGACCTTGCCGCCTTCAAGTCGCTGGCCAATACACACGACACCTGGCTGGACACGCCCTCCGATACGCCCGTGTCGCCGGGCGTGTCAGCCCCCCCTCAACACGCCCTGGGACACGCCTGTGTCCCAGGCCGTGTCAGCCTACAAAATCTCCATTTTGTCTTGGGGATATTTGGGGTGTTACAATCCTCCCCTCCTTAAAGAAATTTCGCCCCGAAATTTAGCGCAACACACATGTATCAACACAACCACGCGGTTGCGATACAAACCAAAACGATCCAGGTTTAGAGCTCAGAGGCCGCAGCTTGTCTCACCCCATGGAATTGTACCACTATAACTGTTTGTCACAAACATAGATACATACATACAATATAACAAAAGATAATAAAGTGCAACTTCACTTTATTTCGTCTTATCCGCATCTCGCAGAATCCGTTTGGCGACTTCCATTAAGTCCAAAGCACGGATTTGTTGTTCTGCTTGGTTTGCACTTTACGGCTCCTGCAACTCAAGAGTGTAAATTCGAGGTTGCGCCCGCGATGCAGATGATTCTGCCACGGCTTTGCCCTTTTCGTCATAGGACGCACCTGCCTTCTTCTCACCACCACTCCAGCAAAATCGGGCGATATGCCCTTGCTTCCCACAAATAAAACATGTATGCGGCCTATTCCGTCCTTGCTCAAACGTAGCTCCTGACGCAACATCCGAAGTTTGTTCAGCAGGCCTGAACCGCTTCTTATCACGTTTCCTCAAATCTGATTGCTCTGATTGCGGAACTTTGAATTCGGACTTTTCCACTGCCGCGTTCTTCTTCTCCCGCACCCGCTTCAAATCCTTCTCCAGTGCACTAGCGGTATGTACCAACGCTTGAAATCCTTGGTTCACTGAACTCGGGAGAGCCAACCTCAGCTCATCACGCAGCCCTTCATAGAACCTATTCGTCTTTCGCGCCTCTTCCGCAAACGTCGATCCCGCATACCGACCAAGTCTGGTAAACTCATGCAGGTAATCGTCTACGGTCTTATCACCCTGCACTAGACGCTGAAATTCATTTTCCATTGCAATTCTCTGCGACATTGGCAGGTATTTCGTCCTGAATAATCCGGAGAATTCGTCCATCGATATGTCGCCCAGGTCTCTACCTCTCAACTGGTGCAACTCGATCTCATCCCACCAAAGCCTCGCCTCTCCTTCCAGTAGGAAAGTGGCTAACAGGACTTTCTGCTCCTCACTAATCCTGAGCGCAGCTAGGATTCGTTTCACTCTGGAGAGCCAATCCTCTGCCTCTGTTGGAGACATCGTCCCGACAAACGTAGGCGGATTAAACTCCATAAATTGCTTCAGTTGCTCGTCCGCTGCGTGCACAGCAACCGGAATCTCAACATGCTCTTGCCTCGCACCAACCTGTACTGGCGCCACAGCAGGCCTCGCTTGCCCGAATGGTTATGCTTGAAGCATGGCAAAGATCACCTCCGCAACTAAGCGCATCGTTTCCGCAGAAGGGGGAGGTGTAGGCACCTCAGCTGGTGCCGCACTCTCATCCGAACGCTGGGGCTCAGACTGCCCAGCTCCACTCCTTGTCACCTATAGGTGAACAAGAAAGCATTACTCTCCATGCTAAAACGGCAAACAAACCGAATAGACACAGACACATTCCTAGTGGACATTCTTGAGTTCAATTATGCGCTCCCAACTCAACCCTAACCTGCCTCTGATACCAAAATTGTAACGCCCCCATTCGTCACATGGAATATAACAGAGGGTCCGGCCGGGGCCCCACGCCATATTTCACAGACAGACGAGAGAGTCACTTGAGAGTATCAAAAACCTTTATACACGCATCCTAACTCAGAGCATTCTAGCGGAAGATTTAAAGTTACAGAACTCATAACAATGAATGTCCACTACAACAATATAAATAACACATTTATATACGTCCAGGAATGTTTACACGAATACACTGCACACGGCCTTAAGGCCTTACAGGTTTCTCTTTACAAATATATAAGTTCATACATCGGCACGCAGGCCGGCCACACATGAAATCCAACACTTCGCACGGCCTTCAAGGGCCTACCAGCAGCATGGGCTTCTGCCCGCTCAATCCAATCAGCCCGCAACACCTGCATATGGACGTCCACCCCATGGGTGATAAACAAAGCAACGGTCAGCATTCAGCTGACCAATTATAACGACCCTACCCCTTACCCGGGGCAGTGGTTCCTTCCCTGCATGTAAAGCAACCACAACATATATATATATATATATATATATATCACACACACAACATCACAAACGCCGGCCTCAATGCCAGGCGCTCCGTGCACTCAGGGCACATTTAAGGTTTGTACTTGGTAGGCGGGCATAAGCCTCCAAACCACTGTTGAAGACCTCACGCACCCGTCTCACTCAGAGGTACGCACCTCACCAAAACCCGTGAGCACTACCAGTCGACCTACCCCCGTAGTGTAACAAGCCTAGGGAATTCGCCCTGCTGCTTTGCTACCAATCGACCGCTCACCCGATCTTAACATCGCCACTTGGTGGAATGGGCATAAGCCTCCAAACCCCTGTTGAAGACCTCACGCGCCCACCCACTCAGAGGTGTCCGCACTCCAACAACCAGCTCTTAACAAGCAAGCAACCAAAGGAGCTATGCAAAGCATCCTTCACACCAAGCACATCGTCCTCACCATCTCCGTAGGCTAAACGATGAATACACGGAGTCTTCTCCGGTTCGCAATATAAACATCACCAATCCCGACATATGTCTGGATGGGCTTCACACAGCATGCCTATGCCGTACTACATACTTCTGGCTCTAGATGCAGACTCAACTGCTGGAATCGCTTACGCTTTTCCATCTCTTGATGGAGGATCCCATGTACATGCATAAACAAAGGGCTTCACCTGCCCAAGGAAGAAAGACCGTTACCCTTGACGATCGCTTCGGCGCCATGGAAGAACTAGCCGGATGGAAATCACCGCAGCGGCCTTGCCTCCGCAACGCTGAACTCGGCTCTCGATTCGGACCAACGAAGCTCCACCGGCGGCCGGAAAGCTCCTCCTCCTCCTCCTCCAAGCTCTCCTCTCTTTCTTCTCTTTAGAAAGAGAATGGCTAAGTGAGAATGAGATTTCATCTCAATCCACGGCCATATAGAAGCTGGAAAGGCTTTGGACCACAAGATCCAAATAGAAGGAAACGAACGGCCGAGATCTGCTCTGAAAAACATTTCAACAGGCCTGACACGCCCTGTGACACGCCCGTGTCACAGGCCGTGTACCCCCAGTCGGTTAGCAACCGACTCAAAAGATACCAGAACACGGGCTTGGACACGCCCTTGTCGGACCTGACACGCCCGTGTCAGTCAATCGACACGCCCGTGTCACACCTGTAACACGGCCACACACAATTGCCAAAACGACCAGAGAAGTACACGGCCAAGGCACACGCCCATGTCCATGGCTGTGTCCCTCAAGCTCGACTATCGTCGACGTCGACCGCTGCCCCATGCTCGTCGACCAAGCCTGGACACGCCCTGGAACACGCCCGTGTTCCAGGCCGTGTCGCCGCTTGACGACCGCCAACCGCCAGGTCGACACCTCGACACGCCTAGGATGGACACGTGTCGGACACGCCCGGACACGCCCTGGGACACGCCCGTGTCCCAGGCCGTGTCAAGCGACACGCCGCCCGACCTTGCCGCCTGCAAGTCGCTGGCCAACACACACGACACCTGGCTGGACACGCCCTCCGACACGCCCGTGTCGTCCGGCGTGTCAGCCCCCCCTCAACACACCCTGGGACACGCCCGTGTCCCAGGCCGTGTCAGCCTACAAAATCTCCATTTTGTCTTGGGGATATTTGGGGTGTTACAGATCACACACCTACTTCTCTCCTGCAAGAAAAATGACAAAAGAAAAAAGAACATGAGACTGACCCAAGGGCCCGGCGTGGAGGACCCACCACACACCCGGAAGATCTCTGAGTGCTTCCCCTCCTTAGCAAAATATCGGGCTAAGGTAGCTTAGAAAGCTCTAAAAGGTTGGGAGACAAGTGAGCATGCCTTCTGAGGTACCCCTTGGGTCCTATTTATAGATTTCTGAAAATGGCCTGCAAATAGCCAACCTCCACTATTCTGAACAGTTATGTGCAGCCCAACTAGGTCTTCCAACACCATAACTCCACTGTTCTAACTGGCTATGGGCAAGCCAGTGGGGTGAAAATGGTAAAAACACCTCGTAGATCACTAGGCGAGTAGCCCTCAACAACCCCTGCTTGGCAAGGGCGGCGATTGCTCGATGGAGCTGGCACTCGCCGCCTATCTCCTTGGGCGAGTACGGGCTCGGCCTGCCCTGCTCGCACGCCGTGGGTTTGATGAATGGTCCGAACTCGGCAAGCGGCCCAGAGCTCGACAAAAGGCCCAGAGCTCGACGAACAGCCCAAAGCTCGACGAAAAGCCTAGAGCTCGACAAACATCCCAGAACTCGACGAATAGCCCAGAGCTTGACAAACAGGGCTTGGCGAGCTGGGCTTGGCGAGCTGGGCTTGGCGAGTACAAGCTTGCCTTTCAAAAATATCTCACCCCGATTGGGTGAGCCGGAGACTTCCGAGCTCTCCCTCCTGCCGAGCTCTCCCATAGACTCAAACTGCCCGATTTGGCCGTTCTGGCTCCTGCTGACCCACTCACCGGATACGGGATTGTACACAATCCCCGCTCTTTGCGAGGTTGACACAAGCTCGGAAAGAAACATCCAACCCTGCGGGATTTGGCGAGTGTGGCAGGAGCAAGAAAATCTTTCGGCGGGGTCCACCAACAGCTATAAATATGCGCCTGCGTACCTGGGTGACCTTTGTCATTTCCCTTCGCTCTAAATTTGTCGAGATGCCTTTCCCCAAGGAGCCCTAAGAGAGGCTTGTGAAAGCTCACGAGGTCTCCTCTGCCCGCGTCGTCAGCCTGGTCGTCGTTCCCCTTAACATCCCGCGGAGCATCCCGGACGAGTCTAATTCTGCCAAGAGGGAGAAGCCAGATGCAGAAACCAAAGCTACTTGCGGAGCTAGTGCTGGCAATAGTAACAATTGATCTCGGGCGCGATCCTGGCCCGGGAAGGGGTGTCGATGACGTGGAAATTTTCTTCCCTTCCTTGTTTGGGATGGAAAATCTTTTCGAGGAGACCTCGATGGTTGCTTGTAAGAAGAAGAAGAATCTTTCTCTGCTACGAGCCTAGAGATGAAACTGGGATTGCTCTTCTCACCTCAAATGTATGAGTTGGCTAAGCAAATTTACTCTTGATATGTTCTTGTTGCTCAGACATTAGCCTCAAACTTAAGTGGTCCTTCTCGCAGACCATGTATAATAGCCACTCGATACATTTTTTGATTGACGATCTCAATGTCCAAAATCTCTTTTTGGAAGCGATCCACAAAATGAGACCAAGTTTCGTTCTCTCGTTGCCTGATCTCAAAGAGGGCTTCTGGTCCACCCTTTCGCTTTGTAGAGGTAGAAAATCTGAGCAGAAACTCTCTTCGCAAATCAGCAAAGGAAGCGATGGATTGAGTACGCAGTCCATAGAACCACTCCCTCACTTGTCCATCAAAGGATGTCACAAAGAGTTTGCATTTGGTAGCATTTGAAAGGGTCATGAGAGCTACGGCTGATTCAAAAGCTTGAAGGTGCTTCATTTGACCAGTCTCTCCAGTGTAAATTGGCAACCGCGGCTCTCTAAAGGTAACTGGAGTTGGTCCATGCCGAACATTCTCTGAAAATGGTGATGGCTCTTCTTTCTCTCCTAGAACATAAGGAAAAAAGGGAGCATAAGCTGTAGCTGGAAAAGGAGCAGGAGGATAGAAGGGAAAAGCTGCTGCGGGAGGAGCAAAGGCAGGAGCTGATGAGTAGGGATAGCTTCCCTGAAAATTTAGAAATCTTATTGGACTTCCTCGAGCAGCTTCCCAGAAGAAGTTTGGACGAGCTATGAACTCATCATTTTGAGACCGTAAAGGGGTTGTTGACCCTTGCGGAAAAGTTGGTGGGTAAACAGGAGGATAGACCGGCAGATAGGCCGGTGGATAAGTTTGCGGATTCTCCAATGCAGGTGTTGGATTGACTAGAGGAACTTGTGCTGTTGAAGATTGCACCTCCAGTCACTATGTGATAGCAGCTAGAGTACGGTTGATTGCTTGAAACTGTTGGGCAGTTTCTCTACGCGATTTCTCCAAGGCTTCCCAGAGAGGATCTTCATTAGGACTTAAATGAGCAAGGCTCTCGGCTGGTTGATGGTCTGTCATGGCTAACCATTGATTTTCACTGTCTGTTCGAGATCTGAAGGTCTCATGTTAAATGTTTATGCGAAAAATGCGATCTTCTGCTGGCTTGCTCGAGAGTGGAGCACGATCGACCCGGGATGCGGGGATAAGAAAGAGGTTGATGAGGAACTATCGAGCAGAAAGTTACTTTGACGGTTGGGAATTATGGTTGAGACCGAGAGAGGGAAAAAGAGAGGGGGCCGCGGGCAGCGACAACAACAGAGTTCGCCTGCCGCAGCTTAAATGCCACTCCTGTGATGGGCTTTCCTTTTATTATGAATCGATATTACAGCTTGAGATTGCACCTTTACATAGAAAGCAAATAAAGGGTACAAATGGGGAAGCTAGCGGCTTGAGAGAAGAAGAAGTCAGAGGTCACGTGGTTTGACAAAGCAGGTCGGTAGACCGCACGGAAAGCTGATCCCGCAGTTCGCTACTCAAGGTCGAGCGGACTGCCCGATCATGGAGAGAGGGCAGCTAAGTCCAAGGTCGGGGAACGGGCCGCAAGGGCTAGCCACGCGGACTAGAAAACTGAGTCCGCTGGACTTGATGCATTGGCTGTCCCACTCCACCGTGCTTTCATCGGGTCTCATGAATGAGAGGTATAGGGGCCTATTTATAGGCCCGAGGAGGTAACGGTCTTGGTAACGTCACCCCCGATATGGCGGTAAGTTTTGCGAGTAGACGAGAAGTCCGCAACATGTTATGCGGTTAGGGACTTGCCTGCTTGAATTGATCTGTTGTTGGCAGACTGGGACAAGTCCTCCTCTGTTGCACTAGGCGAGCTCGTGCTAAGTTATGCAAGCTGAGGAGTACTCCTCCCGCTGCTGGGAAGAAGCGGGCGACGGAAAACTGGAGGGCTAGCTGGAGGACTACAAAATGAGTCTGCCTAGCCCACTGCGGTCAGGATGAGTTATCTGCTGGAGGCTTGTCCCCCCTACTGGGAGACAAGAGCTTGGCGATCGGGCGGACTGAGGAGGAAGGTCGTGCATACTGGCGAGGTAGAGCAGGTAGCTGCTGCTGACTGGCGTCCTGGAGGCAGGTCCTCATTCCTGACTAGCGGCCTGGAGGCAGGTTGTCATTCCTGCTATGCGGCGAGCTAGAGACTTATCACCGCTGCTGATGGAGGGTGGCCTGGAGGCAGGTCGCCACTATTGTCTTGCAGTGTGCTGGAGTTAAGTCCACGTCATGTTGCGCGGGCTGTGTGGAGTCCTGTTACCATCCTTCCTCAGGAAGACTGAGGCCGAGTCCGCCCACTGCTGGCGGACAGAAGAGGCAGGTCCCCACTACTGACTGGCGGCCTGGAGGCTTATTTCCATTATTGCTGTGCGGCGAGCTGGCAGACTGAACATAGAGTCTGCCCCTGGTGGAGTAGTGAGTACTGCGCGGTTAGCCTAAGCTAACCGCGCAGCCTACGGAGATGAACTGCAGAAGCAGTCCGCACCCCCGCAGACTTCAACTGTTGTGCAACCTGGGTAGCCAGACAGGGGAGACCGCCCTAGCCGCGCGGCCTGAGCGGATAGAGAGGTCTATCCACCTGGCCCAAAGAGAGGATTGAGGCAGACCGCGACCTCCAGGGGGAACCTGGAGCAGGCCATGACTTGAAAGCTGGCTACCTTAGGAGGGATCGCCGATTTTTGGGTCAACACTTGCCACAAGAGAGAAAGTTTCAAAGAAATCCACACCATAAGTCTGTGTAAAACCTTTGGCAACAAGCCGGGCCTTGTAACGATCAATAGATCCATCAGGTAGAAACTTAATGACAAAAACCCAGCGACAGCCAACCACGTCAGCACCTGGAGGTGTAAAAAAAGAGTCTAAGTACCCCGTTTAGTAAGAGTACGCATCTCTTCATCCATAGCAGCCTTCCAATGAGGGATAATAAGAGCATCTTGATACAAAGCGGGAACATATTATCCGAGAGAGCCAGAGAAAAGCTCCTAGACGGAGAGATTTTAGTGTAAGAGACCGCAGCCTGAACAGGATGTTGGGTGCAAGAGCGAACACCTTTCCGAAGAGCAATCAGAAGATCAAGATCTGACATATCTATTGTGTCAGCCACATCCAAAGAAGAGAGTACTAGCCTGGGAGCAGATTGCAGTGGCTTAGGAGAAGAAGAAGGGACAGTAGAAGAGTCAAAAGGAGAAAAATTAGAAATAGGAGAAGAAGAAAGGAGGGCAGGCTCCAGAATAGGTGTCGGTTCATCAAGAGAAGGAGAAGAACTATCAGAAGAAGAATGAAGAGAGGGAGAAGAAAATAAAGGAGCATTCTCAAAGAAAGTAACATCGATCGACACATATTGTTTCCAAAGAACAGGATCAAAACAGCGATACCCTTTCTGTGTCGGACAATAGCCCAAAAAGATACACTTCACAGAACGAGAAGAGAGTTTGTCACGTCTAGAAGTAGGAGAGTGAACAAATGATGTGCAACCAAAGACACGAAGAGGTAACGAAAAGGGTGTCCCATCAGGATAGAGAATAGAAAAGGGAGTTTTCCCATTGAGAACCGAAGACAGAACTCGATTAATGATAAAACATGAAATAAGAACTGCATGACCCCAGTAGGACCGGGGAACATGCATATGAGTAAGAAGACTACGTGCCACATCTAAAAGATGGTGATTCTTACGTTCAGCAACATCATTCTGTTGGGAAGTATAAGGGCAAGTAGTTTGATTGACGACGCCATGATCCAAATAAAATGAAGTAAACTGATGACTAAGGTATTCCTTAGCATTATCAGTACGGAGATTTTTAATAGGGGTATTAAATTGTGTACAATTTCATTATAAAAAGCATAAAAGACCGAGAAAATCTCAGAGCGTGCACGTAACTAATATAACCACGTACACCTTGAAAAATCATCGATGAATATAACAAAATATAAACTACCCCTACCAACAGTTTGAAGGGAGCAGGACCCCAAACATCGGAATGAACTAAATCAAAATGGCTAGAAGAATAGCAGCCTTGCTTGGCAGGAAAAGAAGATCGGTGATGCTTGGCAAACTGACAAACTTCACAATCCAGAGTATAATCGCTGCGAGGTAAATCCTGAAAAAGCTGATAGAGAATCTGAGGAGGAGGATTCCCAAGGTGAAGATGCTACTGAAGCAGAGAAGAAGACGCAGAAATAGCAGAAGCAGTATCAAGGTAGAATAAGCCACCGCTCTCAGTCCTAGTAGAAATCACCTCCTTGGAATGAGGAAGCTGAAAAACACATGTAGAGGCAGTAAAAATAGTTTCACAATGTAACTGTTTAAAAAGAGCAGTAACAGAAAGAAGGTTGCATGGAAAATTCGGGACATAAATGGTGTCCTGCAGCTGCAGAGAGTGAGTAGTATGCACAGCGCCAGACCCACAAACCAGAGAAGGAAAACCATCCTCAATAAGAACAGGAGTTAACCAGTTGCTCTTGTAGAGAGAAGAGAAAAGACAAGAATTGTCGGTCATATGATTTGTGGCACAAGAATTAATAAGCCAGCTACCTATAGCAGCCAATTGAGCAGTTCCAGAAGTAGCTGAAGAAGACGTGGACGGCTTGGAGGAATCAACAGATGTTGGACAAAGTTGAGGATACTTAGTCCAACACCGATCAACCAAGTGACCAAGTCGGCCACATCGAGAGAAAAGATGCTTTGAGTAACCACATCCACCACCATGGCCACCAGTACGGCCACCACGGCTACCAGAAATGTCATGACGAGCTAGATGAGCCACAAGATCAGGAGACGGAGATGGAGAGGAGAGCAAAGGACGCTGAAGAAGAGTAGTAACAGCAGATATCCTAGCAGTAGTAGCATCCAGATTCGGAGTATCCGCCTCTCCTAGAATTTGCTGGCGGATCATATCATAGGAATCCGGTAGGCGAAGTAGATAGCAAATAACCAGAAGCTCCTGAAAATGTCGGTGTTGATCAGGCAGATCCGCAGAAAAAGGGCGATGCTAAAAAGTTCATCACTCAGAGCCTGAACCTCCTGATAGGCAGAAGCAGGAGTCATGACTGGTCGAGCGAAAAGATCGGCATACAAAGTATAAATGCGTGAAGTTTGAGCTCCCTTGGAATACAAGGCGGCAAGATGATTCCAGGCAACCTTGACCGTTGGATCATATCGAATAACAGGAAGGCACACCTCTGACAAACTGTTGGCCTGCCAAGTCCACACAAACGCATTAGAAGCATCCCAATCATCAAAAGAATCAGAGGTAGAAGGAGGAGGGTCATCAATCAAATGATGACGTTTGCACTGAGAATGCAAGAGAAAAATGAAGGACACACTCCAATCAGGGTAATTGGGACCGGTGAGCTTCGAAATAGTCGCCAAATTACCGAATGCAGAAAAAAAAGAAGTAGAAAGAGAAGTAGGAGTAGAGAGAGTAGAAGTAGGAGTGTCCATTTAAAATGAAAGAAACCGCACGGTTTCACAAAACAAACCGAGTGAATAAGAGGAGAGACCGCACAGTCACGGTGTCAAGGCACCAGCGGCAAGAACAAAGCCGTGACCAAAATGAGGAAATCGCAGCGGTTAGAGAAGTCGCAGCGACAAGGCAAGACGCAGCGATAAGAAAAGAGCAGAAGCTGCACGGTCAAGGTGACAAGACACCAGTGGCAAGAAAAGAAGTCGTGACCAACATACGGAACAACAAAGAAGCCGCGCGAACAAAACATGTGCAAAAGAGGAGGTGAAAAAGTCAGCCCGGTCAAGGTGACAACACACCTGCGGCAAGAAAGAAGTCGCGACCAAAAGGCGAAATGCACAACAGAGAAGAGAAACCGTGCAAACAAAGAAGCGGGGTTAGCAAAGAAGGCCGGGTAAATAGAAAAACTCGGAAAGAAGCAAGTCGCAAGCACAGCAAGCAGCAAGGGGGGAAGGGAAGGGAAAGAAACCAGACAAACCGGAATAAGTCAAACGAAGCCGGAAAGAGGTCGCATGGTTAAACAAACAAACCACGATCTTTTTGAAGCGAAGGATCGGTTCGCTCTGATTCCATGTAAGAAATGGACAAAGAGATAAATAAACTGCAAACTTTATTGCTCCAAAAAGATAATCATTACATAAGTATGACCCTTTATTAAAAGAAATCAGGGGGAGATGAGAGAATACAACAACTGATGTGGGTCAAAATATAAATCGGGAAGTCTACGTGATTTGATATGGTCAAACCGACCACTATACAACAAATAACACCACACCAATCAGCAACTAGGAAAGTTGCTAAACCACCGCGGAAGACCGCTGGAATAGGCCGCCAGACCGCAACTGCGAGTTGCCACTAGACCGCAGTTGGGCTACCCATCAGACCACAGCTGCTGCAAGCTATCAGACCCATCAGACCGCAGTTCACCCTTGAAGAAGGGGTGATCACACACTTACTTCTCTCTTGCAAGAAAAATGACAAAGGAAAAAAAGAACAGGAGACTGACCCAAGGGCCCGGCGCGGAGGACCCACCACACACCCGGAAGATCTCTGAGTGCTTCCCCTCCTTAGGCAAATATCGGGCTAAGGTAGCTCAGAAAGCTCTAAAAGGTTGGGAGACAAGTGAGCATGCCTTCTGAGGTACCCCTTGGGTCCTATTTTTAGATTTCTAAAAATGGCCTGCAAATAGCCAACCTCCACTATTCTGAACAGTTATGTGCAGCCCAACTAGGTCTTCCAACACCGTAACTCCACTGTTCTAACTGGCTATGGGAAAGCCAGTGGGGGGAAAATGGTAAAAACACCTCGTAGATCACTAGGCGAGTAGCCCTCAACAACCCCTGTTTGGCAAGGGCGGCGATTGCTCGATCGAGCTGGCACTCGCCGCCTATCTCCTTAGGCGAGTACGGGCCCGGCCTGCCCTGCTCGCACACCGTGGGTTTGATGAATGGTCCGAACTCGGCGAGCGGCCTAGAGCTCGACAAAAGGCCCAGAGCTCGACGAATAGCCCAGAGCTCGACGAACAGCCCAGAGCTCGACGAACAGCCCAGAACTCGACGAACAGCCCAGAGCTTGACAAACAGGGCTTGGCGAGCTGGGCTTGGCGAGCTGGGCTTGGCGAGTACAAGTGATGGCGACGGCCGTCATGACGGCTTAGTTGGTGTTAAAGATGACGACGAGGGCGCACTTGATGTTCATGATGATCACGGGATGTTGGCGGACGATGGAGACAATGACCCACCGGTCAAGGACTTGCGACGCCGCAGCGGCCATGGTTATAACCTTCGCCAACGCAAAAGAAATTAAATTTAGTATTAATTTTATTTTGATGAGTTGTTGTTGAACTAATTTATTTTTCAGTCTTTTTATTTCATGTTGGTGTGTAATTATCTGTTGTTGGGCTGCTAATAGCCTTGTGTGTTGTAAGCCTTATAAAAAGGCATGGACTATGTATTTTTCATTTAGATTTTGAATGAATTAAAATTGAGTTGCCCTAAATCTTTTCCCTCTCATTCTCCCTCTCAAACAGCCGCCCAACCCTTGCTCCCTCTTCCAAAATTTCGCCCCCCCCCTTTCTCCACTTCTCCTCCTTCTCTTGGCCGCCCCCTTGCTCTCCTCCACCCTCGTGTTCTTCTCTCCTATTCTACAACTCCTTCGGCGATATTTTCCTCCTTCGACGTTCGGCCGCCTTCAATCTTGAAGGCCAAGTACAAAGGAAGACGGTGCCCATCGGTGAACCTCCCCGACGAGAAGCAGAGAAGACGAACAAATTCTTCATCCTTGGTGCATCTCCCGCCGCGTCCAAGGAAAGCGATCGTTTCGTGTGGATCCAGAACATCTCGGATCTACCATTCCGAGTGGGGTAACGAAACCATCTACTCAAGAGTTTTCTTTCCTAGTTAGATCTTGTGGTGGAAGAATTTTGCGTGATCTTTTGAATCGTTGATTTCTTTGCGGTGCATTCTTAAATAGTTTGTATTTTTCGTTTGGTTTTTCCGAAGACTCCGAGAGGATTGGCGATCCTCGCTATTTTGTTTTAGTTGGGATAGATCCAACCATTTTCTCGAATCGTGAACTTTCTTCGGTGGATCTATTTTGGTACAACTCCAAACGCTCGTCCGGGATTAATATTATCCCTTTTAGCCGGAAAGGATTTTGGCCTATAGCCATTCTCCGTTCCAAGCGCGGATCGGCTACCCGTATATTAGCGCGAAAGATAAATAGCATCGTTGAATATTGCTGCGTTTCGTTAGCGTGCGAGTAGAAGAGCGTTAAGCGTTGCGAGAGTCGTGGTCACGCATTCCGTGTAGTATCCTTCGGGACGGATCCTACATCAATTTGATATCAGAGGGAGGTTGTGGGTGGGGCATTATTTAATTTCAAAAGAATTCGTAGTCTTATCCGACCATGAGGCCCTAAAATTCGTTAACTCACAAAGTAAAATCAGTCCTCGACACGCCAAATGGGTTTCCTACCTTCAGGAGTACACTTTTGTCATCAAACACCTTAAGGGTACGTTAAATCGCGTGGCTGACGCTCTTAGTCGGGTCTCCCTATTATTAACTACCATGGAAGTAAAGGTCATAGGCTTTGAGAGAATTAAAGATGAGTATGCACAATGCCCAGATTTCAAGGATATTTATTTCGACGCTCAGGACCACTCTACGACCACTATATCGGCATTCTACCTTCGTGATGGGTATTTATTGAAGCATTTGCAGTTATGTATTCCCCGCTCGTCATTATGACATTTTATTGTTTAGGAGTTACATAGTGGCGGATTAGGAGGACATTTCGGTCGAGATAAAACTATCGCACTGGTAGAGGATAAATTCTTTTGGCCGGGCCTCAAACATATGGTCAATAAAATAGTAGGAAGTTGTCGCGTCTATCAACTAGCAAAAGGTAACAAGACCAACGCGGGTCTATACACACCCCTTCCGATCCCATCGGTACCATGGGAGGACGTTAGCATGGATTTCATATTGGGCATACCATTGACCTTTAGGTGACATGATTCTACTTTGGTCGTTGTGGACCGTTTCTATAAAATGTCCTATTTTATTGCGTGTCATAACACTAACGATGCTTCGCACGTCGCTAAATTATATTTCAAAGAGGTGGCACACCGAGGCGTCCCCAAGACGATAGTGAGTGATAGGGACGTTAAATTTACTAGTTATTTTTGGAAAACACTTTGGAAGCTTTTAGGTACAAAACTTATGTTTTCGTCGGCCTATCATCCTCAGACGGATGGGCAAACGGAAGTAGTTAACCGTAGTTTGGGAGGGTTACTGCGTTGTTTAGTGGGTGATCATAAGGGTACGTGGGACCTTATTCTTCCGCATGCTCAACTAGCGTACAACAATTCTAAGAATCGGTCCACCGGATTATCTCCGAATGAGATAGTGCATGGATACAAGGCGCCAGTGCCTCTTGACTTGGTTCCATTACCGCCATCTTTTAAATCTAGTCAATTCGCACAGGACTTCGCCTCGCACGTTCACTCTCTCCATGAGCACATTGGCAAGACGTTAGCTAAGCAATATGATATTTATCAATCGAATGCTAATGCACATAGGCGAGCAGTCCCCTTGAATGTTGGTGATTTGGTAATGGTTCGACTTATCCCTGAACGGATGCCTTCGGGCACCATAAAGAAACTAGCGAATAAGAGAGCGGGTCCTTTTCGAGTTTTAAAGAAACTAGGCGAAAATGCATATTTATTGAAGTTGCCCGCTGATTGGGGAATTTCTCCTGTCTTTAACGTTTCAGATTTAACGCTTTATGTCGCTCCACCACCTGAACTTTCTGTCTCTCCGTTTAATATTTCCACTATATCGTCTAATGGGGTGGGGGTGAGAATATTTCTGGATCGCTCTCTCCTTTGGATTCTCCGGGAGGTACGTTGCCTACTGATGATGCAATTTGTTTTTCTTCTTTGCCTAACGCATTTCCAAGGTTCCCCCGGACCGATTTCTTGCATGATAGGATTTTACAGGATGCGGTGTTTTCCACTCCCGACGGTGACATTCACAGGTTTCTGATTCGATGGCGTGGTCGTCCTGCTTCGGACGACTCTTGGCTCTCTGCTGCACAGGTGGATCTTTTAGATGCGGATCTCTTGCGCCGTTACCTTCCCGTCCCCTCATCGGTGATGAGCCCTTTCGAGAGGGGGAGGATTGATGGCGACGGCCATCATGAAGGCTTAGTTGGTGTTAAAGATGACGACGAGGGCGCACTTGATGTTCATGATGATCACGGGATGTTGGCGGACGATGGAGACAATGACCCACCGGTCAAGGACTTGCGACGCCGCAGCGGCCATGGTTATAATCTTCGCCAACGCAAAAGAAATTAAATTTAGTATTAATTTTATTTTGATGAGTTGTTGTTGAACTAATTTATTTTTCAGTCTTTTTTTTCATGTTGGTGTGCAATTATCTGTTGTTGGGCTGCTAATAGCCTTGTGTGTTGTAAGCCTTATAAAAAGGCATGGACTATGTATTTTTCATTTAGATTTTGAATGAATTAAAATTGAGTTGCCCTAAATCTTTTCCCTCTCATTCTCCCTCTCAAACAGCCGCCCAACCCTTGCTCCCTCTTCCAAAATTTCGGCACCCCCTTTCTCCACTTCTCCTCCTTCTCTTAGCCTCCCCCTTGCTCTCCTCCACCCTCGTGTTCTTCTCTCCTATTCTACAACTCCTTCGACGATATTTTCCTCCTTCGACGTTTGGCCGCCTTCAATCTTGAAGGCCAAGTACAAAGGAAGACGGTGCCCGTCGGTGAACCTCCCCAACGAGAAGCGGAGAAGACGAACGAATTCTTCATCCTTGGTGCATCTCCCGCTGCGTCCAAAGAAAGCGATCGTTTCGTGTGGATCCAGAACATCTCGGATATACCGTTCCGAGTGGGGTAACGAAACCATCTACTCAAGAGTTTTCTTTCCTAGTTAGTTCTTGTGGTGGAAGAATTTTGCGTGATCTTTTGAATCGTTGATTTCTTCGCGGTGCATTCTTAAATAGTTTGTATTTCTCGTTTGGTTTTTCCAAAGACTCCGAGAGGATTGGCGATCCTCGCTATTTTGTTTTAGTTGGGATAGATCCAACCATTTTCTCGAATCGTGAACTTTCTTCGGTGGATCTATTTTGGTACAACTCCAAACGCTCGTCCGGGATTAATATTATCCCTTTTAGCCGGAAAGGATTTTGGCCTATAGCCATTCTCCGTTCCAAGCGCGGATCGGCTACCCGTATATTAGCGCGAAAGATAAATAGCATCGTTGAATATTGCTGCGTTTCGTTAGCGTGCGAGTAGAAGAGCGTTAAGCATTGCGAGAGTCGTGGTCACGCATTCCGTGTAGTATCCTTCGGGACGGATCCTACATCAACAAGCTTGCCTTTCAAAAATATCTCACCCCGATTGGGCGAGCCGGAGACTTCCGAGCTCTCCCTCTTGTCGAGCTCGCCCATAGACTCAAACTGCCCGATTTGGCCGGTCTGGCTACTAATGACCCACTCACCGGATACGGGATTGTACACAATCCCCGCTCTTTGCGAGGTTAACACAAGCTCGGAAAAAAACATCCAACCCTGCGGGATTTGGCGAGTGTGGCAGGAGCAAGAAAATCTTTCGGCGGGGTCCACCAACAGCTATAAATATGCGCCTGCGTACCTGGGTGACCTTTGTCATTTCCCTTCGCTCTAAATTTGCCGAGATGCCTTTCCCCAAGGAGCCCCAAGAGAGGCTTGTGAAGGCTCGCGAGGTCTCCTCTGCCCGCGTCGCCAGCCTGGTCGTCGTTCCCCTTAACATCCCGCGGAGCATCGTGGACGAGTCTAATTCTGCCAAGAGGGAGAAGCCAGATGCAGAAACTTCCGAGCGCGTCTTCCAAGACTTGAAAATGACACTAGAGCATGAGGTCGGCTCTTCTACCCTGCCTGGCCCTAGGAAGGAGGGGAATTTTATTGACCTCTACGCCAACCCTAACTGTCGGGATGGGGATGGCGAGGTCACCTCTCCGCGAGCCGATATCCTTCCTGCCGACCCGCGGTTTAAGACTCAAGTAGTTCGTCGATGCGACCCATCCCCGCCCTTTGGGACTCTGTGGTTGGGATCGCAAAGGCCGGGCTTGCCAGCCCGGATTCCACTCTCTCAGCTAACTGAGACTTCGAGGGAAGGCGCTGGAGACATCCCAGTGTCGGGCTTCAGCCTTCTTCCGCCCAGAACACACCCTCCGGGTCATGGTAAAAATCTGAAGATGCCTCCACCTCGCCTCTCCTTCGGGCGCCGAGCTCGTCAGGCAAGTTGCCCTTTATTGGTTCTCATCCATAGTTGTCCTTGCGTCTTCGCCCTTCATATTATTGTTCAACTATCCCTGCAGCCTTCTCAGTCAATCGGAGGCTGACGAATCCCTGGAGCGAGCTTGTTATTCGCCCCTTCCTTCCCCGAAGACCTTAGAGTCCTTCCTGTACTCCGAGCTGGAGGGTCCCGAGCTGATGAAGCGAGGAATTAAGGACCAAAAAAAGAAGGTACTCGAGATCAACCGGTTGCGGGAGGATAACGAGGTCCTGCAGCGGGAGTGCGCGTGGCTAGTAGGCGAGGCGAGGGAGGACCTGGCGGGAGAGGCGACGTCCCTTTCACCGCTGTTGGAGGAGCTGGATGAGAACCTTCTAGCCGCCTGGGGGTGATTGAGGCGGATTCGCGAGCTCCGCGATTCGCGTCAACCTGTGGGGAAGGAGACGCGAGGTCGGGGTAGGTAGAAAACGGCCCCCCTGTTGGGCCTACCGGCACTCACCTCTTACCCCCCCCCCCCCCCCATCTTGCGCATGTATTGAGTTTGCTGCTTTCTTTCTTCGCATTTGGTTTCTTTGAACAATATCCTTCCTGGGTCTGTAATAACTTAGAATATTTTTAGATTTTAATGCTTGCTATTCGAATATAATATCCTTCCATTCGGCACGCGATGGGACAGGTTTGGGAAGTCAGCGAGCTGGACTGGTCGGTCGGCTTGACCATAGATTCTTTTTCCTATAAATAGGCCCCTCACGTACCCCAA
The DNA here is from genome assembly GCA_039513925.1 of Platanthera zijinensis. Taxonomy (NCBI): domain Eukaryota; kingdom Viridiplantae; phylum Streptophyta; class Magnoliopsida; order Asparagales; family Orchidaceae; genus Platanthera; species Platanthera zijinensis. The sequence continues at coordinate 75,049,664 of CM077091.1, forward strand.
CATACTTCTTTTTTTGCTTCCGTACCTTCCTTCCATTCTTGCCTTCCTCATACCTGTACTCGCCCCCTAGACCTTCCGCGAGCATGGGTAATACCAATCCCGATTCCGACGGTCGCTCAAAGTGCGCTCAACACTTCACCGACTACTGCTTCTTTGACGGGAACACGACGGACGAGGAGTTTGCAGCGTTCTATGCCGACTTCATACACCCTGGATTCGAGGCGCGCCGGCCCAGGGAGGGCGAGGCCATCAACACTTTCTACCCCGACAAACTCGCCTTCCCCATCTTGCATTTTGAGATGGGGTTGTGCCTGCCTCTCTGGCCGAAAATCCGTCAGATCCTGAAATACTTCGGCGCGGTGCCCGCGCAGCTCAACTCGAACGTCATTGCCATGATGGTGGCGTTCGCATGCTTCCTCCGTAGGGAGCGAATGAGTTCAACCTAACTGTCTTCAGGAAACTCTTCACCTACAAGGTGACTCTTGATGGCGTCGCCTACTTCAGGGGCTCCTTCATCAAGGTTTGTTAGATCGCGAACAAACACCACAGCTAGATGACCAAGATTGTCTTCATCAAGGGCGATCTCGGCAACGTCCCATACTTGCCCCAGTAGAAGGGCGAGGAGGTGTACCGACCCCCCACTGTGTCCGGCAACGACGCCGAGATCCACAAGTTCTTTCTCCACAAGGACTTCGAAGTCGCCTTCCTCCGAAGGGGCCTCGACTCGTTCCTCCCCGTCCTTCCCGGTGAAGGTATACCTTTAAACTTTTTCCCTTTCCCGATCTCGCCAAATCCATCAAAGTTTTAACTAAGTTATTTATGCAGGGGAGCGACTGATTCCCGAGAACCCGTCTTTTGTGGATCCGGGACTACTCCCCAACCCCCTTGCCCGCGAGAAAGCGGTTGTGGCCGGCTGCCGAGATGAGCCAGCATCGTCCAAGACCTCCTCTGGCAAGAAGCGGGCTGACCCCGCGGGGTTCAGATCGCCTCACCATCATCCACCGCAGAAGAAGCTGAAAGCGGTGGTGGTCTCTAAGGAGAGACAACATCAACAGCCCAAGTACATGAGCTCGCCGGAGACCACACCGGATGGATCGTCGGGGAGCCTGCTGAAGGAGAAAGTGGACAAATAAAAGGAGGGAGGTGAGCCCTCCGCTCCTCAAGCTGTTAAGATGGCGGTGGCCCGCGAGCTGGGCCCGTCGAAGAGTCACCCCCTCTTTGGCCTCGGGGGGAGGTGGAAAGATTCAGTCGGCGAGCCCGTGGTTCAATGGGATGGGGCGGCCCACCGGATCTCCGTCTCCACCCTCCAGCCCTCCTGGGCAGACCGCGAGCCTTCCTATGGTCATGCCTATGCACTCAGCTTCGACCTCTACAGGCGCGAGGATGTCGCGGCCTACAAGCGCATGACCCTGCGCCAACTCGGCCATGAGGGCTTGCAGGCTCACATGCGGGCGCTGGAGCTCCACCACATGGTGGTTCGTCGCGGCTTCAACCTCAGCTACCTCCTGTAGAAGGCTGAGCATAAGCGCGACCTCGCCCAGGACAAGGTTGTCGACCTGGAGAGGAGGCTTGGCATTGCCGAGGATTTGCTCGCCAAGGGTGTTGTTGAAGTGGTAAGCACTGGTTATCCCTTTCTCTTTTTACTTGGGATTTTTCAGCTTCAGATTTACTTACCCGTTCTTGTCTCAGGATGTCGAGGCCGCTAGGGAGCTGCAAACTCGCACCGTCGGCATGGAGGAGGAAAACAACAAGCTTCATGCTCGCTACGCCGTGCTGGAAGCTCGTGCCGCCGAGCTGGAGGCTCGCACCGCCAAGCTGGAAGGGAAGAATGCGAAGCTGAGCGAGGAAAACAAGGGGCTTCATGGCGAAATTACCCGCCAGGCGGAAGCCTTCCTCCCTCCAGGCAGCAGCGAGCCCCCCTTCCCGTATAAGAGCCCGAGAATCTTCGGCGAGGCTAAGTTCGTGGAAAGGCTGCGGGTCAACTCAATCGAATCCGCTGAATGCACCCTGTTGGGTATTGTATCCACAATTACTTGGATTTGAGGAAGCCTCCTGTCAAGCTAAGATGAATTCACATTGTATCTGATAAAATCCTTCTAGTTGTGCTTGCAGCTATTCATTGCTAAGCACACACCAATGTCAGGGTGCAGTAGGTCAATATACGCGGGTCTGCACAACGTAATCCCTCGTTGAGCAGATCAGTGTGTTGGCTTACGTCTACTCTCTCTATTGGAGTGTACTTATTTCCAAGCACAGGGTCATGAAAGATCAAGAGCAGACAAGGAGCAAGGATGGGCCAAAGACCAGCTCACGGGTGGAAAGACGAGAAATCGTCTAAGTCCAAATCGTCGAGAATCACTGGCTGATTCTCGCCGGTTGGAGCCGGCAGTCTCAACGCCGCCAGAAATTTCTCTAAAGCAAAATCGTCGAGAATCACTAAGTGATTTTCGCCGATTCGTCGAGAATGACTTTGCATTCTCGACGATTCGGCGAGAATCAAGTGTGATTCCCGCCGATTCTCCCCGCTTCTATATCAGTGCAGCCAGAATTCTGCTAAGTAGAATTCGGCAAGAATCGTAGGTAATTCTCGCCGATTCATCGAGAATCACCTACGATTCTCGCCGAATTTGACTTAGGCAATTTTCCGATTCTTTCTGGACCGGTCCATGTTACCTGTGGTATTTCGAACCGATCTTAGGTCTTGTTGCTGGTGGGGCCCACAACGGTCATGTGCTTGACCTAAGGTATATATACCTCCGTATGTATGAGCGGAACCAGAACGAGATACGCGAATTCAAAAGACAAGCCGTCGTCGAGCCCTAACGCGCAATCTTGCTCCGCCGACCGCCTCCGTCGTTCGTGCAGTTGTCGTCGCTGTTGATCTCAAGTTCTTCCAGATCTCCGGTGACAGAAGCTTAGGGTAGCATAGCGTCTCACGTGTCTAACCAGAGATCCCTTGTCTCTTGATTCGTTGATCGGGAAAAACCTTCCCCTTCCGAATCGATCGAGATGACCGATCCTAGTGTGACCGTTGGAAGACTTTGCTTCCTTTGCTACGATGTTTGAATCCCCATAGCACTGCAGCAGCTCTTCGTCGCCGCCGCTTATTCCGAGTACCTAGCCGCTGCTCCAAGCCGCCGCCGGTTTCGGGAAGGTTCATTCCAAGAGAGATCTAAGGTTGTAGACTCTTCGTTGACTTCAAGAACACGTCGTCGAACGAAGAGGAACACCTTAATCTCCATAAGTCGTTTGTATTTCTAATACAATCTAGTTTCAATTTCTTTGTAAAGGAACGATTGGTTCCTAGTTGTAAGGATTGGGTGTAACCCGTGTTGTGGGAGTGGTAACTCTACGTGAGGAAGGGTTCCTTCCGTTAGTGCAAGGATTGGATTTCAATCCTGTTGGTGAAGTGACCGAGTCGTCCCTGGTTGGGAGATAGGTCGTAGGGGGAGAGTGGACGTACCCAAATTGGGGAACCACTATAATTTGCCTGTGTTCTTTTCTGTGCTGTGTTGTTTGATTTACTTGTGCAGGTACAGTTTTTAATTCCGCAAAAACATCACAAGACACCTATTCCCCCCCCCCCATAGGTGAAGCTAGTTGGCACTAGGTGGACTTTCAAGTGGTATCAGAGGGAGGTTACTCATCAAAAAGGTTCACACCTTGAGGAGAATCCTACCACTGGTGTCAACCAGAATGGAGCTGGAATATGATATCTCTCCTTTTAGACTCCCCGCGTGCACAAAGGACTATTATGCCATCTGGAAGATGAGGGTATCTTTTTATTTGGAGACCATCGACCCTCGCGCATCAATCATCTTGGAAGAGGGTCCATTCATTCCCATGAAGGCCTCCTGCTCTGGAAAGGATATGCAGATCCCCAAGGAGACTACCGAAATGTCTGAGATTGAATTCTCTCTATTCAACTTGGATAAAATGATTCGTAAAATCATCCTGGATGTCTGGACTGGACCTTCCCGGTCAAGACTTGAAAAGTGTAGGACAGCCAAGTCCTTGTGGCAAACTGTATCAGACCTCATGGAGGGATCAGACAGAACAGGGATAAGTCGCTAGCAAGAGGATGAGGCATATATTGGGGTCAGCATTTCTGAAGAAGAAAGTGATGACCAATTTCTCAGTATCAGGGCTCCTGTGTCCTTGTCAGAGACTGAAGAAGAAGTTGAGAAAAGCAGTTCTGATGAAGCTGACTCAACAGTCTCTGCCGATATTAACGGTAACCCTGAACAGCAAAGCCAGGAGCAGGTAACTTCTTCCTCATGCCCCCCTCCTCTTGAAGTTCCTGAAGACAGGAACAATTCAAAGGGTAGTCCTTCCAGAGATGCAAGGGATATGGATAGCTTCAATCAAAAGATTGAAAATCCTGATTCCCTTGAGAGTGCCCTTCAGAAGAGCAACTTACTTGTGGAGGAGCAAGCTAAGGAGATTGCTCAGCTGAAGACCTTGATGAATCTCCAATTGGAATCCATCAAGGTAAAGGACTCAAAGATCTCGGATCTAGAGAGTCGTCTAGAGACCGAGAAGAGGATTGTTTCTAACTTTTCCAAGATAGATGCTATCAAAAGAAAAACAGAAAATGGGTGGATCTCCCAAATCGTTAATTCATGGAGAAATGGGGAAACTGTGTTCAGACCCCCCACCCCGAGCAGGAAGGGCACACATCATGCATTCAGGTATGACCATAGGAACAACCATGGTCACTGCAAGAATGATCAGCCCTCATGTGGAAATACCCACAGTGTCAAAGCTGTCATGGCTACCCCGGAGAGAATACCCAAGGCTCATCCTGAGCCCTTTGTATTCTCGGCCTCAGCCCCAACTCATCATGAATCTACTGGAACCAGCTCTCACTGCAGTACTTTCCACCCTAGGACACAGGAAAGGGGGGTCAGGAAACATGTGGTAAGTACCCATGGGGCCTCTGGAAGCGTGCTGACTGAAAGGAAGGCACCACCTCCAGGCCACTTGACACTCACCACATGCATTCTTTCCACCCTCCCATGTGTCACGGTGGAAAAGGCAATTTTGTGAGCAGAACCGGCTTTATCCCGTTTAGACCTAAGATCATGACTACCTCAGTCAACAGATCAGGTCAAAAATGGCGATACAACATTCACGAGTGTTGGTGCTGTGGCAAGGTGGGTCACTTTGCCTTAGATTGTTGGCACAACCCCTCTATGTCAAGGGCAAGGGCATATCCACATCCTCGAGGCCAAGTTAGCCATCCCACCAGGGTTCCTGTGGGAAGGCACTCAAGTTGTTGTGCTGACAAGAACCTAGGACCCAATACTTATTGGGTTCCTAAGGTAAGATAACTCTTTCTTGTAGGGTAGTCTAGGTTCCCGTAAACCTGATGGGAACCTGACAGGAGATGCTCCAAGAATGACGTGTAAAAAGTATATGGAATAGGAGCAGTGCCATCAACACAGGCACATGTCAGTTGACCTCCTGATGTGCCTTGTGCTGATGATCTAAATGATACATCCTGTTATCACAGGTAATTGCAATTAGCCTAAATGTTTGAGCCATAATGCATAAATAGTTCCATATATGTATATATGTATGTTTACATATCCTCACTAAGTAATAAATTCCCACTTATTGAAAGTAAATGGTCATATGGAGAATTCTTCACATGTGCTCCTTCACCTAGGGAAGGAGTAAAATTGTGAGATAACCTTTAGTTCCATTAGTAAAGATTAGTCTGACATCATCAGGTACAAGTTCGCCCTCGGAAAATTGAGAAGATACGTCATTGGGAATCACTGAGAATGATAACTGACATCAAGAATCTTCCGTTTATCGATCTAGAAATAACTTATGAAATTTGCTAGCCACTGTTATTGGGTTAGGTAAACCAAAGTTGATGTGCCTCCTAAGCCGTGTGGTATGTTGAAACATACTTGGATTAAGAAACAATCATTTTGAATCCTTTCCAACCCTTGACAAAGACGTAAATTAGGAATCCCGGCGATTTCCGTCGAACTAAAGTTATTCCCGTCGAACTGAAGTTATACATAGATAAACCCGGTCTACATATATATATACCCAACAATCAAACCTTCCGCTATTCTAATTCCAGCCGACTCTTCGACTTCCGCTATTCTAATTAGGAACCCCGGCGATTTCCATCTTCGTGAGCCGGTGTTGACCTTACTCCGAATCCCGTAGGCCTTCCCGCTCGTAACTAGGGTGTTCGTCCAAGCTTCGCCGCGGATCATTGTCGCGAGTTTCTTCGGGTGGTCCGTCGTCTCCCTGGTGAAGCAGCCGGAACTCCCTCTTCCTCTCCGCATTAGGTAACCTTCTCTTGTCCATTATAGTGATTTAAGCTTAGTGTAGCTTTGGTATTCACTCTCGTGGTTTCGGATTAGACTTAGACTTGGAAATCCCTCCCTAGGTTTGCAATGGCTCCAAGGACTACTGCCGGCCTGGTCACCGGATGCGAGTTGGTGCGAACCGGGTTCTCTCATGCCTCGGATGAATTCAGAAATATCATCATTATGCTTGAGGAAGCGGGACTCACTTTCGTACTGGAGCACCCTTGCAAAATCCTGGACAAGGAAGTCATGGAGTTCTTCGCGACAGCCAAACTCCGAAATGAAGACACATACATCAAGAGTAAGGTTGCTGGGGCAAAGATTAAGATGTCTGCAAGGAAGCTGACCCAATGCCTGCAGCTATCCAGTTCTTAGCAAGAAGATTACCTAGAGGAACATGATAGAACAAGGACCCTATCATTCTGTGGACTGTCCAGGGGGACAAGGTCAATAAAGAGAAAAGACATGAACGAGGAGGGGAAACTGCTGTCAGACATCATTGGGAAGGTTCTCATTTGCAAACCTGGATCACACGACCATATCTCAGGGGATATGTTCAAGACTCTGGTGGCGATTGTCTGCAGAAAAAGGTTCAACTGGGGAGCCATGCCCTTTGAGAAAATTAAAGACACTCTCCGATCCCCAAGCTTTGGTAGAATAATAAGTCTCTATCTTAATCAGCTGGACGGAGATAAATTTGACATGAGCAAAGGAGTGCCCCTATACTATTTGAAAAAGATGGACTCAAGCATATTCGACCGGTGGGAGCGTCGAATAGGGCAGGTTGCCGTGGACATAGACCAAGAAGCATCTCCAGCTGAGGACACCAGTGCTCCTGCACATTCTATGGCAGTTCCCAGTGAAGTTCCTGATGCACTGACTGCAGGAACTGAGGGGGAGCATCTACCCGCTTCTGATAATATCATATCTGACATCTCTCAGATAGCTAGAGATGTGGTTGAGACTGTGCAAGAAGATAGTGAGGAGGTGGTGGAAGATGAAGTGGTTGATGAGGAGGAGGAAGAGTAAGAAGAGGAAGATATGAATTATATGGCCGATAAGACTGAGAACATGGAAACTGAGGAGGTGGAAGCAGTACCTGAGAGGGAGAAAGGGGTGGATTCTCGGGAGGATGCTGATGTTCCATTTGAGGAACAAGCTCCTGAGAGATTGGATGCAAGAATGGAGGGGGAGCCCTCCCAGCAACCCTCTGTGAACAATCCGGAACATCCTACAGTGGATGTCGGTATTCCCCCCGTGGAATCTATTCTAGTGTCCAGCTCACCCAGTGCCTCTGCTGATCGAGGAGACAGACCAGGGCGTGCCTAAGGTTCCTCCACTTCAAGCAAGTATAGCAAATCATATGGTAAACATTGTCCAAGGGATGCTGGATGAGCTTAAAGATAAGTTTGAGAAAGCCCAAAACAAAGTGCTGAAGAGAATGAAGAAATCTGAGGATCTCATGCTCAAGAATGTAGTACAAATCAATCATAAGCTAGATGAGATGGAGAAGAAATTTGAAGAAAAATATACAGAAGCAGGCACAGCAGTCTCTCTTCTAATGAAAGGACTGAAAAAGAACACTGATGACCTGACAGTGGTCAATAATAATACACATGTTGTGGCAGATAACATCCAAAAGTTTAATGCCAACATGGTGACGCTGAACGAAAATCAGAAGACACTGCTGGATGAATTTGGTAAAACTGTGAAGCACATTGATACATCCCTGCATTCTTACGCAAACTCTATAGCCGTCGAAGCCAAAAAGGGGGAGGAGGAGTATAAAGCTAAGATGGCGGGGCTTCAACAATTGATAATCGAAAACTTCGCTCAGTCTAATAGGTATGTGTTTGAAACGGCCCACTGGCTCGTACGGCAGGCATCGGGCATACATGTCCCTGTTGCCCCGCCAGAGGATGAGGGCTTAGCTGATGCTGCTGAGGAAGAAATAAGGACTGAAGAAGTACCACTGAGTAAAGCCCAGTCAAAGAAGGCTGTTGCAAGGGCTGAGCGAAGAAGCTAGTTTGATCAGGAAGCACTCATAAAAGCTAAAGGCAAAAGGCAAATCCAAGAAGGAACTTCAAAGGAAACACCAACAGAAAAGAAGATCAGACTGAAGGAAGATGAAGTGCGTAATGAAAGGTGGAGCCCAGTCTCAAGAAGTATCATATTGGACACCTTTACACTGCAACAAGGGGGCAAGTTAAAAGGAATGATGTGTATAGTCAATACGAGTGGGAGCTGCACAAAAGTTATGAAGCCAAAAGAAACCTATTCTTCAGGTCCAATACGGTGGCAAACAAAGCTCCCCCTCCGAGATACTATCCAAAGCCCAAAGAATATTTTGAGCGAGAAAGCAGAAAGTTCTTGGCTCAGCAGCTTAAAGAAGAGATAGCTAAGGATAAAGAACTCTAGGATGTTAGCTAGTGTTTTCCTTACGTTTTGATTTTCTCTATCATGTAAAATTGTGAACATTTAATGTGGATATATATATATATGTGTGATTTGTTGATTAGCTCTCATATTAGTCTGATTGCTTCCATTATCGTTCTCCTGGTTTAATGCACTTATTATCTTGATTGTTGAAATTCATCTTAGCTAGTAGGATTTTGGCTTCTTCAAATAGGGGGAGATTGTTGGGTATTGTATCCACAATTACCTGGATTTGAGGAAGCCTCCTGTCAAGCTAAGATGAATTCACATTGTATCTAATGAAATCCTTCTAATTGTGCTTGCAACTATTCATTGCTAAGCACACACCAATGTCAGGGTGCAGTAGGTCAATATACGCGGGTCTGCAAAACGTAATCCCTCGTTGAGCAGATCAGTGTGTTGGCTTACGTGTACTCTCTCTATTGGAGTGTACTTATTTCCAAGCACAGGGTCATGAAAGATCAAGAGCAGACAAGGAGCAAGGATGGGCCAAAGACCAGCTCACGGGTGGAAAGACGAGAAATCGTCTAAGTCCAAATCATCGAGAATCACTAGCTGATTCTCGCCGGTTGGAGCCGGCAGTCTCAACGCCGCCAGAAATTTCTCTAAGGCAGAATCGTCGAGAATCACTAAGTGATTCTCGCCGATTCGTCGAGAATGACTTTGCATTCTCGACGATTCAGCGAGAATCAAGTGTGATTCCCGCCGATTCTCCCCGCTTCTATATCAGTGCAGCCAGAATTCTGCTAAGTAGAATTTGGCAAGAATCGTAGGTAATTCTCGCCGATTTGTCGAGAATCACCTACGATTCTCGCCGAATTTGACTTAGGTAATTTTCCGATTCTTTCTGGACCGGTCCATGTTACCTGCGGTATTTCGAACCGGTCTTAGGTCTTGTTGCTGGTGGGGCCCACAACAGTCATGTGCTTGACCTAAGGTATATATACCTCTGTATGTATGAGCGGAACCAGAATGAGATACGCGAATTCAAAAGACAAGCCGTCGTCGAGCCCTAACGCGCGATCTTGCTCCGCCGACCGCCTCCGTCGTTCGTGCAGTTGTCGCCGTTGTTGATCTCAAGTTCTTCCAGATCTCCGGCGACAGAAGCTTAGGGTTGCATAGCGTCTCACGCGTCTAACCAGAGATCCCTTGTCTCTTGATTCGTTGATCGGGAAAAACCTTCCCCTTCCGAATCGATCGAGACGACCGATCCTAGTGTGACCATTGGAAGACCTTGCTTCCTTTGCTATGAAGTTTGAATCCCCATAGCACTGCAGCAGCTCTCCGTCGCCGCCGCTTATTCCGAGTACCTAGCGGCCGCTCCAAGCCGCCGCCGGTTTCGGGAAGGTTCATTCTAAGAGAGATCTAAGGTTGTAGACTCTTCGTTGACTTCAAGAACACGTCGTCGAACGAAGAGGAACACCTTAATCTCTATAAGTCGTTTGTATTTCTAATACAATCTAGTTTCAATTTCTTTGTAAAAGAACGATTGGTTCCTAGTTATAAGGGTTGGGTGCAACCCGTGTTGTGGGAGTGGTAACTCCTACGTGAGGAAGGGTTCCTTCCGTTAGTGCAAGGATTGGATTTCAATCCTGTTGGTGAAGTGACCGAGTCGTCCCTGGTTGGGAGATAGGTCGTAGGGGGAGAGTGTACGCACCCAAATCGGGGAACCACTATAATTTGCCTGTGTTCTTTTCTGTGTTGTGTTGTTTGATTTATTTGTGCAGGTACAGTTTTTAATTCCGCAAAAACATCACAAGACACCTATTCCCCCCCCCCCATAGGTGAAGCTAGTTGGCACTAGGTGGACTTTCACACCCTACAAATCTTGAAGGATATGCAGGTGCTGGTGGAGGGCTACGACGAGGTCACAGTCTGATACCTTATGTCGAGTATGTTCCCGCCCACGCCGCCCAGCGGGAAGGAAGACAGCCTCGACCTGTTCTTCGGGAAGGACTTCAAAAACGATCCCTCTAGCGGGGCGGGCGGAGATCGCCAATCCGGGGGAGGAAGCGAGAGCTGACCTCCCCCTTTTTTTTCTTTCTCGTAATTCTCTCCCCTCTTTTTGTAACCTCGCCTAGGCGAGTTCTCCCTTTTGTAATCAACTTTATACTTAATGAAAAGTAAATTTTTTCTATCTTCTTTTCCTTGAACTTCCTTTCTGTGATGCACTCGTCTGCGAGCCCTCCTCTTTGTTGGACCTCGCTAGGATAGAACTTGCCGCTAGAGTGCCTGTTTAGGATTCGTACCTGCGAGCGGATTCCAAGAGCTCGCCTGCCCCAGGTTAACCAGGAATAGACCACCCGCCGAGCTCGGTTCACCACCACCCGCCGAGCTGGGTTAACCATCACCCAGCTCGCGCGCGAGCTCTCTCTTCTCTTGCCAATGTCGAGCCAAAATTATCAAAATATTTCACAAGTAAAACTGGAGGGGGGAATGCATTGATGGAGCTCGCCTTCTTCAAAGGAGGCTTAGAGCATGGCTCGCCTTCTTTCTGCCGAGCTGGTTCCGCGAGCCCCGACTCGCCAATAAAGGCTTTCTCCTCTATACCCTAAGGAAAGACCGATCTTCCCAAAGAACTTCCGGAGAGGGTGGGACTCCCTCGAGTGACATCCAGCCCTGCCAGCTAGGTAAGAGCCTGACAGCGGGATCTGCTTGGGGTCTGGGGCAGAGTCCCTCGAGTGACATCTAGCCTTGCTAGCTAGGTGAGAGCCTGACAGCGGGAACTGCTCGGGGTCTGGGGTATACTCCCTCGAGTGACATCCACCCCTGTCAGTTAGGTGAGAGCCTTACAGTGGGATCTGCTCGAGGTCTGGGCTAGACTCCCTCGAGTGATATCCAGCCCTGCCATCTAGGTGAGAGCCAGACAGCAGGATCTGCTCAGGGTTTGGGGCAGACTCCCTCGAGTGACATCCAGCCCTGCCAGCTAGGTGAGAGCCTGACAGCGGGTTCTGCTCGGGGTCTGGGGCAGACTCCCTCGAGTGACATCTAGCCCTGCAAGCTAGGTGAGAGCCTGACAGCGGGATCTGCTTGGGTTCTGGGGCAGACTCCCTCGAGTGACATCTAGCCCTGCCAGCTAGGTGAGAGCCTGACAGCGGGATCTGCTCGGGGTCTGGGGCAGACTCCCTCGAGTGACATCCAGCCCTGCAAGCTAGGTGAGAGCCAGACAGCGGGATCTGCTCAGGGTCTAGGGCATACTCCCTCGAGTGGCATCCAGCCCTGCTAGCTAAGTGGGAGCCTGATATCAGGATCTGCTCGGGGTCTAGGGCAGACACCCTCGAGTGACATTCAGCCCTGTTAGCTAGGTGAGAGCCTGACAGCGGGATCTGCTCGGGGTTTGGGGCAGACTCCCTCGAGTGATATCCAGCCCTGCCAACTAGGTGAGAGCCTGATAGTGGGATCTTCTCTGGGTCTAGGGTAGACTCCCTCAAGTGACATCCAACCCTACCAGCTAGGTGAAAGCCTGACAATAGGATCTGCTCGTGGTCTGGGGAAGACTCCCTTGAGTGACATTAAGCCCTGCCAGCTAGGTGAGATCCTGACAGCGGGATCTGCTCGGGGTCTGGGGCAGACTCCCTTGAGTGACATCCAGCACTGCCAGCTAGGTGAGAGCCTTACAGCAAGATCTACTCGGGGTCTAGGGTAGACTCCCTCGAGTGACATCCATCCCTGCCAGCTAGGTGAGAGCCTTACAGTGGGATCTGCTCGGGGTCTTGGGCATACTCCCTCGAGTTACATCCAGCCCTGCCAGCTAGGTGGGAACCTGACAGCGGGATCTGCTCGGGGTCTATCAAATGAACACTTTAACCATTCACATAGATCGTAACGAGAGCATTGGAACTTCAGTTTTATTATAAAAAGGAACGTTACTTACATGGCTTTAAGGTAAAAAAATGTTTTAAGTTATCACCGCTCCAGGTGAGACTTAGGGTCTCGCCCTCCACATTCTGGAGGCGATATCCTCCTAACCTTAATATTTATTTTACAATGTATGGACCTTGCCAGTTGGAATTGAGCATTCCCACGGCGGCTGACCTTCCCGCGACATTCACCTTCTTCAGGACCAAGTTCCCTTCTGCGAACTATTTGACCCTGACGTGCTTGTCGAAATACTTAGTCATTCTTCTTTTCATATCCTCCTGGAGGATGACAGAGAGGTCACATACCTCCTCTACCATGTCGAGGGAGAGTCGCAGCTCTTCTTCATTTTCCACTTGCCATCCTTCCCTGCCTGCTTCTGCCTCGACCACCCGATGCGTTCGGAGCTCGAACTCGATTTGTAGTACTGCCTTGCACCCATGGGAAAGCTTGAAGGGGGTCTCTCCTGTGGCAGTGTTAGGGGTGGTTCTAAGGGCCCAGAGAACCGAGGGGAGCTGCTCCACCCTATTGCCCTTCAAGTTCTCAACTTTTTTTCTTTAGGAGGTTCACTATGATTTTGTTTGCCGCCTCCACCTGCCCGTTGCTCCTAGGGCGATGGACTGAGGCAAATCTGAGATACATCCCAAGCTATTCACAGAAGCTAATGAAATCGACGCTGGCAAATTAAGGTATGTTGTCTGTGACAATGGCCTGAGGCAACCTGTGCCGGCAGATGATCTCCCCCCAAACAAATTTTTTGATAACTTGGGAGGTCACCTTAGCCAGCGCCTTCACCTCCATCCATTTAGAAAAATAATCTATCATGACGAGTAAGAATCTCCTATGCCTGCTAGCATTGGGGAAAGGCCCCACCAAGTCCATTCCCCAGATGGTGAAAGGCCAGGGGTCGTAATACTTCTGAGATGCTGGGCCGGTTGCAACTGGAGTGGGCATAAAACTGGCACTTGTGACACCTTTTTGAGAACTCTGCCGCGTCGCGGCCCAGGGTAGGCCAGAAATACCCTTGCCTGACAATCCTCCCTTCCAGGGTCCGACTCCCAGAGTGACTTCCAAACTCCCCGGAGCGGACCTCCTCTAAGATCCTCTAGACCTCTCTCTCGGCCATACAACATGCCAACATCCCTGAGAGGGTCTTTCGATACAGCTGCCCATCGCGCATGAGATAGTATGCCGACTTATACTTGAGTTTCTTCTTGTCCATCCCTTCTGGATATTCCCCTATGGAAAGGAAAGTCGTGAATGGGTCCATCCACGTGGGGTGTTGATCCACCTCCATCAGCTCTCCCTCTTCGATGGAAGGGCGGAACAGATCAGTGATGATACCTCCCTCCTGGGGACCATACTTTGCCAGTTGGTCTACCTGCTCGTTCTTCTCCCTGGGCACATGTCGGACGGAGAAGGTCTGGAACGTGACGATGATCCCTTTCACCCTTGCAAGTATAACTGAAGGGTAGGCTCCCTTACCTCAAACTCCCCGTTGATCTGGGTGGCCACCACAATGGATTCAGTGAGGACCTCCACGTCATGCACCCCCAGCTCCCTGGCCAGGTAGAGCCCTGCAATCACTGCCTCGTACTCGACCTGGTTGTTGGTGATGGGAAAATGCACCACCACCGTTTGTTCAATTCTCGTTCCCTGGAGGCTTTCCAAGATCGCCCCCACTCCCAGGGAATGCCTCCCCCGAAGCGCCATCTACCATCACCCTCCATGGAGCTGGGTGAGTGAGCTCTTCCTTCGCTACCTCGACCACATAGTCAGCCAGAAAGTCGGCCATTGCTTGGGCCTTGATCGAGAGACGGGGGATAAAGGAGATGTCAAACTCGTTCAGCTCCACCAGCCACTTAGCCAATCTACCTGAATGCTCCACCCCCTCGAAGATGTTGCGAAGGGGGTGGTCAGTCACAACTCGGATTGAGTGTGCCTAGAAGTAAGGCCGGAGCCTCTGGGCTGAGATGACTAGAACGAAGGCCAGCTTTTCCAAGATGGGATAACAGAGCTCGGCCTTCCTCAACAATCGGCTTACATAGTATATGGGGAGTTTCTTCTTCCCCTCTTCTCGAACCAGGACGGAGCTCAAGGCCTCTGCTCGGACCCCGAGATACAAGTATAGATCCTCCCCCTCCTTCGGCCCTTGGAGCAGCAGAGCCTAAGTAAACTACTTCTTCAGGGCTTGGAATGCCTCCTCGCACTCCCTGGTCCACTCGAATTTTTGGCTTCTCCTCAATGCTTTGAATAAGGGAAAGCACTTATCCCCATCCCGGGAAAGGAACCTACTCAACCCTGCCAGCTTCCCTGTCAACTAGTGCACTTCTTTAACATTTTGAGGTGATCCCAACTCCATGATTGCTCGGACCTTGTCAGGATTTAGCTCTACCCCACGGGGGTGAGAAGGTGGCCCAGGAACTTGCCCTTGCTGGCTCCGAAGAAGCACTTCAGGGGGTTCAGCCTCATTTTGTACTCGCGCAGGGTGGCGAATGTCTCTTCTAGGTCCTGGAGGTGGGAGTCCATGTCTTGGCTCTTGATCATAAGGTCATTTACATACACCTCCAAGTTCCTCCCCCTCTGCTATCGGAAGACTCTATCCATCATCTTCTGGTAGGTCGCCCCTGCATTCTTCAGCCCAAAGGGCATCATTTTATAACAGTAGTACCCCTCCTCCGTGATGAAGGAGACATCTTTGACGTCGGGGGGGATAGGGGTGCATCCTGATCTTGTGATAACCTGAAAATGCATCTAGAAAACTCATTATTGGAAAACCAACGGCTGAGTCAACCAGCACGTCGATCCAATGCAAAGGATAACATTCCTTGGGGCATGATTTATAAAGTAAAGAAAAAATCAACACACATACGCCACCGGCCGTCTCCTTTTTTAACCATTACCACATTGGAGACCCAGCCAGGGTATTGTATTTCGGATACAAAGCCATCCTTGAGGAGCTTGTCCACCTCCTCCCTGATGGGCTCGGCCAGTTTGTATGCGATGGACCTCTTCTTTTTCTGGATGGGTCGAGCCTCCGGGTCCAAGTTGAGGCGGAGGCAGGCGACGTCTGCATCGATCCCTGGCATCTCCGCGGCGCTCCAGGAGAAGATGTCTACGTTCTTTTGGATGCACTACAGCATCCTCTCCTAGTCGGCTGGGCTCAACCCCCCGCTGATGCGGACCTTCTCAACCCTACCACTGAGGGTGAGAACCTCCATCTCCACTACCTCCTTCGTAGCCTCTAGACTGGACTACTCCCCCCACTTTCCAACATCCTCCCCACCCGGGGCAGGAACTTATTCCTCAGCCTCCTCTAAGGCAATGAATTCGGCCGGCTCCTGAACTTCCTCTGCCACCTCCACCTAGGTGTGGTTCTCCACCTCCATCTCCACTACCCCCTGCTTCGCCTCCTCCATCCTCTGCTCCTTCTCCTCGGCCCACTCCTGCCAAGAGATGGATTTTACCGCCGTGACGTAGCACTCCCTTGCTATCTTGGGGTCTCCTCGTACCCGGACCTGGATCCCCTCGTTGTTGAACTTCAAGCATTGGTGGAAGGATGAGGGGACGCAGCGGAAGGCGCTGATGAGGGGCCGCCCAAAGATGGTGTTGTAGCTGCTGGGGGCGTCTACGATGACAAACCTACAGGTGCAGGACTGCCCCCCCCCCCTCCCTAGAGTGACATGGAGTCCCACTCCTCCTTCGACCTCCTTCCTCTCCCCCGAGAATCCAAACAGAGGTCCATCCGAGGCCAGCACCCTCTTTGACTCTACCTTCATCGCGTCAAATTCCTTCTTGAAGATGACGTTGACCGAGCTCCCATTGTCAATGAGGATCCGGGAGACGGTGAAGTTCTCGACCGATGTCTGAATGACCAGCACGTCACAGAAGGGGTCCTCATGGTCTGGCATATCCTCCCTCAAGAAGGTGATCTTCTCCTCTGGGGGTGGGGTCTGGGATGTGGGGTCAACGCTCCTGCGGTACATGGTGTGGAGACTTGCGTTGCGGGAAGCTTCTATCCCCCCCTATGGATCATTCTGATCCCTCCCCGAGCCCCAACATCAGCCCGGTCCTCACACCTGTCCTCCTCTGCCCGAGGAAGGACTTCCTCGATCCACACTCCCTGGTAGTCTTGCTGTTGTTGCTCCCTATTTCCTCTCATCTCGAGGAACTCCGGGCACGTGGCCATAACGTGCCCTTCCTCCTAATGGAATTCATAGTAGGGAAGCTCCACCCTAACCTCCCTTCTTCTTCTCCGCGCGCTCTCCTCCTCTCCCACCATGGTTATAACGATAGCCTGCTCCTAGTTGGGGAGAGGTGGTCTATGGCCTTGCCTCCCATCTGGAGGGTAAAACTGGCCTAGCCTCCCTAGCGGTTATCCCCCCATGGTTACCTCTCTGCGGCCCTTGATCTTGCCACTCCGGCCTCCATCCTAGCCGATGGTTTGGCTCCTAACGCCCCCACCTGGGCTGCTGCTGCTGATTTTCCCTCTGTCGGGGCTCAGCTCTTCTCTCCTCCAGACCTCTGCCACCTCTCGACCTCTCTTCTTATGTGGCCCACCTGGCGAGCTTCCGGGCAAACTCCGGATTCGACGCCTCTTCGTCGACTTCCCTTGCCTCCCTCTCAATTAGCTCCTCGTAGGAGAGGGGTAGCACCCACTTCAGCTCCATTCGGAACAAACCCTGCTACAGCCTCAGGGTGAAGGCCATCATTAGGGTATGCCCTGACATCTCTTGGACCTAGATCACCTCCTCCTGGAACCGATCCACGTAGCTTCCCAGGGTCTCGTTCACCCCCTGCTTGATGTGGAACAAGGACTCCAACTCCTTCTTCCTCCTCTTGGAGGTGGTGAACCTCAATATGAACCCCTAGTGCAGGTCTTCGAAGCAGTAAATGGAATTGGTCGGCAACTGATTGAACCACTCTCTCCCTTCTCCTTGAGGGTGATGGCGAAGAGCCTGCATTTGAATCCATCTGACATCTGTCGGATCGAGACCACATCCTCAAACCAATGGACGTGCTGGACCGGGTCTCCCTTCTCAGCGTAGTAAGACATCTCGGGCTCCCTGAACCCCTCCGTAACTGGGGCAGAAGAGACCAACTCGCGGAAGGGGCTGCCTCCCCCTACTAGGCGAGCTGGAGGGTCTTGCAACCCCATCTCGCCAAACCTGTCGCCGATCGCCGAGCCGGGGAAGAGCACTCGCCTGGGGAGATCGCCGCCTCTCCCTTCCTCGGCAACCTCCTTCCCAGCTCGCCTGCCGGGAGCATCCTCGCCAAGGGTTGGGACAGCGAGTACTGGCGCTGTTGGAGTCGAGCACTCGGCACGTGCGCCGAGTGTGAACCTGACGAGGCCAAGCACCTCCTGCATGAAATCTTTGAACATCCCCACTATGGCAAAAAGGTGGGGGCGGCGAGTCGGACCTATCTGAGCCTTGTCCTTCTTCTCCCGTCATTGAGCTTGCTGAAGATTTTCTTGTGCTGACCACGCTCTACGCTCACCGCACCAAATGTTGAAACCGAGAATTCGGTCTCAATGGAGTTCACCCTTGTGGAATGGGTGATCGCGCACCTACTTCTCTCCTACAAGAAAAATGACAAAGGAAAAAGAACAGGGGACTGACCCAAGGGCCCGGTGCGGAGGACCCACCACACACCCGGAATATCTTTGAGCGCTTCCCCTCCTTAGCCAAATGTCAGGATAAGGTACCTCAAAAAGTGCTAAAAGGTTGGGAGACAAGTGAGCAAACCTTCTGAGGTACCCCTTGGGTCCTATTTATAGATTTCTGAAAACAGCCTGCAAATAGCTAACCTCCGCTATTCTGAACAGCTATGTGCAGCCCAACTGGGTCGGCAAACAGCGTAACTCCACTGTTCCAACCGGCTATGGGCAGGACAGCAGAGGCAAAATGGTAAAAACACCTCACAGATCACTGGGCGAGTAGCCCTCAACAACCCCTGCTCGGCAAGGGCGGCGTGTAACGCCCGAAACTCAAAAGAGCAACAGGCAGCGTTTTTATGCGTGTTTGGGCCTTGGTAAAAGTCACACGGCCTGGGACATGGGCGTGTCCCAGGGCCGTGTCAGGCGCGTGTTCGACGCCTCGCCGAGCACTCAACGATTTTTACTCAATGAGCATTGAGTGAGGGCACACAGTCTGACACACGGGCGTGTCAGTGGTCGTGTCTTGCTCAGGAAGTTTGATGGTTTGTGTAGAGGGAGTTACACGGCCTAGGATACGGGCGTGTCCCAGGGCGTGTTTAGCGCACGGCATGTGATACGGGTGTGTCACATAGTCGTGTCGTGCTCGGGACGTGTTTGGTCCCGTCTCGTTTGAGGCAGACGGCCCGTGACATGGGCGTGTCACTTGGGACACAGGCGTATTCCAAGCTGTGTCATAGGCCATGTCATGGTCGGGATTTTCCCGAATGACGGCGAATGAGTTACACGGCCTTGGACACGGGCGTGTCGCAAGTCGTGTTGGGCCCAGGAAGTTTATTTTCAGGGTGAATCGTGGTCGTTCGTTTCCTTATTTTGGGATCTAACGGTCCAGGCCTCTCCATCCTAGGGTTAAGGCCGGGATTGGGGGTTTAAACCCTCAATTTTCATTGGCCACTCTCTTTCTAAGTTCTAGAGAGAAGGGAGAGCAAGGAGGAAGAAGGAGGGAAGATCCGGTCGCCGGAGGAGATTCGGAGCGCCAAATCGCAAACCGAGTCCAGATCTACGAAGGAGAGATCATCGCGGTGCTTTTCATCTGTGTAGATTTCCATGGCACCGAAGAGGAATGCTAGGGTAACAATTCTCTACTTGAGCATGTGAAGCTCTTCTTCTTTGCATAGGGAAAACCCGCTCCTGCGAGTGTGCGGTGAGTTTGCGATGTTCCTTGGGGTAGATATGTAAAGTCCCCCTTGTTTGCATTTAGAGTCCGAAATCGAGAAACGGACATAGGCATGGTGTGTGAAGCCTACCCGGACATGTTTGTCTGGATCGATGATGTTTTACTATGCATGTTTAGCCGGAGAAGACTCTATGCCTTTGGTTGTTTTCGGGTTTCTGCATGGTAGATTGCAGCAGGGATCCTTGGGATTAACCCCAAGGTGCACCCGAAAAACTGGGCGGAAACGCATTTCTGCCATCTTGGCGGCCTGGGAGCCAGCTTTGAACATAACTGGGTTATATGATTGTATGAACGAATTTGGGATCCGGCGAAGTTTGACCCGCGCGCTTGTCTTAAGTTTGACAGTGCGGCGTGAGAAAAGGGCTTGTGGAACCAGACCCGGGCTATGTGGTTTGATGACAGATACCTAAAAAAGGGACTGGCCACTGGCATAGTCATGTGAGTCTTAGGATTAGGTCAGAAAGACTAAATGCTCATGAGATTTAACGTCCAAGGGATGGTGGTGAGACCGCAGTTTTGACCGGGTTCACCAAGTTAGTGCCCTGAGAGCACGGGGTGTGTGTCCGTGTGAGCTTGCACCTGTGATGGTGTGTTTATTCACTATATTGCTTGTTACGCTAACAAGTGCAGGGAAGGAGCTTTGCCGCCCCGAGTTTGGGGGCGGAATCGTTATAATTTGGTCGGCTCTAGCTGACCTTTATTATTGTTTGCCACCGTTGCGGTGAATTGTTCTTACAGGTACTGCGGAGCCGAGCGGCAAATAGCAGGCCAAAGCCCAAGTTGCTGAGCCGGCCCTCGAAGGCCTTGTTTGTTTCCTTGTTTAAATCATGTGTGGCCGGCTTGCGAGCCGAAGTTTGTAAGAAACTATTTAAATTTGGTGAACTATTGTAAGGCCATAAGGCCAGTATTTTTGTGTATTTTGTAGTTCATTCCTACTAGGTTATGTTAGTGGACATTCGTGCTTCTGGCTGGGTTCTTGCTTTTACAACTTAATAATTGCTTCCGCTAGATTCTATGTGTAGAACGTGTGTATTGGTTGAATGGTTTCATCTAGTAACTCGTCGGTCTGTCCGTGGTATATGGCGTCGGGCCCCGGCCGAACCTACTGCTATATGCTATGTGACGGATAGGGGTGTTACAATTTGGTATCAGACTACCGGTTTCGGTCAGACTTAAATGAATTCGTGGACAAATTCACTTTAACGGGTGGTGAGCACATGTGTGTGCGTCATCGTTATAACATGAAAAGAACTCATGAATGTCTACTTAGGAAAGAAAATACACATGTTTGAGGAACCTGCGTGTTCCTATAATTGCTTTTTGCAATGTGGTTTGGTCGCTTATCGGTGTTTTGTACGACTATAGGTGACCAGGAGTGGTGTGGGGCCGTCAGAACGTCCAGTTTTTGAGGCGAGTAGCGCACCAAATGATGCACCGGCAACACCTCCTTCGGTTGAGATCATACGATTGGTAGCGGAGGCAGTGTTTGCGATGATTAACGCGCAGCCTGAGAGACAGGTGCAGCAACCTACCCCTGCTTTGGAGCAAGTACCGCTCCAAGCAGCGGAGCCAAGGAGAGTGGAGCAGGTTTAATGGAGCCAGTGTTGCCTAGGAGAGCAACGGATAAACAGCTTAAGCACGTTATGGGCTTCAATCTTCCAGTGTTCTCGGGGACGGGAACCCCAACCAAAGCGGAGGATTAGCTCTCCATAGTTAAGAGAGTAATGATAGCTATAGAGACGGAAGAATGGAAGAAAACCGTTATTGCCACGTTCTTGTTGGATGGTGACGCAAGATTATGGTGGGAAGGCTTGGGGTTACACCATCTGAGGGGTAGACAGCGTACAGACATCTCGATAAAGAAATTTTCGAGACTGTTCTTGGCTCGATACCTCCCCTCAACTCACAGAATTGCTATGAAAAACGAGTTCCAGAAGCTGGTACAAGGTGAGAGTAGCATGGATGAATATCTCCACGAGTTTACTCGCTTATGTCGGTATGCAAGCACTATCTTTGCCGATGAGGAGCGAAAGACAAACCGATTCTACAAAGGTCTAAGGGATGATTTGAGACTACTACTCTCGGGGCCGATGACGTAGGGTTTCCTTACCTTGGTCAACACGGCCCGATCTTTGGAAAAAGACATGAAGAATGTTCAGGCAAAGAAAGACTATGGTGTTAGGAAGTCAGAATTCAAGGTGCCGTCTTCAAAATCCGGTTTCCGCATGTTGAATAAGAAGGCTAGGACATCGGGTCAAGCCCCTTCTTCAGGTGCCTCGGGGGGAAACTACCAACCGAATCTCGGGCGCTTGTTTTACTTGTGGGAAGACAGGGAACTTTTTCGGTGACTATTGGAGCGGACATGCAAAGTTTGAGAGGAAGTCGGGAGAAACTTATGAGGTAAAGGGCAAGGCGGTGGAGCTAACCGCATCCCATTATGCTCCGACTCAATAAAGAGTCTATAATCTGGGCCAGCAGGAGGCCATCAAACAGGCAGATGTGGTGATAGGTACAGTTTTAATTTATAGCAAGTTAGCTTTAAATACTGTTAACTAGTGCTTGTTAGCTTATTATTGTTTGTATAAGCTTTGTTCTGATTCTCGATAGTCCGGCAAGGGCACTATTCGATACGGGAGCTTCACACTCCTTTTTGTTCGAAGGTTTCATATCGTGCATCGGAGTCCCTTCTTCGATGGCAAAGGACAAATTGGACGTGTTGCTGTCGAATTGGTGTTCTATGCGTGCGGAGAGAGTATGTGCCATAAATATTCGAATTGGAAGTCAGGAGTTCGACTTACTAGCGTCGTTACTGCAGCTAGTAGAGTTCGGCGCCATTTTCGGTATGGACTGGCTTTCGGAGTAGAAGGCATATATATATTGTAACCGTAAGGAAGTCAAGCTGGGTGTTGGGCGGGAGACAACGTTTGTGGGATTGAAGGGGTCGAGCAAGAATTTAATGTCTGCTCTTCAGGTGTTCAAGGCAGTCTGTGCTGGTGCAGAGCTGTTCTTCACGTTAGTGGAGGCTGTAAAGCCTAAACCCACTTTGGGTAGTATCCCAGTAGTGTGTGAGTACCCTGACGTGTTCCCGGACAATCTTCCCGGAGCCCCACCCCAGAGGGAGATCGATTTCACAATTGAGTTAGTGTCAGGTGCCAAACCTGTGTTATGCTCTCCTTATAGGTTGGCGCCTAAGGAGATGGCGGAGCTAAAGGTTCAACTAGGGGATTTGTTGGAGCAGGGCTATGTGCATCCAAGTTCATCGCCTTGGAGCGCACCAATCCTTTTCGTTAAGAAGAAGGACGGAAGTTTGCGGTTCTGTATCGACTATAGAGAGCTGAACAAGTTAACGGAAAAGAACAAGTACCCGATCTCAAGGATTGATGATCTTTTTGATCAGTTAGTCGGGTCATCGGTGTACTAAAAATTGGATGTTAAGTCCGATTACTATCAGCTGAGGATAAGGGAGAGTGATACCCCAAAGACAGCATTCAGCACAAGGTATGGGTATTTCGAGTTTACGGTCATGCCGTTCGGGCTGACTAATGCGCCATCAGTGTTCATGGATCTAATGAACAGGACGTTCAGGGAGTACTTAAACCATTTTGTGATCGTCTTTATCGACGACATATTGGTGTACTCGCAGTGCGAAGAAGATCACTTCAAGCATTTGCATTTGGTTTTGGAGACGCTGAGGAGGAACGAACTATACGCAAAGTTCTCCAAATGCGAGTTCTGGTTATCCTCAGTAGCGTTCCTTGGTCACATAGTCAGTGGTGAAGGGATTGTGGTAGATCCAGCAAAGATAGTTGCGATACGGGAGTGGCATGTATTGTCTACGATAGCGGAAGTCTGGAGTTTTCTGGGGCTTGTCGGCTATTACAGACGCTTCGTAGAGAACTTCTCGCGGATAGCGTTACCTCTCACGACGTTGACCAGGAAAGATCAGAAGTTTGTTTGGTCGCGCGAGTGCGCACAATCTTTTGAAAAGTTAAAGAGTTGGTTGACCACGGCGTCAGTGTTAAGTTCGCCGAGTTGGACCGAAGGCTTTGAGATCTACAACGATGCTTCGGGCAGTGGTTTGGTATGTGTGCTGCTGCAGCATGGAAGTGTTATTGTGTATGGCTCGCGTCAGCTGAAAGTGCACGAGAGGAATTATCCAGTCCACTACTTAGAGTTGGAGGCCGTGATTTTGCGCTAAAGCTATGGAGGCACTATTTGTACGGCATAAAGGTCGATATTTATACCGACCACAAGAGCCTGAAATACCTGTTGGACCAGAAGGATCTGAACATGAGGCAGCGGAGATGGATGGAGTTCCTGGGGGACTATACATTCAAAATTCATTATGTGTCCGGGAAAGGCAATGCACTTGCGGATGCGTTGAGTCGCAGGGCTCCCTCCCAAGCCAACTGGTTGTTGGTTCATGATGAGCGGTTGATTCGGGAGTTGGAGGCGTTAGATATCTCTTGTGTTGAAAAGCAGACTAGCGCTGAAGCGTCATTGAACTAGACGGAAGTTCAGTATGATCTGGCTGATCGGATTCGGAAGGCTATGGATTTGGATAGCAGCACGAAGGAAATCATGGATGCAGCTTCGGATGGGTCAAATTCCCAATTTACAGTTGAAGATGGACTGCTAAGGAAGGACAGTCGTTTGTGCATCCCAAATATGGGTAATTTACGGGTGGATTTGATGTACGAGGCTCATCATATAAAGTACTAAATTCACCCAGGGAGCACGAAGATGTACCGAGATCTGAAAAAGTTATTCTGGTGGCCAGGACTCAAGAAGGATGTGGCACTATATGTGGCTAAGTGTCAGACTTGCGCCTTGGTGAAGGCAGAGTGACAAAAGCCAGGGGGTTTCTTGAAGTCTTTACCTATTCCGGAGTGGAAGTTCGACGAAATTTCAATGGACTTTGTATATGGTTTGCCAAGGTCGTAGAAGGGAAACTACGCTATCTGGGTGATCGTAGATCGATTGACAAAAGTGTCGCACTTCATTCCGCATAGGAAGGACGATTCGGTGGAGAAACTGGTAAAGCTTTACGTGGATAACATTGTTAGATAGCACGGTGTGCCCTGCAGCATCGTGAGCGATAGAGATGGGCATTTTACGTCCAATGACTGGAGGTTGGTGCAGCAAATGCTGGGAACTAAGTTGAAGTTCAGCACAGCCTTTCATCCACAGACAGATGGCAGACCGAGAGCGTCAACAGGACGATGGAGGGCATGCTTCTCATGTGCGTCCTGGACTTCGGAAAGAAGTTGGAAGATCATTTGTATTTGGTGGAGTTTGCGTACAACAATAGCTACCAAGCGAACATACAAATGGCGCCTTTCGAGACCCTATAAGGTAGAAAATGTCGCACGTCGTTGTCGTGGTTGGAAACGGGTGAGGCGAGGTTGTACAAAAAGCAAGAGGTGGAAAGAGCCACTTCATTAGTGCGAACCATTCGAGAGTGTTTGCTGATCACTCAGGATAGTCAGGCGGTGCAATTCAAGGGTGTTTCACGGGTACGACGCTTGAAGATAAAAGCCATTCAAGGGTATTTCACGGGTACGACGCTTGAAGAAGCTGAGCCCGAAATACCTTGGACCATTTGAAATTCTGGAGCGGATTGTTGAAGCGGCTTATCGTCTAAAGCTATCGGTGTAGTTGAGTGGTCTACACGACGTATTCCACATATCAGTGTTGCGGAAGGCGGTGCAAGAGCCTTCGCAGGTGATCGCAGTTGATCAAGTACCGGTGGATGAAGGGTTAACGACAAGGGTCAAACCCATTCGTATTGAGGACTCTGAAGTCAAGCGACTTCGTAGCAAGGAGATCAGGATGGTCAAAGTCCGTTGGGACAATTGCGGTCGGGAGGAGCTCTCATGGGAACGGGAGCAGACCATGTTTGAGGAGTACCCAGAGTTATTCCACTCAGGTACTGCTTTTGGTTTTCTGTATCTTTTCCTTTGGTAATTTCGTGGACGAAATTATTTTAATAGGGAGAGAGTTGTAATGCCCCGAAACTCAAAAGAGCAACGGGCAGCGTTTTTAGGCGTGTTTTGGCCTTGGTAAAGGTCACACGTCCTGGGACACGGGCTTGTCCCAGGGCCTTATCAGGCGCATGTTTGATGCCTCGTCGAGCACTCAATGATTTTCACTCAACAAGCGTTGAGTGAGGGCACACGGCCTGACACACGATTGTGTCAGTGGTCGTTTCCTGCTAAGGCAGTTTGCTGGTTTGTGCAGAGGGAGTTACACGGGCGTGTCCTAGGGCGTGTCTAGCACACGACATGTGACACGAGCGTGTCACATGGCCGTGTCGTGATCGAGATGTGTTTGGTCCCGTATCGTTTGAGGCACACGGCCCGTGACACGGGCGTGTCACTTGGGACACGGGCGTTTTCCAAGCCGTGTCACAGGCCGTATCATGGTCAGGATTTTCCCGAATGACGGCAAATGAGTTACAAGGCCTTGGACACGGGCGTGTCGCAAGCCGTGTTCGGCCCAGAAAGATTATTTTTAGGGAGAATCGTGGTTGTTCATTTCCTTATTTTGGGATCTAACAGTTCAGGCCTCTCCATCCTAGGGTTAAGGCCGGGATTGGGGATTTAAACCCTCACTTTTCATTGGCCACTCTCTTTCTAAGTTCTAGAGAGAAGGGAGAGCAAGGAGGAAGAAGGAGGGAAGATCCGGTCGTCGGAGGAGATTCGGAGCGCCAAATCGCAAACCGAGTCCAGATCTACGGAGGAAAGATCATCGCGGTGCTTTTCATCCGTGTAAATTTCCATGGCGCCGAAGAGGAATGCTAGGGTAACGGCTCTACTTGAGCATGTGAAGCTCTTCTTCTTTGCATAGGGAAAACCCGCTCCCGCGAGTGTGCGGCGAGTTTGCGGTGTTCCTTGGGGTAGATATGTATAGTCCCCCTTGTTTGCATTTAGAGTCCGAAATCGAGAAATGGACATAGGCATGGTGTGTAAAGCCTACCCGGACATGTTGGTCTGGATCGGTGATGTTTTACTATGCATGTTTAGACGGAGAAGACTCTGTGCCTTTGGTTGTTTTCGGGTTTCTACGTGGTAGATTCCAGCAGGGATCCTTGGGGATTAACCCCAAGGCACACCCGGAAAACTGGGCGGAAACGCATTTCTGCCATCTTGGCGGTCTGGGAGCCAGCTTTGAACATAACTGGGTAATGTGATTGTATGAACGAATTTGGGATCCGGCGAAGTTTGACCCGCGCGCTTGTCTTAATTTTGACAGTGCAGCGTGAGCAACGGGCTTGTAGAACCGGACCCGGGCTATGTGGTTTGGTGACAGATACCTGAAAAAGGGACTGGCCACTGGCATAGTCGTGTGATTCTTAGGCTTAGGTCAGAAAGACTAAATGCTCACGAGATTTGTCGTCCAAGGGATGGTGGTTGGACCGCGGTTTTGACCGGGTTAACCGAGTTAGTGCCCTAAGAGCACGGGGTGTGTGGTCGTGTGAGCCTGCACCTTTGATGGTGTGTTGATTCACTATATTGCTTGATACGCTAACAAGTGCAGGGAAGGAGCTTTGCCACCCCGAGTTTGGGGGCGGAATCGTTATAATTTGGTCGGCTTTAGCTGGCCGTTATTTTTGTTTGTCACCGTTGCGGTGAATTGTGCTTGCAGTTGTTGCGGAGCCGAGCGGCAAATAGCGGGTCAAAGCCCAAGTTGCTGATCTGGCCCTCGAAGGCCTTGTTTGTTTCCTTGTTTAAATCATGTGTGGCCGGCCTGCGAGCCGAAGTTTGTAAGACACTATTTAAATTTGGTGAACTATTGTAAGGCCATAAGGCCAGTACTTTTATGTATTTTGTAGTTCATTCCTACTTGTTTATGTTAGTGGACATTCGTGTTGTTGGCTGGGTTCTTGCTTTCACAACTTAATAATTGCATCCGCTAGATGCTCTGTGTAGGACGTGTGTATTGGTTGAATAGTTTCATCTAGTAACTCGCCGGTCTGTCCGTGGTATATGGCGTCGGGCCCCGGCCGGACCTACTGTTATATGATATGTGATGGATAGGGGTGTTACACGGCGAGTGCTCGATGGAGCTGGAACTCGCCACCTATCTTCGACCTTGGGCGAGTACGGGCCCGACCTGCCCTGTTCGCACGCCGCGGGTTTGTTAAACGGTCCGAACTCGGCAAGCGGCTCAGAGCTCGACAAAAGGCCCAGAGCTCGACGAACAGCCCAGAACTCGACGAACAGCCTAGAGCTCGACGAACAGCCCAGAGCTCGACGAACATCCCAGAGCTCGACGAACAGCCCAGAGCTCGACGAACATCCCAGAGCTCGACGAACAGCCCAGAGCTTGAAAAATAGGGCTTGGTGAGTACGAGCTTGCCTCCCAAAAGTATCTCACCTCGCCTGGGCGAGCCGGAGACTGCCGAGCTCTCCCTCCTGCCGAGCTCGCCCAAAGACTCAGAATGCCCCATTTGGTCGGTCTGGCTCTTGCTGACCCACTGGCCGGATACGGGATTGTACAATAACGGTAAGCACATACACGTGCTCTCCACCCCTCAAAAATATTTGACCACGAAGTCGCAGAAGGAAGAGTAAGACAAGCTGATACCAAATTGAAACACCTTCGTCTATCACATGAAATGTAACAGAGGGTCCGGTCGGGGCCCCACGCCATATTTCACAGAAGTTGGCGGGGTTACAGGTAAATTGTGTGCCTGGCTGCCTAGCTTTGGTGGCTGTGAGAGCCATTGTACATAACATTGGTTATGTTTTGAACTACGAGAAAGAGGAGGCCGACCCGCATCATGTCTATTGTCATGAAGGCTCAACTTTCGGCGATTGCATGACGATATGAGCAATGGGAAAGGGCTTAGCTGTACCCGCTTGATGTCGATCGATTAAATAGACTTAAAGTACGTGGCAGTTACTGGTGGGAGAGAGAGATAGTCTTAGGCTGTATTCCGGAAAGACTGTAATGCTCATTATTGACCGTTAAGTCTAGGACCTCTGAACGGTGGTGGGACTTGGAATTGGTCGTACACCGAGAATGTGCCATGAGTGCACGGAACGTTTGGCAGTGATGCAGATGTTTGTGATATATTGAATGGTGCTCATTATTGACCATATTTGAATGTTATGCTTGCAGGGAAGGAATACCGCTGCCCCGAGAGTGGGGTAGGGTCGTTATAAA
The DNA here is from genome assembly GCA_039513925.1 of Platanthera zijinensis. Classification (NCBI taxonomy): domain Eukaryota; kingdom Viridiplantae; phylum Streptophyta; class Magnoliopsida; order Asparagales; family Orchidaceae; genus Platanthera; species Platanthera zijinensis. The sequence goes on from CM077091.1 coordinate 75,078,357, forward strand.
TTGGTCAGCTAAAGCTGACTGTTGTCTTGTTTGCCACCTTTATGGTGGAATGTCCATGTGCAGGTGCTGGGGAGAGCCGAGCGGGAAATAGCGGGTTGCTTCCCTTATTGCTATGCCGGCCCTCGAAGGCCAAGTGAAGAGTTTTTAGTGTTTTTCATGTATGGTCGGTCTGCGCGTCGATGTTTGTAAATCACTCTTTTTGGGAAAAACATTTGTAAGGCCTTAAGACCGAAACTTTTGTGTATTATGTAAAACATTCATATGTGATATTATAGTGGACATCTTTGATACTTGAGTTCAAATTAATCCTTGAAGCTTCCACTAGAATGCTCTGAGTTAGGATTCGTGTATTTTTTATATTCACGTGTAACCTCACTGACTGTCTGTGGAATATGGCGTGGAGTCACAGTCGGACCCTCTGTTATATTTCATATGACGGACGGAGGTGTTACACCATGTGCTTACCCAAGCAAAAGTGAGCGCAATTGCGCACCACGGCAGGCCAAATGTGCACTCTGTGTACAAATATGAATCAAGTGAAATATAAACATTTATGAATCAAATGTGAAGTGCAAATGCGTGAAAACAAGCACAGATAAGTTCAAAGAACCCTAAAAATATCGAACTCATTAACTCTACCCATAATGGTGGTGAGAGTTTCTACAGCTTTCATCATATCGCTCAAACGTTTGGTCAAATCCCTTACGCTATTTTCTAAATGATCGACTCGCTTTTCCTTTTTAAAATAAGTGGATGGTAATGTTCTCATAAAAAATTTTAATTTATTTTTTTGAAAAAAATAATACTTCAAAAAAATTCTCTTTTTTTAAGATACTTTATAAAATAGAGATTTAAAATTTTAAAATAGAATAACGATTTTAAATTAAAAGGACATTTAATAAAACTCTTTTTTTGTGTGTGAAATGTTGGATTATCCGAGTGGGCAGAAAACAATTTAAATTCTATTTAAAACTCAAGTTAATTTTTTTGACTAAATAAGAATATCAAAAAATTTATAAAAATTAACAGATCAATCAATTCACGATAGGAGTGAATCGACTACCTCTAATACCAAGTTGATGTAACTTAGGGTTTGCTTCAAGATAATTTTAATAATCTTTAATTTAATTAAAACTCAAATTAAATTTTGAAAATAAATTGATTTGATTTTGAAAATAGGCCGAGAGAGCCAAAACAAACATTGTTTCAAAACATTCTTGACGTATAATTTTGCTAGACGGTTACTCATAATTTCAAGATATTTCCCTAGAGCAGTTACTGAGTTGACTTAAAGGGAAACGTGGACTACCACAAGCAATATTCAGAAACAACAATTTATGGGTAAACCATAAATTTAAATAGCACGAATGTATTGCATAAAATTAAACTAATTTGATGGAGCAAGCGAGAAGGATGGAGTATACCTCAGCAAGCATATGCAAAACTTCTACTAGTGGAGGCCACTTCCAACACAACACGGAGAAGTTCTATCGACGAGACCTTTCTGGATTTTCTTGATCGGAGGCTGGGTTGCTGGGGAAAACTTGTCAACATCGACAGAAACCAAGCATTGGAACGGAATAGGGGCGAGGCTGCTGGAGGAGTTGCTAGTGTCGACAATAGCTAGTGTCGACAATAGCTAGTGTCGGAACTGGAGCAGGGGCTTCCGTTTGGGAATCTGGCATGAGAGGAAACGATGCTCAGCCGTCTGGCAGAGGGGGCTGCGTGATAAAAACGGCGCACACATGCAAATAGGGACATGTGGAATGACCAGGGCTGTCCTCTATCTGTAGACGCCTGATTTTGCAGGGGTGGTGGTGTCGGCTGGATGGTTTACCGGAGATGTCTTCAATCGGGACTACGGCACATGCGCTAGTGGTAGTGGCGGGAGATTTGGCGACAACTTAGAGAAACAATTGATTATTTCTCTGAAATCTAGTCTTCCCATTTCCTCTCTCAAGATTGATTTAAATAGCAGAACATTTCCTTTTTTCCAAAGCTTATTTCCAAAGTGATCTTTCTAAATAAAATAATCTTCACCCGGATTTGATATTGCAATAACTTAATAATGATTTCTTTCTTAATTTTTATTTCCACTTATTTTACCGAATATATTTCCTAATGACTCTTTGATTTGAATTTACTCCAGGTTAATTTTATGTATTCTTAAATAATTTAAACTTCTCTCTTACGTCCTAACTACGAAAATTACCGGACCTTTTATTCAGGTCTCATCGATCGGTCAACCCGCATAGCCAAATATAAATACGAGTGTGTGGGAATAAAATACATGAATACGTGTACTCAATAAGAATTACATAAAACAAAATAAGTAAATGCATGGAAGCTATGATGCGACGCAGGATGCATCCGAAATGTATAGACTGTGAAAGAAAAAAGGGGGTGATAAACTCTAAATAACTCTATGGGGGGAGAAATAGAGTTATAAAAATTATTTTTACAGTAAAGATAAAAGCAAATAAACTAAGCTAATCTAACCACAGCACAAGCACATAAGAACACAGAAAGCACAACCAGACAACACAAGAATTTTATAGTGGTTCTCTAACTGGGTACATCCACTCTTCTACCACCCTTAGTAGAAATCCGCTGCAGGTTTTGATCAGGTGACTGCTACCAATGAGCTTTTGATCAGGTGCCCAAAAACCAACCCATGTCTTTTGGAAGGAGACTTGTGAACCAGAATAATATTGAAGGGAATTAAAACCCTGTACAGAGGTGGGTATGGGAGAGTGATGAAAGTCTTCTTTTCTCAAAACAATGAGAAGACTGTGGATTTAGAGATGTTGCCAAAGCTCCCCCTGAAATGTAGAAGGGTTCAGGCTGGGAAGCTTTGCACAGGGTGAGTAGGTCTTCAACTGAGAGACTTGGTCCAGGAGCTTTAGACAGATGGTGTTGGAATGTCTTAGCAAGGTCCTGGAAGAGAAGAACAAAAAGACTCTTGATTTGTAAAAGTTGATCTTTTAGCTTCTTCTTCAGAGCAATGACAGTGAAAGTGAAGGGATAGATACTACTCTAGAGGGGGGGTGAATAGAGTTATCAAAATTTGACTTAGCAAAGTTCACTTTCTACTCAACTCCCTTGGAGTGGAATGCGGAATGAAAAGATTATAGATATGGAGATAACCCTAAAGCCTAACACAAGTGATGTGCACAGACTCAAGCTAACTGTAATTACAGTTAAGGCTTGGATAACCTAATCAGCAACTAGCAAACCTAGTTATATCTAATCACAGCTACAATGCAAGAATTTAAACAAGGCAATCCAGACGACACAAGGAATTTATAGTGATTCCCCAAACAACTTGGGTACGTCCACTCTTCTACCAACAAGGTAGGAATCCACTCAGGTTTTTGATCAGGTGCCCTACCACCAACAAGATCTGCTTCAGGTAGATCAAGAGACCCTTTAGACTTTTGATCAGGTATCTAAAAACCGAACACAGGTTTTTGATCAGGTGCCCTGCCACCAAGGGATACTTTTGAAGGGAGTAATAACCCTGTACAGGAGGGGGAAAGGGGTTAAGGTGTCTTCTCTATTTTACAATAGATTAGAGAAGCACAATAACTTGCACTGAGCTAGACAGCTCTAAAAGAATCAAGGCTCCCCCTGGCTCAAAGAACGTCCAGGTGAATTCTTGCTTCAGTGCAGAAACTCTTCAGTAAGATCTGAAGGAAGAACTACAAGAAGATATAAAATAATAAAAGAAAATCTTCTAGCAGCTATCTTCTTCTTCTTCTTCAAAAAAATCTCTGAGTTAGAACTTCCTGGAACAGGAGATCTCAGGTTGAAGAAGAGCAGAAGAGCTAACACTTCTCAGTTGAATGAGGATTGCTGAGAGCAATGAACTTGGACTTGATGAAAGCTTGAATGCTAATTGAATAACTCTTAGAATCACTGGTTAGCTAGCTGAAATCCTTCTCCAAAGGATTCCTTTTATAGCAGTAACAAGCAACGGCTCTTTTCAATTTGAACTGTTTGTCTTCTTCTAAAACTTAAAACCTGGGCTGCAAATATCACAAAGACAAACAAACTCTGCAGCAAAATATTCTATAAAAGGGATAAACCTTTTTCAAAGAAGCTGCAGGAAGCAATCTGATAATAAAGGTACTAAATAAAATCACATCAGAGACAAACTATTTATAGCATAAGGAAAACTTTTCAGTCTAACGGCTATAAAGGACCGACAGCAGATAAAGTAAAATACAATGACAACTAATAAGACAAACAACTTTATCTGAAAAGATTTTACTCAGGCAAAAGGAATGGAGCAAATATTGCCTGGAAATATTATCATAAAACAACTGAAATAAAATGCCAGATAAAGTATTAATTTATTAAATAGAATAAATAAATACAAAATAAAAAGGCAAACAGAAAACGTCGAACGACCCTCGGAGATCGTCGACCGATGCACGGAGATCGTCGACCTATCGGGCAGATAGTCGAACGATCCAGATAGTCGAACTATCAAAGAAGATAGTCGAACTACCTAGGAAGATAGTCGACCTATCAGAACAGATAGTCGATCTATCCTGACAGATAGTCGAACTATCAAACACAAACAGATAGTCGACCTATCAAGCAGATAGTCGACCTATCACAGAAAACAGATAGTCGACCTATACACAGATAGTCGACCTATCAAAACAAAACAGATAGTCGATCTATCAACAGATAGTCGAGCTATCAGATAGTTGAACTATCAGGACAGATAGTCGAACTATCAAAGGCGACAGATAGTCGACCTATCAACAGATAGTCGACCTATCAAAGCGGAACAGATAGTCGACCTATCAACATATAGTCGAGCTATCAGATAGTTGAACTATCAGGACAGATAGTCGAACTACCAAACCAAGCAGATAGTCGACCTATCAACAGATAGTCGAGCTATCAACGCAGACAGAGCGTCGACCAACTGATAGACGATAGTCGATCATCCGATAGACGATAGTCGAGCGACGTTCGACTATAGTCAAACGAAAAACTACTTAACCAAATTCTTCATCTGGAAAAGCGGGGACTCTACAGCTAGACCACTAGCCATTGACCATAGATATTTCTTGGGTCAAGGGACTAAAAAGACAAGACTAAACTCAAATCAAACTAGGGTACCAACAATCTCCCCCTATTTGAGTTAAGTCTCTCAAAAACTAAAACACAGAACTAGCTATAGAACAATAAAAACAATACAGGAAGTAGTTAAGCAACTAACTAGCAATTAACAATCAGTCAGATAAATATAATAGCAGTCAATCAAAATTAAGAATCTACAGAATCAGGCTTGGGATCAGAAGAGCTAGGAACAAAAGAAACTTTCCGCAGGGGATCAATGGCTTCTTTCTTAGACATCTTCAAATCTTGCACGCCAATAATCTTCAGTTCTGCAGCCCTTGGAACAACTGCTTCTGGGTGCTTTTCCATATATTTAGAAGGGTCAAAAACTTCAGGGCTAACCTGGATTTTATCGAGTTCCTTCATTCTGAACTTTGACATTGTAGAAAGTCCTGCAGAGTCCTTTCCTTCAGCCTTAGCTTTCTTTATCTGGGCTGATCCAACAAGTTCTAGAAATCGAGCCATCCTGAAATCAGGATCTAACTCTTGGCTTTCATACACATTTTCAGATGATGTATCAATAGGCTTCACAGCTTTAAACTTAACAGATAAATCTAATAAACTTTCAGCTGTATCTTTAACTTCTTGAATAACTAAAAATGATGGAGGAGCAAACTCAGCAAACTTCTTACTAGATTTTTCAGAGAAAATAGTTCTTTTACCTTTTGACATATCCTTAGCAACATGAACTGGTATAGCAGGAGAAACCTTTTTCTTGGGAGAAGGAGGAGGTGAAAATGTTGGCTTTTGATATACAACCTCCTTTACTTGCTCTTTAACCTCAGTATCATGCCTTTGAGTACCAGTATATGATTTGCCTTGGTGGCTTTGAGAACTTTTCCTTGAATGAGACTGAGAAGGAGCAGATTTTGCAGATGGAGCAGATGGATTAGCAGATAAATTGCCAGAGGCTCCTGCACTGGGAGGCAGAGGAGGAGGACCTCTGAGTGTCCATCTGGGAGCAGGACTATCATATCTCTTAGATTTCTTTCTCTCCTTTTGCTGGTTCTTAGAGAACCACATTCAGTGCTGGAACTCTTTCGACTTTGGATCAATTCCTTTCAGAATGTAATAGGGAATATCATGATCTGGATTTGGAGGAGGAGGAGCTACAGCTTTCCTTTTCTTCTTTGCAGCTTTCTTTCTCTTAGAATTCTCAGATAGAACTGAATCATCTTCATCCTCAGAATGAGATGAGGGAGGATGATCATATGGATCATAGGTTTCTGATACAGCCTTTTCCTTTTCTTTTAGGTCAGCTTTCTCTTTCTCTTCTTCTATGGCATCCTATGCCAGAAGGGTATCTAAATCCAACCCTGGGGAATCATCCCATAAAGTAGACTTTTCAGTCTCTATTTCAGGATCCTTTTGTTGAAACTCAGGAACTGTCGAGGGGACCAGTTCAGATAGCACTGCTTGCTGAGCAGGTTCAGCAGCCTCAGAAACTAGAACAGGCTCTACAGCCTCAGATAGCACTGCTTGCTCTATAATCACTTGGTCATCAGGAGCTGATACAGATTCAGGCTCTACAGCATCTAGAGTTTCTAGAGCAGGTTCAGGTTCTGGCTCTTGGACAACTGCCACTACTTCTTCCATTATATCTGAAGGATTAGGAATAAAATCTTGCTAAATGACATCTAGTCGTCCCTTCCAGATATTCCCATACTAACATATCAATTAAGTAATCTACAAATTGGGAAAGAGACATACCTTCAGGATTTTCTCCAGGGTGACCTAACTCCCATAAATCATCTAGAAAAGATGTGATTATTCCTTCTAGGTATAGGGCAACTAGGGGAGTTGAGGATTCTTCTAGGTAAACTTTTACAACAAATTCAGTCATCATTATTGCATTAGATATTTCTTTTTCTTTTTCAGATGGAGGAGGAGCTGAAATTTCTGCTGCTTTTTCGGATACTGTAATTTGAGCTGCTGGAGGGGAGGCCAACGGCTGCTCAGAGACATCTTCATTGAACATCTCCCCCTGCCTGATTTCAGTGGGAACTGAAACCAGGCCCCTGAATGAAGAGGGCTCAGCAGATTTAGAAAGAATTTTGATGGCATCAGATAAAGAAGCAATGGAGGAAGCAAGTGGAGCAATTGCCTCTTCAATCATGATTTTGATTGAAGGGGTAATTAACTCCACAATGCTGGAAATGAATTCTGGAGTTATCTCAAAAGATGGTGGGGGAACTGCAGTGGATGGAAGATAAGCAGGAGGAATGTATTCCTGATGAACTGGAAAGCGAACTGGAGATGGAGAAGGAGAATGATGTGGAGAGTTAACTGGAGATAGATGGGTAGAAGCAGGAAGATCAATATGATCTGAAGATTGAACTGGAGAACGAATAGGGGTAGAAGGTACAGAAGCTAATAAATCAAAACTAGGATTAGATATCCTAGCAAGATGATGAGGGATAGGAGATGCTGGAGGAGAAGATGGTATTTCAACTGTTGTTAGGTCATGAACAGGAGAGGCAGAATGTCGTACTTCAACTGAAGTTGATGGAACTTCAACTAAAGTAGACAGTAGAGCAGAAGAAGATGAAGGAAGAGATAGAGGAGCAGAGCCAACTTCTTGAGGGTGGGGAGCGATAGAGTCAGTCCTTGTGCTCTCAGATGCAGCTGGAGCAGCCCCTGCAGGAGCGGGCTTCACAAATGTCCTCTTCCACTTTGAGAACAAGTTGGGATCCATCTTCTTACTGGCATTAATGGTTGTAGTAGTTGAAATCAGCAGCTGAGGATATCTTTCCTTCAGAAAAATCCCAATAACCCTGCCTAGGGTAACCTCTTTCTTACTGTTCTTCTTCCTTATCAAATCAAACAAAACTCCTGCCCAATTGATCCTTTTCTTGTTGACAATTGCACACATGAGTGCAAATTGTTGTCTTGTAATGTTATCGTGGGCAGAGTGTTTGCCTAGCAGCACTTTTCCAACTAACTCAGCAAGAAATTTTATCTTAAAAGGAAAATTTACCTTGAGGAGCTTGGAGGGAATGCCTTCTGCATGTCCCAGCTCAATCAACATCCTTCCAAATTCTGGAGCATCTTGCTCAAATTCTTCTTCGCCATTAGTCAAACCAAAAACATCAGTCAAAACGGCGGGAGACAAAATTACCTCTACTCCGCCAATTGTTCCTGTCATTGAATCTTCAGTAGAAGATGAAGTGAATGCCCATTCCTTTATCTCTGAGATATTTAACTTGATCCTTGTAGACATGAGCCTTTCTAGACCTTGATCTTTGCAGAGCTGGAGAATTTCCACGATATCTGGTTCGCAGCAACTGAATGCGTCAAAATCCACACTGAATCCGGCGTCAAACTTCACGACTGCGAGGAGTGCTGGAGAAATCACCATTGATTTGCTGGAGAAGGCGCGAGAGAGACGGAGAAGACGAATCGGCAGAAAATTGCAAGAGGAGGAGCAAGTGGGAAGACGGAATGCGAAAGGACGCTCTCCGTCGACGATAAAAGCGAAGATCTTTTAACCTAGGTCGACTATCGGCTTTATATTAGACCGGAGATAGTCGATCTATTTAAAAGATACTGGAGACGATGGTCGAACGGTCGTTCGACGATCGGTCCAGAAGCAGAGTAGTCGAGCAATCGTTCGACTATTTCTGGCTTCTCAAAGAACAAGCTGTCGTCATCCAGGGATCGACGATGAGCTCGACTTGTTCGACTATGGTCGAACGCCAGTCGACGATCTTCAAACGGACAAGCTTTCATCAACCATAGGTCGACGATGGGCTTGACCCGATCGACTATCTTCGAACGTCGTTCGACTATCTTCAAACAAGTTTCAACAAGGCAGAAGTCACACTTAGTCTCTTCCATTGATCATGCCTAGTTGAACTAAAAAGAACAGATGTTTCTGTTCATCTAAGGGCTTGGTGAATATATCACCTCTCTGAAACTCAGTGGATATGAACTCAAGACAAATCTTGTTCTTTTCCACACAATCTCTCAGGAAATGGTGCCTGATCTCAATGTGCTTCGTTCTAGAGTGGTGCACTGGATTTTGTGCAATTGAGATAACACTGGTACTATCACACATGATTTTGGTGTTCTTGTGTGAGTAACCATAATCCACAAGCTGGTTTTGAATCCACAGGATATGTGAACAACAACTGGCAGCTGCTATATAGTCAGCCTCTGCAGTTGAAGTTGAGACAGAAGCCTGCTTCTTACAGCACCAAGAGACCAATCTCTCTCCCAGGAACTGACAAGTTCCTGAGGTGCTCTTCCTGTCAACTCTGCAACCAGCATAGTCAGAGTCAGAGTATCCAATTAACTCAAATTCTGATTCTGCTGGGTACCAAAGTCCTAGATTTGGACATCCCTTCAGGTATCTCAGGATTCTCTTGAGAAGAATTAGATGAGATTCCTTGGGGTTGACCTGGAATCTAGCACAAAGGCATGTAGCAAACATTATATCTGGCCTACTTGTAGTTAAATATAATAGGGAACCAACAATGGCCCTATAATTCTTTTGATCAACTTGCTTGACGTGATCATCAGAATCAATAACTACATTAGTTGCCATAGGTGTAGGCATTGCTGAAGCATCAGCCATCCCAAATTTCTTTACCAATTCCTTGGCATATTTGGATTGGGAGATGAAGATACCATCAGCATCTTGCTTAACTTGGAGACCAAGAAAGTAAGACAGCACACCCATACTACTCATCTCAAACTTAGAGTGCATTAGGTCAGAAAACCTTTTGTAAAGTTTGGGATCAATGGAACCAAATATAATATCATCCACATACACTTGAACTAACAGGATTGTGTCCTTGTAGTGCTTGACGAAAAGGGTTCTATCAACTACTCCCCTAGTAAAGTTGTGCTCTAACAGGAAACTAGCTAGAGTCTCATACCATGCTCTGGGGGCTTGCTTTAGTCCATATAGAGCTTTCTGCAACTTGAAAACATGTGAGGGCTGAGTTGAAGAAACAAACCCTGGTGGTTGTTCAACAAACACCTCTTCCTTAAGCTCACCATTCAGGAATGCACTTTTGACATCCATCTAAAAGACTTTAAACTTCATGTAGGCTGCATAAGCCAAGAAGATCCTTATTGCTTCTAGCCTTGCAACAGGAGCAAAGCTTTGGTCATAATCTATACCTTCCTCCTGTCTGTAGCCCTGAGCTACAAGACTAGCTTTATTCCTTACGATAATTCCATTTGCATCCAACTTGTTTCTATACACCCACTTGGTGCCTATGATCAGTTGGCCTTTAGGTCTTGGAACCAAAGTCCAAACTTTACATCTCTCAAACTGATTGAGTTCCTCTTGCATAGCAATGATCCAGTGGGGATCTAGCTCTGCATCTTTAAAGGTGAGGGGCTCAACCTGTGAGAGGAAACAAGCGTGCATCACATCCTGTCTTAACTGATGTCTTGTTTGAACACCAGCTGATATGTCTCCTATCACTTGAGATGTGGGGTGATCTCTAAGTGTGACAATATCAGCAGGTGGGATGTGATCTTCAGCAACAGTTGGGATTAATTCCTCAGGAAGAATTTGATCTACTGTTGGTGGAACAACAACAGCTTCAGCAATGTCTTCATCACTGTCTAATTCAGTGATCTGAAGAGTTGATAGTTGAAGAATCTCTTGAGTAGCATCAGGTACCTGCAATGAACTGGAGGAAGGAGAATTTTCCTTCTCCTTGTAAAACATCTGAGACTCATCAAAAGTTACATGCACAGATTCTTCAATTTTACAGGTTGATTTGTTATAAACCCTATAAGCTTTGCTTACTTGGGAATATCTAAGCATAATTCCCATTGAAGCTTTTGCTTCAAACTTTCTAAGGTATTCTTTATTATTATTATGAATATAAACTACACAGCCAAAAACTCTAAAATAGTTTATTTTAGGTTTCTTTCCTTTAAGCAACTCATAAGGAGTTTTACACTTAAGCTTGTGTATCAGACTTCTATTCAAGACATAATTGGTTGTACTAACAGCTTCTGCCCAATAGGAAAGAGGCATATTAGCATCAGCCAACAATGTGCTAGCAGCTTCAATGAGTGTTCTGTTCTTCCTTTCAACTACTCCATTTTGTTGGGGAGTTCTAGGAGCTGAGAAGCTATGTTTGATACCTTCTCTCTCACAGAATTCTTGCATGAGAAGAGAGTCAAACTCAGTACCATGATCACTTCTGATCAAGGCCACATGAGTAGAGTACTCAGTCTGCACACATAATAGAAAGTCTGTAAGGGCTTTGAAGTTATCAGCCTTAGTTCTCAAAAAGAAAACCCAACTGAATCTAGAGAAGTCATCTACAATGACTAAGGTGTAATACTTCCCTCCTAAACTCTGTACATTTATTGGGCCAAATAGGTCCAAATATAATAAATACAGGATTCTAGGAGAATCACTTTTATTTACAGATTTAAAAGAGTTTTTGGTTTGCTTGCCTAGCTGACAAGCCTTGCATAGACTCTCCTTCTTGTAGGGGCAAGAAGGTAAACCTCTAACTAGGTTGTGTTTAGATAACCTAGATATATTTTTAAGGTTAACATGACTAAGCCTCTTATGCCACAAAGAATTATTATTAATTGTTACTTCATTAAATAAACAGATTTCAGAATGAGTTGAATTGAAATCTACTAAATAAATATTACCTAATCTAATGCCTACTAAAACAACATTATTATTTAAAGTAATATTACAAAGGGAGTTAGAAAATGAAACCTGGTAGCCAGCATCACATATCTGGCTGACTGATATCAAATTGTGCTTCAGTCCAGTCACATATGCAACTCTCTTGAAAGTAACAGCTCCAATTGTGACCCTGTCATAGCCTTCTGTCTGACCACAGCTTGAATCTCCAAAGATAACCTTTGGGCCGAGCTTAGCTTTGAACTTTGACAGATGATTTTTATTTCCTGTCATATGCTTGGAGCATCCACTATCCAAATACCACTTATTTTGAGTGATAGGATAGGCCTTCACCTGCAAGAAATTCATTTAGACATTGTGGACCCAGGTAACCTTGGGTCCCTTGTTTTTCACATAAGAAAAGCTAGAAATAAATGAAAATATAGGCTGAGGGTGATAACCTAATGGGTGAGATCTCCTAGGTGGGATTCTCCATGCAGATGATGGGTCAACAAACCTAGGGTTTCTATTTTCATTTAGGTTTCTACGGGTTTGATGATGATTTTGAAAATCATATTGAAAACGTCGATCGACGTTCGACGATGGGCGCTCAGATCGTCGAGCTTCGTTCGACCATTGAGCTTCCGATCGTCGAGCAGCGTTCGACGCTCTTTGTATTTCTTTAAAAAATTTCTTCCTCTTTTCTCTCTTAGCTTTATTTAAAGTTTTATTAATTTGATTTACTTGCTCAGTGTTCTTTATCCCATCAGCTGAGATAAAGTTCACTGGAGTTGAAAGATTATTTTTAAGAATAATTGGGGGTTCACTGGGAGAAGCTCCTAAGCCTAGTTTGTTATTACCTGACCTAGTGTTAGTCATGCTGGTTATTTCTAATAACTTAAGGCTTCTACCATTTAGAGATTCTTCTAACCTCTTAGATTTAGCTAACTCAATTTTAAGAAACTTAATTTCTTCACTATAATTAGTGAGATCTTCCTTTAACTTAATATTTTCAGTAGATATGATTTCTGATTCAGCTAGCCTATGTCTAAGTTCTTTAATCTCTTTTTCAGAACTAATTAAATCTAGGCATAAAGATTTAAGATCTGATTTGAATTCTGCAGAAGTAAAGTCATAAGAAGATAGTACCTCATCTTCTGTTGGCATTTCTTCCTCTGAATCTGAACTCTCTGCAGCTGAATGATTGCTGCAGGCATCTATTGCCATCAGGCAAATTTCCTTTGCCTTCTTCTCTTCCTCATCCTCACTGGAGCTAGAGGAGGAAGATTCTTCATCAGAATCACTCCAGGTTTCAGCGACGAAGCCTCTCTCCTTCTTCTTGTTCTTGTAGGAGGATGGCTTGGAGTGCTTCCTGTGCTGTTCCTTTTCTTTCCTCTTATCTTTGTTCTTCTCCTCTGGACACTCTGGTAAGATATGTCCAGGTTTCCTGCAACCATAACAGATAATTTCTTTAGCAGGTGAACGGTCATACCTTGGTTTGTCTTCATAGCGTGAAGACTTCTTTCTGAATTCCTTTCTCCCCATCTTGAGAAACCTCTTGGCAAATAATGTCATTAGTTCTTCATTAGATTGGCTTCCTTCAGAAGCATCAGCAGCCTTAAGAGCTAGAGATTGCTCTTTTCTTATTGGAGTAGGGGTCTTTGCTTCAGCTTCTGCTTCCCTGGACTTCAGCACTTGCTCAAAAGACTTGAGCTTGCCGAGAAGGGCTTCTGTTGAGATCTCTGTTGTACTTCTGGCTTCCTTGATGGGCCAGATCCTCAGATCCCATGTGCTAGGGAAGCACATAAGAATCTTATCATTGACCTCTGTCAATGAAATGTCCTTGTCAAGGGTCCTCAGCTCATTGATGATTGAGCTGAGCCTTGTATACATGGCTTCAACTGATTCAGCATCAGTTTTCTTGAAATTCTCATATTGTGAGATAAGGTTGGACCTTCTGTCCTTCCTTTCATCAACTGAACCAGCTACAATCTGGTTCAGTGTATCCCACATTGCTTTTGCTGAAGGGCAGTCAGCAACCTTCTGGAATACTTCATCAGACATTGTCTGAGCCAGTATATTCATTGCCTTGGCATCTGCTATCTTTGCCTTTTTGTACTCATCGTTGTAGTCTGGAGGAGGCACTGCACTCATATCAGATGATGAGGCAGAAGCAGCAGCAGGTGCTCTTGGGGGTCCTGACAAAATAGAAGCAAAGATGTTTTCATCAATAGAATTCTTATATAATTTGATCCTTGCCTTCCAGATGCCAAACTTAGCTAAGTTGCATGCTGGAGGTCTGGTGCTAGAATAATCCTTGGACTGGGCCATGATAGTTATAGTGAATATCTATAAACTTTGGTATCTATCAGGATCTTGTGACTTAGGTGTTAGCCTATTCAGTCAGTCAACCTCCCTCTGATACCAATTGAAAGTGAAGGGATAGATACTACTCTAGAGGGGGGGTGAATAGAGTTATCAAAATTTGACTTAGCAAAGTTGACTTTCTACTCAACTCCCTTGGAGTGGAATGCGGAATGAAAAGATTATAGATATGGAGATAACCCTAAAGCCTAACACAAGTGATGTGCACAGACTCAAGCTAACTATAATTACAGTTAAGGCTTGGATAACCTAATCAGCAACTAGCAAACCTAGTTATATCTAATCACAGCCACAATGCAAGAATTTAAACAAGGCAATCCAGACGACACGAGGAATTTATAGTGGTTCCCCAAACAACTTGGGTACGTCCACTCTTCTGCCAACAAGGTAGGAATCCACTCAGGTTTTTGATCAGGTGCCCTGCCACCAACAAGATCTGCTTCAGGTAGATCAAGAGACCCTTTAGACTTTTGATCAGGTGTCTAAAAAACGAACACAGGTTTTTGATCAGGTGCCCTGCCACCAAGGGATACTTTTGAAGAGAGTAATAACCCTGTACAGGAGGGGGAAAGGGGTTAAGGTGTCTTCTCTATTTTACAATAGATTAGAGAAGCACAATAACTTGCACTGAGCTAGACAGCTCTAAAAGAATCAAGGCTCCCCCTGGCTCAAAGAACGTCCAGGTGAAGTCTTGCTTCAGTGCAGAAACTCTTCAGTAAGATCTGAAGGAAGAACTACAAGAAGATATAAAATAATAAAAGAAAATCTTCTAGCAGCTATCTTCTTCTTCTTCAAAAAAAAATCTCTGAGTTAGAACTTCCTGGAATAGGAGATCTCAGGTTGAAGAAGAGTAGAAGAGCTAACACTTCTCAGTTGAATGAGGATTGCTGAGAGAAATGAACTTGGACTTGATGAAAGCTTGAATGCTAATTGAATAACTCTTAGAATCACTGGTTAGCTAGCTGAAATCCTTCTCTAAAGGATTCCTTTTATAGCAGCAACAAGCAACGGCTCTTTTCAATTTGAACTGTTTGTCTTCTTCTGAAACTTGAAACCTGGGCTGCAAATATCACAAAGACAAACAAACTCTGCAGCAAAATATTCTATAAAAGGGATAAACCTTTTTCAAAGAAGCTGCAGGAAGCAATCTGATAATAAAGGTACTAAATAAAATCACATCAGAGACAAACTCTTTAAAGCATAAGGAAGACTTTTCAGTCTAACGGCTATAAAGGACTGACAGTAGATAAAGTAAAATACAATGACAACTAATAAGACAAACAACTTTATCTGAAAAGATTTTACTCAGGCAAAAGGAATGGAGCAGATATTGCCTGGAAATATTATCATAAAACAACTGAAATAAAATGCCAGATAAAGTATTAATTTATTAAATAGAATAAATAAATACAAAATAAAAAGGCAAACAAAAAACGTCGAACGACCCTCGGAGATCGTCGACCGACGCACGGAGATCGTCGACCTATCGGGCAGATAGTCGAACGATCCAGATAGTCGAACTATCAAAGAAGATTGTCGAACTACCTAAGCAGATAGTCGACCTATCAGAACAGATAGTCGATCTATCAGATAGTCGATCTATCCGGACAGATAGTCGAACTATCAAACACAAACAGATAGTCGACCTATCAAGCAGATAGTCGACCTATCACAAAAAACAGATAGTCGACCTATCAACAGATAGTCGACCTATCAAAACAAAACAGATAGTCGATCTATCAACAGATAGTCGAGTTATCAGATAGTTGAACTATCAGGACAGATAGTCGAACTATCAAAGACGACAGATAGTCGACCTATCAACAGATAGTCGACCTATCAAAGCGGAACAGATAGTCGACCTATCAACAGATAGTCGAGCTATCAGATAGTTGAACTATCAGGACAGATAGTTGAACTACCAAACCAAGCAGATAGTCGACCTATCAACAGATAGTCGAGCTATCAACGCAGACAGAGCGTCGACCAACTGATAGACGATAGTCGATCAGCCGATAGACGATAGTCGAGCGACGTTCGACTATAGTCGAACGAAAAACTACTTAACCAAATTCTTCATCTGGAAAAGCGGGGACTCTACAGCTAGACCACTAACCATTGACCATAGATATTTCTTGGGTCAAGGGACTAAAAAGACAAGACTAAACTCAAATCAAACTAGGGTATCAACTGACAGAATGAGAAAACTGATGAAGATCTGCTTTAGAATGTTTTTAGGATGTTAGCAGGAACGATTTTCTGTCTTTCTTTGTGTGTCTCTTTTCTGTATTGGAATCGACAACCTTCTTCTTTTTATAGGATAAAAACATTCCTTTAATTATTCTGCAGGAATCGATGAGAGAAAATGGCTACAATATCTGTAATAAATGATTTCCTCAACTGTCTTTGGCATATAAGACAATATAATAACTCTGTGAAAACTTGTAATTAATGCTGCAATAGAAATGGTTATAAGCCTTGATAACATCAGCATTAACTATCAGAGATTTGATTCCATAAATAGCCTTGACAAAATAAGAATGAAATCTTCAAGATAGTTACGCAATAAGGTAGTCGAACACAGATAAATAATCGCAGAGCTGAGATAGAAGATCGTCGAGCTGAGACTGGAAATCGTCGATCTAAGTTTTGAGATCGTCGGGCTCAGCTCAGAGATTTTACCTCTACGATCATCGATTGGAGATCGATGATCTTCGAGCTGAGTTCGACGAAAGTCGAACTGATATCAGATCCACAGATTACTTCTGAGTCTTGGTCTTTGAAATGAAGTCCAATGCTGGTCTTTATGAGGTCTGCTCAACTAAGACTAACTTAGACCTAGACTTTGACCCTTGCTATACAAGTGGGTCAAACAACCTAGGAGTGAACCTAGCCCAAATCAAACATGGGGTTCCAACAATCTTCCCCTATTTAAGTGAGGTCACTCAACATAAAAGAAATAACAAAAAAAACAATACAGTGTTATAGATATCTGATATGGTATTGAAATAATCACCAGATATAGTATAACATGTAATTCACATATAATCAAGATAGAGCAATAACAATAGATAAACAATAAAGAGTTCAGAGAACTTAGGGTTTATCAGAAGGAGGAGCGGAAGAGGGTTTAGAAAATATGATCTTCCTGGAAGGATCTTTTTCTTCTTTATTTGACATCTTCATATCTTGATCTTCTAGAGTCTTCTGAGATGCTGCTCTAGGCATAACTGCCTCAGGATGAAGAGACATATACTATGATGGATTAAATACTTTCTTGCTAACCTGCAATTTGTCAAGCTCTTTCTCTCTATATGATGACATAGTAATGAATTGAGAGGGATCCTGACCTTCTTTCCTGGCTTTATTCATTTGAGATAGCCCAACTAATTCATTCAACCTTGCCATTCTAAAGTTGGGGTCAAGCTCAGGATCCAGAGGAGGAGAAGAGGGTCTCTCTGAATTAGCTTCCTGAACTGACTTCTGAGATTAAATTCTGAACTGAGTAGATTGAGCCTGGAAATTTGTAGACACCGGATTCTGCTGCTTCTGACTGGAGTACGAAGATCCGGGAGGAGGAACTTCACTACGTTTTCCTTTAGGCTTTCTAGAAGATATAGGCCTTTGAGAAGAAGAATATTTGTCTGAAGATCCAGCTGGAGGAGGAGGATTTGAAGATCTGTCCTGCCTCTGATAGGTCTGGGAAATAGAAGTAGACCTTTGAGCTGCTAAACCAAAGGCACCTGCTGCTGGAGGGGGAGGAGGAGGACCTATCCTGGAACTTTGAGGAGGAGGAGGAGGAGAGTACCTTCTACTTTTCTTTATGGCCTTTTGCTCATTCTTAGATAGCCACATCCAATGAGGCATACCTGGATAAGGAGTAATCTTCTGGAGAATTTAGTATGGAGTGTCATTAAGAGGATTTGGCTTGGTAACTGCCTTAGGAGGAGCTTTTCTTTTCTTAGACACTTTCTTCTTGTTATTATCAGAATCAGAATTATCATCTTGATCATCTTCAGATGAGCTTTGGGGAAAAGCATACAATGCATCAATCTCTCGGATCACTTCCTTTGGAACTTCCTTATCAGCTGGAGGAAGGATAACTTCAGCAGGAACTGCTTAAGTTTTCATAGCAATATCTTGAGGAATGAGATCATCAAGACTTGGAATGGGGCTATCATCCAAAACATAGGATGGCCCAGGAGATCTTGACATCTAATCATCAGACTGTTCTGCCAGAGAAACTACAAAACTTGCCTTTAGTTGTCTAACAACTTCAGGACTTAGAGAGGGAGTACAACACACAATAACCAAAGAGGATGACTTAAAATTTGGAAGACAATCTAGAAAGAGTGTGCAGAAGGAACTCAACAACTCAAAAATATCCACTGTGGGATTGATGCAACAATCACCAACATTCAAAACTTCTGGAAGAACTATTTCTGTATTAGTATCAATATCAAAAATTTCTGTATCTAAAGCCATCTGATCAACTGAGGATACATCCTCCTGCATATTTGTTGAACCTGCTGTTGCTAGAGAAGGCATAGAAGCTTCTTTATTGGATATCTCCCCCTGCCTGGCTGTAGAGGAATCTGTAGCCAAGCCCCCAGAAGAAGGGACAGAGAAAAGGGAAACAACTCTATGGGTAAGAGTGTTGATGGAGGAAGTTGGAGGAGCTAGAGCTTGTGTTATAAGCAGCTCTAAGGAAGGAGAAATGAATTGCAGAAGATCTTTAGCTATATCTGATAAATTGAGGTAAAGGGATTCAGGATTAGAGGCTGTGTAAGGAGTTTGATGACCACAGTTTGAGCAAACTGAGAATGCAGAAGGAAAATCTGTATGAGTGTACTCAGGAAAGGAGGAGGATGGAGGGACAGCAGAGGGAAGAGATGTTGATGGAACATCCTCTTGGATGGGTTCAGAGGTAATCTGAGAGCACAAGGATGGAGAAATGATGGGGGAATTAATGTGCTGAGAGGAGACATGAGGATCTTCAGGATGATATTCATGAGGAGATGCAGGATTATCTATATAAGGAGATGCAGAAAGATCTGGATGAGGAGATGCAGGATTATCTGCAAAGGTCTGGATGAGGATGGGTGAAGTAGGAGGTGGAGGTGAAGGAACTTGTTGGAACACCCTAATTTGGATTTGGGTCAGGATCACTATGTCTTTAGGACTATTAGATTGACCCATCCATGTATAGCTAAGGGTCATAGGATTTGCTAAGTCAGAGGCTCTCAGAGATTGAAGAAATCAGCCAAGAGAAATCAGTCAGAGAAGAATTCAGAATTCAACCTAGGCGTCGAGCTCAGATCGACGAGATGAGTTCAAGCTTCTAGCTGAGATCGACGTTCTCTGAGCTCAGGTCCACGAGGCTTCGAACTCCATTCGACGATCTCCGAGCTCAGATCGACATTTTCTGTCCCAGATCAGCTCCAATATCTTTGAGCTCAGATCGACGATAGTTGAGCTCAGATCGACGATCATCTTGTTGAGATTGACGATTTCTGCCATCTCACTGAACACAAGTTTCCAGGCAGATTTTCAAGATATTCTTGGTCCAATCAAAGTGAGCTGTTCATATTCCAACACAGCATTATTACAGGACAGTTACAAGAATATATTTATGGAGATTATAGTCGTTGGAGTAACTAAGAGGCAGCGGTAATAAATGCAAGAATTCAAAAGACCATTGGCCTCCTATCAGAATATATACACAGAGATACAAAGAAAAAAAATAAGGGGGGGTGAAAAAGAAGACAGAGAATAAGAAGAAGAGAGAGAATAGTGGAGAGAAGAAAGTAGTACAGGAATCAGAGTTTCAGGAAGAACTCAACATCACCTGTATAGCCAGTGCTCTTCTCAGATCTACTATTCCAGGAAGCCTGAACAGACAACTACTCTACATCAGTCTGAAGGCTTACTGGAAGATCAACATCATCAAGGCTTCATCATTCACACTCCAAGACAACTAACATTTCAGCCTTTGCTGAAATCATCATTTGCTAGAGCAGTCATATATTGAAGACCTATCACCCTTTGCAAAGCTCTACTTCCTGAACAATTGCAAATCTCAAGTGGAGCTTTGACAACATCATCAAAATCCACTTATGCTTCTCTTTTATTGTTGAACAGAGAAGACAACATCAACTCTCCCTTCCCTCCTATAAAAGGGTTCTTGAACTCCCTTCAAAAGTTCTGCTTGGTTTCTGAGACCTTATCAAAACTCAGTGGTGGCAAGAAACCTGATCAAAAAATCTAGTTTTGGTTTTTGAGCACCTTATCAAAAGCTTATTGGTGCCCAGGACACCTGATCAACTCATCCTGTAGTGGATTCCTACCTAGGGTGGTAGAAGAGTGGATGTATCCAAGTTTAGGGGAACCACTAAAAAATTCTTTTGTTGTCTGGTTTGCCTTTGTTTCTTTTCTTTATTATTCTTGCTGTGTGTTTGCTTTAATCTCTAGGATAGATCTCACTTTCAGAACTGGAGAGGATTTAATTTGGGAGGGAACTAAGGAGGAGACAGAGAGAGGAAAATCTTCTGGGGTTGGGGAAGTAGCTGCATAAGCTCTTGTATCCTCAGAAGTCCTGGAGGCATTGGAATGCCTAGGAATGGTCCTCTCCCACTTTCCAAACAAAGAGGAGTCCAACCTCTTACTGGCATTGATGAATTGGGTTTGGTAGACCATCAATTCAGGAGCTTTTTCCTGGAGAAATATGCCCAAAATTATCCCAAAGCAAACCTCTTTCTTAGATCTTTTCCTTCTAATCAAATCAAAGAATAAATCAGCCCAGTTGACTGATTTACCATTAACCAGAGCAGACATAATAGTAAACTACTGCCTGTTAATATTATCATGGGCAGAGTGCTTTCCCAGCAGCACTTTCCCGACAATATCAGCCAAGAACTTATATTGAACAGATAAGTTCTTCTTCAGCAGCTTTACTGACACTTCATCAGGATGAACCATCCTTCCCAGCATAGTTCTATATTCAAAACTGTCTTGATCCAAACTATCATCTCCGTTCACCAAGTCAAACAACTCAGAAATAATGACTGGATTAAGAATAACCTAATTTCTAGAAATAGTTCCAACCATGGTTGATTCATCTGGACATGTTGAAGAGTAAACCCATTCTTTAATTTGAGCAGTTGGTAACTTGATTCTCTTTGACATAAACTTCCTCAAACCTTGAACTTCACAGAACTGTAGCATATCCTTGAATATCTGATCGCAATGGCTGAAGGAATCAAAATTGATGTCGAACCCTGCGTCAAATTTCATTGCTGACAGGATAGCCTCCGGAATCGCCATTAGAAACCTGCAAGGGAAAACACAAGATCAAGTGCAGGAGGGGAAATTGGAAAGTGCGGGATAGAGCACGACGATAAACCCTTAATATAGGTCTTTCAGAATATGAAGATTCGGGCTCTGTCCTATGATAAATAAATAAAAATTTTGATCTAAGGTCGACGATAGATTTTTTAATTAAATATTATCATCGTTCTCATATTGAAGAGGGAAAATAGATCGCCGATCTTAGGTCAACGATTTATCTTCTAAAGTAACGGCGTCGATCTCTGGTCGACGATTTTTTACTTCACAGAGCTGTCGTCGATCTCAGGTCGACGATTTAGCTCAAGATCAGTTCAAAGATCGTCGATCTCCGTTCGACGATTTAGGAACAGATCCAAAACCTAAGACAGAAAAATTAAATTAATCCTTCCCATTGATCATTCCAAGATGATTCAGGAAGAACAGGTGCTTCTTTTCATCCAGGGGTTTGGTGAAAATGTCTGCTCTTTGAAAATCAGTGGAGATAAAGTCAAGATTAATTTTCTTTTTGTCAACATTATCTCTAATGAAATGATGTCTTATATCTATATGTTTTGTTCTAGAATGATGCACTGGATTATGTGTTATAGATATAGCACTTGTACTATCACAGAAAATGGTTGAATTATTTAGATTGAAACCATAATTTAAGAGTGTGTTTGTATCCACAAAATCTGTGAACAATAACTGTCAGCAACCATATATTCAGCTTCAGCAGTTGATGTTGATACAGAAGTTTGCTTCTTGAAAACCAGGACACAAGTCTATCACCTAGGAACTGGCAAGTTCCTGAAGTGCTCTTTCTGTCCACTCTACATCCAGCATAGTCAGCATCTGAAAATCCAGTCAACTCAAACTCTGACCTTGTTGGATACCAAAGTCCTAGATTAGAACAACCCTTTATATATCTTAAAATCCTTTTTATAAAAATAAGATGAGATTCTTTAGGGTTCACCTAGAACCTAGCACATAAATATGTAGCAAACATGATATCTAGTCTACTTGCTGTAAGATATAGTAGGGATCCAACAATGTCCCTATACCTGGTCTGATCAACAGGTTTTCCATATTCATCAGAGTCTAATATAGCATTGGCAGTCATGAGAGTCTTCATAGGGGAGGCATCAACCATCCCAAACTTCTTAATAAGCTCATTAGCATATTTAGATTGGGAAATGAAGATTCCATCAGGAGATTGTTTCACTTGGATACCAAGGAAATAAGATATCTCTCCCATGCTACTCATCTCAAATTTGGAATGCATTAAATCAGAAAATCTTTTGCACAATTTGGGATCAGCAGAACCAAATATAATGTCATCTACATATATTTGTACTACTAAAATTTTATCATGATGCAATTTTGTAAAAAGAGTTCAATCTACCATGTCTCTTGAAAAACCATGCTCTAAAAGAAAGCTAGCTAAGGTCTCATACCAAGCTCTTGGAGCTTGCTTTAAACCATAGAGAGCCTTATGCAATTTGAAAACAAAGGAGGGATGAGTTGGAGAAACAAAACCTGGAGGTTGTTCAACATAGACCTCTTCTTTAAGTTCTCCATTTAAGAATGCACTCTTGACATCCATTTGGTAGACTTTGAACTTCTTGAATGCAGCATAAGAAAAAAATATCCTTATAGCTTCTAGCCTGGCAACAGGGGAAAATGTTTGATCATAGTCAATGCCTTCCTCTTGCCTATATCCTTGAGCAACAAGCCTAGTCTTGTTCCTCACAATCACACCTTGGGCATCAAGCTTATTCCTGAAAACCCACTTAGTTCCAATTACTGGATAGACTTTAGGCCATGGAACCAAGTCTCAAACTCTACATCTCTCAAATTGATTTAGTTCCTCTTGCATTACAATGATCCAATGAGGATCTTGCTCAGCATCAGTTATGGATTGAGGCTCAATTTCAGAGAGGAAACAAGCATGAATCACATCATGGTTGAGTTGATGCCTTATCTGTACACCTACTGACATGTCTCCAATTACTTGGGATCTAGGGTGATCCCTAAGTATGACAAAATCATATGGTGGAGTTGGTTCAGCAAGAACAATTGGAGTGAATTCTTCTTGTGGAATTACTTCTGTTGTTGGGGGAAGTTCAGCTGCTTCCATAGTTTCTTCTTCACTGTCTTCATTAGCTTGTGGAGAAGGATGTGATACAACCTTTGGAGTAAGGTTTAAGTCATCCAATTTCTCACACAAGTGAGGTACCTGCAAAGATTTATTGGTAGAAATCTTTTTCTCCTTATAAAACATGTTAGCTTCATCAAATGAAACATGCATAGATTCTTCAATTTTTAAGGTAGATTTGTTAAACACCTTATAAGCTTTGCTGACATGGGAATATCCTAGAAAGATTCCCACTGCAGCCTTTGCTTCAAATTTTCTAGTATATTTCTTGTCATTATTGTGAATATAACATATGCAACCAAATATTTTAAAATAGGTGATTATAGGTTTCTTCCCTTTGAGTAATTCATAAGGAGTCTTATGCTTAAGTTTATGTATCAAACTTCTATTCAGGGCATAGTTTGTTGTGTTCACTGCCTTTGCCCAATAGGATAGAGACATGTAAGCATGTACAAGTAATGTACCTGCAGCTTCAATGAGTGTTCTATTTTTTATTTCAGCTACCCCATTTTGTTGAGGAGTTCTAGGAGCTGAGAAACAGTGTCTGATACCTTCCTTCTCACATAACTCATGCATAAGAAGAGAGTCAAACTCAGTATCATGATCACTTCTGATCAATGCAACTTGAGTAGAGTACTCAATCTGTATGTTCTTGATAAAATATGTAAGAACCTTAAAGGTATCTTACTTAGATCTCAGAAAGAATACCCAAGTGAATCTAGAGAAGTCATCTATAGCCACTAGAGTATAAGATTTCTCCCCTTGGCTTTGTACATCAATAGGACCAAAAAGGTCCATGTGTAGCAGGTACAAGATCCTAGGTGAATCACTCTTATTAATTGACTTAAAACTAGATTTAGTTTGCTTGCCTAATTGACAAGCCCTGCATAGGCCTTCCTTCTTGTAGGAACCAGAAGGTAAGCCTCTAACAAGGTTGTATTTAGATAGCCTAGCAATGTTTTTCAGATTAACATGACCTAGTCTCTTATGCCATAAAATACTTTGATTACTAACTATATTAAGCAGGCATATGTCAGAAGATGCAGATTGAAAGTTTACTAAGTAAATGTTTCCTTGTCTATTGCCAATTAAAACAGGTTTGTTTTCTTTAGATGAAATAATACAAGAGCTAGAGTTAAAAGTTACCTGAAAACCTTCATCACAAAGTTGACTTATTGCGATGAGGTTATGCTTCAAACCACTTACATAAGCAACCTTCTTGAAAGTCATTGCTCCAATCTTGACTTTACTATAGCCTTTGGTCTTGCCACAGTTTGAATCACTAAAGATAACCTTTGGTCCCAGCTTAGACTTGTAATCACTTAAGTTGTCCTTGCTTCCTGTTATATGCTTGGAGCAACCACTGTCCAGATACCATTATTGATTAAATGCTGGACAGCTCTTTACCTACAAGGATGATAATTAGTTGTTCTTGACCCAGGTAACCTTGGGTCCTTATTGATTTACATAACTATAACTGGAAATATAAGAACATTCAGGTTGATTTTTGTAACCTTTGGGATGATATCTTCTTGGTGGTATTATCCATTGATTAAAAATATTAATATTACTATTAGAATTTAGGTTTCTGTTGTTAGGATCTGGGATCGACGATTTCTAGTTGGATCGTCGACCTGAGCTCGATGATGTTGGATGAGATCTTCGATCTCTGCTCGAAGAATGAAGATATTCATTCTTGGGGCACCAAAATCGTCGATCTCTAGTTTACGAACCATACTAGTTTCGTCGATCGTAGATCGAAGAATGATTATTACTGAAATTTGCGTTCAGAGATCGTCGTTCTGAGGTCAACGATCTGTTCATATATCGTCGATTTGAGTTCGACAATAACTACTGAACATTGTTACTTTTATTATTCTTCTGGTTTTTAAGTTTGTTCTTAGTTTCAATTTTTTCAATAAATTCATTAACCTTATTAACCTGTTTAGTATTTTTCTTTCTTTTATCAGAAACAAAATTACAGGTTTAGAAAGATGATTCTTTTGGATTAGGGTTGGTTCACTGGATGAAGCTCCTAATCCTAGTTTGTAGTTATTAGTTCTAGCATTTAATGTGCTGGTTATATCTAGCAATTTTAAACTTCTGTAATTTAATGATTTTTTTAATATCTTAGCTTTGCTAAGTTCAGACTTTAGAAATATAATTTGTTCATTTGTAGACTTTAGTTCATTAGATAGATTAGCATTTTCAGAAGTGATTTTATCTAGATCATTTAATTTTTCTCTAAGAAGTTTGATTTCCTTCTCAGAGCTTATCAAATATAAGCATAAATTTTTAAATTCAAATTTAAATTCATCAGATTCAAAATCATAAGATGTTAATACATGAACTTCAGCTGATAGGTTTTCTTCATTATTAGATTCATCTGTATCTGATCTGCTACTGCTAGCATCAATTGCCATGAGTCAAACTTCCTTTGCCTTTGCCTCCTTTTCTTCTTCATTGGAGCTGGAAGATGTGGATTCATCTTCTGTATCACTCCATGTGTCAGCCACAAATCCTTTGTCCTTCTTTTTGTGCTTGTTGGAAGAGGGCTTGTTGTAATGCTTGCTTCTATATTCCTTCTCTCTTCTTCTTTCCTTCTTTTGATTTTCAGGACATTCAGACATGAAGTGTCCTTGTTTTCTGCATCCAAAACACACTACTTCTTTAGTGGGGGTTTTGTCATACCTGGGCTTGCTGTCATTTCTGGATGACTTCCTCCTGAAGTCCTTCCTTGCCATTTTAAAGAATCTCTTGTCAAAGAGACTCATTAGCTCTTCATTGACTATTGGAGCTTCAGTCTCTTCAATAGCCTTGAATGTAATGGATTGTTCTTTCCTTGCTGCAGGAGGAGTCCTTTGTTCTACAACTTCTCTGGACTTGATTAACTACTCATAAGATTTGAGCTTTCCCATGAGAGATTCAGTTGAAATCTCATTCAAGCTTCTAGCCTCTTTGATTGGCCAGATCCTACTGTCCCATGAGCATGGGAAGCACATTAGGATCTTGTCATTTACCTCTGTGAGAGAGATGTCTTTATCCAATGTCTTCAGCTCACTGATGATGGAGCTTAGTCTATTGTACATGTCACCAACAGATTCAGCTTCATATTTCTTGAAATTCTCATACTATGAGATGTGAGTTGATCTTTTATCTTTTCTCTCATCTGCTGAGCCAGCAACCATTTGGTTGAGTGACTCCCAGATTACTTTTGCAGAGGTTCACTCAGCCACCTTCTGAAAGATGTCATCTGACATAGTCTGAGCCAAGATGTTCATAGCTCTGGCATCAGCAACCTTAGCTTTCTTTTGAGTATCATTGTAGTCTGGTGGTGGAATAGAATTTAAGCTTGTTGATGTTGTTGAGGTAGTTACCACTGGAGCTGGTGGACCTGTCAAAATAGAGTTGAAGATATCCTCATCAATAGAGTCCATATACAATTTGATTCTTGCCTTCCAAATAGTAAACTTTTACAAGTTGCACACTGGAGGTCTGGTGCTGGTGTATTCCTTATTTTGTGTCATGGTATCAGATAAATTAAAAACACAAAAATAATTATTCATAGCTTATCTGGAGGTCTTGGTTGGTTCAGGTGTTAGCCTGTATAAGAATAGCCAACCTACCTCTGATACCAATTGAAAGAAAAAGGGGGTGATAAACTCTGAATAACTCTATGGGGGGAATAGTGTTATAAAAAAAAATTTATAGTAAAGATAAAAGCAAATAAACTAAGATAATCTAACCACAACACAAGCACACAAGAACACAGAAAGCACAACCAGAAAATACAAGAATTTTATATTAGTTCCCCAACTGGGTACATCCACTCTTCTACCACCCTTGGTAGGAATCCACTGCAGGTTTTGATCAGGTGACTGCCACCAATGAGCTTTTGATCAGGTGCCTAAAAACCAACTCAAGTCTTTTGGAAGGAGACTTGTGAACCAAAATAATTTTGAAGGGAATTAAAATCCTGTACAGAGGTGGGGATGGGAGAGTGATGAAAGTCTTCTTTTCTCAAAACAATGAGAAGACTGCGGATTTAGAGATGTTGTCAAATCTCCCCCTGAGATGTAGAAGGGTTCAGGCTGGGAAGCTTTGCACAAGGTGAGTAGGTCTTCAACTAAGAGACTTGGTCCAAGAGATTTAGACAGATGGTGCTGGAATTTCTTAGTAAGGTCCAGGAAGAGAAGAACAAAAAGACTCTTGATTTGTAAAAGTTGTTCTTCTTACTTCTTCTTCAGAGTACTGAATGAATGAGAAAACTGATGAAGATCTACTTCAGAATGTTTTTAGGATGTTAGCAGGAACGATTTTCTTTCTTTCTTTGTGTGTCTCTTTTCTGTATTGGAATCGACAGCCTTCTTCTTTTTATAGGATAAAACAATTTCTGACTTGATTTTCAAAAACATTCCTTTAATTATTCTGCAGGAATCGAGGAGAGAAAACGGCTACAATATCTGCAATAAATGATTTCCTCATCTATCTTTGGCATATAAGACAATATAATAACTCTGTGAAAACATGTAGTTAATTATGCAATAGAAACGGCTATAAGCCTTGATAACATTAACATTAACTACTAGAGATTTGATTCAATAAATAGCCTTGACAAAATAAGAATGAAATCTTCAAGATAGTTACGCAATAAGGTAGTCGAACACAGATAAATAATTGCAGAGCTGAGATAGAAGATCGTCGAGCTGAGACTGGAAATCGTCGATATGAGTTCTGAGATCATCGGGCTCAGCTCAGAGATTTTACCTCTGCGATCATCGATCGGAGATCGACGATCTTCGAGCTGAGTTCGATGAAAGTTGAACTGATATCAGATCCACAGATTACTTCTGAGTCTTGGTCTTTGAAATGAAGTCCAATGCTGGTCTTTATGAGGTCTGCTCTACTAAGACTAACTTAGACCTAGACTTTGACCCTGGCTATACAAGTGGGTCAAACAACCTAGGAGTGAACCTAGTCCAAATCAAACATGGGGTACCAACAGACTGTTATAGGTGAAAATGACTATGATTAAAAAAGGATAAATTCTTAGTTTATATTTATTAGAAATCATTCATATAGACATTAATAGTCATTATTCTACTACACTCTATAAGAAAACATACTTCATTACATTCATTGATGACTACTTTTTATTTGGATACTTATTTCTGATTAAAAAAACCTAAATCGCATAAAAAGTTTAAAATTTTAAGATATAAGTTGAGAAACTGTTTGAGAAAGTCATTAAGATTGTTAGGTAAGATAGAGGAGGTGAGTATTTGGTAGACACAATGCCTCTAAGCAATATAAAGGACTCTTTATCAGATACTTGGATAGTTATGTCATAGTTGTCCAGTCCTTCATGTCAGGTAGTCCCAAACAAAATGTTGTGAACAAAAGATATTATCACACTCTTAAAGAAATGATGAGAAGTATGATGAGTAAGACTAATCTTAATGAATTTATATGGTAGAAGATATTTAGATGACAATATACATCATCAACAGAGTTTATTCTAAATCAATACCCAAAAATCCTTTTGACTTATTAACTGGTAGGAGGCCTAGCCTTAATTATTTAAGTGTTTGTGGTTGTCCTACAAAAGTATATTAACATTATCTATTAGAAAGTAAGATTGACCCTGGGTCTTGTCATTGCTATTTTATAGGCTACCTAAATCACTAAAAGAGATTTAGGTTTTATTTAACTTAAAGAGGACCCAAAATTTTAAGGTCACAGACAACTAAATTCTTTAGAAAAACAAAAGGTGTTTGGGCCTAGGATAGAGCTTATAGGGGAAGTAGAATCAGTCCTACCACCAATAGTTCAGATTCCTCCATAGATTCATGAGGTTCATCGACCTATTAGAAGATTTCTTAGGGAGAAAAGGCTTGCAATATCCTCAGACTATGAAGTTTACTTAGGTAAGAATGATTTTTATATTGGTCATGCAGTTGACCCAATCACATTTAATGAAGTTATTTTTACACCTCAAAGTGATTTGTGGTGGTATGCAATAAAATATGAGATTGAGTCTATAAGGATGAATAAAGTTTGGAAATTAGTTTAGTTACCCAAAAGTTATAAATTCATCAGTTCTAAGAGAGTTTTTGTTGGGTATTGCATCCACAATGGACCTGATTTGAAGAAGCACCTGAACAAGCTAAGTTGAATTGACAATGTATTTGACAACTCTATCAAGTTGTGCTTGCAGCTATTCCATGCTAAGTACACACCAATGTCAGGGTGTAGTGGGTCAATATACACGGGTCTGCGCAACGTAATCCCTCGTTGTGTAGATCAGTGTGTTGATGCATTTGTGCTCTCTCTATTGGAGTGTACTTATTTTCAAGTATAGGGTCAAGGTAGATCAAGAGAAGAAGGAGCAAGGATGGGTCAAAAACCAAGTTATCAAAAGAAGGAAGAAGAAAAATTCTTCCAAGTCAAAATCGACGGAAATCGCTAGTGATTCCCGCCGACTTCGACGGGAATCGTTAGTGATTCCCGTCGACTTCGACGGGAATCAATAACGACTCCCGCTGACTTCTTCCGGCTGATAGATTTCAAATAGAAATTTTGCCAAGGTAGAATCGACGGGAGTCGTGAGCAATTCCCGCCGACCTCGACGGGAATCACCAACGACTCCCGTCGATTTTTCCTTAGGCAATTTTTCTCCGTTCGCTGGACCAAACCAAGCAGTCGTGCGCTGTTTCGGCCGGGGCTAGGTCTTCTCCTTGTAGGCCCCACTACGGTCATTAGGGTTGTCTCATGGTATAAATATACGCTTATTCTGAAACTCTAGAGATACAGATTCATGGATATATGAAAGAAGAAGACGGTGACCTAGCCGATCGCGAAATCACCGAACGCTTGTCACCGCTCGCAAGAACGTTGTCGCCGCTGATCTCAGATCTTCTCTGATCGCTGGTTGATATAACCGAGGCAAGAAGCCGGTCTCACGTATCTCTCTCGAGATCTCTTGTCTTCCGATTCGTTGAACGAGATTTTTTCTCCCTTCCGAATCGGTTGAGACGTTTGATCCGGCTGAGATCGTTTAAAGACCTAGCTTGCTTTGTCAAGAAGTTTGGATCTACAAAGCATCGCCGCCGCACTTACTTGTCGCTGCCGATCTTGACAAGATCCATTCAAAGTGAGAAATCCGGTAGTGAACTCTTCGTACTTCTCGTGCAAGCTTCAACGAACGAAGAAGGACATCGGAATCTCCAAAGCATTGTTTGCATTTTCTTTTACATTCAATTTTGTTGTAAAGTAATTTTCATTTCTAGTTGTATGGGTTGGGTGCAATTTGTTGTGGTGGAGTTGTGACTCTGTTGTAGGAAGGGTTCCTTCCGTGGTTAGGGGAGAGTTGCTCATAGTGTGAGGATTGGATTTCAATCTGTTTGAAGAAGTGACCGAGTCGTCCCTTGGTGGGAGATAGGTCGAAGGGGGAAAGTGGACGTACCCAAATCGGGGAACCACTATACTTCTTTTTGTGTTTTCTGTGTTTTGTTTGCTTAATTGTGCAGGTTATTTTAATTCTTCAAAAGACTTCAATACACTTATTACCCCCCCCCCCCCATAGGTGGATTAGGTTGACACTAGATACTTTCAGTTTTCAAGATCAAAAAGGGCACTAAAGGAAAGGTCGGGTAGTTTAAGGAAAGACTGGAAGCCATGGAATTTACATAGAGAGAATCAATCAATTATAACACAAAACCTTTTCTCATGTTTCCCTTAAATACTCTTTTAGAGTAATAATAGTGCTTGTAGCTCATTATGATTTGGAGTTACATCAAATGGATGTTAAGACCATATCCCTGAATGATGATCTAGATGAAGAGGGATATATGTTATAATTAAAGAGATTCAAGTCTATAAATTCTGATCAACTTGTATGTAAGCTCAAGAACTCCATATATAGTTAAAAGAAAGCATGTATACAATGGTCTATGAAATTTGATGAGGTCGTTACTTCATTTAGTTTTGTTAAAAATAAGGTAGATTATTGTATATATCTCAAGATCAGGAAGAGCATATTCATCTACATAATCCTTTATGTCAGTAACATTTTACTTTCGAGACACTTTGACTTGAAAGATCTTGGTATCCTTTATTCTAGACATTGAGAATATTATGTATAAATCTCAATATTCATTAAGACCCTCTTAAGGAGCTTACATTAAGCATGTTCTTGAAAGATTTAACATGATCAAATGTAATGCTAGTAAAGTGAATATATTTAAGGGTAAAAAGGTAAGCTTGTCATTGACATGCACTAGTCATATCACGAATTTAGTATATAGGTAAAGTGTTTATTTTTAGGCAAGCAGGCTTGTAGTTTATAGTAGTTGATTCACTGCATCAGGTCATATTCTATAGGGCATTTGTAAATACTGTAATTCATCTCTCCTTCTATTATTATGTCAAATTTATATAAATATAAGTTCTTCTTATAAGATATGATTGTCCAACATAAGTTTTGATCCATTGATTTGACCTTCCAAAGTAAAAAAATAGAGATTAACATATAATAGTTTTGTTTTAAGAAAATTAGTTATTTCTATATTATATAAAATATATATATTTTTATTATTATTTTAAAGATGTCTTTTATCTTATCTCTCTTCATACTAGACCAAACGTTTCCATACCACTCTGCTCTCCCTAGGGAAGACGCCACAAAAGCTCTGATTTTAGATAGGCCTACTTGAGATTTGAACTGTGGGTTAGGGGTTCCTAAAGATTGCCTTAGTTTTATTTGAATCCCAACACAAGGGGTTGCATATATCTAGGCGGAACAATCATGGTTCCCTAGTATTTTAGAGAGCAATCAAATTTCTTTATCCAATGTAAACAATAGTACCAAAATCATATAACATAAGTTACTTGTAACTGATACAAAAAAGTTAGTCTTAAACTAACACTTCATTCAATTATAAACATGAATAAATCTTAGCAAGAGAGGCGGGCGAGGGAAAAGTAATTATTTGGTTAAAACAAGGTAAAGTTACACCATAGAAACTACATGGCGAGGCATGTTTACATAAACAAACTAAAACAAGCTACAAGGAGTAGATAGGAGGGAGGAAGAATACAAACATATAAACCATCTATAAAGGACTTCCACTCTCCAAAGTCTTCTTCTCCTTCAACTCGTTCCATGGTGTTCACATCTCTTGGACTTTTTTTGGATATTCGAAGCCAAATCAAGCATTACCTCTTCAGGATAAATCTTCATATTCATAGAGTTGTATCCAACTATATAATTTCTAGGGCACACAAATAGGACGCACAGATGTGTGCATTCGGTTGTGTATCAACCTATATGTCTCCAAGCTTCAGTCTTGTCCCCCATCCTTATGCATTAGTTATTTATGCACATGGGCAGGACACATGGGCATGTGCATCTAGTCTTGTGGATCAACCAAAGCATCTTCAGGCTCCGATCATGTCGCCCTTCTTTTGTTGTAGTTAGTTATGCACGTGGGCAAGACACGCATACATGTGCCTCAGGATGCATGTAACCAAAAGTTGCTCCTCTTGATCTTTAAAACCACCACCACGTGTTTGACCATGGGTAAATGCTTCCCTAAGTCTTTTGGGATGTGTCTCTTCATCATTTAGATCCATTTTAAGTCCAAAATTGTTTCAATTCGACCAAATCCAAAATTAACTTATACATGCACACTTAAACAAATTTTAAATGCATAATATCACATAAAACACTGATTAAGGCATTTTAATCAATTTAAAACCATTATGTGTGGATCGCACGTGCGCATCATTTTACCAAATCATCAGAAAAAAAAATTGTCAAAATTATTCAAAATAATTTGTGCCCCCCCCCACTTAATGGTGATAGTGTGCTCATTGTATGAAAGTGATAAAAATGATGTCTTATACGATATAAATAGAAATAAAGTGCAATCAGGTCAAATAAGAAACACTAATAATAGATGAAGTGATATACAATAGAATTGTAAGATAATCTAATACAAGTCAAGCTGAAATTATGAAATGTTGGCTAATGTTATGCATGAAGAGATGTTCAATATTGGAAGAATTATCATTTACATTCGAAAAGTCCGAAAACTATTTTGAAGAATTATAAACACAAGATGCAAAAAAAAACATGAATTACAAATATTTATTTATATTTTGTTTCATTTTTAATAAAAAGTTCAAACATAACTGATGAGGCCAAGTTAAATTTATATAGAAATTAGGGTGTGGATAGCTGGTCACCTAATTTCCCCTCTAACTTGGTGGGGATCATGGAAATAACCACCACGCACATGTTGGGCACGTGCGATCCACACATAATCCATGTACGAGATCTCGCTACACGTGAAAACTGCCCGCGGCCGACAGAAATGGCCGACTGAAAGTCTTTAGTTTCAAGGGTAGCTAAACAACTAGATGGGGTGAATAGGTTTTTAGTCTCCTTTTAGTTTTCCTTCTTTAATTGCTTAGTGAGTTAGTAGTTTTCTTCTTTCAAGACACACCACAAAGAGCACACATAAAATTTATAGTGGTTCCCCAGATTATGGGTACGTCCACTATCTCTCCCACCTTTTTAATAGTTTGTTAGACAAGGCTCTTCTCTAAATCTCGGCTCTTAAGATCTTACAACACAGATCCCACAGGATTTCTCAGTCTCCTCCAAGATTTATAGCTAGAGCACAAAGCCCTACAACTCAGTGATCAAAAGATCATCTACCTCAGGCTTAAAGGCCCTACATTTCAGGCTAAGAGTATAGCCCTATAATCTCGATCAGAGAGGACTAATCTCCTACAGCTCAGGCACAAAGTCCCTACCTCAGATCCAAAGCTTGATCTTACCTCAGATCAACAAATGATCCTACACTCAGAGAAAATGACTCTCCTACCTCAAGTAAAAGCACTATCTCAGACACACAAGCCCTACACTCAGATCCACATAAGGACCCTACCTCAGCCTTTATAAAATAGGCCTACACTGAGATCCAAAGGATCCTACAACTCAGATTCAAGACTAGATCCTACAGATAGAAAAGAGTTTGATGGTGTTGATTTGACAATAAAGAAATTTCTTTGTGCATGCCTTCCTATATTGAGAAATACTCAACCCTAACTTCTTCTCAGCAATAAGAAATAAGATATTCAGTAAACTGATGCTTGTGCTGGAAGTAACTCAAAAATAAGTTTCTGACCTTGCTGATGAAGATAGATGTTTTGACTGTTCTAGTATTCTTCAATCAGCTACCTTGAATGTAGGAACCAGATGGCTCTGCTTCTACTTCTTTCTCAAAAATCTCTTCTAAACTTGCCATAGCAGGTAAAGATTGACTGTAGGAACCAGATGGCTCTGCTTCTACTTCTTTCTCAAAAATCTCTTCTAAACTTGTCATAGCAGGTAAAGATTCATTGTAGGAACTAGATGGCTCTGCTTCTACTTCTTTCTCAAAAATCTCTTCTAAACTTGCCATAGCAGGTAAAGATTGACTATAGGAACCAGATGGCTCTGCTTCTACTTCTTTCTCAAAAATCTCTTCTAAACTAGCCAAAGCAGGTAAAGATTGCTACAACTAACTTGCTGGAACTTTTAGATTAGCTATTTGAACTTTTTTCTTCAAGCTCGACAACAATGGCGAGGAAGAAGATGAAGTTCAGCCACTACTTTGCGAAATGAGTAAACCCTAAAAGTTAAGCAGCGGAACTTGTCC
This sequence comes from Platanthera zijinensis, assembly GCA_039513925.1. Lineage (NCBI taxonomy): Eukaryota > Viridiplantae > Streptophyta > Magnoliopsida > Asparagales > Orchidaceae > Platanthera > Platanthera zijinensis. Next base: position 75,113,683 of record CM077091.1, read on the forward strand.
CTTTTATCTTCTGTCGTTTAATGGCTCTTTGAGCAGTGGGGACCACCTGTAGTTGTTGGCTGCAACTTTCCTTTATAGAAGAAGACGTACAGTAGCCCTCGAGCGACATTTGTCGTGTTTTGTAGCTTTCCCTCAATAATTTGAAACTATGTTGACTTTTGTTGACTTTTGTGATATCAGCCTCTATGGACTTAGCCAAATTTTCATCCCAGACGTTGAGTGTGTTGAGTGAATGGCCTTCACTCAATGAATAAGGACTTAGCCAATACTTGTGCATCTCAGGCATTGAGTGTGTTGAGTGAACCTTCATCACTCAACGCTTTTGGACTTAGCCAATTCATCTGCACTTCTAGGCGTTGAGTGCGTTGAGTGATCCTTCATCACTCAATGCCTTTAGAATTGGCCAATACTTCTGCACTTCTAGGTGTTGAGTGTGTTGAGTGATCCTTCATCACTCAATGCCTTTGTCCTTGGAAAATCTTTCTGTTGATAGGTGTTGAGTGCGTTGAGTGAGTGTTGGGTCCATTGATCTCAGTGGCCCTGATTTGATGATGTCAAATTGGTTAATGAGATACACACATCTATATTTGATGTGTGTGTAAGTTCATGTATGCAGGATAGTCCTTGTGACCAAGATTAGGCAGGTGGACTCAAAGAAGTGGCTGGAAGGGCAGAAGATTTTCATAAGTCCACAAGCGTTGAGTGAAGTCTATTCACTCAATGCTAGGTAAGTAAAATCATTGAGTATAGTCAGCCAAACAATTGACAAGCTGAAAATGTGGCTAAGTTTACAGGCGTTGAGTGAAGTCTACTCACACAATGTCATACAGCTAAAAGCTGTGAGAGGCTAAGCATAAAAAGAATCAGGTAGATTTTGACCAAGTCCACAGGCGTTGAGTAAAGCTTACTCACTCAATGCCATGAGACAGAAAATCTATCTAATTAGTCAGGCGTTGAGTGAAGCTCACTAACTCAATGCCATAAGACAGAAAATCTTCCTAAGTAGTTAGGCGTTGAGTGTAGCTCACTCACTCAACGCCATGTGACAGAAAATCTATCTAAGTAGTTAGGCGTTGAGTGTAGCTTACTCACTCAATGTCATGGGAAAAAAATCTATCTAAGTAGTTTGGCATTGAGTGATGCTTACTCACTCAACGCCATGGGGCTATAGCATTGATCGAATCCTAGTAAGTCAAAGCTACAATGTTCTTCTTGACACAGAAATTGGCTAAGTCAAAATGCGTTAATTGTTTTTACTTTCGTCGAGTTGAGCTCTGAGTTCGGCGAACTGAGCTCTGAGTTCGTCGAACTAAGCTTTCACTTTTCGTCGAAGTGAGCTCTGAGTTTGTCGAACTAAGCTCTGAGTTCATCAAACTGAGCTTTTACTTTTCGTCGAGCTGAGCTCTGAGTTCGTCGAACTAAGTTCTGAGTTCATCGAACTGAGGATTTCTTAAACACACCTTCTGAAAGTAAAATATGACTAGTCTAATTCCTTAGTGGCATATTCACTCAACACCTTCGCTACTGATGCTTGATTTTTTCTAAGTCCAGAGAGATGGTGACGTCAGTAAAGTCAACAAAGTCAAAGCAGGTTCAAATGTTGCGGGAATGCCACTAGAGGTGCTGGGGGCTAGCTGTCATGATTTTCTGCACTAGGAAAGAGATTTCTTGCTGGGTCCCACACAAATCAAAGAGCCATTGAATCATCCGCCAATGGAAAGTAGATGTCTGAATGGCAAAATCACAGCCACCAATTCTGGTGGGGCCTACTGCTCAATGAGACATTGATTGACAGACGATAAAAGGAGCAGGATAAGATCGATAAATCAACAACAATCACAATCACCAAGAAGAGACGTAATTAGGGTTCTCTGGATTCGCAATCTTGCAGCTAGACAACATCTTGTTCCTCGTTTTCTTACCGAGCCAGAAAAAGAAATTCAGTTCAGAGAACCTGAATGCGAAAAGAGTTAGCTGCCGCAATACTCATCTGCGACAACAAGATCAGGATTGCTTCCTGAAAAAGAAGAAGTAGAGATTTCTGCAAGCTGCTTCCAAAACAAGCCGGGATTCAAGTGAAGATTTCTTTTCAACTTATTGCTGTGAAGAAGAAGATAGGGCTGATATCTTCTCATTCCAGGGAGTCAGACACAGAGAACTTTCTCTGGTGTCTGAGTATTTCATCTCTTTGACATTCTTTATAAGATCCAATTTGGGATCTGAGGGTAGGATTCTTTAGGGAATCTGAGTGCAGGCATGTGCTATAAAGGTCGAGGTAAGATCTATTGTAGATCTGAGAGAATGATTCTTGTTAGAATCTAAGAGGTAGGGCTTAGTGCCTGAGTGTAGGCTTGTATTATAAAGGTCGAGGTAGGATCCAGTTAGGATCTGAGTGGTAGGGCTTAGTGCTCGAGTTGTAGGTCTTGGATAAGACTGAGTGGTTCTGCGGGATCGTGTTGTAAGCTCTTAAGGAGCCGAGGAATTTGTGAAGAGCCTTGTCTAACACACTATTAGAAAGGCGGGGAGGGACAGTGGACGTGCCCAAGATTGGGGAACCACTATAAAAATATCTGAGTCATCTATGATTATTCTTGAAAGCACAAATCAATTAATCACTAAGCACAGGAAATCAGATATAGGTCAGAGTATTTAAAAAGTAGGCCAAAAACCTATTCACCCCCCTCTAGGTATTTAGTTGACCTTGAAAACAAGACTTTCAAGTGGTATTAGAGGGAGGTTGCTCATTAAAGACTAAACATTTTGAGTAGATCTCCAAGGTCAACAAGGAAAGACAGCCCTTTTGGGTTCAGGAGTGAACCACATGGAGCTAGGGGCCATGAAGCTTCCTATCTGTAGGAAGGAAGGGTTTGGCATATGGAAGGAGAAGGTTAGGCTGTTTAGTGAGGCCGCTGACCCTAGAATTTTTATTACTGTCAAGGAGGGACCATTCATCCCTATGAAGGTCTCAACTCTGGATGCTAATGTAACATCCCATTTTCGGCTAGACCCCTAGGAGTCGGTTGGTCGTGACAGAACCCTAGGAAGCCCAAAAATTGAAATACATCGACCGAGATTTCGGGTCACGGGTTGGTCACGCCCGTGACCGACCCGTCACACCCGTGACCGACCCGTCATGCCCGTGACCTAGGGCGTGACTCCTTCGACGATCATCGATCTCAGGGAGACGATCGTCGGGCGCAGAATTTTCAACCCGGGCCTGTTACGCCCGTGAACTATGTGTCACGCCCGTGACCTAGGGCGTGACCCCTTCGATAATCGTCGATCTCAGCGGGACAATCGTCGAAGCGCAGAATTTGCATTATGGCCCTATCACGCCCGTGACTCAGGTGTCACGCCCATTACCAAGGGCGTGACCCCCTTTGGCGATCGTCGATCTCAACGAGACGATGGCCGAGCGCGGAATTTGCCTCATGACCCTGTCATGCCTGTGACCTAGGGCGTGACCACCCTTCGACGATCGTCGATCTCATTTCGACGATCGTCGAACTCAGAATTTGTCACCCAGGCCTGTCACGCCCGTGACCTATGTGTCACGCCTGTGACCAAGGCCGAAACATCAGCCAGACTGGAAATTTCGGTAACCGACGTCATAATCAATTCTGATTATGGGAATGTACAGCAAGAATATTTATGCGCCGTTTCCGTCTCTAATTATTTAATAGAAAGAGAGAGTGAGGTCCAATAGAAAATCTCCACCTGGATCAGCCATTTCATCTTCCACCTTTTCCTCTTCCCTACATCATAACCGAAACGTTATTAAGAGAAACATTCATGGCCATGAATGTTTCATCCTTTCCCCTCCCCACTTGGAGATCGATAACAGCCTCCTTAGAGCAAGAGGAGAAGGTTACACGCTCGATCAAACGGATTCAGATTGCTGCTCTTACTGTTGAAGAAGTTCGGGAACGCCGCCACCGCGCCATGATAATCCGACGTTCATCTCGCCTCCAGCCCGCGAACAAGGTCCTCCCCTCCCTCTTCTTCTGCGGATAGATCTAAGAAATCATTATGAGAGATATCGGGCTCAAAAGAGCCGGATCGGGTGAGTGTTTCCATGGTTTTTACAAAATTTCATGGTGGCGGGTTCGCCGGAAACCGCCTCTCCGGCGGCCGTGCCGCCGCCCGACGGTAGCCCTCACCTCAACAGAGGAGGTGGTGGTGGTGGCCGGCCAGGGAGATGGCTGGGTGGCCAGGAAATGGCTTTAGAAAAGCTACAGGTTTCAAGCTTTTTTTTAGGTTGCTGGTTCGGGCTAAAGAAGAAGGTGAACAGTAGCATTTTATTATATTATATATTGTATAATTAGGAATTAATTCCCTTTACTGTGCACTAGGTTTAAACTGAAAACTATTGCTCGTAGGGGCTTAAACATAAAAAGTGGTCAACATAGAAAATGTAGCCCTTGAAGTCTAGTTTAATTCAAAATTTATTTAACTTGATTTGGAGTTATGGTTAGACCACAGCACACCTTTTGGTGAGTTCTATCCATAGGGCTGTCTTCACCTTAGAAAAATTCCCCACTCCAATCCAGTCATCAAAATGACTTGAAATTTGGGGTGTGGCCTAATCTTACCTATATCTAAGGGCTATTTAAAAATTAGGATTTTTGAAAAATGTTTTTCTATAGTTTTTAGAAAAATTCAATAATCCTAGCATAATTTAATTAGATAGCTAAATGACTTCCAAACCCTCCAAAATTTTGGTGAGTGGTCCCTGGGTTTATCATAAGGTTCTGGTAAAAATTTCATCTCATTTGGAGATGTTTTTATTAAGTTTTTATCCAACCCTAGGTTGGTCCTTATAGGATAATTTAGGATCAAACACCCCCTTGGTATTTGGGTGGTCATATCACCTCAAAAGAGGCTGATATTTTGTCCAAAGACTGTTTAGGGCATGACACACCCTCCAAGGGAGTTTGGCGTGGTTTGGTGTAGGGTAGCCCTAGAACCCTAGGGAAAATCCTTTAATGGTGGTTTTTGGGGTTGTGAAGGTCATGGGGTCAAATGACCTTGGACTGACTTAAAATTTGGTGGAGAGAACCATAGGGCCAGTATAGTTCTCTGGACAAAAGTTTAGGGTATTTGGAGACAGCTAGGCCACCTGAAATCCTAACCCTAGTTTAGGTCACCAACTTTAATTTGAATTATTAAGCTATCTAATGAACTTAAAATAAAGTAAAGTTTGGGCAAAGTGATTTTCTGGTACAATTGGCCATGATATAATTTTGTTGAGATTTTTGGGTTAATTTATACAGTACTTCATTTACAACCCTAGTTGTGCCCTAGATATTTATTTTGATGATTCTGGAATTTCTGTTCACTAGACTGATATGAAATCTTGGGTTAGGGCATATTATAGCATGTTATACCTTCTGTATTTTTCTTGGAAATTTTAACTGATTATTTTGGGTACATATTTCTTTAACGTACTAGTTGTGACATGGAGTCAAAAATACAAATAATGTCCAATTACTATCTGAAAAATTATGAAATTTGGTCAGTGGGTGTTTAAAGTTATGCTAGTCACCTTGTAATTTTCTATGGAATTTTAGATGATTAAAAATAGCATCTCCTTCTCTAAGCTAGGAAAGTCAGAATTTTACATTAAAATAGTTTCAGAGCCCATATGTTTGATTAAAATTATGGTACTTAGATTATGATGGTTTTAGGTCACCATAAAGCTTCTATAATTTTCTTGGAATTTTTGGATACATATTTACAGTACTTCTTTCATAATATAGTAGAAATGGCCTAAAATGGTAAATTATGAAATATAGGCCTAAACATCTCTGGAATTTCTCAAAACTTGGAATTACTATTTAAATGTCTCATAGGATTTTTACTGATTTTATGATATTTATTGTTGGCTCATTAGTGCACTTCATGTTCATACTAGGGCATTTGGAATCTTAGAATGAATAAATTAAATGCCCGATAAATAGGAAAATTTGGAAATCTTGGTCTTAGTTATATTATGTCACGATAGACCTCCAGTAAATATTATAGGAGATTCGGAAGACAATTTGGAGTACCTCCCTTTATACTCCTCACGTATCTTAGGATGGTCTGCATATAGTAAAACCATGGAAACTGAACTAGAGCGGATAATGAACTTTGAGAGATGGAATTTTTGGTAGTTGCTGGTTGGTTAGGGCAAGCTAAGTTAAGTTCATTATTGGAGGTCAGGATAAGTAGAGTGTGAGACTGGTTAAGGATAAGGGCGTACGGGAATGACGAAGGATCGTCCACCTCGAGTAGTAGTGGAAGAGTCTTAATACGCTAGGGCCAGATCTAAAGTAACTTAAAAAGGGATCGGGTAATGGGTATCAACCAATAACAATAAGTGCCTTGTGAAAGGGAATGGTGGGCTTCAGCTACCATCATAGTTCCTAGTGCCCTTTGAGAGCCCTTCACGGGGAATACCGGGGGTAGTCCTGGGCTAATGTAAACTGTAGAATTAATAATCTAAAGAGCAACTAGTAAAATTAGGGTTGCACACACACATACACCCCGATAGCTAGGAAGGTAGAATAATTGGTTTGGTTTCCATTCAGACGGTAGCTCTGAAGGTAGATGTACGGACGGGACAGTCCGGGGAGCCGAGGGCTCGAGGGTTGGAGTACAGAATAAAGGTGGTGGGTCTTCGATATCTGATTGTCGTTCACACCGGCATCGGTACGTTGACTCGGCGATGTGGGACACTTAGCCAAAGAAAGTATGGTGGGTATAGCCAGTAGTAGTACGCGGATACTCTAGGTTGTGTTCTTCTAGGGGCGTACGGAAGGGCTAGGCCCGGTAGTGTGGATACCCGCCTAGGAGTGGGGGGCACGACCCACTGTCTCTGTTTGCCACTATGGAGGTTCATGGGAGTGAAGTTAGTTGCCCGAGCAGGGGGAACTAAAGGTCTGTGCGCATAGAGTCGTGTGCTTGTGTTGCACTTGCATGAATCATGGCATAGCATATCACTACACTCATATTTGCATACAACCGACACCCCAACGTATAAATCGGTATGGGACTTTTTATACGATGGGAGCCTTGCAGAAGACCCCTTAACTTATAAGTTTGTATGGGCATTCATATAAGTTAAGGTTACTTACATTTACTTGCTTGTTTACTTACTGTTCTCTAGCTGCTTTTTTATACAATTGCTACTTACTACTTCTCTTCTTTATTACTTACTGCCGTAGAATTGCTAAACGTACTTTATTCTAGGTAGATGTTAGCTTAGCTCCATTGTCATCTGCTTGATTATTCTCCAACTTTATAGCTTCCCTTTCCTCCTCTCCGCTCGGTGCTTAGGAGCCGTAGGGGGAGGGGTATGTGATGATAGGGCTTAGTCTTTATGACTAATGGTTTTCGAACCACAACATTACAGTAGCTCCGGATGGGAGACAGGGACCAGTAGTCCAGGGACCAGCACCAGCGGAGTACGGTGCACATGGAGGTGGGTCAGTCTAGCACCAGTGCACCTGCGACCAGCTCTGCGAGTGATTAGTACCTTTATAGTTCTGCGATGAGTGATTTGTAGTGAAGACTCTAATGTACCAGGCTCGAGCCCGTTTATCTATATTTCATCTGAACCGTATCTTGCAGTACTTCTATTATCTATTTCCTGTTATTATCTACTGATGGACAGGATGTGATTTCACTTTTATACCAGCTTCTGTGGACTTGTTTACATTTAGGTGTAATTACTTCTCTCTCTTATGATTGAAAAAGGGCCGGCAGAATTGGCATTTTGTAGTAGCGGCCTTCCCGTGAGTCGGTGCCACCGCAAAGTGGCAGTTCTGGGCTAAGAACCCGGTGTCGAGAAAAGAGAAATAAAAGGGGGGTCTTACAAGTGGTATCAGCGCAGACCTCGATCGAAAGAGAAGTAGTCCACAAAATCTTGGGCCACCCCCGTGCGAGCTTAGTTTGCGGACAAACTAGCAGCGGAAGCAGTGGTGTGCCCATAAGGGAAATCACACGTGAAAGCCCATCCTAACCCTTTTTAAAATTCCATTCATTCGCTCTCTAACAAATGGAATTTTTACGTGTAGCCTGCGACGAACCCTACATCACAGCAAGGGACACCCCAGGCTCTGAATGTGGTCCCGCCTCCGCCGGCTCCAGCTCCATTCTAGCAGACGGAGATGGGGAAAACACTGACGGTCATTCTAGAGGACTTCAGAGCTCAGCAAGCCCCGGCTCCACAGCCAAACCCCGGGGCCAATTGGATGACTGTCTTCTGGGGACTTTCCGCTCCATCTTACTAGGGGACGGAGTCTGCAGTACGTACGGAGGAATTATTGGACACCATTTACGAGATGCTGGCAGGGATTCGATGCCCCACTGAGGAGGCAGTTGCTTTGGCGGTCTCCTGTCTAGAGTCACACGGAAAGAGGTGGTGGAAGTCTCAGCTTGACACCACCTTTGCGGGGATGGGTACCGTTCTGATGCAGAATGGGCACGTAATAGCCTATGCCTCCCGACAGTTGAAGCAGCACGAGCAGAACTACCCCGTGCACGATTTGGAGATGGGGGCAGTTATTTTTGCTCTTAAGATCTGGCGACACTATCTCTACGGAGTACATTGTGATATCTTCTCCGACCACAAGAATCTGAAGTACGTCGACACCCAGAAGGAGTTAAACATCAGGCAGAGACGCTGGGTGGAATTTCTGTCGAACTACCAGTACACCATGCATTACCATCCGGGGAAGGCGAACGTGGTCGTAGATGCTCTGAGCTGGAGAGCGAGTACGACAGGAGTAGGCTTGCAGCTGATGGCCTTGGAGTTGGTTAGATCGTTCGAGGAGATGCAGATTTCACTAGTGTCTGAGGATGACCCGGAGCTATACATGGAGCACCTGGGGTCGATGGTTACTACTGATGATATTCGAGACCGCATCAGAGATGGGCAGATGCTGGATGAGAGAGCTGAGCCAATATTCCGAGCCTTGGAGGAAGGCACGATAGGAGATTACTCTTTGAGGGATGGTCTCCTGTGTTTCCGAGGCAGAGTCTACATACCAACAGGAGGACGGATCCGGGAGGACATTTTGACGGAAGCTCACTGCAGCCGGTATTCGGTACACCCGGGGATCACCAAGATGGTAAAGGATTTGAAGAGGACGATGTACTGGCCGGGTATGAAGAAAGATATTACGTACTTTGTGACGCATTACGAGGCCTGCCAGCTCGTGAAGGCGGAGTGTAGGAACCCGGAAGGCTTGCTGCAGCCGCTTCCGGTGCCGGAGTTGAAATCTGAGGATATAGCCATGGACTTCATACATGGGCTACCTCGGTCCCGTGCGGGGAATGACTCGATCTGGGTGATAGTGGACAGGCTAACAAAGGTGGCCAGATTCATTCCAGTGGCGAAGGACGCACCGGTTAGTGTACTAGTACAGAGGTTCATTGAGCAGTTTGTGCGTTATCATGGGGTGCCCAAGACTATCGTTTCGGATCGGGATGGGCGGTTTACATCCAGGGAATGGAGGTCAGTCCAGGCCAATCTGGGGTCTCGGTTGACATTCAGCACAGCTTTTAACCCTCAGACCGACGGGCAGACAGAGCGCACCAACCGTACACTAGAAGATCTGTTGCGACTATGTATTTTGGACCGTGGCAAGCCATGGGAGAGGTTGCTGCCACTGGTCGAGTTTTCGTACAACAACGCCCATCAGTCCAGCATAGGCATGGCTCCATACGAGGCATTGTACGGAAGGAGGTGCAGGACCCCACTATCATGGGTTCAGGATGAGGATCTGCAGGCACTAGGCTCGGAGTTTGTTGGAGACACAGGTGCTCAGATTAGATTGATCCGGGAATGGATTTTGGAAGCCCAGAGCAGACAGGCCAAATACTACAATGTGAGGCACCGTCAAGTGGAGTTCCAGGTGGGAGACCAGGTTTTCTTGAAGATACGGCCGATGCACGGAGTCTCGCGGGTTCGCGGGCGGAAGAAGCTCAGCCCGAGATATATGGGGCCTTATAGGATCCTGGAGCGGATCGGCCTCTTAGCCTATAGACTAGAGCTACCACCGGAGTTAGCGGGATTGCATGACGTCTTCCATGTCTCCTCACTTCGGAGGGCTCTGCTACGCCCTGAGCAGCTGATTTCCTCGGCAGATGGCCCGGTGGCCTCGGATCGGTCAGTCAACTTGGAGCCTATCAGGATTGATGATACAGTAGTGCGGGTCTTGCGACGGAAGAAGGTTCTGTTAGTCAAGGTTCTGTGGAACAATCATGGGCAGGAGGAGCATACATGGGAGCCACAGGACTTGATGCGGCAAAAATACCCGAAACTTTTTCGTCAGGTATACCTCACAACCCCTCTAGACAATCAATTTGCTTTCCTGCTTTAAACCAATAAGACTGAAATTTCAAGAATAGGGGCTAATCTTTTGTTTATTGGGGTGTATATACCTAGTTAATTGGGCGAATTAATCTTAGATTTGAAACCGCACAAAGCAAACATAACGTAGAGATGTAATTTTTCAATTCTCATGGGATGTTACAAGCTTCTTTTTTACGATTAGAGTTCCGTAGGCTTTACCTTGATTTCAGGGACGAAATCTTTGTTTTGTTTATTGGGATTTGTAACATCCCATTTCCGGCTAGACCCCTAAGAGTCGGTTGGTTGTGACAGAACCCTAGGAAGCCCAAAAATTAAAATACATCGATCGAGATTTCGGGTCACGGGTTGGTCACGCCCGTAACCGACCCGTCACGCCTGTGACCGACCCGTCACGCCCGTGAACGACCCGTCACGCCCGTGACCTAGGGCGTGACTCCTTCTGAAAGAGAAGGGATAGATACGATTGCGGAATAAAAGATTATAGATATTTAATAAGAACCCTAAAGCCTAACACAAGTGTTGTGCACAAAATAAAGCTAACTGTAATTACAGTTAAGCTTGGGTCCTATCCAGCAACTAGCAATCCTAGTTAAAACTAATCACAGCCACAATGCAATTAATAAATCAAGCAATCAGACGACACAAGATATTATAGTGGTTCCCCAAACACTGGGTACATCCACTCTTCTACCCACACGGTAGGAATCCACTACAGGTTTTTGATCAGGTGCCCTGCCACCAACAAGATCTGCTGCAGGTAGATCTAGAGACCCTTTAGACTTTTGATCAGGTGTCTAAAAACCAAGCTTTACTTTTGAAGGGAGTAAACAACCCTTTACAGGAGGGGGGAAGAGGGTTAGATTGTCTTCTCTATTTTAAATAAGATTAGAGAAGCACAAGAGTCTCTTCAGAACTTCTGACAGCAAGCTGTCTTGAAGTTCTGAAGGAAAAAGCCTGAAGAAGACTAGAGATCTGGATGGATGTTCTTCTTCAGCTTCCTTCCTCTTCTTCTTCTTCTTCAATATCTCTGAGTGTATCTTCCTGGAACAGGAGCACTCAGGTTGAAGAAGAGTGAAGAGATAACTTCTCAGTTAGATGAAGATTGCTGAGAGCAGCTGTGCTGTAAGATGGTTCTTTCTCTGTATGTTGTACAAGATTCTTCTCACTTGTTCTACAGCTGCTTTTTAGTTCTTTCAAAAGAACTCTTTTAAATAGGAGCAGCAGCAACGACTCTAATATGAGCTTGACTTTTGTCTTCATCTGGAATCTGCAAATATCACAAAGGCAAAACATATCTTGCAGATATATATATCTATATAAAGAGAAAGCTACTGCAGCTGCATTAAATAATCTGATAAAGGATTTAGATAAAGTTACATCAGATAACTCTTTATAGCCAATGGCTATAAAGGACAGCTGCATTAATAAAGACAGATAATAGGACAAAATACATTGTCAGAAAGAATTGACTTATGCATAAAGGATATAAGCAAAGATTGCTTTGAGATATATGCATAAGATCAATTAAATAATCTATAATAAAAATATGCTAGAAATATAGGAAATAAAACACAGAAAAGAACGCATATAATATTATAAATAAAGACAGGAAAAAGATAGTCGAACGATCCTCGGAGATCGTCGACCGACCCACTGAGATCGTTGACCTATCAGATAGATAGTCGACCGACTCAGATAGTCGAACTATCCAGGCAGATAGTCGACCGACTCAGATAGTCGAACTATCCAGGCAGATAGTCGACCGACTCAAGACTAGACAGAAAGCGTCGAACTATCAAGAGATAGTCGACCAGAGCTCGACGATCTAGCAGAACGTCGAGCTGACCAGAGACAGACGATCGTCGACCGGCTGATCGACGATAGTCGATCGGCGTTCGACTATAGTCGAACCCGAAAACTTACTTAGGCAGATTTTCATCTGGATAAGTAATTCTACAAAACTAGAAAAACTAACCTATCAACTAACCAAAGAAAAGACTAAAGGAAAGACTTAACTCAAATCCAAACTAGGGTACCAACAATCTCCCCCTATTTGGGTTAAGTCTTTCAAAAACTAAAACTACTAAAAACAAACTAAACAATCTAATAGAGATCCTAGCCCAAATCAGAACCAAGGGTTCCAACAATCTCCCCCTATTTGGCTGAGGATCCTATTAGCAAAATAAATAAAGCAAAGCATAAAATATATAAAGAAAAACTTTGCTTAGCTGGCTGCTTGCTGGCATTTGCAATCTCCCCCTATGTTGATGCAGTACATGTGATTGGAGGAGGCTGAGATGACTTAAAATTTTGATTGAGTCATCCAGCAAACTCTTATAAATAGTACCTGCGAAAAGCTTATGGTAGAGATTGCTCTCTCTTTGAAAAAGGGTATGTTAGCAGCAAAGAAAAATGATATTTTGTCCAGCCAATTTAATTTGGATTCTGTATCTGAAAAACAAAATCAGATATCTTCCTTCCTATAGAATTTCTTTTCATTTAGACGAGATTCAAACTCAGCTGACAAATGCAACTAGAGTAGAGGACTCAATCTAAATGAAATTAGAAAAGGATCTATAAGAAATAGAGTTATCTGACAGAGAATTCTCATACAGAAATCCAAACAAACTATTTGAACATAATATCAATCAAATATAGTCAGCTATAAGAAAAGAAAATGCTTCCTAATAAATCTGTTCCAAATAATAAAAGGATTTGAAAATATTCTAACTATTTTATCCTTATGAGTATCAAACGGGTTTATGAACAAGCAAATTGAGTTCTCAAATCTGAACTCATTAAAATATAAAGAAAACATTTCTCTGAGAAGTGTTGGTTCCTTCTCAGGTATAGTTAAAACTTGGCAGCAATTTTGAATATCTAAATTAACTGAACTAAAAACAGATTTAGATATTACCTGAACCTTTTCAGGTTTTGTATTGTCCTCTGTTTGTTCTGCTTCTGAATTGCTGCAGGAGGCATTTATGGCCATTATGCAAAATGCTTTGGCCCTTGCTTCCTCCTCTTCATCTTCAAATGATGAGTCATCATCTGATACATCCCAGATAACATCTAGGAATGTTGATTCTTCTCCTTCAGATGAGATGATGTGGCTTCCTTCTGATATTACATCCAAGGGTTCAGAAGCCATTTGGTGAAGGAATTCCCACATCTCCTTAGCTGTTGAGCATTCAGCAACATCCTGAAATAAGTCATCAGATAATGACTGAGCTAGGATGTTCATTGCTCGGGCATCAGCTAGCCTGGCATTTTTTGTTGTTGTTGCCAATGTTGGAAGACCTGTCAAAATAGAAGAAAATATTTCTTCATCAAAAGAGTTCATATATAATTTGACTCTTGTCTTTCAGATGCTGAACTCAGCTAAGTTGCAAGTTGGAGGTCTGGTGCTAAAATAATCATTGTACTGGGCCATGAAAGTGAATGTGAATATCTATAATCCTTGGTATCTATCAGGATCTTGTGACTCAGGTGTTAGCCTGTACAGTCAGTCAACCCCCCTCTGATACCAATTGAAAGAGAAGGGATAGATACGATTGCGGAATAAAAGATTATAGATATTGAATAAGAACCCTAAAGCCTAACACAAGTGTTGTGCATAAAATAAAGCTAACTGTAATTACAGTTAAGCTTGGGTCCTATCCAGCAACTAGCAATCCTAGTTAAAACTAATCACAGCCACAATGCAATTAATAAATCAAGCAATCAGACGACACAAGATATTATAGTGGTTCCCCAAACACTGGGTACATCCACTCTTCTACCCACACGGTAGGAATCCACTACAGGTTTTTGATCAGGTGCCCTGCCACCAACAAGATCTGCTGCAGGTAGATCTAGAGACCCTTTAGACTTTTGATCAGGTGTCTAAAAACCAAGCTTTACTTTTGAAGGGAGTAAACAACCCTTTACAGGAGGGGGGAAGAGGGTTAGATTGTCTTCTCTATTTTAAATAAGATTAGAGAAGCACAAGAGTCTCTTCAGAACTTCTGACAGCAAGCTGTCGTGAAGTTCTGAAGGAAAACGCCTGAAGAAGACTAGAGATCTGGATGGATGTTCTTCTTCAGCTTCCTTCCTCTTCTTCTTCTTCTTCAATATCTCTGAGTGTATCTTCTTGGAACAGGAGCACTCAGGTTGAAGAAGAGTGAAGAGATAACTTCTCAGTTGGATGAAGATTGCTGAGAGCAGCTGTGCTGTAAGATGGTTCTTTCTCTGTATGTTGTACAAGATTCTTCTCACTTGTTCTACAGCTACTTTTTAGTTCTTTCAAAAGAACTCTTTTAAATAGGAGCAGCAGCAACGGCTCTAATATGAGCTTGACTTTTGTCTTCATCTGGAATCTGCAAATATCACAAAGGCAAAACATATCTTGCAGATATATATATCTATATAAAGAGAAAGCTACTGCAGCTGCATTAAATAATCTGATAAAGGATTTAGATAAAGTTACATCAGATAACTCTTTACAGCCAACGGCTATAAAGGACAGCTGCATTAATAAAGACAGGTAATAGGACAAAATACATTGTCAGAAAGAATTGACTTATGCATAAAGGATATAAGAAAAGATTGCTTTGAGATATATGCATAAGATCAATTAAATAATCTATAATAAAAATATGCTAGAAATATAGGAAATAAAACACAGAAAAGAACGCATATAATATTATAAATAAAGACAGGAAAAAGATAGTCGAACGATCCTCGGAGATCGTCGACCGACCCACTGAGATCGTCGACCTATCAGATAGATAGTCGACCGACTCAGATAGTCGAACTATCCAAGCAGATAGTCGACCGACTCAGATAGTCGAACTATCCAGGCAGATAGTCGACCGACTCAAGACTAGACAGAAAGCGTCGAACTATCAAGAGATAGTCGACCAGAGCTCGACGATCTAGCAGAACGTCGAGCTGACCAGAGACAGACGATCGTCGATCGGCGTTCGACTATAGTCGAACCCGAAAACTTACTTAGGCAGATTTTCATCTGGATAAGTAATTCTACAAAACTAGAAAAACTAACCTATCAACTAACCAAAGAAAAGACTAAAGGAAAGACTTAACTCAAATCCAAACTAGGGTACCAACACCTTCGATGATCGTCGATCTCAGGGAGACGATCGTCAGGCGCAGAATTTTCAACCCGGGCCTGTCACGCCCGTGACCTGTGTCACGCCCGTGACCTAGGGCGTGACACCTTCGACGATCGTCGATCTCAGCGGGACGATCGTCGAAGCGCAGAATTTGCGTCATGGCCCTGTCACGCCCGTGACTCAGGTGTCACGCTCGTGACTAAGGGCATGACCCCCTTCGGCGATCGTCGATCTCAGCGAGACGATCGCCGAGCGCGGAATTTGCCTCATGACCCTGTCACGCCCGTAACCCATGTATCACGCCCGTGACCTAGGGCGTGACCACCCTTCGACGATCGTCGATCTCATTTCGACGATCTTTGAACTCAGAATTGGCCACCCGGGCCTGTCACACCCGTGACCTATGTGTCACGCCCGTGACCAAGGCCGAAACGTCAGCTAGACTGGAAATTTCGGTAACCGACGTCATAATCAATTCTGATTATGGGAATGTACAGCAGGAATATTTATGGGCCATTTCCGTCTCTAATTATTTAATAGAAAGAGAGAGTGAAGTCCAATAGAAAATCGCCACCTGGATCAGCCATTTCATCTTCCACCTTTTCCTCTTCCCTACATCATAACCGAAACGTTATTAAGAGAAACATTCATGGCCATGAATGTTTCATCCTTTCCCCTCCCCACTTGGAGATTTATAACAGTGTAACACCCCAAAATGTCGTAGGAGCGACGGGGATCGATTTTGGCCAAAACAGGTTTTTGGTGCAGGTGACACGGGCCCCGACACGGGCGTGTCGGAGGCCGTGTCGGGCGTGTCGAGCTCGAGCCGTGTCATCGACCAGTTCAGGTCGACGATGGTCGTGTGGAGGGATACGGCCTAGGACACGGGCGTGTCCCAGGCCGTGTCACTCAAGGGAATCGTCGAAGTGGTACACGGGCCGTGACACGGGCACAGACACGGGCGTGTCCGATGTGACACGGGCGTGACCCATGCCGTGTCAACAAGCCGTGTACCACTCTGACTGCAAGGTGTCGATTTATTGCACACGGGGGGCGTGACACGGGTCCCGACACGGGCGTGTCGCCGTCGACACGGGCGTGTCGGAGGCCGTGTCCCATGCCGTGTGCTGGTTTTCAATCGGTGTCGAGACGGCGAATGAGCTACACGGCCAGGCACACGGCCGTGTGCCAACCCGTGTTCGGCCCAGGTTTTATTATTTTGGATCTAATCTCGGCCGTTCATTCCCTTGGATCTGGATCTGACGGTGGTGGCTGCTCCTGGGGGGTTATTAGCCGGGAAATGGGGGGAGAAACCCTCATTTCAACTTGAGTTTCTCTTTCTACATTCTAGAGAGAGGGGAGAGCTCCCTTGGTGGTGTGAGGCCAAAATCCGACCGCCGGAGGAGGTTCGAAGCTCCAAATCGCGATCCGAACCCAGATCCGCGGAGGCGACGACGTTGCGAAGCTTTCTAGCCGCGTAGTTTGCGATGGCGCCGCGGAAGAACGCAAGGGTAACGATTCTTTATCTTGGGCATGTGAAGCCCACTTTTCCTTTGCATAGGAAGCCCGCTCTCGCGAGTGAGCGAAGAGTGGAGCGTTCCTTGGGATAGATATGTGAAGTCCCCCCTTGTGTAGAGTCCGTATGCGTAAATGGACATAGGCATTGTGTGTGAAGCCTATTCGGACGTGTTGGTCCGAATCAGTGATGTTGCATTGCATTTGAACCGGGCAAGACTCCGGATGTTTGGGTGTTTTCGGGTTTTCTACGTGGTAGATTGCATCAGGGAATCTTAGAGATTAACTCTAAGGTGCACCCGGAAAACTGGGCAAAAGCGGGTTTTGCCAACACGGAGGTCGGGGAGCCAACGTGAACATAACTGGGTTATGTGATTTTGTAGCGGAAACGGGACTCGGCGAGTCTTGACCTGCGCATATGGCTTAAATTGTCGTTGCGGTATGAGCACGGGTCAAGCGGAACCGTACCCGGTCTATGTCGTTCGGTAGGACCGTTGGCATGGACGAGGGTCTTCGGCGGTCTATGGCTTAAATTGTCGTGACCAAGGCTAAGGAGACAAATTGCTCATATGGATAACCGTCCAAGAGGCGGTGGTGGATTGGGAACGTCTATGGCTTGAATTGACGTGACGTTGGCCGGTTCGCCGAGAATGTGCCCTGAGTGCACGGGGTGTGTGGCCGTGCGAGCCTACGCCTGTGGTGATGTGCAATTACCTTTTATAAATGCCTATACTAATAAAGTGCAGGGAAAGAGCATCCCCGCCCCGATTGTGGGGGCGGGATCGTTACAATTTGGTCAGCTTTGCTGACCGTTGCTATTATTTGCCACCGGGCGGTGGTTTGTTGCTTGCAGGTGCTGCGGAGCCGAGCGGGAAATAGCGGGCTAAAGACCTTGTTGCTGTGCCGGCCCTCGAAGGCCTAATTTGTTATGCTTTTCCCGTTCATTCATGTATGGCCGGCCTACGAGCCGATGTCTGAAAACACTATTTTGTTAAGTGAACAATGTAAGGCCTTAAGGCCAGTTCTCTTTTGTGTATGATTACATTCCTGAGTTGGTAGTGGACATTCATGCTTTATGGCAGGGTTCTTATTTTCGTTTGCAACTTAATAATTTGCTTCCGCTAGGTGTTTTATAGGACGACATGATTGGTTGAATGGTTTCAATGCGTAACCAACCGGTCTGTTCGTAGTATATGGCGTCGGGCCCCGGCCGGACCTACTGCTATATGCTATGCGACGGATAGGGGTGTTATAAATTGGTATCAGACTTCTGGTTTTGGTCACGCTTAAATGAATTCGTGGACGAATTCACTTTAAGGGGTGGTGAGCACATTGTGTGCGTCATCGTTATAACATGAAAAGAACCCATGAATGTCCACTTAGGAATGAAAATACACATGTTTGAGGAACCTGCGTGTTCCTATAATTGTTGTTTGCAGTAATTTTTGGGTCGCTTATCGGTGTTTTGCACGATTATAGGTGACCAGAAGTGGTGCTGGGCCGTCTGAACGGCCAGGTTCTGAGGCGAGCAGTGCGCCAAGCGATGCGCCTGCAACACCTTTGTCTGCCGAGACCATTAGGTTGGTGGCAGAAGCGGTCATGGCAATGATTAATGCGCAGCCTGCAAGGCAGGTGCAGCAGCCCGCTCCTGTTATGGAGCAAGTACCTCTTCAGACGGCAGAGCAAAGGAGGGTTGAGCAAGTAGTGTTGGAGCCAGAGTTGCCTAGGAGAGCAACGGAAAGACAACTGAAGCACGTGATGGGCTTTCACCCACCTGTATTCACGGGCGCAGAAACCCCGACCCAAGTAGAGGATTGGCTCTCAAGGGTCAACAGGGTGATGACTGCGACGGAAACGGAAGAGTGGCAGAAGACCACTATAGCGACGTTCCTTTTGGATGGGGACGCAAGGTTATGGTGGGAAGGCCTAGAGCTACATCAGTTGCGGGGAAGGCCGTTGGCCGAAGTTTCGATGGAGGAGTTTGCGAGACTGTTCATGGCTCGATACCTCCCCTCGGCGCAGAGGATTGCGCTAGAAAGCGAATTTCAGAAGTTGGTGCAAGGGGATTGCACCGTTGATGAGTACCTCCACGAGTTTACTCGATTGGGGAGATATGCCGGCGCTACCTTCGCAGACGAGGAGCGCAAGACGAGCCGCTTCTACGAAGGGCTAAGAGATGATTTGAGGTTGCTACTATCGGGGCCCAAGGCGCAGGGTTTCATGACCCTGGTCAATTCGGCCCGGTCCTTGGAGAAGGACATGAAGAATGTCCAAGCAAAGAAGGAATCCGGTAGCAAGAAAGCGGAGTTCAAGGCACCGACTACGTCGAAGTCGGGCTACCACAAATTCTATAAGAAAGCTAAGACGTCGGGTCCAGCTGCTTCAGGTGCCTCGGGGACAACTACCAATCAAACCCCGGGCGCTTGCTTCACGTGTGGGAAGCCGGGGCACTTTGCCCGTGATTGCTGGAGTGGACGCTCAAAGTCCGAAAGGAAATAAGGAGCTACCTACGAGGAGAAGGGCAAAGCGGTGGAGTCGACCGCGTCCCACTATGCTCCGACTCAGCCTAGAGTCTATAACTTGGGCCAGCAGGAGGCCATCAAGCAAGCGGATGTGGTGACAGGTATGAGTTAATTTTATAGCAAGTTAGCTTTAATACCGTTATCTATTGCTTGTTAGCCTAATATTGTTTGTATAGGCTTTGTTATGATTAGCGATAGTCCGGCACGGGCACTGTTCGATACGGGAGCTTCACACTCCTTCTTGCCCGAAAGCTTTATATCGCGCATCGGAGTCCCTTCTTCGATGGCGAAGGACAAGTTGGATGTGCTGCTACCGAATGGGTGCTCGATGCGTGCGGACAGGGTGTGCGCCGTAAAGTTTCACATTGGGAGCAAAGAGTTCGACTTGCTAGCGTCATTGCTGCCGCTAGTAGAGTTCGACGTGATCTTTGGAATGGATTGGCCGTCAGAGCAGAAAGCTTGGATTGACTGTGACCGGAAGGAGGTCAAGCTGGGTGTAGGGCAGGAGACTACATTCGAGGGGCTAAAGGGGTCGAGCAGGACACTGATGTCTGCTCTTCAGGTGGTGAAGGCAGTTCGTGCTAGTGCAGAGCTGTTCTTTGCAATAGTGGGGGCTGTGGAGCCAAAGTCCCCGTTGGATAGCATCCCCGTGGTTTGCGAATACCCCGATGTGTTCCCGGATAGCCTTCCCGGAGCCCCACCACAGCGGGAGATTGATTTCACCATCGAGCTCGTACCGGGGGCCAAACCGGTGTCACGTGCTCCGTATAGGTTGACGCCTAAGGAGATGGCAGAGTTGAAAGTTCAGCTAGAGGAGCTGATGGAGCAAGGTTATGTGCGTCCAAGCTCGTCACCTTGGAGCGCACCGGTCCTCTTCGTTAAGAAGAAGGACGGGAGTATGCGGCTGTGTATCGACTACAGAGAGTTGAACAAGCTGACGGAGAAGAATAAGTACCCGATCCCGAGGATTGATGATCTCTTTGATCTGTTAGTCGGATCGTCGGTATACTCCAAGTTGGACTTGAAGTCGGGGTACTATCAGCTGAGGATCAGGGAGTGTGATATCCCGAAGATGGCGTTCAGTACGAGGTATGGGCATTTCGAGTTCACGGTCATGTCGTTTGGACTGACGAATGCGCCATCGGTGTTTATGGATCTGATGAACAGGACGTTCAGAGATTTCCTGGATCGCTTTGTGATCGTCTTTATTGACGATATTTTGGTATACTCGCAGTGCGAAGAAGACCACTTCAAGCATTTGCACTTGGTGTTGGAGACCTTGAGGAGGAATGAGCTTTACGCAAAGTTCTCCAAGTGCGAGTTCTGGCTACCCTCGGTAGCGTTCCTTGGTCATATAGTGAGTGGGGAAGGTATAGCGGTGGATCCGGCGAAGATTGTTGCGATACGGGAGTGGCCTGCGTTATCTTCTGTCGCGGAAGTCCGTAGTTTTCTCGGGCTTGCCGGATACTACAGGCGCTTCGTAGAGAACTTCTCGCGGGTAGCGTTACCTCTCACGAAGTTGACAAGGAAGGATCAGAAATTCTTGTGGACGCAAGAGTGCGTGCAAGCTTTTGAGGAGCTGAAGAGGCGGTTGACCACGGCGCCAGTGCTTAGTTCGCCGAGTGGGACTGAGGGCTTTGAGGTGTATAGCGACGCTTCGGGTAGTGGCTTGGGCTGCGTGTTGTTGCAGCATGGAAGTGTGATCGCGTATGGATCGCGTCAGCTGAAAGTGCATGAAAGAAATTATCCGGTGCACGACTTGGAGTTGGCGGCCGTGATTTTTGCACTCAAGTTGTGGAGGCACTACCTATACGGCGTAAGGGTCGATATATACACCGATCACAAGAGCCTAAAATACTTGTTGGATCAAAAGGACCTTAATATGAGGCTGAGGAGGTGGATGGAGTTCTTGGGGGACTACACCTTCAAGATACATTATGTACCCGGGAAGGGCAACGCAGTTGCGGATGCGCTGAGCCGCAGGGCTCCCGCCCGAGCCAACTGGTTGTCGGTGCATGATGAGCGGCTAGTGCGGGAGTTGGAGGAGCTTGAAATCTGTTGCGTTGACAAGCAGACGAGCGCCAAAGCAATGTTAAACTGGACAGAGGTGCAGTATGACCTGGCTGACCGGGTTCGGCAGGCATTGGAGTTAGATGACTCCATGAAAGAGCTTATGGAGGCCGCTCTGGATGGGTCAAATTCCCAGTTCTCGGTGGATGATGGTTTGTTAAGGAAGGATCATCGGTTGTGCGTCCCGAGTGGGGGTAACCTCCGGGCGGAGTTGATGTACGAGGCTCATCATACCAAGTACTCAATCCACCCAGGGAGCACGAAGATGTATCGTGATCTCAAGAAGCTGTTTTGGTGGCCGGGGCTTAAGAAAGATGTGGCGTTGTACGTGGCTAAATGCCAAACGTGCGCCTTGGTGAAGGCGGAGTGCCAAAAGCCAGGAGGATTTCTGAAATCCTTGCCTATACCGGAGTGGAAATTCGATGATATATCTATGGACTTTGTGCACGGATTGCCAAGGTCGCAGAAGGGGAACGATGCCATCTGGGTGATCGTAGATCGACTAACCAAGGTGTCGCATTTCATTCCGCATAGGAAGGATGATCCAGTGGAGAAATTGGCAAAGTTGTATGTCGATAATATTGTTAGGCTGCATGGTGTGCCCCGTAGCATTGTGAGTGATCGCGATGGGCGGTTCACGTCAAATGATTGGAGGTTGGTGCAGCAGATGCTGGGGACAAAGTTAAAGTTCAGCACGGCTTTCCATCCGCAGACGGATGGGCAGACCGAGAGGGTTAATAGAACGATGGAGGACATGCTCCGTATGTGTGTTCTAGACTTCGGGAAGCATTGGGAAGACCACCTTTATTTGGTGGAGTTCGCGTACAACAACAGCTACCAAGCGAGTATACAAATGGTGCCCTTCGAGGCCCTGTATGGTAGGAAGTGTCGCACGTCGTTATCGTGGCTTGAAGCGGGTGAGGCAAGGTTGTACAAGAAGCAGGAGGTGGAGAGTGCTACCTCGTTAGTGCGGATCATTCGGGAGCGCTTGTTGATCGCTCAGGACCGGCAGGCGAAGTATTACAATGCCAAGCACCGGAACGTGGAGTTTGCGGTAGGCGATTGGGTATATCTGAAAGTGAAGCCGTTCAAGGGGGTTTCGCGGGTAAGACGCTTGAAGAAGCTGAGCCCAAGATACCTTGGACCTTTTGAGGTTCTGGAGCGAGTCGGCGAAGCGGCTTACCGTTTGAAGCTATCGGTGGAGTTGAGTGGTTTACATGATGTGTTCCACATTTCTGTGTTGCGGAAGGCGGTGCAAGAGCCTTCGCAGGTGATCGCGGTTGACCAAGTGCCGGTGGACGAAGGGTTGACGACAAGGGTCAAGCCCGTTCGTATTGAAGATGTTGAGGTCAAGAGGCTTCGTAACAAGGAGATCCGGATGGTTAAGGTCCGGTGGGATAACTGCGGGCATGAGGAGCTCTCTTGGGAACGGGAGCAGACTATGCTCGAGGAGTACCCGGAATTGTTCCGCTCAGGTACTGTTTTACGTTAAGTCCTGTTTTTCCTTTATTAATTTCGTGGATGAAATTCTTTAAGGGGGGTGGAATTGTAACACCCCAAAATGTCGTAGGAGCGACGGGGATCGATTTTGGCCAAAACAGGTTTTTGGTGCAGGTGACACGGGCCCCGACACGGGCGTGTCGGAGGCCGTGTCGGGCGTGTCGAGCTCGAGCCGTGTCGTCGACCAGTTCAGGTCGACGATGGTCGTGTGGAGGGACACGGCCTAGGACACGGGCGTGTCCCAGGCCGTGTCACTAAAGGGAATCGTCGAAGTGGTACACGGGCCGTGACACGGGCACAGACACGGGCGTGTCCGATGTGACACGGGCGTGTCCCATGCCGTGTCAACAAGCCGTGTACCACTCTGACTGCAAGGTGTCGATTTATTGCACACGGGGGGTGTGACACGGGTCCCGACACGGGCGTATCGCCGTCGACACGGGCGTGTCAGAGGCCGTGTCCCATGCCGTGTGCTGGTTTTCAATCGGTATCGAGACGGCAAATGAGCTACACGGCCAGGCACACGGTCGTGTGCCAACCCGTGTTCAGCCCAGGTTTTATTATTTTGGATCTAATCTCGGCCGTTCATTCCCTTGGATCTGGATCTGATGGTGGGGGCTGCTCCTGGGGGGTTATTAGCCGGGAAATGGGGGGAGAAACCCTCATTTCAACTTGAGTTTCTCTTTCTACATTCTAGAGAGAGGGGAGAGCTCCCTTGGTGGTGTGAGGCCAAAATCCGACCGCCGGAGGAGGTTCGAAGCTCCAAATCGCGATCCGAGCCTAGATCCGTGGAGGCGACGACGTTGCGAAGCTTTCTAGACGCGTAGTTTGCGATGGCGCCGCGGAAGAACGCAAGGGTAACGATTCTTTATCTTGGGCATGTGAAGCCCTCTTTTCCTTTGCATAGGAAGCCCGCTCTCGCGAGTGAGCGAAGAGTGGAGCGTTCCTTGGGGTAGATATGTGAAGTCCCCCCTTGTGTAGAGTCCGTATGCGTAAACGGACATAGGCATTGTGTGTGAAGCCTATTCGGACGTGTTGGTCCGAATCGGTGATGTTGCATTGCATTTGAACCGGGCAAGACTCCGGATGTTTGGGTGTTTTCGGGTTTTTCTACGTGGTAGATTGCATCAGGGAATCTTAGAGATTAACTCTAAGGTGCACCCGGAAAACTGGGCAAAAGCGGGTTTTGCCAACACGGAGGCCGGGGAGCCAACGTGAACATAACTGGGTTATGTGATTTTGTAGCGGAAACGGGACTCGGCGAGTCTTGACCTGCGCATATGGCTTAAATTGTCGTTGCGGTATGAGCACGGGTCAAGCGGAACCGTACCCGGTCTATGTCGTTCGGTAGGACCGTTGGCATGGACGAGGGTCTTCGGCGGTCTATGGCTTAAATTGTCGTGACCAAGGCTAAGGAGACAAATTGCTCATATGGATGATCGTCCAAGAGGCGGTGGTGGATTGGGAACGTCTATGGCTTGAATTGACGTGACGTTGGCCGGTTCGCCGAGAATGTGCCCTGAGTGCACGGGGTGTGTGGCCGTGCGAGCCTACGCCTGTGGTGATGTGCAATTACCTTTTATAAATGCCTATACTAATAAAGTGCAGGGAAAGAGCATCCCCGCCCCGATTGTGGGGGCGGGATCGTTACAATTTGGTCAGCTTTGCTGACCGTTGCTATTGTTTGCCACCGGGCGGTGGTTTGTTGCTTGCAGGTGCTGCGGAGCCGAGCGGGAAATAGCGGGCTAAAGACCTTGTTGCTGTGCCGGCCCTCGAAGGCCTAATTTGTTATGCTTTTCCCGTTCATTCATGTTTGGCCGGCCTGCGAGCCGATGTCTGAAAACACTATTTTGTTAAGTGAACAATGTAAGGCCTTAAGGCCAGTTCTCTTTTGTGTATGATTACATTCCTGAGTTGGTAGTGGACATTCATGCTTTGTGGCAGGGTTCTTATTTTCGTTTGCAACTTAATAATTTGCTTCCGCTAGGTGTTGTGTAGGACGACATGATTGGTTGAATGGTTTCAACGCGTAACCAACCGGTCTGTCCGTAGTATATGGCGTCGGGCCCCGGCCGGACCTACTGCTATATGCTATGCGACGGATAGGGGTGTTACAAACTGCCTCCTTAGAGCAAGAGGAGAAGGTTACACGCTCGATCAAATGGATTTAGATTGCTGCTCTTGCTGTTGAAGAAGTTCGGGAACGCCGCCACCGCGCCATGACAATCTGACGTTCATATCGCCTCCAGCCCGCGAACAAGGTCCTCCCCTCCCTCTTCTTCTGTGGATAGATCTTAGAAATCATTAGGAGAGATATCGGGCTCAAAAGATCCGGATCGGGTGAGCGTTTCCATGGTTTTTCCAAAATTTCATGGTGGCAGGTTCGCCGGAAACCGCCTCTCCGGCAGCCGTGCCGCCGCCCGACGGTAGCCCTCACCTCAACAGAGGAGGTGGTGGTGGTGGCCATCCAGGGAGATGGCTGGGTGGATAGGAAATGGCTTTAGAAAAGCTATAGGTTTCAAACTTTTTTTTAGGTTGCTGGTTTGGGCTAAAGAAGAAGGTGAACAGTAGCATTTTATTATATTATATATTGTATAATTAGGAATTAATTCCCTTTACTGTGCACTAGGTTTAAACTGAAAATTATTGCTCGTAGGGGCTGAAATATAAAAAGTGGTCAACAAAGAAAATGTATCCCTTGAAGTCTAGTTAAATTCAAAATTTATTTCACTCGATTTGGAGTTCTGGTTAGACCACAGCACACTTTTTGGTGAGGTCTATTCATAGGGCTGTCTTGACATTAGAAAAATTCCCCACTCAATTCCAGTCATCAAAATGACTTGAAATTTGGGGTGTGGCTTAATCTTACCTATATCTAGGTGCTGTCCAAAAATTAGGATTTTTGGAAAATGTTTTTCTATAGTTTTTAGAAAAATTCAATAATCCTAGCATAATTTAATTAAATGGCTAAATGACTTCGAAACCCTCCCAAATTTTGGTGAGTGGTCCTTGGGTTTATCATAAGGTTCTGGTAAAAATTTCATCTCATTTGGAGATGTTTTGATTAAGTTTTTATCCAACCCTAGGTTGGTCCTTATAGGATAATTTAGGATCAAACACCCCCTTGGTATTTGGGTGGTCATATCACCTCAACAGAGGTTGATATTTTGTCCGAAGGCTGTTTAGGGCATGACACACCCTCCAAGGGAGTTTGGGGTGGTTTGGTGTAGGGTAGCCCTAGAACCCTAGGGAAAATCCCTTAATGGTGGTTTTTGGGGTTGTGAAGGTCATGGGGTCAAATGACCTTGGACTGACTTAAAATTTGGTGGAGAGAACCATAGGGCCAGTATAGTTCTCTGGAAAAATGTTTAGGGTATTTGGAGACAGCTAGGCCACCTGAAATCCTAACCCTAGTTTAGGTCACTAACTTTAATTTGAATTATTAAGCTATCTAATGAACTTCAAATCAAGTAAAGTTTGGGCAAAGTGATTTTCTGGTCCAAATGGCCATGATATAATTTTGTTGAGATTTTTGGGTTAATTTATATAGTACTTCATTTACAACCCTAGTTGTGCCCTAGATATTTATTTTGATGATTCTGGAATTTCTGTTCACTGGACTGATATGAAATCTTGGATTAATGCATATTATAGCATGTTATACTTTCTGTATTTTTATTGGAAATTTTAATTGGTTATATTTGGTACATATTTCTTTAACGTACTAGTTGTGACATGGAGTCAAAAATACAAATAATGTCCAATTACTATCTGAAAAATTATGAAATTTAATCAGTGGGTGTTTAAAGTTATTCTAGTCACCTTGTAATTTTCTATGGAATTTTAGATGATTAAAAATAGCATCTCCTTCTCTAAGCTAGGAAGGTCGGAATTTAACATTAAAATAGTTTCAAAGCCCATATTTTTGATAAAAATTATGGTACTTGGATTCTGATGGTTTTAGGTCACCATAAAGCTTCTATAATTTTTTGGGGTTTTTGGATACATATTTACAGTACTTCTTTCATAATATAGTAGAAATGGCCTAAAATGGTAAATTAGGAAATATAGGCCTAAACACCTCTGGAATTTCTCAAAACTTGGAATTACTGTTTAAATGTCTCATAGGATTTTTATAGATTTTATGATGATTTATTGTTGGCTCATTAGTGCACTTCATGTTCATACTAGGGTATTTGGAATCTTAGAATGAATAAATTAAATGCCCGATAAATAGGAAAATTTAGAAATCTTGGTCTTAGCTATATTATGTCACGATAGACCTCCAATAAATATTATAGGAGATTCGAAAGACAATTTGGAGTACCTTCCTTTATACTCCTCACGTATCTTAGGATGGTTTGCATATAGTAAAACCACGAAAACTGAACTAGAGCGGATAATGAACTTTGAGAGATGGAATTTTTGGTAGTTGCTGGTTGGTTAGGGCAAGCTAAGTTAAGTTCATTATTGGAGGTCAGGATAAGTAGAGTGTAAGACTGGTTAAGGATAAGGGCGTACGGGAACGACGAAGGATCGTCCACCCCGAGTAGTAGTGGAAGAGTCTTAATACGCTAGGGTCAGATCTAAAGTAACTTAAAAAGGGATCGAGTAATGGGTATCAACCAATAACAATAAGTGCCTTGCGAAAGGGAATGGTGGGCTTCATCTACCATCATAGTTCCTAGTGCCCTTTGAGAGCCCTTCACGGGGAATACCGGGGGCAGTCCTGGGCTAATGTAAACTGTAGAATTAATAATCTAAAGAGCAACTAGTAAAATTAGGGTTACACACACATACACCCCGATAGCTAGGAAGGTAGAATAATTGGTTTGGTTGCCATTCAAATGGTAGCTCTGAAGGTAGATGTACGGACGGGACAGTCCGGGGAGCCGAGGGATCGAGGGTTGGAGTACAGAATAAAGGTGGTGGGTCTTCGATATCTGATTTTCGTTCACACCGGCATCGGTACGTTGACTCGGCGGTCTGGGACACTTAGCCAAAGAAATTATGGTTGGTATAGCCAGCAGTAGTACGCGGATACTCTAGGTTGTGTTCTTATAGGGGCGTACGGAAGGGCTAGGCCCGGTAGTGTGGATACCCGCCTAGGAGTGGGGGGCCCGACCCACTGTTTCCGTTGTCCACTACGGAGGTTCCTGGGAGTGAAGCTAGCTACCCGAACAGGGGGAACTAAAGGTCTGTGCGCATAGAGTCGTGTGCGTGTGTTGCACTTGCATGAATCATGGCATAGCATATCACTACACTCATATTAGCATACAACCGACACCCCAACGTATAAATCGGTATGGGACTTTTTATACGATGGGAGCCTTGCAGAAGACCCCGTAACTTATAAGTTTGTATGGGCATTCATATAAGTTAAGGTTACTTACTTATTTACTTGCTTGTTTACTTACTGTTCTCTAGCTGCCTTTTTATACAATTGCTACTTACTACTTCTCTTCTTTATTACTTACTGCCGTAGAATTGCTAAACCTACTTTATTCTAGGTAAATGTTAGCTTAGCTCCGTTGTCATCTGCTTGATGATTCTCCACCTTTGTAGCTTCCCTTTCCTCCTCTCCGCTCGGTGCTTAGGAGCCGTAGGGGGAGGGGTAGGGGATGATAGGGCTTTGTCTTTATGACTAATGGTTTTCAAACCACAACATTACAGGAGCTCCGGATGGGAGACAGGGACCAGCAGTCTAGGGACCAGCACCAGCGGAGTACGGTGCGCATGGAGGTGGGTCAGTCTAGCACCGGTGTACCTACGACCAGCTCCGTGAGTGATTAGTACCTTTATAGTTCTGCGATGAGTGATTTGTAGTGAGGACTCTGATGTACCGGGCTCGAACCTGTTTATCTATATTTCATCTGAACCGTATCTTGCAGTACTTCTATTATCTATTTCCTGTTATTATCTACTGATGGACTGGATGTGATTTCACTTTTATACCTGCTTCTGTGGACTTGTTTACATTTATGTGTAATTACTTCTCTCTCTTGTGATCGAAAAAGGGCCGGCAGAATTGGCGTTTTGTAGTGGCGGCCTTCCCGTGAGTCGGTGCCACCGCAAAGCGGCAGTTCTGGGCTAAGACCCCGGTGTCGAGAAAAGAAAAAAAAAGGAGGTCTTACAGCTAATGTCCAGACACAAAAGACATACTCTAAAATGGATAAGGATGAAGTCATCCTTGCCGTAATGGACAAGAGGGCAGAAAATATAATAGTCAGTGTCATTGATGACTCCGCCTTCCAAAACCTAGTTCACTACAAGACATTTAAGGAGATGTGAGACACACTAGTTGTATACATGGAGGGGACATATGAAGTGAGGGATGATAGGAAGTCCATGCTCAATCAAGAGTATGAAAGCTTCAGGCAAAATAAGACAGATGGCATAGCTGAGTGCTATGAAAAGTTCTTCAGGATTTTAAATGAGCTGAGGAAATATGGCAGAGCCTTCTACACATATGAATTAAATGACAAGTTTCTCAGGTCTCTAACTAAAGACTGGGACATAAAAATCTGTGCCATCAGAGAAGTGGCAAGACTTGCAGACACACCACCACCTACTCTGTTTGGAAAGTTGGTGTCCTATGAAATGCAGCTCATAGCCAGAAAAGAGGAGGAGAAAATCAGCAAGTCTACAGTCAAGGACAAGTCAGTGGCCTTCAAAGTTGAAGCCACAAGGAGGGGCAGGAGAAAGATACCTTCTTCTCTAAGGAGGGATGCTGAATATGATTCAGAAAGTTCAGAAACTAGCACATCAGATTGTCACATGTCTGATGAAGACTTTGCATCCTTCTCTAGGCAATTTCAGAAATTCATGAAGAAGAAGCACTGGAGAAGCAGGCCCTCCTCTTCTTCTTATCCCAAAGAAGACTACTATAAGGGCAGGAAGAAAACCTCTAAAGAGGACAGGTATGGCTCTAAACCAAATAAACTTGTTTCTTTTAAAATAGTGTTATTGTTGCAGCAAGTCATGGCATGTTATAGCTGACTGCCCTGTCAAAAGGAAGGGTGTTGGTGAAAATAAGGAACAACATAAAAAGGGCAAGAAGGAGAAATCCTTCATTGCTAAGAAGCAAAAGAGTTGGACTTACTCCTCATCATCAGAGTCAGAAGAGGAAGATGAAGACGAATCCTACATTGGGCTATTCACTACTGAAGAAGAAGCTGTATAGGCAAACTTCTTAGATATGTTGGCTATTATTGCTGGAGAAGCTGATGATGCTGTCAGGACTAAAGAAGGAGAAGAAGACATCCATTGCCTTGGACTGATGGCTTTGACTGAGGAAGAACCCAGCTAGGAGCTGTCCGGTCCAAGCAAAGTACATTCTTTATCCTCTGTGTTAGATTATAAGACAAGTACAGAGTCAGAGACATCTGCATCAAGTGATGAAGATGGCTCTGAATCTGAAGGAGACATCAATCAATTGATTGATGACTATGGTGAACTCTTACAGGTACTGAAGAGAAGCAGGCTCTAAGAAAAAAAAGTAGGCTCAGGAGATTGCCTCTCTATAGCTTGCTGCTTCAAAGTCAGCAAACATGCTGGACCTGAAGATGAAAGAAATCAGCAAGCTAAAAAACATCACTGTTATTAAGATGGGCACAATATCCTTCAAGAATGACCTCATTAGGAATCTTGAAGGTAAACTCCAAAAGGAGAAAGAGCTAGTGGCTAAGTTTTCAAAGCCATGTTATGTGTTGCCTTTGATATATTCCTTCTCCTCCGAAAAGGATAAGAAGGGTTTAGGCTTCAAAGGGAACACTAGAGCTGCCAATTCTACAAGGAATGACAAAGCTCCAGTGCATCCACTAGCATCCAAGCCTCCTATTCCTTTCAGGAGAGTGCTACCACTATCTAACAGGTATGACCAAGAGAGCATCTATGGTCACTGGGAGAATGGTGGATCCTCCAATGGGAACAAAGTTATTCACCACTATGGTGGTAGGAATAGCAAGGGTGTTAGTGCCTATAAGGCAGCCCATGAGGAGATCCAAATAGTCCATCCTAGACCATTTATGATTGGTGTACAAGCCCCAACACTCAAGAATAAGGCTGCAGCCCCTTCTCAAAATCTGTCAGTACACAATCAGACCAAAGGAAAGTCTGTTAGTAAACCAGACTTGGGCATATCTGAAGCCATCAGGAGCATGCTCTCTAAAAAGAAGGCAGCTACTGGTAGGGTCCAAGATACCCCAACTACCTCTGCTGCCAGACATTTCCCAAATCAGGTTGTGGCTGGAAGTCATAAGAAAAAGACTGTTGATGTACCCGTTGG
Organism: Platanthera zijinensis; assembly: GCA_039513925.1. NCBI lineage: Eukaryota > Viridiplantae > Streptophyta > Magnoliopsida > Asparagales > Orchidaceae > Platanthera > Platanthera zijinensis. Next base: position 75,145,054 of record CM077091.1, read on the forward strand.
ACTAAGAGCTATTGACAGCACTATTGTAAAGCTAGCCCTTAAAAGAAGGTACAACATCTATGAGTGTTTGTGTTATGGCAAAGTTGGCAACTATGTCATTGATTGTTGGAACAATAATAGTGTCCAGAGAGCTAATGATGGCTTACCTGTCAGAAGAGTTATAGGCAGGCATATTCATTTTTAGCCTAACATGAACCTAGGACCCAATAAGAATTGGTGTCCTAAGGTTAACTGATTTATTTCTTACAGATGAGTCCAAGTAGTCATACCCATATATGGTACTTAGACAGTGGATGTTCCAGGCACATGACTGGAACAAGGAGCATGCTGAAGGAGTACACTCCAGTAGAAAATGGACCCAAAGTCATCTTTGGTGGTTCAGAAAAGGGAGTAACCAAAGGGTATGGTAAGATATCAAATGGCATAATCACTATCACACAAGTAGCTTATGTGAAAGGTTTGCAACACAACCTGATAAGCATAAGACAACTATGTGATCTTGGTTATGACATTTCTTTCCTCAAGGATGAGTGCCAAATTAGGAGGTCAAGTGACCAAGGGGTCATCTTGAGAGGCACAAGGAGGGGAAATGTCTATTGTCTAAATTTTGTTTATGAGAGTAAGGACTCTCCCATATGCCTAGTTGTAGATGAGAAAGCCTCACATTGTATCCAATGGTACAAGAGGCTAGCTCACCTAAATTACAAGACCATAGGCAAACTCTTTAGTGATGAGTTATTGAGAAATGTACCTAAGGTAAAGTGCACCAAGGAGGGTATCTGCTCTTTATGCCAAAAGGGCAAGCAGACCAAGACCTCCTTCAAGAGCCTTGGTACGAAAGACTCAGTGTGGTGTTTATCCTCATGTATATGGATCTATTTGGTCCTATTCCAGATCATAGTCTAGGAAGGAAAGCTCTATATAGGCTGAATCAAACCCCTAGAACATGGTATGAAACATTGTCTAATTTCCTCATTGAGAACTGATAAGTTGTAAATATTCATATTTTTCAGTACTTTATATAAGTAGTTTTAGGTTATTTTTGTAGTTTTTCTATTATTTTTCTTTAATAAAATGTTACCTTTTTGTACATACTCTTCTAACATAGCTTTATTTTATTTCCTGAAATTTTTCAAAAAAAGTCAAATTTTCAAATTACACGCACATGTAAAATTGGTCATGCCCGTGGCCTGGCCGTGTTACTTTGATTCCAGTGAAAAAGTGATGTCTGCAAAGAAAAGAACGTGTCACGCCAGCTGATTCATCGATCGCCGACCGTCGTTCATCGATCGTCGTTCGCCGTTTGTCGATCACCGCTCGTCGTTCGCCGATCGCTGTTCGACGATCGCCGCTCATCGATTGCCGACCGCCGCTCGCCGACCGCCGATCTCCGATTGCCGCTTGTCGATCGCCGATCGCCGCTCGTCGATCGCCGCTAGCCGCTCGTCGATCGCCGCTCGACACTGTGACTTTACGTTCGACGTTCGTCGATCGCCGCTCAACACTTTCATTCGCCGCTCTACGCCGCCAGTCAACACTCAACGCCAGCTGTTCGACGTTCGTCAAACTCGACTCAATGCCAATCAACACTAAACGCCAGTTGAACGATGCTCGACGTTCGTCAATCGACTTGACGCTTTCAAGCGACAATCGTCGATCGACGCTTTCATCCGACATTTGTTGATCGACTCGATGCTTTCACTCGACAGTCGTCGATCGACACTCGGTGCTTCAATTCAACACTCAACGCCCTCTGACCATGATGTGTCCCATACCCGCTTCTTCCAGAACCAGGCTAGTCATCAGAATTTCGGCTTCCCCTGCACACCGAAGGGAGTGTCACTTCCGAAATTTTGTCTATAAATGTAAATTTTTTGTGTGATCCAAGGGTTCAAATTTTTGGGGCAAATTTGTTGTTTGTGGGATGCTTGGGTGCACTTCTTTCCATATAAGGAGAATTTTATCCCCCTCTCTTTTATGTTTGTTTTAGCATTGTAATCAACTTTTTTACCTTAATACAATATGTTAGTTTTTTTTTTCTCCTCATGTTGTCTTCGAATGCATATGAGTGCCCCACCTTTATTCTCTTTTTATCCTTTGTTTTTCTTTGTCTTTCTCTTTAAAATGTGTGTCTGGGTGTATGAGTTTAATTTTATGTTTTTATGTTTTCATAATTTTGTTTTACTTAACTTTTGTTCTACGTTTCCTAGTGGTTTTTATCTTTTTTACTTAGTTTCTTTTTTGTGTTTGTAAACCTTTTTATTCTTTTTAACTTCTTTCCACTTTTTAAACTCTTTTATAAAATTATAAGAATGAAAAAAGTTATTATTTTAATTTTTGAAACATTTTGATTTTTTCTTTAATTTGAAAATATTTTTCCTTCTTTAACTTTTATTTTCTCTTTTTATGTCTTTTTGGTAAACATTAAGAGTAGAAATGTTGTTATTTTAATTTTTAGATAACTTTGTTTTCTTTCTCTTTTTGTTGTCTGTGTGAGTGTATGAGAATAAGTTTTATTTTGCTCTTTCAAATTTTATGTAGAGTGTGTGAGTGTATGAGATAATTTTTAATGCTTTCTTTTCATGATTTCTTTATTGCTTTCTTAATTTTATATAGAATGTATGTGTATAAGATAGTGTTTATTGCTTTCTTTCAATTATGTAGAGTGTGTGCGTGTGTGCATTTATTTCTGCCTACTCATTCGAGTAGGACTCGCTTTAATTTCCCACCTACTCATTTGAGTATGACTTGTAATTTCCCGCCTACTCGTTTGAGTAGGACTTGTAATTATCCGCCTACTCGCTTGAGTAGGACTTGTAATTTCCCACCTACTCGTTTAAGTAGGACTTGTAATTTTCCGCCTACTCGTTTGAGTAGGACTTGTAATTTCAATTGTGTTTTCCTTTTGTGTAACTTAGCTTTTTCTTAATTATGGGTTTGATGTGCGTGTGAGTTCTATGTTAGCAAGTATTTTTAGCCTTTTGTTCCTAACATTACGTTATTTTTATGTCCTCTTTTTATAACCATTTAGCGCTTAGTTTCGAACTCATGCCTCATCAAACTCATAAGTCGTCCCCATACCGATGAGTGGCTAATCATTCTTAGCCCTCGGCATCGAAGAGTATTGGGACATATAAAATCACTCTAAATAATTAAAGGATCTTTTTCTCACTTTAATTAAAGGGCTTAAGGTTTGCCTCGGGTATACGACGCGTAGAACCACATATCGATGTGTGGGCTTTATTTCCGTTAGCCATAGGCTAGCTAGCCGAGAGGTCGTGCGTATGGACCGATCACCCTTGGGTAAAAAGAGTTGTGTGCATACCCTCGAGAGAGGAGAAGCGTAATTCTATCGAATTGGATTCCCCACCCAATAGCGGGGTTCTTTGTAACGCCGCCGATTTTTCGGTATTTAATGAATATTCCTTTGGTGTTACGTTGGCGCATTTCCGGCTCGTGCCATTGTTAGAGTACCTCGTTAGGTGTTCTTAGAGATTATAGCCTGTTTTATGGTTTCCCCAGCTAGCCAGCGTCTGTTTTGGAGGCCCGGCTGAGCCTCTTAGGGAATCCTTGTGCTTTGGCTTCGGGTGAGGTTAGCCCGAGTGTTTGATCGTCGGAGGTCGTTTTCGACTTTGCCAGTGTTTTCGTAGCCCAAGTGTTTAGCTATGGTGCGAGTTTGGTCGAGATCCGAGATCGTTTATTTTCGCGTCGTTTCGACGGTTACTTGTTAGCGGGTAGTCTTTTTATTTAAGCGTACACATATATTTACACATTTAGTTTGGTGAATGATTTAGGCGTGCCGGTGTATAAATGCATACGTGCACGTAAGTGTGAAGCGTTATAAAAATATTTATTTGCGTGTTTATATGGGTGTGTGCGGTATATATATATTTATAAGTGTAGATTTACATGTGTATACTATTATATGACGGTTAATGCTATTGTTAATATATAATTACGGGTGCATATTAGCGTGCTATTAGTATTAGTATGCATATTAATGTTGATTTACACATATAGCGTGCTGTTATATAAGTATATATGCCTAAGTATGTGCTGACTATATATAAGTATGGGTTATAAGATGGGCTGCCATTATATCTTTTACTTAATTAAATTATTAGTTAGTTAAGTAGGTTATATATATACGGTTGTTATTAGGTTTAGGTTGTTTCTTTCCCCAACCTGGCGGCCCTGTTCCTGCGGGAAGAGCGAAGAGGCGGAAGCAAGGCGAGCTCCGACCGCTGTTTCCCTGCCTAGCTTAGTCTGAAATCGCTGTTTGAGGCCGGATCCGAGATCCTCTAGGCAAGACCTTCGCTCCGAGGTAAACATTTTGGGATTTCACCATCTCTTTTTCTGAATCGGGTGTTGCGGGTTCGCCCTTTTTCCGTGCTTTGATCGCCCAGATTTTTTTTCCAGTTTACTTTCTTATGGATTGTTGCTTGCGGCCGATCTGTTGGGAAGAGTATTGCTGGCCGAAGTTCTTCTAAAACCAAGGCAAGTGTGCCCTTCGCCCTTGCCAAGGAAATTCTATGTCATGCCCATTTAGTTATCCGCAAATCTGTACCGATCTTCATTCCAAAAATTTTTTACATTATACCGAGGGTTTCTCGTATAGTTCGTACAACTCTTCATTTCAGAATTTATATTATACTAAGTGATGTTTGTATAGCTTGCCAGATCCTCATTTCCAGATTTGTGTTTTCCCTTTTGATACTATTGGTTGCCCCCAATAGTCGCTGCTTCGTTTTTTTTGTGTTTGGGCTTTGGATCTTGCCCAGATCGGGTATAACCCGAGTGCTCCTCTATTTTAAGTTTTGTTCAATTCATGATTTATATAATAGTTCGCTGTTTTCCGTGGGTGTAAACCATTGTTATAGTTTTGTTATAACTGTTTTTTTTAGATTATATTATAGCTTGCTCCGTAGTCGCTTCAAAATTGGATTACTATCAAAACCACCCAATCCTCTTGTCACTTTCTTTTGTGTGTTAATCCTCTCGTTTGAAATTAGTGTCAAGCCTCTTGCTAATGTTTGGTGTCAAACCACCCAAGTAAATTGGTTATGGGTTGTATAAAGCTAAATGTTTATGGTTTGTAGCAAGTTAACTATTAGGGTTTGGTACCAAGCTAATTATATAGGTTTAGTTGAAAAAATCGAGCTACTTTGTTATATTTAATATCGCATTATTGGTAATCGTTTAGTATCAACTACCTATATAAATTTAGTATCGTATCACTTTCAATTTATTTGTGTCAAACTGCTTGCTTGGACAAACTCGATGTTTAGTCCGCCGGCATATAAGACTCTTAGGTGGGTTGCTCTAGATTGTTTAGGGTTCAGTGTGACTTCTTGGTGGTACATGGAACCACCAGCCAGGGTTTTCCCGAGTCACTTAGTACTGGAGTGGGATGTGGTTTTGAGGTGGGTCGGGCCGGTACCGCCACCCTGGTTTTTACTTCTTGTCTTGTTAAGACATTCTGGGCTGTTTGGTTGAGTTGGAATGATGCCACCACCACAGCACCTTGGAGATATTTAGGCCTATCGAGTGCTAAAAAGTTATTAGCTTCTCATTTGGGATGGGGGCAGTAGTAGAAAAAAGAAGAAAACTATTTTTTAGAAAGTAAGGTTTTAAAATGCAGAAATACTATTTGTCCCAACCATCTTAATCAAGCGCTAAAACTTCTTAGCCTCTCATCCGGGATGGGGGTGGTAATAGAAAATTAAATGAAATATAAAGATGCAAAAATAATATCCGTCCCAACCATCTTAATCAAGCGCTAAAAATTTCTTAGCCTCTCATCCGGGATTGGGGTTGTAGTAAGAGAGTTACAAAAAGAAAAGAATTGCGAAAAAGGAAAATAAACACACACCCTGTCTCGATAGAAATTAAAACTAAGTTAAAAAGCAATCAGAGTTGAAAAATTACTGAAAGCTGAAAATTTATTACTTAAAAAGTGTTACACACTAGGAAACCCAAACTAGGGTTAGGAAAATAAAACTCAAAATCTACTCATAACTACTATGTACAACCATGTAGAACTCTACCAGTTCCCTAATTATAACTACTATGTAAGTGGAACTCTACCAGTTCTCCTCTAAACATCAGCCTTGACCATCTATTTATAGACGAAATTTTTGAAGTACATACCCCCTACACTCCCTCCAAGGGCGTGTCGCCTAGGCATGTCACTGACGTGGCTGCTTTGGATAGAATTTCAGTGACTTTTTGATTTGATCGAACAAGTACACAGGCGTGACTCTGGGTAACGGGCGTGTATTCTGGGCGTGTCGGCATGGCGTCGAAGCTTGGATTCTTCGGGGCATGACAACGGGCTTCTTGCTTGGTCACAGATGAGGTTACGGGCATGACACCTAGCACACAGGCGTGTAAGTCGTGCTTAACTCGAGCTTGTAGGCTTTTGACTTCGGTACAACGTGATAGCAGGTTGTTTGCTTGGTCACGTGTGATGTTACGGGCGTGACATCTGGCACATGGGCGTGTATCCCGGGTTTGACAGTGCTTGAAGGTCAAAATCTACCGAACTTCTGGAATGTACTGTTTTAAAGTTACACGCCCTAGGTCACGAGCGTGACCTAGGGGTGACTTAGGGATTTTTCCCAAAGTTTCCAAAATGTACAAAAACACCTACAGGACACAAAAAACAAATTAAGTTAGAACTGAAAATTAAAAAGAAATAATTTATTTACATATGTACATAATATAATTACATTTTTTATTAAAACAAAATAAAAATTTAACCTAAAAATATTTATATTTTGCTACTCATTTGAAGGTCAACAAATAGCTTTGCACCACACTTAAGGGTATTCAAGCTTGCACCGTCTATACAATGGATATATAAGGGTGGGATGGGTAGGACATTCAGGGTAATGGAACATAATTGAATTTATAGATATGTTAGAAGGGTTTGAAACCCTTGTTGGAATCCTAAGTTATGTTACTACTTAGTATCAAGTGCTAGTGTGCAAGGTCATAAGAGAATTGCTAGATCGAAGTCCGACGAAAGATCGTCATTCTCCTAAAAGTACATTAAGTCATTAGATTTACTCAAAGTGCAACATCGAGAGTGGGGTGTTAATAACTGTAGACACTAATAAAAGTAAGTGTCCTCGAAAGGGCGATTTGGGCTTCAGCCCATCGTATTCCCTAGTACTGTTGCGAGCCATTCACTGGGTTTACCTTGGGAAGTCTAGGATTAACCATAAATCTTTATGTATAACTAAAATTTGGGAATATTAGTCTAATAGATTAAGGTAACAATGTAACAATCTCACGCATGTAAGGTTGGAGGGATACAGGAAAAGTAAGTCCTGCGAGCAGGAGGCTCGGGATTTGTATTTCAGGACGAGTTAGTCCTGCGAGATGGAGGCTCTGGAGTTGTATACCAGGACGAGTTAGTCCTGTGAGGTAGAGTCTTGAGTGTTTGATATCAAGACGGGTTAGTCCTGCGAGCTGGAGGCTCGGGAGATTTATATTAAGACGGGTTAGTCTTGCGAGCTGGAGGCTCGGAAGATTTATATCGGATGGGTTGTTCCTGTGAGATGGTGTCTCGGGTTGAAATAACTTGCATATGTATAGAAACGAAATAGTGGTGATTCATGCGGTACTGGGCCAGTCGTCACACCGATGACAGCACGGTGACTCTAAAGAGGTGTGACGGTTTGAGGGGCTAGTGGGTTATTTTATACTGCAGTCTAGTGGACGATCCCCAAAAACGCACACTCAACCAAAAAGACTGGTGGGATGTCCAACAAATTAGTATGGAGAGACTCTATTGTGCACCTAGGACATTTACAGAGGCGTACGAAGTGTATAGGCCTGGTAGTGTGTATACCGGCCCAGGAAGTGGAGATGCCCGCTCTACTACTACCATATCCACAATGGTGGTACCATAGAGTTCAGCTTACTCCAAAAAGTAGGAACTAAAGTTCTGTGATCGCAAATTTGTGTGAGTGAGATGCACTTGCATGAAATATAACATGTAAAACATACCATGACATATATATGATTTTAGGACATTCATTTTGTAGATCCTTATCATTTTAATTAGCATGGGCTTTTTATATGATAATTTATAATTCCTAAAACATCAACTTATAAGTTTGTATGGACATTCATATAAGTTAGGGTACTCCTGTGATAATAGCATTGTTGTAGATGTTTACATTACTGCGTTGTTCTTACTTTACTTTACTACTTCCTTTCTTATTGTGATATATACTATTTACACCTGCTAGCATAGTGATATAAATGTTAGATGCTTAATCATGATAGAATAGATCCACTATCATCTGCTTCTTTTGATACTGCCTTGTTGTCCTCCTCTTTCTTCCTCTTGCTCGGTGCCTAGGAATCGCGAGGGTGAGGTGAGGACAAAATGGCTTAGTCTTTATGACTAACAGTTGGTTGTGGCCATAGGAGATCGAGGAGTTGGAGAACCAGCACGAATAACAGGATGAGGTGACAGGACTTGAGGAGCAGTTATCGCACACTACTACTACAGCTCAGCGTTAGGAGATGATAGGTGTTTTAGTTTCAGCTTCCGCTTACAGTTTTGTGTGAGAGAGATTTATTATATTTTGGCATGTGCAGGGCATAAGCCCTTAATCTCACATTTGTACTCATTGTTTGACTGTATTTCAATTATATAAATATGATGATCATTCTGTGATATATGGACTTGTCTTTACTATTCTACTTATGTTCTCAAATTAGCCTACAAGTTGAAATGATTGTACTAGACGGCAGGATCGTCATCGTGTGGTGGAGACTAACCCATTTGTTAGTGTCACCGTAAGGCAGCAGTTCTGGGCATGAGATCGGGTAACTCCTTGGTAAGGGGAGGGGTCTTACATTCTAGGTCATAGTTATTATATGCTAAGAGAACCTTTTTGAAAGTAGTGGGTTACATGGGTGCTTTCCCTATAGCATTTGTTCTCCTTCTATTCCTCCTCTCATACCTACACCATTTATGTATGGTGCAGAAAAGGTGTCTATAATTAGGAGAATAGTCATAGGTTTAGAGTATTTCGCCACAAGTTCTCTTTTTGAGGAAATCATTCCCAAACTTTTTAATGATTTTTTCTTTTTGAATCAATAACTCAGCTTGCTCATCAATGATTTGCTTTAGCTCAATTATCTTTGTGTTCATTTGATAGATTTTATTCATCTTTTCCTCAAGCTGAGCCTTAAGTGTTCTGTGGAGCTCAATCTCTTCAACTTGCTTCTTATCAAGCTTCTTGATTTTCCTGATGACTCAATGAGGGCACCATACTTCTCAACTATTTTATTAAAGGTGTTCTCTAATTCAAAGTCCTCCTAATCATTATATGATGAGTCGGCCTCTGACTCAGCACCAATCTTATAGTCTAAAATTGACAAAGTAGAGTTTAGTTTTACCTCATCAGGATAGGAGTTATCTTGATCTTCCACTTCATTTGTTGCTGATAGTCCACAACTTTCTTCTTCTTCCGAGTCACTATCATAGGTTGATAGTGGAGCTCTGATTCCTATCTGGGTGATAATAGGTGCTAATTCTTTAGATAGTGCAGTAAGCTCTACATAGGCTTCTTACTCTTTAGACGCAGAGAATCATGTATTACTATCACTCCAGGTCCTTTCGATTTTGTCTTGGAGGTTCTTCTCAAACTTCTTACCTTTCTGGTGCCTTTCCTCTTTTTGTCCTTTTCTTTTTTTTCTTTTGACTGGGCAATCAGCATTGACATACCTAGGCATGTTAAAATAATAACAAATAATATTAGTACTAAAGTGTTTGCTCTGCTTAAGATCTTCTTTCCCTCTTGGTGTCCTTTCTGGATTTCTCTGAATTATGATTGTGCCTTCTAGAATTGGATAAGGAGGAGGATTTGTGATTATTCTAATGTTTCCTCCTTCTCAGCATCTTCTTGAATTGCCTTGTGAACATGACCAAGTCTCCATCAGACAGATCATCTCCGGAAGTGCTTGATTCGAATTCTTCTCACACCATTACTTTGCTTTGGGAGGGTTAGGCCTTCTCCTTGCATCTGCTGGAGCTTTCAACCTTAATAACAACTATCTTATCTCTTTTGTGACCTTCTTCACTTTTCCTTGTGTTGAGGTGATGTTCATGGGCCTATAATTTTCCAAACTATTTTTGGGGCTCAATGTTCCCTAGTTTTTCCATCTCCTTAAAGGCACAGATCTTTATGTCTCATTCCTTATGTAGGGATCTCAGAAACTTGTCATTCAATTCAAAATTTATGAAGGACCTTCCATAATCTCTCAGTCCATTCACAATTTTGAAAACTTATCATAATATTATGCAATACTGTCTTTCTTCCCATGCTTGAAGGCTTCATACTCCTGATTTAGAAGGTATTTTTTGTCATCCCTAAGCTCTTAAGTCCCCTCCATGTATATAATGAAGATATCCCGCATTTCCTTGGCAGTCATGCGTGAATGAGATTTTTGAAAGTATAGTCATCAATGGCACTAATAATGATGTTCTTTGCTCTCATATCCATGGTAGACAAGATGACTTCACCTTTGGTCATCTAGAAAAGTTTCTTGGGGAATTTCAGATTTGTGTCTATGGGTGGGACATTCAATGGGACATAGGGTCCTCTTTATTAGTAATAAATATTCTGGGATCAGATGCTTCTATGAAGAGATTAACTCTCTGCTTCCAAATTCCAAAATTTCCCTTCCTACAGATAGGAAGTTTCATGGAGCTAAGTTCTTTGTAACTTTCTCCGGAGTCTATTGTGTTGAAAATCTTACAACCCTTGGGATCTTGTTCAACTATTAATCCTTTTGAACAACCTGTCTCTGATACCACTTGAAAGTCAAGGGTTATTACTCACCTATTGGGGGGGGGGTGAATAGGTGATTTACTTAGTTTTGAGTTTCTGAAGTTTTTATTTGATGAGCATAATCATAAAGTAAAATAGAACAGTAATCCACAACACAAAACATATCACACAAGGATTTATAGTGGTTCCCCAAGAATGGGTACAACCACTTCCCCCCTTCACCTTTCTAGCAGAGAGTTAGCTTAATCTAAACTACTCCAAAACTTCTTGTCGGATCCTCAGATTTTACAACTCAGGAAAACAAGTTCCCTACCTCAGACATTCATACAGGTCCTATAACACAGATCTTCCATAGATCTTACACCTCAAGCTCAGCACAAGACCTATAGCTCAGGCTTTTCACAAGCCCTACAACTCATGCTCTACAAGCCCTACAACATAGTCTTCACAAGCCCTACATCTCAATCTTAATCAACAGAGATCTACACTCAGATCTATTACAGATCCTACAAATCAAATTCAAAAAGGAATACTATAAAGAAATAGAATACAAATATTACTCAACATCATAGAGCTTGAGTCTTTAGGTAGAAGCACAAAACATGCTTCTTCTTTTCCATGATCCACACTTGAATAATATTCTTGGAAAGAGATGGGCTTGATCAAGAGTACTTGTACTAGAGAAAAGATATTCAGAAGTAATGTTGTTGAAGTAAGATTAGGAAGAACTTTCTCTGAATCTTATAGTGCGTGAAGAATGGATTCTTTTGAATGTATGAACATTGCTTAACACTTTCACAGAACATGAAGTAAAATTTTCTCAAAGTTTCTTGTAAAACATGGCAAAGAACTTCTTAATTTTTCAAGTCCCCAAATATACTGGACTTGGTCGGCTGAGAGAATAAAGACTTAAATAGTATTTTACAATGGCCAGTCAATCCTCCTTAGGCAAATTCTAAATTAGTAATACTCAAACAACTATTTTTATTTGGCCTAAGGATTACAGAAAAGGTAACATTCTATCTTGAATTCTTCAATTAGCTAACAAATACTTTTAGCAGCAATCTAGAAATGGTATATTCATAGGCTGGTAAAATATGTTTAAGGAATTTTTTTGAAATCTGACAATATTCTCCAATGAATGAGTATAATTTTCCCCGCTGGCAATCCCTGAATATATGTAGCAAATCTCGTCTACTAATTTGATTTAAATTCTCTACATAAGCTGCGCCTTAAATCATAAATGTAGCTATTGTGCCACGTATCAGGTTGGTGAAAAAAATACTAAGTGACCATAACATGATGTCATAGATAAGGTCTGATGGCCCTCATGATTTATATATAGTCATCTTAAAACACATTAAAGTCATATAAGGAAACTCCTAGCACTTAGCTAATTTAGCCTGTCGAAAAGCTGTCACAATATAATCGATGTAGTCGATACAATCGAATTTTTCCTTAGTCATGAAGTTGATGCAATGGAACTTTTCGTTAACTATGAAGTCAATGCAGTTAAACTTTTCCTTAACCATAAAGTCGATGCAGTCAAACTTTTCCTTAACTATGAAGTCGATGTAGTCGAACTTTTCCGTAACCATGAAGTCGATGCAGTCAAACTTTTCTTGGAATTTTTTCTATGCACCCAATGTTTTACTTAACAAATTTATGTTTCTACCTCCGGTTTCTTTTGTCCTTAGTGTCTTTCTCCTTGATAGTGATATGTCTAATATATGATTAGGATAGAGGTCAACATGAGTTCTTCTCCTTGAAGGATTAGAAGGGTAAACTCTATTTGGGTGACCATATGTCTAATAATACATTAGTCATGCATTTTAGTTATTAAAAGTTTACGGTTTCTACCGACCTAGAGGGGGGTGTGTGAATATGTGATTTAGTTATTTTGAAATTTCTTGTGTTATACTTGGAGAGTATAATGAGTAAGAAAATCACAACAAACATGCAAAGCATGCCACATAGCATATAATGATTTATAGTGGTTCCCCAAGAATGGGTACATCCACTTCCCCTTACACTTATCTAGCAGAGAGCTAGCTTATGCGAAACTTCTCCAAATTCTCTTCTCTAATCCTCAGATCTTACAATCTCAAGAACACAAGTTCCCTACCTCAGAACCTAACACACTGTTCGAACACCTCAGATCTCCAAACAGATCCTACACTTTAGGCTTTCAACATAATACATACAAACTCAAGCTTTCCTCAAGCCTAACAAACTCAAATCTGAAAATAGATCCTACACTCATACTCATATAGTAATCTTACATACTAAGATTCTTCAAGGATCTTTCAAAATAATACAAAAGAGATTTTGACTCAATACTCTAGATCTTGAGTCTTCAAGTAGGAGCACACATAGTAGGCCCCTTCTTTCTTGTCTTCATCAGCACCTGAATTATCTTCCTGGAATGGCTGGCTTGATAAAGAAAACTTGTATTTGAAAGAGAGTTCTTCAAAAAAAAATATTGCTTAAGGAAGAAGAAGAATCTCTTTCTGAACTTGTAGTGATTGAAGTTTAATTCTTGTAAAAGATTGACCACTGTTCAAAAACTTTCACAGAACATAGAAAAGTAAGTCATGAAGAATCTCAGTAAATACCGAGTGCTTGAATTCCTTTTTTTCTCAAGAACTAGAGCTTGAATTTAGAACAACAACAATATTTCTTAAATCTCCAAGACTTTCTTTTATACTGGACTTGGCCGGCAAAGAAATCAAGGATTGAATTTGAACTTTCCAACGACTATTCAAACTTCCTTCTGCAAATTCTTGAATAGGAAACCTCAAACGACTATTTTTGAATTAACTTAAGGAAGGTTTACAGAATAAGAAATCTTCTGGCAAGAATTCTTCAAAAGGCTAGCAGTGCTTTTGAAATCTTGGAAATATTCTCCAATGAATAAGAATAATTCCCCTTGCTGGCAATCCCTGACTTCATGAAGAAAATCCCGTGAATTAATTTGATTTAAATCTTATGTTAAATTTATACCTAAAATCATGGAAATAGTTTTGGTGCCACGTGTCAGGCTGGAGAAAATGGTTTTAAGTGATCATGTCTTGGTGCAAAAAACAAAGTCAAATATCCCACATGAAGTATGTATTGTCACCTCAAAACATATAGAAGTTACATAAGGAAACCCCTGAAACTTAGCCAATTCAGCCTGTAGAATATTCTGTCGCTATGCAGTCAATGAAGTCAAATCAGTACTGAGTCTTGCCATCGATGTAGTCAAATATTTACTTGTATATAAAATCGATGTAGTTAAACTTTTACCTAGCCAAGAAGTCGATGCGGTCGAACTTTTACTTAGCTATAAAGTCGATGTAGTCAAACTTTTACTTAGCTATAAAGTCGATGCAGTCGAACTTCTACTTAGCCAAGAAGTCAATACAGTCAAACTTTTACTTAGTAATGAACTCGATCGGTTAAATTTTTCCTTAGTGAATATTTTGTGTTTGCCTCTGATTCCTTTTATTCTTTGTGACATTTCCTATTGATATATAATGACACGTCTAATATATGATTAGTACAGAGAACAACCTGAATTTTGCTCCTTGAGGGATTACAAGGGAAAAATCTTGTTCCGGTGACCAAGTGTCTAATATATTAGTCATGCACCAAAGTTATACATGTCATACCAGAACTTGAACAACCATCAAATACAAGATGATTATTGTCATCTTGAGGCCTTCTTCAAATCAGAAATCTTGGGGACAATATTCCCAATAGTTATACTTGTCATACCAAAACTCAAAGAACCATGAAATACAAGTTTTTTATTTTCATCTTGAGGCCTTCTACAAATCAGGAATCTTGGGGACAATATTCCCAACAAACTTGTTGTGAGTGCATCAAGTTTTTGGTGCCGTTGCCAAGGAATGCAAGCAATATGTATTCTTCTGTTTGGAAAAATCATTATAAGGATTTGTTTGTTGAAGCCAAAATTGACCGAAGTCAAAATTGACTTTCGTGGAGTTCGGGGTCCCAAAAGAGGGGTGACCGCACACCTACTACACTCAAATGAACAATCTAGGCTCTAGACTAGGAACGTAAGTGACAGACCCAAGGTCTCAGCGTGGAGGACCCACCGCATACCCGGAAGACTAACGAACTCTTCCCCTCCCAAGCCAAAAGCTGAGCTAAGACACCTTCGGAGGGCGCTCTTGGCCGACCGGAACATCTAAGGAGGGTCTCAAGACCAACTCTCTCCTATCCAGATGTATCTCCTTGGGTCTATATAAAATGCTCCTCAAACGCGCTACTAAAGGCGCAACATCGCCGAGCAATTCTATAATAGGCTGCCCAACTGGGCTGCCAAACAGCGCGACTCCGCTGCCTTAAAAGGCTATCAACAAGCCAACAAGGGCTTCCCGGCATAAACCTCGGGGCTCCCACGGGACGAGCGGTTCACGAGCACACCGCTCGCCCAAAGCAAAAAGAGTAAATCGTGCATTCACAGAGCATCACAGATTATAAATTATTACAGGAATATTAATTCCATACATCGGCACGCAGGCCGGCAATATAAATAAAAGAAGGCCTTCGAGGGCCGACACAAGCTTGGGCTTAAGCCCGCTATTCCCCGCCTGGTACTGCAACACCTGTACGCCAACGCCTCGACGAACGACTGCCAGCAGAACGACAGTCGGCTAACATAAGCTGGCCAAACATATTCCGTACACCCCTTTTTCGGGGCTACGGTGCGCATTCCCTGCAAGCAGATAGTATCCAACTTCCACGAAGTCTTCTCCGGGAACCCCAGAACATCACCGATCCGGCTCATACGTCCGGACGGGCTTCACAAAGAACATCACCAATTCGGCTCGTGCGTCCGAATGAGCTTTACACAGCACATCACCAATTCGGCTTGTACGTCCGAATGGGCTTCACACAGCACATCACCAATTCGGCTCATGCGTCCGAATGGGCTTCACACAGCATGCCTAAATCCGTACTCACACTTCCGGATACTAGATGCAATTAACAGCGGGGACGCATATGTCAACCCGTCGGAGAGCTCCCTTCCCCCACCCGTTGGTGGAGAGGGGCTTCCATGCAAATATAAATCGAGGGCTTCACCTGCCCGAGTAGAAACTTCGTTACCCTTGACGCGTATTTTGACGAAGGTGCCGGTGGCCGATCCCCCTTTTAGGCCGAGCCTTGCTCGAGGCGGCGATGGCGGTGGCCGTCCTCCTTTTTAGGCCGATCCTTGCTCGAGGCGGCGATGGCGGTGGCCGTCCTCCTTTTTAGGCCGAGCCATGCTCGAGGCGGCGGTGGGGAGAGAAATAAAAACTCCATTTCCGGCTTGGAGAGAAGCTCTCGGCCGACGTAACTCCAAACGGCCGAACTTGACTCCACGAGGCCGATCCCGGCTCCAAATGACCAAACTCAGCCCGTCATGGCCGATTCATGCTTCATGGGGTCGGATCCGACCATAGGCGGCGACGACGGGGGAGGTGGAGGGAGGTCGAGCCTTGGCTCGGGCTTTGCGGCAGCACGGACGGGAAGTGGAGGGGAGGAGCAAAACCTGCTCCTGGAGGCGACCTGGACGGAGGGAAGGAGGGGGAGGAAGGGGCGGTCGTGTTGCTGAAGCCGGCGACGGGAGAAGAGGAACTCGGGCTCGGCGTCGGGGTGCTGCCAGTCGATGATGGGGGAGGAGTAGAGGCGGAGCTGGCGTCGGGGGTGCTGCCAGTCGACGATGGGAGAGGAGTAGGAGGCCGGGCTGCTGCTTCTCACCTTTCCCCTGCCCAACCCTAACGGGAGAATCGCCCCTCTCAATCCCCCCCTGCTTTTTCTTTTATCTTTTTTCTTTGTCTCCTTTTTTTCTTTTTTTCTTGTTCTGCCCTCCTGTCCCTGCCTGCCTCCCCCACTTCTTCTCTTTCTTTTGTTTTGTTTCTTGTCTTTTTTCCTGCTGTGCCCATACCCCCCTGCACCCTCTTTATCATATAAATATATATGTATAAATATATATATATAAATATATATATATATAAAGTATATATAAAGTATATATGTTATTATAATAAATATATATAATATATATATATAATATATATCATAATCCAACACATATAATCTTAACATGCGTACAGGAGCACCCGCACGTATTTGAACGGGACTGCGTCACATTGTCGCTCGTAGCTCGCCCTAAGTCTGCCACTTGGGGAGGATCCCGCTCGCCCGGATAAGGGATTGTACACAATCCCCGCTCTTTGCGAGGTTGGTACAAGCTCGAAAAGAAATGTCCAACCCCAAGTATCCGGCGAGTGGGAGCGGACCCAAAGAAAAATTTTGAGAGAAAACTGAAAACTGCACTTAGGACACTAATCTCTTCGTGCACCTTTTGATCATTCTGAGCCACTTGATACTTATAACGCTCTCTGCTCCACGGAACTGCCCTTATACCGTTACTTACAATAAGTATACCTGGGGCCGAGCCCGGCTCGAGGCGTCGATGAAGCGGCTAAATCAAAACATCTCAAAAGCCAACCTTTCCCCCACAGGCGAGCCTTCGGACCTGCCAGCTTGATGGGAGCCTGCGCAGCAGGTCTACCTGGGGCCAAGCCAGGCTCGGGGTAGTGCAAAAGTCTCCAAACAACCTCCAACCGCCGAGTGAGCCTACAGACCTGCCAGCTCGATGGTAGCCTGGACAGCGGGTCTTCTCGGGGTCTCCTCTCCAAAACCAACTCCAACCACCGAGTGAGCCTACAGACCTGCCAGCTCGATGGTAGCCTGGACAGCGGGTCTTCTCGGGGTCTCCTCTCCAAACAACCTCTAAGCACCGAGTGAGCCTACAGACCTGCCAGCTCGATGGTAGCCTGGACAGCGGGTCTTCTCGGTGTCTCCTCTCCAAACAACCTCCAACCGCCGAGTGAGCCTACAGACCTGCCAGCTCGATGGTAGCCTGGACAGCGGGTCTTCTCGGGGTCTCCTCTCCAAACAACCTCCAACCGCCGAGTGAGCCTACAGACCTGCCAGCTCGATGGTAGCCTGGACAGCGGGTCTTCTCGGGGTCTCCTCTCCAAACAACCTCCAACCGCCGAGTGAGCCTACAGACCTGCCAGCTCGATGGTAGGCTGGACAGCGGGTCTTCTCGGGGTCTCCTCTCCAAAACCAACTTCAACCACCGAGTGAGCCTACAGACCTGCCAGCTCGATGGTAGCCTGGACAGCGGGTCTTCTCGGGGTCTCCTCTCCAAACAACCTCCAACCGCCGAGTGAGCCTACAGACCTGCCAGCTCGATGGTAGCCTGGACAGCGGGTCTTCTCGGGGTCTCCTCTCCAAACAACCTCCAACCGCCGAGTGAGCCTACAGACCTGCCAGCTCGATGGTAGCCTGGACAGCGGGTCTTCTCGGGGTCTCCTCTCCAAACAACCTCCAACCGCCGAGTCCGCCTACAGACCTGGCAGCTCGGTGGTAGCCTGGACAGCGGGTCTTCTCGGGGTCTCCTCTCCAAAACCAACTCCAACCACCGAGTGAGCCTACAGACCTGCCAGCTCGATGGTAGCCTGGACAGCGGGTCTTCTCGGGGTCTTCTCTCCAAAAACAACTCCAACCACCGAGTGAGCCTACAGACCTGCCAGCTCGATGGTAGCCTGGACAGCGGGTCTTCTCGGGGTCTCCTCTCCAAACAACCTCCAACCGCCGAGTGAGCCTACAGACCTGCCAGCTCGATGGTAGCCTGGACAGCGGGTCTTCTCGGGGTCTTCTCTCCAAAACCAACTCCAACCACCGAGTGAGCCTACAGACCTGCCAGCTCGATGGTAGCCTGGACAGCGGGTATTCTCGGGGTCTCCTCTCCAAACAACCTCCAACCGCCGAGTGAGCCTACAGACCTGCCAGCTCGATGGTAGCCTGGACAGCGGGTCTTCTCGGGGTCTCCTCTCCAAAACCAACTCCAACCACCGAGTGAGCCTACAGACCTGCCAGCTCGATGGTATCCTGGACAGTGGGTCTTCTCGGGGTCTTCTCTCCAAAACCAACTCCAACCACCGAGTGATCCTACAGACCTGCCAGCTCGATGGTATCCTGGACAGCGGGTCTTCTCGGGGTCTCCTCTCCAAACAACCTCCAACCGCCGAGTGAGCCTACAGACCTGCCAGCTCGATGGTAGCCTGGACAGTGGGTCTTCTCGGGGTCTCTTCTCCAAAACCAACTCCAACCACCGAGTGAGCCTACAGACCTGCCAGCTCGATGGTAGCCTGGACAGCGGGTCTTCTCAGGGTCTCCTCTCCAAATAACCTCCAACCGCCGAGTGAGCCTATAGACCTGCCAGCTCGATGGTAGCCTGGACAGCGGGTCTTCTCGGGGTCTCCTCTCCAAAACCAACTCCAACCACCGAGTGAGCCTACAGACCTGCCAGCTCGATGGTAGCCTGGACAGCGGGTCTTCTCGGGGTCTCCTCTCCAAACAACCTCCAACCGCCGAGTGAGCCTACAGACCTGCCAACTCGATGGTAGCCTGGACAGCGGGTCTTCTCGGGGTCTCCTCTCCAAAACCAACTCCAACCACCGAGTGAGCCTACAGACCTGCCAGCTCGATGGTAGCCTCGACAGCAGGTCTTCTCGGGGTCTCCTCTCCAAACAACCATTTCACCCTCATGCCATAGAAGAAACTGCCTGAAATTTCATCATATTAGAAGGGCACAACATATTTAAAGGTATTGAAAAAAAAGGAAGATACTTCTGCATATGCTTCTCAAAAATGACAAACTATTACGAAAAGCCAAAGTGATACGAAATTGGAGAAAATATTCATATCTTGTGAAGGATTGAGCACCGACCAAAAATGAGGAAATCACTTTCGGAGCATTTTAGCGTATAACCCTGAGACGGCAGTATAGATAGCAATCTCCCTTTTACCACTTTATGGGGGAATTGACATCAACCTAGTAGTTGCAGAACATTGACTAGTACCATTATTTTTATGCTCGGTAGATAGAAGATCATGATGATCCCCTGACCAACCGATTTCACTGAAGACTCATTTGGTCGCTTGTAAAATAGAAAACAATGATTCAATTTCCGTCAGAGTGAAAAATATGTTACAATTACTTTCTGAAAGGCTTTGATAAAACTTCTGATATTTAAAATTCGACAAAAAGTTCAACTAAATCTAACTAAATGATGAAGAACCTAGAAACTTAAAATATGTTTTGCAACTCAAGCAACTCACTGAGCCTCAAGCCAAGTTTACGCTTTAAAACATTTTCCACTGAAAACATGTAGTTTATACAGACACAAAATCATAGGATACTTGTCATTACCTCTACTTCTGACAACATACAGCCAGGACATCATGATGGAATTTAAGATTATAATTCAAGATGCACATGAAAAAGAAACCGTCTACTATTGTAACTTCATGGTATATTCGTGTAGTTGTTATTCTTCTATTGTATCCTTGTCAAGTAGTCAATACTAACAAATAAATGGATCACACTTGGAACCTAATAAACCTTGTTAATCATCTAGCCTTGCAGTAGTAATCCATTTACAAAAGGGTTAGGAATAAAGATCTTAAGTTTGTCAACATTTCGAGCAAATGTATACACGGCCTAACCTAAAAATGGTTGACAACACCGCAACACTTAATAGAAAGTGTAAGCTTATACAATTCTGAACAATGGTAAAAGGCTTCTCATCAAGTTTCCTTCATTCAAATTATAACAAATAAATTCTGCATATAACATACAACTTCTTGAAGATAATTATAGCTACCCCCATCATAAACATATAAATTCTGCATATAATATATGAATTCTGCCACCTAACACTAATCAACCTCTCCATCATAAATATAAAACGAACATAAGGATAATAAAATAACTCAAAAGAATTATTGACCCGGTTAACCGAGTCTAAGTCCGACACGAGGCACCTCTGCCCGCTACGTCCACCCTCATGAGAACAAGGATCGATATAATTCTTGTCAAAGAATATAGCGGAAGCCAAAACAGAAGACCATCGAGGTATTCAATGTCCGTAAATAACTTTAAAAACAAAGCCAAAAACATCTATGCGGGGATATATATTTTGAAAGCACATGAAAATGACTGATCCATATGGTAGAAAGACCACAAGAGAAGCGTGCTTCAAAAGGTGCTTCTCGCATCGGAGCAAAGCCCGGCAGAACATGAAAACTCAGTGTCTTGTCAAAAGGTGTCCATAAAGAAACAGAAACAGAAAAACTTTGCACTAAAAATTGTCGAACTCGCTTCCAAGGAGAAAGAAAACTAACTTTTTCTTTTTTATAAATCTTTTTTATTCATGAAAAACATTTTTTACATGATTAGATGAACATCACATTCCTTCAAACAGGTGCAGATCCCACTTCCAATACCATGGGATTCTAGCAACAGTTTTAGGACTGGATACTAAACAAACACATAGAATTACTCTCCGAGTAGATTTGTGATTTGGACAACATTCATCAAACACAAACCCAAAAGCCTAAGCGTTCATGACAAAATAGAATTGACATTCGAATAAATCAAACACATAGCTATATCACCACCTAAACCTCAACATAGACTTAATACAGGTTGCCCAAAAAATCCTAAACTCAAGGAGGGGACGACTCCAAGTATGGGGATCTTACATACAAAGAACCGGCGCATGACCCGAGTCGTCACTTGGTTCCTCATCTATAGCCATGACGTTCACATGAGTTCTTCTGTGCTGGTCACTCTCCACGCTCACCGCACCATAACTGTTGAAGCCAAAATTGACCGAAGTCAAAATTGACTTTCGTGGAGTTCGGGGTCCCAAAAGAGGGGTGACCGCACACCTACTACACTCAAATGAACAATCTAGGCTCTAGACTAGGAATGTAAGGGACAGACCCAAGGTCTCAGCGTGGAGGACCCACCGCATACCCGGAAGACTAACGAACTCTTCCCCTCCCAAGCCAAAAGCTGAGCTAAGACACCTTCGGAGGGCGCTCTTGGCCGACCGGAACATCTAAGGAGGGTCTCAAGACCAACTCTCTCCTATCCAGATGTATCTCCTTGGGTCTATATAAAATGCTCCTCAAACGCGCTACTAAAGGCACAACATCGCCGAGCAATTCTATAACACGCTGCCCAACTGGGCTGCCAAACAACGCGACTCCGCTGCCTTAAAAGGCTATCAACAGGCCAACAGGGGCTTCCCAGCATAAACCTCGGGGCTCCCACAGGACGAGCGGTTCACGAGCACACCGCTCGCCCAAAGCAAAAAGAGTAAATCGTGCATTCACAGAGCATCACAGATTATAAATTATTACAGGAATATTAATTCCATACATCGGCACGCAGGCCGGCAATATAAATAAAAGAAGGCCTTCGAGGGCCGGCACAAGCTTGGGCTTAAGCCCGCTATTCCCCGCCTGGTACTGCAACACCTGTACGCCAACGCCTCGACGAACGACTGCCAGCAGAACGACAGTCGGCTAACATAAGCTGGCCAAACATATTCCGTACACCCCTTTTTCGGGGCTACGGTGCGCATTCCCTGCAAGCAGATAGTATCCAACTTCTACGGAGTCTTCTCCGGGAACCCCAGAACATCACCGATCCGGCTCATACGTCCGGACGGGCTTCACACAGAACATCACCAATTCGGCTCGTGCGTCCGAATGAGCTTCACACAACACATAACCAATTCGGCTCGTACGTCCGAATGGGCTTCACACAGCACATCACCAATTCGGCTCGTGCGTCCGAATGGGCTTCACACAACATGCCTAAATCCGTACTCACACTTCCGGATACTAGATGCAATTAACAGCGGGGACGCATATGTCAACCCGTTGGAGAGCTCCCTTCCCCCACCCAATTGTGGAGAGGGGCTTCCATGCAAATGTAAATCGAGGGCTTCACCTGCCCGAGTAGAAACTTCGTTACCCTTGACGCGTGTTTTGACGAAGGTGCCGGTGGCTGATCCCCCTTTTAGGCCGAGCCTTGCTCGAGGCGGCGATGGCGGTGGCCGTCCTCCTTTTTAGGCCGATCCTTGCTCGAGGCGGCGATGGCGGTGGCCGTCCTCCTTTTTAGGCCAAGCCATGCTCGAGGCGGCGGTGGGGAGAGAAATAAAAACTCCATTTCCGGCTTGGAGAGAAGCTCTCGGCCGACGTAACTCCAATCGGCCGAACTTGACTCCACGAGGCCGATCCTGGCTCCAAATGACCAAACTCAGCCCGTCATGGCCGATTCATGCTTCATGGGGTCGGATCCGACCATAGGCGGCGACGACGGGGGAGGTGGAGGGAGGTCGAGCCTTGGCTCGGGCTTTGCGGCAGCACGGATGGGAAGCGGAGGGGAGGAGCAAAACCTGCTCCTGGAGGCGACCTGGACGGAGGGAAGGAGGGGGAGGAAGGGGCGGTCGTGTTGCTGAAGCCGGCGGTGGGAGAAGAGGAACTCGGGCTCAGCGTCGGGGTGCTGCCAGTCGACGATGGGGGAGGAGTAGAGGCGGAGCTGGCGTCGGGGGTGCTGCCAGTCAATGATGGGAGAGGAGTAGGAGGCCGGGCTGCTGCTTCTCACCTTTCCCCTGCCCAACCCTAATGGGAGAATCGCCCCTCTCAATCCCCCCTGCTTTTTCTTTTATCTTTTTTTCTTTGTCTCCTTTTTTTCTTTTTTTCTGGTTCTGCCCTCCTGTCCATGCCTGGCTCCCCCACTTCTTCTTTTTCTTTTGTTTTGTTTCTTGTCTTTTTTCCTGCTGTGCCCGTACCCCCCCTGCACCCTCTTTATCATATAAATATATATGTATAAATATATATATATAAATATATATATATATATATATAAAGTATATATGTTATTATAATAAATATATATAATATATATATATATAATATATATCATAATCCAACACATATAATCTTAACATGCGTACACGAGCACCCGCACGTATTTGAACGGGACTGCGTCACATTGTCGCTCGTAGCTCGCCCCAAGTCTGCCACTTGGGGAGGATCCCGCTCGCCCGGATACGGGGTTGCACATTGTTGTTGTTTTTTACTTTGAGTTTGTTTGCAGGGGTGAGGTCGTGGTGATTTAGTTGAATTTGATCCAGAGATACAACGAAGGCTTCGTCCATGCCGTCGTTCTATTGCTGTTAATATAGATGGAAATGGAATTAAGGTTAATGATCAAACAGGAGAGGGTGAGCCCTGGGTTGGCGTACAGGCTACTGATGAGCATTAGGTGCTCCATCTGAGGTCGTGGACGATCAGAGATTATACCACTCCCACTGTTGGGAGTGTGTATCCAAGATTCAGCCTAAATATCATTAACAACCACTTTGAGATCAAGCCATTCATTTTTAATATAATCTACAACAATTCCAAATTCTTGCCAAGTGAAGATCCCCATCACTTGGCTAAATTTTCTGAAATATATGGAACTTTATGGTATGCTGATCTCTGATGATACCGTGAAGTTAAGGTTGTTTCAACTCTCCCTACCTGACGGATCTAAGGTGTGGCTCCATACCATTCCTCTTGGAGCCACCACTACTTGGGACGCATTATATTTAAGATTCCTTGCCAAGTTCCACCTTATCGACAATATTATGAACTCTCGGCATGATATTTCTACTTTTCTCCAGTAGGATCAACAAACCTTATTTGAGGCTTGGGAAAGGTTTGTGGATATTTTGAGAAAATACCCACAACATAAATGTCAGCCATAGAACATAGTGGAGATCTTTTATTTTACCATCGATCAAAATTATTGGGCCATGATTGATGCATCCACCGGAGGAACCATTATAAACCACACCCCTGAGGATGCGCTTAGGATTCTGCGTGATACTGCCTCGCATAGTGCATACCGGATAGTAGGGAAAAAATACCCCTAGAGGATCTTGTGGGTTGTTTGAAGTTAGTTCTACGGTATAACCTATTCAAACTTCAACATCTCCATTGGAGGATTTTGCGTTTTTGAAGTCTCCTACCACTACTTCCTCTCCAGTCATGGTGATATCTTTCCAAGGATGTGTAAACATTGGGCATCACACTTATGAGTGGACAGCTGGTGAGCTCTCCACTAACTTTTTAAATATTAATATTGATGAATGTGTTAATTATATAAATAATATAAATCACTCTCTGCCATTTTTTAACATATATAACCCGTGTGTGATAAATCACCAAAATGTTTCTTGGAACCAAAATGCTCTAGGACAATGATGAAAACTAGGCAAACATCAATATGATTCTCTAGCTTCCAGGAGCCAACCAAGGCTGCCACTACCAGCTTATAATCAAGGCGACCTTGTATAGAGGAAAAGTGTTCTTGAGGGGATGATGGAAAAGTTCGTTGACATGGCTCAATCAAGCATGGACAACCAAAATACATCCATAAGAAATTTAAAGGTGTAGGTTGGCCAATTGGCCCAAGTGCTATCTTAATGTGCATAAGGCGCATCGCCCAACACAACTGAGAATAATCCTCAAGAGCAGGGAAAGAGTTTATCGGATCCTACTAGTGGGTATGATGGAGATATAGTTGTAAAGTGTATGATTAATGATTTTGAAACCACTACATTATGTCGCACTGGTTCATCACACAACGTTCTTTCCTCGCTAGACGTTTAGAAATTCAACCTAAATATCGGTGTTGATGATTGGACATCTCTTGTCCTCTCCAATGGCGTAGTGGTGGAGATGGAAGGTTGGGTGAAGGAGGTTGAGGTTATGCTTGATGGAGCAGTTGTTTTCGCTGACTTCCAAGTGCGGGGACTAAAGGATAAGGACTCCATTCCAATTTTAGGGGTCCCATTCTTGATTTAGAGTGGTTCCACTCTTTGCATTATTAATGGGTGTGTGTGTTCTTACCATCTAAGGAGCCAAATCAATCATACCCATCTTGTACTACTGAAAACTTTGGTGCTACGAATGGAAATGATGGATTATCCATTATTATTTCTGATGCGATTTTGAGTGATATAGATTGTAGTTCTATGGTGGAGGATCTAGTGGAGAATGTTGTGCATGAGAGTGCTAAGGATGATGAGAAGAGGCTTGGAGTTGATGATGTGTTGGAAGATAAAGTTATTGTGCAAGAATCTAAGGATGCGAATCAAGTTGAAGCTATGAAGGAAGGAAGCAACAAGGTCGTGGAACTTATTACTATTGTGGTATGCTTTGCTACCAAGATGTTAAAGTTATCTATTAATTCTAGTTCTATGTATAAACAATTAAAATAGGTGAAACGGGCTTATATGTTACCCGCGGAGGGTAAGGAAATGAAGTCCCCACGCTGACTCTAAGAAAATGGAGGATGATTCTGATTGTGTGATTTGCGATCGTTAGTGCTCTCCTACTATGGAGAAGTTCAAATGTGAGAATTTGTTACGCGCATCACGCTTTCCCGCCCTCCGGCATTAGAAGGAGGAGGTTAGAGGTAGGAGAATTAAGCCTCCCTTTAGCTCTAAAGCCTTCACTTATTATCCATCTCACGTTGATGGGCAGAACCAACACAAGTCGGTATATAGCTGGTTCATGAAGGTTCTCTGGAGGGTTTTGTTGTTTCTTTTACTGTGTTTTTGCGATGCTTCTATTTTGTGAATGCTCTGTATGGCTATTTTCTGCTTAGCTTTTTATTAGACAATTTTGAAAACTTTATTAAACTGCTTAATATTAGTATTTGTTCCACCTCAAGGACGGTAAACAAAAGGGCTAATGGGAGACAACCCTGTTTTGTTATTTTGTTATCTAATCCACTAATATTTTTATTTATTATATCTATTATGCTGGAGTTTCCTTCTTGTAGGTATGGTGAATCTTTGGCAGCGGTCATCGATTTTTGGTTCAAGATTAACGCCAATCTTCTGATATGCTCATTTTTAAGCATGGGTAACTTCTCTTCCCTAGCCCTTTTTTTGATTTTTATGGTTTTATCAATTGCTTGATTTGCTTAGTTTAAGCTTGGGGTAGAGTCGTTATATTCATTACCACTGCATGTGCACATTGCATAGCATACTAAAAGTACATTTTATTTCTGTATCATAATTATTAGTTTATTTTCACTGGACACAACAACACCCAATTGAGCGCGTGCTTAACCATTAGTGCATCATGAGTTTAACTCATTTCTTTTGTGTGATTTGGAAAAAATTTTGCTGGCTTAGGATTGCAGGATGGAGTTAAATATTGACTCATGTAGTGCTCCTAGTCAAATACTTGCGTCTCACGTAAAAATATGAGTAAGATTAATTTAACTTTATGCTTTTAGTTTATACTTTTTCTATTAGCATAAACTTTGTTTATTCTACTCAAACATTAATTAATCTAGTGTGAATCCGATGGTAGCATATGGATATGCATAGATTGTAATTAGCCTCGGGTTGCTCGAGATGAGAGGAAGGATTATCTTTCTCGATGAATAAGAACTTACTACAAGCTATTCTCGAAGCATGGTATACGATTAGTTTAAGTGCTTTAGTGTGAAGTAGGCCATCATTTTGGCAAGGTTGAGCTTTTGTACCTCTCCTATCACTCTATCCTTGCTATCCTCATTGTGTCTACCCCGTCCATTGACTCAGCTCCACTAATATCTCACCAAAGCCCAAAAGATGATCTTAGTCGCACACCCAAATTTAAGTTTTAGTTGTTGATTTATTTTTATATTTGGGGCATTGTTGTTTTGATCCCTACTGTGGATGTGTAGATGTGCTCCAATTAAAAATCTATGTTGAAAAATTATTGGAAAAAATGAGAAAAAAATGTGTTTGATGAAAATATTTGAAAAAAAGTTGAAATGAGAAAGGCAAAATTAAAAATCATTTTGTGAACATTTGAATTAGGAGTAGGAGGCGCACCCACCCTTATAGAGAAGAAGAACAAGTTTGGGCGGTGTGGTGCACCCGTTTCTATTGCTTCTATATGGATAGTTTATTTTTTCATTAGCTTATTTGGGTTACGTGCATTGAGGCATCCTGTTTGTCATTATTACCCTGCCTAAACCTATGCCCCATATCTAACATATAGTCATATTAATTCGTGCATTGAAATAAAGCAGTGTCATGGAGAGAGTGCGGACGGGCGATCTAATGTCATCGATATTGATGGATTTCTTTGGAGGTTGTCACGAGCCCCAATCTTTGGAAATGCTCACCTAAGTGATCTGCCTATTTTCTCCCTACACGTGATAAGACAATTCACCATGATTCGATTTTTGAGTAGAAATAATATTTGAATATGCTCTTAAAAAAATCTGAACTTTTGTGTATAATTAGAAATTGGTCCTGCTATATTTCTATGTGTGCGATCATGCGACTTTGCATGGCACTCCCCCCTTGCAATTACTAAGTCAGTTATTTGTTTTTTCTGATCCACGTGAGGGATGGTTTGCTCGAGATGAGCAAATGGTTTAGTCTGGGGAGTATGATATTTGTAGGGTTTTCCAGATTCATATGGGCTCATTTTTACGCACTTGCAGTTCATATTTGATTCATAAACATTTATATTTCACTTGATCTGTATTTCTACATAAAGTGCACATTTGGCCCGTTATAGTGCCCAATTGCGCTCACTTTTGTTGGGGGTAAGCACATGATGCTCCTTATGGTGTTTTTTCTGTTTGCATTTCTACGTTAGATGTATAAGGGCATAGCCCAATCCCTCTTGGAAATCCTGTGTATTTCACACAGTCGTGCGATTTCATTCATACATGGTTGTTTTGCTTGTGCAGGAACATTGTGCTGAAATTTGAGGTTTTGCCATCGCTCGTGTGTTTTGGTCATCCATAGTTGATTCCAACCATGTGAGAGCAAATCACATGAGCGACCTGCCTTTCTAAAATTTTTATAATTTTTATTTGTCGTGTTTTTCTTTCATGCACAGTTGGATTCAACCGTGCAAGAAGAAAATCGCATGAGATGGGGTTAGGTCTGAAATTCAAAGTTCTATCATCGCCCAAGTGTTTTTGTTCAAACACTATTTTTGCAACCATAAATGAGGGGAAATTATATGGGTGGGACCCTTAGCCTTGAGTGAAAGTAACTCATAAATATCGTAAGGTTTGAACGGACGATGCGTTTGACCGTACGTGAACAATTTTTTGACAATTTTGTATTCAAGCGCTAATTTTATCCCTATTCGGGATTCCTCATCCTATTTTATGCCCAAGTATCCTATTTTGCCCCATTCTGCAACTCCACCAACTTCCTTTAGGAGGTGATCCAACCTCAAAACTCTTGTAAATATCAAGATAGGGCATCCTCTTGGCCTCCTCCATCTTTCGCTTGCATCCAAGCTCTATTTCAACGGATTTCTCGCTGCACTCTTGGAGATCTCCAGCGAGATCGTGGCGAAAAGCTATAAACGAAGAAGACAGGTTCATTGGAAGGAGGTGACAATCCTTCTCTACCATGGATGGCAGTTGAAGATCGAGCTCGGGCAAGAATTGACAACCCGTTGATTTTGGTCGCAACCCTTCGATGAGTCTTCGTGCTTTGGTTGTAATCTCACCCCTCCATATTATAGCTTTATTTCTTCTTGAATGTTTGGATGTTTGGATGATATTTACATAAACCCTAATTGTTATGATTGCATTATTTCCATGTCTATGTGGTTAACCATGTGGTTTATATGAGTGAAGAGATCCTCTATCCCATCAACTCCATCCCACCATTGTGAGTGGCTGCACCAACAATTGCTAGTGTCATGCATTTCAAAGAGGTACTCTCGACCCTCAATTTCCACTGGTGTGAACCATCTATCCGTGTGCTTTCTTGCCCATTCGCCTATTGATGCAGTGCTTAGCGGCCAGCATAGCCTCCATCCACCAAGTGAATTAGTGATTGCAATCCATACTACTTTAATTAGATGTGTGTTTACTTTTTCAAAACCCAAATCAAAGCTCTTTGTTCATTTCAAATTTGTATAATTTATTTTCCAAACAATATAATCACTACCCACTCCGCGTTCCTTAGGAAATTGATACTCGGGGAAATCCTTCCTATTGTATATTACTTGAACGACTGATACACTTTCTGTGAGTGCATCAAGAGTCACGCATATAATGAATGGTCTGCGCACTTTGGTTAATAAAATTGAAGTAACTCTACACATAAACCGAACACCTATCCTTGTTGGTAAAGTGAACCCTTACCCTAGACATCTATAATTTTCACATCCCAAAACCTAAGCCCAAACCATAAAACCAACAATGTTGGGACGTAGGAGTAAAATTAGACAATGGTGATTTTGTGGGACACTTAGAATCTGATGGTTGTTTATATTGGTATGAACGGATGAACTGCATCCTGGCTTGGAAGCAATTGCCCCAAGCTAGGCAAGTTGAGTATGCCATGCTTAGACAGAAAGGGTCTACCTTAGTTTGGTGGGGACAACTAGAGTGACCTAAATTTAATTTAGACATGCACCTGATCACCACATGGGCATATTTTAAAACGCAACTTCAAAAATGATACGTTCCACTAGATTATTTGCAGACCCACTATAACGCCCTTTCAAATAGTAATCTAATTTCCTAGCTAGGACTATGTTACAGGGTTGCAGTTCAAGCACTCCAAAGCCTCTCCGCGCCTGTTTCTCTATCGCGACATAGTATTGAGGAAGGGTCTTGAACCCGTAACCTCATTGATAAGGAGCCCTAAAACCGCTCTTCATCACTAATTGAGTTGCAACTCAATTAGTGATGAGGAGTGGTTTGAATGCTCTTTATCAAGGAGGTTGCAGGTTCAAGGCCTAACCTAATTCTCTTTCCACCAGTACACAAATTTCCTGGCCAGGACTATATTACCGGGCTTCAACCCAAGTACCCTAAAGACTCTCCACACCTTTTTCCTTAACCTAAAACTAGGCGCAATATTACTCGGGACATTGTTGAGGCTGGGTCTTGAACCCAGAACCTCCTTTATAAGGAGCCTTCAAACAACTCCTCATCACCAATTGAGTTGCAACTCAATTGGTGATGAATAGTGGTTTGAAGGATCTTTATCAAGGTTTTTATGGGTTCAAGGTCCGACCTCAATAATGCAGAATGACTTAAAAATAGGTGTAAAGAGGCTTTGGAGTTCTTGGGCTGCAAGCTATTAATTTAGTCCTAGATAAAAAATTTGAGTACTGGTGGAAAGGGTATTACACCCTATACCGTAGGTTCTAAAACCTACATCAAGAAACATTATTGGTGGATAAGTATTCACATTAGTTCCAGGTAATGCAGTCTCGCCTTGACCTCCGAGAGAATGATGATAAGATCATGTCCCATTATCTGAATGGGTTACCCTATTCTATTAGATACCATGATAGTTTTACTTTCAAGACAACCTAAACACCTAGAGGGGGGGGGGGTGAATAGGTTCTAATTGCTTGCTTATACTTTTAGGCAGAATTCAATTACAGAATTAAAACATCCAGCACAGCAATCACAGAAATTTAATCATCACAGATTGCACAATGTTTTATAGTGGTTCCCCATGGTTTGGGTACATCCACTTTCCCCCTTCACCTATCTAGCAGTATGATAGATTCGGCCAAACTTCCACTATTCTCAGATCTACAGATCCTACAGCTCAGAACCTGGATAGGTTCCTATAACTCAGGCACAACAGCCCTACCTCAGCCTTGCCACAAGGCCTACAACTCAGAGAAGAACCTTCTCCTACACTCAGGCAAACAACCCTACCACTCAGAGATCAACTCTCCTACACTCAGCCTTTATATCACAGGCTTACAACTCAGATCTGTGTAAAACAGATCCTACAGAATTTTAGAAAAGAAGTTTTAATGTCTTGCCTTTGTTGAGAGAGAAGAGGACAAGACAATTCTTGATCAGCTGATGAAATCAACTGAAACTTGAGCTTTCTTCAAAGCTTCTTGAATCTGAACTTAGCTGAGTTGATTTCCAAACAGCTTCTTGAGAAACCACTGATGGCTTCCTTCTTCTTCTTCAAATGGGTGGATCCCTCTCTATCCAACACCTTTGATGATACTTCTGAATTCTTGTTAGAACTCTTCTTAGATCAATCCTGAGATCGTCTGCTTAGATCTTCTAATGAATATCTTCTTTAGTGCCTAGCACTTTCTTGAATTGATACTTCAATTGGATTGTAATCCTTCTTCACCCTTTTTTTATGTATCTTTATTGCTTATTACTTCCTTCTGAATCTGTCTATTTATAGACCTTCTTCATGGTAACCGGCTGATCCGGTTTCTAACTATTTTCTGACAAGTCTGACAGCATCAGTTAACTGGTGGCAACCCACAGCTGTCAAGTCTTCAAACAAATCCTGTGCCTTAGTCTTGGGCAGCAAAGTGTCGAGACAGTCAGTCAGAAAGTGTCGAGACCAACTGTCTATATGTGTCGACACAAGTGACTTTGGTGTCGACACAGTCTTTGAAGATGTCGACAAGTTCGCCATTAAGTCAACACAGCTTCTTCAGAAAATAACTTGGTCTTGACTCTGCAGTGTGTCGACACAAGTCCTGTGTGTCGACACAGTTGTTGTAGATTCAGAACTCAGTATGTGTCGACACTGCCTTCAGGTGTCGATACAGCAATTGTCAACTCTGCCAAAATGTGTCGACTTAGTCTTCTGGTGTCGACACAAGTATTGTCGACTTCTGCCAATGTGTGTCGACTCTGTCTCATTGTGTCAACACAGCCTCCCAGTGTCGACACAAATATGGTCGACTATCTTTCTGTGAGTCGACGCTGCTTCTCAGTGTCGACATTAATGTGGTCGACTATCTCCTTCTGTGTCGAGGTCGACTATCTTTCTCTGTGTCGACTATCTTTCTCTGTGTCGACACAAATGTGGTCGACTATCTCCTTCTGTATCGAGGTCGACTATCTTTCTCTGTGTCGACTATCTTTCTCTGTGTCTACTATCTTTCTCTGTGTCGACACAGCTTCCGTCAAGTGTCGACACAAATATTCTGAAGTGTCGACACTGTTTCTTCAGGTGTCGACACATGGACTTAGAATATTTTTCTGCATTCTTTAATACTTCTTCACCTGCACATGTCAACTTAAAACAACATCAAATACATCTTGATGTATATCATTGAGCTAAGTTGGACTTCTTCAAATCAGGTACACATTTTCCAATGTACCCAACAATCTCCCCCTATTTGGAGAAGTCATAACCCTTAAAGCCAATGATATACACCATTTATAAAAAGTATAATATGATGATATATGACATAACAGGAATAAAAAAAATATGGACAATCCATCTCAGAGTGAACAATATATGATTCCAAACAATA
Source organism: Platanthera zijinensis (assembly GCA_039513925.1). Lineage (NCBI taxonomy): Eukaryota > Viridiplantae > Streptophyta > Magnoliopsida > Asparagales > Orchidaceae > Platanthera > Platanthera zijinensis. The sequence continues at coordinate 75,178,104 of CM077091.1, forward strand.
TTTTGTTTAAAACTTAGTAATGTTTGATTATAGATTTTTTACATTGAATGATTTAATCAAAACATTACAAAATACTTTTGAAAGAACTTAAAAATTAAGACTGATCAGGCTCTCTTATGACAATCCCTTTGCCAGATTGGATTTGAGCCATCACAGGAGCTTCAGCAACTTCAGCTGGCTTCTTGCCTTTTTGATCAGCCTTCTTCTGTGCTTCTTCCTTAAGCCTTTGCCTTTCAAAGTAATGAAATGGCTTTGGAAAGTACTTGCTCGGCTCCTGAGCATCTGGTGGCAGCCTACCCAGCTTGGCTTTTCTTCTGAACTGTATTATTGCCTCTTGCCTAGCTTCATGCTTTTGCCATTCCATTTCATTATACCACTTTCCTCTTTCATGAACTTGGTCTTTTACAGCCTTCCATGCAGTGAGTATAATATTTCTTGAAGTAGGGCTCCACTGCTCAAAATCTGGCTTAAGTTCAGCCTGCTCTCTAAATCTTTTCTTATATAGTAGAGCATCTTGCTGTTCTTTCAAGTTGGCATCAGGCTTATCAACTTTTTCAATAATAACCTTGGTAACCTCCTTTGGAGGACTATACATATCCTGAATTTGCTGATCAATCATATCAAAATCTGAAGGAGGGTAAATGACTTGCGCAATCTCAGGTTGATTGCCTTCAAGTAGACCTGTTTAAATGCCTGACTCAGCCACCATAGCATCATCACACAAAGGTGGATATCCCAATTTGGCTCGAATACTATTTGTCACCCATTTGGTGTGCTCTGAGTCAGCATGAACTAACAACCTCTCCCCCTTTATGACTTCTCTGGTAATATGATCTCTTAGATCTTCCTTTTGAAATCTGATCTGACCATCCAGATAATTCACACCCTCTTTAAAAAATGGTTTTAAATTTTTAAGCTTGTCAGATATGTCCTTTTGAGAGGTAGTGATAGCAGTTTTAACTGATTCAATAGCATCTTGAAGTTTCTTATCAAATTCTTCCATTTCCTTTCCTCTTGCTGCAGGCAACCCTTCAGTAGTCTTTTTCAACTCATTAAGAATCTCATTGTGAGAGTCTTCAAGATTGGCATTCATGTTTATCTGATTTATAAGAACATAGCCTTGCTTCAGTGCTATATCATCTGCTTTGGTAATAATTGATTGCTGTTGTTTTGCCAAGAATACTACAGCATTACCTCCCTTATGGAAGCAATCTGTCATCTCCTTCTTATGCATATTGACTTCTAATCTAATGGACTTTATATCTTGAGCCAAGTCAAATTGAAGGGATTTATTGCTCTCATCAACATATTTTTCAACAGCCAATCTATGTTCATCCAACTTAACTTGCAAATCAACCATAAACTTGTTATAATTAAATTCAGAATGGGATTGTTGAGTTGTAGTCTGTAGTGCTTGCTTATAACTTTTGCTCCTTCTCTGGAAGACAACAAGTTTTCTCTTCTTAGCCATTCTGGCTTCTTCAGTCTCAGATTCAGATGAACTATCAATTTGAACTCTTTCTTGAAGAGGAGGAGGAATATCTGTCTCAGTGCCATATTGTTCAGCCTCAACATGCACAGACTCCCCCTCCACCACTTGCTCCTCCTCAATTTCTTTCTCCTTCTCAACCTCTTTCTCGATCTCAGCTTCTTGCTCTATCTCCATGTCTAGGGCCTTCTCAATATCCTGCCCCTCTTCTACTGTATCAGTAGCAATATCAATAATAGGAAATAACTCATCTAGAGTATATTCCTTCTGAGTTTGAACAGAAGATGTGTCATTCAGAATTTCAATATTCAAATCTTTGGAGATATCAATTTGTTCTACCTCTTGCACTGGGTCAGACATCTTCTCCCCCTGTACTTGTGTAGTATTGGTAATGTCCTGGGCAGATGAGTACACTTGCTCCCCCTGCACCTGTGCAGAAATAGAAATTTTAGAAATGTCTTTTGTAGGAAAATACACCAGCTCCCCCTACAACTGTACCTGGTCAGGAGTAGATACATTCTAGGCAGGAGAATAAGCTTGTTCCCCCTGCATCTGTGCAGGTATAGTTTCTTGCTGGGCTGGAGTAGAGTCAGGCTGATCTTCAACCTGCTTTCTCACTAGTTCTTCTTGAAGCTGCTCAGTTTCTTGAGCATGAGAAGGGGATTTCACCGGGGTGTCCTGCCTGCTCTCATCAGGCACATCCTTAGATAGCACCCTATCCCATCTAGAGAACAATCTCATGTCCATCTTTCTCATGTGATTGATCTTTGTTCCTAACCGTTGTTGCATTACCTCAGGGATCACTCCAGTCAGATATAAACTCATAATTCTAGCCAGATTTGGCTTCTTGATTCCTTCCTTGATCTTTTCAAAGATTACAGCTGACCAATCAGTTGGAATTGTAAACACAATTCTGGTCATTAGGCAGAACATATAGGCTGAAATCCTATCATGTCCCCCTGGTTTGCACAGAATCACCTTTCCAACTACTTCAGACAAAAATTTCCCTTGCTGATTCATCCCTTTCCTGTTGAAAGCAGCTCCAATCTTCAGGGTGGGATCAAATCTGCACCATTGGAGAGCCTCCCTTGATTTAGAAGCAGAGACTTCTTCTTCATTCTCAATTATTGGTAATTGAAGAATCTTCCTTAAACTCCTTGGGGTAATCTTCACTGTCGACCCATGAACAGTGGACTTTATCTTGAGAATATCTGAATCCACTGATGCAGAGTTAAAGAATTCATGCACCTCCTTCTTCCATATCTTAGAAGGTTCAGAAACTAGAAACTCTAATCCGGATTCGGAAATAAGAGTGATAACCCATTGAACATCTGTTGGGGCTTCTGCAAAGGCATTCTGGACCAACTCATAACCTTCGTTGACATTGTCTTCAATCTTCGGCGCCATTGATCAGTTGAGAAAGCTTGAGAGAAGAGAGAGAGAGAATGTCGACACATGGTTTCAGTCTTGAAAACCTTGTAAGCGTGTCGACAAATTAAGTTCTTGACCTATTTATACTTTCTATTAAAAGAAGATCAAAAGTCGATAAAAACAGACTATAAGTGTCGACATAGATGGAATGTGTCGACACAAGCTTCTATTATCTCGACATCAAGTCTGTCTACTATGTGTCGACACCAATTTGTGGATATGTCGACATTTGGGATATATAGTAGAGCATCAGAAATTCTGTGTCGACTCTTAGTATAAGTGTCGACACAAAATCTGTAAGTGTCGACACCATTATTCTGGTGAAGTCGACACTACATTCCTGGATAAGTCGACAATATGATTCTTAAGTGTCGACACATATTCTCTGTGTCAAAACAATATCTCTGACTTGTCGACATTACACCACTGAGTCAACACATTATCACTGAATGTGTCGACACCATTTTACTTAGCCATTTTCTGTTTTTGTCAATTCCACTTGAGACCACTTGATAATCTAATATGTTACTTGTAAGTTTGTTGATAAACTAATCAATGGTCAGCATGCCTAATTCAATTTTAAATTTATTGAAATTTTTTTCATCCAGTGCCTTAGTAAATACATCTGCTATTTGATAATCTGTTTTAACAAATTCCAATGTGATGTCTTCTCTTTCAACATGTTCTCTAAGAAAATGGTATTTAATTTCTATATGCTTAGTTCTACTATGAGAAACAGGATTATTAGCAATAGAAATTGCACTCTTAGAATCACACAAAAGAGGTATTCTACTTACTTGAATACCATAATCTTTAAGCTGATGCTGTATCCACAATAGTTGTGCACAGCAGCTGCCAGCAGCAACATACTCTGACTCAGCTGTGGATATAGCCACACTGGTCTGCTTCTTACTACTCCATGAAATCAGTCTTCCTCCTAGAAATTGGCAAGTACCTGTAGTACTCTTCCTATCCTCTCTACAGCCTACAAAATCTGCATCTGAATAACCTGTTAGTAGAAAATCTCTATTCCTAGGGTACCAAAGGCCTAGATTAGGTGTGCCCTTAAGATATCTCAGAATCCTTTTGAATGCAGTATAATGAGACTCTTTAGGGTAGGCTTGGTACCTAGCACAGACACATGTAGCATACATAATATCTGGTCTACTAGCAGTGAGATATAGTAGAGAACCAACTATTCCTCTATACAAAGTCTCATCAACAGATTTACCTGCATCATCTTTGCATATAGGCATACTTGTTCCCATAGGAGTTCTCATGATGGAGGATGACTCCATACCATACTTCTTAATTAATTCTTTGGTGAACTTTGACTGGGATATGGACAAGCCATCATCAGTCTGTCTTACTTGGAGTCCCAAGAAGAACTTAAGTTCCCCCATACTGCTCATCTCAAACTTCCCTTGCATTAGTTTGGCAAACTTTTTACAAAGGTTGTTTTCAGTAGATCCAAAGATTATGTCATCAACATAGATCTGAACTAAGATGATCTTGCCTTTGGATTCCCTAAGGAATAGAGTTTTGTCTATTTTTCCTCTTGAGAATTTATTCTCAATAAGGAAAGTAGACAGGGTTTCATACCAAGCCCTTGGGGCTTGCTTTAACCCATACAAAGCTTTTCTAAGCTTATAAACATAATCAGGTTTAAGAGGATCTACAAAACCTGATGGCTGCTCTATATATACTTCTTCTTTAAGATCACCATTCAGAAATGCTGACTTCACATCCATCTGGTATACTTTGAAGTCTTTATAGGCTGCATAGGCAAGGAACATTCTGATTGCCTCCAGCCATGCTACTGGGGCAAAGGTTTGATCAAAGTCAATCCCTTCTTCCTGCCTGTATCCTTTAGCAACCAATCTTGCTTTATTCTTCACTATTACTCCACTCTCATCCAACTTGTTCCTATAGATCCATTTTGTCCCAATTATATTGTGGCCTCTTGGTCTAGGAACAAGCTCCCAGACATTGCACCTTCTGAATTGATTCAGCTCCTCTTGCATAGCATCAATCCAGTGCTGGTCTTGGATAGCTTCTTCAAACTTCTTAGGCTCCATTTGTGACAGGAAACTTGAATGCAGAACTGTGCTTTGACTTCTGCTTCTAGTCTGCACTCCCTGTCTTGGATCACCTATTATCTGATCAGCTAGATGATCTCTTAAATGTCTTGTAGTTGGAGGAAGATTCCCTTCTGGTTGAACATCTCCAGCTCCTTCATTATGCTGAGCCTCATGGTTTTCTTCATCTTCTATTGTGTTTTGTACTCCCCCTGGACAGTAGCCTTCATTTTCCAATGCTCCTTCTTCCCTTGAAGCTTCAGTAATGGAAAGCTTGTCCATCCTTTTGCTAATACCTGTTGAGTCATTTGATCTATAAGACAACTCACAGTTGATTAATCTTGTTTCATCAAACACAACATGCACAGATTCTTCAATAACTTGAGTAGTCAAGTTGAAGATTCTATAGGCCTTACTATTTATGTTGTACCCAACAAATATCCCATCCTGGGATTTGGCAGCAAACTTAGTCAACTATGACTTACCATTGTTAAGTATATAGCATTTGCAACCAAAGATCCTGAAGTCGGATAGATTTGGTTTTCTACCTTTCATAATCTCATAGGGAGTCTTTTTGTGGCACTTGGTAATAGAAGCCCTATTGATCACATGACAAGCAGTGTTTACTGCCTCAGCCCAGAAATATTTTGGTAGAGAGGTGTCACTCAATAGAGTTCTACCAGCTTCAATTAATGTTCTATTCTTTCTTTCAGCAATTCCATTTTGCTGAGGTGTTCTAGGTGAGGAGAACTCTTGGAAAATCCCAAAGTCTTCATATAACTTTGTCATGCTTTCAGATTGAAACTCAGTACCATGGTCACTTCTGATTTTGACCACTGTACTATTCAGTTCATTCTGAATTTGCTTCACAAAATTAAGTAAGACACTTGGGGTTTCAGATTTCTGTCTCAGAAAGAACACCCATGTAAATCTAGAATAGTCATCTACAACCACAAAAGTGTAGACCTTCCTACCTAGACTATGAACTGGCATAGGACCAAAAAGATCCATATGCAAGAGGTATAAGCACCTCACAGAATCCTTGTTTTCAAGGCTTTGAAATGAGGATTTTGTCTGCTTGCCCTTTTGACAAGCTGAGCATATCCCTTCCTTTATACACTTAACTTGAGGACCATTCCTCACTAACTCTTTGCTAAAGAGTTGGCCAATTGTCTTGTAGTTAAGATGAGTCAATCTCTTGTGCCACTTAACACAATGAGAAGCATTGTCATCAGCTACAAGACAGATGGGAGAAGCCTTATTCTCACATACAAAATTAAGACAATATACATTTCTCTTCCTATACCCAGTCAAAATGATCTCTTGATCACTTGACCTTTTGATATGACATCCATCCTTAACAAATGAAATGTCATATCCTAAATCACTCAGCTGGCTTATGCTTATTAGATTATGTTTCAAACCTTTTACATAAGCCACTTGGGTGATAGTAATTAGGTTAGAAGAAATGTTACCAAACCCTTTGATGACTCCTTTTTCAGATCCACCAAAGATCACTTTAGGTCCATCTTTGACAGATGAATACTCCTTCAGCAGCCCCTTTATTCCAGTCATGTGCCTGGAACAACCACTATCCAAGTACCATATAGGGGCATGGCTACTTGGATTCACCTGCAACACAGTTTTACTTACCCTTAGAACCCAAGCAAGTCTTGGGTCCTTGGTTCAGGTTAGCATAAACAAAGCTACCATTATCTCTTCTAACAGTTAAACTATTGTTCTTTCTAACACTTGTGTTGTACCAGCAGTCTAGTGCAAAATGGCCTCTTTTGCCACAGCACCAACATTCAAACCTATTGTATCTAGTTTTAGATACATCCTTGACAAAAGAATTTCTGTCCATTGTTGGTGCTGCAGCAGCTTCACCCACTGATTTTTTATAACCATTGGGTTTATGAACATGAGAAGGCCTGTTGGCATTTACACCCTTGTTTTTCAGAACATTAGTCTTAATATGACCATGAATATTTTCATGATCATATTGGTTAGAAGGCACTTGCACCTTTCTAAACTTAATAGGAACTGAAAAGTTCAGTGGCTTGACAGGTGCTTTGCCTTTCCTCTTGAATCGGCCAGCCCTGGAGTTACCTTTGAATCCTAATCCTGCCTTACCCTTTTGATTCACAAATTCATCTATCAAGGGTAAGACAGACTTTGGCTTAGAGTAACTAGCCACTAAATCTTTTTCAATTCTTAGTCTGGCCTCCAGACTCTTCACTTGATCATTGGTATAATTAATTGTGCCATCTGAATAATAGTTATATTCTTCAGCTTGGCAATTTCATTTAACTTCTGATCAATTACTTTCTCTAACTCAGTTGCAGCTACCCTTAGTTTATCAATCTCATGAGCCTGAGATTTAACCAGGTTCTTGCTTTTCTTGAGGGCCTGCAACAAGTCCCCATACTTATCTATCAATTGATAGACATCTCCTTCAGAATCAGATGCATCTACATCACTTGATGTAGATGTAGCTGATTCTGTGCTTGTACTACAAACAGATTTCATAGAAGGAAATTGTACCTTATTAGGACCAGACTGATTCTGGCATATGTCCTCTTCAGATCCTGCCATCAGTCCTATGCACTGATGATCCTCTTGATCATAGATGGAGTCTAGCAACTGCAGAAACTCCTCTTCTTCAGATGCAGCATATAGTCCAATATATGCTTCTGCTTCAGATTCTGACTCTGAAGTTGACTGATCTGTTAGGCTCTTATCCTTCTTTGCAACAAAAGATTTCTCCTTCTTGCCCTTTTTATGAGTCTTCTTCTTGTCTGAAGATTCCTTTCTCTTATCAGGACAGTCAGCCACTACATGTCCAGGTCTATTGCAACAATAGCAGACAATCTTTGAAGTAGTAGACTTGCTGGGCTTTGATCTGCTCTTTTCTTTCCTTGATGACTTTTTCTTCTGATAATAGTCATCAACTTGCTATGAAGTGGAGGGCTTAGACTTCCACTGTTTCTTCTTCAAGAAACTCTGGAATTGCCTTGTGAATGCAGCAAAGTCTGCATCTGAATCACAACTTTTTGAACTCTGATTATCTGAATTTTCAGACCTGACTTCTGCAATTTCCTTAGGAGGGGATGGTGATATCCTCCTATTCTTTCTGATTGCTTCTGCATTGAATGCCACAGTCTTTTCACTATGCTCTCCTCTTGAATTCTTTTCCTCCTCCTTCCTCACCATAAGTTGCATTTCATAGGATAGCAGCTTTCCAAACAAGGAGGGAGGAGAGATCTCTGCCAATTTAGCCACTTCTCTTATGGCACAGATCTTTGTGTCCCAATCCTTTGTTAAGGATCTTAAGAATTTGTCATTCAGTTCATAGGTACTGAAGACTCTTCCATATGACATTAGCTCATTCACAATTCTATAGAATTTCTTATAGCATTCAGTTATGCTATCAGTTTTTCCTTGTCTAAAACTTTCATATTCCTAGTTGAGCATAGACTTCCTATCCTGTCTTACTTCTTCAGATCCCTCAATGTAGACAATCAAGGTGTCCCACATTTCTTTGGAGGTCTTGCAGTGAATCAGATTCTGAAATGTAGAATCATCTATGGCACTCACAATAATATTCTGAGCTCTCTTGTCCATGGTTGCCAAAGTGATTTCATCCTTGGTCATTTCAGAGTAACTCTTTGGAGTTTGAATATTAGCATCAAGAACTGATACCTTCATTGGAATGAAGGGTCCTTCCTGAACTGTGATGTATATTCTTGGGTCAGATGCTTCCATGAACAATCTGATTCTTTCTTTCCAAATTCCAAAGATTTCCTTCCTGCAGATAGGTAACTTCATTGACCCTAACTCCTTGTGATTTTCTCCAGAACCCATCTTCTTGAATCTTGATTCTGCCTTTCAGATCTACCTCAGACTGTTAAGTCCTTTTTGAGGAACCTCCCTCTGATACCACTTGATAGTTTTACTTTCAAGACAACCTAAACACCTAGAGGGGGGTGAATAGGTTCTATTTGCTTGTTTATACTTTTAGGCAGAATTCAATTACAGAATTAAAACATCCAGCACAGCAATCACAGAAATTTAATCATCACAGATTGCACAACGTTTTATAGTGGTTCCCCAAGGTTTGGGTACATCCACTTTCCCCCTTCACCTATCTAGTAGTATGCTAGATTCGACCAAACTTCCACTATTCTCAGATCTACAGATCCTACAGCTCAGAACCTGGATAGGTTCCTACAACTCAGGCACAACAGCCCTACCTCAGCCTTGCCACAAGGCCTACAACTCAGAGAAGAACCTTCTCCTACACTGAGGCAAACAACCCTACCACTCAGAGATCAACTCTCCTACACTCAGCCTTTATATCACAGGCTTACAACTCAGATCTGTGTAAAACAGATCCTACAGAATTTTAGAATAGAAGTTTTAATGTCTTGCCTTTGTTGAGAGAGAAGAGGACAAGATAATTCTTGATCAGCTGATGAAATCAATTGAAACTTGAGCTTTCTTCAAAGCTTCTTGAATCTGAACTTAGCTGAGTTGATTTCCAAACAGCTTCTTGAGAAACCACTGATGGCTTCCTTCTTCTTCTTCAAATGGGTGGATCCCTCTCTATCCAACACCTTTGATGACACTTCTGAATTCTTGTTAGAACTCTTCTTAGATCAATCCTGAGATCGTCTGCTTAGATCTTCTGATGAAGATCTTCTTTAGTGCCTAGCACTTTCTTGAATTGATACTTCAATTGGATTGTAATCCTTCTTCACCCTTTTTTTATGTATCTTTATTGCTTATTACTTCCTTCTGAATCTGTCTATTTATAGACCTTCTTCATGGTAACCGGCTGATCCAGTTTCTAACTGTTTTCTGACAAGTCTGACAGCATCAGTTAACCGGTGGCAACCCACAGCTGTCAAGTCTTCAAACAAATCCTGTGCCTTAGTCTTGGACAGCAAAGTGTCGAGACAGTCAGTCAGAAAGTGTCAAGACCAACTGTCTATATGTGTCGACACAAGTGACTTTGGTGTCGACACAGTCTTTGAAGATGTCGACAAGTTCACCATTAAGTCGACACAGCTTCTTCAGAAAATAACTTGGTCTTGACTCTGCAGTGTGTCGACACAAGTCCTGTGTGTCGACACAGTTGTTGTAGATTCAGAACTCAGTATGTCTCGACACTGCCTTTAGGTGTCGACACAGCAATTGTCAACTCTGCCAAAATGTGTCGACTTAGTCTTCTGGTGTCGACACAAGTATTGTTGACTTCTGCCAATGTGTGTCGACTCTGTCTCATTGTGTCGACACAGCCTCCCAGTGTCGACACAAATGTGGTCGACTATCTTTCTGTGAGTCAACGCTGCTTCTCAGTGTCGACATTAATGTGGTCGACTATCTCCTTCTGTGTCGAGGTCGACTATCTTTCTCTGTGTCGACTATCTTTCTCTGTGTCGACACAAATGTGGTCGACTATCTCCTTCTGTGTCGAGGTCGACTATCTTTCTCTATGTTGACTATCTTTCTCTGTGTCGACTATCTTTCTCTGTGTCGACACAGCTTCCGTCAAGTGTCGACACAAATATTCTGAAGTGTCGACACTGTTTCTTCAGGTGTCGACACATGGACTTAGAATATTTTTCTACATTATTTAATACTTCCTCACCTGCACATGTCAACTTAAAACAACATCAAATACTTCTTGATGTATATCATTGAGCTAAGTTGGACTTCTTCAAATCAGGTACACATTTTCCAATGTACCCAACAGACCAGCTAGGGCTATTTCATTATAAGGATGTAGGAGAAATTTCAAGATGTGCACGAAGAGTGGAGTCCTTACAAGAGTGGACCTACGGATCTAGGACTACTGAGAGAACTACATCGAGTGTCACCACTACCACCATAACTAGGATCATTGACTCCCCTCACCCTCCCATAGCTACTAGTACCCCTACTCCACTCACTATTCCCTCTAAGGGTGAGGAGATTACTGGGGCCAAGCCCAACACTGGTGTATTTTGATGCTTCAAGTGTATGGAGCAAGGGAAAAAATCAACTGAGTGCCCGCAATACCACTTTATCGCTATTTTCGATTCTACAGATGGCCATAAGCCTGAGCATGGAGTCTGGATTTATGAAATGCACCCTGATTCTGATCCTAAACAAGAGTTAGAGGAAGTCATAGAAGTTGAAGGCGCATATGCTTAACACATAGTTCGTTTCTTATGATATAGCCCAATCACCCCTAGTGAGTCTATCGAAGTGGACAAAAGAGACTCGACATTTTCTGCACTACAATTTACATCATGGGACAATTTTGTTTTATTATCATAGATAGTGGTAGTATGGAGAATTTTGTTTCCTAGTGCATAGTCGACATATTAGGGCCTAAGACGCATTTGTTAGAACAACCCTACAACTTATTCAGAGTTAATAGTCATCTCATTATGCTCATTAATCACTATTATCTAGAAGAGGTTCTTATTAGGAACACCTATTTCGATATAATACTGTGTCATGTTTTTACCATGGATGTATGTCACATCCTATTTGGGAGATCATGGCAGTACGACTGATATATCATGCATGACGGTATGAATAACTCTCATTTCTTCATACACAGCTGACATAAGATTGTTCTTCTTCCCCAAAAGAATTGTATTATTCCAATGGCACACGAGAGTACCTCTACTACTCCTAGTACAAATTTGTTACCTCCACTACATTACTACTTATCAAACTCTCATATAATCCACCACCCCATAAAGTTACTCGTGGCTAAGATATGTCACTTACCTCACACAAACACGAATCGGTTCTACATTTATCGATTCCTAATGTTCCACCAAATATTACTCGGTTTTGTCACACTAAATTTGTTGAACACTCAGTTTGCACACCTCACTCTATCGATTTCATATTTCAAGATAACACTTTTATCTCACCTCAATCATTCGATTATAGGCAGATTTGTAAAGTTGCGTCATTATATAAAATACTTTATATCATATTTGTGGCATATCTTAAGGGATCGAAAAGAAACCAAACTCGAATTTAGTAGCGCTTATCCCCATTTGATCGATGGATAGACCAAGGTCATTATGGAAGTTTGGGAGATTATCTTAAGTATCTCACTGGGATGAATCTAAAGCAATGGGATTGCCCCCATAATAAATCTCCTTTCGTATTATTTGTGTGCTCCTTATAAAACATATCCCACTTTACTGCCACCCCTCCCTTTTTATGAATGTATTACATTCTATGTGAAAACTCATATTAATTATTTAAAAGCTTTGCATAAGATTAAGGCAAATTATTTGTGAGTAACCATTGAAAATTATAAATTCATGATTCATCATCATCTTCGTGAATTGTACTTTTAAAAGAGAGATTGGATGTTTTCTTATTGCAAGAAGCAGAAATTTATTCCAAGGAAACATAAAAAACTACTACAAAAGAGGTTGGGTCCATTTAAAATTCAGACATGCATCAAGCCGCCATTTGTGGCCCTAGGGATACCACCTGATTTAGCCCTAGGGATACCACCCATCATTAGTTTCTATGAAATTTATTACAAGTCTTTGCGAGTTTACATTAGGGTTAAGCTCTCTCATCCTCTTGAGAATTGATGCATTATGTGACACATCATAACTTCCATTCATTTATTTATTTTGTTTCATGTTTTTTCTTTTTTGTGTACTCATATTCATTTTGTTTCATGTATTTCTTTCTCGCACACTCGTATATATTTTTGGCTCTGTGAGTTGACCGTCCGATGAGACACTGAATAAAAGGTCTGGTAATTTTAGTAGTTAGTACATAAGAGATAAGTTTAAATTATTTAAGAATACATAAAATTAACCTGGAAAAATTCTAATCAAAGAGTCATTAGGAAAGATATTTGGCAAAATATATGGAAATAAAAATTAAGAAAGAAATCATTATTAAGCTATTGCAATATGAAATTTTGGTGAAGAATTTTTTTTATTTGGAAAGATCACATTGGAAATAAGCTCTGGGAAAAAAAGGAAATGTTCTATTATTTAAATCAATCATGAAAGAGGAAAATGGGATCTTAGATTTTAGAGAAACAATCAATTGTTTCTCTGAGTTGTCGACCAAATCTTCAGTCAATAACACTAGCGTCTGCGCCCTAGTATAGATTGAAGACATCTCTGGCGAACCATCCAGGTGGTGATGTCAACCCTGCAACATCAGTGTCTATAGACGTAGGACAACCCCGGTCATTCAACACATCCCTATTCGCATGCATGCATGATTTCTATCGCAGAGCCATCTGCAAGACGGACAATCTTTATTTCCTCTCCTGACAGATTCCTCGATGGAATACCCTGCTTTAGTTCTGACACTAGCTATTGTTGATGCAAATAAGTCCTCCAGCAGCCTATCCCATGCTGTGTTCTAGCTCCTAGTTGTTATTTATGCCAACAAGTTTCCCCCACAACCTAGCCTCGGGTTCATCAAATCTTGAAAGGCCGCATCGATAGAACTTCTCCCTATATTATGAGTTAGAAGTGGCCTCTATTGGTAGTAGTTTTGCATATGCTTGCTCAGGTAAACTCTATCCTTCTCACTTGCTCCATCAAATAAGCTTAATTTTATGCAATCCATTTAAATATTATTAAGCTGGCCTTAGACATTTTCGCTATTTAAATTTACCATTTACCCTTAAATTGTTGTTTATGAATCTTGCTTGTGGTAGTGCGGGTTTCACTTTGATTTAGCTCAGTATTCGCTCGAGGGAAATATCTTCAAATTATTATTAACGGTTTAGCGAAATACAAAGTCAAGAGTCTTTCGCATGCAAAATTTGTTTTGTCCCACTCAGCCTTTTTTCAAAATCAAATCAATTTATTTTCAAAACCTAATTTGAGCTTATATTAAATTTAAGATTGCTAAAATTATATTGAACCTAACCCTAGGTTACATCAATTTCTCTAGTTCAAGAGTAAGAATTTTTTTTTCTTAAATTATTTTCTCTACCATTTCCCTAGAGATATAACATAACATTTTTGTTCATAACATTGATGATTAGAGGCATTTTAGTGGCATTATTAATTTTTTTCACTATTTGAGTTAGAAAAATAATTAATAGAAGCAAGACATATTCTATATAAATAATTAGATAGAGATTATTGACCAATAACACGTGATTCATAAAATAGCTTAATTTAATCACCAGAAATAATTAAGTAATAATTTAGTCTGTTAAATGCATAAACTTAAATGAAGTTCCTTCTAAATGAAGGAATATAAAATATATCTTCCAATAAAAGTTCATAACTAGAATTGTAGAATAAATAAATGTCCTTGTCGAACTCCATGGTCTCCACCTTAACATGGTTACTAACCATAAGCTTATACATAGCCTTCCTTTGCTTCCTCCTTTTGATAAACCCTTGCAGTGTGTAAGTAATGTGATTAGTTTCTCCATCATCAAGCCACCAAGAATTAAATGGGGCTTAAAATAAATTGGATTCATAAATGACAAAATCTAAATAGTTACTTATAGGTAGAAGGCATGTTTATCCATACAAGATTTGAACTTTAGGCATTAATTATTCACATGCTCCTTCTTATTGCAATAGAAGTAGCTAAGAGGTTTCTTCATATTTGGACCCTTAACTCTAAAGGATTGACCATTCCACGCATTTTTGTTGTAACGTCCTGGCCCGGTAAGCTCGGGTTAACAAGGCGGGAATAGTAATGTGTTTTGGATCTTACACAATACATAGAGCAAGAGCAAGAAATAAATATATTTTATTTATTCTTTAATATTTTACAAGTACAACTTGCCACACATACATATATATTTTTCTTTTATATTTTTACAAGCTAGATAATATATGGTAGTCTTCCTCATTGTGCTTTATAGCCCGCATCTTCATAGGTACCTAAAAATATTAGTATGCTGGTGAGCATCTTTTCTTTCTCACCAATGGAAGAATAGCACAATATTTATGTATGCATTGCAAATTATATAAATAGAGTAGTTTAACAAAAGAAATAAACAAGATATGGATACCAACATATATTTTTGACCTTTTTCCTAAATATATTTTTCTTATAGAAAAATAACCCATTTATTAGTTAGCGCTTATAGTACAATAGTTGGCCTAATAGGAGGCTCCCAGCCTTTTCAGACTCAATTAGGATCCATCACATCATACAAATAGAGAATCTGCCGACTGGGGCTCAGCTCGCACAATATGCATTTGAGAATAAACCACAAAATGGCCTTTAAGGAGCGATACTCCCTCCAATTTACATGTTTGCGAACAAGAACACAAGACAGTCTTTAGAGAGCATTACCCAGTTATATCCCTCGAGCCAAATATTAGGCTAACGTAGTCGTGCTCATCACCACACAATATTTTAATATTATTCATAAAAGTCATCAAATTTGAACAATGCATCTTGAATTATCTTTATTTATCACAACCGGTCAATTATTACATGGGGATAAGTCTAGTCATAAACGTCCATAGTGGACCGATCTTATAATAAATCATAGTTATTTTCATCATTATTATAATCCTTTTTCATAATATTGTGCACTGACGCATCTCAAATTATCCACTTTGGTCGCAACTACCAGAGATTAGTCTAGTCATACAAGAAACACTTAATTGAAATAATATTAGTTCGACCTTATGATAATTTAACCTGTGTAAATAAATTAGTAAATATTATATTTTTGCACGATAAATAACATAGCATTTCAACATTATTAACATTATGCATGCAATCTACAACTCGAGGTCTCATTATCACTTGAATACAAGCGACTCAACACTTCTTCATGCCTAACTAACGTATCATAATTATTTTTGTAGCATCTAGGTATAAAAATTACCCGCAAAAACTATTAAAAAATAACTAGCAAGACATTATTACTACAATATTTTCCACCTACCGCAATCTATATGTCTAAAATCTGAGATTGACACGTTGACAGAATTCCGGCAGCACTCCGACAAATACTTGCATGCTGGCATAAAAATATTATTTTCACATAAATTTTACAACACCTAAGAAAGCTTCGTCAGAAGACATGGCCAAAACCAACTCTTAAGCCCCTTTCAAAGTTTACCCGAAAGTTTCGCAGTGATCGTAAACTTTCTCTCCCATTAACACCTTATCTCTTAATTTCCTTGCTACTAATGAGTAACTGGAGTGGGTCTAATAGCTCATCTGATATGTATTTATAGGATCTTCAAAACGCCATGAAAATCACCTCAATCCAAGTTCTGTAGCTCCTATAAAGGCAAAAATACTAATATAAGTTATATATTTCCTTTTCAACTTTGCAGATGGACGACACGTGGCACATACTTGTGCCACGTGGCGCCAATCTGAGCAGCCACATGTTTTGCCCGCGCTTTAGTGTGCCAACACACTTATAGGCCCAATTGTTTTTTTAATCAATGGTAGATATCATTTCAGCTAGACATCTTAGTATGATTATCTAGTAGAAAATATTCTATTCAATAATTTCAATCTTTGTTAGTTGCTAGAAAACTCATGTTCAATAGCAAAAAAAAGATAGTCAACCTTAACTGATAACTCTCACTATATGGCATTGACTAGCTGATAACACTGGCTAAGAAATCTAGCTGAGAAAACCAGATTAGAAGCCTAACTAAGATGGCAAGATGAGACAAGATTAACTATATCATGGTAACTACTGATAAAGTATTTAGCGATATATCTCCCCGAATCAACGATACCGCTGAGACGGGGTGCAATGTTTAAAGATAATCAATCTCAGTTATTATATAGACTCTTTAGGTTAAGACAAATAGATGGTGCTTCAATACCCATTTAAATAATTATATAAATATGAAATTAAAAGACTATATAAATCCAAGTAAACTAAGAACTTAAAATCTAAACTCTAGAAAGCCATCGACAACCTTCTATCTTTCTCAGCTTCTCAACATCTAAGTTCTCTGATCAAATGGCTCCAAAATTAGTTAAGAAGTTCACTATGGGTATGAAGTCATTAGAATGGATTCCAACTTGGTCTTGAGGAGATCAAAGAAGTAATCAGACTATTAGAGGACATTGGCCTAGAGTTTTTGTTAACCAAAATCAATTCTAAAAGATGATGTGTTAGAGTATTACTCCAATGCTAAACTCTCCACATCAAGGCCTTCTGTAGTCAGTGAAGGAACAGATGAAGTATCTGGACAGGACATAGAATAAGACCTAGTATTATGTGGATATAATGAAGAAAGATATGGGTCATTAAAGAGAAAATGCTTCAACCAAAGAGGCAAACTTCTAGCATATATCATTGTGAAAGCCATCCTGTATAAGACATGTTTACGTGATAGCATTTCAAAGCCTATATTTGAAATTATTACTAGAGTACTTCTATAGAAAAATACTGATTGGGCTCTAATAGTCTTTCAAAGAGTGATTGATAGCCTACAGGTTTCCAACCTTGTAAAAATCATGTCCCTGTTTCTGATCAATGCTTACCCAGAGTATTTCAACAAGACACAATGAGTAAAAATTAATTATATGAATAAGTTGGATGTAAAGACTCTGGAAATGTTTTGTTACCCTTAAAAGACTTTCAAGTGGTATGAGAAGGAGGTTTCTTTTTGAATCTTTTCTATCTCCTTAAAGTTGATATTGTTATGTGTTTATGTTAGATGGTTAGCTTTCAAGAATGCATACAACACAAAATTTATAGTGGTTCTCCTATCTAGGGTACATCCACTTTCCCCCTTCACCTATCTAGCAGTGAGCAAGATTTGGCCAACTCCTCCAGAACTAAAATCAACAAGATCTTACCCCTTAGATCCCTCCTTGAATCTTACAACTTTGAGTGCTTCCACTCTTGCAGCTCAAGCTGATCGTAGTCCTACCTCAAAGACAATCACCAATCTCGTACCTCAGGCTTGACAACCCTATAACTCAGAGACTTTTAACTCCTACAGCTTAGAGACCCAGCTAGTCTCCTACCTTAGATCTTCACTATTGGGTCCATTGATCATAATGTCCTAAATTTGAAAAAGACCCACTAGATAATTGTATACACATGATTGTATATGATAGATGATAAAATCTCAATATATGCAGGTTATCTACTATTCCTTGATTAGATAGAATTTAAGGGTAAAAATACTAGTTGGACTCAAGATAAGATACTGGGAAAGAAGAAGTCAGGCTAAGTATAGAAGCATTAAGTGAGTACCCCTCACTCAATGCCAGAGGTCTAAAAGCGTTGATAGGAGATCAAGCTGTCAAAGCCTCAATGTTGATGTACTTAAATCTGGCCAAGTCTAGAAGCATTGAGTAAAGCAGCTTCACTCAATGCCTTCAACTAGAAGATTTTTTCCAAGTCCAAAAGCATTGAGTGATGAAGGCTCACTCAGTGCCTTATCAGTTAAGCTGTCTAAGTAAGATGCATTGAGTGATGAAGGTTCACTCAACGCCTCAGGAAGGAGATTTTCTACCAAGTATTTTTGCGCTGAGTCTCTTGACTACACTTAATGTCTATGCTTCTTGTCTGGAAACTGCTAAGTCCACAAGCATTGAATCATGCTGACGTCATCTATAATTCAAATATTGTGTGACATGTGCACTAGAATACAAATGGCATCGAATGCCTTCTATACAACAATTAAAGATAAAGGTACTTTACTTCTTCCCAATTTGGCTTGCCCATATAGTGAAAAGAGTCGTTGGATGGCAGGACATAAAAGGAATATACAAAGAAATTAAGATAGAGTTTTTTCTGGACAGCAATATTCTCGAACAAGTTAGTAAATCCCCCTCGTTCTCTCTCTCTCTCGGATTTACAGAAGTTCTTCTGATTACAAAAAAGGCTAGTTCTTTGAAGAAATCAAGAACTTAAAATCACTAAGCCTTCTACAACAAGAACAGAAAACTTATTTCTATAAAATAAGAAGAAGCATAACATTAAAAAGTTATTGTTCATCTTCAAGGCCACTGTACACAACACTATTACATCAAAGGCTTGAAGAAACAGAGCTCTGCAGTTGTCTTTTCATCATAAGTAGAACTACTCTGGAGATCAATAGTCTTGTTACTCAGAAGAAGTTAGGACTGGGTGTTCTCAGTTCAAAAAGTGACTCAGAGAAATATTTATCTAGAGTAAATCATCACTAATCCATTACTTAATCCATAAGATCATTTGTTGATCTAAGTTGTAAGCCTATGTTATTAAGGCTAAGTGTATGAGTTAAGTATCTGAGTTGTAGGATCCTGCTTAGGATTTAAGATAGGGCTTGTGACTGAGGTAGGATCTCTGTTGTAGATTTGAGTGAGGAGATCTGATATCTCTGGGTCTATGGATGTTTAGCCTGAGATAGGAATTGCTTTACCCTGAGTTATAGGAGTGAGTTTCACTCTGAGGTGTAGGATCCTGTGAGATCTTAGGTATTAGCTCAAGGAACCGAGATAAAGGAGGTGTTAGCCGAATCTAGCTCACTACTAAATATGTAAAGGGGGAAGTGGATGTACCCTAGATAGGGGAACCACTATAAATTCTGGTGTTTTGTTGTGTCTCTTGAAAGCTAACAATAAATTCTAACACACAACTCAACCAAACTTAAAAGTGGTGCAAAAAGACTTGAAAACCTATTAACCCCCCTCCCCCCCCCCCCCGCCTCTAGGTGTATATCTACACTTGAACAAAAACTTTCATGTGGTATCTGAGGGAGGTTGTTCAAAAAGTACTTAACAGTCTGAATAAATCTCCAAGAGTAGCAGAAGATTATCCCTATGGATTCAGGTGAGAACCATAAGAAGTTGAGCTCAATGAAGCTTCTTATATGTTGGAAAGAGAACTTTGGGATTTGGATAGAAAGGGCAAGGCTATTCATGGAAGCCTCAAACCCTAGGATATTCATAACAATTCAATAGGGACCATTCATTCCTATAAAAGTCTCTGCTATATATGTAAATATCCAGAAACTAAAGAAATATATTGAGATGGCCAAGGATGAAGTCATTCTGGCAACTATGGATATAAGGTCCCAAAACATTATTCTTAGTGCCATAGATGACTCCGCATTCCAGAATTTTGTCCACTGTAGAACTACTAAATAGATATGGGACTCTCTTACTGTATATATGGAAGAGGGACAAAGGAGGTGAGATATGACAGAAAATCCAACTTAAATTAGCAGTATGAGGCCTTCACGCAAGGTAAGAAAGATTCCATAGCTGACTGCTATGAAAAGTTATTCACGATAGTGAACAGTCTGATCACATATGAAAGACAGTTCACAAACTATGAACTGAATAATAAGTTTTTGAGATTTCTAAATAAGGAATTGGATATCAAGATCTGTGCCATTAGAGAGATTGGTAACTTGTCCAACACAATACCTCAAAATCCATTTGGAAGATGTTGTCACATGAGATATAGCTGAACTCCAGAAGAGCGGAAGAAGATGCTACTAGATCTCTCAACAAAGGGAAGGTTGTGTCCTTTAGAGCTGAAGCCACAAGAAGGAGCAGGGAAAAGACCCCTTCTCCACTAAGGAGAGCTGCAGAGTTAGAGTTCTCAGATCCAAGCTCCTCAGGAAATGAGATGTCAGATGGAGAACTTGCCTTATTCTCCAAACAGTTCAAGAAAATGTTGAGCAGGAGAAGACAATGGAAGAAAAAGGGCTCTTCACGCTCAACCTCAAGAAATCCTTATTCCAGCATGGAGAAGTCCAAAAAAGACCCCTCTAGGGAAAGGTATGACTCTAAGCAGAACAAACATATTAAGACTAATGTTGTTTGCTACTATTGAAATAGGAGTGGACATGTCATTGCTGACTATCCAATTAAGAGGAAGGAGCACAAGAAGTCTTAAGACAAGAAGCACTACAAGGACAAGAGGGCTGAAAAGTGCTTCTTATCTATGAAGAAAATCAGACTGTCAGATAGTGATTCCGAGTCTTCAAAATCAGAGAAAAAAGAGGCCTACATTAGTCTCATGTCTATTGAAGTAGAGGCTGATCATCCAGCTACCTCTTCTAGCATAAGAGATCCATTATCCTCTATTTACAATGACTTTGAATCTGATGATGAGTTCAGCCTCTTGGCCCTAACTGAAGTAAATCAGGACAATTATGTTCCCGATGAGGTACACTCTCTCCCTAACTTTCCCTATGTATATAAGACTAGCTCAGACTTTGAAGCTTCCACTTTATCCAGTGAGGATGATAGATCAGAATCTGATGGTGATGTCAATTAATTGATTGACAGGTATAGTGTTATTTGGAGGCTTCGAAGAAGAGCAAAAGTCTTGTCATGAGACAAGCTGAGGAGATTGCCTCTCTTCAGCAAGATACTTTCCTACAGTCGTAGTCAGCCCCTTTGCTAGCTAAGAGGAGGAGGGAAGTCAGTCAAACGAAGTCAATCTCAGTTATCCAAAATGACACCATTAGCCAAAAGAACAAGATCATCAAGCATCTTGAAGAGAAGATCCTCAAAGAGAGGAAGCTTGTGGCTGAATTTTTTAAGCCCAAAATAGTTTTGCCACTGATTGACTCCTTCACCTCTCCAAAGGATAAGAGAGTTTTGAGTTTCAAGTGGAATACTAGAGATGTCCATTCCAAAGGGAAAGGAAAGGTTCCTGTTGCGCCTCAGACCACCATTCAAAAAGTAATCCTCCCTTCTAACAGGTATAATCATGACAATATGTATAGCCACTAGAACAATGGAAACTCTTCTTGTAAGAATACAAGTGCATCTTAAAATGGAAGGAGAAAGGGGATGGAATTGAGTAAACTGAAGGCTCCATATAAAGAAATCCAAATGGCCCATCATGGACCATTTGTGTTTGGTGCTCCAGCTTCCACCTTCAAGGATAAGGCTGTGGTCTATTCTCATGTTCCCTCAGCAAAAACCTTGAATAGGGTAAGTCAGTCAGTATGCCTCACTTGGCTATTTTTGATGCCATCAACTCCATGTTAGTTACAAAGATAACATCTATTGGTGCTACTCTGAATAAGCCAAGTTCATCTACTGGCAGACTCACTTTCATTCAAATACCTGCTGAAAGAAATAGGAAGACGGTGGTTGTTATCCCCTTTGAATAGATAAAAACAAATAGCTTGCATACTTCAAAGGCTGTTAAGAAGAGGAGATAAAACATTCATGAGTGTTAGTGTTGTGGCAAGGTGGGTCACTTTTCCATATACTGTTGGCACAACCCAAGTGTGCCAAGGGCAAAGGTTAGTCTTCCTGTCAGGGCTATTGTAGGTAGACATAGTCATTCTCAAGCTAACATGAACCAAAGACCAAAACCTTTTTGGGTTCCTAAGGTGAACTAATTTGTGAATGCAGGATAGTCCAAGTACCCATCAAATGCCAATATGACACTTGGACAGTGGATGTTCTAAACATATGACTGGAATAAGGATCCATCTTAAGGATTATACTCCAGTGAGGAATGGACCTAAATTCATCTTTAAAGGTTAAGATAAATGAGTTACCGAGGGCTATGGTATGATCACCAATAGCATAGTCTCCATTACAAAGATAGCTTATATGGAAGGATTACAACACAATCTCATTAGCATAAGCCAACTATGTGATATTGGTTATGTCATTGTCTTCCACAAGGATGAGTGTCTCATCAAAAGGTCAAGTGACCAAGAGGTCATCTTGACAGACACTAGGAGTGGAAATAATTATTATTTAAATTTCTTATGTTTAATATAGACTCTCCAGTGTGTTTTGCTGCAAATAATAAAGTTTCTTATTGTGTACAATGGCACGAGAGGCTTGCTTACTTGAATTATAAGACTATTAGCAAGCTCTTCAATGAAGGGCTAGTCAGAAATGGACCCAATCTAAGATGCACCAAAGTGGGCATTTGCTCTGCATTCTAAAAGGGAAAGCAGACTAAGGCCTCCTTTAAGGGCATTGGGGCCAAGGATTCTGAGAGGTGTTTATACCTCTTGTATATGGACTTGTTTGGTCCTATGCCAATTCATAATCTAGGTAGGAGAGTCTACACACTGGTGATAGTTGATAACTATTCCAGATTTACTTGGGTGTTCTTTCTTAAGAAAAATTCTGAAACCCTTAACATTTTTATGACCTTTGTCAGGAAAGTTCAGAATTGAAAGGACACTTCTGTAGTCAAAATTAGAAGTAACCATGGTACTGAGTTTTAATCTGAATCCATGAACAAGTACTGTGGAGAGCAAGGTATTTTTCAGGAGCTTTCTTCTCCAAGAACACCCCAGCAAAATGGGATAGCTGAGAGGAAGAATGAGACTCTCTTAGAGGCTGGCAGGACATTACTCAGTGACACTTCTCTCCCAGAATACTTCTGGAATAAGGCAGTGAACACTATTTTTCATGTCCTGAATAGGGAAACTATCAACAAGTATCATAACAAGACACCCTATGATATTTGTTGCGCGCTAGGGTTCGAAGAAAATAAACGCAACCGAACTAGTAACCCGATGAGGCAAGTATACCTATCGAATTGTAGCTAGGGGACACAAGTGTCGTATTGAAATCCGGGAACTGTTGGCTATGCTTACTCACACGAACGCTATTATCTTATCGACGGAAAAAACTAGGGTTTTAGAAAATCTAAGTGCAAGGGAGAAAGTAAAGCTATACTAGAAAGAGAAACACCGCAATTAAGTAAAGCTGTTAAGTAAAGAACTATGCTAGAAAGGAAACTACTGCAGTTAATTAAAGAGCACAAGATAGGAGATTACTACGAAAAGTAGGAAATATGAAATGGAAATGCACCCGATCAAGATTCACCTCGGCTAAAGACAATTAAGAAAATGCGATAAAAATCTAAACTTAATAGGATAAGGGTCCTTGACCGTGGAGGTTCCTAAAGCTTGAACACGCTTCTCTCGAAGTCGTGCCCAACTGAGTTTAGGAAGGTCCGACCGACTCTCGTCTAAATTAGAGGCCTAAAACTCACTTTACGCGGTGAACCCCACTATTGGATTTTACTCCAATCCGGAAAATTTGGACGTCTGCCTCTCTCGAGGGGTGCGTACAACTCCCTTTACTCTTGAATGCTCACTTCATTCTTTCGGCCTCTCGGCTAGCCCAGAATGAAAGCAAAGGCGGAGAGTATATATCGAAAATATACCTCCAACCCGTGATTAATCAAGAGTAATTCAAGGCCCTAACCTAAAAAGGAAAAGATTAATTAAAACATCATAACATAATCGCTCTAACCTCGGATCATCAAGATCGAGTACAAGGAGGATTAGTTAATCATAATGGAGTGGAGGGGGGAGATGAGTAGAAAAGCATAAGAAGAACACAAGCTAAACAAGAACACTTTTATTAATAAAAGGGGGCAAGTTACATTATTGAAAATTAAAATTACAAGTGCATGAAATTGAAATCCTATTCTAGCCCTACAAGTAGCACTAAGCAAGAGCAAAATTACAATAAAAGCTAAGACAAACTACAATTAAGCTAGGGTTAAACAAAAAGTACAAAGAGAGGGGGAGAGAGAGAGAGAGAAAGCATGAAAAAGGATCAAGAAACAAAGGGGCAGCACCTCCCCCACTCAACCAAAGCTTGCTGAAATGGAGAGGGGGGGTCTAAATTTATAGAAATTTTCTCGGGTTGGTCACGCCCTCCGACACGCCCTAGGGGGGCGTGTCGGGGGGCGTGACAGTACTATGTTGACCTCGGGCTCTGGATTCTGGCAGGAGGGATGATTGCTTCGGTACGTCGGTGGTCATGCCCTAGGTCTCGCCCGTGTAGGGGGGGCGTGACAGGCACGTCATGTCCAAATCATTGGTCGGAAATCCGTCAGTCACCGGAAAAAGGAGGGTGTCACGCCCATGTCACGGGTATGATATGGGGCGTGACAGTACTGTTTTTGTGCTGTGGAGAAACGACATTTAATGCGGCGGCAGGCTTTGCGGCAGCAGGCTTTGCGGCAGAGGGCGACACGCCCATAGTCACGCCTGGTGACACGCCCAGGGAGGGCGTGTCAGGGGGGCGTGACAGTGGTTTTGACCGTTTTCCCGTCCCTTCCAGCAGGAGTCCTGGGGATCGGGTGACACGCCCTAGGTCACGCCCAGGGAGGGCGTGACAGGGGGGCGTGACAGGTCATTTTGGCCAATTTTCTGGAAACCTGCAAAAAGATAAGAAAAAGTCAGTGGCAATAATATTTACATAAAATGATAAAAATAAACTAATAATAGACATAATTTGTACAATATAAAATAGAAAATACGATAATAGTTTAGGCTACAAAACGTATTATCAAATTCCCCCAAGCTTAAGCTTTGCTTGTCCCCAAGCAAAAATATAAAAACTAGATATTTATAAAAGGACTAATCAAAAAGTTCTAATTATGTCTACACAAGTACTATGCGAAATTCTTAGTAGGGAAAAGGTGAAATGTAAGTCTAAAACAATTATTTAGGTATGGTAAAACTTTTATAAACTTTACTCAATAAAAACAAATCATCCAAAATTTTAACGAGATTTTTTTAAATAGACTTAAGCAAAGTAACCAAAATGAAAAACACGCATTGAGTTGTTACTGGATCCAAGCAACGCATTATAATTATATCAATTTAATTAACAAAAATCTAGGTTTAAATCCAAAACTAAAACTGATTTACTTTTTTTCTTTTCTTAGTTGTTAAATAAAAATCAAAAAGCGTGAATCAAAAGGACTTAAATAGGACAGAAACGTTTGGTTTAGGAAAATGATTAGGAGTGAAATTCAAAGATAAACGTGAAGGTTTTAAAATCACACTAAACCAAAGCAAAGAGTTTCAAAAACTTTCATAAAAATATATACACATTTTTTTTCTTTCTTTTTCTTCTTTTCTTTTTCCTTTTTCATTTTTTTTTCTTTTTTCAAAACAAAGGCCATAAATATTTTTATTTTCCTTTTTGAGTTGGCCAAACAAAAATAAACATCACTTTTGAACATACTTCTCTTTTTTTTCGAAAATCTTTCTCCACAAAAATCACAAAATACCCTATCAAAATCGTCAAAATAATTTATGAAACTCAAAAAGGCTAGTGTGATTCGATAGGTTGGAAATTTTTGGCTTTGGTGAAACTGAAATGAAGGGAGGAGCTATCAAATGAAATCGGAAAAAGGCTCAAAAACAGCTAACTAGTGGTAAAAGTTTTTAGGTTGGCAGGAAAGCTCAAACGAAAACAAAAACGGCCTAAATCATTTTAACGCTTTTGAATTTATTTAAAACAAAGGTTTGAAAATTTTCAAAAAGCGAGTCCTAGATAATAAAAGAAGATTGATGAAATTAACTTGAAAATAGAAATAATAGGTGACTTGGATCGTTCACATCAACTATGTTATTCAAAAGTTGACTGTACAAAAATTATTCAAAAATGAAAAAGAAAATAGTGGATGATGAATTTTTGAGAAAGTAAAGGAAATAAACAACAAAAAACCATAATAGAAATGCTAGTTTTAGAAAAATATTTCACCTTAACATGCTACCGTGAATTAGAAACACAGCATGACCAACATTTTACTTGTGAAATATAATTAAAAAGGACGATTAGAAATATTATACTTAACTAAGTTGTTTATAGGAGATTTTGAGTAAAACAAAAACAAAAACTAGGGGTACTATTGAAATATCAAAATGTCTAAACCATTCAAAAACACATATATATATTTTTTAATTTTGAGAAATATTCTCTTTTTTTGGAATTTTAGAAATTTTTTTTTTCTCTCTTTTTTTTTTGGAATTTTAAGATATTCATTTTTTTTATTTTGGAAATATTTAAAATATATACAAAAAGAAAATTATTTACATTAAGCAAAAATGAAGGAGGAAATCCTCCCTCAAGCTTAAAACAGACATTGTCCTCGATGGCTAAAGAAGGAGATTGGAGAAGGAGAGAAAAATAAAGTACAGAATTGAAAGACAGAATTGAAATATAGGTACTTCCTCGGATTTATTTGCTGCGAAAGCTGAGTGATGCCGCTCCTCCGAATGTCTTCTTTGGACTTCGTGATGGATTCAGCAATGTTGGAGCAGGCGATCGCAGAAGCTTCAGCTTGTCGGAGCCGTCCGAGGCAAAAATTGTAAAATAAAGAAAACAGAAAAAGATAACTTGGGTTGCCTCCCAAGAGCGCCCTTTGGTTAAAGCGTCATTGAGCTCGACGCATCAAAAAAAATAATATTGTCCAAAAAAATATTGTTGTCCCGAAATAAAATTATCTTTAGTAAAAAATTAAAAGTTCAAGATTAAAGTTCGTGAAGTAGAAACTTAATAGTGTTTGGACTGACATCATCATCACCAAAAAAGTAGAGTTTAAGACGCTGACCATTCACTTTGAAATTACCCTTATCAGGGTGAGAAATTAAAACAGTTCCATAAGGAAATACTTCTAAAACAGAAAACGGGCCAAACCAGCGAGATTTTAATTTGCTCGAAAATAAACGTAAACGAGAATTATATAAAAGGACTTGGTCGCCCGGCTTAAAGTTTTTAGGGTGCCTTAAGTGTTTATCGTGTAAACACTTCGTCCGCTCTTTATAAAGTTTATTATTTTCATAAGCATAAGAGTGCCACTCATCGAGTTCATTTAGTTGAAATTTTCGAAGGTCACCGACTGAGTGGGGATCGAAGTTTAAAAATTTTAAGGCCCAAAAGACGCGGTGTTCTAATTCTACAGGTATATGACATGATTTTCCATAGACCAGCCGATACGGCGTACATCCGAGGGCGGTTTTGTACGCTGTTCGGTAGGCCCATAAGGCATCGTCAAGTTTGGCTGACTAGTCTTTTCTAGAAGTTGAAACAGTCTTTTCTAATATTCTTTTTATTTCTCTATTAACTAATTCGACTTGACCGTTAGTTTGGGGTTGGTAGGCAGTGGAAAGCTTATGCGTAACGCCGTATTTGGTAAGGATTTTTGAAAATTGCGCATTACAGAAAAGGGAACCCCTATCGCTAACGATTGCGCGTGGCGTACCGAATCTAGAAAATAATCTTTTTAGAAACGTGACTACAACTCGGGAGTTGTTCGTAGGAAGAGCTTGGGCCTCAGCCCATCGTGAAACATAATCAACAGCAACTAAAATATATTTGTTTCCGAAACTAGAAGGAAGGGGGCCAACAAAATCAATTCCCCAGAGGTCGAAAATTTCGCACTCTAAGAAATAATTTTGCGGCATTTCATTTTTATTAGAAATATTGCCCGACCATTGGCAACTATCACACCTGCTCACAAAGGCTTGCGCGTCTTTAAACAGGCCAGGCCAGTAAAAACCCACGCAAAGCACCTTGTGAGCGGTGCGAGCAGCTTGATAGTGCCCACCTGTCGGACCTTCATGCAAATGTTTTAGAATATCAATTCCTTCATCAAAAGAAACACATCTCCTTATCACTTGATCCGCACAAATTTTGAAAAGATGCGAGTCTTCCCAAAAGTAGTTCTTCAGCTCAGAAAAGAATTTCTTCTTTTGCTGAGAGGAGAACTCTCTTGGGAGTACCCGGGCCACTAGATAGTTGGCGATGTGCGCGAACCAAGGAGAAGTAGATGTATTAAATAAAAGCAGCTTCTCATCAGGAAAATAGTCATTAAAAGATTTTTCATTTAATTTTTCTTTAAAGGGGTTATCTAATCTGGATAGATGGTCGGCGGCCAAGTTCTCGGCTCCTCGCTTATCACGGATCTATAAGTCAAACTCCTGGAGGAGTAAGACCCAGCGAATCAAGCGAGGCTTGGCATCCGTTTTGGCAAGAAGGTACTTGAGGGCCGAGTGGTCCGTAAAAACAATGATTTTTGAAAGTGTAATGTAAGGGCGGAATTTATCAAACGCAAATACTACAGCTAAGAGCTCCTTCTCGGTTGTGGTGATTTTTTCTTGTGTAGATGTGAGGGTTTTACTAGCTTAATAGATGGGGTGGAAGTTTTTAGATATGCGTTGACCTAATACGGCCACCATCGCAAAACTACTCGCATCGCACATAATCTCGAAGGGAAGGTCCCACACCGGAGCCATCATAATTGGTGCATTAATTAACTTTTCTTTAATTGATTCAAAGGCAGAAATACAAGAGTCATCAAAAATGAATGGAGCGTCTTTTTCTAAGAGATGGGTGAGGGGCTTTGTGATCTTGGAGAATTCCTTTATAAAACGACGATAAAAACCAGTGTGGCCTAGGAAACTTCTTATAGCTTTTATGTTTGTAGGCGGCGACAACTTCTCAATAACTTCTATCTTGGCAACGTCTACCTCAATACCTTTAGCAGAAATTTTATGACCCAAAACTAACCCTTACCTCACCATAAAATGGCATTTTTCCCAATTTAGGGCGAGGTTAGTTTCTTCGTATCGTTCTAAGACTTTTTCAAGGTTTTCTAAACATCTATCGAAGGAATCGCCGAACACGGAGAAATCGTCCATGAATACCTCCATAATGCTTTCTACGTACTTGTCATATATTGCGAGCATACATCGTTGGAATGTAGCCGGCGCATTGCATAATCCAAACGGCATTCTTCGGTACGCGAAGGTGCCGAAGGGACAAGTAAACGTAGTTTTCTCTTGGTCTTCGGGAGAGATGGGTATTTGAAAGTACCCCGAGAGGCCATCGAGAAAACAATAAAAGCTATGGCCGGAGAGACGTTCTAAAATCTGGTCGATAAACGGTAAAGGAAAGTGGTCCTTCCGGGTGGCGTCATTTAACTTAGGGTAATCTATGCACATACGCCAACCCGTCACCGTCCGTGTCGAGATTAATTCATTATTCTCATTACTAACTACGGTTATCCCTCCCTTTTTTGGAACTACCTGAACGGGGCTAACCCACTTACTGTCCGATATAGGGTAGATAATTCCTGCGTCTAATAGTTTCATAACCTCGCCCTTAACTACTTCTTTCATGTTCGGGTTTATACGGCGCTGAGGTTGGATAGAGTTACGCGAATTATCTTCCATTAAAATTTTATGGGTACAGAAAGATGGGCTTATGCCCTTGATATCAAAAATTTGCCAAGCAATAGCCCGGCGATGCTTACGTAGAACTAGCAGAAGTTTATCATTTTGCGTATCCGTGAGGTAGGCCGAAACGATAACTGGTAACTTGGAATCTTTTTCTAAGAAAGCATACTTAAGGTGTTCGGGAAGTTCTTTAAGTTCTAGGGTAGGGGGTTCGTCATAAGAGGATTTTGAGATTCTTTCTTTTTCAAAAATAATATCTTCATAAACTTTTTTATAAGGAACGTAATAAGGGGTGGGGTTAGCAGCCAAGACGGCTTCTTGTAGCGATTCAGTGGGAAGAACAGAGGAAGAACAAAAATCAGAAAATTCTTTTTCAAACTCAGAAAGACAATAAGAAGATTCATCACTTCCTTGCAGTGATTCCGTTGTAAGAGAAGAGGAGCAAAAAGTAGAAAATTCTTTTTCAAAGTCGGAGAGGCAGTAGGAAGAATCATCACTCACGGCGTCTACGAAAAAGCATGAGTCATCGTTTGCTAAGGTGTTCTTCATCGAAGGGGTGATAGAAAATGTGACTTCGTCGTCGCCTACTCGAAGAAAGAGCTTACCATTGCTTACGTCAATGATGGCTCGGGAGGTGGCAAGGAAGGGTCGGCCAAGGATCAGGGGAACCTCGACGTCTTCTTCGATGTCCAAAATGACAAAGTCCACCGGGAAGATGAACTTGTCGACTTTCACTAGAACGTCCTCCACTATTCCTAACGGGTACTTGACGGATCTATCGGCTAGCTGGATACTCATACGCGTGGGGTTAAGGTTACCAATCCCTAACTTTTTGAACAACGAAAAGGGCATCAGGTTTATACTTGCGCCTAAGTCGGCTAACGCTTGTTTAACAAAAAGATCACCGAAGACACACGGGATAGAGAAACTACCCGAGTCACTGATTTTCTTCGGCAAACCGTTTGTTAAAATGGCAGAGCACTCGGCGTTTAGCGTGATGTGCGAAAGATTCTCTAACTTCTTCCTGTTTGTGAGGAGGTCTTTAAGATATTTGTCATATTTCGGCATCTGCGAAATAGCCTCGTGGAAGGGAAGATTAATGTGGATTTGTTTGAAGATTTCTAAGAAGCGGGAGTACTGAACATCTTGACGTTGTCTATTAAGTTCAGAGGGGTATGGAGGAGTTGAATTATTTTTGAAGATAGGTGGTGGAGTGAGATTATTTTCTAAAGCGGGGGTGATTACTTCTTCAACAGAGGGTGGACGCGGAGCGGAGCTTTGATTTTTAAAAGCGGGAGCGGAGCTTTGATTTTTAAAAGCAGGAGCGGAGCTTTGATTTTTAAAGGCAGGAGCGGAGCTTGCCTCGGGCTCTTCACTTACCATACCGGAGACTTGCTTCCCACTCCGAAGAGTTATAGCTTTCGCTTGCTCTCTTGGGTTGGGTTCGGTATTGGAAGGAAGAGACCCTGCGGGTCGCTCAGAAATTATTTTCGCGAGCTGTCCTACTTGATTTTCTAGACTTTTTACGCTTCCGGTTAACGTTCTTATAGTGGCGTTATTTGTGGTGATATATTTAGAAAGTAATTCCTCCAAGCTTGGAGGTTTTGGGTAATTTTGAAGAGGTGGTGGTGGTGGTGGTGCAGAAAAATCATTTTGCGGGGGTGGGCGCATCGCATTCGATGGATTACTCTATGAAAAGTTCGGGTGATTTCTTAAAGCGGGGTTATAACTATTCAGAAAATTAAAACCAAGCGGAGGAAATTTCGCAGCAGAAAAATTATTAAAAGCAGTTCTAGGCATATTATTAACATAATCTAAATGTTCTGGAGTATGGGTTGCAGATTCCCATACCTGAGGGGCGGAGGCAGCAGTCATCTCCGTTATCTTTTTGCTTAGGATTTCTACTTGCAGAGCGAGCTGGGAGACGTTGTCCACTTCATAGATACCTGCAGGCTTGTTCGGGCGGGACCTAGGCACATTCCACTGATAAGTGTTCATGGCCATGTCCTCAAAAAGCTCAAGAGCAGCTTCCGGGGTCTTATGATTTAAAGTACCGCCAGAAGCTGCGTCTATCATTTGCTTCGTGCTTTGATTTAGCCCGTTATAAAACGTCTGCACTTGTAACCATACAGGCAGCGCGTGATGTGGGCATCGTCTTAATAGTTCTTTAAATCTCTCCCAGGTTTCATATAGGGTTTCAGAGTCTATTTGTCCGAAGGCAGAGATGTCGTTCCTAAGTTTTGCAGTTTTAGCTGGCGGAAAATACTTCGCCAAAATTTTTTCAGTTAATTCATTCCAAGTAGTTATGCTATTTTTGGGAAGTGTGTTAAGCCACTGCTTAGCTTTAGTTCTTAGAGAGAAGGGGAAGAGTCTCAGCCTGATCGCATCATTTGTGACACCATTTATCTTGAAGGTGTCACAAATTTCAAGAAAGCTAGCTATATGTGCGTTCGGATCTTCATTTTGAAGTCCGTCAAATTGCACATATTGCTGCACCATTTGAATTATGCTAGGCTTTAATTCGAAGTTATTATTTGCTATAGCAGGGCGGACTATACTTGATTCTGTTCCCTCGAGGTTCGGTCGTGCATAATAGGACATAGTCCTTTGCACGGCCTCATCTATGTTGGGTTCTTCCATTCTTAAAGTAGCAAATGACTCGGAGTCCTCAACCGGCACTTGGATAGTAGGACCTTGAAATCGCGATCTTCTCCGAAGAGTACGCTCAATTTCGTGGTCCAAGTCCAAAATAACCGACGGACTCCAGCGGGTCATGCACTAAAAGAACAGAAAAGAAGAAGAGGAAGAGAAAAAGGATAAACTAGAAAAAAGATTAGAAATTTTTTTTTCTTTTTGAAATAGATTTTTTTATATAGATTAACTCCCGAACTTCCCAAGGACTACCCCGTGAAGGGTTCGCAAGGTACTAGACATGATAGTGGCGCTTAAAGCCCTTTGCCCTTTTCGAGAGTATTAGGTGGCGTAGAAAAATTGTGAGGTTGGTTTCTATTAAGAGCGGTGATAAAAAATTTTTTTGATTTTTAAAATTTAAAGAAGGAGGATGAGAAAGAGAAGATAAAATTAATAGGTTCGTGTTTTCAAAATATCAACGGAAGTTGGTTCCCCGGCAACGGCGCCAAAAACTTGTTGCGCTTTAGGGTTCGAAGAAAATAAACGCAACCGAACTAGCAACCCGATGAGGCAAGTATACCTATCGAATTGTAGCTAGGGGACACAAGTGTCGTATTGAAATCCGAGAACTGTTGGCTATGCTTACTCACACGAACGCTATTATCTTATCGACGGAAAAAACTAGGGTTTTAAAAAATCTAAGTGCAAGGGAGAAAGTAAAGCTATACTAGAAAGAGAAACACCACAATTAAGTAAAGCTGTTAAGTAAAGAACTATGCTAGAAAGGAAACTACTGCAGTTAATTAAAGAGCACAAGATAGGAGATTACTACGAACAGGAGGAAATATGAAATGGAAATGCACCCGATCAAGATTCACCTCGGCTAAAGACGATTAAGAAAATGTGATAAAAATCTAAACTTAATACGATAAGGGTCCTTGACCGTGGAGGTTCCTAAAGCTTGAACACGCTTCTCTCGAAGTCGTGCCCAACTGAGTTTAGGAAGGTCCGACCGACTCTCGTCTAAATCAGAGGCCTAAAACTCGCTTTACGCGGTGAACCCCACTATTGGATTTTACTCCAATCCGGGAGATTTGGACGTCTGCCTCTCTCGAGGGGTGCGTACAACTCCCTTTACTCTTGAATGCTCACTTCATTCTTTCGGCCTCTCGGCTATCCCAGAATGAAAGCAAAGGCGGAGAGTATATATCGAAAATATACCTCCAACCCGTGATTAATCAAGAGTAATTCAAGGCCCTAACCTAAAAAGGAAAAGATTAATTAAAACATCATAACATAAGCGCTCTAACATCGGATCATCAAGATCGAGTACAAGGAGGATTAGTTAATCATAATGGAGTGGAGGGGGGGAGATGAGTAGAAAATCATAAGAAGAACACAAGCTAAACAAGAACACTTTTATTAATAAAAGGGGGCAAGTTACACTATTGAAAATTAAAATTACAAGTGCATGAAATTGAAATCCTATTCTAGCCCTACAAGTAGCACTAAGCAAGAGCAAAATTACAATAAAAGCTAAGACAAACTACAATTAAGCTAGGGTTAAACAAAAAGTACAAAGAGAGGGGGAGAGAGAGAGAGAGAAAGCATGAAAAAGGATCAAGAAACAAAGGGGCAGCACCTCCCCCACTCAACCAAAGCTTGCTGAAATGGAGAGGGGGGGTCTCAATTTATAGAAATTTTCTCGGGTTGGTCAGGCCCTCCGACACGCCCTAGGGGGGCGTGTCAGGGGGCGTGACAGTACTATGTTGACCTCGGGCTCTGGATTCTGGCGGGAGGGATGATTGCTTCGGTACGTCGGTGGTCACGCCCTAGGTCACGCCCGTGTAGGGGGGGCGTGACAGGCACGTCATGTCCAAATCATTGGTCGGAAATCCATCAGTCACCAGAAAAAGGAGGGTGTCACGCCCATGTCACAGGCGTGACATGGGGCGTGACAGTACTGTTTTCGTGCTGTGGAGAAACGACATTTAATGCGGCAGCAGGCTTTCCGGCAGAGGGCGACATGCCCATAGTCACTCCTGGTGACACGCCCAGGGAGGGCGTGTCAGGGGGGCGTGACAGCGGTTTTGACCGTTTTCCCGTCCCTTCCAGCAGGAGTCCTGGGGATCGGGTGACACGCCCTAGGTCACGCCCAGGGAGGGCGTGATAGGGGGGCGTGACAGGTCATTTTGGCCAATTTTCTGGAAACCTGCAAAACGATAAGAAAAAGTCAGTGGCAATAATATTTACATAAAATGATAAAAATAAACTAATAATAGACATAATTTGTACAATATAAAATAGAAAATACGATAATAGATTAGGCTACAAAACGTATTATCAATATTATGAAAGGAAGAAACCAAACATATCCTATCACAGGATCTTTGGAAGCAAATGCTTTGTGCTCAATAGGAAATCCTACTTGACAAAATTTGCTGCCAAATCCTATGAGGGAATTTTTGTTGGGTACATCAACCACAACAAAGCCTATAGAGTATACAACTTGAAGAATAAAGTTGTAGAAGAGTTTGTCAATATAGTGTTTGATGAATCTTCAATGATTAACAGTGAGCTTCCAAGCTCCTTTATATCTGCAGGTATTGAATTGAAGACCGACAAGATGGGCCTCAATGACACTCCTCCTACTTTGCAAGAGGAAAATAATTGTGTGTTCATTCCTAAAGAAGGTCCAAATGCACTGGACATAGATGAAGACCATCAGGATCCAGAGATTGAAAAACATTATGTTGAAGATAGAATGCTAGTAGCTGTCAGAAACTTGAGAGATCATCCCAAAGATCAAATCATAGGAGATGCAAGCCAAGGTGTTATAACAAGGAGCAAAAGCCTCAACATTATCATGTATTCATGATTACTATCTCAAGTTGAACCAAAGAAGTTTGAATATGCCAACATAGATCCATTTTTAATTGAATCATAGGCTATGCAAGAAGAACTGAACCAGTCCAAGAGATGTAAAGTCTGGAAACTGGTTCCTAGACCACATAGATATAACATCATTAGAACCAAATGGTTTACATAAATAAGCTTGATAAGAATGGTGTTATCATTAAAAATAAAGCAAGACTGGTTGCCAAGGGATATAGATAAGATGAAGGCATTGACTTTGATCAAACTTTTGCACTTGTTGCTAGAATAGAGGCAATTAGACTATTCCTTGCATATAATGCACCTAATGGATTTAAGGTCTACCAAATGGATGTTAAGTCATCCTTCCTAAATGGTAACCTAAAAAGGAGGTCTATGTTGAGCAACTCTTAGGTTTCATTAATTCTAACTTTCTTGATTATGTGTTTAAACTAAGAAAATCTTTGTATTGGTTAAAATAAGCCCCTAGGGCATGGTATGAAACTCTGCCTAACTTTCTCATTGAGAACAAATTCTCAAAGGGGAAGATAGACAAGACAGTATTCCTTAGGGAAGTAAAGGGTAAGATCATTCAAGTCCAAATTTTTGTAGATGATATAATTATTGGGTCTATTAATGATGTCCTCTACAAGAAGTTTGCTAAACTTATGTAAGGGAACTTTGAGATGAGTAGTATGGGTGAACTCAAGTACTTCTTGGGCCTCTAAGTTAAATAATCCTAAGATGGTCTATTCATCTCTCAATCTAAGTTCACCATGGAGTTAATTAAAAAGTTTGGAATGGAGAGTGCCTCAATAATGAAGACTCATATAGGGCCAAATGTGTCAATAGACAAGGATAAGACTGGGAAACATGTTGATGAAACCTTGTATAGGGGAATAATTTTCTCCCTCATCTAATTGACTGTCAGCAGGCCAGACATTATGTATGCTATATGTGTTTGTGATAGATACCAGGCTAGATCAAAGAGTCTCATTATACTGATGTAAAAAGAATTCGTAGATATCTTAAGGGCACACCTGATCTTGGTCTGTGGTACCCTAGGAATAATGATTTTGAGCTAATTGGGTATTCAGATGTAGATTTTGTAGGTATAGAGAAGACAGGAAAAGCACCTATGGAACTTATAAATTTATAGGGAGAAGATTGGTATATTGGAGCAGCAAGAAGCAAACTAGTGTTTCCATCTCCAAAGTTGAATCAGAGTATATCTTAGCTAGAATTTGTTATGCACAGCTACTTTGGATTCAATATCAACTTCAAGACTACAATTTCCAGCTAAGTAAAACTCCCATGTTTTGTGATTCCTCTAGTATAATATCTATTGCTAGGAATCATGTGTCTCATTGTAGGGCTAAGAACATAGAGATTAGATATCATTTCATTAGGGAGCATGTAGAAAGGGAAGACATCTATCTTGAGTTTGTCCCCATAGACAAACATGTGGATGACATATTCACTAAGCCACCAAATGAAGCCAAGTTCAACACCTTCAAATTTGAGTTGGGCATGTTGAACTTAGTATAGCTTTATTGTCTTTACATGCATGTATGCATTAGGGAGGATTTACCTTTGCAGGTAATCAAGCAAGAAATGGACTAACTATCCAGGCGTCAAGTGCGTTGAGACTAACTATCCAGCGTCGAGTACATTGAGATACTCGAGTGCGTCGAGTTCACTCAATGAATTTACTCAGACAGTTCAGATTTTGGCTATCTCCAAGGATTAATCTCAGTCGTAGATCTAATCATGTTGATCATGACAGGTACATTCCTTTCCACATTCTTGAATTCAGTAACTATAAAAAGAAATGTGTGCTTAAAATAAATCACATAGTTCCTATCCCTATTTGACTGTCCGGATCGCTACAAAGTTTTCTCAAGCAAGCTCTTCAAATCTCAAAAAATTCAAAGTTTCCATGGCGCCCAAAGGAATGGACTTCATATTTGAGGGATCTGAACTAATTAGGCATGGGTTCAAGGATGCTCCTGATGAAATTTAGTTGGTCCTTCACTTATTACAGGTCGCTGACCTAGAATTTATACTATCTGAACTGATTTCAATATGGAAACGAGAAGTGTTGGAACTCTACGTAAATGCCAAAATTAATTCCTCTTCCAACAAAATCAAGACAACAATCACTGGACACAAGATAAAGATCAACCCAAGAAGGCTGAACAAAGATCTAAATCTGACCAAGTTCGGGCTGATAGATGAGGAAGATGAACTTTTTTAAGAAGATGTGAAATCAACTCTTAAGTGGTGTGGCCTTTAAAATCACACCACTTGCTCTATTCTGAGAAGGGAAATGAATCTTAAAGGAATGTTTCTAGCTGATGTAATCGGCAAGGCCTTGATTTGCAAAACAGGGTCTCATGACAGAATCTCAAAGAAGATATTGGAGACCATGACAAGAGTTATTCTATCCAAGAGAACTAACTGGGGAAGAATTCTGTTTGAAAGAATTATAGAATGTGTTCTAGAGCATAACCTTGGAAGAATCTTATCTCTGTACATGCACAGTTCTATTCCAGGGATCCTCAATGTGAGGTTAGGAATAAAGATTCATCACATGATGAAAATGGACTCCAAAATGTTGGATAAATGGGACAGGGTGTTGCTTCCACACAGACAGATAACTGATAGGAAGAAAAAGAAAGCAGTAACCATATCTGAAGAAAGTTCTGAGGGAATCTCTTCTGAGAGCAGAGGTGAGGAACCTCATGACCCACAACTATCTGACTCTTCTATAGACACCAGAAGAGATATGAGTGCTCAGGTTTCTATGTCATCAGAAACTACAGTAAGGATTCAACTAGGTAGTACTTTTATGTCTGAAGAGGTTCTAGCATAAACAATTGAAAGACTGACTGGAGATGTGGTGGACAGGATCTGTACAGATATTGAGAGAGAGACTCCCATGATAGAAGCTCCTGTTGAGGGGGGGGGCAAGTTGCTTCTTTACAAGACTAGATTGACTCCATCTTGGGTAATCTGTAGAGGAGAATAGATCAAATTCCAGATGGTCCTGGAGTGATTCCATTTAGTACTCCAGCTGAGGGGGGGCGGGCAGGTTCTTGAAATAGTGGAGGAAGTTGCTCACAT
This sequence comes from Platanthera zijinensis, assembly GCA_039513925.1. Lineage (NCBI taxonomy): Eukaryota > Viridiplantae > Streptophyta > Magnoliopsida > Asparagales > Orchidaceae > Platanthera > Platanthera zijinensis. Next base: position 75,216,671 of record CM077091.1, read on the forward strand.
CACAGTTACTGAAGACCATCATGTTTCTATTGATAGTGCAAAATTTGAGGGGGAGATTCCAATAGAGCTCCCCGCTCAGGCAACTAAAATTGTCATTGATATATCTGAGGTTGATGAGCCAAAGAATTATGCTGCTAATCATTCATCTGAGTTCAGGATGGTTGACTCAAAATCCAGGGAAGATGTAAGGGAGAAGGATGAGGATGTCTACTTTTAAGGGGCATCTCATCAACCTGATACAATGTCCTCTACATTCTTGGCTCAACTGAAAGGTATTCTAGATGACCAGAGGAGACAACTAGAGCACTATATTGATGATTCCATCAAAGAGCTGAGATAAGATCTTTCTACTGAGATCAAGTCTATAATATTTGAAGTGAACTTGCTAAAGTACAATACAGTCGTATTCTTCATAATAGCTGCTCCTGCTGTGATATATACTAAATGAAAACTAGAAGAGATCAGACAAAAGCAAAATGATATAATAGAAAATCAGAACATCACTTCTAGAAATATGTAAATGGTACATAATGTGCAAATGTAACTGATGAAAGCACACAAGATCACTCTAGAGAAGAGAATGGATGTATGCATATATATTCTAGATGATCATATGTTTTAAGTTAAGAATCATGTTATAAAATGGGTAAATTTTCTGAATGAAAAGATGTCTCGGGCCAAGAACTCCTTGACTATAACTGTTTGTGAATAATTCAAAAAGGGGGAGAAAGCAATAATCAAAGCCAACAATAAAAAAGTTGTTTGGGTCACCAATATCATCAGGAGATAATTAAGACTAAAACAGTATATATATGATAATGTTCCTACTCCTCCTCTAGAAGAATAGACTTATGGTAATCAATATGATGATTAGTGGGTTGAATTCCCTGATGCGGATATTCTTACTTTCAGCCCCACTACTGAACAGATTTCAAGGGTCAAAGGTAAGTTTGCTGCTAAAGAGGATGAAGAGATCAAGCTAAGAAAAAAGAGGTACAAATAAGAGATGGAAACCAGGTCTAATTTTGAAAGATGGAGTCCTCATTCAAGAACTATCATTATAAGTGTCTGAGATCAAATAAAAGAAAACAAGATGTATAGGGGAAAGCTATATAGCTCCCTTGAATGGGCCAAGCTGGAAAGAAATAAAGAGGTAAGAAGAAAATTTAGAAGGGATAACAAGGATATAGGCAGTGCCATCATATGCTCAAGAGCTAAGAAAGTACTTTCCAAAGCCTTACAGCTACTTTGAAAGACAAAAGCAAAATAAGACTGATATTTATGAGAAGGCTGATAAGAAACCAAGTAGGGGCATAGTCATTAAGGAAATAGAAACCTAAAATGTTTTATGTATTAGGTTCCTTAGGGCTCTAAGAAAATGAACTTTACAATAAGCACACATTCTGTTTATAAATATCACTTTTTTTGTTAATCACACTTTGATTATGTGTTGTTTAACGCTCTTGTTTGCTGTGAAGTTTATCTATTCCATGTGTTAGTGTATATCATTGACTAGAATTCTGACTTCTTCAAATAGGGTGAGATTGTTGGGGTCCATTGATAACAATGTCCAGGATTTGAATAAGGCCTATAGGATAATAGTATACATATGATTGTATCTGATAGATGTTCAAAGCTTAATATATGCAAGTTGTCTATTGTTCCTTGAATAGACAGGTTGTCATGGTAACAATACTAGTTGGTCTCAAGTTAGGATGGTTGTAAAGCAGAAGTTTGGCTAAGTCCAAAAGCGTTGAGTGAGTACACCTCACTGAACTCTAGAGGTCTAAAAGCATTGATAGGAGATCAATTAGTCAAAGACTCAGTGTTGTTAGACTTAAATCTGGCCAAGTCCGTAAGCGTTGAGTAAAGGAGCTTCACTCAATGCATTAAACCAGAAGAATTCTGACATGTCCAAAAGCATTGAGTGATGAATGATCACTCAACGCCATATCAATTAAGCTGTATAAGCAAGATGCGTTGAGTGATAAAGGTTCACTCAACGCCTCAGGAATGATATTTTCTACCAAGTGTTTTTGTCGCTGAGTCACTTGACTACACTCAATACTGGTGGTGTTTGTCTGGAAACTGCTAAGTCCACAAGCACTGAGTCATTCTGATATCATCCATAATTCAAATATTGTGGGACTTGTGTTCTAGAAAACAAATGATGTTGAATGCCTTCTGTACAATAATTAAAGCTAAAGGTACTTTACAGCTTCCCAATTCGGCTTGCCCATACAAAGAAAAGAGTCATTGGACGGTGGGAAATAAAAAGGACTTTACAGAGAAATTAAGAAACATAGTTTTTTTGGACAGCAATATTCTCCAATTAGTTAGTAAATCCCTCTCTCTCTCTTGGATTTACAGAAGTTCTTCTTATTACAAAAAAAGGCTAGTTGTTTGAAGAAATCAAGAACTTAAAAATCACTAAGGCTTCGTTTGGGAGGACGATTTTCACCGGTCAAGCGGTCATGACTGCTTGACTGGTGAAAATAAGTCCTCCCAAACGGAGCCTAAGTCTTCTGCAGCAAGAATAGAAAACTTATTTTGTGTAAAAGAAGAAGAACCAAAGCATTCAAAAGTTGTTGTTCATCTTCAAGGCCAATGCACACAACACTATTACATAAAAGTCTTGAAGAAATAGAGCATTGCAGTTGTCTTCTCAGCACAAGTAGAACTACTCTAGAGATCAATATTGTTGTTGCTGAGAAGAAGTTAGGACTGGGTGTTCTCAGTTTAAAAAGTGACTCAGGGAAATATTTCTCTGGTGTAAATCATCACCAAACTAATACATAATCTATAAGATCATTTGTTGATCTGATTTGTAAGACGATATTATAAAGGCTAACTGTAGAAGTTAAGTCTTTGAGTTGTAGGATCCTTTTTAGGATCTAAGGTAGGGATTGTTCCTGAGGTAGGATCTCTGTGCATATCTAAGGTAGGAGATCTGATATCTCTGAGTGTAGGGATGTTTAGCCTGAGGTAGGAGTTGCTTTACTTTGAGTTGTAGGAATGAGTTTCACACTGAGGTATAGGATCCTGTGGGATCTGAGGTGTAAGCTCAAGGAGCCAAGATAAATGAGCTGGCTAATTTTTCTCTATCAGTCTTATTTTCTTTGATCGGATCACATGAAGGAAATATGATTATTCTAGATTGTGGACTCCACACCTCAATGTCTAGATGGGATTGCAGCTCTTCTCTGTCTCTTTTTGCTTAGCCATGCTTCCTCTTCTTAATCTGCAATTGTTTTGCCTTTGACCTTTGATATTTGTTAAGTGGTGGGCCTGAATGCAGGAACAACAGCAACCATATCACCAACAAATTCTGCCCCATCTCAATCTCTATGAATTTCATGCTCATCATATATAATAGGGTCAAGGCCCAATGCTTCTTTGACTATATTGAAAGTCTTTGATTACAAGGGTAGTTAATCACCTAGAGGGGGGGTGAATAGGTTATTGCAGTCTTTTATAGTTCTTTAAAATCTTCTATGACTTATGTCCTGCTGTGTATACATAATTGAGCTTTCAAACACAATACTCAGTATAGTAAAACACAAAACACAGCACACCAGATTTTATAGTGGTTCCCCAGTGTATGGGTACATCCACTGTCCCTCTCCGCCTTTCTATCAGTATGTTAGATAAGGGTCTTCTCAAAAAACTATGGCTCCTCAGAGATTACGACACGATCCCACCAGATCAGTCAGTCTCCACTAAGAATTACAACCCAGACTCACAGCCCTCCACACAGTAATCTCCTGACTACCAAACACAGGCACAACTGCCCTTAACATAGGCTGGGAGAAATAGCCCCACACAGATCCATACAAGGATCCAATCATAGGACCACGACCCTAACAAAGATCTCACAGATCCTTTTAACATCCTTTATAATTTAGGCTTTACAATAAGATCATACATATCTCTAACACAATCTAATCAATCTAGGCCTCAACACAGATCCATAGATTTTGAAAGAGGAATGTTGATTCGACTTAAGAGAAATTGCTCCCTGTATCGATTTCTTCCTGGGCTAAGAAAATCTCAGCCCTATCTGTTTCCCAGCAACAAGAAAATTGATCTTCAACGGTCTGCGGCTTGTGCTGGAAATTCCTCGGAATCTTGATTCTATTATTGCTGATGAAAGAGGGGGAGATGATCTTTAAATAGCTAACCTGTAAAGCAGATTACCATTCCTCTGTCTTATTTTTCTGTCCAGTCAAAATCTGGCACATATATCTTCTTCTTCTTCGATTTAGAAAATGATCTTCAATTTTGGCTGAGATTGAATCGTGAAGCAATTTCAGCTAGGGCTTGCCTAGACTGGTTCCTCTTCCTCAAAGATATCCTCTGTACTTACTATAGCAGATGTTGATTGCACCAGCGAACTCAGAAACCTTTCAGATTTATCAATTTGAAGTTCTTGGCTCTGCAATAATGGAAGATGAAGACGACAAACTCCCGCTTCTCATTTTTAGAATGAATTAATGTTAATTAGAAAAGTTAATTTGATCTCGAACTCAACTATTATTTATAATCCCTTATATTTGCGGGATGATTGACACGTGTCCCAGTTTTAACGGCGGTTAAAACCTCAGCTTAATCAAATTAAGATTCATTGTAGACTGATGGAGACTTTAATGTCGATTTACAACATTTAAATAACGAATTTAAAATTTGCTGACTTGTTGACTTTGCTGACATCAACATCATTCTGGACTTAGGAAAATCCAGCATTATTCTAGAAATCCTCAGTTCGACGAACTCAAAACTCAGTTCGACAAACCCAGAGCTCAGCTCAACGAAAAAGTGAAAGCTGAGTTCGACAAACTCAGAACTCAATTTGACGAACTTAGAGCTCAGCTCCACAAAAAGTGGATAAGCAATACACTACGATTTTGGACTTATAATTTTCTTCAGCTCAGCTAAGCGTTGAGTGGCGTTGAGTAAATAGGCCATACTCAATGAATTTGGACTTAGAAATATTTCAGCTCTGTTGAGAGCATTGAGTTTATATGCCTCACTCAACACTTTCTGCCTTAGCCATATTCTTCAGCCCTTTCTGCTTAAAAGCGTTGAGAGCGTTGAGTGTATAAGCTTCACTCAATGCTTTATACTTAGCTTAATTTTCTGCAATCTTTCCTTCTTGCTGAAGTTTGGTGTTGAGTGCTTTGAGTGAACTGGATTCACTCAATGATTCTGGACTTAGCTGGATTCTTGTTTCTTCACAGGAAGACTAGACTTAAAGCCTTTTGACTTGGCATTGAGTGAATGAGCTTCACTCAACTCTTCTATACTTTGTCTAATTTTCTGTCTCCTTATACTTTGGCGTTGAAAGAATATCCTTGACTCAACGATTCTAGCCATATGGCGTTGAGTGAGTTGAGCTCACTCAACGCCTGTGGACTTAACCACATTCAATACTATAAGCTTTGACTGTCAGCCTTCTCTTTGCGCTATTTGTTATATGGCGTTGAGTGAGCTTGCCATACTTAATGCTTCTGTACTTAGACATTTTTTTGAATTTCCAGCCTATCACTTTGAGTCCACCTATCATTGTCTCTTGAACTATATGTCCAATCATTGTGACAAAAACCAACCTGTATACATGAAATTAAACATACATCAAATACAACTATGTGTATACCATTGACCTGTTTGACTTCTTACAAATCTAGGACATTATGATCAATAGACCCAACAATCTCCCCCTATTTGAAGAAGTCAAAACCCCCACTCTAGAATTCTTTGTCAATTATATACACTAACATAAGCAGAAAAAATATTAATATTGTATTAATCTAAGATCAGTAAGAGTTACCATATTTTCCCTTGTTACCACATTTTTCCTTGTGCTCACCCTGCTTTGTTACATCCTGCTGCTACAAGCTGCTTCACCTGTGAAGCCTTTCCTATAACTGATTCTTTGTTGTTGCTACTCCCCCTTGCTACTATTCTTTCTGTACTACTTCTCCCCCTTTTTTACTTCTGTGAAATAGCTTAGGAGCAGCATGCTATCTACTCCACCTATTTGAGATCAGAGAAACACCTAGAGCTAAACTTGCTCTCCCTCAGTAAGAACAACTACTATCAATCCTCTTGATAGTTTCTTTAGTCCACACTAACCTGCAAGATTAAATTTTCCTGCTATAAACAATCATAAAAAGCAACTAAAGCTATACCAAATTCAACATACCCAATTCAAATTTGAAGGTGTTGAACTTTGCTTCATCTAGTAGCTTGGTGAAAAGATCACAAAACAAGAATCCCAAATCTCTATGTGCTTAGTCCTGCTACGTGATACAGGATTCCTAGCTAATATCATCCCATTCCACATGCTCTCTTATAAAATAATATCTAATCTCTATGTGCTTAGTCCTGCTACGTGATACAGGATTCCTAACTATAGAGATTGCACTTGTAGAATCACAAAACAAAGGGCTTTTACTTATTCGGAGGTTATAATCCTGGAGTTGATGTTCAATCCAGAACAACTATGCACAGTAGCTTCCTGCAGCTATGTATTCTAATTCTGCAGTAGAAATAAATACACTAGTCTGCTTCTTGCTGCTCCGGGACACTAGCCTTCTACCCATAAACTTACAGGAACCTGATGTACTTTTCCTGTCCACTCTGTAGCCTGTAAAGTCTGCATCTGAATATCTAATTAGCTCAAAAGCCCTATTCCTAGGGTACCATAGGCCAAGATCTGGTGTGCCCTTTAGATATCTCAAAATTCTCTTAATATCAGAGAAATGTGTCTCTTTAGGGCATGTCTGATATCAAGCACAAACACATGTAGCATACATAATGTCTGGCCTACTAGTAGTGAGGTATAAAAGAGAACCAATTATCCCTCTATACAATGTTTGATCAACAGGTTTCCCTGCCTCATCTTCGTCTAAAGACATATTTTATCCCATGGGAGTTTTCATGGTGGAAGCTTCTCCATCCCAAATTTCTTAATTAACTCCCTGGTAAACCTAAACTATGATATAGATATTCCATTGTCAGTCTGTCTTACTTAGATACCTAAGAAGAACTTAAGTTCACCCATGCTACTTATCTCAAACTTCTCTTGCATAAGTTTGGCAAACTTCCTGTAAAGGTTATCATCAGTAGACCCAAAGATAATGTCATCAACATATATTTGTACTAGGATAATTTATTTTCAATGAGGAAGCTAGACATTGTTTCATGCCAAGCTCTAGGGGCTTGCTTTAGCCCATATAGAGCTTTCCTTAGTTTATAAACAAAATCAGTATGATAAGGAAAAACAAAACTTGGAGGTTGTTCCACATAGACTTCTTCTTTCAAATCTACCTTCAGAAATGTTGATTTCACATCCATCTGATAGACTCTGAACCCTTGGAATGTAGTATATTCAAGAAATAACCTGATAGCTTCTAGTCTTGCTACAGGGGCAAGTGATCAAAGTAAATACCTTCCTCTTATCTTAACCCCTGAGGCACCAATCTAGCTTTATTCTTAACAATAATTCCATTTTCATCAAGTTTATTCCTGTAGATCCACTTTGTTCCAATGATATTATGTCCTTGAGGTCTAGGAACTAGCTTCCATACCATACCTCTTTTAAACTTATTCAATTCCTATTGCATAGTTCCAATCCAAAACTGGTCTTGGTTAGCCTCTTCAAATTTCTTAGGTTCTACCTGTGACAGGAAGCAATAGTACATTGCTGTGTTGAGACATCTACTCCTTATCACTACTCCTTGTCTTGCATCACTAATAATCTGATGGTCTGGATAATCCCTCAGATGTCTTACTGCTGGAGGCAGTATTTCTTCAACATCATGTTCTTTAGGATGTTGATCTTCATCCACTTCCTGTAAGCCTTATGCTTCCTCTAGAATGCACACACCCTCTATTTGGTCTTGCATTGTTTTAGCAGCTTCCTTGAGAGTGAGATTTTTCAACACTAGTTCAGTACCTGTAGAACTAGATGAAGAGCTTGACAGCTCATTGTTTATCATATTTATTTCATCAAACACTATATTATCTGAGTCCTCTAACACTTGAATTGTCAAGTTGTATATCCTATAAGCCTTACTATGATTATTGTACCCAACAAATATCCCCTCAAAGGATTTGGAAGCAAACTTAGTTTTATAGGATTTACCATTGTTTAGCACAAAGCACTTGCTCCCAAAAATTCTGAGATATACAAGGTTTGGTTTCCTACCCTTCATAATCTCATAGGGAATCTTAATGTGGCTCTTGGTGATATAAGCCCTTTTAAGAACCTGACAAGCTGTATTTATAGCCTCAGCCCAGAAATATTCTGGGAGAGAAGTTTCATTTAGTAGAATTCTACCAACCTCTATGAGAGTTCTATTCTTCCTCTCAACTATCCCATTTTGTTGGGGTGTTCTTGGAGAGGAAACTCTTGTTGAATCCCATGATGTTCACAGATTCTTGTCATGCATTCAGACTAAAACTCAGTCCCATAGTCACTTCTGATTTTTACCACAGTATTGTTCAGCTCATTTTGTATTTGCATGATAAATGTCTTGAAGACATCTGTGGTTTCACACTTTTTCTTCAAAAAGAATACCCAAAAAAATCTAAAAAAGTCATCAACCACCACAAAGGTGTAGACCTTCCTACCTAGACTATAAACTAGCATTGGACCAAATAAGTCCATATGCAAGAGGTATAAACACCTCACGGAATCTTTGGTCTCAATGCTTTTGAAGGATGCTTTGTTTGCTTACCCTTTTAGCATGCAGAACAAAGACCTTCCTTAAAGCATTTTTTTAGTACCATTCCTAACTTACTCTTTACTATAGAGATTTCCAATAGTGTTATAATTCAAATGAACTAGCCTCTTGTGCCATTTTACACAATGTGAGACTTTCTCATTTGTAACTAGACAAAAGGGAGAGTCTGATGATAAATAAAGAAAATTAAGACAATAGACACTCCCACTCCTAGTACCAGTCAAAGTGACCTCTTGGTCACTTGATCTTTTTATATGACACTTATCCTTATGGAAAGAAATGACATTGCCAAGATCACATAATTGGCTTATGCTTATAAGGTTGTGTTGCAACCCTTCCACATAAGACACTTTTGTGAAAGTGATTAAGCTATTAGTGATCTTACCAAAACCTTTGGTGCTCCCTCTATCTGATCTACCAAATATCACCTTAGGTCCATCCTTTATTGGAATGAAATCCTTCAGGATGCACTTTGTTCCAGTCATGTGCCTGGAACAACCACTATCCAAGTACCATATAGGGGTAGGACAACTTGGACTCACCTATAAGAAATAAATCATTTAACCTTAGGACCCCAATTCTTATTAGGTCCTAGGTGCATGTTAGGCTAAAAATGAATATGCCTGCCTGCAGCTCTTTTGATAGGTAAGCTGACATTAGCTCTCTGGACACTATTATTGTGCCAGCAATCAATGGCATAGTGACCCACTTTGCCACAACACCATTAATCATAGATATTGTACCTACTTTTAAGGGCTAGTTTAATAGCATTGCTGTCAGTAGATCTCAGTCCAACAGGTATAGCGGCAGCCTTTTTCTTATGTCTTCCAGCCATAGCCTGATTTGGGATCTGTTTAGCAGCAGAGGTACTTGGGGTATCTTGAACCCTACAATAGCTGCCTTCTTTTCAGAGAGCATGCTCCCGATGGCTTCAAATATGCCCCTGTCTTGTTTGCTGACAGACTTTCCTTTGGTCTGATTATGGACTGACAGATTTTGAGAAGGGGCTGGTACACAAAATACAAATGGTCCGGGATGGGCCATTTGAATTTCTTTATGGGATGCCTTGTAGGCACTAGCACCCTTGCCATTCCAACCACCATAGTGGTGAACAACTTTGTTCTCATTGGTGGATCCACCATTCTCCCAGTGACCATAAATTCTCTCTTGGTCATACCTATTAGATGGTAGCAACACTCTCTTGAAAGGAATATAAGGCTTGGAGGCTAGTGGCTGTACTGGAGCTTTGCCCTTCCTTTTGGAATTTGTAGCTCTAGTGTTCCCTTTAAAGCCTAACACCTTCTTATCCTTTTGGGAGGAGAAGGAATCTATCAAAGGCAACACAGTACATGGCTTTGAAAACATAGCCACTAGCTCCTTCTCCTTTTGGAGTTTACCTTCAAGATTCCTGATATGATCATTCTTAAATGTTATGGTGCTCATCTGAATAACAGTAATGTTCTTCAGCTGGCTAATTTCTCTAGTTTTCTGCTATAGAAAAGTGTTATTTTAGAATGATGGGAAGCAGCAAGCTTTAGAGATGAAATCTCCTGAGCCTGCTGTTTGGTCAGCAGCTTACTCCTTCTAAATACATATAGAAGTTCACCATATCTTTCAATCATTTGATTTTTGTCTACCTCAAATTCAGAGCCATCTTCATCTCTTGATAAAGAAGCACTTGAATCTAGACCAGTCACATACTTAGACTTAGATGAAGAGCTGGATGAAGAGTGTACCTTTGATGGTCCAGGCTGATCCTGGAAGGATTCCCTATGTGATCTTACCATCAGCCTAATGTAGGCTTCGTCATCCTCTTCTGATTTTGATAAGGAAGACTCAGTCCAGCTTTTCTCTCTCTTAGCAATGAAGGTTTTCTCCTTCTTGATTCTCTTGTGGTGATGATTCTTTTCACCACCCTCTTTATTCTCAGGACAATTATCCACAACATGACATGTTTTGCTGCAACAGAAACAAACAACCTTTTTAGAAAAATGTTTACCAGGTTTTGGATCATAACTGCCCTCTTTGGAGGGTTTCTTCTTATTTCTGTAGTAGTCCTCTTTGTGTTGGAAGGAAGAGGTAGGTTTTGTAACGCCCCTAGTTTTTCGGTGTTTTGTTTGTTTATCGTTTGGCGTTACGTTGACGCGTTTCCGGCCTTTTGCCGTTGTTAGATCATATTCTTAGCTCTTTAGGTTTCTTGTGTAACCTGTTTGCAAGATTCCCCAACTAGTCTGTGTCAGTTGTGATGGCTTGGCTGAGCCTCTTAGGGAATGCTTGTGCTTTGGCTTGGGTGGTGTAAGCCCAAGTGTTCGATCGTCGGATGTTGTTTTCAACTTCGCCGTTGTTTTCGTAGCTTGGGTGCTTAGCTACGGTGCGAGTTTTGTGAAAATCCGCGATCGTTTGTTTTTTCGCGTCATTTTGACGTTCGTTTTGTTAGCCGGTGTGTAGCCAGGCTGTTGCCTTTGTTGTGCGTAGCCTTGTGTGGCCGAGCCTGGTAAGGCTTGTGCTTGGTTTTAGGCTAAAATGTTAGCCATTTTTATATATATATATATATATATATATATATATGTACATATATATATATATATATATATATATATATATATATATATATATTTGTGCTTGTAATGATGGGGTGCGGTTAGCCCTTTTCTCTTTCAGCTTATATATATATAGGTTTGCTTATGTATATATATGTATATGAATGTGTTTATATAATTGTTCTGGATATATATATATATATATATATATATATATATATATATATATATATATATATATATATATCAGTATATATATATAAGTTTATATATATATATTTGTTTCTAGAGGGGCTCAGGTTAGGTAGAGAAGCTGTAATGGTCCGAGTCCATTCAGCAGGCTTAGCTTTTATTTTAATTAGTTAGTGCTTAGGCTAGGCTTTATTCTATTAAGTTTTAGTTGTTCATGGAGGGTTTTTATAAGATGCCAGCAAGCTTCCTTCCTCTTTTTCCCGAGCAGCTGGCTAGTTAGCTTCCAGTAGAAGGAAGAAATCAGGCGGTGGTGCTGGAGCTTTCGGCCAGCGGTTTGCATAGCTTGGTAGGCAGTTTTTCCTCTCAGGAAGGGCCGATCTGGTTATCTTCCTCCCTAGGTTTGTTCTTAAACCTCTCGGGCCGTCCATAGGAGTTAGGGTTTCAGTTTTCTCCTCTTCCTCTTCTCTAAGAAGCTCCAGATTTTGTTTCTTCCTAGGTAGCCTTGCTGCCGGTGCCGAGCCAGTGATGTGACGGCTGATGTTGGAGCTTGGTGGTGAGGCAAGTGGCTCCCTTGCCCCTTACTGTTTTTATTTCTAATCTTAGCTTGTGCTGTTCTTTTTCTTGTGCTAGCCTAAAGCTCCAGGTTTTCTTCCCCTTTCTCAATTATACATTTGTCTTGGCTGGTGCCAAGGTTGCTGGTTAGTATTAGGATTAGGCTTAGCTTAGTGGTAAGCTAGTTTAGGGCTGATGTGGTCGGGTAGGAGAGGTAGGAGTGAGAGCTGGAATTAAATTCTAGCTCTTGGGTTAGGAGGAGCTGAGGGAGCTGGGTCGGGTTAGCTCCAGGAATTTTTCCTGGATTTTCTGCTAAGTCAAAAGCGTTGAGTGAGTGTACCTCACTGAATGCCTAGACCGTTAGGCTTATGGCATTGAGTGTGGAGCACTCACTCAACGCCATGGTTGTTCTTGCAGCTATGTATTTGGCATTGAGTGAGGGCACCTCACTCAATACCGCAGCTGTTTTGGTGTTAGGTGAGGTAGACTCACTCAACGCCGCATTCTTTTCAGCAGTTAAGTCTGATGGCGTTGAGTGAGTCGACCTCACTCAACGCCAAAGAAGGTGTGGCGTTGAGTGAGTCGACCTCCCTCAACGCCAAAGCAGGTTTGGCATCGAGTGAGTCGACCTCACTCAATGCCAAAGTAGGTTTGGCGTCGAGTGAGTCAACCTCACTCAACGCCAAAACAGGTTTGGCGTTGAGTGATATAGACTCACTCAACGCCACATCAAGGGCTTGCGGTTAGTCTTTGGCGTTGAGTGAGGGTACCTCACTCAATGCCGTAGTTGTTTTGGCGTTGAGTGAGGTAGACTCACTCAACGCCGCTGTTTGTTTTAGGCTAAGTCTTTAGCCTTGGGTTGTGTGCTTCTTTAGGACTGTTAGAGGAGTTTTTCCTTCCTAAGGGGGATGTTGGGGTGTTCGTCTAGTTTTTGCATGCCGACTCGTGGACTATGGCCGGAGAAGGTGTTTTCTATACTCTAGAGGGGTGAAATGTGTGTGCTGAGTTGTGGACACCACAAAGTCTGGACAATGGGGCCGACTTGTTTAGGTGTGTGGACCCTAAGGCTGCCACCAGTTGTGTTCACCCTTGAGTATTTATTTTGGGGTCTGGTTATTGGTGCTAGTACTGCCACCCACTCCAGCCCCTTATTATTTACACCCCGGTCATTTGCCCACAAAGTTAGAATTATTAGCTCTTTCTTTTCCTACTTTTGGCTATTTCTGCTAGTATACTGATGCTTTAATGCTGCAGGTTGTTTCTTTCTGCCATGCAGATAGCTTTTGTGCTCACACTTGGTGTGATTTACCTTTACTGTCCTTTTGATAGTATTTTTCTTCTTACTGGAATACTTTTCACTTACTGTTAGCTGTTGCTTTTGTTACCGGGTTGGTAAACCCTTTGTACTCGCACTTAAATCATATATTCTTCATGCTTTGATATTGTGCTGAGGCGTTCTTTCTTGAATGCCTCAGGTCTAGGTTGTAGCTGATAGAGCCGCTGTTCCCTTTTAGTGGGTTTTGCTGATAGCCTCCAGGGTAGCTGAGTTACAGATCTTCCACCTTGTGAGGTAGTTATTCTTCTTTTCTGTATGGACATGCACACTCACCGGTGGGTTCGTGTCGGGTTGTCGACGCCCACTGGTGGCTTACTATTTTTGCAGGATATGAATTAAAACTGTTGTTTTGCCCTATTGGGGTTGCTTACTTGTTTCGAGGAAGGTTTTATGCTAGGTTGCATGTTAGGTATTTTAAAACCCTAAACTATTATATGTATCTCATGCATATCATATTTGTAAAACTAAAACACTATCTTCTTTAAGCATAAAGAATATCTTTCATATATAAATACTATACTCACCTTAGGAGTCGTGCATACCATAAGTGGTCCCTTGAGGGTCCTTATACTCATTTAGTGTGTCAAATCAACTAAATCAAAGTATTTTTCCACTGCAAGCAAATATATTTTCCTATTATGGACTAGCTGATCAACTGTGCCGAGGGATACGACCTTTAAATAAATTGGCTTTCTACTATTTTAAAACTTGTTATTTGAAGTCTTAGTGTGTTGCCTGAGCGTCGCCAGTTATCCGCTGTTCGACGTGGCATCACAACGCGTGTTTTCCCATACCTTGATGCTTAACCTCAGGGAAAATGCGGGTTGTGATAGTTCGTATCAGAGGGAAGTTGCTTGACAAGTTAGTCGGGCAACCTTTCCTTTTGATTGCATTAGAAGTTTAGCTTCATAAGCATACACACACTGATATGTCATTAGCATGTCTTGGACAAAGCACGAATAGTACACTCATAAGCATAAAGAAGTATACGGGGCATATTATGTAGTATGTGATGCTTAATGCATAATATGTGTTTGTATATGGATCCACCATAGGAGGCAACATATGAGGGTTATGTAGTATGGGATGCATAACTTCACCACATGAATGCGGCTAGCATGTTTTCTTTTTTCGTTGCATGGGAATGTTATGTAGAATAGGATGCATAAAATTTTCATTTGTACGCCGCCCATGGCATGCATGAAGGCCTTTTTAGGATGCATAACATAACATTGTATAAGCACAACGTGTCAAGCTAAAGATTTGCATGATGACATATGTACACACATGATTTTGAGTCAAAATGAATATTAAAGCATGCAGTCATGGTTTAGGCACATGAGTTAGTGTGATGGTGGTGAACCATCTCAGGTTAAGAATAACATCATCATTATAAAACAAATCCCAGAGCAAGTTTTGCAGTTGAAATTCATATTTAAGTATGCTTGCATGTACCGTGTAGTTTTATTCTAGTTGTTGGGCTGGGTTTTAACTAGAGCGGGTGCGATCGACTCCCCAATCTAAGGGTGAGTCTTCGGGATCCTAGAGCGAGGCGATAATCGAAAGCCTGCGTCAGAGCAATGATGCCTTGGCAAGGCAATTGGTGGATATACAGACCCAGATTCAGTCCTTGGTTGCAGTAGTGGAAGGGAAGGCTCAGAGAGTTCAGGACCCCATTGGGGGTGTAGCTGTTCCTCCCCCTCCTGATCCTCTTGTGACTCCAGTCGTTGTTCCCCTAGAGATGGCCTTCATATCTCAGTTTCGGCATCTTAGGCCCCCTACTTATGACGGGCAAGCAGAATTTCATGATTTTGGATGACTGGTTGATTTCCATAGAGGAGATGTTCTCCTATTCTGGGATTACGGATGATCAGAAGTTAATGCTCGCTGCCTACCAGCTCAAGGGATTGGCGAAAAGTTGGTGGCTAAGGGAGAAAGAAAGCTTGGTGGCAGGATGCACCTGGGAGTCGTTTAAGGTGACGCTGTTAAGTAAATTTTTGCCGTTGTTCGAGCGGGACCGGTTGATGAATGACTTCCTGCATTTGAAGCAAAGGAAACTCATGGTCAGTGAGTATAAGGTTGAATTTAGCAAGCTGAGTCGGTTTGCTCCTTGACTTTTGAGTGTTGAAGCAGACCGGGTTAAGCGGTTTCTGGGTGGGCTAAAAAGCAACGTTCAGCAGTTAGCAAATACCTACAGAGCAGTCAGTTATGCCAGTGTGGTTGAAGATGCCTTCATGGTCGAGGCCATTGAGAATACTAAGAATAGGGGCCAGCAGGCGAGGCAAGACAAGCGGAAGTCTGTTGGAGGGAAAGGCCCCAAGGAACCTAATGAAGTTTCAAGGAAGAAGACCAAGGGGACTTGTAGCTTCTGTGGCCGGTCGGGCCATCCTTTGGAAAAGTGCTTCAAGAGATTGGCAGTGCAGAAGAAAGAGCAAGTCCATGCTATTCAGGGTGCTCCCAGAGGGGATGTGGTGTGTACTTTGTGTGTAAAGAAGGGGCATGATGCGGCCCGTTACTGGTTGAAAGATAAAGTTTGCTTTCAGTGTGGGCAAAAGGGCCATCTCAAGATGAGGTTCCCTTAGGCGCAGCCCGTTCTCCCAGTAGTTCCACTGCAGGCGTTGCCACCATCCCCGCGCGTGGATAAAGGCAAGGGGAAGTTTTAATGTTATCTCTTCGGAGGAAGCGTTGACCTCGACCCAGGTTATTTCATAGGGAGATTTAAGGTAAAGAACCGCTGGGCGCGCGTTCTTTTCGATTCCAGCGCTACCCACTCTTTTGTTGCAAAGGCTTTCGTGGAGTGATTTTGCTTGGGCCTGGATCGTGCTGGTGGAGCTTTCTGCGTCAAGTTCCCTTCTGGTGACTCTGTGATTTTAGATTTGGGTGTTCAGGGCTTCCCAATCTTGTTGGGGGACTTTCTAGCAAAGGCGGATCTGAAGGTGATTGACTTGGAGGACTTCGATGTTATCATAGGCATGGACTGGTTGTCCAGATATGATGCAGTTATCCAGTGCAAGGGTAAGCACTTGGATTTTGTGAAGGACAACAGTCAGCCTGGGAGCGTTTATGCCGATCCACTCCAGGAGTCTCCGGTTATTTCTGCGGTACGTGCTCGCAGGTTGCTTTATTTTGGATATTTTGCCTGTTTTATCTCTCTGGTAGGGGCAGATATTAGTGTGCCGCGATTGGAGGAGATTCCTGTTGTTTGTGAGTTCTCTGATGTTTTTCCTGACGATCTTCCCGGTCTTCCACCCGATAGAGATGTCGAGTTTGTTATAGATTTGGAGTCGGGTACGCGTCCTATTGCTAAGGCGTCGTACCGCATGGCCCCGCGAGAGCTGGAGGAGTTGCGGATCCAGCTAGATGAGATGTTGGCAAAGGGTTTTATCAGGCCGAGTTCGTCGCCCTGGGGTGCGCCTGTGCTGCTCGTAAAGAAGAAAGACGGGTCGATGAGGCTATGCATCAACTACAGAGAGCTGAACAAGGTTACATTAAGAACAGGTACCCTCTGCCTCAGATTGTTGATTTGTTTGACCAGCTGCGATGTAGTGCTGTGTTTTCAAAGATAGACCTTCGTTCGGTCTATCACCAGTTGAGGATTCGGGAGTCAGATGTTCCGCGGACAGCGTTCCGTTCTCATCATGGGCATTTAGATTTCTTAGTAATGTCATTTGGTTTGACTAATGCGCCTTCAACTTTCATGGATTTGATGAACCGCGTGTTCAAAGATTGACTAGACAAGTTTGTGATTGTCTTTATTGACGACATTTTGGTGTACTCCCGGAATGCAGAAGAGCATGATCGACATTTGCGTCTAGTCTTGGCGACTTTGAGAGACCATAAGCTTTACGCCAAGCTGAGCAAATGTGAATTTTGGCTGGCTCAGGTATCTTTCCTCGGCCATGTGGTTAGCAAGGAGGGCATCTCAATGGACCCAGAAAAGATCGATGCGGTTATGGAATGGGCGAGACTTGTTACTCCTCGAGAGATCAAAAGCTTCTTGGGCTTGACGGGATATTATAGAAGATTTGTGGAGGGATTCTCCACCCTGTCTGCATCGTTGACCAAGTTAACGCAGAAGAATGTAGCCTTCGTATGGGATGGCAAATGTGAAGAGGCTTTTGAGGAGCTAAAGAGAAGGCTATGTCCAGCTCCTGTTTTGTCCTTGCCTACTGAAGGTGCTGAGTATGATGTATATGTGGATGCATCGCATATCTGGCTGGGATGCGTACTGATGCAAGACATGAAGGTGATTGCGTACGGGTCGAGAAAGCTAAAGACTCATGAGAGGAATTACCCTACGCACGACCTGGAGTTTGCTGCCGTGATCTATTCTCTGAAGTTGTGGAGGCATTTGATGTATAGTGGGCAGTACCGGATTTTTATTGATCATAGGAGCTTGAAGTATGTCTTCACGCAGAAGGAGTTGAATCTGCATTAGCGGCGATGGATAGAGTATGTGGCCGACTATGAGGTCGAGATTCAGTATCATCCGGGCAAGTCCAATGTGGTGGCCGACGCCCTGAGTCGGAAATCAGGGAAGATTTTTGGTCTCACAGCCAAGTTGTTAGTAAAGGAGTTTCTATTGATGGGCATTACGGTGGGTAGCTGCGATGTGCAGAGCATCCTGGTAGTGGCAGAACCATCATGGATCGCGCTCACAAGATTGCATCAGAAGGATGATCCAGACCTTCTGCATTTGTATCTTCGAGCTGAGAGAGGTGAACTGCCAGATTTTTTCTATAGATGATGCATGTACTTTGAAGTATCGGGGCAGGTTTTGCATTCCCGCGGTTGGAGACATCTGGGTTATGGTGTGCAGGGAAGACCATGGATCTAGCATTTCCTATCACCCAGGATCCACCAAGATGTACCGCGATTTGAAGCAGATTTCCTGGTGGTATGGGATGAAGGGAGACATAGCCAGATTTGTTTCTGAGTGCCACACTTGCAAGCTAGTGAAGGTTGATCATGGAAGACCAGGTGGCAAGCTGACTCCCTTGAAGATTTCGACTTGGAAGTGGGAAAGCATCTCGATGGATTTCATTAAAAGCTTGCAAAGATCTCCTAGGGGGCATGATTCAGTATGGGTGATCGTGGACAGACTGACGAAGTGTGCTCACTTTGTGCCATTCAAGATCGACTACCCGATGAGGAGATAGCAGAGCTGTATTTGGAGGAGGTCATCAGACTGCATGGTGTACCCGTGAGCATTATATCAGATCGAGACTCCAGGTTCACGTCTCGTTTTTGGAAGAGTCTTCAAGAGGGGTTGGGGATAGATTTGAGGTATTCCACTGCTTATCAATCGCAGACCAACGGTCAGACAGAGCGGGTAAATCAGATTGTGGAAGATATGATCCGATGCTATATTCTTGACCATGGTGGGGCGTGGGACGAGCGTTTGTGGCTTATGGAGTTTGTGTATAACAAAAACTATCAAGAAAGCTTGCAAATGGCTTCTTTTGAGGCTTTGTATGGGAGGCGCTGTAGAACTCCTTTTTTTGGGCTGAGTTGGGCGAGAGACCCTTGTTGGGTCCAGAAGCACTCGAGGAGATGGAGATTTCAGTGAAGCTTATTCGGGAAAAGCTTCGAATAGCCCACGAGAGATATGAAAAGAATGGAAACCGGCGTAAATCAGATTTGGAATTTGTTGTGGGGGACCAGGTGTTCTTAAAGGTTTCCCTGATGAGCGGGATTAAGAGGTTTGGCAAGAACAGGAAATTGGATCCGAGATACGTGGGGCCATTTTTGATTACTGATCGGATTGGAGTATCAGCTTACAGGTTAGAGTTTCCTGTAAATTTTCCTGGCGTGCATGATGTCTTCCATGTCAGTCAGTTGCGAAAGTGTGTGCAGAGTGACAGGCAGGTTTTGGATTATGTGCCCTAGTTGGAGCCGAACCATTCTTTTGTGGAGGTGCCTGTCTGCATCTTGGATGCTCAGGATCACGTTTTGCGGAGGAAAACCATTCCTATGGTTAAGATTTTGTGGAAGAACCAGGGTGTAGAAAGCGTGACTTGGGAGCTAGAGTCGGCGATGAGGAAGGCCTATACTCATCTCTTTCCCTGATTTCATTCCTGGAATGTTTTTGGTGCTTTTTATAGCTTTGGCTTAGCTATTTATTTTTCTTCTTGATTGAAGTTTTATGTTTAAATTTTTGAGGCGAAACTTTCTTTTAGGGGGAGTGGCTTTAACGCCCCCGGTTTTTCGGTGTTTTGTTTGTTTATCGTTTGGCGTTACGTTGACGCGTTTCCGGCCTTTTGCCATTGTTAGAGCGTAGTCTTAGCTCTTTAGGTTCCTTGTGTAACCTGTTTGCAAGATTCCCCAGCTAGTCTGTGTCAGTTGTGATGACTCGGTTAAGCCTCTTAGGGAATGCTTGTGCTTTGGCTTGGGTGGTGTAAGCCTGAGTGTTTGATCGTCAGATGTTATTTTCGACTTCGCCGTTGTTTTCGTAGCTTGGGTGCTTAGCTACGGTGCGAGTTTTGTTGAAATTCGCGATCGTTTGTTTTTTCGCGTCGTTTCGACGTTCGTTTTGTTAGCCGGTGTGTAGCCAGGCTGTTACCTTTGTTGTGCGTAGCCTTATGTGGTCGAGCCTTGTAAGGCTTGTGCTTGGTTTTAGGCTAAAATGTTAGCCATTTATTATATATATAAATATATATGTACATGTATATATATATTTATATATATATATATATATTTATTTGTGCTTGTAATGATGGGGTGCGGTTAGCCATATTCTTTTTCAGCTTATATATATATATAGGTTTGCTTATATATATATATATGTATATGAATGTGTTTATATAATTGTTCTGGATATATATATATATGTATATATCGGTATATATATAAGTTTATATATATATTTGTTTCTAGAGGGGCTCGGGTTAGGTAGTGAAGCTGTAATGGGCCGAGTCCATTCAGCAGGCTTAGCTTTTATTTTAATTAGTAAGTGCTTAGGCTAGGCTTTATTCTATTCAGTTTTAGTGGTTAGAGGAGGGTTTTTATAAGATGCCAGCTAGCTTCCTTACTCTTTTTCCCGAGCAGCTGGCTGGTTGGCTTCCAGCGGAAGGAAGAAATCGGGCAGTGGTGCTGGAGCTTTCGGTCGGCGGTTTGCTGAGCTGGGTAGGCAGTTTTTCCTCTCGGGAAGGGCCGATCCAGCTATCTTACTCCCTAGGATAGTTCTTAAACCTCTCGGGCCGTCCATAGGAGTTAGGGTTTTAGTTTTCTCCTCTTCCTCTTCTCTAAGAAGCTCCAAATTTTGTTTCTTCCTAGGTAGCCTTGCTGCCGGTGCCGAGCCAGTGAAGTGAAGGCTGCTGCTGGAGCTTGGTGGTGAGGCAAGTGGCTCCCTTGACCCTTGCTGTTTTTATTTCTAATCTTAGCTTGTGCTGCTCTTTTTCTTGTATAGCCTAAAGCTCCAGGTTTTCTTCCCCTTTTCTCAATTGTACATTTGTCTTGGCTGGTACCAAGGTTGTTGGTTAGTATTAGGATTATGCTTAGCTTAGTGGTAAGCTATTTTAGGGCTGCTGTGGTCGGGTAGGAGAGGTAGGAGTTAGAGCTGGAATTAAACTCCAGCTCTCGGGTTAGGAGTGTAAGACCCCCTTTTTTTTTTTTCTTTTTCAACCACCGGGGTCTTAGGCCCAGAACCGCCGCTTTGCGGTGACACCTTCACGTCCTGAAGGGTCATCACCACAAGGCGCCGATTCTGCCGGCCAAATCGATCACAAAAAGTAGCACAATTATTGAAGTAATAGTAAACAGTCCACAATAACAAAAACCACATATATAAATAAGTAAGCTCCACGAAGGGAGTGTCCACAGAAACATCAGAGTACTATAAATACGGGCTTATGCCCGGTACAAAATGTCCTCACTACAAGTCTCTCATGCGGAAGCGAAACAGTAAACTACTCAAGGATCGAGACTCACGGTCCCGGCTGTATGAACTCCGGAGCTAGACTGCCCCATCTCCAGGCGCACCGATCTCTGGGGCTGCTCCTCCATGCTGGGCTCCACGATCCCCTAAATGATGCGGTTCGAAAACCGTTAGTCATAAAGACTAAGCCCTATCATCCCCTACCCCTTCCCCCCATGGCTCCTAGGTACCGAGCGGAGAGGAAGAAAGGGAAGGACATGAAGGTGGAGATTAACATGAAAACAGATGGCAGCGGAGACTAATCTAGCAAGTTGTATTAGGTGAGCAGTTAATAAGTTGTTGTAATAGGTCTAGCAGTAAGAAAAGTAATTAAATGAATTTAAACCTTCACTTATGCGAGAACACATAAGCAAAAGGGATCTTTTACAAGGCTCCCATCGTATAAGTGTCCCATACCACTTATACCTTGGGGTGTCGGTTATCAAACAGCAGGGGTTATTATATATTGAAAATAACCTTTGATTTATAAACTTGCCCACACAAGCTTATAGACCAAGGGGTCGTTTTGCAGGTCCTAATGTATAAGCGTCCCATTCCACTTATACTTTAGGTGTCAAGGTTGTTATGAATGATTATGAAATGCAACTATATGGTGGGTATGTTATGTCATGCAGTGCAACTCACACACCCGACTCTGTGCACACAGACCTTTAGTTCCCCCTTTCGGAGCCGTTACCTCCCAGGATACCTCCGTAGTGGCAAACGGAAGCGGTGGG
Source organism: Platanthera zijinensis (assembly GCA_039513925.1). Classification (NCBI taxonomy): domain Eukaryota; kingdom Viridiplantae; phylum Streptophyta; class Magnoliopsida; order Asparagales; family Orchidaceae; genus Platanthera; species Platanthera zijinensis. The sequence continues at coordinate 75,238,690 of CM077091.1, forward strand.
TTGGGCCTCGCCCACCTCCAAAACCAGTAAAGCACACTGGTCTGACCTATCGTACGCCTCAACGCTTGGTGCACAAAGCGGACGCCTGCGTACTCTTGCCGGCTGGCGCACCGGACTTCTGTTGGCGGAGTGCTAATCGCCCCGCCGAGTCAACGATATCGGTGTCGGTGCAATCGAACTCCCCGATATCGAAAGACCCACCACCTTAACTTTTTCCTATTTTATGCACATGCAAGTTAAATCGTAAGCACACAAAACCGAGCCGAAGCTCCCCGGACCAAAACGTCCGTCTCCAAACCAACCGAGCCGAAGCTCCCCGGACCATCCCGTCCGTTTCCAAACCAACCGAGCCGAAGCTCTCATCAACCTTCCTGTGCCAACAGTGTTGTGAAGAGTGCAGCCCTAGTTACTAAGTTATTCTTGTCGGTTTGTTATTACAGTTTACGTTAGCCCAGGACTGCCCCCGGTATACCCCGTGAAGGGCTCTCAAGGGGCACTAGGAACCAAGACGGTGCATTACGGCCCGAAGTTCCCTTTCGCAAGGCACTTATTGTTATTGGTTGTTTTCCCTTAGCCCGATTCCCTTCTCATATTACGATAGACTATCCTAGGGTGATTTTTAAACCTTCCACTCCTCGGGGAAGACGATCTTTCGTCGAGCCCGAGCACCTCTTAACTCTAGCTATCACCACTACTCACTACTCTTTATATATTCCTAATGTAATTTCTTCCACAATTGTTCACCCAGACAAAATGTTTAAACCTCAAAGACTTTCTCAGATCGTGTCCTATTGCATCTCACAACCTGCTATATGCAGACCGACCTAGGCTACACGTCGAACCGGTTATGCAATGATCCATTACTCATCCAAATGCCCTAAACTATTTACTGGAGACTTATCTTGGTATAAATAACCTAAATCCAGAGAATGGAAATTTTCTTAATTTATTTGGCATTTAATTAAATTCCTCGAAAATCTCAAGGGCCACCGGTTTGAACATGAACTATCCTAATTATTCATGCAAGATGTCCAGCAAATTTATGATAATTAGTAGACTATCTCAGAAGGCTAAATCCTAAGTATCATAATTTTCTATCATCAAGATAACCTGAAAACTATTTTGGAAATAATCTCTAATTTCTATAGTTTATGAATCAAGTACAGAAAATATTCTTCCAAAAATTCTAAATAAATTATGACATGATGAATAAGGCCTAAAATTTGCACTGGCTAAGTTTCATAATTTTCCAGCAAGCATTTTATCCATAATAATTTTTTAAACATAAAAGCCCCTTTCTATCATTTGTGAATAAAGTACTAGATTTACTCAACATAAAATTCTATAAAAATTCAGGGATCAATGTTCTACAAGTCAAGATCTAAATCCAGAATTTTAACTGATTATAATTAATGTAAAGCCTCCAATTAATTAAAACAACAAATTGGGCTAATAATCCTTTAACACATGAAGTATAATATATATTAATCATAAAATTCCAGAAAAATTACCATGAGTCTAAAAAATCCTAAAACCCCCTCCTCCCGAGTTTCACAATTTTTGGATTAGCTTTAGTGCTTAAAATAACTAAATTACATTTCTATCCTAATCCGACATCTCGACTTTTGAGGTACCTAACTACCTCCAAATCCATCACTATTTCAACCAGAGGGTTTTCCTCATATCATCCCCCTCTCCTCCAAATTTCAAGGGCATACAAGAGCTTTTGCCCCTATGTCCTTCACAAACCTCAAACTCCCACCCGTTGGAGTTGAGCCAATCTCTTAGGGTAAAATCCACCCTAAGCCACACCATGTTACCCAAGAGGGTAGACATAGACTCAACAAATCAGTGGCCAACAACTTCAGCCTCTTTTGAGGAGATTTGTCCACTCCGTCTCCAATTGTACTTTTCCCCAAAGTACCCCTCACCAAGACCTATCTAGGACTTGATAATTCCCTATTCAAAACTCGACCAATCGAGTTGAAATTTTGTACAGATCTTAATATTGATGCCAGGGACCACCACCCAAAATTTGGGGGAGTTTGGACTTAATTTCATCTTCTAATTAATTTTATATTGTTTATTAAATTTTTACAAAAACTTTAGGCAAAAGTTCTCCAAAAATTCTCATTTTTGGACAGCCTCTCGATATACATATTATAGACCTCCAGTCCAAATTTCAAGTCATTTGGACCTGTTATGAACCGTGGGCAACCAATTCAATTTCTGGTTAGCCTAGGTCTTGATCCCACCAAAATGAGTGCTGTGGTCAAACCACTCACCCAAATTGAATAAAATTAATTTTATATTAAAGTAGACCCAGAGGGCCACAACTTTTGTGTCTGGTCATTTCTCCTAAATCGGCCTCTAAGTGCCTCGTTTTACAGCCTCAACATATATCCAAATAACCTAATTTTCCATTAAGTAATATATAATAATCTATGTATTATAATATAATCTACTGTTCATCTTCTTCATGAACCCGAAAACCAGACACAGGAAAAATCATTTTTCCTGTAAGCACTCCGTGATCCGTTGCCGGCCGTCCGGTCACTTCCCTGGCCAGCCACCACCACCACCACCTCCGTTGAGGTGATGGCTAGCGGTCGGCGGTGGTTTGGCCGCCGGAGGTGGCGGTTTCCGGCGAACTCGAAATATCTTTTTCATGGTTTTTCCATGAAAACGAGAGATGGATCCGGCTCTGTTGAGCGCGAATCTCCTTCCTAAGAATCCTAAGATCTACCCATGAAAGAGAAGGAGCAGAGGAGGACCTTGTTCGCGGTTTGGAGGCGAGAAGAGCGACGAGGTGCCATGGCGCGGTGGTGGCGTTACTGAACTCCTCTTTACAGCAAGAACAAGGATCTGCTTCGTTTGCTTGAGCGTGTAAACCTCTCCTCTTTCCCTAAGTGGGCTTTTATAGCTCAGGAAGTGGGAAGATGAAATGGTAACCGCCATTATGTCTTAACGTTTCGGTTACGGTGAAGGGATAAGAACGGTGGAAAACTGAACCGGTGTATCCAGCTGGCGGCTTTCTATTGGACCACCCTTTCCTTATTTATTATTTATTTACAGAAGGAAAACGGCCTGAAGTTACTCCTGGTGTAACTTCCCAAGCCAACATTTATTTCCACGCGCGTTAGAATTATTTCGGGCCTGAACTGTCGTTTCGGCCAATGTCACGGGCGTGACACATAGGTCACGGGCGTGACAGGCCCGGGTAGCCCATTCTGGGTTCGACGATCGTCGAACTGAGATCGACGATCGTCGATGGATGGTCACGGGCGTGACATCTTGGGTCACGGGCGTGACAGGCCCGAACAGCAGATTTCGAGGTCGACGATCGTCGAATTGGGATCGACGATCGTCGATGGGGTCACGCCCTAGGTCACGGGCGTGACACTCATGTCACGGGCGTGACATGCCCGGGGCGCAAGCTCGACGATGGTCTCACGGCGATCGACGATCGTCGATGGGGTCACGCCCCTAGTCACGGGCGTGACACCTTGGTCACGGGCGTGACATGCCCCGTCAGCACGATCGACGATCGTCTCGTGGAGATCGACGACCGTCGAAGTAGTCACGCCCAAGTCACGGGCGTGACATCTTGGTCACGGGCGTGACATGCCCAGACAGCGCGTTCGACGATCGTCTCGTGGAGATCGACGATCGTCGAAGTAGACACGCCCAGGTCACGGGCGTGACGGGCCGGTCACGGGCGTGACCAACCCGTGACCCGCAATACTGGTCGCTTTATTTCCAATTTTTGGGCTTCCTAGGGTTCCGTCACGACAAATCTGACTCCTAGGGGTCTAGCCGGAAATGGGATGTTACAAATCCCAATAAACAAAACAAAAATTTCGTCCCCGAAATTGAGGTTGAGCCTACGGGGATTTCTATCGGAACGAATTAATCTTGTAACATCCCATTCGATCTTTCTATTGGGTTCAGGCGATCGTTCGTTTGATAACGAAGACAATCTCCCCAATAAACAATAGATTAGCCCCTACCATTCTGATTAAGTGTGCATACCTAGGTCCTAGATTTCCCTTGTCTAGTCTTAACATTCCAAAACAAGAAGGCAGTTTATAGTATACCGAGAGGTGGTGAGATGTACCTGACTGAACAACTCCGGGTATCTTTGCCTCATCAGATCCTGCGGTTCCCAGGTGTGCTCCTCCTGACCGTGATTTCTCCACAAAACCTTGACTAAGGGAATCTTCTTGCGGCGCAAGATCCGCACTCCTTTGTCATCGATCCGAACCGGCTCCAAGTGAACAGATCGGTCTGAAGCTACCGGCCCTTCTGTGGTCAAAATTCGCTGCTCCGGGCGTAGTAGAGCCCTTCTCAGCGAAGAGATATGGAAGACGTCGTGTAGAGCTGCCAGCTCTGGTGGCAGCTCAAGCCTGTAGGCTAAGGGTCCGATCCGCTCCAGGATCCGGTAAGGGCCCATGTACCTAGGGCTGAGTTTCTTCCTCCGACCGCGCACCCGTGAGACTCCGTGCATGGGCCGGATCTTCAAGAACACTCGATCCCCTACCCGAAACTCCACCTGACGATGCCGGGCGTCATAGTATTTGGCCTGTCTGCTCTGCGCCTCCAACATCCTATCTCTGATCAGTCTCACCTGAGCCTCGGTATCCTCCACAAAATCCGATCCTAACAGCTTCGGATCCTCGTCTTGAACCCAAGAAAGCGGGGTCCTACATTTTCGTCCATACAAGGCTTCATAAGGCGCCATCCTGATGCTGGACTGGTAGCTATTATTGTAGGAGAACTCGACCAACGGTAACATCTTCTCCCACGGCTCCCCTCGGTCCAGTATACACAGTCGTAGTAGATCCTCCAACGTCCTGTTGGTGCGCTCTGTCTGCCCGTCCGTCTGAGGGTGGAAGGCCGTGCCAAAAGTCAACCGGGTGCCCAAATATGCCTGCACTGACCGCCACTCCCTGGATGTAAACCGTCCATCGCGGTCCGACACTATCGTCCGGGGCACGCCATGATATCGGACATACTGCTCCACAAACTTCCGTACCAGCACTCCCACCGAGTCATCCTTCCTGATCGGTATAAAGCGGGCCACCTTCGTCAAACGATCGACAATCACCCAAATCGAGTCGTTCCCTGTCCGAGACCGGGGAAGACCATGTATAAAATCCATCGCTATATCGTCAAACTTCCACTCCGGCACCGGGAGTGGCTGCAACAGTCCTGCGGGGTTCCTGCATTCCGCCTTCACCAACTGACACGCCTCGCAATGGGTCACGAAGTACGTAATGTCCTTCTTCATGCCCGGCCAAAACATCGTCCTCTTCAAATCAGCGGTCATCTTTGTGATCCCCGGGTGCACGGAGTACCGGCTGCAATGCGCCTCTGTCAAAATATCCTCTCGGATCTGGCCTCCTGCAGGTATATATACTCTGCCTCTGAAGTGGAGCAAACCATCTCTCAGGGAATAATCTCCTGTCGAACCTTCCTCCAAAGCTCGGAACATCGGCTCTGCCCACACATCTGCCCTCTGTCCGTCCCGAATGCGATCCCGAATATCGTCTATGGCCACTATCGATGCCAGATACTCCCTATACAGATCTGGGTCATCCTCGGACACTAGGGATATCTGCATATCTCTGAATGACTGGACTAGCTCCATAGACATCACCTGGGGCCCAGTTTCGGAAGTGGCCGCTCTCCGACTCAGCGCGTCGGCCACCACGTTTGCCTTCCCTGGGTGGTAGTGCATCTCATACTGATAATCTGCTAAGAACTCCACCCAGCGCCTCTGCCTGATATTCAGCTCCTTCTGCGTGTCCACGTATTTCAAGTTCTTGTGATCGGAGAAGATGTCGCAGTGGACTCCATAAAGGTAATGACGCCAGACCTTCAGAGCAAAGACGACCGCTCCCATCTCGAGGTCGTGCACCGGGTAGTTCCTCTCATGGGTCTTCAGCTGGCGGGAGGCATATGCTATGACATGTCCGTTCTGCATCAGCACCGCTCCCATCCCTTGGTATGATGCGTCGGTATACACCTGGAATCCCTCCCTTCCGGATGGAAGGGCCAGGATAGGGGCCGAGATGAGTCGGTCCTTCAGCTCCTGGAAAGCCGCCTGGCACTGCGGGGTCCAAACAAAAGGTGCCTCCTTCTTTGTCAAAGATGTGAGGGGGAGGGCAATCCGAGAGAACCCCTCCACGAACTTCCGGTAATAGCCGGCAAGTCCCAAGAAACTTCGCACATCGGTGGCTGTCTTCAATTGCGGCCAATCTCGAACTGCTCGAATCTTTGCTGGATCCACTGCCAACCCGGCTCCGCTGATAATGTGGCCCAGGAAGGCCACCTCCTTCAACCAGAACTGACACTTGCTGAATTTGGCGTAAAGGTGATGCTCCCGCAACCTCTCCAAGGTCAGTGCCAGATGCCGAGTGTGCTCCTCCTCCGTCCTAGAGTAGATCAGGATGTCGTCTATGAACACTATGACGAACACATCCAAGTAGGCCTCGAAAACCCGGTTCATGAGACTCATGAACGCCGACGGAGCATTCGTGAGCCCAAAGGGCATCACGGTGAATTCATACAGGCCATATCTGCTACTAAAGGCCGTCTTCGGGATATCCTCCTCTTGGATCCGCAGCTGGTAGTATCCTGATCTCAAGTCCAGCTTCGAGAAATAATGGGCCCCCTCCAGCTGGTCGAATAATTCGTCTATCCGTGGGAGCGGATAGGTATTCCGGACGGTCAGCCTGTTTAGTGCTCGATAATCGATGCACAGGCGGAGTGTCCCATCCTTCTTCTTCACGAACAGGACCGGTGCTCCCCATGGCGAGGAACTCGGTCTGACAAAACCTGCCTCCACCAATTCCTGCAACTGGGTCCGAAACTCTGCCAACTCCTTTGGGGCCATCCGATAAGGGGCCCTAGACGCCGGCTTGGCCCCCGGCACCAGCTGAATCTGAAAATCCTGCTCTCGGTGTGGTGGTAGTCCTGGCAGTTTCTCCGGAAAGATGTCAGCGAAATCTCGCACCACCGGGATGTCTGTCACCGACTCCTTAACCTCCGCCATCTCAAATAGAATCTGATAGACCTCCTCTCCCTGCAGATGGGCCTTGACGGCCTGTACCGAAGATAAGAGTATACGAGGGACAGGTCTTATACCTTCAATGGTAATGAAAGAGTCCCCGTGTCTCACGGTGATCCTCTTTGCCTGGCAGTCAATCTGGGCATAGTTCCAGTGCAGCCATACCATGCCCAGGATCAGGTCGTAGTCCGTCAGCTTCAAAATCGTCGCTGGAGCCTCGAACGCTTTTCCACCAATTTCTGCCTCCATATTGCAGTGATCCGTGGTAAGGAGCTCAGATCCATCCGGTAGTCGTACCCTCATCCTCGAGCCTGTGAACCGCTCCACACCTTCCAGTCCTTCCACGAACGACTCCGAGACAAAGGAGTGAGTAGCTCCAGTATCGAACAGCGTGCGGGCAGGCTTGCCGCTGATGAAGACTATACCTGGGGTGATTAGATATCTTAGGGTTCTATAATGAGTTTTTACTTTCCTTGCTATCAATCTAGTGCGATTCAAAGTTTTAACAACTTAAAGGGGAAATTCTATGAAAACAAAGAAACATTTCGGCATACCTGCGATGACCTGCTCCGGATTCCGCGGCTGTGCAAGGTCCAAGGCATATACCTGCTCTCTTCCCTGTCTACGATCTTCCCCCTGGTATCCTCGACCGCGGCCGCGTCCTCGGCCTCCGTAATGCTGAGCTGGTGGGCCGCCCTGATGTGCTGGAGGTGGTGCCCCCCTCATGGGGCAGTTCCTCCGAATGTGCCCAATCTGATGACAAAAGTAGCACTCTGGGGGATACGCCATTCCCCCGGGTCTCGGCATCTCCTGCATCCGAAGGGGTGGAGGCGCCAATACCACCTGTTCCCTCGGCTCCGGCCTCACGTCCTGACGAGGCTGGTCCTCTGTCCTCCTCCCCTCTGGTACAGCACCCCGCCGCTGGTCATTCCTTCCTCTTCGTCCCTGATCCTCTGCTGGCCGTTTCCGGCCCCGGGTGGTGTGCCAATCTGCCTCAATCCTTTTGGCCATCTCCAAAATCCGGGAGATGGGCCCGTCAGATACAAACAAGAGGGCCTCCCTCAAGTCCTCACGTAGGCCCTTGTAGAACCTCCTGATATACCCTGCCTCGTCCAGCTGGTAGGAATCTGCGTATCGAGCCAGGTGGTCAAACTCTCGATGGTACTCCACCACGGTCCGAGTACCCTGCTTCAGCTGTAAGAACCGCTCCTCCAAATCATCCCTAGCCGACTGCGGAACGAAATGCTCCAGCAGTGCGGCCCTGAACTCCTCCCAAGTAATCTCCGCAACCTCCCTATCAGCAAAGGTCGTGTCCAACAGCGTCTTCCACCACCTCTTTGCATGGGACTCCAGGCAGGAGACAACCAGAGCCACCTTCTCCTCCCATGGACACCGAATCCCGGTCAGCATCTCGTACATGATATCCAGCCATTCCTCCGTCCGAACAGCCGACTCTGTCCCCAGATAGGACGGGGGAGAAAGACCCCGGAAGATGCTGAGCCAGTTGGCCCCCAAATTGGGCTGCGGGACCGGAACCTGCTGGGCCCTGAAGGCCTCCAGAATGGCAGTCAGGGTCTGTCCCATGTCTGACTGAAGGAAAGGAGTGGGGGCCGGTGGGGGTGGTGCAACATCCTGAGCCTGTGGAACTCCTCCTTGAGGCGTAGTCCGTGCTGGAGGCTGCGTAACAAAAACACACGCTGAGAAAACGTTCAAATACTACATTAAGGTGGACAAATTATATGTGATCCCCATATGGGCACACCACTGCTTCCGCTGCTTAGTTTGTCCCCAAACTAAACTCGAGCGGGGGGTGACCTAGGGTTTGTGGACTGCTACTACCTTCTGATCGATGTTTGCTCTGATACCACTTGTAAGACCCCCTTTTTTTTTTCTTTTTCAACCACCGGGGTCTTAGGCCCAGAACCGCCGCTTTGCGGTGACACCTTCACGTCCTGAAGGGTCATCACCACAAGGCGCCGATTCTGCCGGCCAAATCGATCACAAAAAGTAGCACAATTATTGAAGTAATAGTAAACAGTCCACAATAACAAAAACCACATATATAAATAAGTAAGCTCCACGAAGGGAGTGTCCACAGAAACATCAGAGTACTATAAATACGGGCTTATGCCCGGTACAAAATGTCCTCACTACAAGTCTCTCATGCGGAAGCGAAACAGTAAACTACTCAAGGATCGAGACTCACGGTCCCGGCTGTATGAACTCCGGAGCTAGACTGCCCCATCTCCAGGCGCACCGATCTCTGGGGCTGCTCCTCCATGCTGGGCTCCACGATCCCCTAAATGATGCGGTTCGAAAACCGTTAGTCATAAAGACTAAGCCCTATCATCCCCTACCCCTTCCCCCCATGGCTCCTAGGTACCGAGCGGAGAGGAAGAAAGGGAAGGACATGAAGGTGGAGATTAACATGAAAACAGATGGCAGCGGAGACTAATCTAGCAAGTTGTATTAGGTGAGCAGTTAATAAGTTGTTGTAATAGGTCTAGCAGTAAGAAAAGTAATTAAATGAATTTAAACCTTCACTTATGCGAGAACACATAAGCAAAAGGGATCTTTTACAAGGCTCCCATCGTATAAGTGTCCCATACCACTTATACCTTGGGGTGTCGGTTATCAAACAGCAGGGGTTATTATATATTGAAAATAACCTTTGATTTATAAACTTGCCCACACAAGCTTATAGACCAAGGGGTCGTTTTGCAGGTCCTAATGTATAAGCGTCCCATTCCACTTATACTTTAGGTGTCAAGGTTGTTATGAATGATTATGAAATGCAACTATATGGTGGGTATGTTATGTCATGCAGTGCAACTCACACACCCGACTCTGTGCACACAGACCTTTAGTTCCCCCTTTCGGAGCCGTTACCTCCCAGGATACCTCCGTAGTGGCAAACGGAAGCGGTGGGTTGGGCCTCGCCCACCTCCAAAACCAGTAAAGCACACTGGTCTGACCTATCGTACGCCTCAACGCTTGGTGCACAAAGCGGACGCCTGCGTACTCTTGCCGGCTGGCGCACCGGACTTCTGTTGGCGGAGTGCTAATCGCCCCGCCGAGTCAACGATATCGGTGTCGGTGCAATCGAACTCCCCGATATCGAAAGACCCACCACCTTAACTTTTTCCTATTTTATGCACATGCAAGTTAAATCGTAAGCACACAAAACCGAGCCGAAGCTCCCCGGACCAAAACGTCCGTCTCCAAACCAACCGAGCCGAAGCTCCCCGGACCATCCCGTCCGTTTCCAAACCAACCGAGCCGAAGCTCTCATCAACCTTCCTGTGCCAACAGTGTTGTGAAGAGTGCAGCCCTAGTTACTAAGTTATTCTTGTCGGTTTGTTATTACAGTTTACGTTAGCCCAGGACTGCCCCCGGTATACCCCGTGAAGGGCTCTCAAGGGGCACTAGGAACCAAGACGGTGCATTACGGCCCGAAGTTCCCTTTCGCAAGGCACTTATTGTTATTGGTTGTTTTCCCTTAGCCCGATTCCCTTCTCATATTACGATAGACTATCCTAGGGTGATTTTTAAACCTTCCACTCCTCGGGGAAGACGATCTTTCGTCGAGCCCGAGCACCTCTTAACTCTAGCTATCACCACTACTCACTACTCTTTATATCTTCCTAATGTAATTTCTTCCACAATTGTTCACCCAGACAAAATGTTTAAACCTCAAAGACTTTCTCAGATCGTGTCCTATTGCATCTCACAACCTGCTATATGCAGACCGACCTAGGCTACACGTCGAACCGGTTATGCAATGATCCATTACTCATCCAAATGCCCTAAACTATTTACTGGAGACTTATCTTGGTATAAATAACCTAAATCCAGAGAATGGAAATTTTCTTAATTTATTTGGCATTTAATTAAATTCCTCGAAAATCTCAAGGGCCACCGGTTTGAACATGAACTATCCTAATTATTCATGCAAGATGTCCAGCAAATTTATGATAATTAGTAGACTATCTCAGAAGGCTAAATCCTAAGTATCATAATTTTCTATCATCAAGATAACCTGAAAACTATTTTGGAAATAATCTCTAATTTCTATAGTTTATGAATCAAGTACAGAAAATATTCTTCCAAAAATTCTAAATAAATTATGACATGATGAATAAGGCCTAAAATTTGCACTGGCTAAGTTTCATAATTTTCCAGCAAGCATTTTATCCATAATAATTTTTTAAACATAAAAGCCCCTTTCTATCATTTGTGAATAAAGTACTAGATTTACTCAACATAAAATTCTATAAAAATTCAGGGATCAATGTTTTACAAGTCAAGATCTAAATCCAGAATTTTAACTGATTATAATTAATGTAAAGCCTCCAATTAATTAAAACAACAAATTGGGCTAATAATCCTTTAACACATGAAGTATAATATATATTAATCATAAAATTCCAGAAAAATTACCATGAGTCTAAAACATCCTAAAACCCCCTCCTCCCGAGTTTCACAATTTTTGGATTAGCTTTAGTGCTTAAAATAACTAAATTACATTTCTATCCTAATCCGACATCTCGACTTTTGAGGTACCTAACTACCTCCAAATCCATCACTATTTCAACCAGAGGGTTTTCCTCATATCATCCCCCTCTCCTCCAAATTTCAAGGGCATACAAGAGCTTTTGCCCCTATGTCCTTCACAAACCTCAAACTCCCACCCGTTGGAGTTGAGCCAATCTCTTAGGGTAAAATCCACCCTAAGCCACACCATGTTACCCAAGAGGGTAGACATAGACTCAACAAATCAGTGGCCAACAACTTCAGCCTCTTTTGAGGAGATTTGTCCACTCCGTCTCCAATTGTACTTTTCCCCAAAGTACCCCTCACCAAGACCTATCTAGGACTTGATAATTCCCTATTCAAAACTCGACCAATCGAGTTGAAATTTTGTACAGATCTTAATATTGATGGCAGGGACCACCACCCAAAATTTGGGGGAGTTTGGACTTAATTTCATCTTCTAATTAATTTTATATTGTTTATTAAATTTTTACAAAAACTTTAGGCAAAAGTTCTCCAAAAATTCTCATTTTTGGACAGCCTCTCGATATACATATTATAGACCTCCAGTCCAAATTTCAAGTCATTTGGACCTGTTATGAACCGTGGGCAACCAATTCAATTTCTGGTTAGCCTAGGTCTTGATCCCACCAAAATGAGTGCTGTGGTCAAACCACTTACCCAAATTGAATAAAATTAATTTTATATTAAAGTAAACCCAGAGGGCCACAACTTTTGTGTCTGGTCATTTCTCCTAAATCGGCCTCTAAGTGCCTCGTTTTACAGCCTCAACATATATCCAAATAACCTAATTTTCCATTAAGTAATATATAATAATCTATGTATTATAATATAATCTACTGTTCATCTTCTTCATGAACCCGAAAACCAGACACAGGAAAAATCATTTTTCCTGTAAGCACTCCGTGATCCGTTGCCGGCCGTCCGGTCACTTCCCTGGCCAGCCACCACCACCACCACCTCCGTTGAGGCGATGGCTAGCGGTCGGCGGTGGTTTGGCCGCCGGAGGTGGCGGTTTCCGGCGAACTCGAAATATCTTTTTCATGGTTTTTCCATGAAAACGAGAGATGGATCCGGCTCTGTTGAGCGCGAATCTCCTTCCTAAGAATCCTAAGATCTACCCATGAAAGAGAAGGAGCAGAGGAGGACCTTGTTCGCGGTTTGGAGGCGAGAAGAGCGACGAGGTGCCATGGCGCGGTGGTGGCGTTGCTGAACTCCTCTTTACAGCAAGAACAAGGATCTGCTTCGTTTGCTTGAGCGTGTAAACCTCTCCTCTTTCCCTAAGTGGGCTTTTATAGCTCAGGAAGTGGGAAGATGAAATGGTAACCGCCATTATGTCTTAACGTTTCGGTTACGGTGAAGGGATAAGAACGGTGGAAAACTGAACCGGTGTATCCAGCTGGCGGCTTTCTATTGGACCACCCTTTCCTTATTTATTATTTATTTACAGAAGGAAAACGGCCTGAAGTTACTCCTGGTGTAACTTCCCAAGCCAACATTTATTTCCACGCGCGTTAGAATTATTTCGGGCCTGAACTGTCGTTTCGGCCAATGTCACGGGCGTGACACATAGGTCACGGGCGTGACAGGCCCGGGTAGCCCATTCTGGGTTCGACGATCGTCGAACTGAGATCGACGATCGTCGATGGATGGTCACGGGCGTGACATCTTGGGTCACGGGCGTGACAGGCCCGAATAGCAGATTTCGAGGTCGACGATCGTCGAATTGGGATCGACGATCGTCGAACGCCCTAGGTCACGGGCGTGACACTCATGTCACGGGCGTGACATGCCCGGGGCGCAAGCTCGACGATGGTCTCACGGCGATCGACGATCGTCGATGGGGTCACGCCCCTAGTCACGGGCGTGACACCTTGGTCACGGGCGTGACATGCCCCGTCAGCACGATCGACGATCGTCTCGTGGAGATCGACGACCGTCGAAGTAGTCACGCCCAAGTCACGGGCGTGACATCTTGGTCACGGGCGTGACATGCCCAGACAGCGCGTTCGACGATCGTCTCGTGGAGATCGACGATCGTCGAAGTAGACACGCCCAGGTCACGGGCGTGACGGGCCGGTCACGGGCGTGACCAACCCGTGACCCGCAATACTGGTCGCTTTATTTCCAATTTTTGGGCTTCCTAGGGTTCCGTCACGACAAATCTGACTCCTAGGGGTCTAGCCGGAAATGGGATGTTACAAGGAGGAGCTGAGGGAGCTGGGTCGGGTTAGCTCCAGGAATTTTTCCTGGATTTTCTGCTAAGTCAAAAGCGTTGAGTGAGTGTACCTCACTGAATGCCTAGACCGTTAGGCTTATGGCGTTGAGTGTGGTGCACTCACTCAACGCCATGGTTGTTCTTGCAGCTATGTATTTGGCATTGAGTGAGGGTACATCACTCAATGCCGCAGCTGTTTTGGCATTAGGTGAGGTAGACTCACTCAACGCCGCAGTCTTTTCAGTAGTTAAGTCTGATGGCGTTGAGTGAGTCGACCTCACTCAATGCCAAAGAAGGTTTGGCGTCGAGTGAGTCGACCTCACTCAATGCCAAAGCAGGTTTGGCATCGAGTGAGTCGACCTCACTCAATGCCAAAGCAGGTTTGGCGTCGAGTGAGTCAACCACACTCAACGCCAAAGCAGGTTTGGTGTTGAGTGATGTAGACTCACTCAACGCCACATCAAGGGCTTGTGGTTGAGTCTTTGGCATTGAGTGAGGGTACCTCACTCAATACCGTAGCTGTTTTGGCGTTGAGTGAGGTAGTCTCACTCAACGCCGCTGTTGGTTTTAGGCTAAGTCTTTAGCCTTGGTTTGTGTGCTTCTTTAGGACTGTTAGAGGAGTTTTTCCTTCCTAAGGGGGATGTTGGGGTGTTCGTCTAGTTTTTGCATGCCGACTTGTGGACTATGGCCGGAGAAGGTGTTTTTTATACTATAGAGGGGTGAAATGTGTGTGCTGAGCTGTGGACACCACAAAGTATGGACAATGGGGCCGACTTGTTTAGGTGTGTGGACCCTAAGGCTGCCACCGGTTGTGTTCACCCTTGAGTATTTATTTTGGAGTCTGGTTATTGGTGTTAGTACTGCCACCCACTCCAGCCCCTTATTATTTACACCCCGGTCATTTGCCCACAAAGTTAGTATTTTTCTTCTTACTGGAATACTTTTCACTTACTGTTAGCTGTTGCTTTTGTTACCGGGTTGGTAAACCCTTTTTACTTGCACTTAAATCATATATTCTTCATGCTTTGATATTGTGCTGAGGCGTTCTTTCTTGAATGCCTCAGGTCTAGGTTGTAGCTGATAGAGCCGTTGTTCCCTTTTAGTGGGTTTTGCTGATAGCCTCCAGGGTAGCTGAATTACAGATCTTCCACCTTGTGAGGTAGTTATTCTTCTTTTCTGTATGGACATGCACACTCACCGGTGGGTTCGTGTCGGGTTGTCGACGCCCACTGGTGGCTTACTATTTTTGCTGGATATAAATTAAAACTGTTGTTTTGCCCTCTTGGGGTTGCTTACTTGCTTTTGGGAAGGTTTTATGCTAGGTTCCATGTTAGGTATTTTAAAACCTTAAACAATTATATGTATCTCATGCATATCATATTTTTAAAACTAAAACACTATCTTCTTTAAGCGTAAAGAATATCTTTCATATATAAATACTATACTCACCTTAAGAGTCGTGCATACCATAAGTGGTCCCTTGAGGGCCCTTATACACATTTAGGGTGTCAATCAACTAAATCAAAATATTTTTTCGCTGCAAGAAAATATATTTTCCTATCATGGACTAGCTTATAAACTGTGTCGAGGGATACGGCCTTTAAATAAACTAGTTTTCTACTATTTCAAAACTTTTGATTTGAATCCTTAATGCGTTGCCTGAGCATCAACAGTTATCCCCTACTCGACGTGGCATCACAACGCGTGTTTTCCCATACTCTTATACTTCTTAACCTCGGGGAAAATGCGGGTTGTGACAGTTGGTATTAGAGGGAGGTTGCTTGAAAAGTTAGTCGGGCAACCTTTCCTTTTGCTACAGGGCTGCAACTCAGTTGGTAACAGCTACTGTTAGGCAAAGCTGTTGAAGGGTTGCGGGTTCGAAACTTTGCGCTGAAAACCTACTGTACGGATTAAATAGCCGTACATGGATGGCGTTGGGGTGTACGGGATGCAGCCCTTTAGCGATGCTTGGCCTTAAGGACCGGGTCGTTACAAAAAAGTGCACTTTTATGTAACGACCCGGTCCTTTAGGCCAAGCGTCGCTACATTACTACAGCATGTACACCCCAACGCCATCCCTGTACGGCCATTTAATCCGCACAGTAGGTTATTGGCGCAAGGTTTCGAACCCGCAACACTTTAACAGCTTTGCCTAACAGCAGCTATTACCAACTGAGCTGCAACTCAGTTGGTAACAGCTGCTGTTAGGCAAAGCTGTTGAAGGGTTGCGGGTTCGAAACCTTGCGCCAACAACCTACTGTGTGGATTAAATGGCCATACATGGATGGCATTGGGGTGTACGGGCTGCAGCCCTGTAGCGATGCTTGGCCTAAAGGACCGGGTCGTTACAGATTTACTCTTCCACCCCTTCTTCTTCATCATCTTCATAAACTACCTTGAGAAAGTAGAAAACTCCTCATCAGACATATTACAGCCTGATTCATCTTGATCTGAATCTTCAGACTCAGCTGGCCTTCTTAGGGGAGAATTATTCTTCTCCTTGTTCCTCTTGGAGCTATCTTCCTTGAAGGCCATAACAATTTCTTTGGCCTGGCCTCTGCTACTATTCTCTTACTCCTTCCTTGTTTTCAGTTGCATCTCATATGAAATCAGCTTACCAAATAGTGTGGAAGGTGGAGTATCTGCCAGCTTTGTAACTTCTCTAATTGCACAAATCTTAGTGTCCCAGTATCTAGTAAGAGACCTAAGAAATTTATCATTTACCTCATAATTACTAAAGGCCCTAGGTCTTTAGCTCATTAACTTTCCTGAAGAACCTTTCATAACAGCTAGTTATGGCCTCCTCCCTGATCTGTCTGAAAGCTTCATACTCTTTATTTTGCATTGACTATCTATCATCTCTCACTTCCTCAGTACCTTCCATGTAAACTATCAAGGTGTACCACATTTCCTTTGAGGTCTTGTAGTGCACCAGGTTTTGAAAGGTGGATACATTTATTGCACTAACTATAATGTTTTTTGCCCTCTTATCCATTATTTCTAAGATGACTTCATCCTTAGTCATTTCAGTGTACTTCTTTGGAGTCTTAAGATTTGCATCAAGGACAGGATTCTTCATTGGGATGAAGGGTCCTTCTTGAACTGTGATATAGATCCTAGGATCAGATGCTTCCAAGAAAAATTTGACCCTTTCCTTCAATATTCCAAAAGTCTCCTTCCTACAGAGAGGAAGTATCATGGATCAAAGCTCATTGTGATTCTCTCCTAAACCCATCTTAACCTTCTGGAAGCTACCCTGGAGATCTACTCAGACTGTTAAGTCTTTTCTTGAGTAACCTCCCTCTGATACCACTAGAAAGGCAATGATTACAAGGGTAGCTAATCACCTAGAGGATGGGGGTGAATAGGTTATTGCAGTCTTTTATAGTTCTTTAAAATCTTCTATGACTTATGTCCTCCTGTGTATACATAATTCAGCTTTCAAGAACACAATACTCAGCACAGTAAAACACAAAACATAGCACACCAGATTTTATAGTGGTTCCCTAGTGTATGGGTACATCCACTATCCCTCTCTTCCTTTCTAACAGTATGTTAGACAAGGTTCTTCTCCAAAAACTATGGCTCCTCAAAGATTACAGCATGATCCCAACAAATCAGTCAGTCTCCACTAAGACTTACAACACAGGCCCACAACCCTCCACACAGTAATCTCCTGACAACCAAACACAGGCACAACTTCCCTTAACACAGGCTGGGATAAACAGCCCCACACAGATCAATATAAGGATCCAATCACAGGCCCACGTCCCTAACACAGATCTCACAGATCCTTCTCAAAGACTTTATAATTTAGGCTTTATAATAAGATCACACAGATCTTGTTGGGTTTTGTATCCACAATAACCCAGATTTGCATGAAGTCACCCTTGAACTAAGATGAATTAAGTGGTATTTAATCTTCTATTTTAGTTATGTGTTTGCAGGACTCTATTACTAAGTGTAGACCGATGTCAGTTTATAGTGGGTCATAAAAACAAGACCATACAATGTAATCCCTCATTGTGTGATCCAAGGTGTTGACTCATGTGTAACCTCTATATTGAAATACACTTCTTATTCAAGCACTTGGATAATGGATGAAATGTTGGTGATGATTGGATTCAAGAAGAAAAACTTTCTGGAAGTCAGAAATTCTCTAAGTCCATTACTCGAGTAATCTGGTAGTTCTCGAGTAGTTTAAGTTTAGATCTCGAGTAGTATTACTTTAGTTCTCGAGTAATTAGGTTTAGCACTCGAGTAGACTTTATCTCTACCTCTCGAGTATTGAGATTTTTATCTCAGAAAATTTCTATGTATAATTCTTGAGAAGTTCCTTTTCTCTCGAAAAATCCTATACCTTGTTCTCGAGAAGTTCCTTTTCTCTCGAGAAATCATTTCTTGTTCTCATGTAACTTTCTTCCAGAATCAGAAATAATTTTATAAGTCTTTGTTCTCGAGAAGTATCATTCTACTTCTCGAGTAGATTTCTAGTTCTCGAATAATTCCTTTGTACTCGAGAAATAACTCTTCTGTCTCGAATACTTTCTGTTAGACTTCTTCTCGAGTAATTCGATTGACTTCTCGAGAACCCATCTTGTACTCGAGTAATACTTTCTTCTTCTCGAGTAATTTCAGAAAAAAATTTCTCGAGTAATTTCAGAAAATTTTTTCTCCAGTAAACTTCATTCCTCTTCTCGAGTAATAAACTTTACTTCTCGAGAAATACCTCTTCACTCAAGAAATGGAGTTCAGTTTTGCAAAATTTCTGTTAAGTCCAGAATTGACGAGATTTTCAAATCACATGATGTGATTGGTCCACGTGTACGTCATTAAGATTAATTATGACCGTTAGGGAGATCTTATATAAGGTCTTGTCAACCGACTAACCCTAACAAGAAGGATTTTCATGCCGTCATAATTTTTTAAGCTCTCTGAATCTTTCTCTCTCTCTCCAAAAATGAAAGCCGCTGATGCCGCTGATCTTCATCGTGCAAGAGCTATGGTTTTCGATTCAAAGGATTCAGACCAAGAATTATTTCCAGATCGTGATTGCTGTTTGTTCTCCATCATCGTTTCGATCGGGTGAAATCAAAAGTAATGTTCAGATTTCTTTCTTGCCGTGAGTTCTTCTTCAACAAATCTGACAGAGCCGCAATTCATAAAGAAGAAGATCCAGTCAGATTGTTTCAAGATTTGAAGATCATTTATTTGTATTTTCAATTTATCTGTATTCAATTATTATAGGAGATTTCTCTCCGAGTGGTAGGAAGTTTTATCTTCCGAGTGTAGATCCGTTTGGATCGAGATTGTAGGAACTTTGTGGATTGGTTTTCAATCTGAGGTAGTGGAGTAGCCGAGTCTATTGGTTTGTTAGATCGGTGAGGGAAAGTGGATTTACCCAAGGTTGGGGAACCACTATAAATCTTTTGTCATTTACAATTGCTTGGTTGATTTGTGTGCATAGATCGCTACATTTTTATTCCTCAAAAAAGACGCATAACACACCTATTCACCCCCCTCTAGGTTATTTAGGTAGACAACTGAACTCATTCAATTGGTATCAGAGGGAGGTTGATCACTAAAAGGTTAACACCTTGATTAGTTCCTTTTCTAGTAGTCTCTTGTTATCTTCCGAGCATGGACAAGGCTAAATATTTTGCTAAGCTTCCTTTGTGCACCAAGAATAACTTTCCCATGTGGAAAAAAAGGATTAAATTTTTCATGGAAGCTGTGGATCCCAGGATCTTCATGATTGTTGAAGAAGGTCCTTACATTCCCATGACTATCTCCACAATAGATCCAACAAAGCAAGTTCCAAAGAAATTGATGGATCAAGATAAAGACGAGATTGCACTTGTCTCCTTGGACAAGAAAGCTAAGAATATAATAAAAAGTGCAGTCGACGACTCAATGTTGTAGAAATTGATCCACTGCGAATCCGCTAAGGAGATATAGAAGTCCCTTGTCACTCTGATGGAATGAATAAAAGAAGTGAGGGATGATAGAAGATCCCTCCTGAATTAGAAATAGGAAGCCTTCCGACAATGACATTGTAGATACATTTGAAAATTTCGTCAAGATAGTTAACGGCCTAAGAGTGTATGGTCGAGTCTTCACAAATAATTAGTTAAATGACAAGTTTCTGAGGTCACTCACAAAGGAATGGGACAACAAAGTTTGTGCCATCCGAGAATTTTACAAACTAGCTGAGACAGACCCTCAGAATCTATTTGGTAAGTTGATGTCCTATGAACTGTAAATCAACTCCAGAAAGGCTGAAGAAGATAAAAGTCAATTCTCTTCAAAGGAAAAGTATGTTGCTTTTAAGACAGACAGTTCAAAGAAGGGCAAAGCTGCCTCACCCGCACCTGCTCTAGAAGAAAGTGAAGTGGAATCATCTGAGCCAAGCACTTCAGGCTCAGAGCTATTTGAAGGAGAGTTCTCACTGCTCTCAAGACAGTTCAAGAAATTCTTGGAAAAGAAGAAGCAATGGAGAGGCAAGGATGCCTCATACAAAATATCATGACAGGACGATGATCGACGAAAGAAAGGCTCAAGTAGCCATGACAGGTATAATTCTAAACCTAACAAACATACTCCGACTGACATAGTTTGTTATTATTGTAACAAGCCTGGTCATGTCATTGTTGATTGCCCCCACAAGAAGAAGGTGGGTGGAAAGAGAGAAGAAAAGAAGTCCTCATACAATAAGAAGAGGACAGAGAAGAGCATAATAGCAAAGAAGGGCAAAACTCTTAGTGACTCCGACTCATCTGAGTTGAGTGAAGCAGAAGAATCCTACTTTTGGCTTATGGTACAGATAGATGATGAACAAGAGCCCCAATTCACTTGGAAGGTAAACTCTCACACTCCTTTTCAGAATCCGATGTCTCTAATCATAATCATGAGGACAGCTCTTTTGACGATGAGTCTGAACTCATGGCCCAATATAAAGATTTGATCAAGGCCTACGACAAATGTCAAAAGGTCATGAAAACTCAGGCAAAAGAGATTAAGTCTCTAAAGGCCGTAGAAAGCTCTCTTAGAGAGGAAGTCATTAAGATGGACTCACTCAGAGAAGACTTAGATACTGCAGTTGATGAGTTCAATAAGGCTATCAAGCTCCTCGATCTGAAGGATGAAATCATCAAGGGATTGGAAGAGTTACTTGAAGCCGAAAAGAAACTTGTTGAAGGTTTCTCTAAGCCCAAGGTAGTTCTTCATCTTGTTGTTGAGTTCTCTGCTCAAGCTAAGGGTGTTGGGCTAGGCCATGTTGAGGCTCCTATTAAATTTTCTAGGAGGAATAAGGCTCAGAGAAAGAATAAGGCCGCCAAGAAGGCCTCAGCCAAAGAAAAGGGGAAGGCCCCTCAAGATTAGACTATCTTTAAGAAAGTCATATTTCCAACTAATGAATTTGATCTTGACTCATCCTACGGCCACTTGACTAGGCCTACTTATGTAGAGCACAAGTCACGTTACCAAGGATGGACTCGCACCAGAAACTTTGGTGAGAGTGTCTTTAAGGCACCTTATAAAGAAGTCATTCTTCAGGGCTATGGTCCTTATGATCATGGTCATAACTTCAAGAAAGCACCAAAGGTAAAACCCATTGTTGAAAAGCCTGCGAAGGAGAATAAATCATGTGATTGCCATCATTATGAAGCCTCCTCCTCCAAGAATGCTAACCCTGCTAGACCACTATCCCAGAAGGTCAAGCAGGAGAACTTAAGGCAAAGATACAACTGGTTTGATTGGTTATGCTGTGGCAGAATTGGTCACTTTGTCATCGATTGTTGGTTTAATCCGAGAAATGTTGCAACTCCTCAGGTTGGCAACATGAGAATAACCACTCATAATGCTTATCCTCATAGGGGGAGTGTTCTAACACGAGACCAAGGACCCAAACATGTTTGGGTTCCTAAGGCAAACTGATTATGATTGCATGTATGTCCAAAGGCCGTCAAAATGACTATCTGGTATTTGGATAGTGGATGCTCTCGGCACATGACCGGGACAAGAAGCCTACTTCAGAACTTCTCTCCAGTGTTGAACGCACCAAATGTTATCTTTGGAGGTTCAGACCGAGGAATCACTAAAGGCTACAGTATGATCACTAACGGTAGTGTATCCTTTTCGGATGTAGATTATGTCGAGGGATTAGAACACAATCTCATAAGCATAAGCCAACTATGCGACAAAGGATACATAGTTGAATTCCATGCTGACAAGTGCATGATAAAGTATGTTGACAATATGGAAACGATTCTATCAGGCACTCGAAGTAGGAATATATTTTGTTTAAATTTCTTTTGTATAGACTCTTCTACAGAAGTGTGCTTTTTAGCAAAAGATAGTGCGTCTCTTGGTAACAATTGGAACAAGAGATTAACACATATTAATTTTAAAACTATTAATAAATTATTTTCACTGAACTTTGTACGTGATGCCCCGAATGTCAAGTACGTCAGAGATAGACCTTGTCATGCATGCGTATAAGGCAAGCAGACAAGGGCTACCTTTAAAAGCGTTATTAAAAAAATTCTAATAGATGTCTACATCTACTTCATATGGACTTGTTCGGTCCACTGCAAGTTAGAAGTTTAGGAGGTAAGGATTATACGTTGGTTATCGTTGATGACTACTCGCGCTTCGCGTGGGTGTTCTTTCTGAAACACAAGTCAGATACCTTCGATGTCTTTATAAATTTTGTTAGGCATATCCAGAATGAATACAATTATTCCGTAGTCAAGATCAGAAGTGACAATGGAACTGAATTCAAGTCTGGGGCCATGATAGAATTTTGTGAAAGACTGGGTATCTTTCATGAGTTTTCCTCTCCTCGTACTCCACAGCAAAATGGAGTAGCTGAGAAAAGGAATAGAACACTCATAGAGGCCTACAGGACTATGTTGAGTGATGCTTCACTTCCGGAGTACTTCTGGGCTGAAGCCGTCAACACTGCATGTCACGTGCAAAATCAAGCATTCATAAATAAGAACCATGATAAGACACCTTACGAACTTCTAAAGGGCATGAAACTGACTGTCTCATATTTTAGAATTTTTGGCTATAAATGCTTCGTGCTTAACAATGGTAAGTATCACACTACTAAGTTTAGAGAATAGAGTTTTGAAGGTATTTTTGTAGGTTATAGTAGCCATAGTAAGGCATACAGGATATTTGAAAGAAAAGGGATAGATACTACTCTAGAGGGGGGGTGAATAGAGTAATCAAAAATTGTACTAGCAAAGTTGACTGTCTACTCAACTCCCTTGGAGTTAATTGCGGAATGAAGGTTATAGATATTTGAGAAGTAACCCTAAAGCCTAACACAAGTGTTGTGCACAAGAGGCAGCCAACTGTAATTACAGTTAAGGCTTGGGATCCTAAACAGCAACTAGCAAACCTAGTTAAAACTAATCACAGCCAACAGCACAAGTAATAAATCAAACAACCAGACGACACAAGGGAATTTATAGTGGTTCCCTCTCAATAGGTACATCCACTCTTCTACCTCCACGGTAGGAATCCACTCAGGTTTTTGATCAGGTGCCCTGCCACCAACAAGATCTGCTGCAGGTAGATCTAGAGACCCTTTAGACTTTTGATCAGGTGTCTAAAAACCAAGCTTTACTTTTGAATGGAGTAAACAACCCTTTATAGGAGGGGGAAGGAGAGTTAGATTGTCTTCTCTATTTTAAACAAGATTAGAGAAGCACAAGATCTCTTCAGAACTTCTTACAGCAAGCTGTCTTGAAGTTCTGAAGGATAAAGCTTGAAGAAGACTAGAGATCTGGAATAGATGTTCTTCTTCATCTTCCTTCTTCTTCTTCTTCAATATCTCTGAGTGTAAAATCTTCCTGGAACAGGAGCACTCAGGTTGAAGAAGAGCAGAAGAGATATCTTCTCAGTTGAATATGAAATGGTTGAGAGCAGTTGTATTGTTGTACTGTATTTCTTTCTTCTTCTACTTTTTTCTTGATCTTTCAAAAGAACTCTTTAAATAAGAGCAGCAGCAACGGCTCTATTATTTGAGTTGAACTTTGTCTTTATCTGGAATCTGCAAACTGAGCTGCATTTAACATAAAGACAAGACAAGTCATGCAGATATATATATTCTATATAAAGAATAAAGCTATAGCAGCTGCAATAACAAACTGATAAATAATAAGATAAAGTCACATCAGAAGATACTCTTTAAAGCCATAGAGGACATTTGAGTCCAACGGCTATAAAGGACAGCTGCAGAATAAAGTCAGATAATAAGACAAAATACATGTCAGAAGGAATTGACTTAGCATAAAGATAGAAGCAAGGATAGCTTTGAGATATATGTAGTAAATCAATCCAATATATATTAATAATAATAATAGCAGAATAATAACGAATATAATATTATCTAAAGGCAGACAAAAGATAGTCGAACGATCTTCAGAGATCGTCGACCGACCTACTGAGATCGTCGACCTATCAGACAGATAGTCGACCGACTCAGATAGTCGAACTATCCAGGCAGATAGTCGACCGACTCAAAGCTAGACAGAAAACGTCGACCTAAGAATACAGACAGATAGTCGAACTATCAATAGATAGTTGACCGGCAAATAGACAGCTAAGATATCAATAAGATAGTAGAGCTATCAGATAGTCGAACTATCAAGGAAGATAGGTTAACTATCAAGACAATCTGTCTTAACGAAAGAGGTCGAGCCGAGGTCGACGATCATCGAGACAGAAACAGAAGAACATCGAGCTGTCAAGAGACAAAGCTAGACGATCTGGAGACAGACGATAGTCGACCAACAGGAAGACGATTGTCGAATGACTGATCAACGTAGTCGAACCAAAAACTAACTTAGCCAGATTTCACTGGATAAGTGACTACACTAAAACTAACCTTTGACCATAGATAAATCTTGGGTCAAGAGACTAAAAGGAAAGACTTAACTCAAATCCAAACTAGGGTACCAACAATCTCCCCCTATTTGGGTTAAGTCTTTCAAAAACTAAAACTACTGGAAATAAACTAAACTAAACTAAGCAACCTAAACAACCTAATAGATATCCTAACCCAAATCAGAACTAAGGGTTCCAACAATCTCCCCCTATTTGGGTGAGGATCCTATTAGCAAAAAAAATATTGCAAAGCATAAAATATACAAAAAGAAAAACTTAGCAATGCTGGCTGCTGCTGACATTTGCAATCTCCCCCTATGTTGATGCAGTACATGTGATTGGAGGAGGCTGAGATGACTTTGAATTTTGATTGAATCATCCAGCTAACTCTTATAAATAGTACCTGCAGAAAGCTATGGTAGAGATTGCTCTCTCCTTGAAAAAGGGATATGTTAGCATAAAAAAAATGATATTTGTTTAGCAAATATAATTAGGATTCTAGATCTGAAAAACAAAATCAGATATCTTCCTTTCTATAGAATTTCTTTTCATCAAGCGAGATTCAAACTCAACTGACCAATGCAACTAGAGTAGAGGACTCAATCTAGATGAAATTAGAAAAAGATCTATAAGAGATAGAGTTATCTGACAGAGAATTCATTATTCAGAAATCCGAACAAGATATTGAACAAAATATCAATCAGATATAGACAGCCTTAAGAAAGGAAAATGCTTCCTAATAAATCTGTTCCAAATGGTAAAAGGATTTGAAAATATTCTAAATAATTTGTCTTTCTGTTTATAAAACAGATTTATGAAAAAGCAAATAATTGAGCTCGACGTTTTTATATAAGATAGTCGATCGGAGTTCGACGGTCTGAGCTCAAGATATTTGTTCTTCCTTTGAATATATTCTAAAAATAATCCTCTGAGAAGTTTTGTTTCCTTCTCAGGTTTTATTAAATCTTGGCAGCAATATTGAATTTCTAAATTAATAGAGTTAGATAATAATACCTGATTCTCTTCAGGTTTGGAATTTCCTTCTGTTTGTTCGGCTTTTAGATTGCTGCAGGAAGTGTTAACGGTCATTAAGCAAAATTCTTTGGCCCTTGATTCCTCCTCTTCATCTTCAAATGATGATTCTTCATCTGAGATATCCCAGATAACATCTAGGGATGTTGATTCTTCTCCTTCAAATATTCTGTTGTGCGTCTTTCTGATGTGTCATCCACGGGTTCAGAAGCCATTTGGTGAAGGGAATCCCAAATCTCCTTAGCTGTTGAGCATTCAACAACCTCCTAAAATAAGTCATCAGATAATGACTGAGCTAGGATGTTCATTGCTCTAGCATCAGCTAGCCAGGCACCTTTTATTGTTGTTGCCGAAGTTGGGAGACCTGTCAAAATAGACAAAAAAATATCTTCATCAAAAGAGTTCATATATAATTTAACCCTTGCCTTCCAGATGCTAAACTCAGCTAAGTTGCAAGCTGGAGGTCTGGTGCTAGAGTAATCCTTGGACTGGGCCATGAAGGTGAAAGTGAATATCTATAATCCTTGGTATCTATCAGGATCTTGTGACTTAGGTGTTAGCCTATACAGTCAGTCAACCTCCCTCTGATACCAATTGAAAGAAAAGGGATAGATACTACTCTAGAGGGGGGGGGGTGAATAGAGTAATCAAAAATTGCACTAGAAAAGTTGACTGTCTACTCAACTCCCTTGGAGTTAATTGCGGAATGAAGGTTATAGATATTTGAGAAGTAACCCTAAAGCCTAACACAAGTGTTGTGCACAAGAGGCAGCCAACCGTAATTACAGTTAAGGCTTGGGATCCTAAACAGCAACTAGCAAACCTAGTTAAAACTAATCACAGCCAACAGCACAAGTAATAAATCAAACAACCAGACGACACAAGGGAATTTATAGTGGTTCCCTCTCAATAGGTACATCCACTCTTCTACCTCCACGGTAGGAATCCACTCAGGTTTTTGATCAGGTGCCCTGCCACCAACAAGATCTGCTGCAGGTAGATCTAGAGACCCTTTAGACTTTTGATCAGGTGTCTAAAAACCAAGCTTTACTTTTGAAGGGAGTAAACAACCCTTTACAGGAGGGGGAAGGAGAGTTAGATTGTCTTCTCTATTTTAAACAAGATTAGAGAAGCACAAGATCTCTTCAGAACTTCTGACAGCAAGCTGTCTTGAAGTTCTGAAGGATAAAGCTTGAAGAAGACTAGAGATCTGGAATAGATGTTCTTCTTCAGCTTCCTTCTTCTTCTTCTTCTTCAATATCTCTGAGTGTAAAATCTTCCTGGAATAGGAGCACTCAGGTTGAAGAAGAGCAGAAGATATATCTTCTCAGTTGAATATGAAATGGCTGAGAGCAGCTGTATTGCTGTACTATATTTCTTTCTTCTTCTACTTTTTTCTTGATCTTTCAAAAGAACTCTTTAAATAAGAGCAGCAGCAACGGCTCTATTATTTGAGTTGAACTTTGTCTTTATCTGGAATCTGCAAACTGGGCTGAATTTAACATAAAGACAAGACAAGTCATGCAGATATATATATTCTATATAAAGAATAAAGCTATAGCAGCTGCAATAACAAACTGATAAATAATAAGATAAAGTCACATCAGAAGATACTCTTTAAAGCCATAGAGGACATTTGAGTCCAACGGCTATAAAGGACAGCTGCAGAATAAAGTCAGATAATAAGACAAAATACATGTCAGAAGGAATTGACTTAGCATAAAGATAGAAGCAAGGATAGCTTTGAGATATATGCAGTAAATCAATTTAATATATATTAATAATAATAATAGCAGAATAATAATGAATATAATATTATCTAAAGGCAGACAAAAGATAGTTGAACGATCTTCGGAGATCGTCGACCGACCTACTGAGATAGTCGACCTATCAGACAGATAGTCGACCGACTCAGATAGTCGAACTATCCAGGCAGATAGTCGACCGACTCAAAGCTAGACAAAAAACGTCGACCTAAGAATACAGACAGATAGTCGAACTATCAATAGATAATCGACCAGCAAACAGACAGCTAAGTTATCAATAAGATAGTAGAGCTATCAGATAGTCGAACTATCAAGGAAGATAGTTGCACTATCAAGACAATCTGTCTTAACGAAAGAGGTCGAGCCGAGGTCGATGATCATCGAGACAGAAACAGCAGAATGTCGAGCTGTCAAGAGATAAAGCTAGACGATCTGGAGACAGACGATAGTCGACCAACAGGAAGATGATCGTCGAACGACTGATCAACGATAGTCGAACGGCGTTCGACTATAGTCGAACCAAAAACTAACTTAGCCAGATTTCACTGGATAAGTGACTACACTAAAACTAACCTTTGACCATAGATAAATCTTGGGTCAAGAGACTAAAAGGAAAGACTTAACTCAAATCCAAACTAGGGTACCAACAATCTCCCCCTATTTGGGTTAAGTCTTTCAAAAACTAAAACTACTGGAAATAAACTAAACTAAACTAAGCAACCTAAACAACCTAATAGAGATCCTAACCCAAATCAGAACCAAGGGTTCCAACAATATTTTATAGAAAAACTCTGGTTGAAGAAGAATCAATACATGTTGTATTTGAAGAGATGAGCTTGCTGCAAAGCAACTCTTCTAGTGTTCTCTTTGAAGATGCATGTACAAAGTTAAAAGAAATTAGCTTGGATGAACCAAACAAAGATGAAGGTGAAAGGTTCATCAAGAAAACCACTCCAACCCCTATTGGAGAGGTAGATGATCAAGATGAAGAAGTAGTACAAGTTGATGAAGTCACTCCAGGGGTGAAAGTTCCAGATGCAAGGAATCAAGAGCTCATACATCTGAAGGATCACCCAATTGACCACATTATAAGAGATCCCCGAGATGGTGTTAGAACTCGTAGAGGTACAACTAACGAGAATTTATATTTAATTTTTCTCTCATAGGTTGAACCAAAGAAGTTTGAGGAAGCAAACTCAGACGCATCATGGATCTTGGCCATGGAAGAAGAACTGAACCAGTTCAAGCGCTATAAGTTTGGAAACTTGTTTCAAGACCCAAAGGTAAGAATGTCATCGGGACAAAGTGGGTCTACAGGAACAAGATGGACGAAAATGAAACGATCATAAAGAACAAAGCCAGACTCGTCGCCAAAGGATATCGTCAAGAAGAAGGAATCGACTTCGACCAGACTTATGCTCCAGTGGCTAGGCTGGAGGCAATCAGGTTGTTCCTAGCATATATTGCACTGAAGGGCTTCACTGTCTATCAAATGGATGTGAAGTCCGCCTTCCTTAATGGTGATATAAAGGAAAAAGTGTACGTGGAACAACCCCCCTGTTTTGTTGATTCTAACCTACCTGATCATGTTTATCTATTATATAAAGCAATGTACGGTTTAAAACAAGCTCCTCGAGCTTGGTATGAAATGATATCTAGTTTTCTTCTTGAGAACAAGTTCACAAGGGGAAAGATAGATAAGACATTATTTCTAAGGGAAATAAAAGGCAAGATTTTGCTAGTGCAAATCTATGTCGATGACATTATATTTGGCTCTACTGACGACAACCTCTGCAAGAAGTTCTCAAAACTTATGCAAGGGAAGTTTGAAATGAGCAGCATGGGAGAGCTGAAGTATTTCTTAGGGCTTCAGGTGAAACAATCTGAAGATGGAATTTTCATCTCCCAGACTAAGTTAACCAAAGAGCTAATTAAGAAATTCGGAATAGAGAACGTAACCTCTATGAGGACCCCAATAGGTTCAACCATGTCTCTAGACAAGGATGAGAAAGGGAAACCTTTTGATGAAACCAAGTACAAAAGCATAGTTGGATCCTTGCTCTACCTTACTGCTAGTAGACCCGACATAATGTTCTCTACATGTGTCTGTGCTAGGTTCCAAGTGAACTGTAAGGAATCTCACTATGTTGTTGTAAAGCGGATTTTGAGATACCTTAAAGGTACACCAAATCTTGGCTTATGGTACCCAAGAAGTAATGACAACGAGCTGATTGGTTTTTCAGATGCTGACTTTGCAGGTAGTAAAGATGACAGAAAAAGTACTTCTGGGACTTGTCAATTCCTTGGAAGAAGACTTATTTCATGGAGTAGAAAAAAGCAAAACTGTGTCCCAATCTTAACGGCCGAGTCAGAATATATTTCTGCTAGCAGTTGTTGTGCATAGTTGCTTTGGCTAAAGAATCAGCTGAAAGACTACAACATGAAGGTCAAAGACATTCCACTATTTTGCGACTCCTCCAGTGCAATAGCAATTGCCAATAACCCAGTCTCGCACAGCCGGACAAAGCACATCGATCTCAGATATCACTTCATCCATGAGCATGTGGCGCAAGGGGACGTAGATCTGCAGTATGTTCCAACAGATAGGCAAGTTGTAGATATTTTCACGAAGCCGCTGGACGAGGCCAAGTTCAACTTCTTCAAAACTGAGCTTGGCATGCTCAACAAGGAAGAATAGACAAGGTGGAATCATTTCAAGGCTCAGAAATCATGGACAAGTCAAAAAGGTTAGAAATTTCTCTAAGTGGAGTTCATTTCTTGAGACAGAATGACTTCTCGAGAAGTAATTTCTAACTACTCAAGTAATTCCTTTCTTCTCGAGAAACAAAGAAATCTCACTCGAGTACTACTCACTCGAGTAATAACCTTCTTCTCGAGAAGTACAGAATTCACTCGAGAAATAAATTTTTACTTCTCGAGAACTAAACATCCATCTCTCAAGAATTAGGTCTCCACTCGAGAAATGACATTTTGCATTTCGAAATTTTCCAATTTCTTCAATTTCACCTTACGCTTGATTTCCGCCCTAATCTGAGGCTTAATTTAGCCCTAATCATCATTACTAGACTTATATAAATATAGAATCTTAGATTTCATTAAATTCACTCGAATTCAAACCCACTTTTTCGAAAAACCTTTTCGTCTTCCGCCGCAGAACCAGAGCAATTCTTCATCGTCATTCTTCCGTCTATTGCACACCCATTTGAAGAATCCATGGCACCGCAGTCCAAGATAGGTGTTGGAAGTGAGCTAGTAGTTGCTGGAATCGCTGAACTCTCAGACGACTTCAAGAATCTGCTGATACTCCTCGACAGTACCGGTTTGACATTCGTTCTACAAGAACCTTACAAAATCTTATTTCCGGAGGTTGAAGAATTCTTCAAGAACATAAAGGTGAGGAGAAATGGCATAGTCCAAAAGTCTAGGGTAAAAGGTATTAAGATTAAATTGAACAAGACCATTGTCTCTCAACTTCTAAGGATGCCAGTTGTAGATGAAGAAGATGATCTCGC
This sequence comes from Platanthera zijinensis, assembly GCA_039513925.1. Taxonomy (NCBI): domain Eukaryota; kingdom Viridiplantae; phylum Streptophyta; class Magnoliopsida; order Asparagales; family Orchidaceae; genus Platanthera; species Platanthera zijinensis. Next base: position 75,269,764 of record CM077091.1, read on the forward strand.
TGCAAAAGAAAATGACTAGGCTTACAGTTTCTATGGAATCTCTACTGAAGCTACTTCTGTTAGAAGACCAGACTTGAATGCGAAAAGCAAACTTCTAATTGACATTATTGGAAAAGTCCTCTAGTGCAAGATAGGTTCTATAGGGTTCATATCTAATGATTTGTTTACTGTTCTCACGGCTATAGTGTGCAGGAAGAAATTTCAGTTTGGAATGATGATTCTTGATAAGATAAGGGAGAGCATCAAGACTCTTAGTTTTGCAAGGATTATATCTCTGATGGTTCATGAGATAAATCCTCAGGTTTTTGACACTTCCAAAGGTACTCTCATTCATCATATTAAGAAGGTTTCTATTTCTTCCATTCAGAGGTGGGAAATAAAGTTAAAAATTCCAACTCAAGCTGCAAAGGCTCCTGAAGCCCCTGCCTCAGAGGAAAGGACCCCATCTCCCTCTCTTCATGGAATTGCTGGCACAGATGGTACAGCAACTGAGGGGGAGCCTGTCTCCTCTGTTCCTGATGTAAGAACTCCCTCTTCTTCTCCAGTCAGATCACCCCTGCCAGCCACTGTAACTGAGTTCCATACAGATGCACAAGTTCAGGAAACCATTATTTCTACAGCAGAAGATATTGACAAGATGATATAAGAGCTTACTTTAAATGAGCCCATAGCCCCACTCCATTCTAAAATTGTTGAAGAGCCACCAAAGGTTCCTTCTCCAATATAATCTCATATACCATCTCCCTCATCAACCCTAGCTGAGCAACCCAAGCAACCCACTCCTATGCATACTCCATCTCCAGCCCCTACTATATCACCTGTACAATCACCCAAGTCACCTCCTATAAAGATGCTGACAAAGACAAACAAGACACAATCCTACTTTCTGATAAAGACAAAAGTTCTCCAGAACCAGTTGATGCACTCTTGAGGAACTTAGACTTCTCTCTTCCTGTCTTCACTAGTGAGGAAGAAGTTGTTCTTGTTCATACTACAAGAGCTCAAAGCTCAGTAGTTATTGAAAATATTGTTCTATGGACAGCTCCTCCTCCTCCAGCTCATGTTTCTCCTGCTATAACTAATGTTTCTACTTCTCCTAATTCTTCTGATATTATAAGTAAGATTGAACAGATGTTGGCTGATCAAAGGAAGCACTTTGATGATTCTTTGAAAACTATTCAAAATCAAGTTACTGCTCTTGAGAAAGAGATGAGCAGAGGATTTACTGAGGTACATCATAACACAGATCAATTGAAACATCTTTTTCAAATTGGTGGAAAAGCTCTGGACCACACTATTACCAGTGTTGGTGAAGTGATGAACCAATCTGTAACTCTAGCCAACAACCAAATTCAACTTGAGAAGAAAGATGAAGAACATGTTATGAAAGTTTTTGAAGAAGTTGGAACTTTTAAAGATGACACCATAGATACCCTCTGTGTAGAATTCAGAAATAGGAAGAATCTAGTGAAAGAACAAGTACAAAAGTTTGTAGATAAGTTTGCTGTAACTACTAATACTCTCTGGACTGAGAAGTTAAATGAAATCAACAAAAATGTGCTAGCTCAGATCAAGACATTAAAGTTTCATACCTATGACACTATAGTTTGGATGCATAACTAGATCTTTCCAAAATTTCAAGCAGATCCAAACATCATTACTCATTATCTCAATCCTATTGTTGAAGGTCAACCAACTGCTCCTGCTCAGATGCCAGCTCCAATGCCTATATTCTCTCCTAGGCCTGATGATGCAACTCTTCCTCTAGATTCATATACTCAAATATGGGAATATATTATTCCACAGGACTTACCTAAAATTCATATTCCAAAGAAAAGGAAGTATGGAGAAGGTCCTTCTACAATTAAGTCAGTTCCCAATCCAGAATCAGAAAAGAGGAAAGCTCAACAATTTGCTGAAGTTTGGAGCCCTACTTCCAAGTCCTTGATTCTATATACTCTGAAACTTGTAATGGACTACAATGAAAGCAGAGATCTCCATTACAGTTATTCTGAATGGGAAATGTATGAAAAATCTCTCATGAAGAGAAGGTTTTATGATAGAGAATTTGGCAGGGACAACCCAAAGGCACCTCCAAGACCTCCAAAGTATTATCCTAATCCATTCAGCTATCAAAGGAGGCAACAGGAAAAGTTTGACAAGCAACATCATCAACAACATAAGAGCTAGAACTGAAATTTTGATTATTGAGATTGTGGATTGAATGCTTATAGAAATGAAATCTAAAACAATTCTAATTATATAATCTCTGATTTTGATGATTATGTGTTTTTTCCTTATTTCTTGCATTTCATCTTGTTCTTATCTTTTCATATCCAGTTCTTTCTCTTGTGATATAATTCACCTTAGTGTAGAGGGTTCTGGCTTCTACAAATAGGGGGAGATTGTTGGGTTTTGTATCCATAATAACGCAGATTTGCATGAAGTCACCCTTGAACTAAGATGAATTAAGTGGTATTTAATCTTATATTTTAGTTATGTGTTTGCAGGACTCTATTGCTAAGTGTAGACCGATGTCAGTTTATAGTGGGTCATAAAAACAGGACCATACAATATAATCCCACATTGTGTGATACAAGGTGTTGACTCATGTGTAACCTCTCTATTGGGATACACTTCTTATTCAAGCACTTGGATAATGGATGAAATGTTGGTGATGATTGGATTCAAGAAGAAAAACTTTATGGAAGCCAGAAATTCTCTAAGTCCATTACTCGAGTAATCTGGTAGTTCTCGAGTAGTTTAAGTTTAGATCTCGAGTAGTATTACGTTAGTTCTCGAGTTACTAGGTTTAGCACTCGAGTAGACTTTATCTCTACCTCTCGAGTATTGAGATTTTTATCTCAGAAAATTTCTAAGTATAGTTCTCGAGAAGTTCCTTTTCTCTCGAGAAATCCTATACCTTGTTCTCGAGAAGTTCCTTTTCTCTCGAGAAATCATTTCTTGTTCTCGAGTAACTTTCTTCCAAAATCTGAAATATTTTTCTAAGTCTTTGTTCTCGAGAAGTATCATTCTACTTCTCGAGTAGATTTCTAGTTCTCGAGTAATTCCTTTGTACTCGACAAATAACTCTTCTGTCTCGAATACTTTCTGTTAGACTTCTTCTCTAGTAATTCTATTGACTTCTCGAGAACCCATCTTGTACTCGAGTAATACATTCTTCTTCTCGAGTAATTTCAGAAATTCTTTTCTCGAGTAATCGTCATTCCTCTTCTCAAATAATAAACTTTACTTCTCGAGAAATACCTCTTCACTCGAGAAATGGAGTTCAGTTTTGCAGAATTTCTGTTAAGTCCAGAATTGACGGGATTTTCAAATCACATGATGTGATTGGTCCACGTGTACGTCATTAAGATTAATTATGACCGTTAGGGAGGTATTATATAATGTCTTGTAACATGACTAACCCTAACAAGAAGTATTTTCTTGCCGTCATAATTTTTCTAAGCTCTCTGAATCTTTCTCTCTCTCTAAAAACGAAAGCTGTCGGCGCCGCCGATCTTCATCGTGCAAGGGCTGGGGTTTTCGATTCAAAGGATTCAGACAAAGATTGATTTCCAGATCGTGATTGTTGTTTGTTCTCCATCAACATTCCGATCGGGTGAAATCAAAAGTAATCTTCAGATCTATTTCTTGCCGTGAGTTCTTCTACAACAAATCTGACAGAGCAGCAATTCATAAAGAAGAAGATCCAACCAGATTGTTTCAAGATTTGATGATCATTTGTTTGTATTTTCAATTTATCTCTATTCAATTCTTGTAGGAGATTTCTCTCCGAGTTGTAGGAAGTTTTATCTTCCGAGTGTTTCAAGAATGTGGATTTGACTCAAGAGAAATTGCTCCCTGAGTCGATTTCTTCCTAGGCTAAGAAAATCGCAGCCCTATCTGCTTCCCAGCAATAAGAAAATTGATCTGCATTGGTCTGCGGCTTGTGTTGGAAATTCCTTAGAATCTTGATTCTATTCTTGCTGATGAAAGAGGGGAAGACGATCTTTAAATAGCTAACCTGTAAGGAAGATTGCAATTACTCTGCCTTATTCTTTTGTCCAGTCAGAATCTGGCATAGAAATCTTCTTCTTCTTTGATTCAGAAATGATCTTAAGTTTTGGATCAGTTTGAATCGTGAAGCAATTTCAACTAGGGTTTACATAGACTGATTCGTCTTCCTCAAAGATATCCTCTATACTTGCTGTAGCAGATGTTGATTGCATAAGCAAACTCAAAAACCCTTAGGATTTATCAATTTGAAGTTCTTGGCTCTGTAACAATGGCGGATGAAGATGACGAACCCCCGCTTCTCATTTTCAGAATGAATTAATGTTAATCAGAAAAGTTAATTTGATCTCGATCTCAGCTAATATTTATAATCCCGTTAATTTGCGAGATGGTTGAAATGTGTCCCAGTTTTAATGGCGATTCAAACATCAGCTTAATCAAATTGAGATTCACTGTAGACTGACAGCGACGTTAATGTCGATTTGCAGCATTTAAATAACGAATCTAAAATTTATTGACTTGTTGACTTTATTGAAGTCTGCATGATTCTGGACTTAGCAAAATCAAGCATCATTTTAGAAATCCTCAGTTCGATGAACTCAAAACTCAGTTCGACAAATCCAGAGCTCAGCTCGACGAAAAAGTGAAAGCTGAGTTTGACGAACTCTGAACTCAGTTCAACGAACTCAGAGCTCAGCTCGACGAAAAGTGGATAAGCAATACACAATGATTCTAGACTTTGAATTTTCTTCAGATCTGCTAGGCATTGAGTGGCGTTGAGTGAATATGCCATACTCAACGAATTTGAACTTAGAAATATTTTAGCCATGTTGAGAGCATTGAGTGTATATGCATCACTCAACACCTTTTGCCTTAGCCATATTCTTCTTCCCTTTCTGCTTAAAAGAGTTGAGAGAGTTAAGTGTATAAGCTTCACTCAACGCTTTTATACTTATCCTGATTTTTTGCAATCTTGCCTTCTTACTGAAGTTTGGCGTTGAGTATGTTTAGTGAACTGGCTTCACTCAATGATTCTGAACATAGCTGAATTCTTGTTTCTTCATAGGAAGACTAGACTCAAAGCCTTTTGACTTGGCGTTGAGTGAATGAGCTTCACTCAATGCTTCTGTACTTAGTCTAATTTTTTGTTTCCTTATACTCTGGCATTGACAGAATATCTTTGACTCAACGATTCTGGCGATATGGCGTTGAGTGAGTTGAGCTCACTCAATGCCTGTAGAATTAGCCACATTTCTACCTTTTCAATACTGTAAGCCTTGACTGTCAGCCTTCTCTCAGCGTTATTAGTTGTATGGCATTGAGTGAGCTTGCCGCACTCAACGCTTCTCGACTTAGGCATTTTTCTGAATTTCCAGCCTATCACTTTGAGTCCACCTGTATTTGTCTCTTGAACTATATGTCCAATCATTGTGACAAATACCAACCTGTATGCATGAACTTCAACATACATCAAATACAACTATGTGTATACAATTGACCTATTTCACTTCTTACAAATATAGGACATTGGGATCAATGGAACCAACATATATTTTAAGTTCATATTGCATGGTCTGCACTGGCCTTTATCATTGACCTCTCCGCCTTTTTGACTTCTTCATAAACTACTTTGCTTAGGGAGGTGGTCTTGTTAACCAAGTGATTTACCCCTATAGTGACATGATTCTTTACTTACAGCATGTGGTCATCCAATAATTAAGTGCATGCATACATTATCCTTTCTAGGACAATCTTATTCCCTTCCAGGATGGTCGTTGTTACTTCATGAACCATTTTCATGTTTTCAGTGGTGAAATACTTATTCTCAATAATATCATTTTGCTTTTTTTATATCTCATCAAGTTTCTGGGTAATATAATAAAAATTTTGAGAAGCCCTGTTAAAGAATTTGACTGTATTATCCTTCAATAATTTGACCAAAAATCTAATAGAAGACATTTTAGTGGTGAGGTTCTTTCTCAATTCCTTGATTTAGTCATCCACATACAACTCAATTGTCCTCCTTTGTTCATCAAGCAGTCCTCTGAGTAGAGAGAAAAAAGAGGTGGACATCTCTTCATTCAGTTGAGTAGTCCCTGGGAAGTTGACTTCTACATCATTCTTCCTGATGTCTCCCGTTATTTCAAAGTTAACTATTTCATATTCAGAGGAGTGGTCTTGATGGAAATCAACATGAATTGACTCTTCCCTCTCATGTAATTTAGCATTAAACATTTTTTGTTCTCCTTGATTGTCTTGATCAGAGAGTTCAATAACAGTTTCATCAACTTAAGCAGGGACATTAAGGTGAGACTCCCCCTCAACATTATCCTCAGCTACAAGAGAATGAAGTAGATCATCTTCTAGTCTGTTGTCATCCTCTATCACATGCTCCCCATTAAAAGGAGCACTGTAAGTCAGCACTTGAGAGTCAGTTTGTATTTGTTCTATACATTCATGTAGATTGACTAGGAAGGTATCAATTGTGTCATGTAGACACACAGTGGGTAAGCCACGCTCCCCCTCAATAGGTGCAACTTCTCTTAGGGTCTCCACCTAAACATCAATACAGATTCTATCCACAATATTTGTTATAACATCTACAACATTCTCCATGTTTGTGTCTCCTTCAACATCAGTAGGAGACACACTAGTGAGAATACTCTTAGCAATAAGCTCAGAAGATATAGATACTTGTACACACACATCCCTCCTTACATCTTCAGTTGATTCTGTCAGATTAGGGTTCTGTGGTTCACTATTCTTACTGTTAGAAGAGTTACTGCTGCAACTTTCTCAAGAAATTATATCTACCTTTTTCTTCTTTTTCTGAGCACTCATCTTTGCATGATTGATAAGAACCCTATCCCATCTGTAAAACATCTTGTATCCATCCTTCTCATCTTATGGATCTTAGCACCAAGCCTCAGATTCAAAATTTCAGGAGCAGTGTTCAGTCAGAATAGAGATAGGATTCTACCAAAATTTTGTTCAGGTATACATTCAATTATACTATCAAAAATGACCTTACCCCAGTTGGACTTTTTGGTAAGGATTACCATTATCATTAATTCAAATATTTTTCTAGAAATCTTGTAATGTGATCCAGTTTTGCAGTTTAATGCCTTTCCTATGATGTTTGCAAGGAATTTTCCCTTTAAGTTCATCTCTTTCCTGATGATAGAACCAATGGTGTATTTGGACAGGCCACACCATTTCAAGGCAGACTTTATATCATCTTGGAATAGCTCATCTTCTTCCTTAGTATCATTTATCTTAGGGAGCTTCAGTGCCTTGCAAATCTTTCTAACATTGATTTTAACTTTCTCTGTATTGATGGAAGTTTTATCCTTAATGGAGGAAGAGTTCACCTTGGCATTAGCATACAATTCCAATACCTCTCTTCTAGATGGAGTATGGCTCTAACATCAAAAATTGCAGTTATGTGATTGTAAGAAGGTGAATGACAGATAGGATTTCTTCAGGAGCATCACGAAAACCATTTTGAATGACTTCACTGCCCTCGAACAGAAAGTTAACACACTTGGGAGCTATTGAACTTGAGAGATTGATTGAGGAGGAAAAGACGATGCACAAAATCTAGGGTACGGGATAGAGTAATTTGGAAGGGCAATAGAATGAAAGAGTTTATTCTAGGCACGATTTCTATTATACCCTACCCAATTCAATAAGGTGTAGAGGCGCGTACCTTGTCGTTATTTACACTTTTGATGGATGGTTGTGATTTAATCTGATAAATTTGAAGCTTGATCAACCCTTCAGAGCATGCGTCGAATGCATTTGACGCACTCGCCGCCTGGTGTTGATTCAATGTACTCAACACTTGGTTGGTTAATCTTTTTCTCCCTTATGTTCTCCTGCAAATGGTTAGCCTCCAAATACACATATATATAAAAGAAAATCTTTACAAGGATAAAGCTACTTCAAGTTCAACATTCTCAATTCAAACTTGAACTTGGCTTCATCATGAGTCTTAGTAAAGATGTCAGCCACTTGTTTGTTAGTGGGAACAAACTCAAGGCTGATATCTTCTTTCTCAATATATTCTCTTATGAAGTGATATCTAATTTCAATATGTTTGGTACTGCTATGTGATACAGGATTTTTAGATACTAAAATAGCACTTGAAAAATCACAGAACATTTGATTTTTACTTAACTAGAAGTTATCAACCCAAAGTGGATGTTATATCCATAGGAGTTGTGCACAATAACTCCCTGCTAAAATGTATTAGGATTCATTTGTGGAGATATCTATACTGGTTTGTTTTATCTACTCCAGGATATTGGCCTTCTCCCTAGAAATTAACAGGTACCAAAAGTACATTTCCTATCTTCTATGCAACCTGCAAAATCTATATCTGAGTAACATGTTAGTTCAAATTCATTATTCCTAGGGTACCAAAGACCAAGATCAGGTATTCCCTTGAGATATCTCAGAATCCTCTTAGTTGTTGTATAGTGAGATTCTTTAGGGCAAGTTTTATACCTAGCACAAACACATGCAGCAAACCTAATGTCTGTCCTACAAGCAGTCAAATAAAGGAGGGAGCCAATTCTGCCTCTATACAAGGTTTCATCAACTACTTTCCCATTCTCATCTTTGTCTATAGACATACTTGACCTCATAGGAGTTTTCATGGTGGAGGCTCTCTCCATTCAAAATTTCTTGATTAACTCCTTGGTAAACTTAGACTAAGAGATGAATAGGCCATCCTCATATTGTTTAACTTGGATACCCAATAAATACTTGAGTTCACTCATACTGCTCATTTCAAATTGCCCTTGCATAAGTTTAGCAAACTTTCTATATAGGCAATCATCAGTAGACCCAAAATTTATATCATCAACATAAATTTGGACTAGGATTATCCTACCCTTGACATCCCTTAGGACTAATGTCTTGTTTTTCTTTCCTCTTGAGAATTTGTTCTCAATGAGAAATCTAGACAGGGTATCATGCCAAACCCTTGGGGCCTATTTCAACCTATATAAATTCTTTCTTAATTTAAATACATGCTTCGGGGCCACCGCTTCACTCTTTAAAGAGTTTGGTTGCTCACCTTGCTTCGTCTATTTGGTCACCATTCAGGAAAGCTGACTTTACATCCATTTGGTAAACATTAAATCCTTTGTAAGCAGCATATGTAAGGAATAACCTTATGGCTTCATGTCTAGTTACTAGTGCAAAGGTTTGAACAATTTCAATACCTTCCTTTTACGTGTATCCTTTAGTAACCAGTCTAGCTTTATTTTTTATTATAACACCGTTCTCATCTAGTTTTTTTTTGTATATCCATTTGGGTACTATAATGTTATGTCCTTGAGGTCTGGGACTAGCTTCTAGACATTACACCTATTGAACTGGTTCAACTCTTCTTGCTAGACACTATCCAGAATGGGTGTATGTTGACTTCTTCAAACTTTTTGGGTTCTATCTGAGACAAAAAGCTTGAATACATAACAATGTTGTGATTTTTGCTCCTTGTGGTTACACCCTAGCTTGCAACCCCAGTAATCAGATTGTTGGAATGGTCTCTTAAGTGTCTGATGGTTGTTGGCAACCTTTCTTTAGCTTCTTGAACTTCTTCTTCAGTGGGCTGAAGTTCATCTGCTCTTTGAATTTCACTTGGACCTTCTTCTAGGATGAGCACAGATTTATCCTTTTCTTATTTAACCGGAAGTGTGTCATCAATACTTAGTTTGTCCATTCTTAATTATGCACCTGGAGAACTAGAAGAGCTTGGCAGCTCATTGTGAATCATTAAAGTTTCATCAAAAACAACATTAATAGACTCTTCTACAACTTGATTTTTTAAGTTGTAGATCTTATATGCTTTGTTGTGGATGTTATACCCAACAAAAATACCCGCATAGGATTTTTCAACAAACTTTGTTAGGTAGGACTTCCCATTATTTAGCACAAAGTACTTGCTTCCAAAAATTCTAAAATAGGCTAGATTTGGTTTTCTATCTTTCATAAGCTCATAGGGAGTCTTAGTGTGATACTTGTTGATAGAGGCTCTATTTTGGACATGAAAGACTGTGTTCACTACAACATCCCATAAATATTCTGGGAGAGAAGTGTCACTTAGCAAAGTCCACCCAGCCTCTATAAGAGTTCTATTCTTCCTCCTAGCAACGCCATTTTGCTGGGGTGTTCTTGGAAAAGAAAATTCCTGAAAGATACCTTGTTATTTGAAGAATTATATTATGCTTTCAGATTGAAATTCTATGTCCCGGTCACTTCTGGTTTTGACCATAGTGCAAACCTTTACATTCTGAATCTGCTTGACAAAAGTCACAAAGTTGTCTAAGGTTTCAGACTTTTTCTTATAAAAGAACACCCAGGCAAATCTGGACTAGTCATCAACAATCACAAAGGGATAGACTTTCCTACCAAGACTATAAATTGGCAAAGGACCAAATAAATCCATATGCAGGAGGTAGAGACACCTCTCTGAATCCTTGGACCCAGTCCATTTAAAGGAAGCCTTTGTCTGCTTGCCCTTTTGACATGCAGAACAAATGCCATCTTTAGTGCATTTCAAGTTAGGTCCATTTTTGACCAACCCTTCACTGAAGAGCTTGCTAATAGCCTTGTAGTTCAAGTGAGTAAGCCTCTTATATAATTATACACAATAAGAGTCTTTCTCATTTGCTACAAGGCACACTGGAGAATCAGAATCTAAGCACAGAAAGTTAAGACAATAAAGTTTTCCTCTCCTAGTGTCTGTCAGAATGATCTCTTGGTCACTTGACCTCTTGATTAGGCACTTATCCTTGTGGAATACAATGACATAACCTAGATCACAGAGTTGGCTTATGTTAATCAGATTGTACTGCAATCCATCTATATAAGCTACTTTGGTGATGGAGACTATGTCATTGGTGATCATACCATATCCTTTAGTTACTCCTTTATCTGAACTGCCCAATATGGCTTTGGGTACATTCCTGACTGAAATGAAATCTTTCAGATGGCTCTTTGTTCCAGTCATGTACCTAAAACATCCACTTTCCAAGTACTAGATAGCCATTTGGTGTTTACTTGGACTAACCTGCAATCACATAATTAATTTACCTTTAGTACCCAAAATAATTTTGGTACTTGGTTCTTGTTAGCATAAATAGGAATTTTTCTCCCAAATACATCCTTAACAGGAAGGCTTCACTTTGCACTTGGTATGCTAGGGTTGTACCAATAGTCAATGGCAAAGTGTCCCACCTTTCCACAACACCAACACTCATGGATATTGTATCTCCTCATCTAAACATCCTTAGATGTGTGTGAACCATCAGATATTTCCTGTTTACCAGGGAGTGCATTAGCTTTCTTCCTATTTCTCTCAGCTAGAATCTGGCTGAATGTAAGCCTGCAAACTATCTCTCTTGGCTAATTCTGTCTAACAATAACATGTGCCTACTTTGCAGCTGACAAGGTGTTAATGACATCAGAAATAGCAAAGTGAGACTTGATTACAGTCTTGCTCACAGCCTTATTCTTTATTAAAAGATCTTGGGAGGAGGCTTCCTTGAGGGTCAGTGCAGGAGTACTAAACAAAAATGGTCCATGATTTTCCATTTAGATTTCTTCATGGGGAGCCTTCAAGGCACTCAAACTCATGTCCTTTCTTCTCCCATTATACGGTGCACTATTGCACTTACCAGAAGATTTTCCATTTTTCCAGTGACCATAAATATTATCATGGGCATACCTGTTAGAAGGGAATACTACCTTCAAAAAGGTGGTTTGAGGCACAACTCGAGCCTTGCCTTTCCCTTTGGAATTGGCAACTCCAGCATTCTACTTGAGCCCAAATCCCCTCTTATTATTTGGAGAGGAGAATGAGACTATAAGTGGCAGTACTGTCTTAGGCTTGGAAAATTTCTTCATTAGCATCATCTCTTTGAGGAGCTTCTCTTCAAGATCCTTAATGATCTTTCTCTTCTGGCTTATAGTGCCCACTTGTATAATTGCGATTATTTTTAGCTAACTAATTTCTTTGCTCATCTGAGCTAGCTGTGAAGCTGACTCATACTGTATGGATTTAGCTTGCTGTAGAGAAACAATCTCTTCAGCTTGCCTCTTGACTAGATTTTTGCTCTTCTTCCGAGCTTTCAAGGAGCACCATAATTGTAAATCAGTTGATTGACATCCTCATCAGGTCCTGATCCATCCTCCTCATTGTATGAAGAGGATGCCTCAAAATCTAGGCTAGTCTCATAATCATAATCAGAAGGAGAAATTGGGTGAGAGATTATCAGATCATGGTCAGAATTGTCCAAATTTTCTTCAGTAGTGGCCATGAGGCTATAATCTTCTTCATCATCACAGTCACTATCAGTAGAGGACAGTGGTACCCTTATGCCCACCTTAGTAGTAGGATGATCAGCATCCTTTTCTATAGAGGTTAGACCAATGTAGGCCTCTTCATCTTCTGATTCTAAAGTCTGAGAATCACTCTCTAACTAGCATGACTTCTTCTTAGCTAAGAAGTCCTTGTCCACCATTTTGTCTTTATGATATCTCTTATCATTAGACCTCCTGCTCTCTTACCTTTTAACAGGATAGTCAACAATGACATGTCTTGACATATTGCAGTAGTAACAAACCACATCAGTTTTAAAGTGTTTTTTTTGTTTAGATTCATATATATCCCCAGAGGGGTCTTTTCTAGACTCTTCAAGGTTGGTTTGTAACCTCCTTGAGCAAGAGTTAGATGACCCCTTATTCTTCAACTGCGTTCTTTTACTAAGCATCTTTTTGAACTGTGTGGAGAAAAAGGTTAGTTCTCCATCAGACAGTTCTTCTCCTGATGTGCTAGGATCTAAACTTTAGACTCAGCATCCCTTCTTGGGAAAGAAGGAGTCCTCTCCATGCTCTTCCTGGATGTTTTAGCTTTGATAGACATAGTCTTTTCTCTGCTGAGAGACTTAGTAGCACCCTCTTCAGTCTTTTTGGAGTTCAGCTAAAATTCATATGACAGCAACTTGCCAAACAAATTCTATGGCAGTGTGTTGGCCTAGTTTCCTACCTCCCTTATGGCACAGATCTTGATGTCCCACTCTTTGTTGAGTGATCTCAAGAACTCATCATTCAGCTCATAATTGGATAACGATCTGCCATAAGTTATCAGATTGTTCACAATCTTGAAGAACTTCTCATAGCACTCTTCTATAGAATCCTTCTTGCCTTGTTTGAAGGTCATATACTACTAGTTAAGAAGGGATTTCCTGTCATCCCTTACTTCCTCAGTCCCCTCCATGTAGACTGTTAGAGAGTCCCACATCTCTTTTGCAGTCTTGTAGTGAATAAGATTTTGAAAGGTTGAGTCATCAATGGAACTCACTATGATGTTCTAGGCCCACTTGTCCAAAGTGGGCATGACCACCTAATCTTTTGCCATTTCTGAATATTTCTTTGGATTCTTGATGTTCGTATCAATATCTGAGACCTTCATTGGATTGAATGGTCCTTATTCCATTATAATGAAGATCCTAAGGTCTAAGGCTTCCATGAACAGCCTCACCCTTTCCTTCCGTATTCCAATGTTTTCTTTTTTGCATACTGGAAGCTTCATGTAACTGAGCTCTTTATAGATCTCACTAGAAGTCGTGATGATAAGCTACTTCTACACTTGGATATCTTGTCTAGACTGTTAGTTCTTTATTGAACAACCTCACTTTAATATAACATGAAAGTCTTTTAAGGGTTGTAAAACACCTAGAGAGGAGGTGAATAGGTTTCTTTTTGAATCTTTTCTATCTTTTTTAAGTTAATCTTGTTGTGTGTTTATGTTAGATGGTTAGTTTTAAAGAATACATACAACACAAAAAATTTATAGTAGTTCCCCTATCTAGGGTACATCCACTTTCCCCCTTCATATATCTAACAGTGAGCAAGATTCGGCCAACTCCTCCAGAACTTAGGTCAACCAGATCTTACACCTCAAATCCCTTCCTAGATCTTACAACTTAGAGTGCTCTCCACTCCTCAGCTCAGACCGATCGCAGTCATGTTGGGTATTGTAACCACAATAACCCTGATTTGAAGTAGTGTCCAGTGAAATAAGATGAATTGAGTTTGTATTTGATGTTGCTTTCTAGTTATGTACTTACAGGACGATATTGCTAAGTACAACCCAATGTCAGGTTGCAGTGGGTCTTGAAACATGGGACTATACAATGTAATCCTTCATTATGTAGGCCAAGGTGTCGACTCATGTATAATCTCTATATTGGAGTGTGCTTCTATTCCAAGTTCATTAGAAGAAAACAAGGGAGGACAAGTTACTTCATTTAGAAGAACAGATTTTCCTAAGTAAAATTCGTCGAGTATAGTAATGAATACTCGTCAAATTCGTCGAGTGTATCTATCGATACTCATCGAATTCATCGTGTATTATTATTAGCACTCGTCAAATCCATCGAATTTACTTAGAGAATATTCTCTAAATCCCTGGAAATCAGTTAAGTAAAGTTGTCGAGTATCATCGTATATACACGTCAAATTTATCGAATGTATCTATCGATACTCACCGAATTCGTCGAATATACAAGTCGATACAAGACAAATTCCTCGATCATTTTGACCTTACTTCTCTAGATTTCTTTAAGTGATATTCATCATATATCACTTGGTTAGGCGTCGAGTGCGTTGAGTTAGATAGCCGATACTCGTGGAATTCATCGAGTTTACTAGTCGATACTCGTCGAATTCATCAAGTATATCTTCTGTCAAGTGCTGAGTTAACTATTTGATCTGACTGGATTTGTCTAAGTGGTTTTCGTAGAGTATCATAGTAGTTTGACGAGTATACCCTTATATACTCGATGATACTTGACGAATTATACATAGGGTTATTTTTAAATTTATGGTCGTTTTGTCCAGATCGCCATGAACAGTAATTTCCAGATTTCTTGTTAAGGAAGGTTTCTTCTAGCCGTTACAGAAGGTGAATTCCTATATATATTTAGGGTGGATTTTCAATCAACCCTAATCATGCTCTTAATCAAATAAAGAAATTCCAGAATGAGAAAACCTTCTGTCGGCGATATCTATGTTCTTCGCACATCTCTCGGCCGACGGAAATCTTGCTGTATGATTTGTTATTCCTCAAGCAAATCGACTAGATTGTCGATTTCTAAAGATCCTGATTCTACTCTCTAGTCAATCCGTGCATTCAGATCAAATTCTTCAAAGCCCTCTGTTCAAATTGTTCTTCAATACATTTAAGATCGGCTTTTCATAAGAATTAAGGATCCAAGGCTTCAGATCTATAGAAGATTATTTTCAATCTTTATTTGTGTAAAACTTTTTCCTATTGTAGGAGGTTTTTCCCTCCAAGTTGTAGATCCGTGTTTGGATTGAGTTGTGGGAGAGTTTGTTCTCCGAGTTGTAGGAGAGCTTGTTCTCCAAGTGGTAGGAGCATCGTCTCCGAGCTGTAGGAGTTGAGGCTCTAAGGTGTGAGATTGGTTGCAATCTGAGATAAAGGTGAATTAGCTGAATCTAGCCCTTCATGGTAGATAGGCGAGGTGGGAAAGTGGACATACCCAAATCGGGGAACCACTATAAATCTTTGTGTTCTGTGTGTTCAATTTTTTAGTTGTATTTATTTCGCAAAAAGACGCAGAACTCACCAATTCACCCCCGTCTAGGTGATTTAGGTTGACACTAGATACTTTCAATTGGTATCAGAGGGTCGTTGTTCGAGATAAGGTTAACACCTTGAACAAGATCTCTTATCTAGTTGTCAAGAGATACGACTCAGATGCTATGGACAGAAGCAAGGATATGTCTTCGATGAAGTTATCGGTGTGCACCAAGGAAAATTTCCCCATGTGGAAGGAAAGAGTCAGATACTACATGGAAGTTGTTGATCCACACATATTTCAGATTATGGAAGAAGGACCTCACATTCCTGTACAATCCTTTGCTCTGAAGCCGGCGGTCATGATTCCAAAGAAAATGTTGTTCTTGACTAAGGATGAAATTGCGCTAGTCTCCTCTGATAAAAAGCCAAAGAATATCATAGTTAGTGCAGTGGATGACTTAATGCTACAAAATTTATTCCACTACAAATCTGCCAAAGAAAAGTGGGACTGTCTCGTACTTCTCATGGAAGGAACTGAATAAGTTTGAGATGATCGTAGATCTCTTCTGAATCAAGAATACGAGGCATTCATGTAAGGTTCTAATGATACTATTGCTGACAGTTTTGAAAAATTCTTCAAGATCATCAACAACCTTAGAAACTATGGTCGTACATTCACTAATAGTGAGCTCAACGACAAATTCCTAAGATCCTTGACAAAATACTGGGATACTAAGGTTGTGGCCATTAGGGATTTCAGAAAGCTGCCAGAGATTGACCCCCAGAATATGTTCTGAAAGCTACTCTCATATGAATACTCAAAATAAAAAGGAGCCAAGTAGTAGGACTTCCAGCAGAGATAAGTCAGTAGCTATGAAGGCCGAAGGGACAAGGAAGTCTAAAGTTGAGTCACCAGTAAGGACATAATATTATGATGCCCAAGAAGATTTTGAGCCAAACACGTCAGGCTCTGAGTTATCTGATGGAGAATTATCGCTGATATCCAAGCAATACAAAAGATTGCTCAACAAGAGGAGGCAAATGAAAAAGCAGTCCTCCTCAACGTACTTTAGAAGACCACATCGTGATGGTGATCAGTCTAAGAAAAGCTACAACCGAGAGGACGGGTATAAATCTAATCCAAACAAACATTCTTCCTCTGACATAGTTTGTTATTATTGTAATAAGCTAGGACACATGATTGCGGAGTGTCCTTATAAGAAGAAGGAAGGATCCAAGAAGGAAGATAAGAGATCCTTTAAAGGCAAGAGGAAGTAAGAGAAGAGCTTTATTGCAAAGAATTCGAAGACTCTTAGAGACAGTGACTCAAGTAAGTCCAGTTTTGAGAATGAAGAAGCCTACCTCGGGCTCATGCCTCATTCAGATGAGGAAGTTGGCGACTCCCAATTCCATGGGAAGGTAAACTATCACACAATGCTCTCTGAATCAGAAACCTCAGCTAATTCTCATGAAGACTACTCTTCTGAGGAAGATGAAGCTGACTTGATGGCTCAACATCAAGAACTTCTGAGAGCCTTTAACAAATGCCGTAAGGTTGTCAAAAAGCATTTAAAAGAGAATGCTTCTCTCAAGACAGTGGAATCAAGCCTGAAGGAGGAAATTACTGAATTAAATCCTCTTAGAGATGAAGTTCGCTCCTTGAAAGAGGACTTAAAATTCTCTGCTAAAGAATTAAGTCAGAAGGAGAAATACTTAGATAAGATAGAAGAAAAGCTCTTGGTAGAAAGGAAAGTTGTTGAAAGTTACTCGAAGCCAAAGACCGTTCTTCCTCTCATTGATGAATTTTCTGCTCCTAAAAAGGGTAGTGGTCTTGGCCATATAGCTGAGAAAGGTGAGGCTGCTAAGAGAGACGCTACCAAAGGCAGTGGGAAGGCACCTCAAAGTCAACCCTCTTTTAAGAAGGTAATCTTCCAGACAAATAAATATGATTTTGAGACATCCTATGGTCACTTTTATAAGCCTACGTATGTGGAGCCTAAAAAGAACTACCAAGCAAGGACTCATCCCTGAGATTTTTGTGTAAGTGCTTTCAAGGCACCTTATGAAGAGATAACTCTTAAAGAGTATGGTCCCTATTTTCATGGACCAAATTTTAAGAAGGCACCCATAGTCAGGATTGTTGCTCCTAAGGCTAAGGAGGCAGTGAAGCCTTGAGTTTGTTGTAATTAGGAGGCTTCCACCTCCAAGTCTGTAGCCCCTACTAGACCTCCCGTTCAAAAGGAAAAGCAGGAGTATAAGAGAAGGTACAACAGATTTTACTGTTGGTGTTGCGGTAAGATTTGTCACTTTGCCGTAGATTGCTGGTTTCCTCCGGTAAAGCCTAAAATTCCATGAGTTCATTGTGCGAGACCGATCACTCGCAATGTTAATGTTCCCAGTGGTGTTAAACTAACAAGCAACCAAGGACCCAAATTTGTTTGGGTTCCTAAGGGAAAATGATTTATGATTGCATGTATGTCTAAAGGCCAACAAAACTCCAATCTGGTATTTGGACAGTGAATGCTCTCGGCACATGACCGGGACAAGAATCCTACTGCTAGAATTTACCCCAGTCAAATACGTACCAAAAGTTATCTTTGGAGAGTCTTATAGGGGAATCACTAAAGGCTACAGTATGATTTCCAACGGTATAGTCTCCTTCATAGACGTGGCTTATGTTGAAGGATTACATCATAATCTAATAAGCATAAGTCAATTATTTGACAAAGGCTATATCGTTGAGTTCTAAAAGGACAAGTGTCTGATAAAATCATCTGCCAATTTGGAGACAATCTTAACAGGCACCCGGAGTAGAAATATTTTCTATTTAAATTTCTTGTGTTTAGACAATTCTACACCAGTGTGATTTTTGGAAAAAGATAGTGCGTCTCTCTGTGACTAATGGCACAAGAGATTATCACATATTAATTTCAAAACGATAAATATGTTATTTTCTCACAACATAGTTTGTGATGCCCCCAACATTAAGTGCCTTAAAGAGAGTCCATGTCACACATGCCAAATGGGTAAGAAGACAAGAGCTACCTTTAGGGGTATTGCTGAAAAAGATTCCTCGAGAAGTTTTTACTTACTTCATATGGACTTATTTGGTCTTATGCCAATTCACAGTTTAGGAGGTAAAGTCTATACGTTAGTCATTGTTGATAATTACTCTCGTTTTACTTGGGTGTTCTTTCTAAAACACAAGTCAGACACCTTTGAGGCTTTCAGTAATTTTGCTAGGCAAATTCAGAATGAATTAGACTGCTCATTGGTCAAAATCAGAAGTTATCACAGAATAGAATTTGAGTCTGTTGCCATGACAGAATTCTATGGAAGTTAAGGTATCTTTCATGAGTTTTCCTCTCCGTGTACTCCAAAACAAAATGGAGTTGCTGAGAGAAGGAATAGAACCCTCATTAAATCATGCACAACTATGTTGAATGATGCTTCACTACAAGAGTACTTCTGGGCCGAAGCAGTCAACACAGCTTGTAACGTGCAAAACAGAGCACTAATCAACAAAAGCCGTCGTATGACTCCCTATGAACTATTGAAGGGCAGAAAACTGACTGTGTCCTACTTTAGAATCGTTGGCAATAAATGCTTTATACTTAACAATGGGAAGTATTATCGCACAAAGTTTAGTGAAAAATATTTTGAAGGTATTTTTGTAGGCTATAGTAGCAATAGTAAGGCAAATAGGATTTCTCTTATTGTACATGAGTCAATAAATATTGTGATTGATGAGACAAGCATGCTTCATAATAGCTCATCTAGTGCTATTGGTGTAGATGCAGGTACCAGGTTAGAGGAACTAAGCTTTGAAGAAGCGGTCAAGGAAGATGTACTAAGATCAGTCAAGGTCGTCGATCAAAGGAGGGTGGATGAAGCACTACTAGATGAAGAACTACTTCAACCTACAGGAGATGAAATAGATATGACAGAACCTGCTGGTGGGAGAGGAAGAAATGTAGTGTTCAGGCACCTATGAGATCACCCTGTTGATCTGATTATTGGAGAGCTAGGCAACGGTGTATGAACCTAAAGAGGTACTCCTAAAGAAATTCTACATCTTAGCTTTCTGTCACAGGTTGAGCCAAAGAAATTTGAAGAAGCAAGCAAGGATGCATCTTGGATAATGTCCATGCAAGAGGAGCTCAACCAGTTTGAATGGTGCAAGGTTTGGGAGTTGGTGCCTATGCCCAAAGGACAGAACATGATCAGCACCAAATGGATATTCAGAAACAAGCTGGACGAGAATGGAGAAATTATAAAGAACAAAGACAGACTTGTAGCACAATGGTACAGAAAATAAAAAGGGATCAACTTCGATTAGACATTTTCTCTAGTAGCCAGACTCAAAGAGATTAGGTTGCTCCTCACGTATGCAGCCCTCAAAGGCTTCAAGGTCTATCAAATGGATGTGAAGTCAGCATTTCTCAACGAAGATCTGAAAGAGGAAGTATACGTAGCACAACCCCCAGGTTTTGTAAACTCAACTTTGCCTTATTATGTATACTTTTTAAATAAAGCTCTTTATGGTTTAAAGCAAGCTCCCCGAGCTTGATATGAGACGCTATCTAGCTTTCTTCTTGAGAATAAGTTCCCAAGAGAAAAGATAGATAAGACATTATTTCGTAGGGAAGTAAAAGGCAAGATTTTGCTATTGTAAATCTATGTCGACGACATTATCTTTGGCTCTATGGAAGACAACCTTTGCAAAAAGTTCTCTAAACTAATGCAAGCGAAGTTTGAAATGAGCGGTATGGGAGAGCTGAAGTATTTCTTAGGACTTCAAGTGAAACAATCTCACGATGGAATTTTCATTTCTCAAACTAAGTTCACCAAGGAGTTACTTAAGAAATTCGGAATCGAGACCGCAACCTCGATGAGGACTCCAATGGGTTCAACTATGTATCTGGATAAGGATGAGAAAGGAAAACTTTTTGATAAAACAAAGTACATAAGCATAATTGGGTCCTTGCTCTACCTTAGTACCAGTAGACCCGACATAATATTCTCAATATGCATATATGCTATATTTTAAGTGAACTCTAAGGAATATCATTACGTCGCTGCAAAGTGGATTTTGACATACCTTAAGGGTACACCAAATCTTGGCGTATAGTATCCAAGAAGTAATGATGTCGAGCTAATTGGATTTTCAGATTCAGATTTTGTAGGTAGCAATGATTATAGGAAAAGCACTTCCGGGACGCGCCAATTCCTCGAAAAAAAGCTTATCTCATGGAGCGGCAAGAAGCAAAATTGTGTTGCAACCTCCACTGTGAGTTAGAGTATATCTCTACCAGTAGTTATTGCGCACAGCTTCTCTGGACAAGGAATCAGCTTGATGATTACTACTTGAGATTCAAGGAGATTTTGATGTTTTGCAACTCCTCTAGTGCGATAGCAATTGCAAACAATCAAGTCTCTCACAGCTGGACAAAGCATGTCAAAATAAGATATCATTTCATCCGGGAGCATGTCGAGAACAAGGACATAGCTCTCAGTTAGGTCCCGATGGATAAGCAGGTCGCCTACATATTCATGAAGCCACTAGATGAGGCCAAGTTCTCATTTTTCAAAATGGAATTAGGCATGCTAAACAAGGACTCATGAAGATGGATAAGGAGACAGAAACTATCTCGGAAAATAGTTCACTAAGCAGAGAAAATTTTCCAAGGAAAATTCGTCGAGATGAACTCGCCGGACTCGTCGATTTGTCGAATTACTAAAGGTTTCCATGAAAAAACTCGATGAATCATGCTCTGATTCCATGGAATCTCGACGAACCGGACTTGGGTCAAATTTTTATTATTTTATTGGATCTGAAGAGTCGTCTATATGTCAGGTATGCTTCGTTTCCTCTCTTAAAACTGTATATATATATAGCCTTCTCGGGGTAAAACCGTCCTCATTTTGTCGAAAGAAAAGTCTGATTCCACAGATTTCTTTTCGATGATCAAGTTTTCGTAGATAGCTAGTTGTCATCATCCCCGATGATTCTTCTCCAATAAGCAGTTCCTCCAGTTCCCACAATGATAGCAGTTCCACCAAGTTCTTCACTTCTTGAATTCTGTCTTGGCAACTGTTGCTCCTCCAAAACTTATTTTCTAGTTCCTCATCTCTCTTCTCTACTTTCCATGGCTCCTCGAGATATCAATGGTTTGCTAGTAGGGGGAGAACTTGTGCAAAAGGGGTTCTCTTTGGCCATTGATGAATTCAGAAACATCATTCTTATGTTGGAATATGTCGGGCTCTCCTTTGTCCTCAGACACCCATACAAAGTTCTGGACATGGACGTTCTTGAATTTTTATCTAATGTAAAGCCTCGTCATGAAGACACAATTATCAAAAGCAAGGTCAAACAAGTCCGAGTCAAAGTGAAGGCTTCCCTCCTAATAAGGTACTTGCGGATTCTAGAAGGTGATGAGGTCGATCAGCTTAAAGAATTGGATTTTTGAAAGGCTCAGTCATTCTGTGGTTTGCCCAGAGGTACCAAGGCAATTAAGCAAAAAGGGATGAATGAGAAAGGAAAACTCTTATCATATATCATTGGAAAAGTACTGTTATGAAAGACTGGATCCCACGATTATCTCTCCTCAAAAATGTTTAGGATTCTTATTGCAAGGATAAAAGATAGTCTCCAATCACGGAATTTTTGCAGGATCATGAGTTTATTTTTGAATCAGCTTGACCGTAACACCTTTGATATGACCAAAGGTGTACCGATCCACCACTTGAAGAAAATATACTCATCAATCTTCTCCAGGTTAGATAAGAGTATCCAGAGGCCAGGTGGTGCTAGATTGTCGCCAGAGGAAAAGGAAGAGGAAGTCCCTGAGGAAAGGATTTCCACTCCTACCCCCAGTGATATTCCTGAGAGCTCGCATGCAGGAATTGAGGGGGAGTCTGTTGATACACAAGTGGCTACTAAAGTGATAGTGCCCTTGAGTGTTCCCTCTATTACAGTGTCAGATGTTCCCGTCAATCCTGAGCCAGAGATATCAGTTCCAGTCCATGCAGATATAGTGTTCCCAGATTCAGTTGAAAGGTCAGTTGATCTACTTTTAGAGATTGTTGTCATAGGTCATATTGATGCTGATGAGTTAGTGCCTGATGTGTCTGAGGATGAGACTATTGTTGATGATGTTCCAGTTGCTTCTGATCTTGATCTTAATGTTAATGCTCTTTGTAAATATTTGTTTTAGGATAGAGTGACCTAAAGGTGGGTGAATAGGTCCAATTTTAATTCTAGGCTACTTTTTGATAATGAAAATTACTTTTCTATTTTTATTACCCCAGTTAGATGAAACAGGAAAAATAAACAGTAATTAAAAATCATCACAGCATATCAAACACAACACAACAATCACAGCACAGTAAACAAGATTTATAGTGGTTCCCCAATTGATTGTACATCCACTTACCCCCTTCGCCTATCTAGAAATGAACTAAATTCGCCCAAACTCCTTCTTTCTTTACTCATTTCCTCGGATCTTACAGCTCAGAGCCCAGCTGGCTCCTACAACTCAGACTATACAAGTCTTAACACTCAGATCACCAAGATCTTACACCTCAAGTTCTTCCCAAGAACTCTACCTCAGAGTGAATCCACACTCCTACACCTCAGACAACTCCTGCCCTACAACTCAGAACAATCAGTTTCTACACCTTAGAGAAATACCCACTTCTCCTACATCAGATAATTCCTGCCCTACCTTAGCCTTTATAACACAGGCTTACAACTTAGAGAAATTTATTCCCCTACACTCAGATCTACAAGTAGATCTTAAAAGATTAATGATGGTGAAAATAAAGATTCAGAATTAGTCACCTAGCAAGAGAGAAACGGGTGACTGCTTCTTGAACTGAACTTGATAAATAAGCTTCCTTTGATCCTTGTTGTAGATGATTTGATCCGACCCTTCTTATCTAGATCTAGGCTGGAGAAAGTTGAAGATGATTCTTGATCAGGCTTCTCTCCACCTTCTTAATTCTAGCAGATTACTCCTTAGATCTGGCTTCACCAAATTTTTCTTTTTTTACCTTTTTTGAAGAGTTGATCCCTTTAAATAGGCTATATCAAGGGTAATCGGCTGATCTAATTAATAACTTACATCTGACAGTTCTGACAGTTGTCAGTACCTCTGGCTAGATTTCTGTACTAAGGAAACAATTTAGCAGTGTTGAAACTTGACTATTGGATGTGTTGACACCAGTCTTAGGTGTCGACAATACTCTTGTAGTGATGTCAACATACTTCTGAATGTGTCGACACGGCCTTCACCTTGTCTCGACACTGTTGATGTAGAATATGTCGACACAAGTCTTGTGTGTCGACGCAGCTTACTTCCTGACTTATGGTGTCGACCCAAGTACTGAGTGTCGACATTGCTTGCTTCCAGTCTTAACTCAGCTTATGAAGTGTGTCGACACAAGTCCTGAGTGTCGACATAGTTGACTTCAGTCTCAACATCTATTGTAAAGAGTGCGTCGACACTTGTCTTTTATGTCGACACAATTGCGCTTTGTCTTGACACAACATGTGTAGTGTCGACACTTGTCCTTAGTGTCGACACATCTTCTCTCTGTCTTGACATAGCTTAAGTAGAGTGTGTCGACTCTAGTCCTTAGTGTTGACACAGTTGCTTTCTTGTATCATAGTGTCGACCTAAGTCCTGGGTGTCGACACAACTTTCTCTTTGACTCAGCACTCCTAGTGTAGAGTGTGTCAACACTAGTCATGAGTGTCGACATAACTACTTCTTGTCTCAGCACATCTTTGACAAAGGTGTTGACATTGGTCTAGTGTCTCGACACTTTTGTACTTAGCTTTATTTGCCTGTAGACAAGAACTTAACATACATCAAATAAAACTATGTGTATATCATTGAGCTGAAAAAGATTTCTCCAAATCAGGTACACAGTTTCTAATGTACCCAATAATCACCCTCTATTTGGAGATATCATAACTCTACTCAATGATAAACACTTTTTCACAAAAATATTATGAATTAAACATAAAAATAACAGTGATGTTCTATAACACAGACAAGATCACATATTACATTATGCATAAATCACCAAGAATAATGTTGAACAGAAGATAAAGCAAAGAATTGCAATACTAATTAATTAACACACAGAATGTTTGTGCAAACCAAAATTTTCATTAATAGTTTGTCAAAAGATTTACAACTATGCTTAATTAAAAGAGAAATAAAATATTGCGAAAGAGTGCTTGATCGACGATTCACTTTGAAATAAAATAACGGAATAAATTTGTTTAACATTTGCAATTTTATTAGGACCGTGGCGGATCCGAAAATAAGAAATAATCTCGTTAAAGCATTTTAAATCTCATAACTTCTAGACGTTTTGACCGAAATCTCTTTGCAAATCAAAAGACCTAAAGTCACATTATCGAGGTGACCCCCACTCTTGGATTTGACTCCAATCTGGAGGATTTACGTCATCCTATCTCTAGGGTTGCATTCAACTCCTTCCTTCCTTGAGTGATCTTTCACATTCACGAGCTTCTCGGCAACTCAAATATGAGATCGGAATCTACTACCGTATACTAGAAATACAGAGTCGATACGAAATAATTCAGGGTCGGATTAAAAATAAAAAAAATACAAATCCAAACATAAAATAAAAGATGTGTTATTTCATCGCAAAGTTCATCGCGATCGGGCACAAAACAAAATTAGTTAAGCTTATTTAAGAATGAAGTCACAATAAGGTAAAAGAAATTCATTTTCATTGATGATAGAAAAGAAGAGTACACAATAATAAAAATACTATAAAGAAGAATATTACACTAATAAAAAGAACTTAACAACAAATATTCAAAGAAAGAAACTCTCTTGCACTAGCACTCTACTTTCTACCACAAAAACTTCACTTTTTAAAGCATGAGGCAAGGGGTCCTTTTATAGGTGTGGGGGAAGGTTCTAGAAAATGGTGGAAATTAAGGGCATAAGGGGGGTGGCCGGCCATGTACTTGGGAGATGCATGTATGTGGATTAATGAGGGAGAGAGAGAGAGAGTGGAGTTTAATGCATTGTATTTAATGGAAATGAAAGTGGAAAATATAAAATAGAGAGGGGGATGAATGTAGAATAATAAAAAAGAAATAAAAGAGGGGGAAAGAGAGTGGTCGGCCATGCAAAGTGGCAAGGTGCATGCATGGAGAAATTAATGAGGAGGGGAGAGAGAGGGCCGGCCATGCATGGGCCATTAATGGGATTTGATGAAGAGTCATGCAAAGGTTGCATGGGCTTTGTTGTAGGCTCGGGTTTGTCTTCATGGAGGGCTTTGATTGCATGTAGGGGCTGCTCCAATAGTGGTTGGACTGCTCCATTAGGGTCGGGTTGGTCTTGAGGGGGAGCTCAGGCTGCACCAAATGGAGGGGGCTTGAACCTACAAGAAAAAGAAATAAAATAAAACCAAATAATTAGTTCTATTTTAAAAGAAACTTATGGAAGAATGCAACCTACTACTTATGCTCTCCTAATATTTTAATTTAAAATCCAAGACAATGATATCGGCTAAGGGGTTTGGGGGGGGAATCAACATGAAGAGGTCTTTGATTGGAGGTGATCATCATTATTTTTTTCACCCCCCAAATTTTTTTAAAATAAAATATATATGTAATACCAGAAAATGATAGACTAACATCCTATCACTTCCCACGACATATATGAACTTTTAATTCCTCTGTTCATCAGGGTTGCATATGTTTACAAGAGAATAAGGAACAAACATCTCCTTATTCTCATGATATATGATCTAACAATAAAAAGGAAAAGGAAGGGGTTAAACAAAATTTTAGAAAATAAACTAAAACACTAGAGAGCAACTACTAGTAGATTGAGATTTCCTAAGAATCTAAATGCATGAGCTAATAATAATTCGATTCCAAAATTGTTAAGCAAAATTACTACAAAATTGAAACTATTTAAAATAAAAGAGAAAAAGTGTTAAATAAATTACTCTAAGCAAATTAAAACCATAAGATAATTCTCACAACTAAATCACTAAATATAAATTTAACTAAATCTGATGAAACAAAAGATTAGCAAATCAAAATAGTAAAAATGCTTATAAACAAACTCAAACAAAATTTTTGAAAACGACAAAAAGACTAAGCAAGGGGTTTATTATATTTTTTGTTTTTTTAATATTTTTCATTTTTTAAAAAAAATTTGAATTTTGATTTTTTTTTGGAATTTTTGATTTTTATTTTTGGTTTTGCTTTAGTTAAAGAAAAAGTAGTACTAAAGAAGCTTAATAAAATTATACTAATTTTTTTTGTTTTTGTAGAAATTTAAAATATATTTTTTTTAGAAAAGAAAGAAGAAAGAAAACAACTAAACCCTCCCCCATACTTAAATTTTGCATTGTCCTCAATGAAAAATAAAAAACAAGAAAGAAAAAGGAAGAAGAACTAGGGATGGGGGATGAAAGAAAGTAAATACTTAAAAAGAAAATGACTTCCCCGGATTCATAAGGCCGAATGCAGATGTCGCTCCCCCATGCTTGAGCTGGACACCGGTTCAGGCCTAAGGAAGAGAGGAAAGGGTGGAGCCAAACAAACCGCCGAGGGTTTTATTCCTGCAAAACACAATAAGCAAACAAAAATAAAAAAGAAAAAGTGATAAGCAAGGGGTGCCTCCCAAGAGCGCTCTTTATTTAACGTCATCTGAGCCTGACGTTAGTGGTTAGCTGAATGGATAATAAAAAGTAAAGTGAAGAGGTAACTCCCTAAGTAAGCGCTTAGGAGAGTAAATAAAAAAAAAGAAAAATTGAAGAATCGCACCGACATGCAGTGGAATCTTCAATGGAATGACGCCCGAAAATGAACGGATGGAGTTATAGAAGAACTCTGCCGTATGTAAAATGGGAAAGAAGGGGTCGTCAAAAGAAGAAGAAGAAAAAGAAGAAGAAATAGAAAGAGGAATAAAAGAAGTAGAAAAAGAAATTTCATCAACGGAAATTTCACAAGGAGAAGGAGAGTCTTGTGAAATTTTGGGAGAAGAAGGGGTAGAGAGGACTAAAGAAGAATTATCTAAAATAAAAGAAGAAGAAGAAAAAGACTCGCTAAAACTAGAAAAATTTGGAACAGTTAAAGTTTGAAGCGAAATGGAATCACAAATGTCTTCAGAAAAAGAAAGCGAATGATGAGACGTCTTGTCATCCTAAAAAGGTAAGAAGCACGCTGGAGTATCCATAGGGGTGTCATCCAAAGGAGGAAGGAAACAATCTGGAATATCTGAATAGTTATCCTCCTCGAGAGGAAAAAGACAAGCCGGGATATCTGGTGACTCATTACACGATGAAATTGGAGGAGACGGAGAAGAAGACGAAGAAAACGAAGTGCCTCATGAGAAAAATAATCGATAATGGTCTTGAAATGCGAATCAATATTATCAAGAGAAGTTTGCAATTCAAGATACCCATTATCGATAGAATTAAAATTTAGAGGCGTGGCGCTTTGCGGGGCAAAATCATAAGAAAAATAAGACGTGTTCCCCATCTCCCAAGTAGGATAAAAATTGGAGTAAGAGTCAAATTGGCCACTTTGACCTGCTCAGGAAAAATTGAAATCAAAAGAGGGAGGGGTTCCCGAAAGACATTCAGAATAAAAGTGATCGAGCGACCCGCAAAAAGCGCAAAAAGATGATGATTCCATAAAAAAAATAAACTGTTACTAAAAAAAGAAAATTTTATTTTATTTTTTTTTGAATTTTAGTAGAAGAAATAAACTCGGTGCTTTCGAAATATTGCAAAAAATAGACCCCAGCAACGGCGCCAAAAACTTGGTGGGTAGAAATCGTCCCACGAACTACAATCCGAATAGATAAGTGTACCTATCGTTTTATAGTATAGTTATAAAAATATATCAATGTCGTATAAAAACTCGGGGCAGGCAAGTACTATTACTCACAACGACTCTATTATCCTACCGAACGATTGATGGGTTTTGAAAATGAAAGTGAACTAAGCTTAATTAAAAGAGAAATAAAATATTGCGAAAGAGTGCTCGATCGACGATTAACTTTGAAATAAAATAACCGAATAAATTAGTTTAACATTTGCAATTCTATTAAGACCGTGGCAGATCCGAAAATAAGAAATAATCTCGCTAGAGCATTAAATCTCCTAACTTCTAGACATTTTGACCAAAATCTCTTTGCAAATCAAAAGGCCTAAAGTTGCATTATCGAGGTGACCCGCACTATTGGATTTGAATCCAATCCGGAGGATTTACGTCATCCTATCTCTACGGTTGCGTTCAACTCCTTCCTTTCTTGATTGATCTTTCACATTCACAAGCCTCTCGGCTACTCAAATATGAGATTGGAATCTACTACTGTATACTAGAAATACGGAGTCGATAAGAAATAATTCAGGGTTGGATCAAAAATAAAAAAAATACAAATGCAAATATAAAATAAACGATGCGCTATTTCATCGCAAAGTTCATCGCGATCGGGCACAAAACAAAATTAGCTAAGCATATTTAAGAATGAAGTCACAATAAGGTAAAAGAAATTCATTTTCATTGATGATAGAAAAGAAGAGTCCACAATAATAAAAATACTATAAGGAAGAAGATTACACTAATAAAAAGAACTTAACAACAAAGATTCAAAGAAAGAAACTCTCTTGCACTAGCACTCTACTTTCTACCACAAAAACTTCACTTTTTAAAGCATGAGGCAAGGGGTCCTTTTATAGGTGTGGGGGAAGGTTCTAGAAAATGGTGGAAATGAAGGGCATAAGGAGTGGCCGGCCATGTACTTGGGAGATGCATGTATGTGGATTAATGAGGGAGAGAGAGAGAGAGAGAGTGGAGTTACATGCATGGTATTTAATGGAAATGAAAGTGGAAAATATAAAATAGAGAGGGGGATGAATGTAGAATAATAAAAAAGGAATAAAAGAGGGGGAAAGAGAGTGGTCGGCCATGCAAAGTGGCAAAGTGCATGCATGGATAAATTAATGAGGAGGTGAGAGAGAGGGCCGACCATGCATGGGCCATAAATGGGCTTTGAATAAGAGTCATGCAAAGGTTGCATGGGCTTTGTTGTAGGCTCGGGTTTGTCTTCATTGAGGGCTTGGATTGCATGTAAGGGATGCTCCAATTGTGGTCGGGCTGCTCCATTGTGGTCGGGTTGGTCTTAAGGAGGAGCTCGGGCTGCACAAAATGGAGGGGGCTTGAACCTACAAGAAAAAGAAATAAAATAAAACAAAATGATTAGTTCTATTTTATAACACAACATAAATAGTTATTAAAAATAAAACTAAACATAACAAGCATAACATAACATAATAATAGTTATATTCATAACAAAACACAAGTAAACATAGAACATAAAATTAAACATAAAAATGCATAAAACACATAATTAAACTAGGAATTAATATATTATAAAAAAGACATTAAAACATGAAATAAAAACATAACAACCATAAAATATAAATAATCTTAGGCATTTTGCATACTAAACTACCCCAAAAACTGATGACTAAAAGTAGTCATTAAGGAGCGTTGTCTCCGAGTTGTAGGAGTTGAGGCTCCGAGGTGTAAGATTGGTTGCAATCTGAGATAAAGGTGAAGTAGCTGAATCTATCCCTTCGTGGTAGATAGGCGAGGTGGGACAGTGGGCGTACCCAAATCAGGGAACCACTATAAATCTATGTGTTTCATGTGTTCAGTTTTTTAGTTGTTTTTATTTCGCAAAAAACGCAGAACTCACCTCTTTACCCCCTCTAGGTGATTTAGGTTGACACTAGATACTTTCAAGTCCTACCTTAAAGACAATGACATGTCTCTTACCTTAGGCTTGACATCCCTACAACTCAGAGTCTTCTAACTACTACAGCTCAGAAACCCAACTGGTCTCCTACCTCAGATCAACACAAAGATCAAACCTCAGGCACAAACCTTACTATAAATCCTTCACAGGACCCTATAACTCAGAGTGCTTCATACTCCTATAACTCAGATTGCTCACAGTCCTACATTTAGCCTTAATAAAATACGCCTACACTCTGATCTCAGTGAAATCCTACAAGATAGAATAAATGTTTGAGAAATTTGACTCAAAATAATATTTCAGAGTCTTCTTCTTTAGCTGAATTAACAAACAACCATTCTTCAACCCAACTATATGAAGATGATTCATCTGATTTGGTTCAGTCTGTACTATGTTGAATCCTTACGGAACACTTCTTCTTCTTCAATCTTGAGAAAGATAATAGTTCTGTATAGCAGGCTTAAAGATAACCAGAAACAATATCTGCTCTGCTAGCTAACTTTGGCAAGATTAGGGTTTTGAATGTTTAGTAAAAGTTCTCGCAGAAAAAAGTTCTCGTAAAAATATCACCCACTTCGCTTTTATACATCGGCATAAGCAATAGATATATCCCTCTTTGGAAAACAGCATGGCCGGCTTTAATGGTTAATTTATCCCAGGATATCGTTGTCAAATCAATACGGCGATTCCTATCTTTTAGCACACAATTTGCGTCAATTTGAATTAAGGATGACGTCAGTAGACTTAACACAGCGCCAATTGACTTACAAAAATTTTTTAATCTCTATAAGAATTGAGAGATCCCATATGTCTCGATGAATTAGAGCTTTGATAGTTAACCCCAAAAGCGATGAGTGAATGGCCTTCACTCGACGCTTTTGTCCTTTAACACCTTTTATTGAGATGACGTCGAGTGTAAGTTCTTCACTTGACGCTTTCGTCCTTTAACACCTTTTACTGAGATGGCATCGAGTGTAATTCCTTCACTCAATGCTTTTGTACTTAGCATATTTTCTTTGAGAAGGCGTTGAGTGTAAGTCCTTCACTCAATGCATTTGTAATTAGTCAGATTTTTTGAGTAGGCATTGTGTGTAAGTCCTTCACTCAATGCATTTGTACTTAGTTAGATTTTAGCGCTTCTCCACTGAGGTTTTGAGTGAGATTCAAACTGACAATGATTTTTGGCCTTTGGCGTTGAGTGAGGTGTAGTCACTCAATGCTTTTGTACTTAGTAAAATTTCATGTCTTCCTTGACCATGCTGACTTCTTTCCAGCTATAGTTATGATACTCTCGACCTGTCTAATCATATAATTACCAATACCTTGCATATATAACTTAAATATATATAAAATACAGGTTGGTGTATATTATTTACTTGTGGACCTTCTTCAAATCTGGGACATTATTGTTAATATACCCAACAATGAATAAGATGGATGTAAAGACTCTAGAAAGGTTCACCGGAGTTCTACAAAAGAGCGAAGTTGTGCAGACAAAGGATAAGAAAAAGACAAAGTGAAATAAAATATTTGTTGAAATTTCTTTTGGTTCTGATTCTGAAAGTCAAAATGATATTAATAGCACACCCATTTTTTAAAATGATCTATCTTCATCTAAAGAAGAAGACTATGTTGTTGAAGATCAAGGAATTCAAGTGGATGACAATGTCTCCACTCAAGTTGAGTTAGAGAGGTTAGCAAAAGAATTTGGAGAAGCTATAAAAGATCTAGACTTGGAAGATACCCCAGGTTAGGGGGAGATGAACCAATCACATGAGAATTTTAAAGGAGAAATTGACAGGATAATTGATAGTCTCCCATAAAGAATTGTTCAAATCCCAGATGATTCACAAGTCCTGATTCCTGAAAAGACTGATGCTCCAATTAAGGGGGAGCAAGAAATGTTGATCATGAGGATAACCTGGAAAATCCTCTTGAACAATTTCTAAACACATATGATCAACTTTAGGGGGAGCTTCATACTAAAGTCTCTTCTCAGGAAAAAGAAGTGTTTATCTTCCGAGTGGCTGAGTCATCCACTCTAGTTGAGCTAGATGGTTAAGAAGACCAAGGGAAAAGTACTGATCCTGCTATTATTCAACCAATACAGATACCCCAACATCTAAATTCTACAAGCAATGTTGAATGCTCCATCATTGCTTCACTCAAAGCTCTATTTGATGATCAAGTTACATAACTAAAAAGCTACATTAATGAATTTGTTCAAGGACTGAAGGCTGAACTTATGTCAGAGGTGCAGAATATTAAAACTGAGATAATAAGTGATCTCAAGATTCTGAGAGATTATATTGCACACATCAACCAGCTGATAACAATATGGTTTGACCTGGCAACAAGCACTGTCAAGCCGAATATTACCATTAACAGGTCAATGGATGAAAGCCTGAAGGAGTCTATCCTTGACCTTCATAGTATGAAAAACTATGTTAGTCAAACAGATGAAGTCAAAAGACAGGGTATGAATCATGTAGAAGATTATGTTTTCTCCACTCGGATAAGGGAGGCTGAACTAGCCATTGAGAACTGGGACACTATTATGGATGGTTTGGAAAATATTTTCTAGACAGTGTCCAGTAGGCTTGAAGCCAACACTCTCAACTTGGAAAATAAAATTAATGAAGAAGCCAGAAAGGTGGAGAAGGACAATGGAGAGCAAACCCATAAAGTTCTTCAAGGAACAAGGGTTTTCTTACATTTACCCCTATTAAATCCTAAAAGGCCTGAATACTTTGACTTCTAGCAATAAGCAAAAGTGGCTCAGGATGCTCGATTTTCTGAGAGAAGAAGAAGAGATGGCCTGATACTTCATGAGGAGTTCATGGCCAAAAGAAGGGAAAAAATTGTTGATGATCCTGATTATGAATACTGGAGTCAAGGATCCGATAACATCATCATAAATGCTTGGATAAATTATGGGCAACTCTTGAAGAACATTGATAGTTGTTGGAGCCGACGGTTCACATATCCTCAGTTTGATAATATCAATTCCCATGTTGTATTTGATCACATCTTGGGTTTGTTAGAGTGTGCAGGTTTATAGGTTCAAGCGAAGCGAGAAACTCTCCTCTGGCACCTGTCGTCGTGCGGTAGCCGTTACCGCTTGGCAGTAGCCTATATTTAATTGACATGGCGCTCGGGTTTCTACCACATCACGCTAGTTCTACCGCCCATTCTAGCCTAAGGATTTAAATCAGCCAGGCGCTCTATGAGCTAACATGTCGCGCTATCTTTCTAACGCGCAGCGCTAGCTCACTCAATGATTGTCGAGATGACAACTATACTGCTAGGAGATAACTTCTTACCGCGCCACGCTACAATGAAAAAGCGAAAAATAATATTCTAAGAATATTATTTTCCAAATTTGCTTGACAGTTGTCATGCCGCGTGAAGACCTACCGCTGGGCACTAGTCTTACTACTGGCGGTAGCCTGTTTTTTACAAAGACGTATAAAAGGCGTCTCGTTTTCTGATTTCCTTAGTGAGACGAATAGAGACTCAAAAATTTCATTCCTAGGATACGGTAGCTGCCTCTGTGCTTCGTTCCGCCATCTCCGTCGAAGGAAGAGAAAATCGCCTCCCTCCTGTTCGTGCACGAAGAACTTGTGCGAGCCAAGGACAACAATGACTATGAAGAGTTGATCGGTTGTAAGCACACGAAGATTTCTAGCAACGGTCACAGATTGCTCAACGGATGAATCATCTTGAGGGAGATTCAAAATTTAAACCTTTATACTTGTCGTACTTTTTCTTTGTTCTGTATTATTGTGGTAAGGGAAATCGACCGGTAAAAGTTGTTAGAATTTGAGGAGGCTTTCGTGAGAAATCATCCCGAGGTAGGGATGTCTTGATCGGGGGATCTAGTAGGGCTGTAAGACACTTCCTTGTGTGAAGGTGAAGAGCCGGCTCGAGGACCTTTCTTAGAGGGAAAGGGAGAGAGCCAACCGGTCCAGGTAGTGGGTCGGTATACAAAACTAAAAGAGTCTCTTTCTTCACCTCCTCCGATCTCCGGCGTCATGGAGATCAAGTTTTTGTAATTGTTAAAAACATTTGTTGATTTAGTTTAAATAAAATTCATTTCCTATTTTTTCTTGCTTATAATATTGGGATTATTAGCCGGTGATTCTCTAAAGGGTACGTAGATCTCTAAGGAGGAATTTGCCCAGAAAACGAGGTATGTGACCTGCCATTGTGCGTTAGAAACCTAACGCCCCACGGTAGCCACAAGAACTGGTTTTTCTGGACAAAAATATTTCGCATTTTTAATTAATGCAAAAAACCTTATTCACCCCCCCCCCCCCGTCTAAGGTTGGACACTAGATCCAACAAGTGGTATCAAAGGAAGGTTACTTCAAAAAGGCTTAAAATCCTGAAGTAAGATGGCCAACGCAGTTCACGCTTCCCCTGAGGGACAAGGTGTGAGTAGACCTCCACTATTTATGGGGAGTGACTACAGTCATTGGAGAACAAGAATGAAAATCTTCTTAATGACTCAAAACATGGACGCATAGGCCATGATCGAAACAAAGTACACTGCACCCACTATCACTGTAGGTTATACCATATTGATCAAACTGCAGGATAAGTGAGATGAAACTTATAAGCTAAGATGTACTAAAAATGCAAAATCCATGAACTCTTTATTCTAAGAATTGGATAAAACCAAATTTAATATAATCTACAATTGTGAAATTGCGTATGATATATGGCGTCTACTTGAGCTTACTCACGAAGGTACCTTGCAGGTAAAGGAGTCGAAACTGTTCCGAATTGAATTTGAATACGAACAATTCTGAATTGAGATCGATGAGGAGGTGGACAACATGTATTCTCGCTTTAGCAAAATTTTCAATGCCACAAGATCTGTCGAGAAGAGCTACTCAAATAAAGATCTGGTGAGGAAGATCCTGCGATTTTTACCTCCACGTTCCAACCTAAAGGTGACTGCTATTGCTGAATCACACGATATCAGCACCCTAGAGATAGAGAGACTTATTAGAAACCTGAAGACACATGAGCTCGAATTAAAGATACAAGCCGAGGAATATCCCAGGAAGATAAAGAAGGGGTTGGCACTAAAGGCTGTAAGGGAGAGGAAGGTTGCTAAAGAATCTGAGGGCGACAATGAAGAAAGCCTCTATGTTTGAGAGTTAAGGAGGTTCATGAAGAATATCAAGAGGCAAGGAAAGTTTAAGAAATTCCTGAAGAAATGTGTTGAAGAAACCAGGAGGTGGAAAAAACTACCAAAGGAGACAGAGAGTGATGATGAGAAGTCTCTACCCGATTTCTACAACTGTCAAAAGCCTGGACACATCAAGAGGGAATGTCTAAGGCTCCAAAAGGAGGAAAAGGAGAAACAGAGCCAACATTAGGGAAAGGAAAAGGTGCTAAAGGCGTTAACATGGGACGAGGATGGATCTGACGAGTCAAGTTCCTTGGAATCAAGTAGTAAAGACGAGGCGAATTTGTGCCTCATGGGGAGGAATCAGGATGAGTCTGAAGATGTGTCTAGAGTGACACTAAGGTAACCCCACCCTCTTATAATGAACTTCTTGAAATTTATGAACATCTATATGATAAGTTAGATAGTAGTATACTTGAGAAAAAGTCCATTAGAAATGAAAACAAGAAAAATAAACGAACTTAGAAATAAAAAGAGTGAACTAATAAAATGCGGCAAAGATAAGATCGAATTCCTAGAGTGTCCTCACTCGATGGCAATGATCGAAGAGATAAAAGTAAGTCTCTCCAAGGCATTGTTGAAAACGAACAATCTTAGTAATGAAAGGAATGTCTTGTAGAAAAGACTTCAAATATATCTTGCTAAAAGAGACAAAGGTAAAAAACAATTTGTCAATCGGTGCGTAATACTAGTCACTGAAAAGACCGCCCTAAAGGTGAGGATCCATGATCTTAACTGTGCTATCCAAAAATTTTGAATAGGGAAAAAATCTTTGAGTATGTTGTTGGGTACACAGTATCATGGATCTTGAAAGTTTGGACTAGGATACGTAAGTCCAATACTACCACTGATCAGTAATCACTTTCAAGCTAAGCCTAAAACAAATTATAAAAAATCACAAAAAAGGTCAATAATTTTGAAAGGTTATCCCCATCCTCAAACACGCTCACTAAGAACACGATAAAGGAAGCATACACTATTTATACCTTGTGTGCAAACTGTCAAAGGTTTAGTCACACATCCGGCTCGTGTCTGAGGAAAGGAGCCAAGAAAACTATGCAAGTCTGGCTACCAAAGTCTTCTACCAATTGTATGGGTGGGACAACTTGGGTAACTAAATCTTTACCCTCATCCTATTTTTAGGTGTGTTAGTAGGCTAAGGACAAGGAGAACGTGTGATACTTGGACTCTGGGTGTTCCAAGCACATGACAGGAGATAAAAAAACAAGTTCCTTAGCGTGGAGAAGAAAAAGGGGGCATGGCGACGTTCGAAGAAGGAAAGGAAGTATTCTTGGAATCAGCACTATATGTAACAAAGCTTTTTCAATTTCAAATATATTATTTATAGATGGACTTAAGCATAATTTAATTTCAATTAGTCAACTATGTGATAAAGGCCTTGTTGAAATTTTTGAAGTGAAAGTGGCAGCATGGGCGAACTATCCGCGTAGTCTGGACGGACAGTTATGGCAGTCTGGGAAGGTTGACTGTGAGGTCTATGCAGATTTGTTTGGCATCTAGCCAGGTCGACCAGTGGTTCTGCGTTGGCGTGTTCCTTGGAGGAATCTGGGTGGATAGTATGTTTATCCACGGAGTTCGGCATGGCGTATGCCTTTGTCTTGCTCTTGTGGTGTGGTTTGGTGTAACAGCGTAGTTCGCTGGTTAGTGCGAGCTGGCGATGTCCGCAGATTTGTGCGGATTGTCCTTTGTATCCACTTGTGTTGTGTTCACACTAGGGATGGCTAGTGGTGTAGACTTGGTCCCGATTTGTTCCAAGTCCAGGAGTGCTCAGTCAGGGAGGTCGCGCATACTATTTTTCTTGTCCTCCAAGTTCGGAAATTGTAAGCCTTTGTGCTCTAGTTGCAGGCTCATAGTGTGCAGACTGGAGCAGTGTCTGTAAGGTCGTGCAGACTGGAGCTATCTCCTCTTGTGTGAAGGCAGGTGGGGTTCCCGCAGGTTCTGTAGGTGTTGCAGACTGTTTGTCTGGCCTAGTCGTTGCGGACTTTCATTGTGTCCACGACTTGGCGGTTTCCTCAATGCTCGCTGCGAGATAGGGTGGTGATCTTATCGGCTAGGGAGGTGATCAAACTTCTCTCCGTGCCTATTATTAGAACCTCCTTGTCACATCTACAGTACACCGAATGAACAGTTGTGCAGATAGCGCTGAGGATCCAGGGACTTGGTTCTGACTTTGGTCAGGGATTGTGCGGATTCTGTGGTTAGCAACCAGTAGTTAGGATCAGGTCGCGGCTAGTAACCAGGAGGTTTTTTCTTCTACAAATCTTTCCCAATTCAATAAGTTGCCGCTCTTATGGTGGCTTGTTCAGTTTGGCAGTAGTGTTCGCGTCGATAGAGTGGTTTGGCAACCTCGTACTTAGGCGGTTTATAGATCAACGGACAATGTTATTTTTCCGCATTGGAATAACGGGTTGTCCGCACGGCTAGGTTGCGGTCTAGAAACTTAGCTGCTTCAGCGGAGTCCATAGGCAGCATGGCAGAGTTGGCAGTTAATCATTGAGACCACGCGGCTAGTTTTATTTCTTCATATTTTTTGCTTCCATCGGTTACATCGGTGAATCATGTCTTGTCAAGTATGCCTCATCTTGTAAAGATTATTGATAGTACAAGATTCTTGCTCTTCTGTTTGCATCTGGTTTATTTGGCTTCAGATTGGTTGAGTGTTCCTGCGCCTAGTTTCCTGTTTTTCGCAATAATAAATTTCAACATAGTATCCGAGGGAACAGAGTCTTGAGCAGCGTTCAACCATCATTTTGCTTCTTTGCTTTTGGAAGTCTAAGTGAACCAGGGTTAGTGCAATGGAATGAGGATTTGCAAGGGGTCTTGGAATTGAGCTTCTTACATCGAATAACTTTACAAAGTGGAAGTAATGTATGGAAAGTTATCTTATGGGGAGGAATTGTGCAAGGTCATCTGCAGAGACGAGAGAAAAGAAGTTATTGCTGTCGCTTGCAATGCTGTTGTGGTGAGAGCTTGGAGGAAGACTAATGTGAAAGCAGAGTTTACTTTCAAGCGTGCTATCTCATCGAAACTCTTTTACCACATCATCAGATGTCAGTCAGCTGCGAAGATTTGGACTTCCCTTTATGGGTTGTTCAACTGGAAGAATGTAGCACTGCTACAATTCCTGGAGAATGAGTTGGCGAGTGCCACTCAGGTAGATTTTCCCATCTTGACGTTCTTCCTGAAGATGAAGAATCTATGGGTTAAGATTTAAGCATTGGATTCTAACGAACCTATCTCAGAGGCAAAGCTGAAGAGGCACATAATCAGTGGTTTGCGGAAGGAATATGTGGCCTTTATTACTTCTATCCAAGGTTGGGCCACTCAACCGTCTTTTCTAGAGCTGGAGAACCTGCTGGCTTGGCAGGAGAGCTTAGTTAGGCAGATGGCTGGAGTTATTATCTCTGAAGGAGGTAGTGAGGCGCTCTTCTCAGGAAAGAAGAAGAGATGGGAGAAGAAGTCTACTGCTATAGATGGCGCTTCAACTTCATATCAACAAGAGTGGAGTTTGCTCCTAAGCATGATTGGAAGAAGAAGGAAGGGCTAAGGTGAATCAGATGTGACCAGTTGGGTCACTTCAAGAAGGACTGCAAGGTCAAGCTACAGCCAGGTCACGTTGCAGATAAAGAGGAAGCAAAGTCTATTGCTGAGGAAGTAGGATGGGGAAATGCTTTTATGGTGGGCACGTGTTTCCGTGCCTTGTCCACCTTCGACTACCAAGATGACTGAATCATTGACTCAGGGTGTGGTCATCACCTCATTGGGTATGACTCAAAGTTCTCCGCACTGCGTATGTTCACAAGTAATGAAGCTATCATTACTGCTGATGATACTATTCATGCAGTCGAGAAGGAGGGTGTTATTTCTTTAGACAGTGATAAGGGTCCAATCACCTTTAGGAGTGTCTATCACATGTCGGGCATGAAGAAGAACCACTTCTCTTTGACTAACACAGTGGAAATGGTCTATCACGTTCTATTCGGCCCCACAGAAATAAAGTTTCTTTGCAATGTGTTGGTGGTAAAGGCTGACTCTGCACATGTAGGGAGAAGGGTAAGGGACTTGTTTGTATTATCAATAAGTTCCTATGTTGATCAGATGAGGGCA
The DNA here is from genome assembly GCA_039513925.1 of Platanthera zijinensis. Classification (NCBI taxonomy): domain Eukaryota; kingdom Viridiplantae; phylum Streptophyta; class Magnoliopsida; order Asparagales; family Orchidaceae; genus Platanthera; species Platanthera zijinensis. The sequence goes on from CM077091.1 coordinate 75,309,563, forward strand.
AATGATAGTGCAGCTATCTGGTACGAGAGACTTGGGTAAGTCAGGATGGACAAGTTGAAAGCCATTGCGGTAAGGAGCCTTGTGAATGGATTTCTTATGTTTTCATCCTTCGGCGACGGTCATGTCTGCACCATATGTCAATATGGAAAAGCTCATCATCTTTCGTTTGACAAGTTATAGACAAGGAGTAATGCACCATTAGAGTGCATCCATGGTGATCTGATGGGACCAACCGTCACTGCCAGTCTTGGAGGTAGCAGATACATGTTGGTATTGATTGATGACTACACCAGGTACACTTGGGTATACTTTATGAAAGAGAAGTCAGAGGGGTTCTGTTTGTTTATGGATTTCATGGATCTAGTGGAGGGCCGGCTTGGCCTGCGGATCAAGAAGTTGAGAATTGACAACGAAGGTGCTTTCGTTTCATCAGAGTTCTCTAACTTCTGCAGGAAGAAAGACATCCGGAGAGAGTTCACTTGTGCTCATACTCCACAACAAAATGGAGTATCTGAATGAAAGATTTGTCATCTAACAGAGACCTGCAAGTGTTGGCTTCATGCCAAAGCATCCCTAGGTCCTTTTGAGCAGAGGGGATGGCCTATGCAACATACGTCATCAACCAGATGCCTCTGAGTCCGATCAACATGAATTCTCCTCATGAGATGATATTTAAGGAGAAGCCCAGTGTTGAAACCTTCGGGAGTTCGGATCGACCTGCTATGTACACATCCTGGATGCTCTCAGGATAAAGATGGATACAAAGGCAAGGAAGCTTATCTTTGTGGGCTATGATGACCGGAAGAAGGGATGGAAGTGTACGGATCCAGTGATGAAGAAATTTGTAATCTCTAGGGATATGGTCTTCGATGAATTAATGTCATATGGAGGTAGCTCATCTGTGGAGCTACATGAAAGCAGGTCGGATGCCAAGAAGGAGGAGGATGTTAAGGATCTTCTGGTGGAGCTGCATGTGTCGCTAGGAGCTCCAGGTGCTTCTAGCTCCGGGGCGGAGGCTTCTGGTTTAGGAAGCAGGGGGAGAGATACTTCAAGTTTGCTCAGGAATTGAGCTGGATCAGAAGAAGCAGCAGAGGTGGTGAGGTATGTTCAGGCTCTTCGGAGGTCGAAGAGGACCATCAAGCCACCAACTCATTATAGCGAAGGAAATGCGGTGAGCCTCATCTCTTATTTCTTCGCAGGCCCTTTGGCTAAGAAAGAGCCTTCTAGATTTGATGATGCCGCTAGAGTCAAGGAGTGGGAAAATTCCATGGATGAGAAGATGGCGACCCTCAGGAAAAATTAGCCCTGGGACATGTGCCCAAGGTCGATGACATTACTCCTATGATATGCAAGTGGGTGTATAAGCTAGAGAAGAAGGAGGATGGGAGCATCGAGTGGTACAAGGATCTCCTTGTAGCTCGAGGGTTCTCTCAACAATACGATGAAGACTTTGAGGAGACGTTTAGTCCTATTGACAAGATGACTTTAGTGCGGGTGGCGATGGCCTTGGCGGCTTGCCAAGGTTGGAAGATGTGGCAGCTGGACATAAAGAATGTTTTTCTTTATGGGTAAATCGACAAAGACATCTTCAAGCTTCAGTCACAGAGATACATATCTGAAGATCATCCAGGATACGTCTGCAAGCTACGAAAAGCCCTTTATGGATTGAAGCAGGCTCCTCGGGCATGGTATGAGAAGATCGCAGAATACCTCAAGTTCTGCGGTATCTTGCTTCTAATTCAGATTTGAGTCTGTTCATCAAGAAGAAGGGGAAGCTTCTGGCCTTAGTGCTGTTATACGTGGACGACATGATCCTCACGGGAAACTCCAAGGATGAGGTGGCTAGGCTCAGGGCAGAGCTAGCCATTCAGTTCAAGATGTAAGACTTGGGTGAGCTCCACCATTTCCTTAGACTCGAGGTGGAGAGGAAAGAGAGTGGCATACTCGTTTCCCAAAAGGTTTATGTGGAATGGATCGTTCAGCGGTTTGGCATGTAGGAGGGTAAGAGTATCTCTACTCCACTTGATGTTGGCATCAAGCTTCGACTAGATGAGTGAAGCATACTTCCAGATCCTTTAGTGTTCCGAGCTCTTGTTAGGAACCTTATTTACTTAATGATTATGAGGCCAGACATAGCTTATGATGTAGGCCGAGTAAGTCGGTATATGGAGGAACCATGGAAGCCTCATCTGGTAGCGGCAAGGAACATTCTGAAGTACGTGAGTCCACTTCTGATATGGGTCTCCTTTATGGGAGAGACCTGGATTCAACCTGCACGGTTACACAGATGTTGATTATGGGGGAGTTTCAGACGACCGGAAATCAACGTCTGGTTATGTCTTTACATGTGGATCAGCGAGTATCTTTTGGTGTAGCAAGAAGCAGGATTGTGTGTCTGTCTCTACTACGGAAGCGGAGTACAAGGCTTTGGTCTTGGCAGCTAGGGAAGCCATCTGGCTTAGGAGGCTTGTAGAGGTCATCCATGAAGAAGTGCGCGGTCCCACTCTTCTACGTGGCGACTACAAAATTGCCCTAAAACTGGTTAATAATCCAGTTTGTCACGCGCAAACCAAACACATTGAGATTGAGCACTATTTCATTCGGGAGAAGGTTTTGGAGGGTCTTTTATGGTTGGACATGTACAGAGTGAGAACAACATCGCAGACATCTTCACAAAGTCATTGTTGAAGTGGCCATTTACCCAGTGACGGGAACTGCTGGGGCTGATTTCCACTTCTCACTTCAAGGGGGAGTGTTAAATTTTTTTGAAGTGAAAGTGGCAGCCTGGGAAAACTATTTATACAGTCTGGGCGAACAATTATGGCGGTATGGGCAGGTTGACTATGCGGTCTGTGCAGATTAGTCTTGCATCTAGCCAGTTTGACCAATGGTTCTGCACTTGCGTGATCCCTAGCGGATAGTATGTTTATCCGCGGAGTTCGGCATGGCGTGTACCTTAGTCTTGCTCTAGTTTTGCATTTTGGTGTAACCGCACAGTTCGCTGGTTATTGTAAACAGGTGGTGTTCGCCGGTTTATGAAGACTGTCCTTTATATCCGCTGGTGCTGCGTTCGCACTAGGGATGGCTGGTGGTGTGGACTTGGTCCGGATTTGTTCCAAGTCCAGGAGTGCTCAGTCAGGGAGGTCACGCAGACTATTTTCTTTGTTCACCGAGATCGTAAGTTGTCAGCCTTTGTGCTCTAGTTGCGGGCTCAGAGTGTGCAGACTGGAGAAGTGTCTGCATGGTCATGCAGACTTGAGCTATGTCCACTTGTTTGCAGGCTGGTGGCATTCCAGTAGGTTCTACAGATATGGCAGACTGTCTGTCCGGCCTAGTCGCGGCTGACTGTCATTGTCTTCGCATCTTGGCGGTTTCCTCAATGCTCGCCACGAGAGAGGGTGGTGATCTTATCGATTAGTCCGGTGATCACACTCCTCTTTGTGCCTATAAATTGGACACCCTGTCACATCTACAGTACACTGTGTGAACAGTTGTGCGGATAGCGCTGAGGAGCTAGGGACTTGGTTCTGACTTTGGTTAGGAACAGTGCAGATTCTGCGGTTAGCAACAAGCGGTTAGCAGTAGGTCGTGGATAGCAACCAGGCGGTCTTTTCCTCTACAACTCTTTCCTAGTTCAATAAGTTATCCGCTTCTGGAGGCATTTTCAGTTCATCAGCATTGTTTGCGGCATTCTGGCGGTTATGTGGTTTGTAGATCAACGGACAGTGTTCTTTTTCAGCATTTGAATAATGGGTTGTTCGCGCGACTAGGTTGCGGTCTGGCAACTTGGCGGCTTCAGCAAACTCCGTAGGCAGCTTGGAAGAGTCAGTGGTTACTCATTGAGACTGCACTGCTATTTTTATTTCTTCTTATTTTTTTCTTCCATCGGTTACATCGGCGAATCATGTCTCACCATGTATGCCTAATCTTGTAAAGATTATTTATAGTACAAGATTCTTGCACTTCATTTTGCATATGGTTTATTTGACTTCAGATTGGTTGAGTATTCCTGCACCTGGTTTCCCGTTTTTCGCGAATCACAAATTTCAACAAGCCTGAATGTTATATTTGAATTCTCTACAAACACTTGTAAGATTATAGATGCTAAAACAAATAGTGTTTTACTTACTGCTCATAGAACTCATAATGTTTACACTGTTAGTTTTTAAGATATATCTTCTTCTAATTTGAAATGCTTAGTTACCAAGAATGAGTAATTAGATCTTTGGCATAAGAGACTAGGACACTCAGGAAGTAAACTAATTGTCAAACAATCGAAACATAAACTTGTTTGTGGACTCCCAAAATTAAGCGGTAGTTTGAAATCCTTATGCGCTCCGTGTCAAAAAGGGAAATTTGTTAAAACCTAATTCAAAAGCAAAAATGACATTTCCACGACTAGATCACTTGAACTCATTCACATGGATCTTTTTGGTCCTCTTAGTGCATGTAGTCTAGGTGGAAAATTATACATGTTTGTTCTTATAGATGACTACTCCCGCTACTTCTAGGCAATCTTCCTTACAAATAAATCCGACACATTCCTTGAATTCACTAATCTGTGCACTAGACTTCAAAATGATAAGGAACTAAAAATAAAATTCATAAGGTCATATCATTGGGGAGAATTTGAAAATGAAAACTTCACAAACTACTATAATAATTTAGGAATTAAGCATGAATTCTCAGCCCCACACACTCCTCAACAGAATGGGGTAATAGAGAGAAAAAACCGTACACTTAAAGAACTAGCACGCACAATGCTCGCCGAGTTTGGCTTGCCTCGATATTTTTGGGCAGCAGCGGTTAACACAGCAAGCTATGTGATGAAACGGGTCATACTTCGCCCCATTCTTAAGCTAACTCTGTATGAGCTCTACTTCAATAAGAATCCATCAGTATCATATTTTAGAATTTTTGGTTGCACATGCTTTATTCTAAACACTAAAGATCATTTAGGAAAACTTGACAAAAAATCAGACCATGGCCTCAAGTTAGTATACTCTAGTATGAGTCATGCATATAGGGTCTCTAACAAATGAATCTTAGTCGTTGAAGAATCAGCTTGTATACACTTTAATGAAAATACACTAACTGAAGAACCTAGGGTAAATAAAGAGGAAGTTTATGATGATGTGTAGTTAGAAGATAAGGGTGAGGAGAGAGAAGTGGTTGTTGATGTTCCAACTCACGTAGACGGATATAGGCCTCTAAGCACTCTGAATTTCTTAAAGCAACATCCACGAGAACTAGTAATAGGAGAGCCCTAACATGGAGTTAAAACTCAGTCGGCCTTACATGAGTCCTTCTCAAACCTATGTTTCTTATCTGAAATTGAACCCAAGAACATCTCAGAAGCTTTAAAGGATGAATCGTTGTTCCTTGCTATGAATGAAAAAGTGAATCAGTTCGAGAGAAGTAAGGTCTGGGTATTAGTGGAGCGTCCTGATAGCCATCTAGTTATAGGTTTGAAATGGGTATACAAAAATAAACTTGATGGTAACTCTAGGAGAACTAAAAACAAAGCTAGGTTGGTAGCACAAGGTTACTCACAAATAGAGGGTGTGGATTTTGAGGAATCATTTCCACCGGTTGCACGTCTTGAATCCATTCATATGTTTTTGGCGTTTGCGAGTTACAAACAAATTAAATTATATCAAATTGATGTGAAGAGTGCATTCTTAAATGGATATATTAAGGAAGAGGTGTATGTCAAGCAACCACCCGAGTTCAAGTATGCTGACTACCCAAATCACGTATACAAGTTAGTGAAGGTATTATGCGGACTTAAGTAGGCACCCCGTGCTTGGTATGTAGCCTCATGAATTTTCTCCTATAACATGGCTTTGGGATGGGTAGTGCGGACACCACTCTGTTTGTGAAGCACGAGAATCTCGATCTAATTCTTCTACAAATTTATGTGGATGATATCATTTTGGGGGCCACAAATGATAAATTATGCAAAGAAATTGTCTCTTTAATGTAGTCTAAATTTGAAATAAGCCTAGTTGGAGAGTTGACATATTTCTTAGGATTTCAGATCTCTCAACTTAATGATGGAATTTTTACAAGTCAATCGAAATGCATAAATATTATGCTCGCGCGTTTTGGCTTTGAAAATCTAAAATAAGTCAAAACTCCAAAGAGTGTGTCTCTAAAATTAGGAAAAGATGGAAGTGGCATTTGTTGGTGTTACCATTGTGATCTAGAAGTGATCAAGTATGTAGCCTCACTGCCAATGCAGTATGGGCCTATCAGGGCCGCACATAAGAATGTTTGGAGAAATTGGGAGATTGGATTAATATGGTTTTACTCATATGATGAGTGGAAATGACTTAGCACAGCCAAGCTTTGAAAGTGTCGAGTGCCTTGTGACCACTCAAAGCTTTCGTCGAGTCATGTGTTGACTAGTCGAATGATGGCATTGAGTGTGTTAAGTTTACTCAATGATTCGTCAAGTCAAAGTGTTGATTTGGCGAGTATAGCACTTAAGCGTTGAGTGTGTTGAGTTCACTCAACGATTCGTTGATTCAAGATGTTGATTCAACGAATGTGGTTCTTAGGCATTGAGTTCACTCGACGGCTTCGTTGAATCAAAGGTTTATTCAATAGATATAACACTTTGGCATTGATTGCATTGAGTTCACTAAACGCCGTCGTCGATTCAAATGTTGACTCGACGAGTTTGGCGCTAAGAGTGTCGTGGCGTCGAGTTCACTCGATGCCTTCGCCTAGTCAAAGGTTGATTCGGCAAGGCTAGCATTGAGTTTGTCGTGTATCTTATGGATACCCGACGATTCTTTGAGTATGATATGTATACTCGACGATTTGTTGAATATGTTATGGATACTCGACGATTTGTCGAGACAAGGGTTGTCTGGTCGAATTTATATATTCGAAGTCTGGGGTCTGCAAATAGCGACTGGTTATTCTATTTATTCCTTTGGGTATAAATAGAAGATTTTAGGGTTTCACTACCTATGGATTTTAACTGATTAATTCTGTCTAAGCACACGAGCCGCACTGTGCAAAAACTCGAGACCTAAAAGGTCGATGGAAACTATTCCGCCTTTGCCAATCTCATCGTCATCTCTATCCTCGATTATGGTGAGTGTCACCGCCGCCTCTTCTGTAACAGACCTAGCAATCTGTGAAGACGCAGAGTGCCCTCTCCCGACCTAGATCTTTTTCGACAAGAGTCTACGGGTTCTTTTTTTATGTGGATTTTCTGTAGAGGTGCGGACGATATTCTGCACTAAAGACTCTAGCCGCTAAGTGATCGACAGATCTTTCTGGAGCATCTAGGTTGAGTATAGAATCAATCCCGCAGAGGTAATCTTTTATTTACTGCACTTTCTTTTTGATACATGTTCATTATTAAATCCGAACTTCTTTTAGGTTTTCTTGTTCCTATTTTCGCTGCGTACACAAGTATTGTGTCATCTAGCAAAACCCAATAGAGGTATAAGAGGGAGGTTCTGACAATGATCATGGTATCAAAAGTGCTAAAACCATGGCGTGTAGATTTGGAGATTTAGAAATGTTATAAATGCCCAAATCTATTCTTGGGATCCCGCCAAGAATGCATTTTATGTTTCTGTGATATCATAGGTTATATCCTTGTTACTCCTTGACAGTAACCGTCTCTCTTATTGGTTTGTGAAACTAAGTATGTGTTAGATTTTGAATCTCACATTTAAGGACGAGCTTGTCTACTGTCTAAGTGGACTTAGTGTTGCTCATGTCCAGTGCATGTAAATCTAAATATTTAGAAAGGTTCTAGACGCTCAGATTTAGCCCAGTTCATCAAGTGTTGATGATCTTTCTTGTGCAAATCTGGGATGCACTTGGATTATGATTGCTGTTATTTTATTTTATATCAAGTGCACATTGGTTAATTGTTAACCATGATTAAAAATTTAATCAAACGTCTAAAACCCCTTAAGCAATATTAAGTATTCGGATGCCTTCCGATGGATGACACTCTTCCTGCCTCGATCGATGAAGTGTGGGCTAGCCAAAGTAAGGTGCATTAATCTATCTTGATAAGAGTACGAGTGGATAATTATGATATCCCACTATCAAAATTGGGTCAAACTTAACTAGGTGACCTCAAAGGGAGTGCCCAGAGTCATGGGGTTGGCATGCACCATATGATGGATGTGAATAAAGAGTTATTAACTAGCCATACAAGAGTTGCATTATGATGCAATTGGCAAGCGTTGCTTACCTAAATAGCTGCATTGTGAGAGAAAAGCCAAATCTGACTCATAGTGTTAGTGAAATATGGATCTTGTCCACTAAGAGAGTTACTCGTATAAACTCTTCGAATTGATATCAAGGTTTATCAGTTTGATAAAATTAGTGGGAGTTGTACAACCCATATTCGTTGGGTAGGACCCAGATGCATCAACAATCGGGGTTGGGCCAGCCTTGGGCTTGCTCGGGCCTAAAAGATAGAAGAGCTCTCTCCTAGGGGGAGCTCCCGCCCAGGAGCAGGCAAGATCCCGCCGTGGTCAGCAGCAAGGGCTTTGAGTGAGCTCCACTCACTCAACGCCGTGGTCAGCAGCAAGGGCGTTGAGTGAGCTCCACTCACTCAATGTCATGGTCATCAGCAAGGGCGTTGAGTGAGATCCACTCACTAAACGTCGTGGTCAGTAGCAAGGGCGTTGAGTGAGCTCCACTCACTCAATGTTGTGGACAGCAGCAAGGGCATTGACTGAGCTCCACTCACTCAACGTCGTGGACAGCAGCAAGGGCATTGACTGAGCTCCACTCACTCAATGCCGTGGACAGCAGCAAGGGCATTGAGTAAGCTCCACTCACTCAACATTGTGGACAGCAGTAAGGGTGTTGAGTGAGCTCCACTCACTCAATGTCGCGCCCAGCAGCACGCGAGAACAATCACCATCGGTCAGCCGAGATCCACTTCTGACAGAGTCGGCGAGAAGGTTTGCGCCTCGCGTAAGGCAGGGGCTGGCTCGGCTCAAGACTTTCGACACTCCTTTTTAGCTCCCGCCAAGCGAGGGCGATGGGGTTCTCGGCTCAGGGTTCTCGCCAAGTGGGGCCAAGGGTCCGGGGTAAAATGACCTAATTACCCCCCAGGGGTTGTGTTTAATTACCCCCCAGGGGTTGCGTTTAATGTTTTCTGGATAGCGAGATTTGGCTATTGGCAGACCAGTCAGGGGTATTTCAGTAATTTCAGGTCGGCAGAAGGCTATAAATAGACCCATAAGGGCTCCTTAAATAGCAGACTCTCATTTTTCTCTGAATCTCTAGTGCTTTCTTAGGAGCTCCTAGCCCAGCTTTTGGCTTTGGAGGGGAAGCTCTCAGAGATCTTCCGGGTGTGAGGTGGGACCTCCCTGCTGAGGCTTTGGGTCAGTCCTAGGTCGTTAGCTACCAGTCAGGAGGCGGGGCTTGATGGAAGTAGGTGTTGGCTGCACCCCTGTTTTGAACATTGGTTGAGGTCAATTTTGGCTCCAACAGTGCTAGTGTGGTGAGCGTGGAAGGCAGCTGGTACAAGAAAGCCTTGAGTTTTGTCCCATGACTGGAGGTGATGGTGAAGCGTCTGGCTCAGGGGGTATCCCCACCCCGGGGGAGGAAGTGATAAGGAAGATGTTGGGAGAATTTAGGCGAGAGGTCCAATAGACCATCAGCCTGGCCTTCTCGGCAAGGAGTGAGTGGGAGACGCATCAGGTTCCGGTGGAGGCGGTCCTGCTTCTTGGCGAGAACGCCCCTAGGCAGCGCCCCGTAAAGGAGGTTCCGGCAGAAGTTGGCGAGAGGGAGGCTGCGGTGCGAGATCTCTTCCCTAGGCATGGTACCGCGGATCGGGCAAGCCAGCCGAGGTCACGAGACGTGCCCTCTCGCCAAGCAGGAGGCGATAGCCCCTTTTGCGAGCTTATCATCTCGGCTCCAGTGTCGGAGGGGTTCCGCGAGCCCGATATGTCTTACTACTCGGGGAAGGATGACCTAGTACAGTATGTGCAATGTTTTTAGGATGTGGTGTCGATTAGGCAGATGTCTGATGCCTTTAAGTGTCGGCTGTTTGCCATCACGTTGATGGAGAAGGCCAGGGACTGGTTCCACCAAATACCGACAAGCTCAATATACAGCTTTGAAGATCTGCGCAGGAGGTTTTTGTTGGGGTTCTCAACGTCGAAGAAGCGGAAGAAGGAGGCGGAGTGCCTGTTTGCGGTAATACAGAAGTAGGACGAGATGTTGGGTCACTATGTTGACAGGTTCCGAGAGGAGATCCTTCTAGTACAGGAAGTCCCGGGGTATGCACTGATGCTCGCCTTTACCCGGGGGCTGAGACCGGGTTTCTTTAGCATGGAGCTGAAGAGAGTTCCTCCTCTCTCATTCGAAGAGCAAATGGAGAGGGCGGCAAAAGAGATCGATTTCGAAAGAGCCAACCCGGCTTTCGCTAGGAAGCTAGCCCGGTTGGCGGAGGACGATGTGAAGGAATCAGCGTCAGGGAAGCAGAGGGAGCCGAGGTAAGAAAGGAGAAGAGAAGAACCCCAGAGGCAGGGATAGAACCAAATTTGGGGGGCTCGGGAGCCACACAACCGGTTGGGTTGGAGGCCTCAGGAGGGTCGCCCCCAGGGTCAAGGAGGAGGTCCGCAGGGAAGGGATAACCTTCAGGAGCCAAGGAGGTTCGATCAGCAGGCATGGAGGAAAGGACCAAGAGACCATGCCCTGCCGCCGCACGAAGCGATGGAGGTTGGTAGAGGCAGAGGAGGAGGAGGAAGAAGAGTCCGGGGAGCTGGGAGAAGAGGAGGAGGAAAAGGAAGGGGGTAGGGGGTGTTACCCTTTTATGACTTCCATCAGTAGGAAGGTCACGCGACGGCCACCTGCCCGGAGTTCTTGGAGATGAGGGAAGCCATAGGAATGGGGAGACAGGATCCGCCGGTAAGGATAATGGAAGTGCAGCAGGGAGGGGAGGAAGATAGATGCGAGGACCGGGTAGATGTGGGGACCCGAGGAGGGATAAGAGTGATCCACGGAGGGGTGGGTATTGAGGCAACCCGCAAGGGGAGCCTTCAAACCATGTTCCACAAAGGGGTCTCCTCGACCTCCTTAGCTCCCCCTCCTAAAGAAAAAATCATCTTTTCATCCGCGGATATGCCGGACTACGAAGATCGGTTCTGCGACGCCCTGGTGATTCAGACAGCGGTGGAGAACTTCAAGGTCTCCAGGATACTGGTGGACAATGGGAGATCGGTGAATGTCATCTTCAAGAGAGCCTTCGATGAGATGAAGGTTGAAGGGAAGAGGGTCCTAGCCTCAGATGGACCGCTGTTCGGGTTTTCTAGAGAAAGGAAAGAATTATTGGGAGGAGTAAGACTGCATGTTAATCTTGGGGGTGTGTCACAGAACTGTAGGTTCGTGATAGTGAATGCCCCAAATAGTTACAACACCATCTTTGGGCATCCCCTCATCAGCGCCTTCCGCTGCGTCCCCTCCTCATTTCATTAATGTCTCAAGTTCAATAACGGAGGGGTGCAGGTAAGGATCAGGGGGAATCCAAAGGTGGCAAGACAATGCTACGTGACAGCAGTTAATGCTGTGTCTTGGATGGTAGAGGCAGAAGAACTAGAGAGAGGGCTAGCAGAGCAAGAGGGGGTGAGTCTTGAGGTAGAGGAGCAAGTGGGGGGAGAAGCTGAGAAGGAGGCCCGGAGGAGGGAGGAAGTCGAGCAGCAGCAGGAGGAGAGCCTGGAGGAGGCGATGGAGGTAGAGGAGAAGCTAGCTGCCGGAATCGAGCACGAGGGTCTGTAAGAAGTGATGGATGAAGAGGAGGGACAAGTAGCGAGAGTTGAGCAAGATGCCCCGAGGGATGTGGAGATTCATCAGCTCCATGAGGAGAAACCGGGGGAGTCAATCGAAGCTGAAGGAGGGGAGGCGTTGGAGTTTGTGGAAGAAACAAGGGTAGACTGGGAGCAATTGTGGTTGGAGCTGGTCGAAGATGTGGTGGAGATGGAGGTCTCCACAAGAGCAGGGCAGGTGCAGAAGGTGCGGATCAGTGGGGGCCTAAGCCCCGAGGACCAGGAGCAGATGAGAGCTTGCATCCAAAGCAATGTTGACATCTTCGCCTGGAGCGCGGCGGACATGTCGGGCATTGACGCGGATGTGGCTTGTCATCACCTGAACCTTGACCCCCAGACTCGTCCCATACGCCAAAAGATGAGGGCCATCGCCACCAATCATGAGGAGCCCATCCGCGAGGAGGTCAGAAAGCTCTTAGAGGTAGGCTTCATCTCGGAGGTTCAGTACCCAGGCTGGATCTACAATGTGGTAATGGTTAAGAAAGGGGGAGGGAAGTGGCGTATGTGTATTGACTTCTCTTTATTAAATAAATCATGCCCCAAGGATTGCTACCCTCTGCCTCGAATCGACGCGCTGGTGGACTCAGCCGTCGGTTTTTCTGTTATGAGTTTTCTTGATGCTTTTTCAGGTTATCACCAGATTCGCATGCACCCCCCCCCCCCCCGACATCAAAGACGTCTCCTTCATCACCAGGTAAGGGTGCTTCAGCTATAAGATGATGCCCTTTGGGCTAAAAAATGCAGGAGCCACATACTAGTGCATGATGGATCGAGTCTTCCAGGGGCAGAGAGGGAGAAACTTAGAAGTCTATGTCGATGACCTGATGGTGAAGAGCAAGTGTGTGAGCTCACACCTGTGGTACCTAGAAGAGACCTTTGCCACCCTCAGAAGGTTCAAGATGAGGCTGAATCCCTTAAAGTGTGTCTTCGGGGCCAGCCGCGGGAAGTTCCTCGGACATCTCTTGACTCCGGCAGGGGTGGAGCCAAACTCGGATAAGGTAAAGGTCATCCTAGACTTGGAGTCACCTCGCAATGCCAAGGCGGTCCAACGCTTGGCAGGCAAGCTGGCTGGACTAAGCAGGTTCCTTTCGCGGTCAGGAGACAAGTGTTCATCATTCTTCAAAGTGTTGAGGGGTAACCATAGGTTTGAATGGACAGCCGAGTGCGAGGAAGCCTTCCAAGGACTGAAGAGATAGCTCTCCCGGGCTCCTCTACTTCAAAGCCCAAAAGAAGGGGAGGACCTAGCCCTGTATATTGGGGTGGGAGCGGAATCCGTGAGCTCTGTTCTAGTCAGGGAAGAGGGGAAGAAGCAGCTACCCATCTACTACGTAAGCCAGATCTTGAGGAAGGCGTAGCTCTGTTACCCAATCCTCAAAAAGCTGGCGTATGCTCTGATCGTTTCGGCAAGAAAGCTTCGGCCATATTTCTAAGCGCACACGATTAGAGTGGTAACTGACCATCCCCTTTGCAAGATCTTTGAAGGGGTGGAGCACTCGGGGAGGCTGGCCAAGTGGTCCATTGAGCTGAGTGAATTCAACATTTCTTTTGTCCCAAGGCTCTCCATTAAGGCGCAAGCAGTGGCAGACTTCCTGCCAGACTATGTTGTTGAAATCGGGGAAGAGGAGTTGTGGCAGTAGGGAGTGTGGAAGGTGATGGTTGATGGGGCCTCGGGAAAGCATTCCATGGGGGGGAAAGAGTGGTGGTTGTAAGCCCCTAGGGGGTAGCTATAGAACAGGCGGTGGCCTATAACTTTCTAGTGACCAACAATCAGGCAGAGTAAGAAGCCGTGATAGCCGGTCTTCGTTTGGCAAAGGAGCTTGAGATCCAGGATGTGGAGGTCTCCACATATTCAATGGTAGTGGCATCGCAGATCCGAGGGGAGTTTGAGGCTCGGGAGCCTAACCTCGTGAAATATCAATCCAAGGTAAGGGCAATCATCGAAGGATTCCGGTCCTTCTCCATCCAGCATGTTCCCAGGGAAGAAAGTGCAGCGGCTGATCGATTGGCGAAGTTTTGGCCTCGGGGAGGAGGAGCCATAACTGAACTGTTCTGATCGGCAATTGAGGAAGGGGAGTGTATGGAGGTAGGACGAAGATCCTCCTGGGTAGACCCATTGGTGACCTTACTGACCACTAGCGAGTTGTCGAAGGAGGTTAAGGACGCAAAGAGCTTCAGGCGAAAGGCAACTCACTATCTGATGGTGGAAGGGGGTCTGCAACGTAAGATGTTGTCAGGGCTCCTTGCGAGATGTGTGACAGAGGAGGAAACCCCGAGGATCCTGGAAGAGATACATTCGGGAGAGTGCGGCAGCCACTCAGGGGGAAGGATGTTGGAGGCAAGGGTGGTAAGGCAAGGATATTTCTGGCAGTCACTGAGGAAGGATGCGGTTGAGTTTGCGAAGAGATGCCTCAAATGTCAAGTATACACACCCCTCCAGCTCCTGCCCGCTCAAAGGCTCAGTAGCATCACGGCATCGTGGCCTTTCACCATCTGGGGGATGGATCTATTTGGACCTTTTCCCCCAGCTAGCGGTCAGAGGAGGTTCCTCCTAATCATGATCGATTACTTCTATAAGTGGCTGGAGATCAAGGCTCTAGCCAAGGTCACCTCCCAGGTCATCAGGAACTTCGTTTGGGGAGAAATCGTATGCAGGCACGGGCTGCCCCAAGCAATAGTAACAGACAATGGTCCTCAGTTTGCTAGTGAGGAGTTCATCAGCTTCTGCACCCAACTAAGGATATACCTCAGGTTTGCCTCTGTCCTTCACCCCCAGAGAAATGGCCAGGTGGAAGCGGCAAATAAGATTATTGTGAACTTGCTCAAGAAAAAGGTGGAGAACCTGAGGGGGAACTAGGTAGAGCAGCTCCCCTCCGTCCTGTTGGCCTAACGAATGTCCCTGAACACGGCCTCCAGTGATACCCCCATCAAGCTCTCTCATGGTTGCGAGGCTGTCCTCCTAGTAGAGTTCGAGGTTCGGTCCCCGCGGGTTACGACTGCGGGAAAAGGATAGGAGGCTTGGAGATTGGGAAACGAAGAAGAGTTGCGCCTCTCGCTGGACATGGAAGAGGAGCTGTGGGATGTTGCGGCCTTCAGGCAGGAAGAGATCAAGCGGAGAATTTCCAAGTACTTCGATAAACATATAAGAATCAAACAATTCGCCGAAGGGGACCTAGTGCTGAAAAAGGTCGACGCGGCAGGGAGGTCGGCACCTGTTGGCAAGCTCAACCCCAGCTAGGAAGGACCTTACATAGTAAAGGAGGTTCTAGCAAACGGAGGTTACTACCTCCAAGATGTGGAGGGAAGGACTTGGAGCCACACCGGGAGCGGTGATGATCTAAAGCGCTTTTACCCGTAAGGGAGAAAGGGGATTGTATGGTTTTAGTCAAATATTATCATTTCGAAACATTGTAATACCAAAATGCTATCAGGGTATTCTTCTTGATTTGATCTGATATCTGCTTTCTCATCTTAATGATAGAATAGGTTTGGTTTGAGAAATCTTCATCAACACCCCGAGCTCGGCTCGGCCCCAGGTAGACCCGCTGCGCAGGCTCTCATCTAGCTGGCTGGTCTGAAGGCTCGCCTGTTGGGGAGAGGTTTGGTTTGAGAAATCTTCATCAACACCCCGAACTCGGCTCGGCCCCAGGTAGACCCGCTGCGCAGGCTCTCATGTAGCTGGCAGGTCCGAAGGCTCGCCTGTGGGGGAGAGGTTTGGTTTGAGAAATCTTCAACAACACCCCGAGCTCAGCTCGGCCCGAGGTAGACCCGGTGCGCAGGCTCTCATCTAGCTAGCAGGTCCGAAGGCTCACCTGTGGGGGAGAGGTTTGGTTTGAGAAATCTTCATCAACACCCCGACCTCAGCTCGGCCCCAGGTAGACCCGCTGCGTAGGATCTCATCTAGCTTGCAAGTCCGAAGGCTCTTCTGTGGGGAGAGGTTTGGTTTGAGAAATCTTCATCAACACCCCGAGCTCGGCTCGGCCCCAGGTAGACCCGCTACGCAGGCTCTTATCTAGCTGTCATGTCTGAAAGCTCGCCTGTGCGGGAGAGGTTTGGTTTGATAAATCTTCATTTACACCCCGAACTCAGCTCGGCCACAGGTAGACCCATTGCGCAGGCTCTTATCTAGCTGGCAGGTTCGAAGGCTCGCCTGTGGGGGAGAGGTTTGGTTTGAGAAATCTTCATCAACACCCCGAGCTCGGCTTGGCCCCAGGTAGACCCGCTGCGTAGGCTCTCATCTAGCTGGCAAGTCCGAAGGCTCGCCTGTGGGGGAGTGGTTTGGTTTGAGAAATCTTCATCAACACCCCGAGCTCGGCTCGGCCTCACGTAGACCCGCTGCGCAGGCTATCATCTAGCTGGCAGGTCCGAAGGCTCGACTGTGGGGGAGAGGTTTGGTTTGAGATATCTTCATCAACACCCCGTGCTTGGCTCGGCCCCAGGTAGACCCGCTGCGCAGGCTCTCATCTAGCTGGCAGGTCCGAAGGCTCGCCTGTGGGGGAGAGGTTGTGTTTGAGAAATCTTCATCAACACCCCGAGCTCGGCTCGGCCTCAGGTAGACCCGCTGTGCAGGCTCTCATCTAGCTGGCAGGTCCGATGGCTCGCCTGTGAGGGAGAGGTTTGGTTTGAGAAATCTTCATCAACACCCCGAGCTCGGCTCGTCCCAAGGTAGACCCGCTGTGCAGGCTATCATCTAGCTGGCAGGTCCGAAGGCTCGCCTGTGGGGGAGAGGTTTGGTTTGAGAAATCTTCATCAGCACCCCGAGCTCGGCTCGACCCAAGGTAGACCCGCTGCGTAGGCTCTCACTTAGCTGGTAGGTCCGAAGGCTCACCTGTAGGGGAGAGGTTTGGTTTGAGAAATCTTCATCAACACCCCGAGCTCGGCTCGGCCCCAGGTACACCCGCTGCGCAGGCTCTCATCTAGCTGGCAGCTCCGAATGCTCGCCTGTGGGGGAGATGTTTGGTTTGAGAAATCTTCATCAGCACCCCGAGCTCGGCTCGGCCCCAGGTAGACCCGCTGCGCAGGCTCTCATCTAGCTGGCAGGTCCGAAGGCTCGCCTGTGGGGGAGAGGTTTGGTTTGAGAAATCTTCATCAACACCCTGAGCTCAGCTCGGCCCCAGGTAGACCCCTGCGTAGGCTCTCATCTAGCTGGCAGGTCTGAAGGATCTCCTGTGGGGGAGAGGTTTGGTTTGAGAAATCTTCATCAACACCCCGATCTCGGCTCGGCCCCAGATAGACCTGCTGCGCAGGCTCTCATCTAGCTAGCAGCTCTTAAGGCTCGCCTGTGGGGGAGAGGTTTGGTTTGAGAAATCTTCATCAACACCCCGAGCTCGGCTTGGCCCCAGGTAGACCCGCTGCACAGGCTTTCATCAAGCTGGCAGGTCCGAAGGCTCGCCTGTGGGGGAGAGGTTTGGTTTGAGAAATCTTCATCAACACCCCGAGCTTGGCTCGGCCCCAGGTAGACCCGCTGCACAGGCTCTCATCTAGCTAGCAGGTCCGAAGGCTTGCCTGTGGGGGAGAGGTTTGGTTTGAGAAATCTTCATCAACACCCCGAGCTCGGCTCGGCCCCAAGTAGACCCGCTACACACGCTCTCATCTAGCTGGCAGGTGCAAAGGCTCGCCTGTGGGGGAGAGGTTTGGTTTGAGAAATCATCATCAGCACCCCGAGCTCGGCTCGGCCCCAGGTAGACCCATTGCGCAGGCTCTCATCTAGCTTGCCGGTCTGAAGGCTCTCCTGTGGGGGAGAGGTTTTGTTTGAGAAATCTTCATCAACACCCCGAGCTCAGCTCGGCCCCAGGTAGACCCGGTGCGCAGGCTCTCATTTAGCTTGCAGGTTCGAAGGCTTGCCTGTGGGGGAGAGGTTTGGTTTTAGAAATCTTCATCAACACCCCGAGCTCGGCTCGGCCCCAGGTAGAACCGCTGCACAGGCTCTCATCTAGCTAGCAGGTCTTAAGGCTCGCCTGTGGGGGAGAAGTTTAGTTTGAGAAATCTTCATCAACACCCCGAGCTCGGCTCGGCCCCAGGTAGACCCGCAGCGCAGGCTCTCATCTAGCTGGCAGGTCCGAAGGCTCGCCTGTGGGGGAGACGTTTTGTTTGAGAAATCTTCATCAACACCCCGAGCTCGGCTCGGCCCTAGGTAGACTCGCTGCGCAGGCTCTCATCTAGCTGGAAGGTCTGAAGGCTCGCCTGTGGGGGAGAGGTTTGGTTTGAGAAATCTTCATCAACACCCCGAGCTCGGCTCGGCCCCAGGTAGACCCGCTGCGCAGGCTCTCATCTAGCTGGCAGGTCCGAAGGCTCGCCTGTGGGGGAGAGGTTTGGTTTTAGAAATCTTCATCAACACCCCGATCTTGGCTCAGACCCAGGTAGACCCGCTGCGCAGGCTCTCATCTAGCTGGCAGGTCTGAAGGCTCGCCTGTGGGGGACAGGTTTGGTTTGAGAAATCTTCATCAACACCCCGAGCTCGGCTCGGCCCCAGGTAGACCCGCTGCGCAGGCTCTCATCTAGCTGGCATGTCCGATGGCTCGCCTATGGGGGAGAGGTTTGGTTTGAGAAATATTCATCAACACCCTGAGCTCGCCTCGGCCCAAGGTAGATCCGTTGCTCAAGCTCTCATCTAGCCGGTAGGTCCGAAGGCTCGCCTGTGGGGGATAGGTTTAGCGTTTAGAAATGTTTCGACACGGATGTTCCAGGCTAGGCAAAAGACACCCTGAAGACAGACCTAAAGGCGTCTCGGCCATGAGAGGTCCCGGCCCGGAGAGGTCTCGGCAAGGGGAGGTCTCGGCCAAAAGATCCTTGCTGGGAGATCTTGCCATACGAAGTTCCCGGCGACAAAGAGACCCGATTGTTCGCGCAAGGCAAGGAGGGGTGGTCTTCCCTTAGCCTATCAACAATGCTCTTGACAAATGGTTCTCGGCAGAGCACGGGAACAATGCATTTGAGCCCTGAGCTCTTGGCAGATTCTCACCTATCGGCCGTTAAGAGAGACTATTCTAGAGGGGGCCAGGGGCCCCGGGCGAAAACACTCTTGAACAGCACTCGCCTTTTTACAGTTAAAAAAAGAGGGGAGCAAAGTTACATTTACATTATAAACTTCTCACAATGTTACAAAAATTGGAGCATCTCGCTCATTATAAAGGTATAAGAAAAAGAAAACCCTTAGGGGGAAGCGCTATATCCGCTCAAGCTCCCGCTTGGGTTCCCACTTGGGCTTCCGCGGGAGCTCTCGCCCAAACTCTCCCCAGAGGTCTCGCCAACAGCCACGGGAGATCTCGGGACGTCCGGGGGCGGAGAGTCAGGCGCGCCGTGGGGCTTCGGGATAGGCTCAAAGAGCCAGGGGACAAGCTGGAGAGCGGTCAGGGTCTCGCCACCCTCATCCAGGCATCCAACGTCCCGCAACATCTCGATCATCAATCTGGCCATCGCTTGTGTATTGACCTGCAAGTGCTTGTCGAATTCATACTTGGAATAGTTTCGGCTTTTAGCCTTTCATCGAGCGCGGGAGGGGGCGGGACCGCAATTGCCACCGTCTCCAGGCGCTTGACTTAGCCCTTCAGCATGGCGTTCTCGCACTCCACCCCCACCAGCTGCGCACGAAGCACCATGACCTGCAGAGAGTCCTGTGTAAAAGCGTTTTATCAGCAGCGAGAATGGAGGTGTGGACCTCATAGGCGAGAATGAAGGTCTGAAAGGGTCTCGCTTACCTCCTCTACTGGGCGCATGGACCGCAGACGTCGGGAGTCTTTTAGCTCGGTCTTCAGGGCCGCCGCCTGAGCCACCGCTTCCTCCCTCATCTTGTACATATCGAGGAAGTTTCGGTCAATGGTGATGCTTTAGAGAGCACACATGTGCGCAAGCTCGAACCCACGCATCAGTGCCCGGATGGAGTCGAAAGTGAGGAGACGAGTGGGCAGTTGGTCATACAGGCCCGCGAACTCCCGGCTATAAAGGTCGTAGCCCAGTGCAAAGGCCTGGCTGGTGACCTCGTCACCCTCTACCCAGCTCGGGAGTAGCGTTGAGAGGGATACCCGGTTGGCCTCCGGGTCCCATTACAGCAAGGTTTTCCCTTCCGCATCAAAGGTCTTCACGCCTAAGCCAAAGTTCCTGTGCCCCTTCGACACAGGCTTGGGCGGGAGCTGGGCAGAGCTCTCGACAACCTCTGGCTCAACGCTCATCTTGCCACCCGTCTCGATCGCGGCAAGATGGTTCTTGGCAGGGGCCCCAGCACGGATCCTTGAGACGTCCCTTATCTCGCTCACCGCCGCTAAAACCTCGGCAAAGGACTGGCTCGGTGGGAGAGATCGGGCAGGCGAGGACACCTTGGACTTCCCCTTCTCGGTAGTGGACGGCTTCGGCCTCTTAATCCGCTGAGACGAAAAGCCGCTGGGTTTCCGCTTCCCGGCACCAGATGGTGGAGGCGGAGCAAGCTCGTCCCGGCAAGCGTGGGCCGCAGATCTCGCGAGAGACAACGGATCTCCCGTAGTCTGGCCTTCAGTAGCTTGCGTCTCGGGGAAAGGCTGGCGCAAGGCGATCGCCCGCTCTTCTGCAAGGAGAATAATACGGTAACATTCAGCATGGAGGAGAAACGTGATTACCAGGCAAGAGATAGAAAAGGCGAGATCTCACCTTCGCCAGGAAGAACGGGGGGAAGAGAGTCGACGTCCCGCGTAAGGAAGGGGACGTCGAACTCCTTGGTCTTGAAGAATTCGAGGAGCACGCTCTCGCGGGATCCCAGGTACGGCGGCTTGTTGGCGGCATCCTCATACTGGATCGGCGCAAGCGGAACATTCCCAAAGTCACTGGAGACGAAGACAAACTTCTCGCCCCAGTGATGGTGCTTGATGGCGAGACCAGTCGTCTTGAGCAGTTGTCTGGAGAAGAAGACAACTCCTCCCTTCGCGCGGAAGACAAACAGCTTCCAGAAGATCGAGAGGTTGAAATCTATCCTCTCGGATCGCATATAGCAGATGAACGCAACAAGTATGGCAACCGAATTCGTATTCAGCAGCGCGGGAACGACCCCATAGTATCGAAGGGAGAGGCGCACCTCCGACCAAAGAGGGAGGCAAAAACCCACCTCAAAGTGTTCGAGGGGGATCGCGAGCTCCCCCTCCCGCGCAGTGTTCACCCTGTCATTGTTTTCTGGGTTTCTCGCGACGAAGCTGGCAGGAATATACCGGGAGGTAATCAGCTGATACTCCTCAGGAGTCAGACGGCATGACGGAAATCGATGCTTCCGGAAAGCTTCCGCGCAGTTAGAACGTCCCTCGTTCTCGCCCGGCATTATGTCTAACGAACTCGAGGGCGAAATCACAAGAGAAGAGGCGAGAGGTAGAGATCAACCGAGAAGCAATGGAAGGGAGGCGAAAGCAAGATGTTCTCGGCAGAGCGCGAAAGCAAAAAGAAGAAAGGTGAAGGTTCCGGACCGGGGAAATAAATGTGGTGGGTGAATCCACCTATTTATAGGAAGCCGTGATAAACGATGATTTTCCCAAGAAGGGCGGCGGAGGTACAGCTGTCACGCCCTAGGTCAACGATTCCTCGGTCCCCCGCCCGAGTTGACAGTGACTGATCGACAACCCTGGTTCGCGCAAGAACCGCATGGCATGACAGATGCGAAAGCTAAGAACGTTCTCGCTAGGCGAGACCTACGATAATAGCAGTAACGACAACAGTTAACTAATAAAAGCAGTTAACAGGATTACAAGCAGTCTAGAGTTGAAAGTAAAATTAAAAGAGGGTACATGAGAAGGGAAGGCCAGGGGAAAGAAGGGGCGAGACATCAGGAATTAATAGGGCTCCCAGCGCCAGCGTCCTCGCTCTCACTGACGGGTCCTCGGTGGCGCCAATGTGTTGAAGTAGGAGGAGAGCTTGGTGCACCCTAGATTGATCCGACGATCTTGGTCGCGTATCCGCGCAAGGCACCTCCGGAAAGAAGATCCCGCAGTAGGGCCGCCCGGCCGCTCCGTCTTGCTTAGGAAGTAATCTCGCTCCAAGGCCTCCAACATTTGCTCCACCGACCTGCGGAACTCTCTCGCCGCGTGGGCTTGGGCCTGATCCCGCTGCGCGAGCATGGAGAGGATGGCCACGACCCTTTTACCCCTCCTTCTTGTGCTTCCCGCACAAATCAAGATCCCTTCCATTTTGTCAGAGGAGGGGAAGGGGGAGCTGTCGCCGTCCTCCTCCTCCTGATCCCCATCATCGTCCTCATCCTCGTCAACTCCTGATCGCAGGTCCAGATCACCTGAGAAGGTAGCTTGGCGGTCAGTGCGAGAACAAGATGAGAATAGCCGAAGTATGTGGCATACCAGCAGCATGGCGAGAGCCGTCGGCCGGAGGAAGGCAAGAAGGCTCAGGCTCTCCCTCGGCATCCCTCCCGAATAAGAGATGGAGTGGCTTCCCACAACCCGGACGGAAGATCTCGCACGCCGTAACCTCCACCGGGCCCGAAGACTGAGGAGGATCGCGCTCCCTCATGGAATGGTCGGCCTTCGGCGTCAAGGATTGGTTGGCAGTCGTCTCCCCAATGGGGGTATGGGGATTGGCTGCGGGATCGTCACGAGGGGCATCCCCTACATCAGTTCCCGGCAAAATGAGACCTGGGAAGGCGGAAGCAGACGCTGCGAGAGTCCCACCCAGGGTTAGAGTGACAAAAAGAAAAACGGGCAAAGGAGAGAAGGGGCTACCTGGGGGTCTCGAACCATCGGCAGGAGCCCCTTTCAGATCCTATGGCCGATCCTCAGGTGGGAGAGACATCGATGGATCCGGGGGCACCGGCGGAAGACCAGCATCACCTTCCGGGACCACCTGCAAAGAAAGGTTCAGGGACCAATTCTCAAAAACAGCAGTCCGATAGTAGGTGAAACATACCCTCTACAGTAGAAGAAGGTCGGCCGCACGACTTGGGTTGGAAGTTGGAGAGGCTCGGTGCTCTCGTGAGAGGCCCCGATGGACCTTCTTCGTCTTCTTCTTCTTCTCTTTTGGCGACGGAGAAGGCGCCACAGTTGGTGCCTCTCTCGCCAAACAAGGAGCCACTAGCGCGCTATTGGCAAGGGCCCGCGCTTGCACCGCTTTTATGCGGTCCTGAAGATTCTGCGAGAGTGGCTTACCAGCTTATTTAGGGCGCATCGCGAGGTAACGCGAGATCTCACGGGAGCAACGACGGTCAGGGGCAGATTTACGGCCTTCTATCATCTCGTATATATAACCGCATCCGGGCCTACCGATAGATTCTCTTTGCAGGAAGTGACACATGCCCAGCAAATATTTATGGGTTGGACGTGTCTTTTCGAGCGCAGAGCTAGCTCAAAAAGAGCGGGGATTGTGTACAACCCATATTCGCTGGGTAGGACCCAGATGCATCAACGATCGGGGTAGGGCCAGCTTTGGGCTTGCTCGGGCCTAAAAGATAGAAGAGCTCTCGCCTAGGGGGAGCTCCCGCCTAGGAGCAGGCGAGATCCCGCCGTGGTCAGCAGCAAGGGCATTGAGTGAGCTCCACTCACTCAATGCCGTGGTCAGCAGCAAGGGCGTTGATTGAGCTCCACTCACTCAACGTCGTGGTCAGCAGCAAGGGAGTTGAGTGAGCTCCACTCACTCAACGTCGTGGTAAGCAGCAAGGGCGTTGAGTGAGCTCCACTCACTCAACATTGTGGTCAGCATCAAGGGCATTGAGTAAGCTCCACTCACTCAATGCCATGGTCAGCAGCAAGGGCGTTGAGTGAGCTCCACTCACTTAATGCCGTGGACAGCAGCAAGGGCGTTGAGTGAGCTCCACTCACTCAACGTTGTGGATAGCAGCAAGGGTGTTGAGTGAGCTCCACTCACTCAACGTCGCGCTCAGCAGCAGGCGAGAACGTTCACCATCGATCCGCTTCCAGCAGAGTCAGCGAGAAGGTTTGCGCCTCGCGTAAGGCGGGGGCTGGCTCGGCTCAAGACTTTTGACACTCCTTTTTAACTCCCGCCAAGCGAGGGCGAGGGGGTTCTCGGCTCAGGGTTCTCGCCAAGTGGGGCCCAGGGTCTGGGGTAAAATGACCTAATTACCCCCTAGGGGTTGTGTTTAATTACCCCCCAGGGTTTGCGTTTAATGTTTTCTGGACAGCGGGATTTGGCTATTGGCAGACCATCCAGGGGTATTTTAGTTATTTCAGGTCGGCAGAAGGCTATAAATAGACCCATAAGGGCTCCTTAGAAAGTAGACTCTCACTTTTCTCTGAATCTCTAGTGCTTTCTGAGGAGCTCCTAGCCCAGCTTTTGGCTTTGGAGGGGAAGCTCTCAGAGATCTTCCGGGTGTGAGGTGGGACCTCCCTGCTGAGGTTTTGGGTCAGTCCTAGGTCATTAGCTACCAGTCAGGGGGCGGGGCTTGAGGGAAGTAGGTGTTGGCTGTACCCCTGTTTTGAACATTGGTTGAGGTCAATTTTGGCTCCAACAGGAGTAATTTTGATAAAAGTCTGAATTGAAAGAAAAAAATTGTATTTTGAAATATAGTACTGATTTTACTTTGCTTATATCCTTGTAGAATTTCCATGGCTAGTGGATCTCACTCCACCCTATCCCATAGAGCCATCCTTGAGAAGGAGAAGCTGAGCGGGACAAACTACTTAGACTGGTATAGGAGATTGATAATTGTTCTTAGGCAAGTGCGAAAGCTCTATGTTTTGGAAGAGGAATCCCCTGAAGAGCCTGTCGGGATTGAATGTGCCCCTTTCTGATAAGGATTCTTATAAGAAGTATCTTGATGACTCCCTGGATGTTGAATGCCTTATGTTGGTAACCATGAACTCTGAGATACAAAAGCAACATGAGAACATGGGTTGCAAGGAAATTGACGAGCATCTCTATAAAATATTTCAAGGGCAAGCTCGTTAAGAGAGGTTTGACGTCACTAAGGCATTGTTCTAGTGTAAAATGGGAGCTCGAGACCTAATAGGGACTCACGTACTCAAGATGATTGGGTATATAGAGAACCTTGAGAGACTAGGCTTACCTCGGGGCCAAGATTTGGCCACAGGCCTGATCCTGCAATTGTTACCAGACAGTTATGAGCAGTTAGCCTTGAACTATAACATGAATAAAATATACAAGACATTGCCCGAGCTCCTAGGCATGTTAAGAACTGCCAAAATCAATATGAAGAAGGCCAAGCCTGCTAGCCCCATACTTATGGTGCATAAAGGCAAGGCCAAGGCCAAGGGCTTCAAGATGAAAAAGGTAGGACCTAAGTTTGCTCTGGAGCCCAAGTCTTCAACAATGAAGAAGAATGGCTTTGTGAAGGAAGGGAAATGCCACCACTGTGGCAAGGATGGTCATTGGAGGAGGAACTGTCTATCTTATGAGGGTCTGCACAAGATGAAGGGAGGTATGACTTCCGCTTTAAGTATATATGTTATAGAGATAAACCTTTCTGCTCCTTCATCCTGGGTATTGGATACCAGATATTGTTCTCATATTTGTATAAATGTGAAGGAATTGGGAAGGAGAAGATTGCTTAGTAAAGGAGAGGTGGACCTACATGTTGGTAATGGAGCAAGAGTTGCTGTTGTCGTCATGGGTGTTTACCGTTTTTCTTTGTCTAGTGGTCTTGTAATAGAACTTGATAAATGTTATTATATTCCTTCTATAACTAAAAACATTATATCCATTTCATGCTTATACATGATTGGATTTTCTTTTATTATTAAGAATAATATTTGTTCTATATTTAAGAATGATGTTTGTTATGGTATAGCATAAATATTTAATGGTTTATATGTTTTGAACTTAGACCATCAGATCTATAATATAGAAAGTAATAAAAGACTAAAAATGAATGACTCAAACACTACGTACCTTTTGCATTGTCATTTGGGCTATATAAATGAGAAACGTATATCCAAGCTCTATAAAGATGGGATATTGGACGCATTTGATTATGAATCATTTGAGAGATGCGAATCTTGTTTGTTAGGCAAGATGACTAAGGTCTCTTTCACTAGTTTCAATGAGAGGGTTGATGATCTCTTGGGATAGTACATAGTGATGTATGTGGACCCATGAGTTCTATAGCTAGAGGTGGGTATTTCTACTTTGTTATATTTACTGATGATTTCAGTAGATATGGATACGTGTATCTTATGATGTGCAAATCAGAAACCTTTGAAAAGTTCAAAGAGTTTAAGAATGAAGTAGATAACCAACTGGGTAAGGGGGTTAAAGCACTCCGATCTGATCGAGGTAGCGAATTGTAACACCTCCCCTGTAATGACCGTATAATATGGGTCCAGTCGGGGCCCCATAACATACAGACGCCACAGCTTCAGCATTATAAGATGATATTTACTACCCGATCTCAAAACTCAGAACAAAACACAGCGGAAACAAACCAAACAACTAGAAGTTATCCACCACTAATAAGAGTATTAAATGGCCTTAAGGCCTTACACAAAAAGAGTCCAACATATGAAGACCACAAGGTCAATCATCAACGTGCAAAAGCACTCCTAAGCTACCTCGGCGTGCAAGCCGGACAATGTCTAAAACATGGATCATACAATCACAGGAAGCAAACTAAAAATACAATAATAATTCATGAGGCTTAGGGCTTTTCGCCCGGCTCACTAGCTCCCGCTTGCGATCCTTGCCCTGTAAAGATTTGGAATAACGTAGGTCAGAAAAGGCTGACCTCTACTGTGTAACCAACACATCTCCTCCCAGTCGCCCCTAACGGACCCCGGGGTACCCCTCCAACCTTCAAGTCAGCACTTCGTATACCATATATATAAATATATAAAGCTTTAAAATAGGTTTGGATGTCTCATACAACAAACACATTTTCTATGTTGAGAACAGTGTGAAAGGGGCCTACTATGCAACATGTATGCAAACCCGGGCTTCGCCCAAGGCACCCTATCTCATATGCATCTAACACATCAACAAACAACTGGGTACTTCCATTTCCCCATGGGCATAAAGCCACAAACAAAGGGAACTATTATGTCCCTAACGGCCAAAGCGTCGTTACACGAAAATCTTGCAAAGGCCCCACCCGCACATAGGTCTTAAACCCTGGGCTTGCCTGCAAATTCTGACTTCTAACGTCAGAATCCATCTCACACACACAAACCGATTCTAAGAACCCTTGCTGGACCCCACCCACTTATGGCTTCATTTCCCGGGCTTGCCCTACGCTCAGCGTTCTCGTCAGTCTCACGTAATGGGACTAGTCTTGTCGGGACACTCTCCCCACATGACTTGCATGTCACGGGATAGCCAGCCGACCATGGAGACATAGCAATGCCTTAGCACAGCACAACCATAAACTTTCCCACCCTAATCCACCATTTGTACTATAACGTTCCCGCGCACCAAGGAAACCATCTACCGCCAAAGCGTAGCTAACCTTGTCCGGTTCCGGCTACGAGTACTCACTCAAGAAAAGGGGGAAAACACATACATCACAACGACATCTTGCCACAATAGATTTCTATCGAATCCTCAAGGCTCGCTATGCAACATCACCGAGTCGGACTAACGGTCGCGACTACGGCTTCAACCACAATGCCTAATCCAATAACGAGCAGATCTCTAATGCAAAATCATGTTGGGGACGGACACAATCGACCCAGAGGTTCCTCTTGAACCATGGCAATCCAAACCCCCCTCATTTGAGAGATCTGGAGCCCAAAACTGAAAAGAAAAGATGCAAAACGTGCATCCTAAAACCAATAGGAGAAGTGTCATTATCTTACGACCTCTCTTCCTAGCCATGGAGAAACTTGGTCGGATGAACACCACCATAATGATCTTGCCTTCACAGATCTGGACTCCGCTCGCGAAACGGGGCTCCGAAGCTTCACCGGCGGCCGGAGTTGACCTCCTTCTTCCTCCTAGTTCTCCCCTCTCTCTAAGCTTTTAGAAAGAGGATGAAGATGGGAAATGAGGGTTTGAAAACCCTATTCCCGGCCTTAAGTGCAGCATAGACCACCAACAACCCTTGGATCCCAAAAGAAGGAAATGGACGGCCATGATTCTCCAGGAAAATAAACTTCCTTGGTCGAATAGGGCTTGCGACATGCCCGTGTCCAAGGCTGTATTCCTCATTCGCCGTCAAACCAAAAATCCTGACCAGGACACGGCCTGTGACACGGTTTGGAACACGCCCGTGTCTTATTTGACACTCCTTTGTCAAGGCCCATATTATGGCCCGTGTACCACAAACGACACAGGACCAAAACTTCCCGAGAAGGACATGGCCAGGTGACACGCCCGTATCGCATGTCGTGTGCTAGACACGTCTGGGACATACCCGTATCCCTGACCGTGTAACTTCCTCAACACAAACCATCAAATTAACTCGAGCAGGACACGGCCATTGACACGCCCGTGTCTCAGGCCGTGTGCCCTCACTCAATGCTTGAAAATAATTGGGTGCTCGGTAAGGCATTGAGTGACTGACATGCCCCTGGGATACGCCCGTGTCCCAGGCCGTGTACCCTTTCTCAACGCTCGTCGGCCGAAATTTCGTCGAGCGATCTCATCATTCTTAAGCACGACACGCCCTGTGACACGCCCGTGTCACAGGCCGTGTCAACCTAGCCAGAACCCATCTTTTCCTGAATAATGCCAACCGTTTCCCCTTTTAAGTTTAGGGGTGTTACACGAATACCTAAGCCCTGAGTTTCATGACCATCTAAAAGAGTATGGTATTGTATCACAACTCACTCCACCTAGAACACCACAACATAATGGTGTGTCTGAGCAGAGAAATTGTACTCTGTTAGACATGGTACGGTCGTTGATGAGTCATGCAGATCTGCTTGTTTACTTTTGGGGTTTTGCTCTAGAAACTGCTGCTTTTACACTAAATCGTTCTCTAACAAAAGCAGTTCTAAAGACACCACAAAAGATATGGACTGAGAAGCTTCCTAGTATGTCGTACATTAAGATTTGGGGTTGTGAGACATACGTGAGACGTCAAATGCCTGACAAGCTGTAACCCAAGTCAGATAAGTGTTATCTTGTGGGATAACCTAAGGAAACTAAAGGGTACTATTTCTACCTACCTTCTAAGAGCAAAGTGTTTGTCGCGAGGACTTGTTTCTTTCTTGAGAAAGAGTTCTTAAGTAAAACACTACCAGGGTAGAACTTGAAGAAGTTCAAGAACCATAAACTGTGAATGAACCGAAATTGGAACCTGTTCCAGGACTATAAGTTGTTGTAGCTGGAGAGCCTGCTCAGGACACACAAGTTCCACGTAGATATGGTAGACCAAGGTTTGAGCCTGAGAGATATGGATTTCTAGTATCTCAAATAGGTATTGTGTTTCTTATAGATCATAGTGATGAGCCTGCAACCTACCAAGAGGCTATGAGTGGACCGGACTCCGAGAAGTGGCTTGAGGCCATGAAATCTAAAATGGACTCCATGTATGAAAACCAAGTTTGGGCCATGGTGGAACCACCTGAAGGGGTACGACCCATAGGGTGCAAGTGGGTCTTCAAGAAGAAGACCGACATGCATGGGAATGTACAGAAATTCAAAGGGTGACTGGTGGCTAAAGTTTTCAAGAAAATTCATGGTATTGACTATGATGAGACTTTTTCCCCTGTTGTCATGGTAAAGTCCATAAGAATTTGGCTAGCTATTTCTGTGTATTATGACTACGAGATCTGGCAGATGGATGACACAACGGCTTTCCTAAATGGAACCTCCTTGAGGAAGTGTATATGACACAACCCGAGGGTTTTGTATCTCCAGGTGAAGCCACTAAAATATGCAAGCTGCAGATATCCATTTATGGTTTAAAATAGGCTACTTGAAGTTAGAATCTTCGTTTTGATGACAGGATCAACGATTTTGGTTTTATCAAGAATGAGGATGAACCATGTGTTTACAAGAGTATAAGTGGGAGCGTTGTTATCTTCCTGATATTTTATATAGATGACATATTACTGATTGGGAATGATAAACTGACCCTACAGGTTGTTAAGAACAACCTAGGGAATAGTTTTTCTATAAAATACTTGGGTGATTCGACTTATATACTTGGTATTAAGATCTATAGAGATAGATCAAAGAAGTTGTTGGGTTTGACCTAAAGTACATACATTGATAAAGTGTTAAAACGGTTCAAATACTGGAGTCCAAGAAAGGATTCTTACCCATGTATCATGGTGTGAGTCTCTCTAAGGACCAGTGTCCTAAGTCTTGTGAAGATAAGGACCACATGAAGTTGATTCCATATGATTCGACAATTGGGTAAATCATGTTTGCAATGATATGTACTCGACCCAATATCTCTTACTCCTTGTGTAAGACCCCCATTTTTTTTTTAGACACCGGGGTCTTAGACCCAGAACCGCCGCCTTGCGGTGATACCTTCGCACCCGGGAAGGTCATCACTAAAAAATGCCGATCCTGTCGGCCAAATCGATCACAATTGTAGCAATAAATTAAAAGCAAGTCCACAGGAATCACATGTATAGAAAATAAGCTCCACGAAGGGAGTGTCCACAGATAGTACATATAACAGAAATCTCGGGCTTTTGCCCGATACATCATGTCCTCACTACAAATCGCTCATCGCGGAAGCAAACTAATATAACTACTAGTGGTCGGGACTCACAGTCCCTGCTGTCTGGACTCCGATACTAGACTATCCGATCTCCAAGCGTGCCGACCTCCTGGGTTGCTCCTCCATGTTGTGCTCCGTGGTCCCCTAAAATGATGTGGTTCGAAAACCATTAGTCTAAAAGACTAAGTCCTATCGTCCTACGCCCCTTCCCCCATGGCTCCTAAGCACCGAGCGGGGAGAAGGAAAGGGAAGGACATGAAGGTGGAGAATATCAAATAGCAGATGGCAACGGAACTAAACTAACCGTTCAAAAAGATGGTAATAATGATATAAAATTTTAATAAGAAAGTAACCTTAACTTATGTGAATACACATAAGCTAAGGGATCTCTTGCAGGGCTCCTATCGTATAAAAAGTCTCATACCGATTTATACAATAGGGTGTCAGTTTTACTAGTAGACTTAAATATATAGTACTGAAAGAGAACCTTGACTTATAAGTACGCTCGCGCAAACTTATAAGCCAAGGGGTCGTTTTGCAGGGCCTAATGTATAGAGCGTCCCATACCACTTATACATTCGGTGTCAGGTTATATGCAATGGTTATGCTATGAAATACAATTATGCCATGACGTGGACATGCAAGTGTAACTCACCCACTCGACTCTGTGTACACAGACCTTTAGTTCCACCTTTTGGAGCCGTTACCTCCCAGGATACCTCCGTAGTGGCAGACGGAAGCGGTGGATTGGACCTCGCCCACCTCTAAACTAGTAAAGCACTACCGGTCAGACCTATCGTACGCCTCAATGCTTGGTGCACAAAGCGGACTCCTGCGTACTCTTGCCGGCTGGCGCATCAGACTTCTGTTTGCGAAGTGCTAACCACACTTGCCGAGTCAGCGTATTGGCGTCAGTGCATCGACCCTCCAATACCGAAGACCCACCATCTTATACCTTTTATGCACATGCAATAGTTATGAGTCCAAATAACAACCGAGCCAAAGCTCCTCGGACTATCCCGTCCGGCATAATCAACAACTGAGCCAAAGCTCCCCAGACTATCCCATCCGTCATAATCAACACCCGAGCCAAAGCTCCCCGGATTATCCCGTCCGACATAATCAACAACCGAGCCAGAGCTCCCCGGACTATCCCGTCCGACATAAACAACAACCGAGCCAAAGCTCGCCAGGCCATCCTGCCCATCATCATAACCACTAGGCTTACTACCCGAGTGACCCAAACTATCTCCCGAGACATTGGAGTGTGAGAGTGTGAAATCCTAAGTTTAGTATTTACTCTTCATTTTATTTTTATGCCTACGTCTTAGATTTAGTCCAGGACTGCCCAAGGTATTCCCCGTGAAGGGCTCTCGAGGGCACTAGGAGATATGATGGGCTGAATCCCAAAGCTCTCTTTTGCAAGGCACTTATTCTTATTGGTTGATAACTAACCTCATATCCCTTAGTTATTATATTGGATCTAATCCTAGTATTTTGACAACTTCGTCCTACGGGTTAGACGATCTTTCGTCGATCCCAAGCACCATCTAATTTTTGGCCAAACCCAACCCTTGCTCATCCTGACCTGAGTGATGAACTCATTCTAAATTATCCAAACCTATAACCACTAATCTTAACTTATGTGCCTAACTTGTACTCCAAATTATTTCAGCAGATTTACTATATGCAGACCACCAAGTTTAAATGCCATGTAAAATGGGAAGTATACCAAATAATCATCCCATACCCCTATAGTAATTAATGGAGGTCCATTATGACCTTTATTGCCCAATTCCAGAATTTCACAATTTTCCTATTTATCTAGTAATTCATTAAATATTCATAGTGGCCAAAGTCTCCAAGATTGAACAGGAGGTACCAAATTTAGACAAGATAAAATTTCCCCTGATTTATATTATACTCAATATAAACATTTAACCTAAGATCCAAGGTCTCTCAATTTTTCAGCAAGGTTTAGGCCACTGATTTTATTTTAAAGGCAAGTGGCAATAATTCATTACAATAGATAAATAGGGCAATATTATTTTTAAAAAAATTCAAGGAAAATTCTAACATGATTGCAAGGGCATATAAATGCTCTGGGTCAAATATCATAAGTGATTAAGGAGTGATAAGCTTCAAACAAATTAATGAATAACTTTCCAAAATTACTAAATGCAGTCCACCAAGGTTAAACTTCATGTAAAATGGAAAGTACATCGAATAATCATCCAATATTCCTATAATAATTAATGTAAGTCCATTATGAACTCTAAGTCCTAAATCCAGAGATCCAAAATTTTCCTTTTTTATTTAATAATTTATTTAATTATTATAGTGACTAAAATTTCCAATAATGAACATGATGTACCAATTTCAGACAAGATATCATTCCACTAATTTTATATGATATTAAAAATAAGAATTTAACTCATCTTCTAAAATATCTAAATTTTTCAGTAAGGTATTATCCCAAAATTCTTATTTCATTTTAATCCTTAAAAATTCATTTAAAGAGATATAAAAGACTATATTGCTTCCAAAAATTCAGAGAAAATTCAAGTATGATTTTAATGGCATATAAATGCTTTGTGAGAAATCTCATAATTTATTTATCAGAAAAAAGTCTCAAATAATATATTGAACAATTTTCTCATTTACCAAGATTGTGAAGTAAGTACCTCATATATGTATTCAAAATTTCTTATAAAATTTATATATGTCTATAATGATTCAAAACTTTCTCTGCCAAACTTTCATGCCCTCCCAAGCGGCAGAAGGACCATAATGATCAATTTATTAATTAGGGCATACCCTTGTGTTACAAAGGAAGTACTATAAATATTATCCCAAAATTTCCAAATAAATTACTAGAGGTTCCTAATATCCATAAGACCATTGTAACAAAATTTCATCTTAGCTTAAGGGGTTTAACTAGCCCATTCCTACCCTACCCCATTTGTGCCCTAAACTAGGGTTAGTGTTTTATGGGTCCCAAACTTTCCAAAATTCTCTAAGATTTTCACCAGAGGGTTTTAGTTACCCTAGTACCCTCCCTAAAAAATTTCATGGTCATACAAGGTGTTTTGGCCACATGCCTTTCACAAGGTACAAAAACACTTCCTTAGGGTTTGACCTAGAATCTTGGGCCAAATAAATTCCAATACCCCCAATTTTTCATTGGAAGGTGCATAAAGTCACGCCAAGTCAGTGTCCCAAATTTGAACCTCTGTTGAGGTGAGTTGGACACTCTAAGCCAAAAATACACTTTTGGACCAAAATGCCCTTTTTAAGGCAAGGCTAGGGGTTGTAAGATTTCAATTCAAATCACCTCCAAAATTAATGAAATTTTAACCATAGCCTCATAGTGACCCCCTACACCTCCCACCAAAATTTGGATGGATTTGGATTTCATTTAACCCCTAAATTAAATTACCCTAGATAAATTAAATTATTTACAAAACTATAGGAAAATTATCACCAAAAATTCCCATTTTAAGGCAGGGTTTAGATATGGGTTAGGGTGGCTCCCTGCCAAAATTTCAACTCATTTGGCCTAAGGATGAAGTGTGGGCACTCTATTTAATGTCTGCTTAACCATAAGTATAGACCCCAAACAAATGGGTGCCCTGGTCAAACCAGAAACCCAAATTGGTTCAAACAAATTTTGTATGAAAGTGCACTCAGAGATCTACAATTCATGTGTTGACTACTTTTCCTGAAAATGTCTCTAAGTATTTTTAATAATTAAAACCCTTAAATATGAAATCTGTGACATAAATGAAATAACAATCATTTATATCCTATAGTTTAAGAATCATTCCCGCACGAATCTTGGCGCAAAACCGACGGAATCCCGTCATCTTCTTCCTCTAGCAGACGGCCAGGATTCATCCTGCCTGGGCTGACTTCCAGCCGCTGCCGCCGGCAATCCGGCCACCTCCCCGGCCTGCCACCGCCGCCAACACCTTCGTGGCGGTCGGGGCTATCTCCAGGCGGCGGCACGGCCGCCGGGGAGCACTATTCTGACGAACCCGAGGGTATGGATTTTCATGGAAAATCCATGATTTTGAAAATCAGTTTGGGCTCAATTGAGCTCCAACCTTGGCCCTAATGATTCTAAAGGTCTGCCCATGCAAGGAGTGGAGGAGGACCTGTGGTGGCGGCTGTAGCCGTGCTGATCGTCGGATTGGCATGGTGGTGGCTGGTGGTGGTCGTCCCTCTACAACAGCATAGTGAAATGGCCTAGCTTCTTCAGGAAAGTGGTGGGAATTACTCTCTGGACTCCAGTGAAGCTTTTAAAAGGGAGAGGGGAGGTGTTAGGTGGCTGAAAACTCTTTGGCCATTTTTGGCCAAAGTCAAGTTTGGCGGCTTGGGTAGGTAGGGGAGAAGGCATGGCTCCAACCAGTCAAGGACTGGCTGGTTGAATTGGGGCTTCCTTCCTTGTCCTAGAAGAGTGAATGGAGGGGGTTAGGGAGAGGGAGGATGAGCCCAAAAGTCCTCCTCCCTTTTCTTCCTTTTCTTTCTCTCTCCTCCATGGTGGCCTCCTCTCTCTCCTACACCCCAAGCTGAAATTTTGGCTCCTACCTAACCCATGGCATCCCACAAGTCCATCTCACCCATCAAAACAAGGTTAGCCCAATCAAAATGGACTTGAGCTTGAGTTAGCCCATTTGGGCTAGCTTGACCCAAACTTGGACTAGGGCCCACTTAGGTCAATTTGGTCCTTAAAGTTTCATTAATGGGTCCTTGGTGTCCCATTGGCCTCCCCTAGGGTCAAGGTGGGGTTGGATTGGCCCTTGGAGGTTACTTGACCCTTAACTAGGGCATTTTGACAATTTTAGGTCCAGAGTTGACATTGGTCAACCTAGCCTTTTTGATTGGTCCCAATGGTTCCTTGGTGACCCTTTGGCCTCTCACTAGGTCTATGAGGGTATGTGTGGGGTCCATTTGGCTAAGGGACTGCAACTGGCCCTTGTGTAGGTCAATTTGACCCAATTAGGGTTAGAGTTGACTTTTGTCAACTTAGCTCCTTTGACTTCCCTCCATAAATCCTTAATGACCCATTGACTCCTCACTAGGGTTATAAAGGTATGGGTGGGGTCTTGGAGTCTTGGTGAAGCCCCATGATCACCTTAAACCAAGGTTTTGGAATTTACTATTTGCAGACCATAGTGCCCCTATCCGCACCACCAGGTCCATTTGACTTTTTCTTGGGCTTCCTAGGGTTTTGTCATGACAAAACCACTCTTAGGGGTCTAGTTGGAAATGGGATGTTACAAATCCCAATAAACAAAACAAAGATTTCGTCCCCGAAATCAAGGTTAAGCCCACGGGGACTCCTATCGGGGAGAAAGAAACTTGTAGCATCCCATGAGAATTGAAAGATTTACATCACGACACCATGTTTGCTATGTGAGGTTTAAAGGTGATAGTCAAATCTAAAACCAATTCGCCCAATTGGCAAAGTCTAGACCCCAATAAACAAAAGTTTAGCCCCTATTCTTGAAATTTCAGTCCTACTAGTTTAAAATAGGAAAATAAATTGAACATCCTGAGTGGTTGTGAGGTATACCTGACTGAAGAGTTCCGGGTATCTTTGTCGCATCAAGTCCTGGGGCTCCCATGTGTGCTCCTCTCTTTCGTGATTCCTCCACAGGACCTTGACTAATGGAACCTTCTTGTGGCGTAAGACTCGTACTCCCTTGTCGTCAATCCGAACCGGCTCCAAGTGAACAGACCGGTCTGAAGCTACCGGCCCGTCCGTAGTCAAAATCTACTGCTCCGGGCGTAGTAGAGCTCTCCTAAGAGAGGATATATAGAACACGTCGTGCAGACTTGCCAGCTCCGGTGGCAGCTCCAGCCTGTATGCCAAGGGACCGATCCGCTCCTAGATCCTATAAGACCCCATATATCTTGGGCTGAGCTTCTTCCTCTGTCTGCGTACCCGAGTAACTTCATGCATTGGTCGGATCTTCAAGAACACCTAGTCTCCCACCCGGAATTCCACCTGACGGTGCCGAGCGTCGTAATACTTAGCCTGTCGGCTCTTTGCTTCTAGCATCCTGTCCTGTATCAATATCACCTGAGCCTCGGTGTCCTCGACAAACTCCGAATCCAAAGCCTTAGGGTCCTCGTCCTGTATCCATGACAACGGAGTCCTGCACCTTCGTCCGTACAATGCCTCATAAGGAGCCATCCTTATACTGGACTGGTAGCTATTATTATACGAGAACTCGATCAGTTGCAACAACTTTTCCCAAGGTTCACCGCGATCCAATATGCAAAGTCATAGCAAATCCTCCAGAGTACGGTTAGTGCGTTCCGTCTTTCCATCCGTCTGGGGATGAAAGGCCATACTGAATGTTAGTCGCGTGCCCAAGTAAGTCTGCACTGACCTCCACTCCCTGGACGTAAATCGTCCATCCCGGTCCGACACAATTGACTTGGGCACGGCATGATAACGGACGAATTGCTCCACAAACTTTCGGACTAACACACCCACCCAGTCATCCTTCCTGATTGAAATAAACCTGGCTACCTTCGTCAACCGGTCGATGATCACCCAGATCGAATCATTCCCTGTCCGCGATCGGGGAAGTCCATGTATAAAGTCCATGGCGATATAATCGAACTTCCACTCTGGTACTGGGAGTGGCTGCAATAATCTTGCGGGGTTCTGCACTCCGCTTTCACTAACTGGCATGCCTCGCAATGGGTCACGAAGTAGGTAATATCCTTCTTCATGCCCGGCCAGTACATAGTCTTCTTCAGATCTGCAGTCATCTTCGTAATCCTCGGATGTACCGAATATCGACTACAATGAGCCTCCATCATGATGTCCTCCCAGACCTGGCCTCCCTCTAGTATGTAAACACATCCTCTAAAGCACACTAAGTCATCCCTCAGCGAGTAATCTCCCGCAGTGCATGCTTCTAAGGCCCGGAATATCGGCTCTAGCTGGGTATCCTGCCTCTGTCTATCCTTGACCTGTTCTCGAATGTCATCCGTGGCAATTAATGACGATAGATACTCCGGGTACAACTCAGGGTGATCCTCAGAAACAAGGGATATTTGCATCTTGTCTAACATCTGAACCAACTCCAAGGCCATCAACTGTGTTCCTACTCCGGGGTTTGCGGTCTTTCGGCTCAGTGCATCGGCTACCACATTCGCCTTTCCCGGGTGGTAGTGCATTTCGTACTGGTAGTCTTCTAAAAACTCCACCCATCGTCTCTGTCTGATGTTCAACTCTTTTTGCGTGTCCACATACCTCAAATTTTTATGGTCAGAGTATATGTCGCAGTGGACACCGTATAGATAGTGCCGCCAGACTTTTAGTGCAAAAATGACAGCTCCCATTTCTAGGTCATGGACTGGGTAGTTCTGCTCATGCTTCTTCAGCTGCCGAGAAGCGTAAGCTATCACATGGCCATTTTGCATAAGCACTGCACCCATGCCCTGGTAGGAAGCGTCGGTGTAGACCTGGAATCCTTCTTTCCCTGAAGAGAGGGCAAGTATAGGAGCCGAAGTGAGTCGTCCCTTTAGCTCTTGA
This sequence comes from Platanthera zijinensis, assembly GCA_039513925.1. Lineage (NCBI taxonomy): Eukaryota > Viridiplantae > Streptophyta > Magnoliopsida > Asparagales > Orchidaceae > Platanthera > Platanthera zijinensis. The sequence goes on from CM077091.1 coordinate 75,347,481, forward strand.
AAAGCCACCTCACACCGTGGGGTCCAGATAAAGGGTACCTCCTTCCTTGTCAGAGATGTGAGTGGAAGGGCGATACGAGAGAATCCCTCTACGAACTTCTGGTAGTAACCGACGAGTCCTAGGAAACTTCGCACATCTGTGGCCGTCTTCAACTGTGGCCAATCCCGAACTGCTTGGATCTTGGCCGGGTCCACTTCCAACCCAGCACCACTGATGATGTGGCCTAGGAAAGCCACCTCCTTCAACCAAAACAGGCATTTGTTGATCTTCGCATAAAGCTTGTGCTCCCGTAGTCTCTTCAGGGTCAGCGTCAGATGCCGTGTGTGCTCCTCCTCTGTCCTTGAGTAAATGAGGATGTCATCGATAAACACGATGACGAACACGTCCAAATATGCCTCGAACACCTAATTCATGAGGCTCATGAATGCCGACGGAGCATTTGTGTGCCCGAAGGGCATTACGGTAAACTCATATAGCCCATATCTGCTACTGAAGGCAGTCTTTGGAATGTCCTCCTCCTGGATCCGTAGCTGGTAGTAACCCGACCTTAAATCCAATTTGGAAAAGAAATGCGCGCCTTCTAGCTGGTCAAACAGCTCATCTATCCTTTGCAGTGGATATGTATTTCGGACTGTCAATCGGTTTATTGCTCGGTAGTCGATGCACAATCTCAGAGTCCCGTCCTTCTTTTTAACGAACAAGACCGGGGCTCCCCATGGAGAAGAGCTCGGTTAGACAAATCCGGCTTCCACCAGTTCCTGGAGTTGGCTTCGAAATTCTGTCAGCTCTTTTGGCGCTATCCGGTAAGGGGCTCTAGCTGCCGGCTTAGCCCCCGACACTAGCTGTATCCGAAAATCCTGCTCCCGGTGCGGGGGTAGGCCAGGCAGTTTCTCTGGAAATACATCGGCAAAATCTCGTACCACCAGAATATCCGAGGTGGAGACCTTAGCCTCAGTCATTTCAAATATCACCTCATATACTTCATCCCCCTGTAAGTGAGCCTTGACAGCCTGTATAGATGACAACATGAGAGGGGGAATAGATCTAGTACCTTTGATGACGAGGTAGGAATCCCCATGTCTCACGGTAACTCTCTTGGACATGCAGTCAATCTGAGCATGATTCCAGTTCAACCATGTCATTCCTAGGATCAAATCAAAGACTGGCATCTTTATGATCGTTGCTGGGGCTTCAAATATCTTTCCGCTGATCTCCGCCTCCATGTTGCAGTGGGCAGAGGTGAACAACTCATATCCGTCGAATAATCGTATCCTCATCATCAAACCCGTGAATCGCTCCACTCCTTCCAACCCTTCTACGAAGGCTTCTGATACAAACAAGTGTGAAGCACCCGTATCAAATAGTGTATAAGCGAGTTTGCCGCTGATGAAAACTATTCCTGGGGAGGCGGGGAAAGTTAAATGTCTTACAATCTAGCTATGATTTTCTTTCCTAGATTATCACTTCTATATAAATTTAAATTTCATGAGAAAATAACTTAAAATTTTCTGACGTACCAGTGATTACTTGCTCCGGGTTCCGGGGTTGAGCCAGGTCAAGTGAATAAATTTGCTCCCTCTCCTGCCTGCGATCTGTACCCTAGAAACCACGTCCTCGACCACGTCCTCGTCCTCCAAACTGTTGGGCATGTGGGGCAGCCTATGGTGCTGGTAGAGGTGCTCCCCTCACGGGGCAGTTTCTCCGAATGTGTCCTAACTGATGGCAGTGGTAGCACTCCGGTTGTAATGCCCCCGATTTTTTTCTGCGTTTATTTTTATTCTCGTTTGGCGTTACGATGACATGTTTTCGTGGCTTGTGCCATTTGTGGAGTGTGGTTTAGCTCCTTAGAACTGAGTGCCCTATTCTGTAGCCTGTTGGCAAGATCTCCCTAGCAAGCCGAGTCGTTTTGGGTGACCCGGTGTGGCCTCTCGGGGGGATGTTGGTGTTTGGCTTTATTTGGGTATAACTCGAGTTCTGTTCATCGAAAATTAATTTCGACTTCGCCGTTGTGTTCGTAGCGTGGGTATTTAGCTACGGTGCGAATTTCGTCGAATTCAGAGGTAGTTCGGTTTTCGCGTCGTTTTGGTGCTTTATATAATTTTGTAATAAATTATATTATTATATATTAATATATATATATGATAGAATAGAAAGGCATGCCTCATCTTCTCCAAATAGGAAACTGCCGCCCCTGTACGAGAGAAACGGAGAAACCGCTGAGCCCTTACCTTCAACCGCCGATTCCCGGAGCGTTTGTGGACGGAATTCGATTCTGAGAGTGGATTCGGATTGCTCTCGTCAAGACCTTCATTCCTACGGTAAGATTTCCAAGTTTCGTGGCCTTGCTTGTGGTTTTGAATTTCGGGTTTTGACTTGTTTTCCGCCGGCAATGTCCAGATTTTTGGCCTTGTGCTTCGTTGCCGGATTCGTGTGTGAAGAGGAGGGAAAGCCGACCAAGCTTCACCGGAAATCGAGGCAAGTGGTGTTCTCGCCCTTGCCAAGTTGTTTTTTTTTCTTTCGATTCATGCATCCTACTCGTTTCTACCATTTCTGTCTCCGGTTTTCATTTCGAACGATTTGGCATAGTTGTGTGGTGGTGGTGAACGAGTAGAATAGGTAGAAATTATGTTAGGTGTGTCGTAGGTCGTTTTCGGTGTGTCATAGTTGTGGTTCGCAGTGTCCGGAGAGTGTGATGCGCGTTCCAGTGTCGTTCGGGAAATCCCAAACGGTACAGGTTACCCGCGCACGGTCATCAAACGTTAGGGCGCACGACCACTGGTCGTGTGCCACTGTTCGTACGCGGCTACCTGTTCATTTCTCCAAAGTTTTGTCTCGCCTTTCGCACGAGCGCTGGCAACAGTGCGCATGACCACTGGTCGTGCGACACTGATCGTGCGCTAATGCTAAGTTTTCTGTCAGGTTTCAATTTTCCCAGGTTCACTTCGCACGATCATCAGCCGATGAGTGCGCACGACCACTGGTCGTGCGACACTGATCGTGTGCTCTGAATATTTCTTTTTTTTTCGGCACTCGTATTTAGCTGGCGTCGATACGCGGGTTAGGTGGGCATGAGTGTTTTGTGTAGTGTTAAGGTAGTAAGGTAAGAGTTATTGTTGTGATAGTTCGCCTTGCGTGGCACGTTGAGTGGGTGAAGCTCACTCATTGCAGTGTCGAGAGGACCCAGCGCCACGTCGTGTTGAGTCATTTCAACACTTTCTTTTTCTCTATACTCGATTTACGTTCCCGAGTGAATTCCTTGTTGATATTTGTAATTTCCTTGTCGGCCATGTTTCTCTTTCCTAATGGCCAAATCGTGGGTCGTGGGTAGTAGTGGTGGTTTGTAGCTCTTTATGGGGGTGGAGTTGTGTAATTTAGCCAAGGCCACTTATGATTTTCTTGCTCCAGGTATGGGCTGGGCATGTGGGTGGAAGGTCCCTTGTGCTTTCACGTGTAGACCCTCGAGCTTGTTGACTTGGACATGGTGGATGGGGGGACTGAGTTTGCCTCCAATCCGGTTCCTCGTTGTTTGTTTTTGCTACTACCACCTCCCATAGTTTAGGGTGTTAGAAGTTTCTTCCTTGGTAGTTTGCAGCACTTTGGGCTCTTGGTAGCCTAGTAGGCCCTGCAGGATGTTGTTCCTGGGCTGGGTTGTTGTTGTTTCCTCGCACGTAGTGCTTTTCTTGTTGTCCTGTTTTGGACAGTTGTGGCTCTTTCTACTGCATGTTTTTCAGGTACTTTTCCCCTTTTGGTTGACTCTTTCATGCAGTTTTACTTTGTTTAGCTTGCTGAGGTATTCTGTTTTATTTTAGAATACCCCAGGTTCTGAGACGTAGCCAGTTGGGTGGCTAGTTTGCAGTGGTGGTGTTGGTGGACTCTTGGTCTTTGGAGTTCCGTTTGCCGTGTTGGTGAGGTAGTTTTTCAGTACTTTCTTACAGATATACATGTGTGTCAGTGGGTTCGTGTCAGGTTGTTGGCGCCCACTGGTAGATGTTACCTTTGTACTGGATATATTTACTTATGCTGCTACCGTTTTCTGGAGATAGTCTACTTGCCCTGAGAAGGTTTTATGCTAGGTTGCTAGTTATTTTTAAACTATAATTATTATTATAAATAAAGCTCATGATCAGCATGTTTTATAAAACGTAATCATTATTTTCCAAATCACGTATAAAGACCGTTTTCTTATATATTATATAAATTAAATGTAGGGTCTTGCATAGCATGAGTGGTTCTCTTGGGACCCTTATGTGCTCCTTAGGATGTCAAACCTGATAAAGTATTTTCTTTCCGCAGCGTTTAAATATAGTTTTCTTTTGTGGACTAGGTGATCCACTAAGCCGGGGGATACGGCATCTAAAATATAACTGATTTTTCTAATCATTAATCACATGATTTTCTTTCATTAAGTTGGTAGGTGGTTTTGCCTGAGCGTCAGCAGTTATCCCCTGCTTGACGTGGCATCATGACGCGTGTTTTCTCTTACTCTGATAATTCTTAATTCGGAGAAAATGCGGGTTGTGACAGTTGGTATCAGAGGGAGGTTGCTTGACAAGTTAGTTGAGCAACCTTCCTTTGTTTGCTTTTTAGTAGTTCAGCATCATGTCATTCACACACCGATATGTCATCAGCACGTCTTGGCAAAAGCACGAACACTACACTCATAGCATAACATGAAGTATACGGGGCATATTATGTAGTATGGGATGCATAATATGTGTTCGTATATGGATCCACCATAGGGGCAATATGTGAGGGTTATGTAGTATAGGATGCATAACCTCACCACATAGCTGCGACTAGCACGTTTTCTTTTTCGTTGCATGAGAATGTTATGTAGTATGGGATGTATAACATTTTCATGTGTACACCGCTCATAACATGCATTAGGGCCTTTTTAGAATGCATAACAGAAACATGCATATCATAACATTGCATAAGCACAACGTGCCATGCTAAAGACTGGCAGGATGACATATGTACACACATAAGTTTTCAAATTAATATAAAAGTCATGCATTCCCGATCTAGGCACAAAAGTTAGTAAGGTGGTGGTTAACCATCCTAGGTTAGGGCATAACATCTAAATTTTGTTAAAAAGATAAACTCTCAGAGCAAGTTTAGCAGCTTTAAGTCTATATCTATATATGTATTGTCAGTACTTGTATTTGGTTCTAGACGTTGTAGTAGAGTCTAATTTGTGTTGTTATGATTTTAGAATGGCAAGGTGTCCTGCGACTCGATTGACTCCCCTGTCTGAGGGCGAGTCATCTGGGGCTCATAACGATGCGGTGATCGAGAGTCTGCGTCAGAGTAACGATTCCTTGGGCAGACAGTTGGAGGAGGTGCGAGCCCAGATTCAGTCTTTGGTGGCGGTCGTGGCAGGTCAGACTCAGGGTGTGCAAGTCCCTGCGGGGGGGGGGGGGGGGGGGGGTTAGCTATTCCTCCTCCTCCTGCACCCTTGAGACCTCCAGTGGTGGTGCCAGCAGAGATGGCCTTCATCTCGGAGTTTCAGAGGCTGAGCCCTCCCACTTATGATGGGAAGGAAGATTTCATGGTGATAGACGACTGGCTGATCTCCATGGAGGAGATGTTCTCGTATTCAGGGATTGCAGATGATCAGAGGGTGATGATAGCCGCATATCAGCTTAAAGGTTTGGCTAAGAGTTGGTGGCTGAGAGAGAAGGAGAGCTTGGTAGCCGGATGCTCTTGGGAGGTGTTCAAGGAGATGCTGTTGAGGAAGTTCTTACCCTCGGTCGAGCGTGACCGCCTCATGAATGACTTCCTCCATCTGAAGCAAAGGCAACTCACGGTGGGTGAGTATGAGATAGAGTTCAGCAAGTTGAGCTGTTTTGCCCCTGGATTGGTCAGCATTGAGGCTGATCGAGTTAAGCGATTTCTCGGTGGATTGAGGAGCGAGGTGCAGCAGTTGACCAGTGCTTATGGGTCAGAGACTTATGCAGGTGTAGTAGAGGATGCTCTGAAGGTGGAGGCTATTGAGACCGCGAAGAGCAGAGGCCAGCAAATGAGGTTGGACAAGAGAAAGTCGGTGGAGGAGAAGAAACCCCAGGTACCCGGTGCGGCTCCGGGAAAGAGGGGCAAGGTGGAGTGCAGCTTCTGTGGCCGGTCAGGCCACCCTGCCGAGAAATATTTCAAGAAGGCAGCAGCTCAGAGGAAGGAGCGGGTTCATGCGATTCAGGGTGCTCCTAGGAGAGATGTCTCCTATTCCATTTGCAAGCGATCCGGCCATGATGCGGCCCAGTGTTGGACCATGGATAAAGTCTGCTTTCAGTGTGGGCAGAAGGGTCACATCAAGTCGAGGTGTCCTCAGTTTCAGCCAGCTCTTCCTGCAGTTCCATTGCAGGCTTTACCTCCACCTCAGCGTGTGGACAAGGGAAAGGGGAAGCTGAATGTGATCTCTTCCGAGGAGGCTCAGGCTTCGACCCAGGTCATCTCAGGTTAGTTGTTTGTTGTTTTTCCAGCCTGGTAGTTCTTTTTGCTAGAATGTTTGCAGTATTGTTGTGGTAGTTCCTTAGTTTTCTATGCTCCTATAAGTAAATTTAAGGTAAAGAACTGCTGGGCGCGGGTTCTATTTGACTCCGGCTCTACCCACTCGTTCGTGGCTAGAGCCTCTGTGGAGCGACATCGGTTGACCTTAGATCGTGTTCGGGATTCCTTTCGTGTCAAGTTTCCCTCTGGTGAATCTGTGTTGTCAGATTTGGGCATTTTGGATTGCCCTATTTTGTTGGGGAACTATCTTGCGAAGGCGGACCTGAAGATGATTGATCTGGAGGACTTCGATGTTATTCTGGGCATGGACTGGCTCTCTAGGTATGATGCAGTCATTCAGTGCAAAGGAAAGCGCTTGGACTTCATCAGGGATGACGGTCAGCCCGGCAGCTTGTATGCTGATCCGTGTCAGGATTCTCCTGTCATCTCTGCGGTATGTGCTCAGAGGTTGTTTCTTTCTGGTTGTTGTGCTTGTTTAGTCTCGGCGGTTGAAACCGCTGTTAGCGTACCACGCTTGGAGGAAATTCCTATTGTTTGTGGTTTCGCCGATGTTTTTCCTAATGACCTTCCTGGTCTTCCTCCCGAGCGGGATGTTGAGTTTGTGATCGATTTGGAGCCGGGCACGCGTCCTATTGCTAAGGCACCGTACCGGATGGCCCCTCGTGAGTTAGAGGAGTTGCGAGGTCAGTTGGATGAGCTGTTGGCTAAAGGTTTTATCAGGCAGAGTTCGTCGCCTTGGGGTGCTCCTGTTTTGTTTGTAAAGAAGAAAGATGGGTCGATGCGGCTTTGCATCGACTATAGAGAATTGAACAAGGTCACTATTAAGAACAGGTACCCTCTGCCGAGGATCGATGATTTATTTGACCAGTTGCGCGGTAGCACAGTGTTCTCCAAGATCGACCTTCGTTCTGGTTATCATCAGCTCAGGATCCGTGAGGCAGATATTCCACGGACTGCGTTTAGATCGAGGCATGGACACTTTGAGTTTTTGGTGATGTCGTTTGGTCTGACCAACGCACCATCAGCCTTCATGGATATGATGAACAGGGTGTTCAAGGATTTCCTCGACAAGTTCGTTGTGGTCTTCATTGATGACGTGTTAGTTTATTCTCGTAGTGCTGAGGAGCATGTGCAGCATTTGCGTTTGGTCCTATCAGAGTTGAGGAACCACAAGTTATTCGCCAAGTTGAGCAAGTGCGAATTTTGGTTGCCTCAGGTTTCTTTTCTAGGCCACGTGGTGAGCAAGGAAGGGATCTCGGTCGATCCAGAAAAGATTGTAGCAGTGATGGATTGGAGTAGGCCAAGTACGGCTAAGGAGATCAGGAGTTTCTTAGGGTTGGCTGGATATTACAGAAGATTTGTGGAGGGTTTCTCTTCCCTAGCTGCACCGTTTACCAAGCTGACTCAGAAGAATGTGGCATTTGTTTGGAGCGAAAAGTGCGAGGAGGCTTTTCTGGAGCTAAAGAAGAGATTGTGCACTGCCCCCATTCTGACCCTGCCTCTTGAGGGTGTGGATTATGATGTATATGTGGATGCTTCGCTTGTAGGTCTGGGATGCGTATTAATGCAGGTTGGGAAGGTGATTGCCTATGGGTCAAGGCAACTGAAGACTCATGAGAAGAATTATCCTACGCATGACCTTGAGTTCGCAGCGGTTATTTATGCGTTGAAGCTGTGGAGACACCTACTTTATGGGGCTCAGTGCAAGATCTTCACTGACCACAAGAGCCTGAAGTACGTGTTCACGCAGAAGGAGTTGAATCTGCGCCAGCGGCGGTGGCTAGAGTATGTGGCCGATTATGATGTAGAGATCCAGTATCATCCGGGCAAGGCCAATGTGGTGGCCGACGCCCTGAGCCGAAAGACGGGAAAGATCTTTAACCTCTCCGCCGATCGGTTAGTTGAGGAGTTCCTCCTTATGGATATTTCAGTGGGATGTTGTGGTTTGTAGAGTAGTTTGTCAGTGGCAGAGCCGTCCTGGATTTCTTTGACCAGACTGCACCAGAAGGACGACCCGGATCTGTTGCACATATTCATCCGAACAGAGAAGGGAGAGTTGCCAGATTTTGCTATCGATGATGCGGGTACTTTGAAGTACCGCGGCAGGTTTTGCATCCCTGCCGTTGGGGATATTAGAGGTATGATTTGCAGAGAGGCTCATAGATCCAGCGTTGCCTATCATCCATGATCTACGAAGATGTACCGTGACTTAAGGCAAATTGCCTGGTGGTATGGCATGAAAGGTGATATAGCCCGATTTGTTGCTGAGTGCCACACTTGCAAGCGCGTGAAGGCCGACCATGGAAGGCCTGGTGGCAAGTTGACCCCGTTAGAGATCCCGACTTGGAAGTGGGAGAGTATATCTATGGACTTCATTACGGGCTTACCAAAATCTCCGAGGGGATTTGATTCTGTTTGGGTTATAGTGGATAGATTGACGAAGTGTGCTCACTTCGTGCCTTATAAGATTGATTACCCAATGAAGAAGATAGCGGAGTTGTACTTGAATGAAGTCATCCGACTCCACGGTGTGCCGGTTAGCATCATTTCTGATCGAGACTCCCGGTTTACTTCTCGTTTTTGGCAGAGTCTGCAGGAGGGTTTGGGTACGGATCTGAGATATTCTACTGCGTACCACCCACAGACCAATGGGCAGACGGAGCGGGTGAATCAGATTGTTGAGGATATGATCTGATGCTATATTTTAGACCACGGCGGAGCGTGGGATGAGCGGCTGCGGCTTATGGAATTTGCTTACAACAACAGTTATCAGGAAAGTTTGCAGATGGCTCCGTTCGAAGCCTTGTATGGGAGGCGCTGTAGGACTCCGTTGTTTTGGGCCGAGGCTGGTGAGAGGCCGTTGTTGGGTCCTGATGCGCTGGAGGATATGGAAGTCGCCGTGAAGCTTATTCGGGAGAAGCTTCGTATAGCTCAGGAGAGGAACGAAAAGAACGCCAATCGGCGTAGGTCTGCCTTGGAGTTCTCTGTAGGGGACCTTGTATTTCTTAAGGTTTCCCCAATGGTGGGTGTAAAGAGGTTTGGTAAGAATCGGAAATTGGACCCAAGGTATGTGGGCCCGTTCGAGATTTTGGAACGGATTGGCGTGTCAGCTTATAGATTGGGTTTGCCAGCAAACTTCCCAGGAGTTCATAATGTTTTTCATGTTAGCCAATTGCGGAATTGTGTGCGCAGTAGTGGGCAGGTCTTGGACTTTGTGCCCCAGTTGGAGCCCAACCTCTCTTTTGTTGAGGTGCCGGTTCGTATTTTGGATACTCAGGAGCGAGTGCTGCGAAAGAAGTCCATACCGATGGTGAATGTTCTGTGGAAAAATCAGGATTTGGAGAGCACGACTTGGGAGCTAGAGTCGGCCATGAGGAGGGCTTACCCTCACCTGTTTCCCTGATTTGATCGGTATGTTTCCCTTCTTGTAACTCCTATTGGTTACTTTTCCTTCTTTAGTAGGGGTGTTGTGCGTAAAGTTTCGGGACGAAACTTTCTTTTAGGGGGAGTGACTGTAACGCCCCCGATTTTTTTCTGCATTTATTTTTATTCTCGTTTGGCGTTACGATGACGCGTTTCCGTGGCTTGTGCCATTTGTGGAGTGTGGTTTAGCTCCTTAGAACTGAGTGCCCTATTCTGTAGCCTGTTGGCAAGATCTCCCTAGCAAGCCGAGTCGTTTTGGGTGACCCGGTGTGGCCTCTCGGGGGGATGTTGGTGTTTGGCTTTATTTGGGTATAACTCGAGTTCTGTTCATCGAAAATTAATTTCAACTTCGACGTTGTGTTCGTAGCGTGGGTATTTAGCTACGGTGCGAATTTCGTCGAATTCCGAGGTAGTTCGGTTTTCGCATCGTTTTGGTGCTTTATGTAATTTTGTAATAAATTATATTATTATATATTAATATATATATATATAATAGAATAGAAAGGCACGCCTCATCTTCTCCAAATAGGAAACCGCCGCCCCTGTACGAGAGAAACGGAGAAACCGACGAGCCCTTGCCTTCAACCGCCGATTCCCGGAGCGTTTATGGACGGAATTCGATTCCGAGAGTGGATTCGGATTGCTCTCGTCAAGACCTTCATTCCTACGGTAAGATTTCCAAGTTTCGTGGCCTTGCTTGTGGTTTTGAATTTCGGGTTTTGACTTGTTTTCCGCCGGCAATGTCCAGATTTTTGGCTTTGTGCTTCGTTGCCGGATTCGTGCGTGAAGAGGAGGGAAAGCCGACCAAGCTTCGCCGGAAATCGAGGCAAGTGGTGTTCTCGCCCTTGCCAAGTTGTTTTTTTTCTTTCGATTCATGCATCCTACTCGTTTCTACCATTTCTGTCTCCAGTTTTCGTTTCGAACGATTTGGCATAGTTGTGTGGTGGTGGTGAACGAGTAGAATAGGTAGAAATTATGTTAGGTGTGCCGTAGGCCGTTTTCGGTGTGTCGTAGTTGTGGTTCGCAGTGTCGGGAGAGTGTGATGCGCGTTCCGGTGTCGTTCGGGAAATCCCAAACGGTACAGGTTACCCGTGCACGGTCATCAAACGTTAGGGCGCACGACCACTGGTCGTGTGCCACTGTTCGTGCGCGGCTACCTGTTCATTTCTCCAAAGTTCTGTCTCGCCTTTCGCACGAGCGCTGGCAACAGTGCGCATGACCACTGGTCGTGCGACACTGATCGTGCGCTAATGCTAAGTTTTCTGTCAGGTTTCAATTTTCCCAGGTTCACTTCGCACGATCATGAGCCGATGAGTGCGCACGACCACTGGTCGTGCGATACTGATCGTGCGCTCTGAATATTTCTTTTTTTTCGGCACTCGTATTTAGCTGGCGTCGATACGCGGGTTAGGTGGGCATGAGTGTTTTGTGTAGTGTTAAGGTAGTAAGGTAAGAGTTATTGTTGTGATAGTTCGCCTTGCGTGGCACGTTGAGTGGGTGAAGCTCACTCATTGCAGTGTCGAGAGGACCCAGTGCCACGTCGTGTTGAGTCATTTCAACACTTTCTTTTTCTCTATCCTCGATTTACGTTCCCGAGTGAATTCCTTGTTGATATTTGTAATTTCCTTGTCGGCCATGTTTCTCTTTCCTAATGGCCGAATCGTGGGTCGTGGGTAGTAGTGGTGGTTTGTAGCTCTTTATGGGGGTGGAGTTGTGTAATTTAGCCAAGGCCACTTATGATTTTCTTGCTCCAGGTATGGGCTGGGCATGTGGGTGGAAGGTCCCTTGTGCTTTCACGTGTAGACCCTCGAGCTTGTTGACTTGGACATGGTGGATGGGGGGACTGAGTTTGCCTCCAATCCGGTTCCTCGTTGTTTGTTTTTGCTACTACCACCTCCCACAGTTTAGGGTGTTCGAAGTTTCTTCCTTGGTAGTTTGCAGCACTTTGGGCTCTTGGTAGCCTAGTAGGCCCTGCAGGATGTTGTTCCTGGGCTGGGTTGTTGCTGTTTCCTCGCACGTAGTGCTTTTCTTGTTGTCCTGTTTTGGACAGTTGTGGCTCTTTCTACTGCATGTTTTTCAGGTACTTTTCCCCTTTTGGTTGACTCTTTCATGCAGTTTTACTTTGTTTAGCTTGCTGAGGTATTCTGTTTTATTTTAGAATACCCCAGGTTCTGAGCCGTAGCCAGTTGGGTGGCTAGTTTGCAGTGGTGGTGTTGGTGGACTCTTGGTCTTTGGAGTTCTGTTTGCCGTGTTGGTGAGGTAGTTTTTCAGTACTTTCTTACAGATATACATGTGTGTCAGTGGGTTCATGTCAGGTTGTTGGCGCCCACTGGTAGTTGTTACCTTTGTACTGGATATATTTACTTATGCTGCTACCGTTTTCTGGAGATAGTCTACTTGCCCTGAGAAGGTTTTATGCTAGGTTGCTAGTTATTTTTAAACTATAATTATTATTATAAATAAAGCTCATGATCAGCATGTTTTATAAAACGTAATCATTATTTTCCAAATCACGTATAAAGACCGTTTTCTTATATATTATATAAATTAAATGTAGGGTCTTGCATAGCATGAGTGGTTCTCTTGGGACCCTTATGTGCTCCTTAGGATGTCAAACCTGATAAAGTATTTTCTTTCCGCAGCGTTTAAATATAGTTTTCTTTTGTGGACTAGGTGATCCACTAAGCCGGGGGATACGGCATCTAAAATATAACTGATTTTTCTAATCATTAATCACATGATTTTCTTTCATTAAGTTGGTAGGTGGTTTTGCCTGAGCGTCAGCAGTTATCCCCTGCTTGACGTGGCATCATGACGCGTGTTTTCTCTTACTCTGATAATTCTTAATTCGGAGAAAATGCGGGTTGTGACACCGGTGGGGGAAATTCCATACCCACGGGTCTTGGTTCCTCCCTTATCTGAATAGGCTGAGGAGCCATTACCACCGGCTCCCTCGGCTCTCGTCTCAACTCCTGGTGAATTTGGCCCTCTGTCCTTCTTCCCTCTCTCCCATCTATGATGCGGCCCCGCCGCTGATCATTCCGAGCTCCCCGGCCCTGGTCCTCCGTCGGCCTCTTTCGACCCCGAGTCGTGTGCCAATCAGCCTCAATCCTCTTTGCCATCTCCAAAATCTGGGAGATAGGCCTGTCAGATACAAACAACACGGCCTCCCTCAAGTCCTCCCGCAGGCCCTTATAGAACCTCTTGATGTACCCTGCTTCATCCAGCAGGTAAGAATCTGCATAACGAGCCAAATGGTCGAACTCCCGATGGTACTCCACCACCGTCCGGGTGCCCTGCTTCAGCTGTAAGAACCGCTCCTCCAACTCATCCCTGGCCGACTGCGGAACAAAATGCTCCAGCAGTGCGGCCCTGAACTCTTCCCAGGTAACTTCCACAACCTCCCTATCAGTAATCGTCGTGTCCAGCAGCGTCTTCCACCACCTCTTGGCATGGGACTCTAAACAAGAGACCACCAATGGAACCCTCTCCTCCCAGGGGCACCGTATCCCGGTCAACATTTCATATATAATGTCTAGCCATTCCTCTATCCGAACAGCCGATTCTGTCCCTAAGTAAGATGGAGGAAAGAGTCCTCGGAAGATGCTCAGCCAATTGGCCCCGGGTTTGGCTGCGGGGCCGAAACCTGTTGGGCCCTGAAAGCATCCAAAATAGCTGTCAGGGTTTGCCCCATCTCTGAGTGTAGGAATGGAGTGGGGACCGGGGGAGGTGGTGCAACATTCGGAGTCTGCTGGACTCCGCCTTGTGGTGTTGGCTGCGCTGGGGGCTGCGTAATAGAAGTCAATTATAAGTAATCACACATATCTAAACATGGACAATTTCATGTTATCCCCCATATGGGCCCACCACTGCTTCCGCTGCTTAGTTTGTACCCAAACTAAACTCGTGTGGGGGTGGCCCGGGGTTCGTGGACTGCTACCTTTTGATCGATATGTTTTCCTCTGATACCACTTGTAAGACCCCCATTTTTTTTTCAGACACCGGGGTCTTAGGCCCAGAACCGCCGCCTTGCGGTGATACCTTCGCACCCGGGAAGGTCGTCACTACAAAACGCCGATCCTGCCGGCCAAATCGATCACAATTATAGCAATAAATTAACAGCAAGTCCACAGGAATTACATGTATAAAAAATAAGCTCCACGAAGGGAGTGTCCACAGATAGTACATATAACAGAAATCTCGGGCTTTTGCCCGGTACATCATGTCGTCACTACAAATCGCTCATCGCGGAAGCAAACTAATATAAGTACTAGTGGTCGGGACTCACTGTCCCTGCTGTCTGGACTCTGGTACTAGACTGTCCGATCTCCAAGCGTGCCGACCTCCTGGGCTGCTCCTCCAAGCTAGGCTCTGTGGTCCCCTAAAATGATGTGGTTCGAAAACCATTAGTCTAAAAGACTAAGTCCAATCATCCCCCGCCCCTTCCCCCATGGCTCCTAAGCACCGAGCGGGGAGAAGGAAAGGGAAGGACATGAAGGTGGAGAATATCAAATAGCAGATGGCAGCGGAACTAAACTAACCGTTCAAAAAGATGGTAATAATGATATAAAATTTGAATAAGAAAGTAACCTTAACTTATGTGAATAAACATAAGCTAAGGGATCTCTTGCAGGGCTCCTATCGTATAAAAAGTCTCATACCGATTTATACGATAGGGTGTCGGTTTTACTAGCAGGCTTAAATATATAGTACTGAAAGAGAACCTTGACTTATAAGTATGCTCGCGCAAACTTATAAGCCAAGGGATCGTTTTGCAGGGCCTAATGTATAGAGCGTCCCATACCACTTATACATTCGGTGTCAGGTTATATGCAATGGTTATGCTATGAAATACAATTATGTCATGATGTGGACATGCAAGTGTAACTCACCAACTCGACTCTATGTACACAGACGTTTAGTTCCACCTTTCGGAGCCGTTACCTCCCAGGATACCTCCGTAGTGGCAGACGGAAGCAGTGGGTTGGGCCTCGCCCACCTCTAAACCAGTAAAGCACTACCGGTCAGACCTATCGTACGCCTCAATGCTTGGTGCACAAAGCGGACTCCTGCGTACTCTTGCCGGCTGGCGCACCGGACTTCTATTGGCGAAGTGCTAACCACACTTGCCGAGTCAGCGTATTGGCGTCAGTGCATCGACCCTCCAATACCGAAGACCCACCACCTTATACCTTTTATGCACATGCAATAGTTATGAGTCCAAACAAGAACCGAGCCAAAGATCCCCGGACTATCCCGTCCGGCATAATCAACAACTGTGCCAAAGCTCCCCGAACTATCCCGTCTATCATAATCAACGACCGAGCTAAAGCTCCCTGGACTATCCCGTCCGACATAATCAACAACCGAGCCAAAGCTTCCCGGACTATCCCTTCCAACATAATCAACAACCGAGCCAAAGCTCGCCGGGCCATCCTGCCCATCATCATAACCACTGGGCTTACTGCCCGAGTGACCCAAACTATCTCCTGAGACATTGGGGTGTGAGAGTGTGAAATCCTAAGTTTAGTATTTACTCTTCATTTTATTTTTATGCCTATGTCTTAGGTTTAGCCCAGGACTTCCCAAGGTATTCCCCGTGAAGGGCTCTCGAGGGCACTAGGAGCTATGATGGGCTGAATCTCAAAGCTCTCTTTCGCAAGGCACTTATTCTTATTGGTTGATAACTAACCCCATATCCCTTAGTTATTGCATTAGATCTAATCCTAGTATTTTGACAACTTCGTCCTATGGGTTAGACGATCTTTCGTCGATCCCGAGCACCATCTAACTTTTAGCCAAACCCAACCCTTGCTCATCCTGACCTGAGTGATGAACTCATTCTAAATTATCCAAACCTATAACCATTAATCTTGACTTATGTGCCTAACTTGTACTCCAAATTATTTTTGCAGATTTACTATATGCAGACCACCAAGTGTAAATGCCATGTAAAATAGGAAGTACATCAAATAATCATCTCATACTCCTATAGTAATTAATGGAGGTCCATTATGACCTTTATTGCCCAATTCCAGAATTTCACAATTTTCCTATTTATCTAGTAATTCATTAAATATTCATAGTGGCCAAAGTCTCAAAGATTGAACAGGAGGTACCAAATTTATACAAGATAAAATTTCCCCAGATTTTTGTTATACTCAATATAAACATTTAACCTAAGATCAAAGGTCTCTCAATTTTTCAGCAAGATTTAGGCCACTGATTTTATTTTAAAGATAACTTGCAATAATTCATTACAATAGATAAATAGGGCAATATTATTTCTAAAAAAATTTCAAGGAAAACTCTAACATGATTGCAAGGGCATATAAATGCTCTGGGTCAAATATCATAAGTGATTAAGGAGTGATAAGCTTCAAACAAATTAATGAACAACTTTCCAAAATTACTAAATGCAGACCACCAAGGTTAAACTTCATGTAAAATGGAAAGTACATCGAATAATCATCCAATATTCCTATAATAATTAATGTAAGTCCATTATGAACTCGAAGCCCTAAATCCATAGATCCAAAATTTTCCTTATTTATTTAATAATTTATTTAATTATTATAGTGACTAAAATTTCCAATAATGAACATGATGTACCAATTTCAGACAAGATATCATTCCACTAATTTTATATGATATTAAAAATAAGAATTTAACTCATCCTCTAAAATATCTAAATTTTTCAGTAAGGTATTATCCTTAAATTCTTATTTTATTTTAATCCTTCAAAATTCATTTAAAGAGATATAAAAGACTATATTTCTTCCAAAAATTCAGAGAAAATTCAAGTTTGATTTTAATGGCATATAAATGCTTTGGGACAAATCTCACAATTTATTTATCAATAAAAAGTCTCAAATAATATATTGAACAATTTCCTCATTTACCAAGATTTTGAAGTAAGTACCTCAAATATGTATTCAAAATTTCTTATAAAATTTATATATGTCTATAATGATTCAAAACTTTCTCTGCCAAACTTTCATGCCCTCCCAAGGGGCAGAGGGACCATAATAATCAATTTATAAATTAGGGCATACCCTTGTGTTACAAAGGAAGTACTATAAATATTATCCCAAAATTTCCAAATAAATTACTAGAGGTTCCTAATATCCAATAACACCATTTTAACAAAATTTCATCTTAGTTTAAGGGGTTTAACTAGCCATTCCTACCTTACACAATTGTGCTCTAAACTAGGCTTAGGGTTTTATGGGTCCCAAACTTTCCAAAATTCTCTAATATTTTCACCAGAGGGTTTTAGTTACCCTAGTACCCTCCCTACAAAATTTCATGGTCATACAAGGTGTTTTGGCCACATGCCCTTCACAAGGTACAAAAACCCTTCCTTAGGGTTTGACCTAGGATCTTAGGCCAAATCAATTCCAATACCCCCAATTTTTCATTAGAAGGTGAATAAAGTCATGCCAAGTCAGTTTCCCAAATTTGAACCTCTGTTGAGGTGAGTTGGACACTCTAAGCCAAAAATACACTTTTGGACCAAAATGCCCTTTTTAAGGCAAGGCTAGGGGTTGCAAGATTTTAGTTCAAATCACCTCCAAAATTAATGAAATTTTAACCAAAGCCTCATAGTGACCCCCTACACCTCCCACCAAAATTTGGATGGATCTGGATTTCATTTAACCCCTAAATTAAATTACCCTAGATAAATTAAATTATTTACAAAACTATAGGAAAATTATCCCCAAAATTCCCATTTTAAGGCAGGGTTTAGATATAGGTTAGGGTGGCTCCCTGCCAAAATTTCAACTCATTTGGGCTAAGGATGAAGTGTGGGCACTCTGTTTAATGTCTGCCTAACCTTAAGTATAGACCCCACAAAAATGGGTTCCCTGGTCAAACCAGGCACTCAAATTAGTTCAAACCAATTTTGTATGAAAGAACACTCATAGAGCTACAATTCATGTGTTGACTACTTTTCCTGAAAATGTCTCTAAGTATTTTTAATAATTAAAACCATTAAATATGAAATCTGTGACATAAATGAAATAACAATCATTTATATCCTATAGTTTAAGAATCATTCCCGCACGAATCTTGGCGCAAAACCGACGGAATCCCGTCATCTTCTTCCTCCAGCAGATGGCCAGGATTCATCCTGCCTGGGCTGACTTCCAGCCGCTGCCGTCGGCAATCCGGCCACCTCCCCGGCCTGCCACCGCCGCCAACACCTTCGTGGCGGTCGGGGCTATCTCCAGACAGAGGCACGGCCGCCAGGGAGCACTATTCCGACGAACCTGAGGGTATGGATTTTCATGGAAAATCCATGATTTTGAAAATCGGTTTGGGCTCAATTGAGCTCCAACCTTGGCCCTAATTATTCTAAAGGTCTTCCTATGCAAGGAGTGGAGGAGGACCTGTGGTGGCGGCTGTAGCCGTGCTGATCGCCGGATTGGCATGGTGGTGGCTGGTGGTGGTCGGCCCTCTACAACAGCACAGTGAAATGGCCAGGCTCCTTCAGGAAAGTGGTGGGAATTACTCTCTGGACTCCAGTGAAGCTTTTAAAAGGGAGAGGGGAGGTGTTAAGTGGCTGAAAACTCTTTGGCCATTTTGGGCCAAAGTCAAGTTTGGCGGCTTGGGTAGGTAGGGGAGAAGGCATGGCTCCAACCAGTCAAGGACTGGCTGAATGAATAAGGGCTTCCTTCCTTGTCCTAGAGGAGTGAATGGAGGGAGTTGGGGAGGGGGAGGATGAGCCCAAAAGTCCTCCTCCCTTTTCTTCCTTCTCTTTCTCTCTCCTCCATGGTGGCCTCATCTCTCTCCTACACCCCAAGCTGAAATTTTGGCTCCTACCTAACCCATGGCAGCCCACAAGTCCATCTCACCCATCAAAACAAGGTTAGCCCAATCAAAATGGACTTGAGCTTGAGTTAGCCCATTTGGGCTAGCTTGACCCAAACTTGGACTAGGGCCCACTTAGGTCAATTTGGTCCTTAAAGTTTCCTTAATGGGTCCTTGGTGACCCATTGGCCTCCCCTAGGGTCAAGGTGGGGTTGGATTGGCCCTTGGAGGTTACTTGACCCTTAACTAGGGCATTTTGACCATTTTAGGTCCAGAGTTGACTTTGGTCAACCTAGCCTTTTTGATTGGTCCCAATGGGTCCTTGGTGACCCTTTGGACTCTCACTAGGTATATGAGGGTATGTGTGGGGTCCATTTGGCTAAGGGACTGCAACTGGCCCTTGTGTAGGTCAATTTGACCCAATTAGGGTTAGAGTTGACTTTTGTCAACTTAGCTCCTTTGACTGCCCTCCATGGGTCCTTAATGACCCATTGACTCCTCACTAGGGTTATAAAGGTATGGGTGGGGTCTTGGAGTCTTGGTGAAGCCCCATGATCACCTTAAACCAAGGTTTTGGAATTTACTATTTGCAGACCATAGTGCCCCTATCCACACCACCAGGTCCACTTGACTTTTTCTTAGGCTTCCTAGGGTTTTGTCATGACAAAACCACTCTTAGGGGTCTAGTTGGAAATAGGATGTTACACCTTGAGCATGACTAGCAGGTATCAGTCTGATCCCGATGATTGTCACTAGATAGCCATCAAGAATATCCTAAAGTGCTTGAGAAGGACTAAGGATACGTTCTTGGTGTTTGGCGGTGAGGAAGAACTTGTTGTAAAGGGTTACACAGATGTTAGCTTCCAAACTAATAGGGACATCTCAAAGTCTCAGTCAGGGTTCATATTTTGCCTAAATGGAGGTGTTGTTAGCTGGAAGAGTTCCAAGCAAGAAACAGTTGTCGATTTTACAACTGAGGCCGAGTATATCGCCGATGCAAATGCAGCAAGGGAGGCTATATGCATTAGTAAATTCATCGGTGAGTTATATGTAGTTCCTAGCATTGTTTGTCCCGTAGCTCTCTACTGTGATAACAACGGTGCAATTGCACTTGCTTCGGAACCTAGATCTCATCAGCGCTCCAAGCACATACTTCGGCAGTTCTATCTAATTCGAGAGATTGTAGATCGAGGAGATGTGAGCATATACAGAGTGCCAACTGAGGAGAATATTGCAGATCCACTGACAAAGCCTCTCGCATAGAGAAAGCATGATGGTCATGTAAGATCTATGGGTATATGATACCTGAATGATCAACTCTAGTAAGAGTCTTGTGGATTGTATATTTGCTGGTTATAATAATTCATTTAATGAATAGAGTACTGTATACATTTCATTTACATATTTTGGCAAGCTCTTTTATTCTATAATTTTATTTCTATTATGATAGATTAATTTAACTAAATAAATGCCCTTAGAATGATTGCTTCCATAGCAGTCAAGTAGTGACTTAAATATGAGAGCCTATATTATTAGAAGTTTCATTCTTAAATGGTCCCTGGTCAAGTGTCATCTTAGAAGCCAAGGTCGATGATGATACATTGAGACTAGCATGTGTGTTGACTGATGACTGGTCCTCACAGGTCATGATATTGTGATATCAAGTCATCACATGGGTACTTGTTAGTGAACAATTTGTACTAGACAAACCCGCCATGAGAATACTTTGTTGATTATTATATGAATATATCACTAGTATGACTCAAGTGGCAATGGTGTTTGTGGTCCTTTGAACTGAAGTCACAACATTCATCGAGTGAAAATTAGCGTGTTTTGATGTTATCAATAGTCCAGTCATGAGAAATTATGATGATAAAGGTGGTTATTGGGTATGTTACGAATCATTTTGGTGTTTGTGTGTGAGTAGAGATGGGATTTATCCTCCTATATGATAGGAGTTGCATCTATGGGTCCCTTTATGGAATGGGACTGAGAAATGCACGGCCATGCTTAGTTGAGTTAATATATGATATTGGGCTCACCAATTTCTAGAAGTCCCTTCTAGATCAGGATACTAGGATTGAATAATTATGAGGGTGACATAGTTTATACCTATAGTTCTATACAGATGTAAGGGATGAAGGGACATGACAACACTGATACATTAGTCACGATGGCTTTTGAGTTCTAAACTCTTATTACTTGGGAAGCAATGATGCATTGCTAGATGCCGCACATTGTTTGTGAATCTTTTGTTTAATACTTTCAAGATCAAGTGGGAGACTGTTGGTGTTACCATTGTGATCTGGAAGTGATCAAGTATGTAGCCTCACTCCCAACCCAATATGGGCCTATCAGGGTCGCACATAAGAATGTTTGGAGAAATTGGGAGATTGGATTTGTATGGTTTTACTCATATGATAAGTGGAAATGACTTAGCATAGCAAATCTTTGAAAGTGTCGAGTCTGTTGAGACCACTCAATGCTTTCGTCGAGTCAAGTGTATACTCGTTGAATGATGGCGTTGAGTATGTTGAGTTTACTCAACGATTCGTTAAGTCAAAGTTTTGATTCGACGAGTATAGCACTTAAGCGTTGAGTGCGTTGAGTTCACTCAACGATTCGTTGAGTCAAGATGTTTATTCAACGAATCTAGTTCTTAGGCGTATATTTCACTCGACGCCTTCGTCGAGTCAAAGGTTGATTCGACGGATATAAAACTTAGACATTGAGTTCACTCAAAGCATCCATAGAGTCAAATGTTGATTCAACGAGTTTGGCGCTGAGAGCATTGAGGCGTCGAGTTCACTTGACGCCTTGGTCGAGTCAAAGGTTGATTCGGCAAGGCTGGCGCTGAGTTCGTCGTGTATATTATGGATACTTGACGATTCGTCGAGTATGATATGTATACTCGACAATTCGTCGAATATGTTATGGATACTCGATAATTCGTCGAGACAAGTGTTGTCTGGTCGAATTCTTGTATTCCAAGTCTTGGGTCTGTGGATAGCCATGGATTGTTCTGTTTATTCCTTTGGGTATAAATAGAAGATTTTAGGGTTTCACTATATACGGATTTTAACTGATTAATTATGTCTAAGCACACGAGTCGTACTGTGCGAAAACCCGAGAATTAAAAGGTCGACGGAAATTGTTTCACCTTCACCGATCCCATCGCCGACGCTAACCCGATTCTGGTGAGTGTCTTCGCTGCCACTTCTGTAATAGACATAGTAATCTGTGAAGATGCAGAGTGCCCTCTCCTGACTTAGATCTTGTTCAACAAGAGTCTATGGGTTCTTCCGTTCATGTGGATTTTCTGTAGAGGTACAGACGCTATTCTGCACTAAAGACTCTAGCCACTAAGTAATCGACGTGTTGGTACCCTAGCTTGATTTGAGTTTAGTCTTGTCTTTTTAGTCCCTTGACCCAAGAATTATCTATGGTCATTGGTTAGTGGTCTAGCTGTAGAGTCCTCACTTTTCCAGATAAAGAATTTGGTTAAGTTTTTCGTTCGACTATCGTCTATCGGCTGATCGACGATCGTCTATCGGTTGGTCGACGCTCTGTCTGCGTTGATAGTTCGACTATCTGTTGATAGGTCGATTATCTGCTTGGCGTGGTAGTTCGACTATCTGTCCTGATAGATCGACTATCTGATAGGTCGACTATCTGTTGATAGGTCGACTATCTGTTCCGTTTTGATAGGTCGACTATCTGTTGATAGGTCGACTATCTGTTTTCTGAGGTAGGCCGACTATCTGCTTGATAGGTCGACTATCTGTTTGCGCTTGGTAGTTCGACTATCTGTCCAGATAGATCGACTATCTGATAGTTCGACTATCTGCTCTGATAGATCGACTATCTGCCGGGGTAGTTCGACTATCTTCTTCGATAGGTCGACTATCCGGATCGTTCGACTATCTGCCCGATAGTTCGACGATCTCCGTGCGTCGGTCGACGATCTCCGAGGGTCGTTTGACGCTTTCTGTCTGCCTTTATATTTTGTATTTATTTATTATATTTAATTAATCAATACATTTTCTGGCATGTTGTTTTAGTTGTTTTATGATAAAATTACCAGGCAATATTTGCTCCATCCCTTTTGCCTGAGTCAAATCTTTTTAGATAAAGTTGTTTGTCTTATTAGCTGACATTATATTTTACTTTATCTGCTGTCAGCCCTTTATAGCCGTTAGACTGAAAAGTCTTCTTTTTGCTATAAAGAGTTTGTTTCTGATATGACTTTATTTAGTACTTTATTATCAGATTGCTTTCTGCAGCTTCCTAGAAAAAGGTTTATTCCTTTTATAGAATGTTTCTGCTGCAGAGATTGTTTTGTCTTCTTGATATTTACAGCCCAGGTCTCAAATTTCAGAAGAAGACAAGTAATTCAAATTGAAGAGAGCCGTTGCTTGTTGCTGCTATAAAAAGGATCCTTTGAAGAAGGATTCAAGCTAGCTAACTAGTTACCCAGTTGTTCACTTAAGCATTCAAGCCTTCATCAAGATCAAGTTTTCTGCTCTCAGCAATTTCCATCTAACTGAGAAGTGTTAAGCTCTTCTACTCATCTTCAACCTGAGTTCTCCTGCTTCCAGGAAGTTCAAACTCAGAGTCCTTTTGAAGAAGAAGAAGAAGAAGATAGCTGCTTGAAGATCTTTAATTTTATTTTTTATTATCTTCTTGTAGTTTTTCCTTCAGAGCTTTCTGAAGAGTTTTTCTGCACTGAAGCAAGACTTCACCTGGACATCTTTGAGCCAGGGGGAGCCTTGATTCTTTAAGAGCTCTCTAGCTCAGTGCAAGTCTTTGTGCTTCTCTAATCTTTGTAAAATAGAGAAGACATCTTAACCTTCTTCCCCCTCCTGTACAGGGTTATTACTCCCTTCAAAAGTATCCCTTGGTGGCAGGGCACCTGATCAAAAACCTGTGCTTGGTTTTTAGACACCTGATCAAAAGTCTAAAGGGTTTCTGGATCTACCTGAAGCAGATCCTGTTGGTGGCAGGGCACCTGATCAAAAACCTGAGTGGATTCCTACCGTGTGGGTAGAAGAGTGGACGTACCCAAGTTGTTTGGGGAACCACTATAAATTTCCTTGTGTCGTCTGGATTCCCTTGTTTAATTCCTGCACTGTGGCTGTGAATAGATATAACTAGGATTGCTAGTTGCTGATTAGGTCTTCCAAGCCTTAACTGTAATTACAGTTAGCTTGAGTTTGTGCACATCACTTGTGTTAGGCTATAGGGTTAATTCTATATCTATAATCTTTTCATTCCGCACTTCACTCTAAGGGAGTTGGGTAGACCTTAAAGTTTTGTCTAGTGCAAAATTTGATAACTCTATTCACCCCCCCTCTAGAGTAGTATCTATCCCTTCACTTTCAATTGGTATCAGAGGGAGGTTGACTGACTGAATAGGCTATCACCTAAGTCACAAGATCCTGATAGATACCAAAGCTTATAGATATTCACTATCATGGCCCAGTCTAAGGATTATTCTAGCACCAGACCTCCAGCATGCAACTTAGCTAAGTTTGGCATCTGGAAGGCAAGGATAAAATTATATATGAATTCTATTGATGAAAGCATCTTTGCTTCTATTTTGTCAGGACCCCCAAGAGCACCTGCTGCTGCTACTGCCTCATCATCTGATATGAGTGCAGTGCCTCCTCTAGATTACAACGATGAGTACAAGAAGGCAAAGATTACAGATGCCAAGGCAATGAACATTCTGGCTCAGACAATGTCTGATGAGGTATTCCAGAAGGTTGCTGACTGCTCCTCAGCAAAAGCCATGTGGGATACACTGAACCAGATTGTAGCTGGTTCAGCTGATGAAAGGAAGGACAGAAGGTCCAACCTGATCTCACAGTATGAGAACTTCAAGAAAACTGATGCTGAATCAGTTGAAGCCATGTACACCAGGCTCAGCTCAATCATCAATGAGCTGAGGACCCTAGACAAGGACATATCATTGACAGAGGTCAATGATAAGATTCTTATGTGCTTCCCTAGCACATGGGATCTAAGGATCTGGCCCATCAAGGAAGCCAGAAGTACAAATGAGATCTCCACTGAAGCTCTTCTCGGCAAGCTCAAGTCTTTTGAGCAAGTGCTGAAGACAAGGGAAGCAGAAGCTGAAGCAAAGACCCCCACTCCAACAAGAAAAGAGCAATCTCTAGCTCTTAAGGCTGCTGATGCTTCTGAAGGTAGCCAATCAAATGAGGAACTAATGGCATTGTTTGCCAAGAGGTTTCTCAAGATGGGGAGAAAGGAGTTCAGAAAGAAGTCTTCACGCTATTAAGATAAACCAAGGTATGATCGTTCTCCTGCTAAAGAAATTATTTGTTATGGATGCAGGAAGCCTGGACATATCTTGCCAGAGTGTCCAGAGGAGAAAAACAAAGACAAGAGGAAAGAAAAAGAACAACACAGGAAGCACTCCAAGCCATCTTCCTACAAGAACAAGAAAAAGGAGAGAGGTTTCATTGCTGAAACCTGGAGTGATTCTGATGAAGAATCTTCCTCCTCAAGCTCCAGTGAGGATGAGGAAGAGAAGAAGGCAAAAGAAGTTTGCCTCATGGCAATAGATGCCTGCAGCAACCACTCAGTTGCAGAGAGTTCAGATTCAGATGAAGAGATGCCAACAGAAGATGAGGTACTCTCTTCTTATGACTTCACTTCAGAAGAATTTAAATTAGATTTTAAATCCTTATGCTTAGATTTGATTAGCTCAGAAAAGGAGATAAAATAACTTAGAAATAAGTTAGCTGACTCAGAAGTAATTGCTACAGAAAACGTTAGGTTAAAGGAAGATCTCACTACTTGTAGTGAAGAAATTAAATTTCTCAAAATGGAATTAGCTAAGTCTAAGAGGTTAGAAGAATCACTTAATGGTAGAAGCCTTAAGTTGTTAGAAATTACCAGCATGACTAACACTAGGTCAGCTAATAACAAACTAGGCTTAGGAGCTTCTCCCAGTGAACCCCCAGTTCTTCTTAAAAACAATCTTTCAACTCCAGTGAACTTCATTTCAGCTAGTGGAATGAAGAACACTGAGCAAGTAAATCTAGTTAATAAAACCTTAAATAAAGCTAAGAGAGAAAAGAGAAAGAAATTTTTTAAAGAAATGCAAAGAGCGTCGAACACCGCTCGACGATCGGAAGCTCAATGGTCGAACGAAGGTCGACGATCTGAGCACCCATCGTCGAACATCGATCGATGTTTTCAATATGATTTTCAAAATCATAATCAGTACCATAGAAACCTAAATGAAAATAGAAACTCTAGGTTTGTTGACCCATCATCTGCATGGAGAATCCCACCTAGGAGATCTCACCCACTAGGTTATCACCCTCAGCCTGCATTTTCATATATTTCCAGTTTTTTTTATGTGAAAAACAAGGAACCCAAGGTTACCTGGGTCCACACTGTCTAAATAAATGTCTTGCAGGTGAGGCCTATCCAATCACTCAAAATAAGTGGTATTTGGATAGTGGATACTCCAAGCATATGACAGGAAATAAAAATCATCTGTCAAAATTTAAAGCTAAGCTCGGCCCAAAGGTTATCTTTGGAGATTCCAGCTGTGGTCAGACAGAAGGCTATGGCAGGATCACAATTGGAGATGTTACTTTCAAGAGAGTTGCATATATGACAGGACTGAAGCACAATTTGATCTCAGTCAGCCAGCTATGTGATGCTGGCTACCAGGTTTCATTTTCTAACTTCTCTTACAATATTACTTTAAATAATAATATTGTTTTAGTAGGCATTAGAATTGGTAATATTTATTTAGTAGATTTCAATTCATCTCATTCTGAAATCTGCCTGTTTAATGAAGTAACACTTAATAATAATTCTTTGTGGCATAAGAGGCTTAGTCATGTTAACCTTAAAAATATATCTAGGTTATCCAAACACAACCTTGTTAGAGGTTTACCTTCTTGCCCCTACAAGAAGGAGAGCCTATGCAAGGCTTGTCAACTAGGCAAGCAAACCAAAAATTCTTTTAAATCTGTAAATAAAAGTGATTCTCCTAGAATCCTGTATCTATTACATTTGGACCTTTTTGGCCCAATAAATGTACAGAGCTTAGGAGGGAAGTATTACACCTTAGTAATTGTAGATGACTTCTCTAGGTTCAGTTGGGTTTTCTTTTTGAGAGCTAAGTCTGATAACTTCAAAGCCCTTACAGACTTTCTACTATGTGTGCAGACTGAGTACTCTACTCATGTGGCCCTGATCAGAAGTGATCAAGGTACTGAGTTTGACTCTCTTCTCATGCAAGAATTCTGTGAGAGAGAAGGTATCAAACATAGTTTCTCAGCTCCTAGAACTCCCCAACAAAATGGGGTAGTTGAAAGGAAGAATAGAACACTCATTGAAGCTGCTAGTACATTATTTGCAGATGCTAACATGCCTCTCTCCTATTGGGCAGAAGCTGTTAGTACAGCCAATTATGTCTTGAATAGAAGTTTGATACACAAGCTTAAGTGTAAAACTCCTTATGAGTTGCTTAAGGGAAAGAAACCTAAAATTAATTATTTTAGAGTATTTGGTTGTATTGTTTATATTCATAATAATAATAAAGAATATATTAGAAAATTTGAAGCAAAAGCTTCAATGGGAATCATGCTTGGATATTCCCAAGTAAGCAAAGCTTATAGGGTTTATAACAAATCAACCTGTAAAATTGAAGAATCTGTGCATGTATCTGTTGGGTATTGCATCCACAATGTACCTGATTTGAAGAAGCCCCTGTGCAAGCCAAGGTAAATAGACAATGTATTTGATGAAATATTTCTAGTTGTACTTGCAGATATTCCATGCTAAGCACACACCAATGTCAGGGTGCAGTGGGTCAATATACACGGGTCTGTGCAACGTAATCCCTCGTTGAGCAGATCAGTGTGTTGGCCTACGTGTACTCTCTCTATTGGGGTGTACTTAATTTCAAGTACAGGGCTATGATAAAGCAAGAGCAGACAAGGAGCAAGGATGGGCCAAAGACCAGCTCAAGGAAAGAAAGAGGAGAAATAGCCCAAGTAAAAATCGACGAGAATCACTAAGTGATTCTCGCCGATTCGGCGAGAATCACTAATGATTCTCGCCGAGTCGTCGAGAATCACTAGCTGATTCTCGTCGGTTGAAGCCGGCAGCTTCAACACTGACAGGGAAATTTTCTAAGGCAGAATCGTCGAGAATCACTTATGATTCTCGCCGATTCGTCGAGAATGACCTTGCATTCTCGACGATCCGGTGAGAATCAAAAGTGATTCCCGCCGATTCTCCCCGGCTTCTGTATCAGTTCAGCCAGATTTCGGCTAAGTAGAAGTCGGCGAGAATCGTAAGTGATTCTCGCCGATTCGGCGAGAATCACCTACGATTCTCGCCGAATTTGACTTAGGCAGTTTCCTGTTGTTCTCTGGACCGGTTCAAACTATCTGAACTGTTTCGAACCGGGCTCATGTCTTCTTATTGGTGGGACCCACAACGGTCATATACTTGACCTAATGTATATATACTCCGTATGTATGAACAGTAAAGAGAGACTTACGGGATTTCAAAAAGCACGAGCCGCCGACAAGCCCTAACGCTCCGCCGATCGTCTCCGCCGCTCGTGCGCTTGTCGCCGCTACTGATCTCAGGTTCTTCCAGATCTCCGGCGACCGAAGCTTAGGATAGCATAGCATCTCACGCGTCTAACCAGAGATCCCTTGTCTCTTGATTCGTTGATCGGGAAAATCCTTCCCCTTCCGAATCGATCGAGACGATCGATCCTAGTGTGACCGTTGGAAGACCTTGCTTCCTTCGCTACGAAGTTTGAATCAAGTTGGCACTGCTGCTGCTCTCCGTCGCCGACGCTGATTCTAAGAACCTTGCCGCCGCTTTAAGCCGCCGCCGGTTTCGGGAAGATTCTTTCCAAGAGAGATCTAGGGTTGTGGACTCTTCGTTGACTTCAAGAACAAGTCGTCGAACGAAGAGGGACACCTTACTCTCCAAACGTCGTTTGTATTTCTTAAAAGCATTTTCAATTTCTTTGTAACGGACCGATTGGTCTTTAGTTGAAAGGGTTGGGTGCAACCCGGGTTGTGGGAGTGTTGACTCCTACGTATGGAAGGGTTCCTTCCGTTAGTGCAAGGATTGGATTTCAATCCTGTGGGTGAAGTGACCGAGTCGTCCCGTGTTGGGAGATAGGTCGAAGGGGGAAAGTGGACGTACCCAAATCGGGGAACCACTATAATTTGCCTGTGTATTTTCTGTGCTTGGTTGTTTTGTTTTCTTGTGCAGGTAAAATCTTAATTCCGCAAATACGCTACAGAGACACCTATTCTCCCCCCCATAGGTGAAGATAGTTGACACTAGGTGGACTTTCATGTGGTATCAGAGGGAGGTTACTCATCAAAAAGGTTCACACCTTGAGTAGAATCCTGCCCCCAGTGTCAAGAAGCAGACAGATATCCTCCATGGACGGACTCAAGCACTCCGGCAAAATCCCAGTATGCACCAGACTGAACTTTCCTATCTGGAAGGAAAGAATCAGATTCTACATGGAAGCGGTCGACCCTCGGCTCTTCATGATAGTGAAGGAGGGACCTTACATTCCCACTAAGGCCTCCACCATTGATCCTACCAGGAAAGTACCCAAGCAACTTTCGGAAATGGACAAGGACGAAATGGTGCTGTTCGGACTCGACAAGAAAGCTCAGAACATCCTGGTGAGCGCAGTTGACGACTCTATGATGCAGAACTTCAGCAATTGCAGGACAGCCAAGGATCTCTGGAGCTGTCTGATTGTCTTAATGGAGGGCACAGATGAAGTGAGGGACGATCAGAGATCCCTCCTCAATCAGAAATATGAGGCCTTCAGACAAGGGCCAAAGGAGGAGATCGGAGTCACCTTCGAAAACTTCCTCAAGATCGTCAATGCACTCAAAGGATATGGAAGAGTGTTCACTGACGGTGAACTCAATGATAAATTCCTTAGGTCCCTCACTAAGGAATGGGACACAAAGATCTGCGCCATCCGCGAGTTTGGCAGACTTGCGGAAACCGACCCTCAGATTCTGTTCGGGAAGCTCATGTCCTATGAGCTTCAGTTGAACACAAGGAAGGCTGAAGAGGAAGCAGAGAAAGCCGCGGCCAAGGAAAAGACGGTGGCCCTAAAAGCCATTCACTCCAGAAAGGGTAAGGGTGTCGCTTCCTCCCGGGCATGGAAGAGGGATGAAGAGGAAGACTCTGAGCCAAGCTCCTCCGGATCAGAGTTATCTGAGGAAGATTTATCCCTTATCACAAGGGAATTCAAGAAGTTCCTCAAGTTGAGGAATCAGAGAAAGAGAACCGGCTCCTCCTCAAGGGATCAGAAGAAGAACTATTCCTCTGACAGGTATGTTTCCAAACCGAACAAACACCGCTCTTCTGACATTATATGCTTTGG
Source organism: Platanthera zijinensis (assembly GCA_039513925.1). Lineage (NCBI taxonomy): Eukaryota > Viridiplantae > Streptophyta > Magnoliopsida > Asparagales > Orchidaceae > Platanthera > Platanthera zijinensis. The sequence goes on from CM077091.1 coordinate 75,377,662, forward strand.
TTGCAACAAGCCAGGACACGTCGTAGCCGACTGCCATCAAGGCAAGAGGGAAAAGGGAAAGGGAGAGGAGCACAGGTCCTCAAGAGACAAGAAGAAGGAGAGGAGTTACATCGCAAAGAAGCCAAAGACGCTGAGTGAATCTGACACGTCAGACACCAGCGATGATGAGGAAGCCTACTTTGGGCTAATGGGTCGCTCTGACTCAGAAGGAGATTGCCCCCCATTTACTGGGAAGGTAAAAGCTCACACCCCTCTCTCCGACTCTGACTCTGATCCTGAGTCTCAGGATGATGATGCTGAGGATAGCCCCTCTGCCCTTGAAGCTGAGCTCCTAGATAAGTATGAGCTTCTGCTCAACACATTCCTGAAATGTCGAAAGAAACTGAAGGCGGAGAAAAAGGAAGTCAAATTCCTTAAAGGTGAGAGTGTCTCCCTGAGGGAAGAGATCACCAGTTTGATCTCCCTCCGACAGGAGCACTTGGACCTGACTTCAAAGCATTCAGAGTCTCTTAAGCTCCTTGATCTTAAGCAGGAGGAAGTCGACAAGTTGGAAGAACTACTTGCGGCAGAAAGGAAGATCGTCAAGAGCTTCTCTATGCCAAAAACTGTTCTTCCATTAGTTGACACCTTCTCTGCTCAAGCCAAAGGGGCAGGCCTGGGGCACGTAGGGGTATCTAGCTCCTCGTCCAGGAGAAACAGGAACAGGAGAAAGAATAAGGCTGCCAAGAAAGCCTCTGCTGATGAGAAAGGAAAGGCCCCACTCAGTCCTGTTGAGTTCAGAAAGCCTAGCTTTCCCTGTAACCAACATGACTTTGAGTCAACATATGGGCATCACTTCAAGCCCTCGGTTGCAAAGCCGAAGAGCCGATATGATGGGTGGACCTTTCCCCGTAACTTCAGTGAGAGTGTCTTCAAGGCACCCTATGAGGAAATCCACTTGGGAAATTATGGTCAATTCTCTAGCGACCATAATAGGAAGCTGGCACCTAAGGCCAAACATGTTACACTGAAAAGCCAAGAGGTGAAGAAGTCATGTGACTGTGGTCATCATGTTGCCTCCACCTCCAGGTCTTCGGCCCCAGCTGAACCCCACGTTTCAAGGGTAAAGCAGGCGCCCAAGAGGAAGTATAATAGGTTTGACTGCTGGTGCTGTGGCAAAATTGGTCACTTTGCCGTGGATTGTTGGTTTAATCCAAGGTATAACGAGACTCCTTATGTTAGCGATGCGAGGCCGACCACTCGTAGAGTTAACCAATCGAGGGGGAGTATGCTAACAAGGAATCTAGGACCCAAGTTTGATTGGGTTCCTAAGGCAAATTAATTCTGTTTTGCAGGGATGTCCAAAGGCCAACAAAACTCCTATTTGGTATTTGGACAGTGGATGCTCCCGTCACATGACCGAGACAATAAGCCTGCTGAGGGAGTACTCTCCAGTCGAGGATGGACCCAAAGTCATATTTGGGGGATCTGATCGGGGAATCACCAGAGGTTACGGTACGATTTCCAACGGTATACTCTCTATCACTAACGTAGCTTATGTTGAAGGGTTAAATCACAACCTGATCAGCGTAAGCCAGTTATGTGATAAAGGGTATGACGTTAAGTTCTGCAAGGATAAATGCCTGATAATATCATGTGACTCTTCGGAGACCGTATTAACAGGCATTAGGAGCAGAAATATTTTCTGTTTAGACTTTCTTAGTTTAGACTCTTCTACCCCTGTATGCCTAGTAGCAAAGGGCAGTGCATCTCTTTGCGAACAATGGCACAAGAGATTGGCACACATTAATTACAAGACAATTAATATGCTATTTTCAAAAGACTTAGTAAGGGATGCTCCCATTATTAAGTGCATTAAAGATAGTCCATGTCCTGCATGTCAAATGGGCAAGCAGACTCGGGCTACCTTTAAGAGCATCCCAGACAAAGATTCCTCCAGATGTCTTTATCTTCTGCACATGGACCTGTTTGGTCCTATGCAAGTTCATAGCTTAGGAGGGAAGTCGTATACGCTAGTGATTGTAGATGATCACTCTCGGTTTACGTGGGTGTTCTTCTTAAAACGCAAGTCGGATACGTTTGACATCTTCACTAATTTTGTCAAGCAGATACAGAACGAACTTAACTGCTCGGTGGTCAAAATCAGAAGTGACCACGGAACAGAGTTTGAGTCTAGGGCTATGACAGAGTTCTGTGAAGAACTTGGTATCTTTCATGAATTCTCCTCCCCTCGCACTCCTCAACAGAACGGAGTGGCGGAGAGGAGAAATAGAACACTCATTGAGGCAAGCACGACAATATTGAATGACGCTTCTCTCCCAGAATACTTCTGGGCCGAGGCTGTCAATACGGCTTGTCATGTACAAAACCGGGCATTGATTAACAAAAGCCATCGTAAGACTCCCTATGAGCTACTGAAAGGCAAGAAATCAACCATGTCCTACCTGAGGATCTTTGGCTGCAAATGTTATGTACTGAATAATGGGAAGTACCCGCGTACTAAGTTCGGTGAAAAATGCTTCGAAGGCATATTTATGGGTTATAGTAGCCGCAGCCGGGCTTATAGAGTTTTCAACAAGAAAACCCTAGTGGTAGAGGAGTCAATCAATATTATATTTGATGAAGGAAGTTTGCTTAATTACAAGACTTCTAGTCTTCTTCCTGAAGATGTAGGTGACAGACTCGAAGGGTTGCAACTGGATGAGCACGTGAAAGATGCACCTCCAACATACGTCAAGGTATCCACTGCTACGCCGATCGGAGACGTTGAAAATCAAAATGGAGCAAATCCTTTAGAAGAAGGAGATGCCCAAGAAGTAGTCGAAGCTCCTGACGCCAGACTTCTACAGCTCAGACACGTGAGGGATCATCCTAGAGATCAGATCATCGGAGATCCTCATGACGGGGTCAGAACTCGACGAGGTACTATTAACGAGATTCTGCATCTTAGCTTCCTGTCACAGGTTGAGCCAAAGAAGTTCGACGAGGCAAACAAAGATGCTGCATGGATTTTGTCCATGCAAGATGAATTGCATCAGTTCGAAAGATGCAACGTTTGGACGCTTGTGCCCAGACCTCAAAAGCAGAATGTGATTGGCACCAAGTGGATCTTCAGGAACAAACTGGATGAACATGATGTCATCATAAAGAACAAGGCCAGGCTAGTGGCTCAAGGTTACCGTCAGGAGGAGGGGATTGATTTTGACCAGACGTTTGCACCAGTTGCACGGCTCGAAGCTATCCGGCTATTCCTAGCTTATGCCTCCCACAAAGGATTCACAGTTTATCAGATGGACGTGAAATCGGCTTTCTTGAATGGAGATTTGAAAGAGGAAGTATATGTCGCTCAACCACCAGGTTTTGTCAATCCTACTTATCCTAGTCATGTATATTTTCTTAATAAAGCACTATATGGCTTAAAACAAGCTCCTCGAGCTTGGTATGAGACATTGTCTAGTTTTCTTCTTGAGAACAAATTCTCTAGAGGAAAAATAGACAAGACATTGTTTCTCAGGGAAGTCAAAGGCAAGATTTTGCTGGTGCAAATCTATGTTGACGACATTATATTTGGCTCCACGGACAACAATCTTTGCAAAAAGTTTTCCAAACTTATGCAAGGAAAGTTTGAAATGAGCAGTATGGGGGAGCTGAAGTACTTCTTGGGACTTCAAGTGAAACAGTCCTAGGATGGAATCTTCATCTCTCAGACGAAGTTCACAAATGAACTCCTCAAGAAATTCGGAATGGAGAATGCAACCTCTATGAGGACTCCAATGGGATCCACTATGTCTCTAGATAAGGATGAGAAAGGTAAACCTTTCGATGAAACCAAATACAGAAGCATCATTGGATCCCTGCTCTACCTTACTGCCAGTAGACCAGATATCATGTTCTCCACATGTGTTTGTGCCAGATATCAGGTGAACACAAAGGAATCTCATTATGTCGCTGCAAAGCGAATTCTTAGATACCTTAAAGGTACTCCCAATCTTGGCTTGTTGTACCCGAGAAATGATGATGTCGAGCTAATAGGTTTTTCAGATGCTGATTTTGCAGGGAGTAGGGATGACAGGAAAAGCACTTCCGGGACGTGCCAATTCCTCGGAAGAAGGCTTATCTCTTGGAACAGCAAGAAGCAAAATTGTGTCGCAACCTCCACAGCAGAGCCTGAGTACATCTCGGCAGGGAGCTGTTGCGCACAACTCCTATGGATAAGGAACCAGTTAGCAGACTATGATCTTCAGTTCAAGGAAGTACCCATGTACTGCGACTCCTCAAGTGCAATTGCCATCGCAAACAATCCAGTATCGCATAGCAGAACGAAGCATATTGAAGTGCGCTACCACTTCATTCGGGAGCACGTGGAGAACAAGGACATCTCTCTCTGCTATGTCCCCACGGACAAGCAGATTGCAGATATTTTCACAAAGCCCTTAGATGAGGTCAAGTTCAGTCTCTTCAAAACTGAATTGGGGATGCTCAACTATGAAGAATAAAGACTCCAGACGCTCCTGGCTCATGCCTCTAGGGGGAGCATCTGCCAGCATTTCAAGTGACAACATAAGTGCACGAACTGAGGGGGAGCATGGTGTCCGGTGCACCAGACCCAAATTTGCAGAAGCCGAAAAGGGGGAGATTACCCTCTCGGCTAAGGCTAAGGTAGCTCAATGGCTAAGGTAGCTCAATGCTCTAGTTTGCTCTCAAGTAACGGGTAATGCTTATCCCTATCACCTCATTTTTAAGTTTCGGTTTTTCATTCCTATATGCTCTATTCACCTTAGCTTGTAGGGTTTAGGCTTCTTCAAATAGGGGGAGATTGTTGGGTATTGCATCCACAATGTACCTGATTTGAAGAAGCCCCTGTGCAAGCCAAGGTAAATAGACAATGTATTTGATGAAATATTTCTAGTTGTACTTGCAGATATTCCATGCTAAGCACACACCAATGTCAGGGTGCAGTGGGTCAATATACACGGGTCTGTGCAACGTAATCCCTCGTTGAGCAGATCAGTGTGTTGGCCTACGTGTACTCTCTCTATTGGGGTGTACTTAATTTCAAGTATAGGGCTATGATAAAGCAAGAGCAGACAAGGAGCAAGGATGGGCCAAAGACCAGCTCAAGGAAAGAAAGAGGAGAAATAGCCCAAGTAAAAATCGACGAGAATCACTAAGTGATTCTCGCCGATTCGGCGAGAATCACTAATGATTCTCGTCGAGTCGTCGAGAATCACTAGCTGATTCTCGCCGGTTGAAGCCGGCAGCTTCGACACTGACAGGGAAATTTTCTAAGGCAGAATCGTCGAGAATCACTTATGATTCTCGCCGATTCGTCGAGAATGACCTTGCATTCTCGACGATCCGGTGAGAATCAAAAGTGATTCCCGCCGATTCTCCCCGGATTCTGTATCAGTTCAGCCAGATTTCGGCTAAGTAGAAGTCGGCGAGAATCGTAAGTGATTCTCGCCGATTCGGCGAGAATCACCTACGATTCTCGCCGAATTTGACTTAGGCAGTTTCCTGTTGTTCTCTGGACCGGTTCAAACTATCTGAACTGTTTCGAACCGGGCTCATGTCTTCTTATTGGTGGGACCCACAACGGTCATATACTTGACCTAATGTATATATACTCCGTATGTATGAACAGTAAAGAGAGACTTACGGGATTTCAAAAAGCACGAGCCGCCGACAAGCCCTAACGCTCCGCCGATCGTCTCCGCCGCTCGTGCGCTTGTCGCCGCTGATGATCTCAGGTTCTTCCAGATCTCCGGCGACCGAAGCTTAGGATAGCATAGCGTCTCACGCGTCTAACCAGAGATCACTTGTCTCTTGATTCGTTGATCGGGAAAATCCTTCCCCTTCCGAATCGATCGAGACGATCGATCCTAGTGTGACCGTTGGAAGACCTTGCTTCCTTCGCTACGAAGTTTGAATCAAGTTGGCACTGCTGCTGCTCTCCGTCGCCGACGCTGATTCCGAGAACCTTGCCGCCGCTTTAAGCCGCCGCCGGTTTCGGGAAGATTCTTTCCAAGAGAGATCTAGGGTTGTGGACTCTTCGTTGACTTCAAGAACAAGTCGTCGAACGAAGAGGGACACCTTACTCTCCAAATGTCGTTTGTATTTCTTACAAGCATTTTCAATTTCTTTGTAACGGACCGATTGGTCTTTAGATGAAAGGGTTGGGTGCAACCCGGGTTGTGGGAGTGTTGACTCCTACGTGTGGAAGGGTTCCTTCCGTTAGTGCAAGGATTGGATTTCAATCCTGTGGGTGAAGTGACCGAGTCGTCCCGTGTTGGGAGATAGGTCGAAGGGGGAAAGTGGACGTACCCAAATCGGGGAACCACTATAATTTGCCTGTGTATTTTCTGTGCTTGGTTGTTTTGTTTTCTTGTACAGGTAAAATCTTAATTCCGCAAATACGCTACAGAGACACCTATTCCCCCCCCCCATAGGTGAAGATAGTTGACACTAGGTGGACTTTCAGTATCTTTTGATGAGTCTCAGATGTTTTACAAGGAGAAGGAAAATTATCCTTCCTCAAGTTAATTGCAGGTACCTGATGCTCCTCAAGAAATTCTTCAACTATCAACTCTTCAGATCACTGAATCAGACAGTTATGAAGACATTACTGAAGCTGTTGTTGTACCACCAACAGTAGATCAAATTTCTCCTGAGGAATTAATCCCAACTATTGCTGAAGATCACATCCCACCTGCTGATATTGTCACACTTAGAGATCACCCGACATCTCAAGTGATTGGAGACATATCAGCTGGTGTGCAAACAAGACATCAATTAAGACAGGATATGATGCACGCTTGTTTCCTCTCACAGGTTGAGCCCCTCACCTTTAAAGATGCAGAGCTAGATCCCCACTGGATCATTGCAATGCAAGAGGAACTCAATCAGTTTGAGAGATGTAAAGTTTGGACTTTGGTTCCAAGACCTAAAGGCCAACTGATCATAGGCACCAAGTGGGTGTATAGAAACAAGCTGGATGCAAATGGAATTATAGTAAAGAATAAAGCTAGGCTTGTAGCTCAAGGCTACAAATAGGAGGAAGGTATAGACTATGACCAAACCTTTGCTCCTGTTGCAAGGCTAGAAGCAATAAGGATCTTCTTGGCCTATGCAGCCTTCATGAAGTTTAAGGTGTTCCAAATGGATGTCAAAAGTGCATTCCTAAATGGTGAGCTTAAGGAAGAGGTGTTTGTTGAACAACCACCAGGGTTTGTTTCTTCAACTCAGCCTTCTCATGTGTTTAAGTTGTAGAAAGCTCTTTATGGACTAAAGCAAGCTCCTAGAGCCTGGTATGAGACCTTAGCTAGTTTCCTGTTAGAGCACAACTTTACTAGGGGAGTAGTTGATAGAACCCTTTTCGTCAAGCATCACAAGGACACAATCCTGTTAGTTCAGGTGTATGTAGATGATATTATTTTTGGCTCCACTGATCCCAAACTGTGCAAAAAGTTTTCCAACTTAATGCATTCCAAGTTTGAGATGAGTATTATGGGTGTGCTGTCTTACTTTCTTGGTCTCCAAGTTAAGCAAGATGTTGATGGTATCTTCATCTCCCAATCCAAATATGCCAAGGAATTGGTAAAGAAATTTGGGATGGCTGATGCTTCAGCAATGCCTACACCCATGGCTACTAATGTAGTTATTGATTCTGATGATCACGGCAAGCCAGTTGATCAAAAGAATTATAGGGCCATTGTTGGTTCCCTATTGTATCTAACTGCAAGTAGGCCAGATATAATGTTTGCTACATGCCTTTGTGCTAGATTCCAGGTCAACCCCAAGGAATCTCATCTGATTCTTCTAAAGAGAATCCTGAGATACCTGAAGGGATGCCCAAATCTAGGACTTTGGTACCCAGCTGAGTCAGAGTTTGAATTAATTGGATATTCTGATTCTGATTATGCTGGTTGTAGAGTTGACAGGAAGAGCACCTCAGGAACTTGCCAGTTCCTGGGAGAGAGATTGGTCTCTTGGTTCTGTAAGAAGCAGGCTTCTGTCTCAACCTCAACTGCAGAGGCTGAATATATAGCAGCTGCCAGTTGTTGTTCACAGATCCTGTGGATTCAAAACCAGCTTGTGGATTATGGTTACTCACACAAGAACACCAAAATCATGTGTGATAGTACCAGTGCTATCTCAATTGCACAAAATCCAGTGCACCACTCTAGAACGAAGCACATTGAGATTCGGCACCATTTCCTGAGAGATTGTGTGGAAAAGAACAAGATTTGTCTTGAGTTCATATCCACTGAGTTTCAGAGAGGTGATATATTCACCAAGCCCTTAGATGAACAGAAACATCTGTTCTTTTTAGTTCAACTAGGCATGATCAATGGACGAGACTAAGTGTGACTATATCTGCCAATGTTGAAACTTGTTTGAAGATAGTCGAACGACATTCGAAGATAGTCGATCGGGTCAAGCCCATCGTCGACCTATGGTTGATGAAAGTATGTCTGATTGAAGATCGTCGACCGGCGTTCGACCATAGTCGAACAAGTCGAGCTCATCGTCGATCTCTGGATGACGACAGATTGTTGTTTGAGAAGCCAGAAATAGTCGAACGATGGTCCGACCACTCTACTTCTGGACCGATCGTCGAACGACCGTTCGACCATCGGGTCTAGTATCTTTTTAATAGATCGACTATCTCCGGTCTAATATAAAGCCGATAGTCGACCTAGGTTAAAAGATCTTTTGTTCTTTCGTCGACGGAGCGTGACTTTTCGCATTCTGTCTTCCCGCTTGCGATTTTCTACCGCTTCGTCTCCTTCGTCTTCTCCGTCCTTCTCGCGCTTGCTCCAGCAATTCCATGGCGGTCTCTCCAGCAGTACTAGCAGTTGTGAAGTTCGATGCAGGCTTCAGCGTTGATTTTGATGCCTTCAGTAGCTGCGAAGCAGGAATTGTGGAAGTTCTTCAGTTGTGCCGGGATCAAGGACTAGAGAGATTAATGTCATCAAGGATTAAGTTAAATATACCCGAGATCAAGGAATGGGCTTTCACGTCGTCCTCCACCGACGATTTGATGACTGGCACCATCGGCGGAGAAGAGGTAATTTTAACTCCGGCCGTTCTGACTGATATTTTTGGTTTGATAAATGGTGAAGAAGATTATGAGCAAGATGCTCAAGAATTTGGAAGAATGTTAGTTGAGCTGGGACATGCAGAGGGCATTCCCACGAAGCTGCTCAAGGTAAATTTCCCTTTCAAGATTAAGTTTCTTGCTGAGTTGGTCGGAAAAGTGCTCCTCGGTAAGCACTCTGCTCATGATAATATAACAAGGCAACAATTTGCACTGATGTGTGCAATTGTTAATCGGAAAAAGATTGATTGGGCTGGAGTAATGTTTGATTTGATAAGGAAAAAGAATGGTAAGAAGGAAGTTACCCTCGGAAGGGTCATTGGAATTTTCCTGAAAGAAAAGTATCCTCAGCTGCTGGTCTCCGTTGCAACAACCATAAATGCAAGCAAGAAGATGGACCCAAACCTGTTCTCCAAGTGGAAGAGAACCTTTGTGAAACCCGCTCTCACAGGGGTTGCTCCAGCGACATCAGAGAGCACCAGGACTGATTCAGTCGCTCCTCACCCTGTTGAAGCTGGCTCAGCTCTTTCCCTTCCTTCTTCTTCTGCTATGCAGTCTGCCTCAGTTGAAGTTCCATCAACTTCAGCTGAAGTATGACTTTCCCCTTCTCCTGTTAGAGAAACAACCACGGTTGTTCTTCCTTCCCCTCCAGCTTCTCCTCTTCCTTCTCATCAGGCTAGGATATCTTCTCCTAGTTTTGATTTGTTAGGATCTGAGAGGATTCCAACACCTCCTCAGTCTCCCATTCATTCTCCAGTTAACACTCCTGTTAACTCTCCAGCTCCATCTCCATTTCAATCTCCAGTCCACACCATTCTTCATCCCAGCACTACAACCATATCTGCTGCAGCTCCATCCACTACACTTCCATCATCTTTTGAGATCACCCCAGCATTCATTTCCAGCATTCTGGAGTTGATTACCCCTTCAATCAAAATTATGATTGAAGAGGCAATCGCTCCACTTGCCTCCTCCATTGATTCCTTAACCGCTACCATCAAATCTCTTTCCAAATCTGCTGAGCCCTCTTCCTCAAGGGGCCTGGTTTCAGTTTCCACTGAAATCAGGCAGGGGGAGATGTTCTGTGAAGATGCCTCAGAGCCTCCTGCCTCCCTTCCAGCAGTAACAGATACTGTGATGACAGTTCAAGTAGTGTCTGCTCCAGCTGAAAAAGAATCAGCCTCTGTGTTATCGGAATAGGAAATATCTGATGCTATTATGCTTTCTGAATTTGCTGTGAAAGTTTGCCTAGAAGATCTCACCACTCCCGTGGTTGCAAATTTCCTAGAAGGGATTATTACATCCTACCTAGATGAGTCTTGGGAGTTGGTCAAGTATGAAGGTAATTCATTCATCCGCTTTATTGACGAATCAATTAATTTGCTAGCTTGTGAATTCCTGGAAGGAATGATTTTTGCTTATTTAGCAGATCTGTGTTCATAATCTCTACAGATTATATTAAAGAAGATTTAGTTGCTCAGATTATAGCAGTTGTTTCTGAAGCTGATCCAGTTGTTCCTGTTATTCAAGTAGATCCAGAATTGGATTCATTTTTAGATGACATGGAAGATGTATCTGAAAATCAAGAAGAAAAAGCAAGAGCTGCCTGGAATCAAAGAGTACAAGATTCTTTAAAAGAGAAAGAAAAAGAGTTGCAAGTTGAAAAGTCAACTATTTGGGATGATTCCCCAGGTCTAGATTTAGATTTCCTTCTGGCTCAGGATGCCATAGAAGAGGAAAGAGAGAAATTTGATCTGAAGTTAAAAGAAAAGGCTGTTTCTGAAGCCTATGATCCTTATGATAATCCTCCATCATCTCACTCTGATGATGAAGATGATTCTGATATGTCTGAAAATTCAAAGAAAAAGAAAGCTGCTCAAAAGAAAAGGAAAGCAATTACTCCTCCTCCTCCCAGCCGAGACAATGATACTCCATACTACATTCTTAAAGGAATTGACCCCAAATCGAAAGAATTTCAGCATTGGATGTGGTTCTCCAAGAACCAGCAGAAAGAGAGAAAGAGAACTAAGAGATATGACTCTCCGGCTTCCAGATGGACACCCAGAGGTCCTCCTCCACCTCCCAGTGCAGGAGCCTCTGGCAACCTCTCTGCGAATCCATCTGCCTCTGCTGAAAAATCTGCATCTTTTCAACCTCAGCCAAGGAAAAGCTATCAAAGTTCGCAAGGCAGATCGTATTCTGGCTCTCAAAGACAAGTGAAGGAGGTTGTGTTTCAAAGACCAACTTTTTCCCCTCCTCCTTCTCCAAAGAAAAGAGTTCCATCTCTAATACCAGTTCAGTCTGAGAAAGTTGTTTCAAAAGGTAAGTAGTTTATTTTGTTTTAAAATTCTAGCAAGAACCTTTTGCTAAGTCTGCTTCCATATCTTATCTAGATAATCAAGATAAAGAATCAGATGCTGCTCCTCCTGAGTCTGTTTATGAAAGTCCTGAGCTTGATCCTAACTTTAGGATGGCTCGTTTTCACGAACTGGTTGGAGCAGCTCAAATAAGAAAAGCAAAGGCAGAAGGAAAAGATACTACTGGTTTAACCACCATGTCTGCATTCAGAAAGAAAGAGTTTGAAAAGTTCCAGGTTAATCCTGATGTTTTTGACCCCTCAAAATATATGGAGAAGCACCCTGAAGCAGTCGTTCCTAGGGCTGCAGAATTGAAGATCAATTGTGTACAGGACTTGAAGCTGTCAAAGAAAGAAGCTGATGATCCTCTAAGGAAAATTTCTTTTGTTCCTAGTTCCTCTAAACCTTTGCCAGATTCTGTAGACTCTTAATAGTTTGATTGACTGATGTGCTATATTTGTCTATTATCTATCTGTTTGATGACTGCTAGTTAATTGTTAACTATTTCCTGTATTAATCTTATTGCTCTTTAGCTAGCTGTATTTTTTTTTGTTTTGAGAGACTTAACTCAAATAGGGGGAGATTGTTGGTACCCTAGCTTGATTTGAGTTTAGTCTTGTCTTTTTAGTCCCTTGACCCAAGAATTATCTATGGTCATTGGTTAGTGGTCTAGCTGTAGAGTCCTCACTTTTCCAGATAAAGAATTTGGTTAAGTAAGTTTTTCGTTCGACTATCGTCTATCGGTTGATCGACGATCGTCTATCGGTTGGTCGACGCTCTGTCTGCGTTGATAGTTCGACTATCTGTTGATAGGTCGACTATCTGCTTGGCGTGGTAGTTCGACTATCTGTCCTGATAGATCGACTATCTGATAAGTCGACTATCTGTTGATAGGTCGACTATCTGTTCCGTTTTGATAGGTCGACTATCTGTTGATAGGTCGACTATCTGTTTTCTGAGCTAGGCCGACTATCTGCTTGATAGGTCGACTATCTGTTTGCGCTTGATAGTTCGACTATCTGTCCAGATAGATCGACTATCTGATAGTTCTACTATCTGCTCTGATAGATCGACTATCTGCCGGGGTAGTTCGACTATCTTCTTCGATAGGTCGACTATCTGGATCGTTCGACTATCTGCCCGATAGTTCGACGATCTCCGTGCGTCGGTCGATGATCTCCGAGGGTCGTTCGACGCTTTCTGTCTGCCTTTATATTTTGTATTTATTTATTATATTTAATTAATCAATACATTTTCTGTCACGTTGTTTTAGTTGTTTTATGATAAAATTACCAGGCAATATTTGCTCCATCCCTTTTGCCTGAGTCAAATCTTTTTAGATAAAGTTGTTTGTCTTATTAGCTGATATTATATTTTAGTTTATTTGCTGTCAACCCTTTATAGCCGTTAGACTGAAAAGTCTTCTTTTTGCTATAAAGAGTTTGTTTTTGATATGACTTTATTTAGTACTTTATTATCAGATTGCTTTCTGCAGCTTCCTAGAAAAAGGTTTATTCCTTTTATAGAATGTTTCTGCTGCAGAGATTGTTTTGTCTTCTTGATATTTACAGCCCAGGTCTCAAGTTTTAAAAGAAGACAAGTAATTCAAATTGAAGAGAGCCGTTGCTTGTTACTGCTATAAAAAGGATCCTTTGAAGAAGGATTCAAGCTAGCTAACTAGTTACCCAGTTGTTCACTTAAGCATTCAAGCCTTCATCAAGATCAAGTTTTCTGCTCTCAGCAATTTCCATCTAACTGAGAAGTGTTAAGCTCTTCTACTCATCTTCAACCTGAGTTCTCCTGCTTCCAGGAAGTTCAAACTCAGAGTCCTTTTGAAGAAGAAGAAGAAGATAGCTGCTTGAAGATCTTTAATTTTATTTTTTATTATCTTCTTGTAGTTTTTCCTTCAGAGCTTTCTGAAGAGTTTTTCTGCACTGAAGCAAGACTTCACCTGGACATCTTTGAGCCAGGGGGAGCCTTGATTCTTTAAGAGCTCTCTAGCTCAGTGCAAGTCTTTGTGCTTCTCTAATCTTTGTAAAATAGAGAAGACATCTTAACCTTCTTCCCCCTCCTGTACAGGGTTATTACTCCCTTCAAAAGTATCCCTTGGTGGCAGGGCACCTGATCAAAAACCTGTGCTTGGTTTTTAGATACCTGATCAAAAGTCTAAAGGGTTTCTGGATCTACCTGAAGCAGATCCTGTTGGTGGCAGGGCACCTGATCAAAAACCTGAGTGGATTCCTACCGTGTGGGTAGAAGAGTGGACGTACCCAAGTTGTTTGGGGAACCACTATAAATTTCCTTGTGTCGTCTGGATTCCCTTGTTTAATTCCTGCACTGTGGCTGTGAATAGATATAACTAGGATTGCTAGTTGCTGATTAGGTCTTCCAAGCCTTAACTGTAATTACAGTTAGCTTGAGTTTGTGCACATCACTTATGTTAGGCTATAGGGTTAATTCTATATCTATAATCTTTTCATTCCGCACTTCACTCCAAGGGAGTTGGGTAGACCTTAAAGTTTTGTCTAGTGCAAAATTTGATAACTCTATTCACCCCCCCTCTAGAGTAGTATCTATCCCTTCACTTTCACGACGGATCTTTCTGGAGCATCTAGGTTGAGTATATACTCAATCCCACAGAGGTAATCTTTTATTTACCGCACTTTATTCTCGATACATGTTCATTGTTAGATCCAAACTTCTTTTGGGTTTTCTTGTTCCTATTTCCACTATGTGCACAAGTGGAGTGCCATCTAGCTAAACCCAACAGCATTTCGGTGGACCAAACTGTATTTAGAGGAATGATCGGATCACTACTCTACTTAAGTTCTTTTAGGCACGATATTACATTCGTGGTGTGTCTCTGTGCTAGGTATCAAGCCAATCCTAAAGAATCTCACTTCAAAGCTGTCAAACATATCTTTAAGTATCTTATAGGCACAAAAAATCTCAGTCTTTAGTACCCCCTCACCACTGACTTCACACTCCATGGGTACTCTGACTCTGATTATGTTGGATGCTCACTTGATCACAAGAGCACAAGTGGTACCTGTCACTTCCTAGGTCCGGCACTAGTCTCATGGTCAAGTAGAAAACAAAACTTCGTTGCCCTCACTACTGCTGAAGCCGAGTATATTGCCTTAGGAAGTTGTTGTGCATAAGCACTTTTGATGTCATAAATGTTAAAGGACTTCGGCATAGTCTTTAGTAACGTTAGCCTTAGGTGCGACTACAAGAGTGCCATAGACCAGACCAATAATCCAGTACATCACTCTCGCTCCAAACATATTGATGTTCATCATCATTTCAATAGGGATCACATTAAGAAAAAGAACGTGAGAGTAAGCATCATTGCAACTGACGATCAACTAGCTGATATCTTCACAAAACCCCTCCCAGATGCTCATTTCTCGCTACTTCGACTCGAGCTGGTTGTTCTGGATCTGACTACCTAGTCATGCTGCATCCCAAACTATCATTGGAGCGTTTTTCCATTTTTCTTGATTTCTGGGTGTTATCACCGAGTGGTAGTTTTAGCGATGGCAGTACATTGCATTTTTTTCGTTTTTGCTTCTGTTTATTTCTGTTTTTCCATTTGTTGTCTTTAAAAAAAACAAAAAAAAGAAATATCCTACAAAAATCCAAAAACACGACTTATTTTTCGTTTGTTTTGTTGTTTATGTTGGTGTTACCATTGTGATCTGGAAGTGATCAGGCATGTAGCCTCACTACCAACTCAGTATGTGCCTATCAGGGTCGCACATAAGATTGTGTAGAAATTGGGAGATTTGATCTGTATGGTATAGCTCATATGATGAGTTTAAAAGGACGTAAAATATTCTAAGGCAAAAGTGTCGAGTGTGTCGATACAACTCAACGCCTTCGTCAAGTTAAGAGTTGACTCGTCGAATGGTGGCGTTGAGTGAGTTGAGTGTATTCAACGATTCGCCAGTCAAGGAGTTTATTCGTCGAGTATTGCACTTAAGCATTGAGTGCATTGAGTCCATTCAACGATTCATCGAGTCAGAGTGTTGACTTGATAGATCTGAGTCTTAGGTGTTTAGTATGCTGAGCTCACTCAACGCCATTCAACAAATTTGGCCTTAGGCATTGAGTGCTTTGAGTTAACTCAACGCCATTCAACGAATATGGCCTTAGGCATTGAGTGCATTAAGTGCACTCAATTCCATGGCACATAAAGCGTTGATAGCGTTGAGTCCACTCAACGCCTTCGCAGAGTCAAGTGTTGATTCAGTTGAGGATGGCGTTGAGTTCGTCGCGTATCCTATGGATACTCAATGATTTGTCGAGTATTGAATGATACTTGTCGATTCGTCATGTATGCTGAAGATACTCGACGATTTGACGGGACAAGGGTTGTCTAGTCGAATTCTGAATTTTAAGTACTTGGGTCTGCAATTAGCGACGGGCTGTCTTATTTATTCCTTGGAGTATAAATAGGAATTTTTAGGATTTCTGTTGGATGTGATCATTATTTTGTCTAAGCATACGAGCTGATACTGTGTGAAAGACCGATAACCCTAAAAGCCCGACGGAAGTCGTTCCACCATCGCCATCGCCGATACCAATCCCAATCCCGGCGAGTGTCGTCGCCGCCTCTCCTACAACAGATCTTGCAGTCTGTGGAGACGCTGAGTGTACTCTCCCGACCTAGCGCTTGTGCGACAAGTTGTTGGGGGTTCTCCCGATTGTGTGGACTTTCTGGTATAGATATTCTTTTTGCGCTCAGAACTCGAGCCGTTGTATGGCCAGCTGATTTTTTTGGAGCATCTAGGTTGAGCAATTACTCAATCCCACAAAGATAATTTTATTACCGCAAGCTTTACTTCCTGATTCATGAATATTTCCAGATCCAAACTTTTTGGGTTTTCATATTTTTATTTCTGCTGCGTGCACAAGTGTTGTGTCGCCCCTGCAAAACCCAACAATTTACTATGTTTCCTTTTGTTAAATCAGAAAATAAAAAAAAATACAAAACTCTAAATACAAAAAAACTGTGGATGGTTAACTCTTAGGATACACAAGACTAGAACCAAGAGCATAATGATTTTGTACAATGTTGGATTTAGGATTGTTAATCCCTGTGAACCTTGTCTACTTATGTCATGATGTGTAAAATCTATAGGTGCTTAGCTACTGAGTGTGACTAGACATGTTAGTGTTTGTTGACTATGCTTCTAGGTATGTATGAGGATTTAGGTAGCAGAATGACTTTACACTGTTCACACATCCCTAGACGGAGTACTCAAGTAGAAATTATATGCTTATATGCTAAAACTCGTGATATTGTGTCTAACACGTTAAGAATAACTTGAATAATCAATGTCATGATATACATGTGTTTATATAAAGGTTAGAACTTTGGTACAAATCTCTAGTGGTCAAGTATTATGTATACAAGTTAAAGTGTATCTATCTATGTGGGTAGATTTTGATTGATTCGGGGTCCTTGAAAACAAAACTATAATATTGATAGTACAAAACAAATAACTTGAAAAAAACTATGCATGTTATCAAATCTTGTGTCAAGGATACCCCCTAAGCAGTACTTATTACTCCTGATAAGTATTTATGAGCATTATGAGGATGAGCATCTTGGTAAAAAGAATTGTTTCGATCTTATGCAAAGACTAAACATTAAGCTTAGTGCCCCTAGTTCTAGTCTTTGTATGACGTAGCTAGAACCATGACGTGGTTTTTCACTATATTCCTCTTTTGATAGCATATTGATTTACTGAGATAAAACATGTAATAAATGTTAACTCAACTTGATGTTTTTTTTTCTTTTGATGTTACACGTTCACACATCATTGCTCTATCTAAAGCTTCCATGCATAAGCATTAGACTGAAACTGCATTGTATGTCTATAGCACGTAAGTACTAGTACATGATTTCTATTCTTGACGTGTACAATGTTCCTCTATATTAATTCTATAAATCTCTTGGCATTGAACTCTAAATCATTGTGTGATTAGTTTAACCTGTGTTGTCCAATCCTTTTTTACTCTAAAAACTCATTTAAATTATTTCTGTAAACTTCGCGCATCTGTCTGACTTGTATGTTTTATATTTTCTGATTTGTGTTTGGTCGCCTCTATTTTTCGCCTCTCGATTCACTTTATAATGTGTACTGTTTATTATCTTTATCATAGTCATCATATACTGTATTTTATTTTCTCTCCCATACATGCATATGCTTACTTTTTTTCTAGCCCCCCCTCGATAATATCAAAGGGGGAGAATAGATTGTTCATGAGTCATGGGTTAGGGAAGATCACATGTAGGGGGAGCTTATTACGTTGTGTGCACGTAGATAGGGGTAGCGGGTCGAACATGAATATAAGGAGAGCATGTGTGTATGGGATGTTATATGTAACCTGAATCCTGACTTTTTATTTTTAACGATTATCTATTATATGCGATGGATTTTGTTGGAGCCGAAGGTTCACATATCCATAGTTTGATAATATCAATTCCAATGTTGTATTTGATCACATCTTGTGTTTGGTAGAGTGATTAGGTTTACAGGTTCAAGCAAAGCGAGAAACTCTCCTCTGGCACCTACCGCCGCGCGGTATCCATTACCATCAGGCGGTAGCCTAAATTTAATTGACATGGCGCTCGTGTTAGTACCGCATCACGCTATTTCTACTATCCTTATTATCCTGAGGATTTAATTTAGTCAAGCACTCTGTGAGCTGCCGCGCCATGCTATCTGTCTACCACGCAGCGCTAGCTCACTCAACGATCATCAAGACGACAAATGTACCACCAGGCGATAACTTCTTACCATGTCGTGCTAGCACTATAAAGCAGAAAATAATATTCTTGGAATATTTTTTACAAATTCGCATGAAAGTTGTCACGCAGCATGAAGACCTACCACCGGGTGCTAGTCTTACCACCGACAGTAGCCTATTTTTACAAAGATGTTTAAAAGGCATCTCATTTTATGATTTCCTAAGTGATACGAATAGAGACTCAAAACTTTCATTCCTAGGGTTTGGTAGCCGCCTCTAAAACATCTCATTTCCTACTAGACCTTATAACTTAGATTAGGTTAGGACATGTGGTAGGTCAATGGGGTTAGGCTAGGTTTGACCCAAGGAGTTAGGGTTGAAAGTATCTAGTGCCTACCTAAATAACCTAGAGGGGGGGTGAATAGGTGATGTTTGTGTCTTTTCGCGGAATAAAAAATTTCTTAAAAACAAGCACACAAACATTGAGTTCTATAGTGGTTCCCCAAGTTGGGTACGTCCACTTTCCTTCCTCGTCTATCTACTATGAAGGGCAATATTCGGCTACTTCACCTTTCTCAGATTACAATGAATTTTACACCTCGGAGTCGCAACTCCTACAACTCGGAGATGATGCTCATACCACTCGATCCACAACTGGATCTACAAACTCGATCTATAAACGGATCTACCACTCGATCCACAAACAGATCTACAAACTCGGAGATAAATCTCCTACAATATGTAAAATAATATTACAACACTATTACACACAATCTAAAAAATTCAGTCCGTCGTTCTTTGAAAATAATGGATATTGAATAGGCTTTGGAGAACACGGGGAAATCTGAAATCTTCCAGAGATCTTGAAACTTGAACCTTCAATCTACACGATCTGGAGGAGTGAAGATCAGAGAGAGATTATCGATCCAGTCACGTATGTCGAAGAAGATCAATCGTGCATAACAAGACGTCGGCGGCCGATCGGAAAGATGTGAAGCGTACTAAGTCTACCGACGGATTCCTTCTTTGGAAAGTTCTTTTTGATTTGAAATGTTAGCAAAATCACGATTAACATTAAAGAAAAATTTCCCTAGGTATTTATAGAGATCTTCTTGCCAACGATCTAAAAAAAGTTTCCAAAAACAAAACCTAGAATTTACTGTGCATGGCCGACCGAACTCGTGACTGGTTTTGAAAAATTGTCAGAAAATGTCCTAAGTCAAATTTGTCGAGTATCGCAGAGTATT
The DNA here is from genome assembly GCA_039513925.1 of Platanthera zijinensis. Taxonomy (NCBI): domain Eukaryota; kingdom Viridiplantae; phylum Streptophyta; class Magnoliopsida; order Asparagales; family Orchidaceae; genus Platanthera; species Platanthera zijinensis. Next base: position 75,397,128 of record CM077091.1, read on the forward strand.
GGTAGTATATTCGCCGAATAATTCATGATATACGACGAAAAAGACTTAGGAGAATTCGCTCAGGCCGGCCAGTCACTCAATTCCACAACCAGACTAATACTCGACGAATTCGTTGAGTATTAGCTGGTATACTCGACAAATTCGTCGAGTATGGGCTGAATTACTCAACGTTGTACAAGCACTCGACACCATAGGTTTAGCGATATACGACCAATAAGACTTGGAGAATCCAGACAAGTAGCGTCGATAGGACTCGATGAATTCGGCGTGTATCATCTAGCATATTCGACGAATTCAGCGAGTATTGTTAGATACATTCGACGAATTCGATGAGTATACATGATGATACTTGGAGAATTTTACTTGGTGGATTTGCCAATTCTCAGCAAATTTTTCCTATGTACAAATGATGGATTCGATGGGTATAGGTAGGTATACAAAAAGAATTCGACAAGTATCAAGCTGATGCTCGACGAATTCGACGAGTATCCCATACCATACTCAACGAATTTTACTTACGAGAAATTCTTGTCCTTCTGATTCCATGCCTTTGTCCACCCTTTATCCTTCTCCTGTACTTGGGATAGAAGTACACCCGAATTAAAAGATTACATGTGATTCAACACCTTGGACTACACAATGAGGGATTACATTGTATAGTCCTGTGTTTACTGACCCACTATAACTTGACATTTGTATGTACTTAGCAAAGTAAACCTGCAAGTACATAATTAAAATGGCAATATCAAATAAAATCTCAATTCATCTTAGCTTGATTGGACCCTTCTTCAAATCAAGGTTATTGTGGATGCAATACCCAACAATCTCCCCCAATTTGAAAAAGCCAAAACCCTATAAGCTAAGGTGAATCGCACGTGATAAATAATAAAACATAAAGACTTGAAAGAATAAATAAAATTTAAAACAAATATGGATTCAAGGACAATATAGAAATCATATATATATATATATATATATATATATATATATATATATATATATATATATATATATATCAAAGATTGTTTATAGTTTGGGGGGCAACCCACAACATTCAACAAATTAAATATAAGATTAAGTTCTGTCTATTCTGTCTCTTCTGCCTCAGCCTAACAAAGTAAGCCCTTGGCTTTAGCTAATATCTTGGAGGGGGTGTAGGCATCAGATCAGCACCGTAGAGCTTCCTGAAGTGAACCCTCCTTCTGGTTCAAGCCAACTTATACTTGTTCCATTCCTCTTGGTCATAGTGATCTTAATGCTTTTCTATCCTCCGAGATTGACCAAGGAATTAGTATCCAATATGATTCCTCTGGAAATCGGCCTCCACACCTCTTCCATTTCTCTATTCGGCTCTACTCTGCGCGGTTATGGATCTAGCCTGACTTCGGGCGTACCTTCCCCAAATTTTCTTCTCTTGTACACCGGGGGAGCAATGTCTTCAGTCCTTGAACCTCTGGAAACATAGCAGTAGCAGCAGCAATGTCTTGGTAAAAATTCTGTGTGTCAGACTAGTACTGAGAGTTATCCTAGGAAGGATGAACCTCATCATGTGCTTGTACAGGCACAATAGGTACTTGATTTTCGGTCAGCTGATTAAAAAGCCAAGCACAATTATCATAAGTATAATCATTAGCACTCTTGAAGTTTTTCACTAGAGAAGTGCCTACAACATCCACCTTAGATGATAGGGCCACCTCCCCCTTTTTGGCTTCGGCGATGATGGCATTGGCATATGTCTTCAAGCTCGTGTCAAAATGTTCCATCGAGCAGTTATGCGCATCGATCATGTTGAACGCATTTTTATCCACATTCTTTAAGACATCTAAATTATTCTTCAGGGCGCCCATTGTATGAACAATGGCTTGCCCACCCTGAGAGAACCACGAATCAAGCTTCTTGTCAAGCTTGCCAATTTCAACCTTGTTTTCTGCGAGTCCATTCAACATATATTTCTCTGATTTCTCTATTCTCATCACCACTTTTTGAAACGACGCATCAAACCGGGCTTATTGCTTGGCTAACATCATCTACCCTGCCGTCAAAATAGAACTGTCAAAACTAGTGGAAGGAATAACTGGCATCTCTAGTAGGGGCACATCTTCCTAAACAACTAAGTCACTAGGGGACTCTTCAATCAGAGAAAGATGATCCTTGGAAGACTGATCTGGTTTCGCAACATCTCGGGCAGGAGAATGTTCCTCTACATCTCCTTCCTCATTATTGAGACTGGGCGGTCTGGCAAGTTGAGACCGGGCAGTCTGGCGGTCTGGCAGCTTGTCCCAGCGGTTTGGTAGCCGAGTTGGAGACCAGGCGGTCTGGCGGTTTGTCTGGCGGTCTGGAGGCTTCTCCCAACAGCTTGGTGTCGAGATGTTATTGGCTGGTGTCTAGCGGTCTGAGCGATCTTGCGGCTTATCTATGGCGGGTTGGGGATATTGGTCACTTATCCTCCACATTGTATTGGTTGTGCGGTTGGGCTAACTGCACTGCTTGTGCGGCTTATGCGGCTTGTATAGTTTTATGTTCATGTAATTATTAGTATCACATTGGTTATTTATAATCTCTCTTCTCTCCTCCATTCTATAAAAGAGAGGTCGTACCTTTGTAATAGATATCTTTTTGGATAATAAAAATTTTGTTACTCCAATTTTTCGGTCTCTTGTTTTTTCTTCGCACATGGTATCAGAGGACTCGATCTTTTACTCCAGATTTTTGAGCTCTCTCTTTCCGTGCGACCTGTCCGTGCGGCTTGTTCCTCTTCTCGCGACCTGTTTCTTCTCTTGTCATGCCCTGTTCGCACGATTTCTTTCTTCATTTGTGTGGGAGACCTCTCTGCCCCTCCTATTGATGTGTTGAACGACACGTGTACCGATTGCACAATTAATATAAAATGGGCGAATTTTCCCAAGTATCGATCTCGAGGGAACACAGTAAGGTGGAGTTAATTTTGAGGAGGACTTGAGATTGAAGTCCTTTGGTCGAGGTTAACAATGGGGGGTCTTGGTTGTTGCAGAAAAAGAAAATAAAATGCTATCAACTACTCCTATGCAACGCCGCGATGCGAATCTTCGCCAGGCGGGATGGAAGACTGCATGGGCCGCTATGCACCAAATCGCTGGGCGGATTGACGTGTAGGCAAGCGTAAGAACTGAGATAATAGTGAGGGTCGCAAACACCTCTTCGCAACGCATGGCACTAGCAATCGCTAGTGCGGCTAACAACAAATGGATGGCGAAAAATGGAAATAGGCGCACCTCAAATAAATATAACAAAAATACACACAATCACATAGATATGATTAAGCGTAAACGTTAATTACAATAAGCGTACTTCATCAAACACAAGAGATCAAGCTAAACTATAAACAACAAGAAGAGAAAAGTGTGCGAAATCGACCGGATCCGAAGTCTCACCAAGGATTCACGGTAGGAATCGCTAGGTTGTCAATCCGCATCCCTGCTCGGTCCTCAGCTACGTCCGGGGTAGAGGAGGCTGTCACTCACTCCCAATGGCCCATCTTCTTCGTGTCACGATGCGGAAGAATGATGGCACAACTTCTCCAAGCTCGTTGGAGAAAGCTAGATCAAAACTCTCCTTGAAGCTCAAGGATGAAGGAGGAGGCCGAGAGGAAGCTCCGGCTTGGATTTGGCATTGAATGCTTGCCCGGATCTCCTCTCCTAAGTGGAACGGTGAAGTCTCTCCCTAAAATCATGAAGGGGATGGCTGGAAACAAAGGTGTCCCAATGGCTGAAAAACCTGCGCTTTAAATAGAAAAAGATAAAAAAAATGGTCACGCACGGTCCCGCGCATGACCGTGCGCTAACCGTGAGTTATTAACATACAGATCTTGATCGCGGGAGAAGAAGCGTTGACCCGTGCGTTTTACTTGCGCACGAGCGATTCCACCCGTGCATGAAGGAAATCGCACGGGTAAACACAGAATGCAGGAAATCAAGGGAAATAGGGGAATCGTGCATTTTACTCGCGCACGGCCGCTGCCACCCGTGTGTGAACAAATCACACGATTAACCACAGAATGGTTCCAAAATGAAAAGGTACAGGACAACCGTGCGTTTTCTTCTCGCACGGTTTGGCCGAAACCGTACATTAACCGTGCGTTTCAAATCTTCGATCTCATCTCGACGAAACGTGTCGAGATCCTCTCGACCAAGTAAAACACACGATTACGAAGAAACCGTGTGCTAAGGAAACGCACGACCATGCATTTTCCACAAATTAGAATTCCTTCCTTTGGGAAAATGCACCACCTGCACAGCAAAAACCAAAACTGGAGCACATGCTCCCAGCACCAAAAAGGACAACAAAACTAAATAGAAAGATAACGAGGAGCACCATGTGCATACCCCGGACAAAAGAATGTGCAATTGCACACCCATGGGCCAAGATAGAGCACTTATCGTGAAAAGCAGCATAAATGAAATATCAACGATAACACACTAAAAGTGAAGCGCAAACGAAGGAAAACTAGCCCAGATGAGTCCGAAAATCACTATATAAAGAGGACTCATCAAACCCCCAAACTTAACTGTTTGCGCGTCCCGAGCAAACAAAATCTAAGCAGAAAGGGAAAATTACTAGCTAACAAAGAAATTGAAAAATAGAGTACCATGCGAAGTCGCATGCTCGCGTGCGTAAAAATACAATAGAGAAAATTTCTAAGTATGCAGAATAGTTTATATTTTTCATAATGCGTATCAAAATTTTATTACTACTCAAAAATGGAATCACGGTGAATCGACCGGTCACGTATAGGAAGAAAATAGGCAGGCCAGTAAGGTGAGCTTTGCCAAAGATCGGGGCCCAGGATCACATCCAAAGGAATCCACCGATGTCGGGGACCATACACTTTCCCGTTCGCACTCCCTCCACGGCACTAGTTCGACTCAAGCATGAATCTGTAGGACTTTAGGAGAATCATGTGGCTTGGGTTTTGGTGAGGTAAACAAAGATAAATAAGAGGGCTACGCACCTAACCCAAATGAGCTATCATAAAAAGAATCCCTCAGCAAACCACAATATATCCAGGTGCACCACACCCCCAGACTTAACTTTAAATATATGGGTGTGTGCACCGCCTACTCCAAATATTATAACATATCCAATAAGATTTTCAATAAAACTTTTTCTTTTCAATTTTTGCTTTACAAATATTTTTCTTTTTTCTTTTTCATCTTTTTATTTTCACAATCTCAGCAAATATAAACTTGTGAGCACTTCCACAATCTTCACAAAGAGATCACCACATCAACACCCTAACATGAAAATAGAAGAACTCTAAAGCTCGACTTGGGTGTGCGACTAGGATCGGCTATTAGGCTTTGGTGAAATAATGGTGGAGTTAAATCAAAGGAAGGGGTAGGCACAATGGGGCTTAGCGAGGATATGACATTAGGAACGGTACAAAGCTCAACCGGGCCAAAATGATGGCCTACATCACACTCGCGCTTGACAAACCAAGTACCCATGCTTCGAGAGTAGTTTGGGGCAAGTTCTTAGCCACCGAGAAAGATATTCCTTCCTCCCGACTCGAGCAAAACGAGTCTAGTGACGGCTACACACATTCCTACGCTACAGTTTGAATCACACCGGATTTTCCAATTTTTGAGTAGAATAAGAAGATCTTTACGCAAATAGAAAAATATAAAACTATAAGCATACAGAAAAATTAAATCTACTCAAATTTCTACACGAGACTAGAGCAGTTGACTAGAAACACAGCAAGGTCAACATTTTACTCCGTCCCACAGTCCTAAGCAGCACAATAATTTTCCCAAATCTAACAAAGACACGAGTTTAACTCGCAACACGCTAACAGCTAAGCACGCGCTCATGTGGGTGTAGTGGTGTGCAATGCAATGAACTAATCAAAATACAACAATACAAGCTTCTAATATGCAAATGAAATGTGCACGTGCAAAAGGTAACAAACATCAGCTCTCCCCCAGACTTAAACTAAACTACACAGCAAATGATATAGACATTTAAATCAAAAAGAGACAAGGGAAGAGGTTACCCAATGCTCAGCTAGTGAGCATACCAGAAGACGCATGAAAAACAAAGGCAGCCCCGCCATACGAAGAATCAAAACCTCGCCAACATAAAGTTGTCAAGAATACCTATAGGGGTGAGCTCCGCAAAAACAAAAGAAAATAGATATACTAAAATTGAATAAAAAGTAACTACCTACTCTAACTACGAAAATGAAAATGCAATAGAAGTAAGATAACTACTGGGGTTACTGTCATCCCAGCATGACTTATTCGACTAACATATAGTTCTAGCTAATGGGCCTATGAAATAAAAAATGAACAGGCAGCTGTCCTAATATCCATGTCGGTAATGGGTACCGATACTTTGATAGAACAGTAACCCATCTACCTGAATAATAATACCCGCAAACTGCAAGTAGAGGAAACAAAATGTAAGATGAGGAGGAGGCCTGGTCCTCACTCATCTCACACAAAAAATCCTTGCCATGCAAGGTATCATATACAACACGGAGACAGCAGGAGGAGAAAGCAATAAATGGAGCTTCCTCAATAGAGGAGGAATCAACCTCCTCGTAAAAGAGGACGCTATCATCGATGAATGGAGCAGAAAGCTCAAATTCCTCCTGAGGCACCTGCGAAGGCTCAACCCGCACGAGCTTAGATAAAGAAGGGGGGTTAAGAAATAAAGAAGATGAAGAACAAAAATAATCAACAATAGGGGGAGTGGTCCCGGTCTCACTCCCAGCAGGATCCAGACATAGATCACCGTTGGTATCATATGAGTCATGGCAAGGGGGATCCGAGAGCTCGAGGTCCTCGGTGGTGGTTTGGACCTCCTCATCCAACAAGGAAGTTGAAACTTCCTCATCAGCTAGGATCTCCTCATAAACACACCTCGGTGCATCCACATGTTCCAAGATATAATACTCTCCATTAATGAGAATAATATCCTCGTCACACCATGACGCAGCCTCAGACTCAGAATCATAATCTGGCATGACATCATCAACCGACTCACTAAAAAATGGAGTAGATAATTTTTGCAAAGAAGGCGGAGGAACAACAACATCAGAGAAAATATGTGTGGGTTCCTCCGGGGGTGAATCAACAAGAGGGGAAGAGGGCATTGGGAGAGATGACACCGCAATGTCGTCACACCAATTAGTAGAAATTCTGATGGGTATATCCACAGCAGTCCCCCATAGACATGGTGGTACTGCGGATACATCATCAGAATCAGAAGGAGAGGCCATCTGAGAGGGTGATAGAGTGAATCGGATACCCAGTTCATCATCCTCCTCCAACTGGCGCTGAAATTCTGCGCAATCTTTCAACACGTGGTTGGTGCTACGATAACACAAACATCATTTTCCATTACTCCTCGGTCCAGGTGGGACCAGATAGGAATAAGAAAAAGGTGAATGTGTAGAAGAGGAGTGACCATAAGACCTGGGTTGTGTGTAGGAAGACGATGCTCCATACACAGAAACACGAGAATTATTCTCCCAATCTTCATTTTGGCACTCATCACTACCATGCCTATAATCCCCGCACCATCGGCAATAGATATTCATATAAGAATACATGGTGCAACCATAAATAATTCACCAACAGAATTTTCTAAGCAAATAATTAATTACACACTAGCAGATAAAAAAAATGAATGTCTGCTGCTAAAAAATCAAGACGAGAAAAGGAACAAAAAAAGTAAGCGACAAAATTTAAAAGCTAAAGCAAAAAATAAACATGAAATATATAAATGGAAAGGGCTTCTATCTCCTATATCCCTCTCCAAAAACTCACATGACTGTGTTACCCGGTAACGGCGCCAAAAACTTGATGCGCTGAACGGCAAGTGTACCAGTCGCACAAGTAATATAAAATAGGCAAATTTTCCCAAGTATCGATCTCGAGGGAACACAGTAAGGTGGAGTTAATTTTGAGGAGGACTTGAGATTGAAGTCCTTTGGTTGGGGTTAACTATGGGGGGTTTTAATTGTTGCGGAAAAATAAAATAAAATGTTATCAACTACTCTTATACAACGCCGCTATGCGAAGCTTCTCCAGGAAGGATGGAAGACTACACGGGCTGCTATGCACCGAATTGCTGGGCAGATGGACGAGTAGGCAAGCATAAGAACCGAGAGAACAGTGAGGGTCGCAAACACCTCTTCGCAACGCACGCCACTAGCAATTGCTAGTACGACCAACAACAAATTGATGGCGGAAAATGGAAATAGGCACACCTCAAATAAATATAGCGAAAATACACACAATCACATAGACATGATTAAGCATAAACGTTAATTACAATAAGCGTACTTCATCAAACACAAGAGATCAAGCTAAACTATCAACAACAAGAAGAGAAAAGTGTGAGAAATCGACCGGATCCAAAGTCTCGCCAAGGATTCACGGTAGGAATCGCTAGGTTATCAATCCGCGTCCTAGCTCGGTCCTCAGCTACGTCTTGGGTAGAGGAGGTTATCACTCGCTCCTAATGGCCCGTCTTCTTCGTGTCACGATGCGGAAGAATGATGGCACAACTTCTCCAAGCTCGGTGGAGAATGCTAGATCAAAACTCTCCTTGACGCTCAAGGATGAAGGAGAAGGCCGAGAGGAAGCTCCGGCTTGGATTTGGGGTTGAATGCTTGCCCGGATCTCCTCTCCTAAGTGGAACGGTGAAGTTTCGCACTAAAATCACGGAGGGGATGGCTGGAAACGAAGGTGTCCCAATGGCTAAAAACCTTCGCTTTAAATAGAAAAAGATCAGAAAAATGGTCACACACGGTCCCGCGCACGACCGTGTGCTAACCGTGAGTTATTAACATACAGATCTTGATTGCGGGAGAAGAAGTGTTGACCCGTGCATTTTACTCGTGCACGGGCGATTCCTCTCGTGCATGAAGGAAATCGCACGGGTAAACACAGAACGCAGGAAATCAAGGGAAACAGGGGAACCGTGCATTTTACTCACGCATGGGTGATGTCGCCCGTGCGTGAACAAATCGCACGATTAACCACAGAATGGTGCCAAAATAAAAAGGTACAGGACAACCGTGTGTTTTCTTCTCGCACGGTTTGGCCGAAACCATGCGTTAATCGTGTATTTCAAATCTTCGATCTCATCTCGACGAAACGTGTCGAGATCCTCTCGACCAAGTAAAACACACAATTACAAAGAAACCGTGCGCTAAGAAAATGCACGACCGTGCGCTAAGAAAACGCACGACCGTGCACTAAGAAAACGCACGACCGTGCGCTAAGAAAATGCACGACCGTGGGTTTTCCACAAATCAGACTTCCTGCCTTTGGGAAAACACACCACCTGCACAGCAAAAACCAAAACTGGAGCACAAGCTCCCAGCACCAAAAAGGACAACAAAACAAAATAGAAGGATAACGAGGAGCATCATGTGCATACCCCCGACAAAAGAATGCGCAATTGAACACCCATGGGCCAAGATAGAGCACTTATCGTGAAAGCAGCATAAATGAAATATCAACGATAGCACACTAAAAGTGAAGCGCAAACGAAGGAAAACTAGCCCAGATGAGTCCGAAAATCACTATATAAAGAGGACTAATCACCTATCTAGCCACTCTCGCTCTCTAGTCACCGCGACATGTTCCTAATTCGCTGCAACCTGTTCTCCTTTATGCGACCTCCTTTTCTAGCCGCTCCAGCTAGTTAGTCGCCGCGACCTCCTCTTTAGTCGCACGACTTGTTCATATCTTTGTTCTCTTCTATGACAACCTCTGATATCTCTACCTCCACTACTCCCACTACCGCTCCTCCTCCCACTCCTCCTACTCCTTCGGGCAACCTTGGCACCGTTTCCAAACTCGTCGGTCCCAACTACCCGGATTGGAGTGTTTCCTTCACCTTCCTTCTCCACTCTCAACACAAATGCCATCATCTCACCGATGACCCTCCTCCGTAAGATTCCCCTCTTTTTGATGATTGGGATGTCAATGATGCCCTTATCCGCACATGGCTGGCTAATAGTCTTTCTGATGAATTCCTACCCTTCATCTATCAGTATGAGACGGTCAAGGCTGCATGGATTCATCTTACCGCTCTCTACTTAAAGGGGGCTCAGACGTCTCACATCTATTCTTTGTATGCGGACCTCTTTCCTCATCCCTCCATGACTCCTGCTGCTACATACCAACAAGTTCAGTCTCTTGGAGCTGAAATCCTCCAGAATCGCCCCTTCGCTAAGGATCTGGCCGAGCAACACAAATACTTCCAGGAGCTTCTAGTTGTGTGCTACCTTCTGTATCTTCCTGAGTCCTATAATATGATCCATCAACAAATCCTTGGCAAGGCGGAGTCTCCCACCTTAGATGCCACTCCTTCCCGCATAGCCGATGTTACCTCTCAGCTACAACGTCCACTGTTACCCTCCCCTCCTCCACCAGACAACTATGCTCACTACACTCAGCGGACTGGATCTGGTGGCCGCAGCCATCAATCAGGCGAACATGGTACTGCCCGCTTTATCAGCTCTCACTGTGGTCGCACTGGCCATACAGTTTATCGTTGCTAGAAGAAACATCCTCATCTTCGACCAACGGGTGACGCTTCAACCTCCTCTTCGAAGCCATCCGCTTCGGTGGTCATGTCTTCAGGTAGTGCTCATATCGCTACTCAAGGTAAATGGCTGATCGTCTCTGGTGCTACCAATCACATGACTAACAATCCTGAATGTTTTTCTCTCCTAGAAAAGCATGATCGGTTGCCCCCCTATTTTTATTGCGGATGGCTCTCCCTTACCGGTCAATGGGATGGGAGTGGTTCAAGTCACTTCATCTTTTCTCTTGGAGGATACTCTCCATGTGTCTACATTCCCTTGCAATTTACTATCTGTCACTTCTCTATGCAAGAAATTACAGTGTTCTGTCACATTCACTCCTACCTCTTATTCTTTTCAAGATTCGGGCTCCCAATGGACGATTGCTACTGGGATTGAGAGCGGCGGCCTCTACTTCCTTGACAACATTTCCGCATTATCCGCTTCCTCCTCTACTGATCTTCTCCAGTGGCACCTTCATCTTGCTCACGCACCTCCATGACTTCTTCGTCAGCTTATGCCTAACCTTCCTCCACAAAGTCCTCCCCTCAACTGTGATGCATGTCAGCTTGGCAAGCATCACCGCTCCTCCTTCTCACCTAAGCAAAGTCGTGGATCTTCCCGACCGTATGATCTGGTTCACTCCGATGTCTGGGGAACCGCTCCTACCCTCACCATAAGTCGAGGTAGTTCATATTTTATAACTTTTATTGATGATTTCTCCTGCTGTACTTGGGTGTATCTCTTACGAGATCGCTCTGAATATTTCATGTATGGACATCTTTTTACTATATGATTAAGAATCAATTTGATGTCTCTATTAAAATCTTTCGCTCTTATAATGCAAAAGAATATCTTAGTCATGAGTTTTCCTCTTTCTGTATCAAACATGGTTTTATTCATCAAACTAGTTGTGTCTATACCTCACAGTAATATGGCGTGGACGAACACAAAATTGTCACCTCCTTGATGTTGTGCGCCCTCTACTGACACAAATGCATGTTCCTCTCTCCTATTGGGGCTATGCTGTTCTCATCTCCTGCTATCTTATCAATCGCATTCCCTCCACCGTTCTCCATGACAAAAAGTTCTTCTCCATTCTCTATCTAGGGAAGGATCCGTTTCCTCTCCCTCTCCGTGTCTTTGGGTGCACAGCCTTTGTGCACTCTCCTTCTGCCACCTGTGACCAACTCTCACTACAGGCCACCAAGTGTGTCTTTCTGGGATACTCTACAACTCAGAAAGTCTATTGTTGCTTTGACTAGGTTGCCCGCAAAGAGTTTATCTCTGCGGAAGTCACCTTCTTTGAAAATGCATCCTACTTTTCTCCTGACTCCTCTTCCTCTCTTGATATTCCTCCTTCTCCAAACACCCCTTCCATTCCCTCTACATCTACTGAGACTCCGCCGCCCCCTCCCTCTCCACCATATCCTCCACCGTGTCCACCTACCTAAATATCTCCCTCTTCTCCGCGGTCGTCTCTCTCTACTCCCGGGCGAGCTCTCTCCGTCACAGATGCTCCGAAAACTGAGGAACTCGCCGACCTAAATATTCCCATTGTTATTCTTAAAGGGGTGTGGATGTGTACTCAACACCCGCTAGCTGCTGTGGTTTCATATGACCGTCTAACTCCTTCTCGCAGGACGTTTTCCTTGGCTATCTCTATCATTGCCACTCTCCACACCTACTAGGAAGCTCTTACTATTCCTCATTGAAGGACTACAATGGATGAGGAAATTGTTACCCTCACTAAAAGGGGTACATGGACCCTTATTCCTCCCCCTTTGGGCACTGATGTGGTTGGCTATCGATGGGTATTCGTTGTGAAGTTCCGTCTAGACGGCAGTGTGGATCGATACAAGACCCTCTTAGTCGCTAAAGGCTTCACTCAAACTTATGGAGTTGATTACTTCGACACCTTCTCTCCAGTTGCTCGTCTTAGCATCATTCGGGTTCTTCTCGCTGTGGTTGTCAATAGGGATTGACTTATTTCCCAGCTGGATGTCAAAAATGCCTTCCTCTATGGTGATCTTCAGGAGGACGTATACATATAGCAATCTCCTAGGTATGTTGCTAAGGGGGAGACAAGAGTATGGCATCTAAAGAAGTCCATCTATGGCCTAAAGAAAAACCCTCAAGCTTGGTTTGAAAAGTTCAGCGGCATTGTTGCCGCCATTGGTTTTACAATAAGTTTAGCCGATCACTCCTTATTCATTCGCAAAACCTCCTCTGGTATGGTGGTTCTTGTTGTATATGTGGATGATATTCTTCTGACTGGCAATGATCAGGCTGGGGTAGCTTTGACAAAAAAACACCTTCGATAACACCTGATCACTAAGGATATTGGCTCCCCTAAATACTTTCTGGGGATTGAAATCTCTCAGAAGTTCAACTCTTTAGTTCTCTCCCAATGAAAGTATGCTCTTGATTTGCTAAAAGAGGCAGGGTTAACTGGTGATAAACCTGCCAAATGTCCCATGGCTATTGGGGAAGACAAAACTTGGATAGATGACTCGCCTCCTCTATCCGATTCTTCGAGGTACCGACATCTGGTGGTCAAACTCATTTATATCACAGTGACCAGACCCGACATCACCTATGTTTTAGGCAAGGTTAGCCAATTCATGCAAGCTCCTAGGGAGTTCCATTTATAGTCTGCCCAGAGGATATTCGAGTATGTTAAAGCAGCTCTAGGGAAAGGTTTGCTTTTTAAGAAGAATGGTCACTTGAGGGTTGAAGCGTACTCAGATTCGAGCTATGCTGATGATAAAGGAGACCGCAAGTCAACATTGTGTTTTTGCACATTGGTTGGAGGAAATCTTTCGAGCTGGAAGAGCAAGAAATAGTCTGTTGTCTCCAGGTCTAGTGCAAAAGCGGAATATCGTAGTATGGCATCGACCACATGTGAGTTAAAGTGGTTACAGGCTCTCATGCTTGACCTAGGAGAGGTCTATAACTATCCTCTTCCTAAGTTCTGCGACAACAAGGCTGCTATATACATTTCAAAAAATCCGATATTTTATGATAGAACAAAACACATAGAGGTCGGTTGTCACTTTATTCAAGAAGATATTTTGAAGGAATAGATTTGTACTCCGTTCGTCACTTCTAACAACGAGTTGGCAGATGTCTTCACCAAGACGGTGTCCGCTTCCTTGTTTTAGATTTGCAACAAGCTGTGCATGATTGATATCTATGCTCCAGCTTGAGGGGAGTGTTGAGACTGGGCGGTCTTGCGAGTTGAGACCAGGCGATCTGGCGGTCTTACAGTCTGGCAACTTGTCCCAGCGGTTTGGTAGCCGGGTTAGAGACCGGGCAGTCTGGCAGTTTGTCTGGTGGTCTGGAGACTTTTCCCACCAGCTTGGTGTCAAGATGTTGATGGCTGGTGTCTGGCGGTCTGAGCGATCTAGCGGCTTGTCTATGGAGGCTTGGGGGTATTGGTCGCTTATCCTCCACATTGTAGTGGTTGTTCGGTTAGGCTAACCGCGCAGCTTGTGCGGCTTATGCGGCTTGTATAGTTTTGTGTTCATATAATTATTAGTCCCACATTGCTTATTTATAATCTCTCTTCTCTCCTCCATTCTATAAAAGGGAGGTCATACCTTTGTAATAGATATCTTTTTGGATAATAAAAATTTTGTTACTCCAATTTTTCGGTCTCTTATTTTCTGTTCGCACACTCATCAGAAATAGAAACAACATCCTCGGGCATCTCTAGAATACTTCCTAATCTCTTCTTGAGGTTGCGGATAAACCGGTCAAACGGAGTGGAAACAAAGTTCAGAGACTCTGTTGCCTCCCCCATAGAAGCTGAAGTGGTGATTACCTCTAGTAGGGGGACAATCAAGTAACACAGCACTGGTTTCTCATCTCTAGTAACATCAACAGCAGCAACAGACTTATCAACATCAACCAAAATATCATCAGCAGCATCCTCAAGGTATTCAGCAGAATCCTCAATATCATAATCTTCAACGGTAAGATCAACAGCAGCAATAGTATCAGGAACCTCTATCACATCATCAGCAACCTCTTGCTCATCCTCAGCAACCTTTTGCTCATCCTCAACAAACTCATCCTCTGCCACAACAGTCACTGACTCTGGGACCTGAACAACTGCATCTAGAATATCTGGCACTATCTTTGAGGACACACTCAAGGGCACTATAGTAGTGTCCACTTGTGTATCTGTTGGCTCCCCCTCGATTCCTACAATCAAGCTCTTAGGAATCTCATGGGGGTGGAGTAGGAGTCCTGACCATAGATATACATTCTTCCTCCTCCACTAGCAAGTTAGGGGCTCCCCCTTACTTGACTATCCGCCTATCACATCGAGAGAAGATAATTGAGTCTATCTTCTTTAGATGATGGATAGGTACCCCTTTGGTCATATCAAACCTATCACCATCTAATTGATTCATGTATTGGCATATAATCCTCCCAAAGTTTGGAGTGTGAAGGACGTCTTTGATCTTGTCGAACAGCAGTGCACCCCAGTCTATTCTTTTCCTGTAGATTATTACAACGAGAGTCTTGAACATCTCAGCCAAGAGGTTGTAATGAGAGCCTGTCTTGCATATCAGCACCTTGCCTACAATGTCTGAGAGAAGCTTGTCTTCCTCATTCATTCCCTTATGCTTAGCAGCCTTGGTGCCTCTGGGTAGTCAACAAAATAGAAAAGCTCTTGCAAAGTCATCCTCGTCGAGGTAATTGGCCTCTTCATAGACGGTAAGCCACAAGTACCGAGTGAGGAGTGACGCTTTAATTTTAAATTTTGTCTTCTAAACTTTGCTTTTGACCATTGTATCTTCATGGCGGAGTTTGGAATTTTGGAAGAATTCTAGGACTTCCTTGTCCAACACTTTGCAGGGGTGTTCGAGGATGAAGGGAAGTCCAACCGTCTCTAGTATGAGGATGACATTACAGAATTCATCTGAAGCGGAGACAAACCTAGTGCGAACCAACTCTCCTCCCCCTAGAAAACCACTCGTGCTTTTGGGAGCCATGGAGAAACTGAACCTGGAATGAACTGGAATTGTATTGAATCTCTGTACTTTTACGGAATTGGCGATAACACGGTTTCAGGAACACGCCACGAGAAGAAATCATTGGGAATTCCTTGTTGTACTGTTGGATAGGGTTAGAAATTTGTTCACAACCCTAAAAAATGAGGAACGAGGCAAATATCTGGAACTTCTGGAGGAAGATAATGACTGTCACGGAGCCGAAAGGTCAGGATTGCTATATTCGGCGAATCGGCTAGTGGGCTTTCGATGAAATAGAAAGTGTGGATGCCCCCTTGACTATTTAACTATATATAATTTTAAAATTTTCTAGAAGGCGCGTACCTGACTTCGCGGCTCTTCGGATCCAATATAGAAATTTGAAATTTGTCCCAAGTTGAATTAAGCGAGAATCACCGGAAGCTGAGTCAGATTCGGCGAGTATCCACTTATATTTGACGAATCAGCGAGTTTATTATCTGATATTAGCCAAATTTGCCTTGGAAATATTTTTGCCTTTGAAGTAATTCCTGATAGATTTCCTCCTGTCTTGTCCTTCGTTATGAGTCGATTTTCAGCATGCCCAGTTCCATTTTGAAAAACGAGAACTTGGCCTCGTCCAGCGGCTTTGTGAAAATATCTACGACCTGCTTATCTGTTGGGACATAGCTGAGTGTGATATCCTTATTCTCCACATGCTCCCGGATAAAGTGATAGCACACATCGATGTGTTTTGTCCGGCTATGAGAGACTGGATTATTCGTGATCGCTATTGTGCTGGATGAGTCACAATACATCGGAATCTCTTTGAACTTCAAGTTGTAGTCTTTAAGTTTATTTCTGATCTATAGAAGTTGTGCGCAATAACTACCCGCAAAGATAGACTCTGACTCGGCAGTAGAGGTTGCCACACAATTTTGCTTCTTACTGCTCCATGAAATAAGCCGTCTTCCAAGGAATTGGCATGTCCCGAAAGTGCTTTTCCTGTCATCCCTGCTTCCTGAAAAATCGTCATCTGAAAAACCAATTAGCTCGACATTATTATTTCTCGGGTACCATAAGCCAAGATTGGGTGTACCCTTAAGATATCTTAAAATTCGCTTTGCAGTGACGTAGTGAGATTCCTTAGAGTTCACCTGAAATCTAGCGCAGACACATGTTGAAAACATTATATCTGGTCTACTGGTAGTGAGGTAGAGCAAGGATCCAATTATGCTTCTGTACTTAATTTCATCAAAAGGTTTCCCTTTCTCATCCTTGTCAAGATACATAGTTGAACCCATTGGAGTCCTCATAGAGGTTGCGTTCTCCATTCCGAATTTCTTAATAAGCTCCTTGGTGAACTTTGTCTAAGAGATGAAAATTCTATCTTTAGATTGCTTCACCTGAAGTCCTAAGAAATACTTCAGCACTCCCATACTACTCATTTCATACTTCTCTTGAATAAGTTTTGAAAACTTTTTGCAAAGGTTGTCTTCCATAGATCCAAAAATAATGTCGTCGACATAGAATTGCACTAGCAGAATCTTGTCGTCTACTTCCGTAAGAAATAATGCCTTATATATCATTCCCCTTATGAACTTGTTCTCATGGAGAAAGCTAGACAATGTCTCATAACAAGCTAGTGGAGCTTGGTTTAAGCCGTATAATGCTTTGTTCAAAAAGTATACATGATCAGGGAATTGAGAATTAACAAAACCTAGGGGTTGCACTATGTATACTCTCTTTCAGATTCCTATTGAGGAATGCTGACTTCACATCCATTTTGGTAGACGGTGAAGCCTTTGAGGGCAGCATATGCAAGAAACAACCTGATCGCCTCAAGCCTAGCCACTGGAGCAAATTTCTGGTAGAATTCAATCCCTTCTTCTTGTCGATATCCTTGTACTACAAGTCTGGCTTTATTCTTGATGATTACACCGTGTTCGTCCAGCATGTTTCTGAATATCCATTTGCTATCGATCATGTTTTGTCCCTTGGGCCTGGGTACCAACTCACAGACTTTGCAATGTTCAAATTGATTGAGCTCCTCTTGCATTGCCAATATCCAAGAGGCATCCTTGTTCGCTACTTCGAACTTATTTGGCTCAACCTGTGACAGAAAACTGAGATGCATAACCTCATTAGTTGCACCTCTTTTTGTTCTCACACCGTCGTCTGGCTCTCCAATTATCTGATCAACTGGGTGATCTCTTAGATGTCTGAACCCTAGATTCCTTACTCTCCCTTCAACAGGGTCTGCAGCATCGGGTGCATCCTCTGGAGGTTGAAGCAATTATTCCTCTAGCATTTCTTTATCCACCAAGCCTTGATTGACGACCTTGAATGAGCCTAGATCTTCTTCCTTGATAACTTCATCCAAGCTTAACTCTTTGAACCTGGTACCTGCATCTACACCAATAACACTAGACGAGCTGCTTTGGAGCAGGCTTTTCTCATCAAATAAAACATTTATTGGCTCTTCTAACACCAGAGTTTTCTTATTAAAAATCCTATATGCCTTACTATGGCTACTATAGCCTACAAAAATACCTTCAAAACATTTTTCACTAAACTTGGTGCGGTAATACTTCCCATTATTAAGTACGAAGCATTTACTTCCAAAGTTTCTAAAGTAGGACACAGTCAGTTTTCTTTCCTTCAACAGTTCATAGGGGGTCATACAACAGCTTTTGTTGATTAGTACTCTGTTTTGCACGTGACAAGCGGTGTTGACTGCTTCAGCCCAGAAGTACTCCGGAAGTGAGGTGTCATTCAACATCATTGTATATGCTTCAATTAGGATTCTATTTCTTCTCTCTACAACTCCATTTTGTTGTGGAGTGCACGGGGAAGAAAACTCATGAAAGATACCTTGACTTTCACAAAATTCTGTCATGGCACCAGACTCAAATTCTGTTCCGTGGTTACTTCTGATTTTGACCACTGAATATTTCAATTCGTTCTGAATCTGCCGGACAAAACTAGTGAATGTGTCGAAGGTGTCTGACTTGTATTTCAGAAAGAACACCCAAGTAAAATGTGAGTAGTCATCGATAATTACTAACGTGTACACCTTACCTCCTAAACTATGAATTGTCATAAGTTCGAATAAGTCTATATGCAGTAAATATAAACTTCTTGTAGAATCTTTTTCAGCAATGCCCTTTAAGATAGCCCTTGTCTGCTTACCCATTTGGCATGCGTGACACAGACTCTCTTTAAGGCACTTAATGTTGGGGGAAACGCGCACTATGTCATGAGAAAATAGCATATTTATTGTTTTGAAATTAATATGTGCTAGTCTCTTGTGTCATTGGTCACAAAGAGACGCACTATCTTTTGCAAGAAAACAAACTGGTGTAGAATTGTCTAAGCAAAGAAAATTTAAACAGAAAATGTTTCTTCTCCGAGTGCCTGTTAAGACAGTCTCCAAATTTGCAGACGACTTTATCAAACACTTGTACTTGCAGAACTCAACGATGTAGCCTTTATCACATAGTTGACTTATGCTTATGAGATTATGGTGTAATCCTTCAACATAAGCCACGTCTGTGAAAGAGACTACATCGTTGGAAATTATACCATAGTGTTTTGTAGTTCCCCGGTCTGACCATCCAAAGATGACTTTTGGTCCGTCTTTGATTGGGGGGAAATCAAGCAACAGGCTTCTTGTCTCGATCATATGCCGATAGCATCCACTGTCCAAATACCAGATAAGATTTGTGTTGGCCTTTGGACATTCCTGCAAAAATAAATCACTTTACCTTTGGAACCCAAACGGATTTGGTTCCTGGTCAGCTTAACACCACTAGGAACATTAAACTTGTGAGTGGTTGGTCTCGCATTGCTAACTCGTGGAGTTACAAAAATAGCAGGGTTATACCAACAATCTGCGCAAAAATAACCAATTTTACCGCAGCACCAACAGTCAAACCTATTGTACTCCTGCTTTACCTTTTGGAACTGAGGTCTAGCAGGGGAAACATACTTTGAGGTGGAGGCCTCCTAATTATAGCAAACACAGGGCTTCTCCAACTCCTTTGCTTTTGGCACAATAGTTTTGGATTTTGGTGGCTTCTTATTGTTATGTCCATGAACATAAGGACCATAACTTTTCATTTGAATCTCCTCATAAGGTGCCTTGAAAACACTGGAACCATAGTCTCGGTGATGGGTCCATCCCTGGTATCGCTTCTTGGCCTCTACATAAGTAGGCCTAGCAAGATGGCTCAAGGTCAAACTTGTTCGTCGGGAAGATTACCTTCCTAAATGAGGGTTGACCTAAAGGAGCCTTCCCATTTTCTTTGGCACCGACCTTCTTGGTAGCCTTACCTTTACCAGCTACGTGGCTAAGTTCACTACCCTTCTTCGGAGGCAAGAACTCATCAATGAGGGGGAGAATAGTCTTAGGCTTGGAGTAACTCTCAACGAGTTTCCTTTCTACCACAATCTTTTCTTCCATCTCATCAAGGTTTTCTCTTTCAGGCCTAATATTTCAGCCGAGCTTTTTAATTCTTCTTACAAGGAGTGAACTTCACTTCTGAGAGGAGTCAATTCTGCAATTTCCTCCCTCAGGCTTGATTCCACTACCTTGAGAGAGGCAATCTCTTTTGCCTGCTTTTTGACTACCTTTCGGCATTTGTCAAAAGCCTTTAAAAGATGTTCATGTTGATCCATCAAGTCTGAGTCATCTTCTTCAGAAGAGCAGTCTTCATAACCATTTGAGGAGGTATCCAACTCAGATAATATTGTGTGCGAGTTTCAAAAGATGTTCACATTCTTGAAGAACTTCTTTAAGCTATCAACAATGGTATCATTTGCACCTTGCTTGAAGGCTTCGTACTCTTAGTTCATCAATGATCTGCTATCATCTCTCAATTATTTTATACCTTCCATGAGGACAACAAGACAGTCCCACATCTCCTTGGCAAATTTGCAGTGGAATAAGTTCTGAAGCATTGAGTTGTCCATTGCGCTTACTATAATATTCTTTGCCTTCATTTCCAGAGAGACTAGGGCAACCTCATCCTTCATGAGATCCATCATCTTCTTGGGAATCATGATGGACAAATTCAGAGCTGAGGCTTGTGTAGGAATATGCGGTCCTTCTTCCACAATCTGGAATATCCTGGTAGCAGCAGCTTCCATGAAGAACCGTACTCATTTTTTCCACATGGGAATGTTTTCTTTAGTTCACATCGGTATATTCATAGAAGACATATCTTAACTTCTGTCCATGGAGATAATGCGGAATCTCTAAACGCTAGATCAGGGATACTGTTCAAGGTATTAACCTTATATCGAACAAAACTCCCCTCTAATACCAATTGAAAGTATCTAGCGCTTACCTAAATCACCTAGAGGGGGTGAATAGGTGATGTTTGTGTCTTTTCGTTGAATAACAAATTACTTAAAAACAAGCACACAAACACAGAGATCTATAGTGGTTCCTCGAGTTGGGTTTGTCCAATTTTCTTTCTCGTCTATCTACCACGAAGGGCAAGATTCGTCTACTTCACCTTTCTCAGATTACAATGAGTCTTATACCTCGGAGACGCAACTCCTACATCTCAGAGACGACTCTCCTACCACTCGATCCACAACCGGATCTATAAACTCGATCCACAAATAGAACTACCACTCGATCCACAAGTGAATCTACTCACTCGATCCACAAACGGATCTACAAACTCGGTGATAAATCTCCTACAATATGCAAAAGAATATTACTATACTATTACACAAGATCTGAAAACTTTAGTCCGTCATTTTTTGAAAATAATGGATCTTGAATAGGCTTTGGAGAACACGGGGAAATCTGAAATCTTCCGGAGATCTTGAAACTTGAACCTTCAATCGACACGATCTAGAGGAGTGTAGATCAGAGAGAGATTATCGATCCATTCACATATGTTGAAGAAGATCAATCGTGCACAACAAGACGTCGGCGGCCGATCGGAAAGATGTGAAGCGTACTAAGTCGGCCGACGGATTCCTTGTTTGGAAAGTTCTTGTTGATTTGGAATGTTTGCAAAAGCATGATTAGCATTAAAGAAAAATATCCCTATGTCTTTATAGAAATCTTCTTGCCAACGGTCTAAAGAAAGTTTCCAAAAACGAAACCTAGAATTTACTGTGCATAGCCGACCGAACCCATGACTAGTTTTGAAAAATTATAGGAAATGTCCTAAGTCAAATTCGTCAAGTATCGCCGACTATCGATAGTATACTCTCCGAATAATTCTTGATATACGACAAAAAGAACTTAGTACAATCCTCTCAGGCCAACACGTAACTCAACTCCACAGCCATATCGACGAATTCGTCGAGTATCAGCTGGTATACTCGACGAATTCGTCGAGTATGGGCTGAATGACTCAATATTGTCCAAGCACTCGATGTCATAGGCTTAGCGATATATTATGAATAAGACTTGGAGAATCCATACAAGTAGCGTCAACTAGACTCGATGAATTTGGTGTGTATCATCTAGCATATTCGACGAATTCAGCGAGTATCGTTAGATATATTCGACGAATTCGGCGAGTATACATGATGATACTCGGCGAATTTTACTTGGCAAAATTTTCCAATTCTCACCGAATTTTCCCTAAGTACAAATGATTGATTCGACGGGTATAGGTAGGTATACACGACGAATTCGACAAGTATCAAGCTGATACTCGACGAATTCGATAAGTATCTCATACCATACTCGACGAATTTTACTTAGGAGAATGTCTTGTCCTTCTGATTCCAAGCCTTTGTCCATCCTGTTGGATCCCTAGTAGGATTTGGGCTAGGTTCACTAAGTTAGGATCTTATGACCCAACATGTATAGTCAGGGTCATGGTTGTGTCCTAGAGTCTAGGCCAAGTCCTTAGAGTCAACATCACTTGGATAAGCCATCAACAGACTGTCAGAGACTCAAGACTTAGAGATTTCAAAGACTCAGTAAAATGAGTTCGACGTTCGTCGAACTCAGGTCGATTAAAGTCGTGCTCAGCTCGATGAAATCAGATAAAGATTCTCTGAGCTGAGCTCGACAAACTCAGTTCTCAGGTCGACGATTTCTGGATCATCTGCTTCAACACTCAAGTCCAGAAAACATCTCAATATTTCTAAGTCCAGAAAGAAACTCCAGTCAATGAACTTGGTTCTCAGCTCGAGTATCTTGGTGCACAGAATTGGAAAGATCTGACAAGCAGCAGTCAGCAGTTCAAAGGTCGGCGATCTTGGATCTCAGCTCAACGAACTGTGGACTCAGGTCGATGAATCCAGACTTGGTTATTTTCATCCTTCTATCCCTATTATAATGCAATAATTCCTGAGTAATCAATGCTAAAATATTCTCTGAATATTACCATTAAACGGAGCATTAATTATGGTCTTCCTCAGGATTATTGCTTGCCGTTTTTCCGTGGGACAGTTGGGGAAATAAATAAATGCTGATCATTCTCTAGGCTGTCAGCAATTAATGCAGAATAAATTCAAATTTCGAATGCAAACTGATATGGAAAATATAAAAGAGATTCTCTCTCTTTTTCTACATACACAGAAACACAGCAAAGAAGTCAGGAAGTGAAGAACACCATTAGTCTGTAACAAAGTTCCTGAACAAAGTTCTCTCTCTGCATCTCTTTCTTGACAGTATTCATATACACAGAAAGAGAAATCTAATACATACAAGCTCCAGACCAGAGGAAGATTAGCAATCTAAAGAAGAAGAACACCAAATCAATATCAAGAGTCTTCTTCCTTCAATCCTCCAGGACACTTCAAAGGACTGGAAAGAATCAATCTGTCAAGAAGTTCCTGAACATCTTCTGGTCAAGGATGAAGAACTGAAGGCTTATCACCCTGAAGCAAAGCTCAATTTTTCCTGAATCATACTATATCTCAGGGGGAGCTGTTTGCCAACATCACATATCCACTTGAGTCTTCTCAGTTGTAAACTTGAGAAAGAGAAGACAAAATCTACTCTCATCCCCACCTCTGTACAGGGTTTTAATTCCCTTCAAAATTATTCTGGTTCACAAGTCTCCTTCCAAAAGACTTGGGTTGGTTTTTGAGCACCTGATCAAAAGCTCATTGGTGTCAGGCACCTAATCAAAAATCTGAGTGGATTCCTACCAGGGTGGTAGAAGAGTGGATGTACCCAGGTTGGGGAACCACTATAAGTTCTTGTGTTGTCTGGTTGCCCTTTTCTTTTTATTCTTGCTGTGGCTGTGCTAGTTAGGACTGCTCTATTTCTGCATAATTAGATTTCATTCTGCAATTTTTTATTTACTGCAAAAGTTCAAATAGTTTTTAAGGATACTCTATTCACCCCCCCCCCCTCTAGAGTATTCCAGATCTAATACCTCACTTTCAATTGGTATCAGAGGGAAGTTATTTTGGTTGTATAAGCTAACCCTTGAACCAAAGATCCTGAGTTAGATCTATCATTCTATTCCCATTAGATTTATACTCACACAGCATGACCCAGAACAATGATTTTGCAAGCACCAGACCTCCAGTATGCAACCTAAACAAGTTTGCCATCCGGAAGGCAAGAATAAAATTATATATGAACTCCATTGATGAAGATATCTATAATTCCATTTTGACAGGTCCCCCTGCAACACTTAAAACTACAGCATCCTCCAGTACACATGCAGTCCCACCACCTGAGTGGACTGAGGCCCAGAGGAAGGAAAAAATTGCTGATGCCAAGGCCACGAATATTTTAGCCCAAACAATGTCAGATGACATTTTTCAAAAAGTGGCTGAATGCACCTCAGCCAAGGCCATCTGGGATTCCCTAAATCAAATGGTAACGCCCCTGGATTTTTTGTGTTTTGTTTGGTCATTGTTTGGCATTACGATGACGCATTTCTGGCCTTTTTCCGTTGTTAGAGCGTGGTCTTAGCTCTTTAGATTCCTTGAATTGCCTATTTGTAGCCTGTTTGCAAGATTCCCCGGCTAGCCGGAGTCTGTTTTGGTGACTCGGCTGAGCCTCTCAGGGAATGCTTGTACTTTGGCTTGGGAGGTGTTAGCCCGAGTGTTTGATCGTCGAATGTTGTTTTTGACTTCGCCGTCGTTTTCGTAGCTTGGGTGTTTAGCTACAGTGTGAGTTTTGTAAAAATCCGAGATCGTTTGTTTTCGCGTCGTTTCGACGTTTGCTTGATTATCTAGTGGTAGTAGCGATTTCTGTGCATGTCTAGGTGGCCAAACTTTATAGAGCTTGAGGCTTGTTTGATTGGCTTATTTTATGGCTATGTGCAGATAGCTAATTTTTATGTATATAAATTTTTATGAGTTATATATATATATGTGCATTAGCTAGTTTGTCAGCTTGGTGCCCGAATTCCTTGATTAAGTTAGCGTCCGAGTTTTGCTAGGTGCTAGAATATTTTATTAGTTATAAGTGAGTGAGTGGGTAGAAGATATTATATAATAGCTTAGCTGGTTTTATCTTCCCCAAAAGAAGTCAGATAGCTTCATGCAAAAGGAAGGGGCGGCGGAAAAGCTGGGGGTTTTGGCCGGCGATTTCTTGTCATCTAGAGCTCGGTTTGATCGGGTAAGAGCAGATTCGGTTTGCTCTCCTGCAAATCTTCCTTCCTATGTATGTATTGTGTTTTTTAGGGCTGTCTTTAGGAATTAGGGTTTTCAGTTTTCTCTTCTTCTTCCTCAAAGCTTCAGTTTTGGTCTTCTAGGAGGCCGATCTTGCCGTCAGGGCCAAGCTTTGGAGACAGCTGCTGTTTTCCTGGAGGTAGATGCAAGTGGTTCCCTTTGCCCTTGCCAAACTTAATCATACTCTTATTATTCTTGTTGTAGTAGCTTAATTCTCTCTTCCTAGAAGCTAGGGTAGCTGCAATTTCATTCCAGCTAGGTTTTACTTGAGCTGTCCAGGTTTAAATTGTTTTTCTCCTTCTTTATTTTCTCTCTTTCTGTTCTTTGCTTAGTGTCCAGATAGTAGCTGGAGGAAGGGTCTTGCTTTATTAAGCTTTAGACCAGTTTTTTAGGTTGCTGTGGGCAGGTAGAAGGGGCAGGAGAGAGAGAGTTGGAGTTATTTTCTAGCTCTCTGGATAGAAAGCGTTGAGTGGGTTGGGGTCTGGATAGCTCAAGGTTTTCATAATATTAGGCTAAGTCAAAAGCGTAGAGTGAGTGTACCTCACTCAACGCCTAGATTGTTAGGCTTCTAGCGTTGAGTGTGGTGCACTCACTCAACGCCATTGTCGTTTTTGAGGCTAAGTCAAAAGCGTTGAGTGAGTGTACCTCACTCAATGCCTAGACTGTTAGGCTTCTGGCATTGAGTGTGGTGCACTCACTCAACGCCATGGTCATTTTTGCGGCTAAGTCATTTGGCGTTGAGTGAGTCGACCTCACTCAACGCCGTGGCTATTTTGGCATTGAGTGTGGTGGACTCACTCAACGCCAAAGCCTGTTTTTACGGCTAAGTCATTTGGCATTGAGTGAGTCAACCTCACTCAACGTTATGGCTATTTTGGCATTGAGTGTGGTGGACTCACTCAACGCCAAAGCCTGTTTTTGCGGCTAAGTCATTTGGCGTTGAGTGAGTCGACCTCACTCAACGTTGTGTCTTTTTTGGCGTTGAGTGTGGTGGACTAACTTAACGCCAAAGCCTATTTTTGCGGCTAAGTCATTTGGTGTTGAGTGAGTCGACCTCACTCAACGTCGTGGCTATTTTGGCTTTGAGTGACTCGACCTCACTCAACGTCGTGGCTGTTTTGGCGTTGAGTATGGTAGGCTCACTCAACGCCAAAGCCTGTTATTGCGGTTAGGTCACTTGGCATTGAGTGGGTGGATCTCACTCAATGTTGTTGTTATGCTTGGTGTTGAGTAATCCACTCAGCGTCGCGTCTAGTGAACTCGACGCTTTTGCCTTGGGGGTGTTTTCCTTTAGGACTGTTAATATGGCTTCTTCCTTAGGGGGGGGGTGTTGGGTGTTCGGCTAGTTTTTGCATGTCGACTCATGGATTATGGCAGGTGGTGTTGTTTTGTCGGCTGTGTAAGGGGTGAATTATGTGTGCTGAGTTGTGGCTACCACCACCTAGGCCGTGTTGGGCTGGTATGGTTGGGTTTGTGGACCCTGTTGCTGCCACCGAGTTTTTTCACCCTGAAGTGTTTTTTTGGGGTCTGGTTGATGGTGAGGGTTGTGCCGTCCACTCCGACCCAAGGTTTTCACCACAGCCAATAATTCACAAAGATTAGGACTGTTAAATCCTTTCCTTTTTTTAGTGGCTATTTCTTTTGGCATGAGTATGCCTTGGTGCTGCTGCAGGTGCTTAGCAGAGCATGTTGCTATTATGTTCACACTTGGTGTACTTTTACTGCTCTTTGGACAGTGTTTCTTCTTACTGTCATGCCTTTTCTTTTACTGATAGCGTTTTGTTGCAGGGCTGGTAAACCCCTTCTTTTATTGCTCATAAATCTAATGCTCCACTTCCTTTGATTTTCTTTTACTTACTGAGGTATTCTTTTTTTTGAATGCCTCAGGTTCTGGTTGTATCCAGTTAGATGGCTAGTGCTCTTGTGGAGCTTGCTTGTGGCCTCCTAGGTAGCTGAGGTTGTTGTTCCTCATCGGGTGAGGTAGTTTTTCTTTCTTTCTATATAGACATGCATACTCACTAGTGGGTTCATGTCAGGTTGTTGATGCCTACTGGTGTCTTACTTATGTTGCTGGGTATGAACTAAAACTTCTAATTTTGCCTATTTGAGGTTGTTCACTTGTTTCTGGGAAGGTTTTATGCTAGGTTACATGTTAGGTATTTTAAAACCCTAAAATATTAATACATATATCTCATGCACATCATGTTTACAAAACTAAAGCACTATTTTCTTCCTTAAGCGTAAAGACTATCTTTTTATATATACTACACCAACCTTAGAGTCGTGCATACCATGAGTCATCCCTCAGGGACACTTATGCTCCTTTAGGATGTCAAAACAACTTAATTAAAGTATTTTCCGCTGTAAATGAATATATTTTTTTATCGTGGACTAGCTGATCCACTGTGCCAAGGGATACGGCCATTAAATATAACTGGCTTTCTTTCATAATAAGCTATGGTCTTCTTAAAATCTAAAGTCTGGAGTTTTGCCTGAACGTGTGCAGTTATCCCATGCACTACGTGGCATCACAACACGTATTTTCTCTTGCTCTGATATAATTATTCATCGAGAAAGTGCGGGTTGTGATAGTTGGTATCATAGGGAGGTTTGCTTGACAATTGGTCGGGCAACCTTTCCCTTATTTGCATTGGTAGTTTAACATCATATCATACACACACCAATATGTCATCAACATGACTTGGCTAAAGCACGAACACTACACTCATAAGCATGAATGGAAGTATACGGGGCATATTATGTAGTATGGGATGCATAATATGTGTTTGTATATTGATCCACCATAAGAGGCAACATGTGAGGGTTATGTAATATGGGATGCATAATCTCACCACATGAATGCGGCTAGCACATTTTCTTTTTTTCGTTGCATGGAAATGTTATGTAGTATGAGATGCATAATATTTTCATGTGTACGCCGCCCATGGCATGCACTAAGGCCTTTCTTTATAATACATAACACAACATGCATAGCATAACATTGCATAAGCACAACGTGCCAAGCTAAAGATTTGCATGATGACATATGTACACACATGGTTTTGAGTCAAAGGATTTACCAATTCATGCATTCATGATCTAAGCACATGAGTTAGAATGGTGGTGAGGAACCATCTTCGGATAAGCATAACATCATTATTATAAAAAAAATCCCAGAGCAAGTTTAGCAGTTAGAGTTGATATTTAAGTATGTTTGTTTGTACCGGGTAGTTTTGTTCCAGCAGTTGGGCTAGGTTTTAAGTTGTGCTAATGCGATTTTAGGATGGTGAGGCATCCTTCGACAAGATCGACTCCCCAATCTGAGGGTGAGTCTTCTAGAGCGCAAAGTGAGGCATTGATTGAAAGTCTGCGGCAGAGTAATAAAGCCTTATCTAGGCAAGTGATGGGTATACAGACTCAGATCCAGTATCTATTAGCAGTTGTCGCAGGACAGCCTCTGAGAGTGCCGGACCCTGCTGTAGGCATAGCTGTTCTTGTTCCTCCTTCTCCCCTGGTACCTCCTATTATGCTGCCCTTGGAGATTACATTCATATCACACTTCCAGCGACTTGGACCACCTACTTATGATGGGAAGGAAGACTTTATGGTTTTGGATGATTGGCTTATACCCATCGAGGAGATGTTCTCCTATTCTAGAGTTACCCCCAATCATAGGGTGATGATCGCCGCATATCAGCTTAAGGGATTGGCAAAGAGTTGGTGGCTGAGAGAGAAGGAGAGCTTGAAAGAGGGATGCTCTTGGGAGACCTTTAAGGAACTGTTGCTAAGGAAGTTTTTGCCTTCAGTCGAGCGCGACTGCCTGATGAATTATTTCTTATATTTGAAGCAGAGGTAGCTCACAGTTACGGAATACGAGATAGAATTCAGCAAACTGAGTCGGTTTGCCCCCAGCTTGGTGAGTTCCGAAACGGAGAGAGTTAAGCGATTTCTTGGTGGCCTGAGAAGTGATGTTCAGCAGTTAGTTGTTGCTCATGGAGCAGTGAGTTATGCTTGTGTGGTAGAAGATGCTTTTAAGGTGGAGGCCATTGAAAATGCTAAGCAAAGAGGGCAGCAGGTGAGAAAATATAAAAGGAAAGCTGTTGAAGGAAAGAGCCCCCAGGTACCCGGTGCATCTTCAAGAAAGAAGAGCAAGGATGTTTGTAGCTTCTGTCGCCGGCCGGGCCACCCCGTGGAGAAATGTTTTAAGACATTGGCAGCTCAAAAGAAGGAGCAGGTGCATGTGATTCAAGGTGCTCCCAGGAAAGATTTATTCTGTTCTGCGTGTAAGAAGCCAGGGCATGATGTTGCCCATTGCTGGGGAAAGGATAAGAGTAAGGTAAGAGGTTGTTTTCTTTGCGGTCAGGAAGGGCACATCAAGGCTCAGTGCCCCCATCTCCAGCCGGTGTTCCAGCCAGTGCCACTCCAGGTGTTGCCACCGCCTCAGCGGGTGGACAAAGGCAAGGGAAAGCTGAATGTAATTTCTTCAGAGGAAGCGCAGACTTCAACTCAGGTCATTTCAGGTTAGATTTCTCCCTAGCCTAAATGTTTTGTTTCTAGTATAGCTTTAGCCTTTGTTTTTCTTAGTTGTGTCTGCCATCTTATAGGAAGATTTAAGGTGATGAATCGTTGGGTGCGTGTTCTTTTTGACTCTGGCACTACCCACTCCTTTGTGGCTAGAGCCTTTGTGGAGCGCTATCATTTTGATCTAGAGCGAGTTAGTGATGCCTTTTGCGTCAAGTTTCCTTCCGGTGATTCCGTGATTTCAGATCAGGGTATTCGGGATTGTCCGATTTTGTTGGGAGATTTTCTAGCGAAGGTAGATTTGAAGGTGATCGACCTACAAGACTTCGATATTATCTTAGGCATGGACTGGTTTTCCAGTTATGATGCAGTTATCCAGTGCAAGGGTAAGCACTTGGACTTCATTAAGGACAACGGTCAGCATGAGAGTGTTTATGCTGATCCGCGTAAGGATTCTCTAGTCATTTCTGCGGTATGTGTTCAGAAGCTGCTTGATTCTGATTGCTTTGCCTGTTTCGTCTCAGTAGTGGGGAATGTTGTTAGCATACCGCGTTTGGAGGAGATTCCTGTGGTGTGTGAGTTTTTGGATGTTTTCCCTGACGATCTTCCTGGTCTTCCACCTCATCGAGATGTTGAGTTTGTGATAGACTTGGAGCAAGGTACGCATCCTATTGCGAAGGCGCCGTACCGGATGGCCCTGCGTGAGCTGGAGGAGTTGTGTATCCAGCTGGACGAGCTGTTAGCAAAGGGTTTTATCAGGACGAGTTCGTCGCCTTGGGGTACGCCTGTTCTGTTTGTAAAGAAGAAAGACGGGTCGATGAGGCTTTGCATCGACTATAGAGAGATGAACAAGGTTACTATCAAGAACAGGTACCCTCTGCCACAGATTGACGATTTGTTTGATCAGTTGTGCGGTAGCATAGTATTCTCCAAGATTGATCTTCGATCTGGCTACCATCAGCTCAGGATCCGTGAGTCCGATATTCCACGGACAGCTTTTCGATCCCGGTATGGGCATTTTGAATTTTTGGTCATGTCGTTTTGTTTGACCAACGCGCCCTCAGATTTTATGGATTTGATGAGTTGAGTGTTTAAGGATTTCCTGGATAAGATCGTGGTCATGTTTATCGACGATGTTTTGATATATTCCCGCAATGCGGAGGAGCACGACCAGCATCTGCGTTTGGTTTTATCTACCTTGAGGGACCACAAGCTTTTCGCCAAGCTGAGCAAGTGCAAGTTTTGGTTGCCTCAGGTTACATTTCTGGGCCACGTGGTGAATAAGAGTGGGATTTCCGTTGACCCAGAAAAGATCGCTGCTGTAATAGATTGGAGTAGGTTGGGCACACCCAAGGAGATTAGGAGCATTTTGGGTTGGATGGCTACTATAGGAGATTCATGGAGGGTTTTTCTACCCTGGCTGCACCTTTGACTAGATTGACTCAGAAGAACGCAGCTTTTTTCTGGATCGATAAGTGCGAGGAAGCCTTCTTGGAGCTTAAGGATAGACTGTGCAGTGCCCCTGTTTTGACCCTGCCTACTGAGGGTATGGAGTATGATGTTTATGTGGATGCGTCGCATGTTGGTCTTGGTTGCGTGTTGATGCAAGGCGGTAAAGTGATTGCGTACGGGTCGAGACAGTTGAAGACTCATGAGAGGAACTACACTACGCATGACCTTGAGTTTGCAGCCATAATTTATGCGCTAAAGTTGTGGAGACACCTGCTTTATGGTGCGTAGTGCAAGATTTTTACTGATCACAAGAGCTTAAAGTACGTCTTCACCCAGAAGGAATTGAATCTGCACCAACGGTGATGGTTGGAGTATGTGTCCGACTATGATGTTAAGATCCAGTATCATTCGGGCAAGGCCAATGTGGTGGCCGATGCCCTGAGTCGGAAGTCAGGGAAAATTTTTGGTCTCACCGCCAAACTTTTAGTAGAGGAGTTTCTTTTGATGGGCATTTCTGTGGGAAGCGGCTATTTGCAGAGTAGTTTGGAAATGGCAGAACCTTCATGGATTGCGCTTACGAGACAGCATCAGAAGGATGTTCCCGATCTTTTGCATTTGTATTTTCGTGCTGAGAAAGGTAAATTGTAAGATTTTTTTATTGATGATGCGGGTACCTTGCGGTACCGCGGCAGGTTTTGCATCCCCGCCATGGGAGATATCCGGGTGATGGTGTGCAAGGAAGCCCATGGATCTAGTATTGCCTACAATCCAGGATCTACTAAGATGTATCATGATTTAAAGCAGATCGCCTGGTGGTATGGGATGAAGGGAGACAAAGTTAGATTTGTTTCTGAGTGCCACACTTGCAAGCGTGTGAAAGCCGATCATTGAAGGCCTGGTGGCAAGCTCACTCCCTTGGAGATTCCAACTTGGAAGTGGGAGAGTATCTCGATGAATTTCATTACAGGCTTACCGAGATCTCCTAGGGGGAATGATTCAGTTTGGGTGATTGTGGACAGATTGACGAAGTGTGCTCACTTCGTACCTTTTAAAATCGACTATCTGATGAAGAAAATAGCTGAGCTGTATTTGAGTGAAGTCATTCGATTGCACGGTGTGCCAGTCAGCATTATTTCAGACCGAGACTCCCGGTTTACATCTCGCTTCTGTAAGAGCCTTGAAGAGGGTTTTGGTACGGACTTGAGATATTCTACTGCTTACCACCCGCAGACTAATGGCCAGACAAAGCGAGTCAATTAGATAGTGGAGGACATGATCTGATGCTATATTATAGACCACGGAGGAGCGTGGGATGAGCGTTTGCGGCTTATGGAGTTTGCGTATAACAACAGTTATCAAGAAAACTTGCAAATAGCTCCTTTTGAAGCATTGTATGGGAGGCGCTGCAGGACTCCATTATTTTGGGCTGAGGTTGGCTAGGGACCGTTGTTGGGTCCAGAGATGCTCAAGGAGATGGAAATTGATGTGAAGCTTATTCAGGAGAAGCTTCGGATAGCCTAGGAGAGATATGAGAAGAACGCCAATCGGCATAGATCTAGCTTGGAATTTGTTGTGGGGGACTTGGTGTTCTTAAAGGTTTCCCCGATGATTGGAGTCAAGAGGTTGGGCAAGAACGGGAAGTTGGACCCAAGGTACGTGGGGCCGTTTATGATTGTTGAGTGGGTTGGTGTATCAGCTTACAGGTTGGAGTTGCATGCAAATTTTCCTGGCGTGCATGATGTCTTTCACGTCAGTCAGCTGCGGAAATGTGTGTAGAGTGGCAGGTAGGTTTTGGATTATGTGCCTCAGTTGGAGCCGAATCTTTCTTATGTGGAAATGCCTGTCTGCATTTTGGATACTCAGGATCGCGTGTTGCGGAGGAAAACCATTCCTATGGTTAAGATTTTGTGGATGAACCAGGATGTGGAAAGCGCGACTTTGGAGCTAGATTCGGCGATAAGGAAGGCTTACCCTCATCTGTTACCCTGACGTTATGCCTGGTATGTTTTGTGCTTTCTTTTATAGCTCTAGCATAGCTAATTCTTTTTCCTTCTTGATAAATTGTTATGTGTAAAGTTTCGAGGCGAAACTTTATTTTAGGGGGGTGGCTGTAACGCCCCCGGTTTTTCTGTGTTTTGTTTGGTCATTGTTTGGCGTTACGATGACGCATTTTTGGCCTTTTGCCATTGTTAAATCGTGGTCTCAGCTATTTAGGTTCCTTGAGTGGCCTATTTATAACCTGTTTGCAAGATTCCCCACAGCTAGCCGGAGTCTGTTTTAGTGACTCGGCTGAGCCTCTCAGGGAATGCTTGTACTTTTGCTTGTGAGGTGTTAGCTGATGATGCATATTTTAGCTTAATTTATTAGGGTAAAAATATGTTATTTTCGTTTTTAATCTCTTTCTTTATGTTATTTTATGCTTTTATGTAAATATTATAAATAATATTTATTTTCTGTTTTTGCAGGTTTCAACAAATTTCCAGAAAAATCCCCTGACATGCCCCCCTATCACGCCCTCCTCGGGCGTGACCCAGGGCGTGTCACCTGCTCCCATTGTTGAAAACCGCAAGAGATCATTTCCCGCCAAAATCCCCTGTCACGCCCCACCGACATGCCCTCCCCGAGCGTGTCACCAGGCGTGACACGGGCCGTGTCGCCCTCTGCCCAAAGTCTGCCGCCTCCTTCAATGCATTCTACATAGCTGCACGCAACAGTACTGCCACGCCCCATGTCACGGGCGTGACCTGGGGCGTGACTGCCCCGATTTCGACGTCTGATGGACCGGCGACCATTGATTTTGACCTGACACGCCTATCACGCCCCCCTATCACGGGCATGACCTAGGGCGTGACCACCATCGTACCGAAATAATCATCAGTCCCGCCAGAATTCAACTCCTGAGGTCAAATCCGTACCTGTCACACCCCCTGACACGCCCTCCCCGGGCGTGTCGCCGGGCGTGACCAACCCGAGAACTTTTCCTATAAATTCAGACCCCCCCTTCCATTTCAGCAACTTTTGTGGAGAGGGGGAGGTGATGCCCCTCTATTTCTTGGCCCCTTTTATGCTTTTTTTTTTCTCTCTCTCTCCCTTTCTCTCTCTTATTTTGTAATTATTTTCTTAACCAAGCTTAGTGTTTTGCTTTTAGCTCTTGCATTTCTTCTAAGTAGCTTGTTGTAGGGCTAGAATAGGTTTTACTTTGATGCACCTGTAATTTCCATTTCATAGTTGTAGCTCTCTTTTTCATTAATAAAAGTGCTCCTTTCTTATTCCTGTATTCTTATGCTTTATTACTCATCCCCCCTCTTGCACTTCACCATGATTAACTAATCCTCCTTGTACTCAATCTTGATGATCCGAGGTTCGAGCGATTAAGTTATGACACTTTAATTTACCTTTTCTTTTTAGGTTTTGGCCTTGAATTACTTTTGATAAATCATGGGTTGGAGGTATATTATCGATATATACTCTCCACCTTTGCTTTCATTCTGAGCTAGCCGAGAGGCCGATAGAATGAAGTGAGCACTCAAGAGTAAAGGGAGTTGTACGCACCCCTCGAGAGAGGTAGACGTCCAAATCTCCCGGATTGGAGTAAAATCCAATAGAGGGGTTCATCGCGTAAAGCGAGTTTTAGGCCTCCGATTTAGACGAGAGTCGGTCGGACCTTCCTAAACTCAATTGGGCATGACTTTGAGAGAAGCATGTTCCAGCTTTAGGAACCTCCACGGTCAAGGACCTTTATCCTATTAAGCTTAGGTTTATTTATCGTCTTTTTAATCGTCTCTTGCTGAAGTGATTCTTGATCGAGTGCACCTCTTTATTATTAGCTCTAACTCTTTTTATCCTGCAAGTAGTTTAGTTTTCTTTTTATTTTAGTACTTTAATTCTTGTTTTTAGTTTAACATTTAATAGAAATATCATTTGATAAAATAATAGCAACCTCCTTTGAGTAGAAGTAGTCATTACGCCCCAGGGAAATACGACCTTGGTACTAATCTTTAGTATCCTATACTATAACCGATAAGGTACGCTTGCCTTTATTGGATATAGAATTGGATAATATTCTCAACCACCACATCCACTTTATCTTTTCTAACCCTCTCTCTGCAGTTGCGAATTTCTGTATCAAGTTTTTGGCGCCGTTGCCGGGGAGTGTTTTGATATTTTGAAAAAAGGATAGCTATTAATTTTATCGTTTTTGTTTTGTTTTTTTTTCTCTCGTCTCTCTCACCCCACTCTCGCGGTTGATTAATTTTATTTTGTAATGTGTAATCTTTGTTTTAATTGTGGAGAGTTCGATCACTCTCGTGAGGAGTGTTGGGTAAGGTATCCTTCATTCCCCCATGATTTTATCCCTTCCAGATCGAATCAATTTAACCAAATTGATCCGTCCGCGAATTTTTTTTCATGGGGTTACGATGGTTTTCAAACGCCTTCCTACCCTTCTCCTCCGAATTTTTCTGATTTTAATTTTTCCGGAAATTTCTTGAATGGACATTTTGATCCTAGCCCTACTTTGAACTACTCAAGGTGGCAACACCCTGATCATTCTTGGGGCCAAGGTGATCATCAATCCATTCCATCTCAAGATTTTTCCACTTTTTCTCCGCAAGTTTGCGCGCCTCCCGTTTTTGATTCTAGCGAAAATAAAGTCATTTTTGATGGTGTAGCATTTGATGCACGCATCAATGCTCACTTCAAAGTGATTTTTGATGCTTTGGCTGCTGAGGCCGCATCTTTTTCTTCCCCTCCTCCTATTTATCTTTCGAATGATGAATCTTCGGATATTCCGCAGTGCCTTCAATCACTTGCGGAAGACGATTATTCAGAAATTCCATTGTGCCTTCAACCTCTCGAGGAGGAAATTTCCCCCGATATTCCGATTTTTTTTCAAGTTTCCGAGGAAGACGAACTTTCTTGTGTTCGATCTTCTGAAGAGATTGATTTTTCGGATATCCCGGTTTGCTCCAAATCTACCGAAATGATTGATATTCAGGTGGAGCAACCAGATTTTTCTATCCAACCATTTTCTTGTGATCAACCGTCGTTGCCTTCTTCTTTTTCTTCTCTTCCCCCTCCTTACGAAAATTCTGTTTTCTTTTCTTTTTTTTATTTTTCCTTCTAGTTTAGTTTCTTCTTCTTCGCCCCCTTCTAATAGTATAGTTTCTTTTTCTAGTTTTTTTTCTTTTTCTAAATCTTATTATTTTTGTTTTATTTAAAAAATATAAAAATACAAAAAATATTTTTATTTTCTTAAGAAATGTTTTGGCACTCGCGCCGAAATGCATATTGCGCGAGCTGCCATTACATTTCTCTTTTTATTATCCTTTTAGCTAACAAAAAAATGTCGAGCTCAACGAAGTTTTAAACAAAGAGCGCTCTTGGGAGGCACCCCTTACTTATCTTTTTCTTTTTTTGTTTTTCCTTTTTTTTATCTTTTGTTTTGTGCAGGAATAAGCTCCCGCGTGTTTGTGCCGCTTATCGCCTCGCAACTTGGACTGAAGCCGATCTTTAGCTCAAGTTTGGCGGACGCATTTTCCAATGTCTGGGCATCAAGCGCTAGGGAAGCATCTTCTCCCTCTCTTTGCATTTTTTTTCTCTTTTCTCTCTCTCTTCTCACTCTCTTTATACTTAACTTTAAACATTGGGGACAATGTTTAACTTTAAGTATGGGGGAGTGTTCCCTTAATATTCTACTTTAGAAAAATAAAAAAAAAATTTATTATAAAAATTTTAGAAAAATCAAATTAAAAAATTTGTATTTATAATATTTTTGAAAAATCTAAAAAAAAGTATAAAAATTTTTTGAAAAAAAATCCCAAATTAAATTGAGTTAATTTTTGTCAAATCAATTAGTACCCCGCTACTTTGCTTTTTATTATTTTTTTTCAAGCTCATGTCTACTTGCTTAGTTAGAATAAATTTGATTAATTTTCTCTTTAAATATGTTTAGCGAGTAGTATGTTGACTCATGCAGTGTTCCTATTTAGGGTAGTATGCTATTTTTGAAAATTTTTTGAATTTTTCTTTACTTTTCCATAGTCTTTCTTTTATTTCTTTTACTTTTATAAAACCCATCATCCCTTATTTTTCATTATTAAAATCTTTTTAAACGTTAATTAGTATTAAGTGTAGTAGACACAAAACGGTCTAGACGCTTATTATCATTATTTTCATGAAAGCAAATTCTCTATTTTTTATTTTTTTGTGCTTATCCTCTTTTGAAATTTCAAAGCTTTACTTTGAGTAAATTTAGGAAGCATGAAAATTATTTAGGCATTTCTTTTGTAACATTTGAGCCTTTGCACCCCGCCTAACAATAACCGTTGCTAGCCATTTTTGTGCCTTTTCCTTTCCTTTTTGTAGCCCCACTTTTTATTTCACCACGGCCAAATAGCCTACCTACATGCACACTTTAAAATTATTTTTTGAGCTTTAATTGCTAATGTGCATCTTTTTGAAAAAATTAGTGGAAAATCTTTGTGTTATCTTTTGCTACAAAAGTGAAAAGTTTTAAGTATAAAAAAAATGAAAAAAAATGATGAAAATTATTGAAAAAAAAGGAAAAGAAAAGAAAAGTATTTATTTTGGCTAGTTTTATTTTGGCAAAGCTCATTTTCTTTTTGTTTTAAGTGTGCAAATATCCCTCGTGTTTATCTTTTTGAATATCGCACCATTAAAACCTAAGCCTAACTATACGCCTAATTAAAGCCCTAATGATTCATGCTTTTTACGTTTACTTTTAGTATAGTAGCGAGAAACTAGATCTAGTAAGTATTTTTGATAGAAATATTGAATTTTGTCTTGATTGACTATGGTTTTAATTTGTCTCTTACACTTTAGTAGTGACTCAATGGGCTTTTCACTCGTTACCTTATTAAGTTTTAATTCTGTAAAAATTTGGGATGATTTGTTTTTATACTTAGTAAAATTTATAAAATTCTATGCTAAGTTAAAGTAGGACTTTTCAGTTCTTTTTCAAAAATTTCTCAACCTCTAAATTCCCGTCTTACTCGTTTATAGCATTTTTTAACTTTTCAATTAATTCTCTTTATTTTCTCTAACTCGTAGTCTTTGCTTGAGGACAAGCAAAATAATAAGTATGGGGGAATTTGATGATGCATATTTTAGCTTAATTTATTAGGGTCAAAATATGTTATTTTCGTTTTTAATCTCTTTCTTTATGTTATTTTATGCTTCTTTTTATGTAAATATTATAAATAATATTTATTTTCTGTTTTTGCAGGTTTCAACAAATTTCCAGAAAAAATCCCATGACACGCCCCCCTGTCACACCCTCCTCGGGCATGACCCAGGGCGTGTCACCTGCTCCCGTTGTTGAAAGCCGCAAGAGATCGTTTCCCGCCAAAATCCCTTGTCACGCCCCACCGACACGCCCTCCCCGAGCGTGTCACCGGGCATGACACAGGGCGTGTCTCCCTCTGCCCAAAGTCTACCGCCTCCTTCAATGCATTCTACACAGCTGTACGCAATAGTACTGTCACGCCCCATGTCACGGGCGTGACCTGGGGCGTGACTGCCCCGATTTCGACGTCTGATGGACCGGCAACCATTGATTTTGACCTGACACGCCTGTCACACCCCCCTGTCACGGGCGTGACCTAGGGCGTGACCACCATCGTATCGAAATAATCATCAGTCCCGCCAGAATTCAGCTCCCGAGGTCAAATCTGTACCTGTCACGCCCCCTGACACGCCCTCCCCGGGCGTGTCGCCGGGCGTGACCAACCCGAGAACTTTTCCTATAAATTCAGACCCCCCCCTTCCATTTCAGCAACTTTTGGGGAGAGGGGGAGGGGTTTCCCCTCTATTTCTTGGCCCCTTTTATGCTTTTTTCTCTCTCTCTCTCCCTTTCTCTCTCTTATTTTGTAATTATTTTCTTAACCAAGCTTAGTGTTTTGCTTTTAGCTCTTGCATTTCTTCTAAGTATCTTGTTGTAGGGCTAGAATAGGTTTTACTTTGATGCACCTGTAATTTCCATTTCATAGTTGTAGCTCTCTTTTTCATTAATAAAAGTGCTCCTTTCTTATTCCTGTATTCTTATGCTTTATTACTCATCCCCCCTCTTGCACTTCACCATGATTAACTAATCCTCCTTGTACTCGATCTTGATGATCCGAGGTTCGAGCGATTAAGTTATGATGCTTTAATTTACTGTTGGTACCCTAGTTTGTTTTGAGTTCAGTCCTCTCCTTTGTGCTCCTTGACCCAAGAAATATCTATGGTCAATGGTTAGGAGTCTAGCTGTAGAGTCCTCGCTTTTCCAAATCGAGAATTTGGTTAAGTAGTTTTTTCGTTCGACCATAGTCGAACACCGTTCGACTATCGTCTATCGACTGATCGACGATCGTCTATCAGTTGGTCGACGTTTTGGTCTGCGCTGGTAGTTCGACTATCTGTTGATAGGTCGACTATCTGCTCTGCGCTGATAGGTCGACTATCTGTTGATAGGTCGACTATCTGTTCTGCGCTGATAGGTCGACTATCTGTTGATAGGTCGACTATCTGTTCTGCGCTGATAGGTCGACTATCTGTTGATAGGTCGACTATCTGTTCTGCGCTGATAGGTCGACTATCTGTTGATAGGTCGACTATCTGTTCTGCGCTGATAGGTCGACTATCTGTTGATAGGTCGACTATCTGTTTTCTGAGGTAGGTCGACTATCTGCTTAATAGGTCGACTATCTCTGTGCGCTTGATAGTTCGACTATCTGTCCTGATAGATCGACTATCTGGTAGTTCGACTATCTGCTCTGATAGATCGACTATCTCCCGGGGTAGTTCGACTATCTTCTTCGATAGGTCGACTATCTGGATCGTTCGACTATCTGCCCGATAGATCGACGATCTCCGTGCGTCGGTCGACGATCTCCGAAGGTCGTTCGACGTTTTCTGCCTGCCTTTGTATTTTGTATTTATTTATTATATTTAATTAATTTAATACATTTTCTGGCACATTATTTCAAGCTGTATGATAAAGTTTCCAGGCATTATTTGCTCTATTCTTTTTGCCTGAGTTCAAGTCTTTTAAGATAAAGTTGTTTGTCTTATTAGCTGTCATTTAAATTACTTTATCTGCTGTCAACCCCTTTATAGCCGTTGGACTGAAAAGTCTTCTTCTTTACTATAAAGAGATTATTTCTGATGTGACTTTATTTAGTCCTCTGTTATTTGATTTAAACCTGCAGCTTCTTAGAAAGTGATTTATTCCCTTTATAGAATGTTTTGCTGCAGAGATATTTCTGTCTTCTTTGATATTTACAGCCCAGGTCTCAAGGCTCAGAAGAAGACAAAGAATTCAAATGGAAGAGAGCCGTTGCTTGCTGCTAATATAAAAAGAACCCTTTGCAGAAGGATTGAAGCTAGTGTTACACACATATTCAAAAGCACTCAAGCCTTCTTCAAGCTCAAGCTTCCTGCTCTCAGCAAACTCCATCTAACTGAGAAGTGTTAAGATCCTCATCTCTTCTTCACCTGAGTTCTCCTGCTTTCAGGAAGTTCAACTCAGAGTTTCTTTGAAGAAG
This sequence comes from Platanthera zijinensis, assembly GCA_039513925.1. NCBI lineage: Eukaryota > Viridiplantae > Streptophyta > Magnoliopsida > Asparagales > Orchidaceae > Platanthera > Platanthera zijinensis. Next base: position 75,437,831 of record CM077091.1, read on the forward strand.
AAGAAGAAGAATAGCTGCTTGAAGAGATTTCTTTTTGTTATTTATTTTCTTCTTGTAGCTCTCTCCTTCAGAATTTTCTGAAGAGTTTTCTGCACTGAAGCAAGACTTCACCTGGACATCTTTGAGCCAGGGGGAGCCTTGATTCTTTAGAGCATTCTAGCTCAGTGCAAGCTTTTTGTGCTTCTCTAATCTATTGAAAAATAGAGAAGACATCTTAACCTTCTTCCCCCTCCTGTACAGGGTTATTACTCCCTTCAAAAGTATCCCTTGGTGGCAGGGCACCTGATCAAAAACCTGTGCTTGGTTTTTAGACACCTGATCAAAAGTCTAAAGGGTTTCTGAATCTACCTGAATCAGATTCTGTTGGTGGCAGGGCACCTGATCAAAAACCTGAGTGGATTCCTACCGTGTGGGTAGAAGAGTGGACGTACCCAAGTTGTTTGGGGAACCACTATAAATCTCCTTGTGTCGTCTGGATTCAATTGTTTATTTCCTGCATTGTGGCTGTGATTAGATATAACTAGGCTGCTAGTTGCTGTTTAGGTTTTTCCAAGCTTAACTGTAATTACAGTTAACTTGTGTTTGTACACAACACTTGTGTTAGACTCTAAGGTTAAATCAATATCTATAATCTTTTCATTCCGCACCTCACTCCAAGGGAGTTGGGTAGACTATTAAGTTTTGTCTGTGCAAAATTTGATAACTCTATTCACCCCCCCTCTAGAGTAGTATCTATCCCTTCACTTTCAATTGGTATCAGAGGGAGGTTGACTGACTGTATAGGCTAACACCTAAGTCACAAGATCCTGATAGATACCAAGAGCTTATAGATATTCACTATCATGGCCCAGTCTAAGGATTATTCAAGCACCAGACCTCCAGCATGCAACTTAGCAAAGTTTGGCATCTGGAAGGCAAGGATTAAATTATATATGAACTCTATTGATGAGAGTATTTTTGCTTCTATCTTGTCAGGTCCCCCAAGAGCACCTGCTGCTGCCACTGCCTCATCATCGGATATGAGTGCAGTGCCTCCTCCAGACTATAATGATGAGTACAAGAAGGCCAAAATTGCTGATGCCAAAGCAATGAACATACTGGCTCAGACTATGTCTGATGAGGTGTTCCAGAAGGTGGCTGACTGCTCCTCAGCTAAGGCCATGTGGGACACACTGAACCAGATTGTAGCTGGTTCAGCTGATGAAAGGAAGGACAGAAGGTCCAACCTTATCTCACAGTATGAGAACTTCAAGAAGACTGATGCTGAATCAGTTGAAGCGATGTACACCAGGCTCAGCTCAATCATCAATGAGCTGAGGACCCTGGACAAGGACATATCATTGACAGAGGTCAATGATAAGATTCTTATGTGCTTCCCTAGCACATGGGATCTAAGAATCTGGCCCATCAAAGAAGCCAGAAGTACCAATGAGATCTCAACTGAAGCTCTCCTCGGCAAGCTCAAGTCTTTTGAGCAAGTGCTGAAGACCAGAGAAGCAGAAGCTGAAGCCAAGACCCCCACTCCAACAAGAAAAGAGCAATCTCTAGCTCTTAAGGCTGCAGATGTTTCTGAAGGCAGCCAATCCAATGAGGAACTTATGGCACTGTTTGCCAAGAGATTCCTCAAGATGGGGAGAAAAGAATTCAGAAAGAAGTCTTCACGCTATGAAGACAAACCAAGGTATGATCGCTCTCCTGCTAAAGAAATTATATGTTATGGTTGCAGGAAGCCTGGACACATTTTGCCAGAGTGTCCAGAGGAGAAGAACAAGGAAAAGAGAAAAGACAAAGAACAACACAGGAAGCACTCCAAGCCATCCTCCTACAAAAACAAGAAGAAGGAGAGAGGTTTCATTGCTGAAACCTGGAGTGATTCTGATGAAGAATCCTCCTCATCAAGCTCCAGTGAAGATGAGGAAGAGAAGAAGGCAAAAGAAATTTGCCTCATGGCAATAGATGCCTGCAGCAACCACTCTGCTGCAGAGAGTTCTGATTCTGACGAAGAAATGCCCACTGAAGATGAGGTACTTTCTTCTTATGATTTTACTTCAGAAGAGTTTAAGTTAGAATTTAAATCTTTATGTTTAGATTTAATTAGTTCAGAAAAGGAGATAAAAGAACTTAGAAATAGGCTAGCTGACTCTGAATCAATAGCCTCTGAAAACATTAGGTTAAAGGTAGATCTCACTACTTGTAGTGAAGAAATTAAATTTCTTAAAATAGAATTAGCTAAGTCTAAGAGACTAGAAGAATCCCTTAATGGTAGAAGCCTTAAGCTGTTAGAAATTACCAGCATGGCTAACACTAGGTCAGGTAATGATAAACTAGGCTTAGGAGCTTCTCCCAGTGAACCCCCAGTCTTGCTTAAAAATAACCTTTCAACTCCAGTGAACTTCATTTCAGCTAGTGGAAAGAAGAACACTGAGCAAGTAAACCTTGTAAATAAAACATTAAATAAGGCTAAGAGAGAAAAGAGAAAGAAATTTTTCAAAGAAATGCAAAGAGCGTCGAACGAAGCTCGACGATCGGAAGCTCAATGGTCGAACGAAGGTCGACGATCTGAGCGCCCATCGTCGAACGTAGATCGACGATTTCAACATGACTTTCAAAATCATAATCAGTATCATAGAAACCTAAATGAAAATAGAAACCCTAGGTTTGTTGACCCATCATCTGCATGGAGAATCCCACCTAGGAGATCTCACCCACTAGGCTATCACCCTCAGCCTGCATTTTCTTATATTTCCAGTTTTTCTTATGTGAAAAACAAGGGACCCAAGGTTACCTGGGTCCACTCTGTCTAAATAATTGTTATGCAGGTGAAGGCCTATCCAATCACTCAAAACAAGTGGTATTTGGATAGTGGATGCTCTAAGCATATGACAGGAAACAAAGAGCTTCTGTCAAAGTACAAAGCTAAGCTCGGCCCAAAGGTTATCTTTGGAGACTCCAGCTGTGGTCAAACAGAAGGATATGGCAAGATCACGATTGGAGCTGTTACATTCAAGAGAGTTGCTTATGTCAATGGACTGAAGCATAATCTGATCTCAGTTAGCCAGCTATGTGATGCTGGCTACCAGGTTTCTTTTTCTAACTCCTCTTGCAGTATTACTTTAAATAATGATGTTGTTTTAATAGGTAATAGAATAGGCAATATTTATTTAGTAGATTTTAATTCACCTCATTCTGAAATCTGCTTGTTTAATGAATTAACCCTTAATAATAATTCTTTATGGCATAAAAGACTTAGTCATGTAAACCTGAAAAATATATCTAGGTTATCTAAGCACAACCTTGTTAGAGGTTTACCTTCTTGCCCCTACAAGAAGGAGAACCTTTGCAAGGCTTGTCAGCTAGGCAAGCAAACCAAGAACTCATTTAAATCTGTAAACAAAAGTGATTCTCCTAGGATCCTGTATTTATTACATTTGGACCTGTTTGGCCCAATAAATGTACAGAGTTTAGGAGGGAAGTATTACACATTAGTAATTGTAGATGACTTCTCTAGGTTCAGTTGGGTTTTCTTTTTGAGAACTAAGTCTGATAACTTCAAAGCCCTTACAGACTTTCTACTGTGTGTGCAGACTGAGTACTCTACTCATGTGGCCTTGATCAGAAGTGATCATGGTACTGAGTTTGACTCTCTTCTCATGCAAGAATTCTGTGAGAGAGAAGGTATCAAACATAGCTTCTCAGCTCCTAGAACTCCCCAACAAAATGGGGTAGTTGAAAGGAAGAATAGAACACTAATTGAAGCTGCTAGCACATTGTTGGCAGATGCTAACATGCCTCTATCCTATTGGGCAGAAGCTGTTAGTACAGCCAACTATGTCTTGAATAGAAGTTTGATACACAAACTTAAGTGTAAAACTCCTTATGAGTTGCTTAAAGGAAAGAAACCAAAAATTAATTACTTTAGAGTTTTTGGCTGTATTGTGTATATTCATAATAATAATAAAGAATATATTAGAAAGTTTGAAGCAAAAGCTTCAATGGGAATCATGCTCGGATATTCCCAAGTAAGCAAAGCTTATAGGGTTTATAACAAATTAACCTGTAAGATAGAAGAATCTGTGCATGTATCATTTGATGAGCATCAGATGTTTTACAAGGAGAAAGAAAATTCTCCTTCCTCCAGTTCTTTGCAGGTACATGATGCCCCTCAAGAAATCCTTCAACTTTCAACTCTTCAGATCACTGAATCAGACAGTGATGAAGACATTGCTGAAGCTGTTGAAGCTGTTGCTGTACCACCAACAGTAGATCAAATTCGTCCTGAGGAATTAATCCCAACTGTTGCTGAAGATCACATCCCACCTGCTGATATTGTCACACTTAGAGATCACCCCACATCTCAAGTGATTGGAGACATATCAGCTGGTGTGCAAACAAGACATCAATTAAGACAGGATGTGATGCATGCTTGTTTCCTCTCACAGGTTGAGCCCCTCACCTTTAAAGATGCAGAGCTAGATCCCCACTGGATCATTGCAATGCAAGAGGAGCTCAATCAGTTTGAGAGATGTAAAGTTTGGACTTTGGTTTCAAGACCTAAAGGCCAACTGATCATAGGTACCAAGTGGGTGTATAGAAACAAGTTAGATGCAAATGGAATAATAGTAAGGAATAAAGCTAGGCTTGTAGCTCAGGGCTACAGACAGGAGGAAGGTATAGACTATGACCAAACCTTTGCTCCTGTTGCAAGGCTAGAAGCAATAAGGATCTTCTTGGCCTATGCAGCCTTCATGAAGTTTAAGGTGTTCCAAATGGATGTCAAAAGTGCATTCCTGAATGGTGAGCTTAAGGAAGAGGTGTTTGTTGAACAACCACCAGGGTTTGTTTCTTCAACTCAGCCTTCTCATGTTTTTAAGTTGCAAAAAGCTCTTTATGGACTAAAGCAAGCTCCTAGGGCCTGGTATGAGACCTTAGCTAGTTTCCTGTTAGAGCACAACTTCACTAGGGGAGTAGTTGATAGAACCCTTTTCGTTAAGCATCACAAGGACACAATCCTGTTAGTTCAGGTGTATGTAGATGATATTATTTTTGGCTCCACTGATCCCAAACTGTGCAAAAAGTTTTCTAACTTAATGCATTCCAAGTTTGAGATGAGTAGCATGGGTGTGCTGTCTTACTTTCTTGGTCTCCAAGTCAAGCAAGATGCTGATGGTATCTTCATCTCCCAATCCAAATATGCCAAGGAATTGGTAAAGAAATTTGGGATGGCTGATGCTTCAGCAATGCCTACACCCATGGCTACTAATGTAGTTATTGATTCTGATGATCACGGCAAGCCAGTTGATCAAAAGAATTATAGGGCCATTGTTGGTTCCCTATTATATCTAACTGCAAGTAGGCCAGATATAATGTTTGCTACATGCCTTTGTGCTAGATTTCAGGTCAACCCCAAGGAATCTCATATGATTCTTCTAAAGAGAATCCTGAGATACCTGAAAGGATGTCCAGATCTAGGACTTTGGTACCCAGCTGAGTCAGAGTTTGAATTAATTGGATATTCTGATTCTGATTATGCTGGTTGCAGAGTTGACAAGAAGAGCACCTCAGGAACTTGTCAGTTCCTGGGAGAGAGATTGGTCTCTTGGTTCTGTAAGAAGCAGGCTTCTGTCTCAACTTCAACTGCAGAGGCTGAATATATAGCAGCTGCTAGTTGTTGTTCACAGATCCTGTGGATTCAAAACCAGCTTGTGGATTATGGTTACTCACACAAGAACACCAAGATCATGTGTGATAGTACCAGTGCTATCTCAATTGCACAAAATCCAGTGCACCACTCTAGAACGAAGCACATTGAGATTAGGCACCATTTCCTGAGAGATTGTGTGGAAAAGAACAAGATCTGTCTTGAGTTCATATCCACTGAGTTTCAGAGAGGTGATATATTCACCAAGCCTTTAGATGAACAGAAGCATCTGTTCTTTTTAGTTCAACTAGGCATGATCAATGGACGAGACTAAGTGTGACTTTATCTGCCTATGTTGAAATCTGTTTGAAGATAGTCGAACGAGGTTCGAAGATAGTCGAACGGCTTAAGCCTATCGTCGACCTCTGGTTAATGATAGCTTATCTGTTTGAAGATCGTCGATCGACGTTCGACCATCGTCGAACAGGTTGGGCACATCGTCGATCTCTGGATGACGATAGCCTGTTGTTTGAGAAGCCAGAAATAGTCGAACGATTGTCCGACTACTCTGCCTCTGAGCCGATCGTCGAACGACCGTTCGACCATCGGGTCAAGATCTTTTTAATAGACCGACTATATCCGGTTCAATATAAAGCCGATAGTCGACCTAGGTTAAAAGATCTGTTGCTTTATCGTCGACGGAGCGTGCCCTTTCGCATTCTGCTTTCCCGCTTGCGATTTTCTGCTGCTCCGTCCCCTTCGTCTTCCTCCTCCTTCTCGCGTCTCTCCAGCAAATCAATGGAGATTTCCCCAGCTGTTCTAGCCGTCGTCAAGTTCGATGCAGGTTTCAGTGTAGATTTTGAAGCTTTCAGCAGTTGCGATGCCGGCATAGTGGAAGTTCTCCAGCTCTGCAGGGATCAAGGTCTAGAGAAGCTGATGTCTGAAAGGATCAAGATTAACATTCCAGAAATAAAAGAATGGGCTTTCACGTCGTCTTCCACAGACGAAGCGATGATCGGTACCATCGGCGGAGTAGAAGCTATCCTGACTCCGGCCGTTCTTTCTGATGTTTTTGGTTTTGTTATTGGTGATGAAGATTATGAGCAAGATGCTCAGGAGTTCGGAAGGATGCTGGTCGAGCTGGGACATGCCGAGGGCATTCCCACCAAGCTGCTCAAGGTAAACTTCCCCTTCAAGATTAAGTTCCTCGCTGAGATAGTTGGAAAAGTGATTCTGGGCAAGCACTCCGCCCATGATAACATAACAAGGCAACAATTCGCACTTATGTGTGCAATTGTTAATCGGAAAAGGATCGATTGGGCTGCTGTTCTGTTTGATTTAATCAGGAAGAAGACAGGAAAGAAGGAAGTTACCCTCGGAAGGGTTATTGGAATTTTCCTGAAGGAGAAATTCCCCCAGCTGCTGAGTTCTGCCGCAACTACCATCAATGCCAGCAAGAAGATGGACCCTCATCTGTTCTCCAAGTGGAAGAGGACGTTCGTGAAGTCTGCTCCAGCACAATCTGAGGACACAAGGACTGAATCAGTCGCTCCTCAACCTAGTGAAGCTGGCTCAGCTCTCCCTTCCTCCTCCTCTGCCTTGCCGTCTGCCTCAGTTGAAGTACCATCAACTTCAGCTGAGGTACGACCCTCTTCTTCTGCTGCACCTAAAATAACTACGGTTGTTTTTTCTTCCCCTCCAGCCTCTCCTCTACCTGCATATCTGGCTAGGATATCTGTTCCTAGCTTCAATTTGTTAGGATCAGAGAGAATTCTTACTCCTCATGCATCTCCCGTTAATTCCCCAGTTCATTCTCCATCCCCTGCTCATTCTCCTGCTGCATCTCCAGCTCGATCCCCAGTCCCTTCTCATCCCAGCATCCCTACCATATCTGCTGCTGCTCCATCCTCCTCTCATCCATCTTCTTTTGAAATCTCTCCAGAGATTATCATCCGCATCGTGGAGCTGATTACCCCGTCAATCAAAACCATGATTGACGAGGCAATCGCTCCCCTTGCCGCCTCCATTGATCGTTTGGCTGCCTCCATCCAATCCATCTCAAAGTCTGCTGAGCCATCTTCCTCTAGGTGCCTGGTTTCAGTAGCTACTGAAATCAGGCAGGGGGAGATGTTCAATGAAGATGTCTCAGGCCTTCCTGCCTCTACTCCAGTTGTGAAAGATTCAGTCTTGTCTGCCCAGCCAGAATCTGCTCAAGTTGAGCCAGAAGAAGTTCCAGATGTTGTTATGACTGTTCAGGAAGAGATTGCTCCAGTTGAGCAAGTTGCAGCTCCAGTTTTGACTGAGAAAGAAATAGCAGATGGAATACTATTATCTGAAATTGCAGTTAAGGTCTGCTTGGAAGATATTACCACTCCTATGATAGTTAGATTCCTGGAAGGAATTGTAACTTCTTATCTGAATGATTGCTGGGAGATGGTTAAATATGAAGGTAACTCTTTCATTCGTTTTATCGATGAATCTATTAATTTGATAGTCTGTGAATACATTGAAGGAATGATATCTGTTTATTTAGCAGATCTATATTCATAATTTTACAGATATTATTAGAGAAGATTTAGCTGCCCAAATAATAAAAGTTATTTCTGAGGCTGTACCAAGTATTCCAAATATTCAAGATGACCCTGAGTTAGAATCCTTCCTGGATAATAAAGAAGATGAGTCTGAAAAAGAGGAAGTCAAAGTTGACTCTCCGGTTCTGAGTTTGGAAGAAATTCAAGCAAGAGCAGCATGGGACTTAAGAGTTTTATCTTTAAAAGAAAAAGAGAAAGATTTGCAAGTTGAGAAGTCATCCATCTGGGATGACTCTCCTGGTCTAGATTTAGACTCCCTTCTGGCTTTGGATGCCATAGAAGAAGAAAGGGAGAAATCTACTTCAAAGCTTAAAGAAAAGGCTGTCTCAGAAGCCTATGATCCCTATGAGAACCCTCCATCATCCCATTCTGATGATGATGATGAGTCTGATATTTCTGAAAAATCAAAGAGAAAGAAATCTGCCGCAAAGAAGAGAAAAGCTGCTCCTCCACCTCCAAATAAGGATAATGACACTCCGTATTATATTTTGAAGGGCATTGACCCCAAATCTAAGGATTTTAAGCATTGGATGTGGTTCTCGAAAAATCAGCAAAAAGAAAGGAAGAGAACTAAGAGGTATGACAGTCCAGTCTCCAGATGGACTCCCAAAGGTCCTCCTCCACCTCCAGGTGCAGGAACCTCTGGGAATCTACCTGCTAATCAATCTGCCGCCTATGGAAAATCTGCATCTGCTCAGCACCAACCAAGGCAAGGTCATCAAAGTTCTCAAAGCAAATCATCTTATGGTTCTCAAAGACCAATGAAGGAGGTTGTGGCCCAAAGACCAACTTTTTCCCCACCTCCTTCTCCAGTTCAATCTGAGAAAAGTATTTCAAAAGGTAAATAGTTTACAGTGTTTTAAAACCTTCTAGCAAGTCCCTTTTTGCTAAGTCCTTTAATGTCTTATCTAGATATAATAGCTGATGCTGCTTCTCCAGAGCCCGTATATGAAAATCCCGAGCTCGATCCTAATTTTAGGATGGCTCGCTTTCAAGAGCTTGTAGGGGCAGCCCAAATAAGAAAAGCAAGAGCCGAAGGTAAAGATACAACTGGATTTACTACGATGTCAGCATATAGAAAGAAAGAATTTGAGAAATTCCAAGTCAATCCTGAGATATTTGATCCAGCAAAGTACATGGAAAAACATCCTGAAGCTGTTGTCCCCAGAGCTACAGAGCTAAAGATACTTGGAGTGCAGGATTTAAAGATGTCAAAGAAGGAATCAGATGATCCGCTTAGAAAAATTTCTTTTGTCTCTAGTTCTTCTGATCCATTACCTGACTCTAAAGATTCATAATAGTTTAATTAAACTGCTGTGTTATATTTATCTGATTGATAATCTGCCAGTTTGTTGTTATCTATTTGCTTAAATTATTTTTAGTATTCTATTGCTAGCTGTTTTAGTTTCTGAGAGACTTAACTCAAATAGGGGGAGATTGTTGGTACCCTAGTTTGTTTTGAGTTCAGTCCTCTCCTTTGTGCTCCTTGACCCAAGAAATATCTATGGTCAATGGTTAGGAGTCTAGCTGTAGAGTCCTCGCTTTTCCAAATCGAGAATTTGGTTAAGTAGTTTTTTCGTTCGACCATAGTCGAACACCGTTCGACTATCGTCTATCGACTGATCGACGATCGTCTATCAGTTGGTCGACGTTTTGGTCTGCGCTGGTAGTTCGACTATCTGTTGATAGGTCGACTATCTGCTCTGCGCTGATAGGTCGACTATCTGTTGATAGGTCGACTATCTGTTCTGCGCTGATAGGTCGACTATCTGTTGATAGGTCGACTATCTGTTCTGCGCTGATAGGTCGACTATCTGTTGATAGGTCGACTATCTGTTCTGCGCTGATAGGTCGACTATCTGTTGATAGGTCGACTATCTGTTCTGCGCTGATAGGTCGACTATCTGTTGATAGGTCGACTATCTGTTTTCTGAGGTAGGTCGACTATCTGCTTAATAGGTCGACTATCTCTGTGCGCTTGATAGTTCGACTATCTGTCCTGATAGATCGACTATCTGGTAGTTCGACTATCTGCTCTGATAGATCGACTATCTCCCGGGGTAGTTCGACTATCTTCTTCGATAGGTCGACTATCTGGATCGTTCGACTATCTGCCCAATAGATCGACGATCTCCGTGCGTCGGTCGACGATCTCCGAAGGTCGTTCGACGTTTTCTGCCTGCCTTTGTATTTTGTATTTATTTATTATATTTAATTAATTTAATACATTTTCTGGCACATTATTTCAAGCTGTATGATAAAGTTTCCAGGCATTATTTGCTCTATTCTTTTTGCCTGAGTTCAAGTCTTTTAAGATAAAGTTGTTTGTCTTATTAGCTGTCATTTAAATTACTTTATCTGCTGTCAACCCCTTTATAGCCGTTGGACTGAAAAGTCTTCTTCTTTACTATAAAGAGATTATTTCTGATGTGACTTTATTTAGTCCTCTGTTATTTGATTTAAACTTGCAGCTTCTTAGAAAGTGATTTATTCCCTTTATAGAATGTTTTGCTGCAGAGATATTTCTGTCTTCTTTGATATTTACAGCCCAGGTCTCAAGGCTCAGAAGAAGACAAAGAATTCAAATGGAAGAGAGCCGTTGCTTGCTGCTAATATAAAAAGAACCCTTTGCAGAAGGATTGAAGCTAGTGTTACACACATATTCAAAAGCACTCAAGCCTTCTTCAAGCTCAAGCTTCCTGCTCTCAGCAAACTCCATCTAACTGAGAAGTGTTAAGATCCTCATCTCTTCTTCACCTGAGTTCTCCTGCTTTCAGGAAGTTCAACTCAGAGTTTCTTTGAAGAAGAAGAAGAAGAAGAATAGCTGCTTGAAGAGATTTCTTTTTGTTATTTATTTTCTTCTTGTAGCTCTCTCCTTCAGAATTTTCTGAAGAGTTTTCTGCACTGAAGCAAGACTTCACCTGGACATCTTTGAGCCAGGGGGAGCCTTGATTCTTTAGAGCATTCTAGCTCAGTGCAAGCTTTTTGTGCTTCTCTAATCTATTGAAAAATAGAGAAGACATCTTAACCTTCTTCCCCCTCCTGTACAGGGTTATTACTCCCTTCAAAAGTATCCCTTGGTGGCAGGGCACCTGATCAAAAACCTGTGCTTGGTTTTTAGACACCTGATCAAAAGTCTAAAGGGTTTCTGAATCTACCTGAATCAGATTCTGTTGGTGGCAGGGCACCTGATCAAAAACCTGAGTGGATTCCTACCGTGTGGGTAGAAGAGTGGACGTACCCAAGTTGTTTGGGGAACCACTATAAATCTCCTTGTGTCGTCTGGATTCAATTGTTTATTTCCTGCATTGTGGCTGTGATTAGATATAACTAGGCTGCTAGTTGCTGTTTAGGTTTTTCCAAGCTTAACTGTAATTACAGTTAACTTGTGTTTGTACACAACACTTGTGTTAGACTCTAAGGTTAAATCAATATCTATAATCTTTTCATTCCGCACCTCACTCCAAGGGAGTTGGGTAGACTATTAAGTTTTGTCTGTGCAAAATTTGATAACTCTATTCACCCCCCCTCTAGAGTAGTATCTATCCCTTCACTTTCATTTACCTTTTCTTTTTAGGTTTTGGCCTTGAATTACTTTTGATAAATCATGGGTTGGAGGTATATTATCGATATATACTCTCCACCTTTACTTTCATTCTAGGCTAGCCGAGAGGCCGATAGAATGAAGTGAGCATTCAAGAGTAAAGGGAGTTGTACGCACCCCTCGAGAGAGGTAGACGTCCAAATCTCCCGGATTGGAATAAAATCCAATAGAGGGGTTCACCGCGTAAAGCGAGTTTTAGGCCTCCGATTTAAATGAGAGTCGGTCGGACCTTCCTAAACTCAGTTGGGCATGACTTCAAGAGAAGCGTGTTCCAGCTTTAGGAACCTCCACGGTCAAGGACCTTTATCCTATTAAGCTTAGGTTTATTTATTGTCTTTTTAATCGTCTCTTGCTGAAGTGATTCTTGATCGAGTGCACCTCTTTATTATTAGCTCTAACTCTTTTTATCCTGCAAGTAGTTTAGTTTTCTTTTTATTTTAGTACTTTAATTCTTGTTTTTAGTTTAACATTTAATATAAATATCATTTGATAAAATAATAGCAACCTCCTTTGAGTAGAAGTGTCATTACGCCCCAGGGAAAAACGACCTTGATACTAATCTTTAGTATCCTATACTATAACCGATAAGGTACGCTTGCCTTTATCGGATATAGAATCGGAGAATATTCTCAACCACCACATCCACTTTCTCTTTTCTAACCCTCTCTCCGCAGTTGCGAATTTCTATATCATTAGCCCAAGTGTATGATCGTCGGATGTTGTTTTCGACTTCACCGTAGTTTTCGTAGCTTGGGTGTTTAGCTACGGTGCGAGTTTTGTCGAAATCCGAGATCGTTTGTTTTCGCGTCGTTTCGATGTTTGCTTGATTAGCTAGTGGTAGTAGTTATTTCTGTGCATGGCTAGGTGGCCGAACTTTGTAGAGCTTGAGGCTTGTTTGATTGGCTTGTTTTATGGCTATGTGCAGATAGCTAATTTTTATGTATATAAATTTTTATGAGCTGTGTATATATATATATATATATATATATGTGTGTGTGTGTGTGTGTGTGTGTGTGTGTGTGTGTATTAGCTAGTTTGTCAGCTTGGTGGCCGAATTCCTTGATTCAGTTAGTGGCTGAGTTTTGCTAGGTGCAAGAATTTTTTATTAGCTATAAGTGAGTGAGTAGGTAGAAGATATTATATAATAGCTTAGCTGGTTTCATCTTCCCCAAAAGAAGTCAGTTAGCTTCTTGCGGAAGGAAGGTGCAGCGGAAAAGCTGGGGGTTTTGGCCAGCAATTTCTTGCCATCTAGAGCTCGGTTTGCCCGGGTAAGAGCAGATTCCATTTGCTCTCCTCCAGATCTTCCTTCCTAAGTATGTATTGTTTGTTCTAGGGCTTTCTTAAGGAATTAGGGTTTTCAGTTTTCTCTTCTTCTTCCTCAAAGCTTTAGTTTTGGTCTTCTAGGTGGCCGATCTTGCCGTCGGTGCTAAGCTTTGGAGATAGCTGCTGTTTTCCTAGAGGTAGAGGCAAGTGGTGTCATTTTCCCTTGCCAAACTTAATCGTACTCTTATTATTCTTGTTGTAATAGCTTAATTCTCTCTTCCTAGAAGCTAGGGTAGCTGCAGTTTCATTCCAGCTAGGTTTTACTTGAGCTGTCCAGGTTTAAATTATTTTTCTCCTTCTTTATTTTCTCTCTTTCTGTTCTTTGCTTGGTGTCCAGATAGTAGATGGAGGTAGGGTCTTGCTTTATTAAGCTTTAGTCCAGCTTGTTAGGTTGTTGTGGCTGAGTAGAAGGGGCAGGAGAGAGAGAGTTGAAGTTATTTTCCAGCTCTCTAGATAGAAAGCGTTGAGTGGGCTGGGGTTGGGATAGCTCCAGGTTTTCTGAATATTAGGCTAAGTCAAAAGCATTGAGTGAGTGTACCTCACTCAATGCCTAGATTGTTAGGCTTCTAGCATTGAGTGTGGTGCACTCACTCAATGCCATGGTCATTTTGAGGATAAGTCAAAAGCATTGAGTGAGTGTTCCTCACTCAACACCTAGACTGTTAGGCTTATGGCGTTGAGTGTGGTGCACTCACTCAATGCCATGGTCATTTTTGCGGCTAAGTTATTTGGCGTTGAGTGAGTCGACCTCACTCAACTCCGTGGCTGTTTTGGCATTGAGTTTGGTGTACTCACTCAACGTCAAAGCCTGTTTTTGTGGATAAGTCATTTGGCGTTGAGTGAGTCGACCTCACTCAACGTCGTGGTTGTTTTGGCATTGAGTTTTGTGGACTCACTTAACACCAAAGCCTATTTTTGCTGCTAAGTCATTTGGCGTTGAGTGAGTCGACCTCACTCAACATTGTGGCTTTTTTTGCATTGAGTATGGTGGACTCACTCAACGCCAAAGCCTATTTTTGTGGCTAAGTCATTTGGCATTGAGTGAGTCGACCTCACTCAACGTCGTGGCTATTTTGGCATTGAGTGAGTCGACCTCACTCAACGTCGTGGCTATTTTGGTGTTGAGTGTGGTAGGCTCACTCAACGCCAAAGCCTGTAGCTGCGGTTAGGATACTTGGTGTTGAGTGGGTGGACCTCACTCAATGTCGTGGTTATGCTTGGTGTTGAGTAATCCACTCAGCGCCGCGTCGAGTGAACTCGAAGCTTTTGCCTTGGGGTGGTGTTTTCCGTTAGAATTATTAATATGTCTTCTTCCTTAGGGGGGGTTTTGGGTGTTCGGCTAGTTTTTGCCTGTCGACTCATGGATTATGGTACGTGGTGTGGTTTTGTGGGCTCTATAAGTGGTGAATTGTGTGTGCTGAGTTGTGGCCACCACCACCTAGGACGTGTTGGGCTGGTATGGTTGGGTGTGTGGACCCTGTAGCTGCCACCAGTTGTTTTCACCCTCGAGTGTTTTTTTTGGGGTCTGGTTGATGGTGAGGGTTTTGCCTCCCACTCTGACCCAAGGTTTTCACCTCGGTCAATAATTCACAAAGATTAGGACTGTTAGTTCCTTTACTTTTTAGTGGCTATTTCTTTTGGCATGGGTATGCCTTGGTGCTGCTGCAGGTGCTTAGCAGAGCATGTTGCTATTATGTTCACACTTGGTGTACTTTTACTGCTCTTTGGACAGTGTTTCTTATTACTGTCATGCCTTTTCTTTAACTGATAGCGTTTTGTTGCAGGGCTGGTAAACCCCTTCTTTTATTGCTCATAAATCTAATGCTCCACTTCCTTTGATTTTCTTTTACTTTCTTAGGTGTTCTTTTTTTTTTGAATGCCTCAGGTTCCGATTGTAGCCAGTTAGACGGCTAGTGCTCTGGTGGAGCTTGCTTGTGGCCTCCTGGGTAGCTGAGGTTGTTGTTCCTCATTGGGTGAGGTAGTTTTTTTTGCTTTTTGTATAGACATGCATACTCACCAGTGGGTTCGTGTCAGGTTATTGACACCCACTGGTAGCTTACTTATGTTGCTGGGTATGAACTAAAACTGCTACTTTTGCCTATTTGAGGTTGTTCACTTGTTTCATAGAAGGTTTTATGCTAGGTTGCATGTTAAGTATTTTAAAATCCTAAAATATTACTACATGTATCTCATGCACATCATGTTTACAATACTAAAGCACTATTTTCTTCCTTAAGCGTAAATACTATCTTTTTATATATACTACACCAACCTTAGAGTCGTACATACCATGAGTCGTCCATCGGGGACACTTATGCTCCTTTGGGATGTCAAAACAACTTAATTAAAGTATTTTCCGCTGCAAATGAATATATTTTTTATCATGGACTAGCTGATCCACTGTGCCGAGGGATACGACCATTAAATATAACTGGCTTTCTTTCATAATAAGCTATGGTCTTCTTAAAATCTAAAGTCTGGAGTTTTGCCTGAACATGTGCAGTTATCCCCTGCACTACGTGGCATCACAACACGTATTTTTTCTTGCTCTGATACGATTTATTCGTCGAGAAAGTGCGGGTTGTGACACAAATGGTGGCTAGATCTGTAAATGAAAGGAAGGACAGGAGATCCAATCTCATATCCCAATATGAGAATTTCAAGGAGGAAGCTGAGTCAGTGTTAGACATGTACAACAGGTTGAGCCCAATCATAAATGAGTTGAAAACCTTGGACAAGGACATCACCCTCATAGAGGTGAATGACAAGATCCTTATGTGCTTCCCAAGCTCATGGGATTCAAGGATCTTGCCCATCAAGGAGGCCAAAAGCCTAAATGAGATTTCCACTGAATCTCTTTTGGGAAAGTTAAAGTCATATGAACAACTCATCAAGACAAGAGAAGCAGCTGAGAAAAGAACACCTCCACCATCAAGGAAGGAGCACAACATTATATTCAAGGTTGCTGAAGAGATAGAGACCCCAACAGTTAATGAAGAGTTGATGTGTCTATTTGCCATAAGATTCTACAAGATGGCAAGGAAAGACTTAAGGAGAAAGTCATCCAGGCAGGATGACAAGCCAAGGTATGATAAAACCCCTACTAAGGAAGTGGTTTGCTTTGGCTGCAAGAAATCTGGACACTTCATATCTGAGTGTCCATAGAATCAGAAGAAGGAGAAGAGAAGAGAGAATGACACAAGAAGACAGCACAGCAGCAGGCCTTCTTCCAGCAAATATAAGAAGAAGGATAAAGGCTTTGTAGCTGAATCCTGGAGTGAAACAGAAGATTAATCCACATCTTCCAGCTCCAGTGAAGAAGAAGAGGAGGCAAAGGCAAAGGAAGTTTGTCTCATGGAAATTGATGCCAGCAGTAGTAGATTCAGATACAGATGAATCTGATAATGAAGAAACCCTGTCAGCTGAAGACCAGGTATTAGCATCACATGATTTTGAATCTGATGAATTTAAATTTGAATTTAAAAATTTATGCTTAGATTGTATAAGCTCTGAGAAGGAAATCAAACTTCCCAGAGAAAAATTAAATGATCAAGATAAAATCATTTCTGAAAATGCTAATCTATCTAAGGAACTAAAGTCTGCAAATGAACAAATTATCTTTCTGAAATCTGAACTTAGCAAAGCTAAGATACTAGAAGAATCATTGAATGGCAGAAGTTTAAGAATGTTAGATATAACCAGCACATTAAATACTAGAACTAATAACTATAGATTAGGGTTAGGAGCTTCATCCAGTTAACCAATCCTAATCCAAAAAAACTATCTTTCTAAACCTGTAAATTTTGTTTTTGATAAAGGAAAAAAAACACTGAACAGGTTAATAAGGTTAATGAAGTTCTTAAAAAGATTGAAACTAAGAACAAACTTAAAAACCAGAAGAATAATAAAAGTAACAATGTTCAGCAGTTATCGCCGAACTCAGATCGACTATATATGAACAGATCGTCGATCTCAGTACGACGATCTCTGAATGCAAAATTCAATAATAATCATTCGTCTTACTGTAACCAACGAACTGTGTAAGGTTTATCGAGCAGAGATCGACGAACTTGGGGAAGAGAAAATGAACTTGTTCATTCTCTGAGCAGAGATCGACGATCTCATCCTAATTCGTGGAACTCTGGTCCACGAACTCATAATAATTCGTCAAACCCAGAAAGACTTAACCAAAATTATATCCATAACAGCAACTCTAATAATCCTAGGAAATCATTTAATCATTTTAATCAATGGATAATACCACCAAGAAGATATCATCCTAAAGGCTACAAGAATCAACCAGAATATTCTTATATTTTCAGTTACAGTTATGTAAATCAACAAGGACCCAAGGTTACCTGGGTCAAGAACAACTAACTATCATTCTTGCAGGTAAAGAGTTGTCCAGCATTTAATCAACAATGGTATCTGGATAGTGGTTTCTCCAAGCATATGATAGGCAGTAAGGACAACTTAAGAGATTATAAGTCCAAGCTAGGACCAAAGGTTATCTTTGGTGATTCAAACTGTGGCAAAACCAAAGGCTATGGTAAAGTCAAGATTGGAGCAGTGACTTTCAAAAAGGTTGCCTATGTAAGTGGATTGAAGGATAACCTCATCTCAATAAGTCAACTTTGTGATGAAGGTTATCAGGTAATTTTAAACTCTAGCTCTTGTATTATTTCATCTAAAGAAAACAAAACTATTTTAATTGGAAATAGATAAGGCAACATATACTTAATTGATTTTCTTTCTGCCAACTCAGACATCTGCTTACTTAATATAATTAGTAATCAGAATGAACTTTGGCATAAAAGTCTAGGTCATGTAAACATGTAAAACATTGTTAGGCTATCAAAAGACAACCTTGTGAGAGGTCTGCCTTCTGGTCCCTACAAGAAGGAAGGTCTCTGCAGGGCTTGTAAACTAGGCAAACAAACTAAATCTAGTTTTAAATCAATTAATAAAAGTGATTCACCTAGGATCTTGTACTTGCTACACATGGATCTCTTTGGACTCATTGTTGTACAGAGCCTAGGAGGGAAATCCTACACATTAGTTATTATAGATGACTTCTCAAGGTTCACTTGGGTGTTCTTTCTGAGATCTAAGTCAGATACCTTTAAAATTCTTATAGATTTTCTCAGAACCATACAGATTGAGTACTGTACTCATGTTGCATTGATCAGAAGTGATCATGGTACAGAGTTTGAGTCTCTTCTTATACATGAGTTCTGTGAGAAGGAAGGTATCAGGCACTGCTTCTCAACTCCTAGAACTCCCCAACAAAATGAGGTAACTGAAAGGAAAAAATAAGACCCTAATTGAAGCTGCAAGCACATTACTTGCAGATGCTTACATGCCGCTAACCTTCTAGGCAGAGGCTGTAAGCACAGCAAATCATGTCCTGAATAGGAGTCTGATACACAAACTAAAGAATAGGACTCCCTATGAATTACTTAAAGGGAAGAAACCTAAAATCACTTATTTTAAAGTATTTGGATGTATATGCTATGTACATAACAACAACAAGAGATACATTAGAAAGTTTGAAGCTAAGGCTGAAGAGAGAATTTTTCTAGGATATTCCTAAGTAAGCAAAGCTTATAGGGTTTTCAATAAATCATCATTAAAAATTAAAGAATCTATTCATGTTACCTTTGATGAAACTAACATGTCTTGCAAGGAGAAAAAGATTTCTACCAATAGTCCTTTGATGGTACCTCACTTGTGTAAGAATTTGGATGGACTAAGCCTCACCCAAGAGGTTCCAACACATCCTTCTCCACAAGTTAATGAAGAAAGTGAATAAGAAAGCACTAAAGGAATTGACAATCCCTTAACATCACACACAATTCCACAAGAGGAATTAGTTCCAAATGTTGTTGCAGAACAAACTCCACCCACTAACTTTATCACACAAAGGGATCACCCTAGATCCCAAGTGATTAGAGACATCTCAGTAGGTGTACAGACAAGGCATCAACTCAACCAATATTTGATGCATGCCTGTTTTCTCTCTCAGGTTGAGCCTCTATCCATACATGATGCTGAGCAGGATCCCCACTGGATCATTGCAATGCAAGAAAAATTAAACCAATTTGAGAGATGTAGAGTTTGGGATTTGGTTCCAAGACCCCAAGACCACCCAATCATTGGAACCAAATGGGTATATAAAAACAAACTAGATGCACAAGGTGTAATTGTGAGAAATAAGGCTAGGCTTGTTGCTCAAGGTTATATGCAAGAAGAAGGGATAGACTATGACCAAACATTTGCAGTAGTTGCAATATTAGAGGCAAAAAAAATCTTTCTTGCCTATGCTGCCTACAAGAAGTTCAAAGTATATCAAATGGATGTCAAGAGTGCATTCTTAAATGGAGAACTTAAAGAAGAGGTTAATGTTAAACAACCTCCAGGTAATTGTTTCTCCAACTCATCCCTCTTTTCTCTTCAAATTGCATAAAGCTCTTTTTGGTTTAAAGCAAGCTCCAAGATCTTGGTATGAGACCCTAGCTAGCTTTCTGATAGAGCATAAGTTCACTAAAGGCATAGTAGATAAAACATTA
This sequence comes from Platanthera zijinensis, assembly GCA_039513925.1. Classification (NCBI taxonomy): domain Eukaryota; kingdom Viridiplantae; phylum Streptophyta; class Magnoliopsida; order Asparagales; family Orchidaceae; genus Platanthera; species Platanthera zijinensis. The sequence goes on from CM077091.1 coordinate 75,457,556, forward strand.
TTCACTAGACATCATAAGGACCAAACCTTGATAGTACAAATTTATGTGGATGATATCATATTTGGGTCTACTGATTCCAAGTTATGCAAGAGATTCTCTGACCTCATGCATTCAAAATTTGAAATGAGTAGCATGGGTGAGCTCACCTACTTCCTTGGTCTCCAAGTGAAGCAGCTCTCTGATGGCATCTTCATCTCTCAAGCTAAATATGTTAAAGAGCTTATCAAAAAGTTTGGGATGGCTGATACCTCAGCAAAGAAAACACCAATGGCTACCAATGCTGTAATTGACTCTGATGCACTTGGAAAACCTGTGGATCAGAAATTATATAGGGGCATTGTTGGGTCCCTACTATATCTTACAGCTAGCAGACCTGATATCATGTTTGTCACATGTCTTTGTGTTAGGTTCTAGTTGAACCCTAAAGAATCTCACCTAGTTTTTCTAAAAAGGATTTTAAGATATATAAAGAGTTGTCCTAGTCTAGGACTCTTGTATCACACTAAGTCAGAATTTGAGTTAACTGGATACTCAGATGCTGACTTTGCTGGATATAGGGTGGACAGAAAGAGTACCTCAGGAACCTGCAAGTTCCTTGTTATGAGATTAGTGTCCTAGTTTTGTAAAAAGCAGTCATATGTGTCTACATCAACTGCTGAAGCAGAATATATTGCAGCTGGCAGTTGCTGTTCCCAGATGTTGTGGATCCAAAACCAACTCCTGGACTATGGCTTCAACTTAAATAATTCAACTCTCTTATGTGATAACACAAGTGTTATAGCTATAACACAAAATCCAGTCCATCACAGTAGGACTAAACATATAGACATTAGGCATCATTTCATTAGAGAGTGTGTAGACAAAAACAAAATTAAACTTGTCTATTTTTACACTGATTTGCAAAAAGCTGATATTTTCACCAAGCCCCTGTATGAAAGAAATCACTTGTTCTTTGTAAATCATCTTGGAATGATCAATGGAGAAGATTTAGTTTAGTTTCTGTCTAAAGTCGAAGAACTCTTCAAATTTCATCGACTTGAGAACGAAGAACTCCCTGTTAAAAATGTTAGTTTCGTCGACCTGAGATCAATGAACCTACTTCAGAAAACTTTTATCAAACGGAGCTTGGCGAAATGTCTTCAACCCTTTAGACTGAGCTCGACGAATTGATTAACTCTAAATAATTTCGTCGACCTCAGATCAAAGATTTATTTATTTTTAGTGGAACGGAGTTTGTCGATTCAAATTCTAGACAAGCTTATATTTAGGTTTTCTACGACCTCTATCTCGCCCTTTCAGTTCCCTTACACTTGATCTTCATTTTATTTCTTGCAGGTGCACTCATGGAGATTCCAACAGGAACACTTGCAGTGATGAAATTTGACACTGGATTCGACGTTGATTTCGATTCCTTCCAGCACTCAGACCCAATCTTCCTACACATTCTGAAACTACTGGAAGACTAGCAACTGAAGAATATGCTGACCACCAGAATCAAATTACCTGGCACAGAAATCAAAGAATGGGTATACATTGTGTCTACTACAGAGGACAACACCATGATCGGATCAATAGCGGGTACTGCCGTCTCTCTCTCCCGCCGTCTTAACTGAAATTTTTTGATTGAATAATGGAGAAGAAGAGTTAGAAATCGATAATGAAGAATATGATATGATGCTGAGTATGATGGGTTATTCTGGAGAAAATCCAAATAATTTGCTGAAGAAATACCTATCTGCAGAGTTCAAGTTTATCGCAGATATTGTTGGGAAAGTCTTGTTGGGCAAGCACACTGCGTACGAATATATAACCAGGCATCAATTTCTGGTTATGTGTGTAGTGGTGAATAAGAAACAGGTGAACTGGGCACAGATCATTTTTGATCTTATCAAGAAAAAGAATAATAAAAAGGAAGTTAACTTTGGAAGGATCCTGGGGATCTTCTTGAAGGAAAAAGCTGTCGAATCACTGGTCTCCCAGACCATATTCATCAATGCCTGCAAAAGGCTCACATGTGCCTTGTTTGGAAGGTGGGAGAGGACAATCACAAAGCCCTCTAAGGCTTCATCCTCTGCCACCCAAGCTCCTGAGAGTACAAGGGCTGCTCCAGCCACTTCCCACCCTACTGAAGAGGTTCCATCCACCACTACACAACCTCTAGCACTCCAAACTCCATCTCAGCCAGCAAATCAACAAACCCTACCTTCCATTCATATTATAGTCCCTACTCCCACACCTCCATCATCCCTAATTCCAATATCTCCAACCCATATTCCCTGTCATACTCCTTCCCCCCAGCATGATACATCACTACCATCACCACCCCAATCTCCTCTTCCAAGGCATTTAGCTGACATCCCCCTATCCAACCTATCATTCCTCTCATCCTTCAATCTACTATCATCCACTCTTAACACTCCCTCTCCTCCAGATGTCTCTCACCAAGACTCTCACATACAATCTCCAACTCCACTCCACCTCCACCTCTAACTCCACAAGCTACTACCACCTCCACTCAAATACCCCCTGCCATAACATCTACCTCCCCACTGATAGACCCTTCTATTATCCCTCCACTCCTTGCCCTTCTCACACCCCTACTCAAAACAATTATAGTTGAGGCCATATCTCCTCTTGCTGCTTCCATCTCCACCCTTGTTGCCCAGATATCTGCTCTCTCTACTACTTCCTCTTCCGTTGGGGTCCTGGCTTCAGTTACCACTGACACCAAGCAGGGGGAGATACTTAATGATGAAGAAGTAGCAGCAGATGTAGCAATAAAAATAGCAGCTGCTGCAGTAGTAGCTACTGCTGTAGCAGCAGAAGCAGCAGCAGAAGTAGCAGCAATATCTGTAGTAGCAGAAGCGGAAGCAGCAGCAGCAGCAGCTATAGAAGCAGAAGCAGCAGCAGTAACAGAGTTAGTTGAAACTGACATTGAAACAGTATCAGATGTAGCAGCAGATGTACAAGAAGAATTTATTGCAGCAGATATACCAGCAGACAGCACTAAGCCATCCATGTCTATAATTCCTTATACCACACCAATTTGGCTCAAGGCAACTTTTGCAGCTCCAGAGACTCCTCCCAGAGTTGCTTCCCCCACCATCTCATCCCCTATTGCACCAGTTTATGTTATGGATGATTCTCCAATGCCTGATCTAGATGCACTGGTCATGGCTGACATAGAAGAAGAAAATAAGTCAGCTACTGAAAGCACTGATGTGCATAGTTCTCCTACTCCTCCTCCAGCTCTCTCCAAGACTGAAAAATCAGTAATACCTGATGAAACAATAAGAGAGATAGATGAATTATATGACAATCTACAATAGTAATATGATGATGATGATGATAATGATGATTCAGATGAGGATCCCAAAGGAAATAAAGTCTCCAAGAAGAGGAAAGCTTCTCCCCCTCCTGCCCCTAAACCCAATCCTGCAAATGACACACCCTACTATATTTTGCAAAATATTACTCAATACAAGGGTATGCCAGCATGGATGTGGCTATCCAAGAATTAACAGAAGGCCAGGAAGAAAAGCAGAAGATACTCCCCTCTTCCAGTTCAAAGATACAGGAAGGACCCTCCTCCTCCAGCTGCTGGTGCTTCAGGCACAACCTCTCAAAGACCTACCAAGGTTCAAACTTATCAGAGACATCAAGGTAGATCCTATTCTTCAGGAAGCAGCCAGCAGAGAAACTATTCCTCAGACAAGCAGCACCAACCTCAACAGCAGCAGCATCAACAACAGCAACAATAACAATTCTCTAAATATCAAAAAGCTGAGAGCCCCAAGAGACCTGCTTCCCCTTCTGTACCATATGAAGATCCTGAAATAGTAAAGACAGCTAGGATGGCCAGATTCCAAGAACTTGTTGGCCTCTCTATGATCAAGAAAGCCAGAGCTAAAGGAAAGGATCCATCATAATATACTACCATGTCTACATACAGGAAGGAAGAGCTCAATAGGTTTGCAAAGGCTAACAAATTTTTCAATATTGATGACTACATGAAACTTGATCCAGAAGCAGTAGTGCCCAGGGCTACATCTTTAAATATCATAGGGGTTGTTGATATGAAAATGATAAATGCACAAGCTGCAAATCCCAATAGGTAAATTACTTTCAGTAGGTCTGGAGAGAAGAGAAAAAAGGAGAAGATCAAAGAAGAGAAGCTAAAAGAGCAGAAGCCAAAGAAATGACATTTGAACCATTTCTAATGTTTCCTGATTTTGCTTAAAACTGCATTCTTATTATCTGATACAAAGCCTATTGTATATATATATCTATTGTATGAGTTATTTTTCCTGGCAGATATATGCTTTCTTACTTTGTTTCTTTTTAAATTTTGTTTGAGTCTGTAATTAGTGACCTCACCTAAATAGGGGGAGATTTTTGGATCCCTAGTAGGATTTGGGCTAGGTTCACAAATTTAGGATCTTATGACCTAACATGTATAGCCAGGGTCATGGTTGTGTCCTAGAGTCTTGGCCAAGTCCTTAGAGTCAACATCACTTGGACCAGCCATCAACAGAATGCCAGAGACATAAGACTTAGAGATTTCAAAGACTCAGTAAAATGAGTTCGACGTTCGTCGAACTCAGGTCGACAAAAGTCGTGCTCAGCTTGACGAAATCAGAGAAAGATTCTCTGAGCTGAGCTCGACGAACTAAGTTCTCAGGTTGATGATTTTTGGATCATTTGCTTCAACACTCAAGTCCAGAAAACATCTCAATATTTCTAAGTCCAGAAACAAACTCCAGTTGACGAACTTGGTTCTCAGCTTGACGATCTTGGTGCACAGAATTGGAAAGATCTGTCAAGCAGCAGTCAGTAGTTCAAAGGTCGACGATCTTGGATCTCAGCTCAACGAACTGTGGACTAAGGTCGACGAATCCAGACTTGGTTATTTTCATCCTTCTATCCCTATTATAATGCAATAATTCCTGAGTAATTAATGTTAAAATATTCTCTTAATATTACCGTTAGACGGAGCATTAATTATGATCTTCCTCAGGATTATTGCTTGCCGTTTTTCCGTGGGACGCTTGGGGAATTAAATCAATGCAGATCATTCTCTAGGCTGTCAGCAATTAATGTAGAAAAAATTCAAATTTCGAATGCAAACTGATATGGAAAATTAAAAGAGATTTTCTCTCTTTTTCTACATACATAGAAACACAACAAAGAAGTCAGGAAGTGAAGAACACCATCAGGTCGCAACAAAGTTTTCTCTGCATCTCTTTCTTGACATCATTCATATACACAGAAAGAGAAATCTAATACATGCAAGCTCAAGACCGGAGGAAGATTAGCAATCTGAAGAAGAAGAACACCAAATTAATATCAAGAGTCTTCTTCCTTTAATCCTCCAGGACACTTCAAAGGACTACAAAGAATCAATCTATCAAGAAGTTCCTGAACATCTTCTGGTCAAGGCTGAAGAACTGAAGGTCTATCACCCTAAAGCAAAGCACCATTTTTCCTGAATCATACTATATCTCAGGGGGAGCTGTTTGCAAACATCACATATCCACTTGAGTCTTCTCAGTTGTAAACTTGAGAAAGAGAAGACAAAATCATCTCTTATCTCCACCTCTATACAGGGTTTTAATTCCCTTCAAAATTATTCTGGTTCACAAGTCTCCTTCCAAAAGTCTTGGGTTGGTTTTTGAGCATCTGATCAAAAGCTCATTGGTGTCAGGCACCTGATCAAAAATCCTAGTGGATTCCTACCAGGGTGGTAGAAGAGTGGATGTACCCAGGTTGGGGAACCACTATAAGTTCTTGTGTTTTCTGGTTTCCCTTTTCTTTTTGTTCTTGCTATGGTTGTGCTAGTTAGGACTGCTTCTTTTCTTCTTAATTAGTTTTGATTCTGCAATTTTTCATTTACTACAAAAGTTCAAATAGTTTTTAAGGATACTCTATTCACCCCCCCCCCTCTAGAGTATTCCAGATCTAACACCTCACTTTGACATCCTTGATCCTTCTTCTATACTTGGGATGAAAGTACACCCTAATAGAGAGATTACATGTAAGTCAACACCTTGGCCTACACAATGAGGGATTACATTGTATAGTCCTGTGTTTACTTACCCATTGTAACCTGACATTGGTGTGTACTTAACAATATAAACCTGCAAGTACATAACTAAAATGGAAATATCAAATACAATCTCAATTCATCTTAACTTTACTGGACCCTTCTTCAAATCAGGGTTATTGTTGAAGAGTGGATTCACATAAGGTCCACTATAGGGTTCAAGTCAACATAGTCAAACTAGCCCAAATTGGAATCATAGGTACACATTGACCCCACCACTATATCCCTAACCCTAAAAGCAATCTAAGTGAACCAAAAGCCCCATCATAGGGTCGCCCATTAACCCAATTTGACCAAAGTCAACACTAACTCTAATTTGGTCAAATCCAAACACATAGGCCCAATTAGCCTAAGTGGGGCACCACCATGGCCCAACTCATGTTGGGTGATGCCATAGGGTCCATGACCATCAAGTGGGGCTAGCCCACTCATCAAGTTGACCAAGTCAACCCAAAAAGTCAACATGGCAAACATAAGGCCTAAAGGAAGAAAAGAAAGGCCAAGCCCATTCCCAATGGGCTAAGCCCATGAGCCAAGGCCCATGATCAGCCCATGAGCCAAGGCCCATGATCAGCCCAAGTGACCATTGACATCCCCTACCCTCTGGTTTTGGAGGGTAGTGATATGCAAGGGGGCATTTTGGGGGTTTGGCTAAAGGGAAGAGAGGGAGAAGAGGGGAAAATGGGATGGAGGCCACTTGGCCCTCCTTCCCTCTGCCCAAGCCTTTGGTTGAGCCCCCAAGCTCATTTACAGCCATTTTTAGGGGATTGTGGCCACTTGGTAGCAAGGAGGAACATTTATGCTCAAGGTCGGCCACCCCCTTAAGCAAAACCACAAAGCCAGCCACTCCCAGCCATAACCAAGCCCACCATCACCTTCATTGTGCTCAGAGGAGTGTAATTCGACTGCTGGAGAAAGTACTTAGCCGAAGAAACCAGAAATCGAGCTAGATTGCCGGAGTTAGGATCGGTCATGGTGCACCACCACCATACTCTCCGCCAAGCTCGCATCCATGTCCGTTTCTCCTCCCCTCCCTCAGTGCTAGCCTTCTAGATCCACTAGGAGAGATATCAGGCTCAATTGATCCCGATGTCATGAGAGATAGAGGGAAAATTTCCGTGATTTTATTCTTGCTCGGTTTTGCCGGAGGAGCCGCCTCTGGCAACCACATCACTGGGAAACGCTAGCCACCATCTCAATGAAGGTGGTAGAGATAATTGCCGGCGGTGGCAGTGGCCCAGGTGGACCGAAATGATGGATCAAATCGGCCCAGGTAGGATGAATCTGGGCCATCGGCTATCGGGGAAGATGACTCGATACCGTCCAAACTTTGATTTATTAAACTATAGGTTTTAATTTAATTGTTTATTTTCTGTCACCTTTATACCTACTTTTTGCATATTAAAATTAGGCCTTGTATATGCATATTCCAAAATAGTCTCCAACATAAAATATATAAATCTAAGTCTTATCTTTAATTTGACACCCTAAACATGCAATTTGGAGCGCTATAGCTCCTTGTAGGGTCATTCTCCTAGGACTGCTCCTAGGCTAGGGCGAAAATTAAAATTGATGCCTAGGTCAAGCCCTAATTCCACATGCAGTTAAACTTAGGACATGCATGTGTATATGTTAGACTTAGACCCTGCCAAAAATCAGAATTTTGGGGAGTTTTCTTTTATATTGTTTTTGTAGAAATACCATTAATTAAATAAATGCAATTTAGGGGGATTTACTATTTCAATTGCCCCCAAATTTGGATGGCATGGGGCTAGGGTCATCATATAGCCTTGTTAAAAATTTTGAGCCATTTGGATATCTGCATGTTGGAGGATCCAACATGCATGGTGAAGGTAGAATTGTGAATTGTGTGCAAATAGTAAAAATTGGAATTTACCCCATTTGTCCCAATGCATGTCCATGGAATTTTGGACAGGGCTCATAGAGATGTAATACACCTCCCATATAAAGATTGGGATTTTTGGGATCAAAAATCCCATAAGTTGGAATTCTTGAAAAATTAGCTGGTTTTGGAATAAAAATGAGAAGTAGGGCTACTTAACTTAAAAAATTCCAATTTTTTGATACAAGCCCTAATAGGTCATTTCACACCTCTGGAAAAATTTATGAGCATGTTTGAGAATTATTTCTTGTGTAATTAGTATTATTACAATTTTGCCATTTTAGGATATGATTTAAAAGTATGGATGATAATGTTTGGAACATTTTGGAAAATTGTCTAAGCCCTTATTTCTCTGATATAAACCCATGTAAATTTTATTTAAAAATTTAGATGATTATTTATGGTGAATATTTGGCAATGGCATTTTTGTAGTTTTGATAACATGTGGTTATATTAGGTTAAATCACTGGCTAGGAGAATGAAATTATGTTTTGGCCATTATCTTGTTAAGATTAGTGAGTAGGAACTTTCTCAGAATTTTTACATGATTAATTTTGGTACTTTATTTGAAAAAGGAAGATAATGTGTTTGTAATCATAAATGGAAAATAAATGCCAAATCAAGTTGGAAAATTTGGATAATTAGTGAACAAACATTTTTAGCCTACATGACCTCCAGATAATTTAATTAGACTTAGTGGACCACTGGTTGGATTACTTCATGTTCATTATGACCTAGGTCACTTTATTAAATAATTTTAACTATGGTCCAAAATGATTAAGAAAATTATGGAATTCTTAATTACCTATAATAATCACATGATTATCCCATGATAAACATTTGGAGGAATTTGGCCCAAGGAATTGGAAGTCATCTCATATGGGTTATATTTAGGTCAAAGGATGTGTTTAGTAAAAGTGACACATAGCATTAGTGCACAAGGTAATGGGATAGATAGTGGATTGGGAGATTTATTGAGAAGTTGAAACCCTGGTTGGTGACACAGTAAGTCACTACATAGTAATGAGAGTTAGAGTGCAAGTCACAAAAGAATAACTATAACGGGGTCCGATGAAAGATCGTCGTTCTCCTAATAAGTATCTTAAGTCATTAGGTTTGCTCGAGAGCAACATCGAGATTTGGGGTATTAATAATGGGTAGGCACTAATAGAAGTAAGTTCATAGAGAAAGGGAGCTTTGGGCTTCAGTCCATCAAAGTTCCTAATGCCCCCAAGAGCCCTTCACCGGGTTTCCCTAGGCAGTCCAAGGATTAACCCTAAACTACTATGTTTAACAAGTATTAGACAAGAGTAGTCTAATAGGATAAGGGAACGATGTGACAAACTCACTCTTATAGGTTTGGAGAGATTCGGGACAGGTTTAGTCCTGCGAGCTGGAGGCTCGGGTATTTGATATCAGGACAGGGTAGTCCTACGAGCTGGAGGCTCGGGTGTTTTATATAAGGATGGGTTTAGCCCTACGAGCTGGAGGCTCGAGTGTTTGATATAAGGACAAGTTTAGTCCTGCAAGCTGGAGGCTCGGGTTTTTGATATAAGGGCAGATTTAGTCCTGCGAGCTGGAGGCTCGGGAGGTTTATTTTAGGACGGGTTGGTCCTATGAGCTGGAGGCTCGGTTTAAATAACTTACATGTGCATAAAAATAAACTAGTGGCAGGTCATGCGGTACTGGGCCAGTTGTCACACCGATGGAAGTACGATGAATCTGGCGAGGTGTGAGGGTTTGAGGGGCCAGTAGGTTATTTTACACCGCGGTCTGGAGGAAGTTCCCCGAAAACTCACACTCGACCAAAAAGGAAAGTCTAGCAGGTAGCCAGCAACTAGTACGCAGAGACTCTAGAGTGCACCTGGGATGTGTATAGAGACGTATGGGAGGTCTAGGCCTAGTAGTGTCTATACCCGCCTAGGAGTGGAGATGCCCACTCCACTACTATCGTAGCCACAACAATAGTACCAAAGAGTTTAGCTAACTCCAAAAAGAGGGAACTAAAAATTTGTGATCACAGAGTCGTGTGTATGAGTTGCATTTGTATGAATCATAGAATATATACATACTTAGGGCTTACGCACCGCAGATCGTTATCATATAAATTAGTATGAGCTCTTTTATATGATAAGTTATATTTCTGAAATCCTAACTTATAAGTTTGTATAGGTATTCATATAAGTTAAGGTACTCCTGTGATGTTAGTTTAATGGTAGATAGTTTACTTTCTGCTCTGCTTCTTTACTTTATTTACAGACTTCATTTCAGTACTGCTTTACTTACTTACTTGTGCTATACATATCGAACTGCTAATATAATGATAGAGTAGATCCACCATCACCTGCTTTCTTTTATACCCCTTGTTGTCCTCCGCGTTGTCCTCCCACTCGATATCTAGGAGTCGAGGGGGGTGAGGTGAGGACAAAATGACTTAGTGTCTATGACTAACGGTCGGCTGTGACCATAGGAGCTCGAGGAGATGGAGCACCAGTACGACCAGTAGGACGAGGTGGCAGGACATGAGGAGTTGATACAACGTACTACTACCACTACTGCAGCTCAGCGCCAGGTGATGACGAGTGTACTTGTATTAGAGTTTGCTTCCGCATAGTTTTGTTGTGTGAGAGAGATTTATTTATATTTTACATGTACCAGGCATAATCCCTTCTCTCATTTGTACTCATTATAGACTATTGTACTTTTCATCTTTATACATATATTGATGGTATTGTTGTGAATTGTGGACTTATTATTTCTATGTAACTTCTTAGTTGTACTAATTTTTCGAGATTGTCCAATAGGTTTATTGATCGTACTATTCGGCATAATCGACGTCATGCAGTGTCGACTAGCTCGTGTATTAGTGTCTTTGTAAGGCGGTGGTTCTGGGAATAAGACCGGGTAGCCTCCTTAGTAAGGGGGAGGGGTCTTACAAACTGGTATCACTTAAACAAATGATTATATGAGAAATAAGTCCACAATACTTGGCCACCCCACTCGAGCATTAGTTTGCGGACAAACTATGCAGGGGAAGCAATGGTGTGCCCATGTGTAAAAAGTCATAGAAAATAGTACATTTAAAGCAATGAGTTTGGCCAATCCTAATATAAACCTTACTTTTGTGCAACCCCCACAGGTCACCGCACCACAGGATGTCATTCCTCCCCCTCTGGCTACCATTCCTTTCCAACAGACAAAGATGGGACAAACTCTAATGACCATTCTTGAGGCCTTCAGAGCTCAGTATGCCCTGGCCCTGCAGCCAAACCCGGGATCGAACTGATTGAGTGCTTTCAGGAGCCTTTCCCCACCGATGTACAACGAGATAGAGAATGCGGTAAAGACGAAGGAGTGGCATGACGCCATACAGGAAATGCTTGCCAGCATCAGCTGCCCAGTCAGCCAGGCAGCTCATTTGGCGAATTCTGCTTTGGATGTTCACACAAAGAGGTGGTGGAAGTCCAGGCTGGACTCCACATATGCAGATAGGGAGTTATCAAAAATTTCATGGTATGAGTTCAGCGAGGCGTTCCTGGAGCACTTCATATCTACTACGGATAGGGACAAACTAGAGGAGAGGTTCTTGAACCTCAAGCAGGGGACCAGACAAGTGATAGAGTACCATAGGGAGTTTTCCCATCTGAGCAGGTTCGCGGGGATACACGATCTAGATGATAAGAGATATACAAAGAGGTTCTAACGGGGGATTAGGGACTCTACGAGGAAGTCTCTACTTTTCATTTCCCATGGCACTTCGACGCAGATCATAGAGATGGAAAAGAAGTTGGAGGCAGGACAGCTGATGGTACAGAGTAGGGGAATGAGACTGCTAGATGGGTCATCCTTTGGGGAGAGCAGCAAGGCTCACAGCAAGGCAGAGTGATGAGCCATAGGAGGGGTGGAGGACGTTATCGTCCTAACTTCAGGCAGGAGCAGAGGCCTCCTGCAGTAATAGCTCCTCCACTACTACAGATATATGGCCCAATGAGGCAGGATGATCGTGGCCACCGATCGGTGGTTTGTTTTGGGTGCCACTAGCTGGGGCATTATAGATCTGAATTCCCTCATCAGTTTCGTCCACTACCTCCTCCTCCTCAACCACCTCTAGTAGCCCCTCCAGCACAGCAGGGCAAAGGGCGAGGATGAGGTCAAGGCTGAGGTCGAGTACCTTATGTTAGAGGTCGAGGGTAGGAGCATATGTATGCATTGGACCTCGCCGAGCCAAGGAAACCCGAGGAGGTCATCACGGGTACTAAGTTTTATTAAAAAATTTAAAATTTCAATTGTAGTACTTCGACCTCGTAGAATAACAACCACAAATTCAATCAAACAAAACCTCAGGTAAAGTTTTTATCAGCGGCAAGCCCGCTCATACATTGTTCGATGCGGGTGCTTCACACTCATTCGTATCAGAGGCTTTATTGGAAGGACTGGAAGGCATTGACTGATTCATCGGCATAACTGGGAGGGTGCGTCTACCGGATGGATTAGAGCTCTTATCATCTATCAAGTGCAACATGGAGAAATAAATTGGAGGAAAAACATTCAAGGCGTCAGTAATGATCTTGAAGATGCCAGACTTCGACTTGATCCTGGGCATGACATTGTTGTACTGGAACCATGCCTAGATCGATTGCCCATTGAGGAGGATCACCTTGTGGCACGGAGACTCCCACGTCGTCATTGAAGGTATTAGGCCTATCTCCCATCTTCTATTATCATCTATACAGGCTGTCAAAGCCTATGAGCAGGGAGACGAGGTGTATATGATCTGCTTTGAAATGGCGGAAGCAAAATCCTCCATCGCCGCTATTCTAGTGGTTCAGGATTTCTTCGACGTATTCCCGGAGAAATTTCCTAGATTACCTCCAACCAGAGATATGGATTTCTGAATCCAGTTATGCTAGGAGCGAGGCCCGTATTTAGGTCACCATACCGGATGACACCAAAGGAGCTAGCAGAGTTCCAGACTTAGTTGTAGGAGGTGGTGGAGTCGGGCTTTGTCCGGCCAAGTTCATCATCATGGGGAGTACCAGTGTTGTTTGTGAAGAAGAAGGATGGGTATTTGTGCCTCTGCATTGACTACCGGGAGTTGAACCGTCTGACAGTGCGGAATACGTATCTGCTACCCTGAATTGACAAGTTATTTGACCAGCTACAGGGAGCCTTCTGCTTTTCCAAGCTCGACTTGAGGTCGGGACACTACCAGCTATGCATTCAGGAGGAGGATATACTGAAGATGGCCTTCAGTTCTCGGTACGGACTATACAAGTTTACGGTGATTCCCTTCGTGCTCACAAATGCACCATTCACATTCATGAGTCTGATGAACCGTGTGTTCAAACCTTACTTGGATATATTTGTCATAGTCTTCATTGATGATATATTAATCTATTCCCAGACGAAGGAGGAGCATACCCAACATCTGGCTTTAGTGCTGGGAAATCTGACAGAGCATCAGATGTACGCAAAGTTCTCCAAGTGTCAATTCTGGCTGCAGGAGGTAGCATTTTTGGGGCATACCATCAGTGGACTGGGTTGGCTGTTGACCCGGCCAAGGTGCAGGCAGTTAGAGATTGGCCGCAGTAAAAGTCAACTTCAAACATTCATAGTTTCTTGGGACTAGCGGGATATTATCGCAAGTTCGTGGAGGGATTTTTGAGGATAGCGCTCCCCCTCATGACTTTGACGAAGAAGGATGCAGTATTTACCTGGGCAGAGAAGTGTGAGTTAGCATTTTAGGAGTTGAAGGATAGGCTCAGCTCTTCCCCCATCCTTGCACTTCCATCTGGCAAGGAAGGATTTCAAATTTATACTGACGTATCATATCAGGGGATGGGTGCAGTCCTGATGCAGCATGGACACGTCATCATATATGCTTCAAGACAGCTGAAGAAGCACGAGCAGAACTACCCCATACAGGATTTGGAGCTCGGGGCAGTGGTATTTGTGTTGAAAATTTGGAGGCATTACTTGTATGAGGTTCATTGTGATATCTTCTCAGATCACAAGAACCTCAAATTTAGCAGAAGGGCCTAAATCTACGTCAGAGGAGATGGCTTGAGTTCCTGTATGATTACGACTACATGATGCATTATCACCCAGAGAAGGCAAACACTATGGCGGATGCCTTAAGTAGGAGAGCTGATACTACTGGACTGAAGCTCCAGGGGATGGCTATGGAGCTAGTATAGATGATGGATGACATGCATATTATTATGGTTTCCGAGTCCAATCCAGAGGCCTATCGGGAGTACATGAACTCCTTGATCGTCAAGTGTGACATACGGGAGCGCATCAGGATACAGTAGAGGCAGGATGAAACTTTGAAGCCCGTATTCAGAGCCCTGGAAGGGGGGAAGTCAAGGGACTATTCATTGCGTGACGACCTCATTCACTTCTGTGGCTACATTTATATACCTGCAGGAGGTGGTATCCAGGAGGACATATTCAGGGAGGCACACTGTTCTCAGTACTTAGTATACCCTGGGATCACAAATATGATAGTGGACCTGCGGAGGAGCATGTATTGGCCTGTAATGAAGAGGGAAATCATAAATTATGTGACACATTGCGAGACCTACCAACAGGTTAAGGAAGAGTGCAAGAGCCAAGGAGGACTTCTCTAGTCATTGCTTGTGCTAGAGTGGAAGTTCGAGTATATAGCAATGGACTTTGTACACGAATTGCCTCGCTCTCACTCTGGGCACGATTCTATTTGGGTCATTGTCGATACACTGACCAAGGTGGCCCAGTTTATACCAGCTAGGAAGGAAAACCCAGTTGCAGTTTTGGTGAGGTTATTTATGGAGCCATTCGTCAAGTACCACGGCATCCCCAGGATGATTGTCTCAGATCGTGGCGGTCAGTTCACTTCTAGGGAGTGGAGAGCGGTGCAGGCATACTTAGGTTCTCAGCTTACTTTTAGCACCGCTTTCCATCCACAGACTGACGGTCAGATAGAGCGGACCAACCGGACTATGGAGGATCTGCTGCGCTTATGTATAATGGATATGGGGAAGCCCTGGGAGAGACTATTGCCACTGATAAAGTTCTTCTATAACAACAGTCTCCAGACGAGCATTGTGATGGCGCCATATGAGGCCCTATATAGAAGGAAGTTTCAGACATCGCTATCTTGGGTCCAGGATGAGGACCCTAGGGCACTTGGATCAGAGAACATTGAGGAAATGGAGACTCACATACTGTTGATCAGGGATCGGATGCTGAAGGCACAGAGAAGGCATGCCAAGTACTACGATACGAGGCATCAGAGGATAGAGTTCAAGGTGGGAGACAGGGTATTCTTGAAGATACTTCTGGTGCACGGTGTCTTGTGGGTACAGAGGCACAAGAAGCTCAGCCATCGATTTATGGGACCATACTTGATCCTAGAGCGGATCGGTCCTTTAGCTTACCGACTGGAGCTGTCACAAGAGTTAGGGAACCTACACGATGTCTTCCATATCTCCTCACTTCGGAGAGCTCTACTTCGGCTAAAGCAGTATATCACCACTACAGTAGGACCAGTAGTACCGAATAGATCAGTTCATTTGGAACCATTCCGAGATCAATGACATGATAATCAGAGTGTTGTCGAAGAAGAAAGTTCCCTTGGTCAAGGTGTTATGGTCCAACCACGAACCAGAGGAGCACACTTGGGAGTCAATGGATCTGATGCGTGAATGATACCCGGGACTCTTCACCTCATGTATATCTTAAATATTTTTTTTGAGAAGTTTTTTAAATTCTTATGCATAGAAACCCCGTAGACCCGAACTTGAATTTTAGGGACAAAATAATTTTTTTGTTTTATTGGGATTTGTAAAATCTCATTTCGTACTAGACCCCATAACTTAGATTAAGTTAGGACATGTGGTGGTTAAATGGTTTTAGGCTAGGTTTTACCTAAGGAGTTAGGGTGGATTCATATAGGAGTCACTATAGGGTTCAAGTCAACTTAGGTCAAACTAGCCCAAATTGGAATCATAGATATAAATTGACCCCACCACTATGTACCTAACCATAAAAGCAATCTAAGTGAACCAAAAGCCTCATCATAGGGTCACCTATTGACCCAATTTGACCAACGTTAACCCTAACCCTAATTTGGTCAAATCCACACACATAGGCCCAATTGGCCTAAGTGGGGCACCACCATGGCCCATCCCATGTTGGGTGGTGCCATAGGGTCCATAACTATCAAGTGGGGCCAGCCTACTCATCAAGTTGACCAAGTTTACCCAAAAAGTAAACATGGTTAACATAAGGCCTAATGGAAGAAAAGAAAGGCCAAGCCCATTCCCAATGGGCTAAGCCCATGAGACAAGGCCCATGATCATCCCAAGTGACCATTGGCATCCCCTACCCTCTGGTTTTGGAGGGTAGTGACATGCAAGGGGGCATTTTTGGGTTTTGGCTAAAGGGAAGAGAGAGAGAAGAGGGAAAAGTGGATGGAGGCCACTTGGCCCTCCTTCGCTCTGCCCAAGCCTTTGGCTGAGCTCCCAAGCTCATTTCCAGCCATTTTTAGGGGATGGTGGCCACTTGGCAGCAAGGAGGAACATACTATGCTCAAGGTCGACCACCCCTTAAGCAAAACCACAAAGCCAGCCACTCCCAGCCAAAACCAAGCCCACCATCACCTTCATTGAGCTCAGAGGAGTGGAATTCGACTGTTGGAGCAAGGACTTAGCTAGAGAAACCAGAAATCAAGCTAGATCGCTGGAGCTAGGATCGACCATGACACACCACCACCGTACTCGCCAAGCTTGCATCCAGGTCTGTTTATCCTCCCCTCCCTTGATGCTGGCCTTCTAAATCGCTAGGAGAGATATCGGGCTCAATTGAGCTCGATGCCATGAGAGATAGAGGGAAAATTTCTGAGCTTTTCTTCTTGCTCGGGTTTGCCGGAGGAGCCGCCTCCGACGATTACATCACAGGGAAACGCTAGCCACCACCGCAATAGAGGTGGTGGCGACAATCGCCAACGGTGGCGGTGGCCCAGGTGGCCGGAAATGATGGATCAAATAGGCCCAGGCAAGATGAATCTGGGTCGTCGACTATCGGGTAAGACGACCTGATACCGTCTAAACTTTGATTTCTTAAACTGTAGGTTTTAATTTAATTGTTTATTTTCTTTCACCTTTATACGGACTTTTTACCTGTTAAAATTAGGCTTTTTAAAGGCCTATTCCGAAAATGTCACCAACATAAAATATGTAGATCTAAGTCTTATCTTTAATTTGACACCCTACACTTACAATTTGGAGCACTGTAGCTTCTTATAGGGTCATTCTCCTAGGAATACTCCTAGGCTATGGTAGAAATTCAAATTGATGCCTAGGTCAAGCCCTAAGTCCACATGCAGTGAAACTTAGGTCATGCATGGGTATATGTTTGCTTAGACCCTGCCCAAAAATCAGAATTTTTGGGCATTATTTTTCTATAGTTTTAGTAGAAATACCATTAATTAAATTAATGTAATTTAGGGAGATTCCCTATTCCAAATGCCACCAAATTTGGGTGGCATGGATCTAAGGTGATCATATGGTCTTGGTAAATATTTGGAGTCATTTGGACCACTGCATGTTGGAGGATCCAACATGCATGATGAAGGTAGAATTGTGAATGGTGCGCAAATAGTAAAAATGGGAAATCAGAATTTAGCCCATTTGGCTCAATGCATGTCCATGGAATTTTTTACAGGGACTCATAGAGATAGAGTACACCTACCATAGAAAGATTGGGATTTTTGGGATCAAAAATCCCATAAGTTGGAATTATTGAAAAATTAGCTCATTTAGGAATAAAAATGAGAAGTAGGGCTACTGAACTTAGAAAATTCCAAATCTTTGATACAAGCCATATTAGGTCATTTCACACCTCTGGAAAAATTTATGAGCAAGTTTGACAATAATTTCTTGAGTAATTAGTAATATTGCAATTTTGCCCTTCTGGGATATGATTTAAAAGTATGGATGATGATGTTTGGAAACTTTTGGAAAAATGTCTAGGCCCTTATTTCTCTGATATAAACCCATGTAAATTTTATTAAGAATTTTAGATGATTATTTATTGTGAATATTTTAGTAATGGCATTTTTATAATTATGATAACATATGGTTATAATAGGTTAAATCACTGGCTAGGAGTTTGAAATTATGTTTTGGCAATTATCTTATTAAGATTAGTGAGTATGAATTTTCGCAGAATTTTTACATATTTAGTTTTGGAACTTTATTTGAAAAAAGGAAGATTATGTGTTTTTAATCATAAATGGAAAAATAAATGTCAAATCAAGTTGGAAAATTTGGATAATTGGTGAACAAACATTTTTAGCATAGATTAGCTCTAGATAATTTAATTAGAATTAGCGGACCACTGGTCTGATTACTTCATGTTCATTGTGACCTAGGTTACTTTATTAAATAATTTTAACTATGGTCCAAAATGATTAAGAAAATTATGGAATTCTGAATTACCTATAGTAATCACATGATTATCCCATGACAAACATTTGGAGGCATTTGTCCCAAGGAATTGGAAGTCATCTCATATGGGTTAGATTTAGGTCAAGGGCTGTGTTTAGTAAAAGTGACACGTAGCATTAGTGCACAGGGTAATGGGATAGATAGTGGATTGGGAGATGTTGGTACCCTAGTTTGGATTTGAGTTAAGTCTTTCCTTTAGTCTTTTCTTTGGTTAATTGATAGGTTAGTTTTTCTAGTTTTGTAGAATTACTTATCCAGATGAAAATCTGCCTAAGTAAGTTTTCGGGTTCGACTATAGTCGAACGCCGATCGACTATCGTCGATCAGCCGGTCGACGATCGTCTGTCTCTAGTCAGCTCGACGTTCTGCTAGATCGTCGATCTCTGGTCGACTATCTATTGATAGTTCGACGCTTTCTGTCTAGCTTTGAGTTGGTCGACTATCTGCCTGGATAGTTCGACTATCTGAGTCGGTCGACTATCTATCTGATAGGTCGACGATCTCAGTGGGTCGGTCGACGATCTCCGAGGATCGTTCGACTATCTTTTTCCTGCCTTTATTTATAATATTATATGCTTTCTTTTCCTTATTTTATTTCCTATATTTCTAGCATATTTTTATTATAGATTATTTAATTGATCTTATGCATATATCTCAAAGCAAACTTGCTTCTATATTTATGCATAAGTCAATTCTTTCTGACAATGTATTTTGTCCTATTATCTGTCTTTATTAATGCAGCTGTCCTTTATAGCCGTTGGCTGTAAAGAGCTATCTGATATAACTTTATCTAAATCCTTTATCAGATTATTTAATGAAGCTGCAGTAGCTTTCTCTTTATATAGATATATATATCTGCAAGATATGTTTTGCCTTTGTCATATTTGCAGATTCCAGATGAAGACAAAAGTCAAGCTCATATTAGAGTCGTTGTTGCTGCTCCTATTTAAAAGAGTTCTTTTGAAAGAACTAAGTGAAAAGAAGCTGTAGAACAAGTGAGAAGAATCATGCACAACATACAGAGAAAGAACCATCTTACAGCACAGCTGCTCTCAGCAATCATCCATTCATCTGAGAAGATATCTCTTCACTCTTCTTCAACCTGAGTGTTCCTGTTCCAGGAAGATACACTCAGAGATATTGAAGAAGAAGAAGAAGAAGGAAGCTGAAGAAGAACATCCATCCATATCTCTAGTCTTCTTCAAGCTTTTCCTTCAAAACTTCAAGACAGTATTCTGTCTTGAATTCTAAAGAGGCCTTGTGCTTCTCTAATCTGTATTTACAATAGAGAAGACATTCTAACCCTCTTCCCCCCTCCTTTAAAGGGTTTTTTACTCCCTTCAAAAGTAAAGCTTGGTTTTTAGACACCTGATCAAAAGTCTAAAGGGTCTCTAGATCTACCTGCAGCAGATCTTGTTGGTGGCAGGGCACCTGATCAAAAACTTGTAGTGGATTCCTACCGTGTGGGTAGAAGAGTGGATGTACCCAGTATTTGGGGAACCACTATAATATCTTGTGTCGTCTGGTTGCTTGATTTATTGCATTGTGGCTGTGATTAGTTTTAACTAGGATTGCTAGTTGCTGGATAGGACCCAAGCTTAACTGTAATTACAGTTAGCTTTATTTTGTGCACAACACTTGTGTTAGGCTTTAGGGTTATCTCCATATCTATAATCTTTAATTCCGCAATCGTATCTATCCCTTCTCTTTCAATTGGTATCAGAGGGAGGTTGACTGACTGAATAGGCTAACACCTAAGTCACAAGATGCTGATAGATACCAAAGTTTATAGATATTCACTTTCACTTTCATGGCCCAGTATAATGATTATTTTAGCACCAGACCTCCAGCTTGCAACTTAGCTGAGTTCAGCATCTGGAAGACAAGAGTCAAATTATATATGAACTCTTTTGATGAAGAAATTTTTTCTTCTATTTTGACAGGTCTCCCTACTTCGGCAACAACAACAAAAAGTGCCAGGCTAGCTGATGCCCGAGCAATGAACATCCTAGCTCAGTTATTATCTGATGACTTATTTCAGGATGTTGTTGAATGCTCAACAGCTAAGGAGATGTGGGAATCCCTTCACCAAATGGCTTCTGAACCCTTGGATGCAATATCAGAAGGAAGCCACATCATCTCATCTGAAGGAGAAGAATCAACATTCCTAGATGTTATCTGGGATGTCTCAGATGATGACTCATCATTTGAAGATGAAGAGGAGGAAGCAAAGGCCAAAGCATTTTGCATAATGGCCATAAATGCCTCCTGCAGCAATTCAGAAGCTGAACTAACAGAAGGAAAATCAAAACCTGAAAAGGTTCAGGTAATATCAAAATCTGTTTTTAGTTCAGTTAATTTAGATATTCAAAATTACTGCCAAGTTTTAACTATACCTGAGAAGGAACCAACACTTCTCAGAGAAATGTTTTCTTTATATTTTAATGAGTTCAGTTTTGAGAACTCAATTTGCTTTTTCATAAATCTGTTTGATACTCATAAGGATAAAATAGTTAGAATATTTTCAAATCCTTTTATTGTTTGGAACAGATTTATTAGGAAGCATTTTCTTTTCTTATAGCTGATTATATCTGATTGATATTGTGTTCAAATAGTTTGTTTGGATTTCTGTATGAGAATTCTCTGTCAGATAACTCTATTTCTTATAGATCCTTTTCTAATTTCATTTAGATTGAGTCCTCTACTCTAGTTGCATTTGTCAGCTGAGTTTGAATCTCGTCTAAATGAAAAGAAATTCTATAGGAAGGAAGATATCTGATTTTGTTTTTCAGATACAGAATCCAAATTAAATTGGCTGGACAAAATATCATTTTTTTGCTGCTAACATACCCTTTTTCAAGGAGAGAGCAATCTCTACCATAACTTTCTGCAGGTACTATCTATAAGAGTTTGGTGGATGACTCAATCAAAACTCAAAGTCATCTCAGCCTTCTTCAATCACAAGTACTGCATCAACATAGGGGGAGATTGCAAATGCCAGCAGCAGCCAGCTAATCAAAAGCCTTTCTTTATATATTTTATGCTTTGCTTTATTTATTTTGCTAATAGGATCCTCACCCAAATAGGGGGAGATTGTTGGAACCCTTGGTTCTTATTTGGGCTAGGATCTCTATTAGGTTGTTTAGTTTGTTTTTAGTAGTTTTAGTTTTTGAAAGACTTAACCCAAATAGGGGGAGATTGTTGGTACCCTAGTTTGGATTTGAGTTAAGTCTTTCCTTTAGTATTTTCTTTGGTTAATTGATAGGTTAGTTTTTCTAGTTTTGTAGAATTACTTATCCAGATGAAAATCTGCCTAAGTAAGTTTTCGGGTT
This sequence comes from Platanthera zijinensis, assembly GCA_039513925.1. Lineage (NCBI taxonomy): Eukaryota > Viridiplantae > Streptophyta > Magnoliopsida > Asparagales > Orchidaceae > Platanthera > Platanthera zijinensis. The sequence continues at coordinate 75,479,387 of CM077091.1, forward strand.
CGACTATAGTTGAACGCCGATCGACTATCGTCGATCAGCCGGTCGACGATCGTCTGTCTCTAGTCAGCTTGACGTTCTGCTAGATCATCGAGCTCTGGTCGACTATCTCTTGATAGTTCGATGCTTTCTGTCTAGCTTTGAGTCGGTCGACTATCTGCCTGGATAGTTCGACTATCTGAGTCGGTCGACTATCTATCTGATAGGTCGACGATCTCAGTGGGTCGGTCGACGATCTCCGAGGATCGTTCGACTATCTTTTTCCTGCCTTTATTTATAATATTATATGCTTTCTTTTCCTTATTTTATTTCCTATATTTCTAGCATATTTTTATTATAGATTATTTAATTGATCTTATGCATATATCTCAAAGCAAACTTGCTTCTATATTTATGCATAAGTCAATTCTTTCTAACAATGTATTTTGTCCTATTATCTGTCTTTATTAATGCAGCTGTCCTTTATAGCCATTGGCTGTAAAGAGCTATCTGATGTAACTTTATCTAAATCCTTTATCAGATTATTTAATGCAGCTGCAGTAGCTTTCTCTTTATATAGATATATATATCTACAAGATATGTTTTGCCTTTGTGATATTTGCAGATTCTAGATGAAGACAAAAGTCAAGCTCATATTAGAGCCGTTGCTACTGCTCCTATTTAAAAGAGTTCTTTTGAAAGAACTAAGTGAGAAGAAGCTGTAGAACAAGTGAGAAGAATCCTGTACAACATACAGAGAAAGAACCATCTTACAGCACAGCTGCTCTCAGCAATCATCCATTCATCTGAGAAGATATCTCTTCACTCTTCTTCAACCTGAGTGCTCCTGTTCCAGGAAGATACACTCAGAGATATTGAAGAAGAAGAAGAAGAAGAAGGTAGCTGAAGAAGAACATCCATCCATATCTCTAGTCTTCTTCAAGCTTTTCCTTCAGAACTTCAAGACAGTATTCTGTCTTGAATTCTGAAGAGGCCTTATGCTTCTCTAATCTGTATTTACAATAGAGAAGACATTCTAACCCTTTTCCCCCCTCCTGTAAAGGGTTGTTTACTCCCTTCAAAAGTAAAGCTTGGTTTTTAGACACCTGATCAAAAGTCTAAAGGGTCTCTAGATCTACCTGCAGCAGATCTTGTTGGTGGCAGGGCACCTGATCAAAAACTTGTAGTAGATTCCTACCGTGTGGGTAGAAGAGTGGATGTACCTAGTGTTTGGGGAACCACTATAATATCTTGTGTCGTCTGGTTTCTTGATTTATTGCATTGTGGCTGTGATTAGTTTTAACTAGGATTGCTAGTTGCTGGATAGGACCCAAGCTTAACTGTAATTACAGTTAGCTTTATTTTGTGCACAACACTTGTGTTAGGCTTTAGGGTTATCTCCATATCTATAATTTTAATTCCGCAATCGTATCTATCCCTTCTCTTTCAGGAGATTTATTGAGAAGTTGAAACCCTGGTTGGTGTCACAGTAAGTCACTACATAGTAAAAAGAGTTATAGTGCAAGTCACAAGAGAACAACTATAATGGGGTCCGACAAAAGATCGTCGTTCTCCTAATAAGTATCTTAATTCATTAGGTTTGCTCAAGAGCAATATCGAGATTTTGGGTATTAATAATGGGTAGGCACTAATAGAACTAAGTGTCCTTGAGAAAGGAAGCTTTGTGTTTCAACCCATCATAGTTCCTAGTGCCTTTGAGAGCCCTTCACGGGGCATGCCCTGGGCAGTCTAAGGATTAAACCTAAACTACTATGTGTGATAAGAATTAGGCAAGAGTAGTCTAATAGTTTAAAGGAACAATGTGACAAACTCGCCCGTATAGGGTTAGAGAGATTCGGGATAGGTTTAGTCCTGTGAGCTGGAGGCTCGGGTATTTGATATCAGGACAGGGTAGTCCTGCGAGATAAAGGCTCGGGTGTTTGATATAAGGACAGGTTTAGTCCTGCGAGCTGGAGGCTCAGGTGTTTGATATAAGGATAGGTTTAGTCCTGCGAGCTGGAGGCTCAGGTGTTTAATATAAGGGTAGGTTTAGTCCTATGAGCTGGAGGCTCAGGAGGTTTATTTCAGGATGGGTTTGTACAGTGAGCTGGAGGCTTGGGTTTAAATAACTTACATGTGCATAGAAACAAACTAGTGGTGGATCATGTGGTACTAGGCCAGTCATCACACTGATGGCAGTATGATGACTCTAACGAGGTGTGAGGGTTTGAGGGGCCAGTGAGTTGTTTTATACTACGGTCTGGAGGACAATCCCCGAAAATGCACACTCAACCAAAAAGGAAAGTCTGGAATATAGCCAGCAACTAGTATGTAGAGACTCTAGAGTGCAACTGGGACGTGTACAGAGGCATATGGGAGGTCTAGGCATAGTAGTGTGTATACCCGTCTAGGAGTGGAGATGCATGCTCCACTACTGTCGTAGCCACAACGGTAGTACTAAAGAGTTTAGCTAACTCCAAAAAGATGGAATTAATGGTCTGTGATCACAAAGTCGTGTGTGTGAGTTGCACTTGTATGAATCATAACCCGTATAACACATCATAACATACATACATACTTAGGGCATACGCACCGCAGATCCTTATCATATAAATTAGTATGCGTTTTTATATAATAAGTTATATTCCTGAAACCCTAACTTATAAGTATGTATGGACATTCATATAAGTTAGGGTACTCCTTTGATGATAGTATAATGGTAGATAGTTTATTTTCTGCTCTGCTTCTTTACTTTATTTACAATACTTCTTTTCAGTACCGCTTTACTTACTTACTTGTGCTATGCATATAGAACTGCTAGTATAATGATAGATTAGATCCGCCGTCACCTGCTTTCTTTTATACCCTTTGTTGTCCTCCGCTTCGTCCTCCCGCTCGGTACCTAGGAGTCATGGGGGTGAGGCAAGGACAAAATGGCTTAGTCTTTATGACTAACGGTCAGTTGTGACCATAGGAACACAAAGAGCTGGAGCACCAGTACTACTAGCAGGATAAGGTGGCAAGACATGAGGAGCAGATACCACATACTACTACCACTACTGCAGCTCAACATCAGGTGATGACGAGTGTACTTGTATAAGAGTTTGCTTTCACATAGTCTTCTTGTGTGAGAGAGATTTATTTCTATTTGGCATGTATCGGGCATAAGCCCTTCTCTCATTTGTACTCATTATGGACTATTGTAATTTTCATCTTTATATATATATTGATGGTATTGTTATGACTTGTGGACTTGTTAGTTCTATGTAACTGCTTAGTTGTACTTCTTTTTATCGATTAGATAATAGGTTAAATGATCGTATTAGCCGGCAGAATCAGGGTCATGCGATGTTGACTAGCCCGTGTAATAGTGTCAACATAAGGCGATGTTTCCGGGCATAAGACCGGGTAGCCTCCTTAGTAAGGGGGAGGGGTCTTACAGTCGATGTGCTTCATTCTGCTGTATCCATCGAAGAAAGAGAAAATTGCCTCCCTCCATTTCGCGCACGAAGAACTCTGGCGAGTCAAGGACAATAATGACTACGAAGAGTTGATCGATTGCAAGCACACGAAGATTTCTAGCACCGGCCACGGATCGCTCAACGGAGGAATTTTCTTGAGGGAGATTTAAACTTTAATCCTTTACACCTGTAATTTTTCTCTGTTCTATATTCTTGTGGTAAGGGAAATCGATCGGTAAAGGTCGTCAGATCTGAGGAGGATTCCATGAGAAATCGTCCCGGGGAAGGGACGTCTAGATCAGGGTATCTAGGTGGGCTCTAAGACACTTCCTTGCATGAAGGTGAAGAGCCAGCTCGAAGAACTTTCTTGGAGGGAAAGGGATAGAGCCAACCGGTCCGGGTAGTGGGTCGGTATAAAAAAACAAAAGAGTTTCTTCATTCACCGCCTCCGATCTCTAACGTCATGGAGATCAAGTTTTTTTAATTGTTAAAAATATTTGTTGATTCAATTTTAATAAAATTCATTTCCTATTTTTTCTTGCTTATAACATTGTGATTGTTAGCCGGTGATTCTCTAAAGGGTGCGTAGATCTCCAAGGAGGAATTTGCCCAGAAAAATGAGGTTTGTGACCTGCCGCCGCGCATTAGCAACCTAATGCCCCACGGTAGCCACCAGAACCTGTTTTTCGGGACCAAAATATTTCGAATTTTTATTGACGCTCAAAACCTTATTCACCCCCCCCATCTAATATTGGCCACTAGATCCAACAACAATGTCTATCCCAATGAATAGAGGATCAAACACTTGGAGAGGAATTCTCTAAGGGAAACGGTAAACAAAGAAAACTTGGTACACATGAACAATCCTAGAAGAATACCCTCCGAGTACCTCCCCAAACCATTCTTGTTCTTCGAGAGATTGGACAACAAAGCTAAACATGCTGAAATGTTAGTTATTGCACAAGGAGAAGGCTCATGCTCTAATTCCAAAAAGAGGAGAACTGATATAACAAGCTAGCCAGTGGACTAACACTATGAATTTTGCAATTTCATTTGATAGTAATTCTATTTAAAACTGAAATAGAATTATGTATCTTATTTGAACTCTTCTGATTACATAGCTAAATCTATAATGCCCTCATGATTTGTTGTTCACTTAATTGATATGCTTGGTAGTTATCTATAATAACAAGTTCTGGTGCATTATCAAGTTTTTTGATTTGTTGTCCACGTACATGTTGTATATTGTGCATGATTTTATTGATATCTTATTATCAAAAGTTTGTTTTATTGGTTAATGTTACTTAGCATTGTAAGGTGTTCTGCCTTCTTCAAATAGGGAGAGATTATTGGGAAGATTGCCCTCAATCTTCCAAGATTTGAAGTGGCATCACTACGAAAGCTAAGAACAAATTGTATTTGAAGGATATCCACTTTATGAGTATCAGGGTATTTGGTATTTACTTCAAGATATTAGTCAAATAAAAATTGAACTATACAACTGAAATAGCTTATAGTTCTCAGTTATATCTATAAGACAATGAGAAGAATTTAGAAACTGCTGAGAGTCACAGATCTCATTGCCAAGGAAAATACCGTTGAGAATGAATGATCTTCTCAGTGATATAGTTGAGCAGATTCAAATGTAATCACTGAAAGCCGCAGGTCTCAGCACTAAACATAATGTCACTGAGAATGAAGTCAATACTCAGCGATATAGTTTATAAGACTCAAATAATATCTTTGAGCCAGTATAGATTGGAGGAAATCAAAATTGGCTTTGGCGACGAAAGTTGGATTAAACTATTTTATTCCTGCTCATGCTTTTGACAAGACATTTCCCAAGGCCATTGCAGATTGTCAAAGAGTACAAAGAGGAACTTCTAGGGCAATGGAACAGTTCCTTTACACAAAACCTAATTTCTTGAAAGATCTTGACGACGCTCAAAGTAAAAGAAGATAGTTCTTGCTGAAGGCGTTCAAAAGAACAAGTGGAGTCGATTCTTTGACTCAAGCTGGATCTTCTTCCATCTGCAAGAAGAAAAAGAACAAGGTGGAGCTTCCCTAACCTGTGCAAAGCCTGAAGATCATTCAGTCAGGGACCAACTCCAGATCTTGTCATCAAAGCAAGAACAACAGAAGATCTCATTCTTAAAGATCTAACTATAAATTAGACTTCTGTTGTAATCTCTTTCATAACATTTCCTGTAGGGACTTTGTGCTTGAGTTGTAGGGCCCTTGTGCCTGAGTTGTAGGGTTGTACTCCCAGCCTGAGTGGTAGGAGTTTAGTGGAAATCTGAGGTAGGACTTGATTCAAGTCAGAGGTAGGAAACTTGGAAGGTTTTGAGCTATAGGAGTTGGAGAACTTTGTTGTAGGGCTTCTTGATAAGCTTGAGTGTAGGTTCTGTGTGCCTGAGGTAGGGTCTTGGAGGAGACCTGATAAATCCTGAGGGATTTATGTTGTAAACTCTGTTGAGCCAAGTTTGGAGGAGGTTGTCTAGTCTAGCGCATAGCTAGATAAGTGTAGAGGGAAAGTAGATGTACCAAGACCTTGGGGAACCATTATAAATCTCTATGTGTTTTCTATGTGCTTGCTTTCTTTCTTACATAACTGCTAAAACTGAAAAGAACCCACTAAAACTGCAAGCCACATATTCACACCCCCTCTAGGTAAGTTAGACAACCACTAACTATAATCTATCACTCTCTTTTTCAATCTAGCTTGGGCAGAGTCATGTGGTCTCTTATTCAGTCCCTACCGCCCGACTATTCATGTACCTCAGGGAACTGCGCATTTAATATCACTGTTAATAAGGAATTAAATGCATGTCAGTTCGTGAAATGTCAACGCAACCTACCCCCTTGTATAAAAGGGGGAACAGGGGTGCTTTGAGAGGACACGCAGACTTAGCCCAGAACCTTCCATGTTGTAGGTGAGAGCACTAAGTTCCTGTCTTTTTTATTTGCATTACTGTACGCACGTATACCCCCCGAGTGTCTGCGCCATGCATTGTATCCTTTCTCAAGATAATCAAGAGAGGCATTTGTCGTGGTGGGTCCAGTCAAGTGTTTGTTGTTGTCAGCGGCATCCTCCTTTTCTCCCTTTTCACCCTCTCACCATCGCCTGCAGGGCCAATACCTAGTTTCTTGCAAACCACATTTCCTCCTCTATTGAACACCCTACTCAGGGATAGCGCGCGGAGAGTTTGTGGCATTTTTGGCTCCAACAGTCGTGTTATCCTGATTTTAAAAATTAATTTTTGCTAGCACCAAAAAGCACTGTATCAACATCGAAAGGTAGGATTTCAAATTAACGACAACACTGAAAGAGAATATCAAATCAATTCTAATTGGAAAGTGTGCAAACACAATTTTCTATTGTATCAGCCATTAAAGTTGTCAGGGTTATAAAAGGAGAAGAGACCACAAACCCTACCTTTCCCATCTTTACAAGCTTCGCTAACCTAGCCATCAAAAAGAAATATAATAGTAATAGAAAAGAACGGCCAACAATGTTCCTGAAGAAGAAGTGAACCTTCTGAAGAAGAAGAATCAAGTATTGCTCAAGTTTCCTTCACTGAAAATCTTCCAAGAGTTAGAAGACGTCGACTCAAAAGATAATAACACAAATTTTACATTCAAGGAAGATCTATTAAAAGATTGTTGCTGTGAAGAAAGACCTTTTACCCAACAAGTCCTAAAAAGACTCAAAGCTTCAAGAATAATATTTATTGAGTCTAGATTTGTTGTATCTACTACCTTTCATCTGCTATTGTAAGATCTCTTTGAGATCCGAGTGTTGGGTTATGTTGACAGACTGAGTGTAGGACTTTTGCGGAAGACCGAAGGTTGGATCCATGGATTGGATCTGAGTGTAGGGCTTATGCTTAGAGTATGAGGTAGGTTTCGAGAGTGAACTTTAGGTAGGGTTGTTTTTTAACACGTGAGGCAGGATTCAATGGAATCTGAGTTGTAGGACTGTTGTCACTCTGAGGTAGGATCCGAGAAGTAGATTTTAGGTAGGGAATCTGGTTGAGTTCCTGGGTTATAGGAGTCAAGGACTCTGAGCTGCAAGATCTTACTGATCTAAGATTTGAGAAGTTTGCAAAATCTAGCATACTGCTAGATAGATGGAGAGGTACAATGAATGTACCCATAATTGAGGAACCACTCTAAATTTGTGAGTGAGATGCTAGTTTACTGTGCTAACTAACTCATAAATTTTAAAAAGATTGAAAACACAAAAACACCTATTCACCTGCCTATGGGTGATTAGACTATCCTTAAACTTTCACCCACCTCGACGAATGAGGGTTGTACAAAAAGTATAACAAAATTTATTGTATATGATAAAGATAAGATCACTCTTTCCTTTAAAAGTGCAAAAAAAATATTTTAATATAGAGAGAAAAACTATATCTATACATTTTTATTTGAAAGAATTCAATGTAATCATGAAATATTCTTACACTTCCAATGAATCATAACATTTTGATGAGTTAGTATTGTAATGGTCATTGTAGAGACAATACCCTTGATTTTTTTTAAAATAAATATTTCTTTTAAAAAACGAGGGTTTATAAACTTTTCTTATTCACATATTAGAACTAAGGAATAATTACCAAAATTTTCCCCGAAAGTTAGCATAATTATCGATTTCACCACATTTATTATTGAAATTACAAAAAACTCCATGAATGTTACATAACATAACATTTACCTCTCATAAAGTTCACATTTCATAACATTCATGCACAAAATAACCCCCCTTAAAATGTACTCCATGGCGGTATTTTTGTGCATGGATGTTATGAAATGTGAACTTAAAGGGAGGAGGTAAATGTTATATTTTGTAACTTTTGGGGGGGTTGTAATTTCAATAATAAGAGGGGTGCAATCTATAATTTTTCAAACTTAGAGGGGGGTCTCGGTAAATGCCCCTTATAAAAAAATAGTAAACAACAACTGCACCATATACAATAATAACTATAGCAAGTGTGTGTAATAGATATGGGGCTCTGCCCCTACGACCAATCGTGATAGTACCTCGACCCCAACATGTACAGGGTTCCTCCCTTATCAATTAATTAATGCAATTTAAAATAAACTCACTATCAGGTATGTTAAATCAACTTTAATAAAGTTGATGAGTTTAATGGTAACACCTCATCTACCGTTGACATGCCTAATGACAAAATTTTTGAAAAGACCGCTAACATGTCTAAGCTAGGAGCTTTACTAAAAACTTTTTCAATTTTATGAATTTTCATCATTATTTTTCTTAAAATATATTATAATATATGTTAACTCATTAAAGTAAAAAAAAAAATAAGACTATGTTTGTCAATTTTAAATGTTTCACCAACGCCAATTTTTTCCTTAAATATAACACACACACACACATATATATATATGGGTTTGCAATAAATAAGCTCAAGTTTTTTTAGGAAAAAAAGCTTGAGTATATATATATTAAATTTTGTAACATATTTTTCTCATAATTACAAAAGCAGAGTATAGAGCTTGTTTTTTAACACATTTTGAAATTTTATGTGATACCTTGACATTCATAAAGATACAGGTCTCCTAGATCGAAATTTTAGCATCATTCCCATGGATCAATAGGAGAAGCTCAACATGCAGATCAGTTAAGCATGAAATTTTTTTAACATGCATAATATCAAAGCATGGATAAATTATGCTGCTATAATAAGTAATGATTGACGGGCTACTCAAAAATCAATCTCAGACTTTATTATGAACTTGGATAAATCAATCTCATACGAAATTTAACTTGAGACCTCATAAGAAAGTAACGTAAACACCTAGATAACCAAGAAATTTTCATACCAAGTAGGTATAGTTGGGCATGAAAAAATTTTTAACACATCCTAACACATTTTGATAGAAATCTGATTAAAATTAGATGATATCAAACAACCAACCAACCACAAAGCCTTTGGTGCACAATACTACTAAATAAGCTCATAGGAAACAAAATACAAAAACAAAAGCGAATACAATACACCAAGTTCTTATGTGAATATATCAACATTCAATAGCGCAGCCATGTTACTCAGAAATCATGATTCTTGATTTGGTCTTGGTGTCAGCCTGCTCAAAGAGAACAAATGAACAGATAATAAAACTAATCAATGTAGTTATAAAAAATATGAATAAGAAAAGTTTAGGAAATTACGTCATCTTTTTGGGGACATGTTGAATAGATCCCTTTCCCGCCACATGAGAAAAAATTACCCGTCTAGCCGCGCAAAGAATAAGTTATTCTTCGCTTATCGCAGCGTGTCACAATAGATGCAAAAAAACCTACATAAGAGTAACTGAAATGAAATATAAAAAGAGAAAAAAAATCATCTTCACTAAAATCTGAAAAGGAAAGAAGTGAGGATGAGCACCACTTGAAAATAGAAGAAGTGAGGAAGAGTACCAGCCTTGAAACCTCTAGCAGCACAAAAGAAATCATTATGTTTCTCCTATCGCACTGCGATGGGAGGAAGAAAGCAGATACTTGACGATGAGAAAGAGAGCGCAAAAACCCTTAATTGAAGGTAGATACTTGATGATGAGGAAGTGAGCGCAAAAACCCAAAATCAGAGGCAAATACTTGATGATGATCGCACGATGGGGCCCAATCGCGCTGCGATGGGAGGAAGAAGGCAAGAATCGTGGAAAAAGCCAGGGCGAAAAAAAAAACTAGGTCGCCAAAATAGTCGGGGCAGAAAAATTTCTAGATCACGAAAAATAGCCGATATGCGCGGCGCTTGAGCATTTTTGGCCTAAAAAAACTCGAGCATATTATAGATGTTGGGTTTTACTATACGACACATCATATGTGCGCAGCGGAATAAGGAATAAGAAAACCTAAAAGAAATACGGATCTTGCGGTGAACATTGATCAAGAAGTAACATTGATGTTAATAAAATTATACCTTTGCGGAATTGAGTCACTACTCAACCAAGGTGCTCTGAAGAAGTCCAATGAACACTAGAGGTCGGAGTTCCGAGCGTACATTTGTGTCCACGCCTCTACGGATGTCCACACGAGCACGGAGAACCCTTAGACTCTTGTCACACAAGATCTATGTTGGAAGAAGGTATGCCCTCAATGACTCCATGGTTTCTAGAACTGTTAAAGGAGAGGCGACAAAGACGAAGAAGAAGCTTAGGAAACACTTTCCGGGAAGCTTCTGTATGGTGGTTGGCGGCACGGTGCAGATACAATGACTCTATCAGTGCAAAATAGTTCCATTGGGAGAAGTCGACGCCTCCCTCTTCAATCTCGAACTATTAGGTCAAGAAAATCAGCACACACACTTCGATTACAGTTCATATCGTATATATACAGAATACCGAAACAATCGATACCCGCAGACGACACCGAACCAGACTTAAAATAATCAATCCATAGTAAACAGAATTCATCGAGTTTATACGTCAATATCTGACGAATCAAAAGCCATTCGTCGAAATAACACGTAAATATCCGAAGAACCCATATAGAGCAAACCGTCCAAGCATCAAGGCGATATTCGACAAATCGAAGTCTAATTCGTCGAAACTGTCAACACAATACTCAACGAATCCAAGACAGATTCGTTGAGTTGTCATGACGATACTCGATGAATTCAAATCTATTCGTTGAAACCTCAAGTTTATACTCAGCGAATTACCCTTCAGACCTTCCGACCACTTACCTGATGGCCCATATTCACAATATAGGTCCCGGAATAAAATGCTTCAAATCCAAAACGTCATAGGCTTGGTCTTTTCACTCATATCACATATGAGCAAGGCCAACGCAAATATTTCTAACTTCTCCAATGCTCTTATGTGCGACCCCATAGGCTCATATTGCATTGGCAGTGAGACTACATGTTCGACCACCTCCAGATCACAATGGTAACACCAACATTCTCCCACTTGATCTTAAAAGTATCAAACAAATGCTTCACAAACAATGAGCAGCATCTAGCAATGCATCATTGCTCCGCAAGCAATAAGAGTTTCAAACTCAAAAGCCATTGTGATCAATGTATCAGTTTTTTCATGTCCATTTATTCCTTACATTCGGAGAGAACTAGAGGTATAAACCGTGTTTCCCTTATAATTGTTCAATCCTAGTTTTATTGATTTAGAATGGACTTCCAGAAATCGGTGAGTCCAATTTCATATATTGACTCAACCAAGCATTACCACACATTTCTCAGTCCCATTCCATCAAGGGGCTCATGGATGCAACTCCTGTCATATCGGAGGACAAATCTCATTTATGTCCACACGCAAACATCCAAATGATTCGTAACGTATCCAATAACCATCTTTATCATCCAACTTTCTCAAGACTGGATTTTTCATAGCATAAAAACACGCTCTTCCTCACTCGATGAGTGTTATGACTTCAGGTCAAAGAACCACAAACATCATTACCACTTGAGTCATACTTATGATATGTTCATATAACAATCCACAAAGTATTTTCATAATGGGTCTGTCTAGTACAACTTGTTCACTAATAAGTGTCTATGTTATGACTTGATATCACAATATCATGACCTGTGAGAACCGGTCATCAGTCAACGAACATGCTAGTCTTGATGTATCATCATTGCCCTCATCTTCTAAGATGATACGCCGAATATGGACCATTTAAGAATGAAGCTTCTAAGAGCATAGGCCATCACATTTAAGTCATCAACTTGAATCCTATGGAAACAAACATTTTAAGGGAATTTATTACGTTAAATTAATCTATCATAATAGAAATAAATTTACACAATAAAAGAACTTGTGATAAATATAAAATGAATTGTATAGTACTATATTCATCAAATGAATTATTACAACTGACAAACATACAATCCACAAGAGTCCTACTAGAGTTGATCATTCAGGTATCTAATACCCATTAATCTAACATGACTATCATGCTTCCTCTATGCAAGAGGCTTTGTTAGTGAATCCGCAATATTTTCTTAAGTCGGCACTCTGCAAATGTTCACATCTCTTCGATCGACAATCTCACGAATAATATGGAACCACCTAAGTATGTGCTTGGAGCGCTGATGAGATCTAGGTTTTGAAGCAAGTGCAATTGCACCGTTATTGTCACAGTAGAGAACTACTAGATCAATAATGCTAGGAACTACATCTAGCTTGCCAATGAATTTCCTAATCTATACAGCCTCCTTCGCCGCATTTGCAGCGGTGACATACTCGACCTCAATTGTAGAATCAGCAACTATCTCCATCTTGGAACTCTTCCATCTAACATCTCCTCCATTTAGGCAAAATACAAACCCTAACTCAGACTTTGAGTCATCCCTATTAGTTTGGAAGCTAACATTTTTATAACCCTTTACAACCAGCACTTCCTCTCCACCAAATACAGAGAACGTATCCTTAGTCTTTCTCAAGTACTTTAGGATATTCTTGTCAGCTATCCAATGACTATCACTGAGATCAGAATGATACATGCAAGTCATGCTCAAAGCATAAGAGACATCGGGTCGAGTACATATCTTTGCATATATGATTGATCCAATTGTCAAAGCATATGGAATCAACTTCATGCGGTCCTTATCTTCATAATATTTAGGGCATTGTTCCTTAGAGAGACTCACATAATGAGACATGGTTAAGAATCCTTTCTTGGGGTCAAGCATGTTGAAATATTTCAACACCTTCTCAATATATATACTTTGGATCAAACCCAACAACTTCTTCAATCTAACTCTATAGATCTAAATACCAAGTATGTAAGTCGCTTTGCCCAAGTATTTCATAGAAAAGCAATTCCCTAGGTTGTTCTTAACAACTTGTAGGGTCGATTTGTCATTCCCGATCAGTAATATGACATCTACATACAATATCAGAAAGGCAACAATACTCCCACTAATCCTCTTATAAACACACGGTTCATCCTCATTCTTAATAAAACCAAACTCTTTGATATATTCATAAAAACGAAGATTCTAACTTTGAAAAGCCTATTTAAATCGATAAATGGATCTTTATAGCTTGCATATCTTAGTGGCTTCACCTGGAGATAGAAAACCCTCGGTCTGTGTCATATACACTTTCTCAAAGAGGTTTCCATTTAGAAAAACCATTTTGGCATCCATCTGTCAGATCTCATAGTCATAATACGTAGCAATAGCAAGCAAAATTCATATGGACTTAGCCATGGTAACAAAAGAAAAGGTCTCATCATAGTCAACACCATGAATTTGCTTGAAACCTTTAGCCACTAATCGTCCTTTGAATGTTTGTACATTCCCATCCATGTCGATCTTCTTCTTGAATACCCACTTGCACCCTATGGATCATACCCCTTCAGGTGGTTCCACCAAGGTCCAAACTTTATTTATATACATGGAGTACATTTTAGATTTGTTGGCCTCAAGCCACTTCTCGGATTCTGGTTCACTCATAACCTCTTGGTAAGTGCATGCTCATCATCATGATCCATAAGCAACACATTACCTATTTGAGATACGAGAAATCCATATCTCTCAGGATCAAACCTTGGTCAACTAGATCTACGTGGGACTTGTGTTTCTTGAGCGGGTTTTCTAGCTACAACATTTTGTAGTCCTAGATCATGTTCTAATTTCGGTTCATTCACTGTTTTTGATTCTTGAACTTCTTCAAGTTCTACCCTGGTCATTTTTATACTTAAGAACTCTTTCTCAAGAAAGATACAAGTCCTCATGACAAACACTTTGCCCTTAGACGATAGGTAGAAATAGTACCCTTTAATTTCCATAGGATACCACCATAAGATAACATTTATCTGATTTGGGTTCCAGCTTGTCTGGAATTTGACGTCTCACGTATGCCTCACAGCCTAAAATCTTAATGAAAGACATACTAGGATGCTTCCCAATCCATATCTCATATGGTGTCCTTAGAACATTTTTTGTTGGAGCACGATTTAGTGTAAAGGCAGCAGTCTCTAGAGAAAATCCCCAAAAGAAAACATGCAAATCTGCATAACTCATTATCGATCGTACCATATCTAATAGAGTACGATTCCTCTGCTTAGACACACCATTACGTTGCGATGTTTTGGGTGGAGTGAGTTGTGATACAATACCACACTCTTTTATATAATCACGAAAATCATGACTTAGATATTCGCCACCTCAATAGATCGTAGTGCTTTAACCCTTTTACCCAGCTGGTTATTTAATTCATTCTTAAACTCTTTGAAATTTTCAAAGGTTTCATATTTGCACGTCATAAGATACACACATTCGTATCTACTGAAATCATTAGTAAATGTAACAAAGTAGAAGTACCCACCTATATCCATAAAACTCATGGGTCTGCATACATCACTATGTATTATACCTAAGAGATCATCAACCCTCTCATTAAAACCCGTGAAAGGGACTTTAGTCATCTTGCCTAATAAGTAGGATTCACATCTCTCAAATGATTCATAATCAAATGAGTCCAGTAGTCAATTTTTATGGAGATTGGATATGTGTTTCCCATTTATATGACCCAAACGACAATGCCAAAGGTACGTAGGATTTGAGTCATTTGTTTTTAGTCTTTTAGTATTTTCTATATTATAGATCTGATGGTCCAAGTTCAAAACATATAAACCATTAAACATTTGGGCTACACCATAACAAACATCATTCATAAAAATTGAACACTAATTGTTCTTAATTATAATTGAAAATCCTTTCATGTCAAGACATGATATGGATAATAAGTTTCGAGTTAGGGAAGGAACATAATAATAATTATCTAGTTCTATTACAAGCCCACTGGGCAAAGAAAGATGGTAAACTCTCACGACGACAGTAGCAACTCTTGCTCCATTGCCCATACGCAGGTCCACCTCTCCTTTACTCAGCATTCTTCTCCTTCCCAGTTCCTGCATATTTATACAAATATGAGAATCGCATCCAGTATCCAATACCCAAGATGAAGGAGCAAAAAGGTTTATCTCTATAACATAAATACTTGAAGTGGAAGTCATACCTATCTTTATTTTCTACAGACCCTCGATATAAGAAGGACAATTATGTTAATCCAGAAATCCGCGATCCTCTCCAAGGTGACTAGCTTGTAAGCTGCGAACTACTCCACCTCATCCCGGGGGTTCGAGGCATGCTTTTCAGCTAACCGCGCAGATAGACTTTTCTGTCCGTACGGCTAGGCTAGTAGTCGCCCGGTAATCGCCAGCTCTGCAGAGGCGCGAATTGCTTCCTAGTCCGTACCAGCAAGTCGCGCGACTAGCCAGACGATTAGCTCTCTCCAGCTTTCCACTAGTGGGCAGTCTTTTCTTCAACCCACCACTAGTAGTCGAACTCTCCTTCATGTCGCCACGAGCAGGAACCTGCCTGACCACAAAGGATCGTCTCCAGTCGGCTTGCAATAGGCGGCCTCACATACCTGTCCGCTGCGACCTCGTCATCAGTCCGCTTGGCAGAAAGTGGATTTTACACCCAAGGGTGGACAACCTGTCCGCCAGCAAGTCGCAGACTCAATCTCAGCCCTCCAATAGGTAGCAGACTCAATCCCAATCCGCACAGCATGGAGCGGACTCATTCAGTCCGCTAGCAGAAGCAGATGCATCGTCCATTAGTAGGTGGCATATTCGACCTCAGTCTGCTAGCAGGTACCGGACTTGATCTCAGCTTGTATAGTAAGGTGCAGACTATTTCTCAATCCTCCTAAGGGAGGTGGATGCTTCGCCCAGCAGCAGGCGAGCTCTTCATCAGTCCGCCGGCATGGTACGGACTCGCTTTGTGTAGCAGAGGCAGACTCTCTAAGTCCGCTAGTAGAGGCGGATTCGCTTATTTCGCTAGTAGTAGGTAAGTTCCTCTGTC
Organism: Platanthera zijinensis; assembly: GCA_039513925.1. Taxonomy (NCBI): domain Eukaryota; kingdom Viridiplantae; phylum Streptophyta; class Magnoliopsida; order Asparagales; family Orchidaceae; genus Platanthera; species Platanthera zijinensis. The sequence continues at coordinate 75,495,693 of CM077091.1, forward strand.
TGAACGGCATGGCGCGGACTCAACCTCAATCCTCCAGTGGGTGGCAGACTCACTTCTTCCCTGCAGTAGGAGAGCTCCTCAGCTCGCACAGCATGGCGCGAACTCGCTCCCAGCTCACTCAAACTGTCAGGGGTGACATCATCAAGCCCAGTTTTGGGAGTCACCTCCTCGAGCCTATAAATAGGCCACCACACCTCTTATTTAGGAGGAATGACCGTGGAGCAACCTTTGCAGCCAACCCTTCGGATACAGTTTCCTATTTGCCAACAACATTTGTGGACTGGACACCAACTCATTCTGTGCGGCCTCAGCGACTAGCCCTTGCGGTCTAGTGCCTGCACTTGGCTCCTCCGGCAAGTCCTTCAACAACCTATCAGGGCGAATTCATTAGAGAACCCGAGCAGATAGGAATCCTTATCTTACTTAGCAGCAACAGACTCATTGAACTTCCTAGTCAGACCGCACAGTCAGACGGCCTAAGGCAGCGAGCTGTATGGCAAGGCAGTCTGCGCGGCCTGGCGACCTGAGTCAGCATCCCGCGCAGTCACGACGACTTCTTTTTCTAGCCGCTAGCTTCCTTTCATCCTTTATTTGCTTTTCCATGTAAAGGAGTGAGCTCAAGCTGTAATCCAGTTTCTTAATAAATGGAAAACCCGTCACATAAGTGGCATTTTAGTCGTGGCGGGCGAATTCTGTTTTTGCCGCTGCTAGCGGCCCCGCTCTCTCTCTCTCTCACTCTCTCTTCTTCTCCCCTCTCTCGGTCAAAACTGCTAATCCTAACCATCAAAGTAACTGACTGCTCAATAGTCCTCATCTACCTCCCTTATCCCCGCATCTCGGATTGAACGTTCTCACCTCTCGACCGCAGAGGCGCATTTTTGGCATCATCATTTAACACGCGACCTTCATATTTCAAGCAGACGGTGAAATCCGACAGTTTAGCAATGTTAGGCCGCCAAACTACTCAAGAAATTCCTCGTTCCAGCGAGGATGCTCTCTGTGAAGCACTCATGCTGATGCGTCGGGAAGCCAACCAAGCTCGTTGGGAAACTGCCCAGCAGATCACAGTGATTAACAACATCCTAGCCGCTATTATTCAGTGACTAGACTCGCAGCCCGCAATAGCGTCGGTTACCCCAATCAAACCGGCGCCATCAGTAGAGAATCTGCAGACCTATCCATTGGTCTACCCGCATACCTACCCTACATCCAGACGCCTGCGCAAGCTGTAGTCCCTCTGCAGTCTCCAATTGCTGGACAAGCAGAGTGTTTCTATAAAGTCAGTCCTCGAACCTTCGGTTACTCTGCCAATCACCCGAGAAAACTGCATAAATCTTCCACATCTACGAAGAGGAAAAGATGTCCATCAACTTTATTCCAGATCAAACAGCATTAAAACGAGACCTTTGCCCACTTTGTCGACTGCTTCCAAAAAGAGATCTTGGAAGTTGAGACCGTTGATCCAGAATTTTACAAAGTCTCTTTAATAAGTGGTTTAATAGAAGGGCCAATTAAATTCGAGGCTAATGTTCGAGTGCCAAGGACATACGAGGAGATGATCAGTCTAGTCAACTTGTACATATAAGGGGAAAAGAGCAATCCCAACTACATCTCCAGGCTTGTAATAGGGAAAGATCCTTCTTCCTTTGCTTACAAGCAATAGTCAAAGTTTCCTCAACAAGTTTTCCACCCTCGGGCTCAGAAGGAAAGGATTCTTCGTCGTCATCGACACCCCTTCTCGAGTCAAGATCCCTTCCATGGTCAAAGATCACAATTGCTAGTTCCTCCCGCTTATCCGGTACTAGCTTTGCAAGCAGCTTCGGTTTACCAGCAGTAGGGTGATAACTTGCCAGAATCTGAATAGAGTAGAGCTATGCGGGAAGTGGTCCAATCCATGAAAGGTAAGACCAGTTATAAAAGGCCTTAACATCCTGCAGATCAACGATCCAAATATTCAGATCCGTACTGAGAATATCATAAAGGCAAGGGTCATTCGACAGAAGATTACAAAGCTCTTCAACAACTAGTGGAGAAAATGCTGAAGCAGGGTAAATATCAACATTTACTCCGGAAGAATGACCATTTTGACCCAACCACTTCAAAAAGCAAAGAAGTAGTGAATATTCCTCTCGGCTCAAAAGGAGCAAACCAAATCATCAACTTCAGTCTTGGCACCGAAAGCATCGATGTCGATAGTGAAGGCACTTTAGGAGATCTATTTTGAGATGAAAATGGACATTTCAAAGTCCTAAAAGCTCTTCGCGATCATAGCTGGTTGTTTTTGTGTTCTTTGAACATTTTTTCAGGCGCACTTCTATGTACTCTTCTACGCATTTCTATATTTTACATCAGAAATCCCGTACTGACACTTTTCCCTTTTTGGAGTGCCTCCTCTCTCTTTTTTCTCTTTTCCAAAGGGATCACTGAACCGACGAGATATCACCGAGTCTTGCTTGACCCCCCCATAGGTTGGTTTCTGGCGTAACACCACGATGACCACGTATAGCGGGGAGTGTTCACATATGTGCAGTGGGAGCCGTGCAATCCTGTGCATGTGGACTTCAGGGCTTCAGATGCTAGCTAGTATCTAACACACAACGTGCATCAAGGGAGGTCCCAATGTGTTAGCTCTACTGTACTTCGCTAGGGATACATTACAGTTAAGATGATCTTTGCTTGGCAAGAAATGGCCCGCGGGTGTAGCCTTGTCTCTGTGATCATCTCACGATGTGATAGTCGAATACTCCAAGGTACTCTCAAGTCGTGCCTTCAGGGGACCCACAACATTGCTAATCTTTTAGGGCGAACAATGCTTTATACCATTTGGCGCACCTGGTCTAACTGATCGGCAATGCTTGTAGCCCAAGGCATGAGAGCAGTGTGTCCATCATTCCTTCTTAGGATTGTGCTTTTTCTTTTTTGTGCCCTTTCGGGGGAGCACGGTTAGTCCGCTCTTGGTAGGACTACACCCTTGATAATCGTTTAGGGCCAGCAATGCTTTAGACCTTTCTTGGTGCACCTGACCTAGCTGATTATCTTCGGGTGTAGACCTCTTTTGTGAACTGCCTTCTTTCAGGTTAACAGGTTAAATCCAACCTATCCGAAGGATTTGTGACGTCATATTTCTTCCTTATACTCGCCTTATATACTCAGCTTATATAAAACTCTATCAGCTGGCGATTAATAGTGCCTCTACTATTCTTACTGAATGTTTTCTGGCACCTATTGTTTAATCAAAGAATCCGATTCTCTTTGTCGACAAACCATGCGATTAAAGCCAAATCAAAGTGGTTTCATCTAGCCGATCTAGATTTCATATTGAGGATATCATATCTGACCATGCAGGAAGATTATTGTTGTGGCTTGATCTCTACTTAATTCTGCTCATTTTCCTATTAGGTTAATAGTAGGGTTTGTTTGATATTCTTTCTGCTATCTAATTATATCTGTTACATCAACATTTAACATTTAGTAGAGATTAAGCAGGTATTTGCGAGTTCCCTTTAGGTACTCGCATTCTATTTTTCTTTCATATCTGCTTCTTACTCTTCTTTTGTAGAGATTAAGCAGGTATTTGCAAGTTCCCTACAGGTACTCACATTCTATTTTTCTTTCATATCTGCTTCTTATTCTTCTTTTGCATAGATTAGCAGATATTTGCGAGTTTCCTTCAGGTACTCACATTCTATTTTTCTTGTATATCTGCTTCTTACTCTTCTTTTATAGAGATTAGCAGATTTTTGCGCGCATTCTATTTTTCTTTTATATCTGCTTCTTACTCTTCTTTTGCAGAGATTAGCAGATATTTGCGAGTTCCCTTCAGGTACACGCATTCTATTTTTCTTTTATATCTGCTTCTTACTCTTCTTTTGTAGAGATTAGCAGATATTTGCGAGTTCCCTTCAAGTACTTGCATTCTATATTTATTTCATATATATTTCTTACTCTTCTTTTGCAGAGATTAAGCAGGTATTTGTGAGTTCCCTTCAGGTACTCGCATTCTATTTTTCTTTCAGTTTTGCTTCTTACTCTTCTTTTACAGAGATTAGCGGGTATTTGTGAGTTCCTTTCAGGTTCTCGCATTCTATTTTTCTTTCATATCTGCTTTTTACTCTTCTTTTGTAGAGATTAAGCAGGTATTTGCGAGTTCCCTTCAGGTACTCGCAATCTATTTGTCTTTCATATCTGCTTCTTACTCTTCTTTTGCAGAGATTAAGCAGGTATTTGTGAGTTCCCTTCAAGTACTTGCATTCTATTTTTCTTCCATATCTTCTTTTTACTCTTCGTTTACAGATATTAAGAGGGTATTTGCGAGTTCCTTTCATGTACTCGCATTCTATTTTTCTTTCATATCTGATTTTTATTTTTCTTTTGCAAAGATTAGAAGATATTTGTGAGTTCCATTCAGGTACTCGCATTCTATTTTTCTTTTATATCTGCTTCTTACTCTTCTTTTGTAGAGATAGCAGAGATTAGAAGAGATTAGCAGATATTTGTGAGTTCCCTTCAGGTACTCACAATCTATTTTTCTTTCATATCTGCTTCTTAATCTTCTTCTGCAAAGATTAAACAGGTATTTGTGAGTTCCCTTCAGGTACTCGCATTCTATTTTTCTTTCATATTTTCTTATTACTCTTCTTCTGCAGAGATTAAGCAGATATTTGCGAGTTCCCTTTAGGTACTCGCATTTTATTTTTCTCTCGTATCTGCTTCTTATTTTTCTTGTACAGAGATTAACACATGCTTGCGAGTTCCCTTCAAGTACTTGCAAGTTATTTTTCTTCTATACCTCATCAGATCTTTGTTTTGCATAGATTAGTAGAAGATGTTCGCAAGTCTTCTTCACTTTGCGGGAACAATTCAGGTACTCGCAAAGATACACATTTTTTACTTACTCTGACTCTTCTCCTTTGTTGAGGAAAAAGTAAGTACATAAAGAATCTTTAGGGAGAGACATCAGGTTCTATATCTCTCTATCCTTTATTTCTCCCTATTTTCTGGGGGATGGATCATGATTTCGGGAGTTGTCTCTACTTTTTTGAAGTTTCCTACAAACTTAAAAAAGTGCGGGGATAATGTAAACCCAAAAATCCGCAATCATCTCCAAGGTTGCTAGCTTGCATGTTGCAGACTACTCCATCTCATCCTGGGGGTTCACGGCCTGCTTTTCAGCTAACCGCGCGGGCAGACTTTTCTATCTGCGAGGCTAGGCTAGTAGTCACCCGGTAGTGGCCATCTTTGTAGAGATGTAGACTACTTCCTAGTTCGCACAAGAAGGTCGTGCGACTAGCCGGTCGGTTAGCTCTCTCCAGCTTTCAACTAGTGGGTGGTCTCTTCTTCAGCCCGCCGCTAGTATTCGAACTCTCCTTCATGTCGCCGTGAGCAGGAACCCTCCTGACCACCAAGGATCTTCTCCAGTTCGCCTATAATAGGCGACCTCACATACCTGTCCGCTAACGACCTCGTCTTCATTCTGCTTGGCAAAAAGTGGATTTTACGCCCAAGGGTGGACAACCTGTCCGTCAGCAGGTGGCAGACTCAATCTCAGTCCACCAGCAGGTGGCAGACTCAATCCCAGTCAGCACAGCTTGGCGCGGACTAATAAGGTTTGCTAGTAGAAGCGGACGCATCGTCCATCAGCAGGTGGTAGATTCGACCTTAGTCGACCAGCAGGTAGAGGACTCGATCTCAACCCGTATAGCAAGGTGAGGACTCTTTCTCAGTCCGCCTGAGGGATGGTGACGCTACGCCCCGCAGTAGATGAGCTCTTCATCTGTCCATCGGCATGGCGCGGACTCGCTTTATGCAGCAGAGGCGGACTGATGCAACCCGCGTCGTCTCATTTTTATTATTTTTATCGCACATGTCTTGTATTTTTGTAGCGCACATTTTTGCGCATTTTTTGGGATATTGAGTAGCGTAGATTTGTATTGCACATGTATTAGTGCTTATTGTGTATTTTGTATCACACATTTTGTTTGCGCATTTTTTTGGTTTGGCGCATTGGTGTGACCAGCCAATGCGACCCTAAATGCATAGGTCCGGTATTTTAGGAGGTAGGTTAGCTTAGGGCAAGCTTAATTTTAATTAACTATAATTTATAAGTTTTGAAATTATAATTCTCTTTGAGAGCCCTATTTAAATGTACTCTTACTTTGGCCCACTTGAAATCTCATTCCCAAAAGCCCACTAACTTCTACATGAAACCCTAAACACATCCTTTAAAAACAAACCTCCTTTAACCCTAATGGAAGCTGGAAATAGAAACTGAACGAATCACTTGATTTGTTCGGTTTCCCCTCCAGCGCCGCACTTCTCCTTCCCCGACGACATCGCCTGCAGCGGCTCCATCCGGGGTTGTTTCCTCTCCGTTACTTCCATGCCTCCACCAACTCCAGCCGAGCAATCCCGGAATCAACCGCCTCCTTCCCGTGCTTCTTCTTCCCGATGGAAGCCCCTGCAACCACGCCGCCCCTTCCATTCCTCTTCTTCACCGTCGGAATCCACCATGGAAGCCCTTCCCGCCACCAGATCTATTGCCTGAAGCCACTCCAGCAACTGTCGAGCCCGTCTGAACCTCTCCTGGGCTCTGACGACCCCTTTTGCGCCGACCTCCAGTTGTTCCAGCCAGCCTCCAGGGCTTTTCCCCTTCCTGTTGTCCTCTCTTTTTGCTACAGCACCCTCCGGCGACTGATCTGACTGTGCCCAGCTCCGTTTCTTCCAAGCAGCAAGCTTCTTCCTCCTCCGTGCCTGACAGTGTATTCCAGTCAGCCTCCTTCTTTCTTCCATCGCCGGATCCCTTCATTTTCAGCAACTACTGGTAATCCATCAATGTAAAGTCTGGTGTCGCGATTGCTACCCCTTCCCTAGTATATACCTCTCCATCCCCGCTCGCATCCTCTTGGGATTTTCATGCTTGAAATTTTTAAATGAACAGTTAATTACTTAGAGCTTGCCCTAGCTAAATCATACCTCCTGATTACCATTAATCTTATTACACGTGCATGCCACCAATTACATATGTGCCTATGGAATTTAGTTTCATGACGTTGTATGTTCATGAATTAGCATTTATGTTCATGTGCGACGCTTAGGGTCGTTTATTTCGTTAGAAAATAGCCTGCCAAAATCTCTCGCACCGCTTTAATTTTAAATAGGTCGCAATTATTATTATTTCAAAACTACACCCCCACCTCGGTTCACATAAGTTTGGTGTGGCTGCTGGGATATCTCACTCCTATCGTGGGATAGTCGAGCGTCGGTCGTTTTCAAATTCTAGGTTTAGATTTTTGTTTTCGTTTAAAGAAAAAAAAATATGAGTGATTTAGATGCGCGTATTAGAGCTTTGGTGAAAGATGTTGAGTGCGTCACTTTGGACATCCGACAGAACCTTCGTGGGTTGTGCACCTCTGTTCACAACCTGGAGGTGACCAGGCGCTCGTATTGTGCTACTACTGCATACCTTACCACTTCTCACGTAGTGGAACCCGAGGTTAGGTGTTTCGTGAGTCCTCCACGTCACCTCAGTTTCACGACGAGCACTTTAGTGCCACCCACCCCCACTGAGACGCTAACTTCAGTCAAGGAGATTCTTCCGGAGCCCCTGCTCCAGGAAGAAAAATTTCCTCCTATCTTTATCACCTTGACTGATGTCGTGGCTCCACGTTTCTCCACTATAGCACTTCAGTCGAGGATGTTCTTCCCGAGCCCCTGCTCCAGGAAGAAGAGCTTCCTATTTTTACCACCCAGGCTGAAGTCGTGTCTCCACTTGTTTCCATTTTAGCACCCCCTTCGATCGAGGAGGTTCTTCTCGAGCCCCTACTCCAGGAAGATGAGTTCTTTCCATCTCATTCCTTCCTCCCAATTGACATGGTGTGCCCACTTTCCCCCACTGACTCACATCCTTCAGTCGCCGAGTTGTCCCCTGAGGCCCCACTATAGGGAGGACTTACTAGTGATGTGTCACTCACCTCGGATGACATATCATCACTTTCTCTTCTCCTAGGGGAGTTGGTTAGTGAAGAGGCCCTCATCTTGGGTGACACAGACTCATGCGTCTTGTTTCCTGACTTTCTTAGCCCACTACCGCCTCAAACCCTTGAGTACACAGACTTCGTGCTTGGTGGACCCTCTCCCATGGCCCTCGAGGCACCACCTTTCATCGATTTCGTATTCGACGAGCACGCATTTAGTCTACATCATTTCTTTTTAGTTATAGACGAGCATGTTGTACCACCATCTCACTATCGTTCGAGGTCTGAAACTTCTAGGTCTACTTGTATTGAGGGAGTCGAGACCATACATAGATTTTTTACTCCTTATCGGGACACTCGCTTCAAAGGTTCTTTATGGAAAATTTTACACTGTCAAATTGGGATCTTTTTAAAATTTTATGACTCGAGTGGAACGTTGACAGGTAAAATTAGGACGATATTCGATCCGGGTCTAGCAGACATTCGTAGGAGTATATCAGACGAGAGTATGTTACGTCATGAGTTACTGATTCTACTGGCTGATTCCACTTGCTTCATGTTCCCCCTACTGCCACATTTTTTCCCCACACACCGCCCCTGCAAGTCGAAAGTCCAAGTGTCGATCGAAGAGATGCTGCATGTTGTCCTGCTGATGCCATGGCTGCGACCCAAAACCTGTAAGAAAAAAAATATGAGTGATTTAGATGCGCGTATTAGAGCTTTGGTGAAAGATGTTGAGTGCGTCACTTTGGACATCCGACAGAACCTTCGTGGGTTGTGCACCTCTGTTCACAACCTGGAGGTGACCAGGCGCACGTATTGTGCTACTACTGCATACCTTACCACTTCTCACGTAGTGGAACCCGAGGTTAGGTGTTTCGTGAGTCCTCCACGTCACCTCAGTTTTACGACGAGCACTTTAGTGCCACCCACCCCCACTGAGACGCTAACTTCAGTCAAGGAGATTCTTCCGGAGCCCCTGCTCCAGGAAGAAAAATTTCTTCCTATCTTTATCACCTTGACTGATGTCGTGGCTCCACGTGTCTCCACTATAGCACTTCAGTCGAGGATGTTCTTCCCGAGCCCCTGCTTCAGGAAGAAGAGCTTCCTATTTTTACCACCCAGGCTGAAGTCGTGTCTCCACTTGTTTCCATTTTAGCACCCCCTTCGATCGAGGAGGTTCTTCTCGAGCCCCTACTCCAGGAAGATGAGTTCTTTCCATCTCATTCCTTCCTCCCAATTGACATGGTGTGCCCACTTTCCCCCACTGACTCACATCCTTCAGTCGCCGAGTTGTCCCCTGAGGCCCCACTATAGGGAGGACTTACTAGTGATGTGTCACTCACCTCGGATGACACATCATCACTTTCTCTTCTCCTAGGGGAGTTGGTTAGTGACGAGGCCCTCATCTTGGGTGACACAGACTCATGCGTCTTGTTTCCTGACTTTCTTAGCCCACTACTACCTCAAACCCTTGAGTACACAGACTTCGTGCTTGGTGGCCCCTCTCCCATGGCCCTCGAGGCACCACCTTTCATCGATTTCGTATTCGACGAGCACGCATTTAGTCTACATCATTTCTTTTTAGTTATAGATGAGCATGTTGTACCACCATCTCACTATCGTTCGAGGTCTGAAACTTTTAGGTCTACTCGTATTGAGGGAGTCGAGACCATACATAGATTTTTTACTCCTTATCGGGACACTCGCTTCAAAGGTTCTTTATGGAAAATTTTACACTGTCAAATTGGGATCTTTTTAAAATTTTATGACTCGAGTGGAACGTTGACAGGTAAAATTAGGACGATATTCGATCCGGGTCTAGCAGACATTCGTAGGAGTATATCATACGAGAGTATGTTACGTCATGAGTTACTGATTCTACTGGCTGATTCCACTTACTTCATGTTCCCCCTACTGCCACATTTTTTCCCCACACACCGCCCCTGCAAGTCGAAAGTCCAAGTGTCGATCGAAGAGATGCTGCATGTTGTCCTGCTGATGCCATGGCTGCGACCCAAAACCTGTAAGAAAAAAAATATGAGTGATTTAGATGCGCGTATTAGAGCTTTGGTGAAAGATGTTGAGTGCGTCACTTTGGACATCCGACAGAACCTTCGTGGGTTGTGCACCTCTGTTCACAACCTGGAGGTGACCAGGCGCACGTATTGTGCTACTACTGCATACCTTACCACTTCTCACGTAGTGGAACCCGAGGTTAGGTGTTTCGTGAGTCCTCCACGTCACCTCAGTTTTACGACGAGCACTTTAGTGCCACCCACCCCCACTGAGACGCTAACTTCAGTCAAGGAGATTCTTCCGGAGCCCCTGCTCCAGGAAGAAAAATTTCTTCCTATCTTTATCACCTTGACTGATGTCGTGGCTCCACGTGTCTCCACTATAGCACTTCAGTCGAGGATGTTCTTCCCGAGCCCCTGCTTCAGGAAGAAGAGCTTCCTATTTTTACCACCCAAGCTGAAGTCGTGTCTCCACTTGTTTCCATTTTAGCACCCCCTTCGATCGAGGAGGTTCTTCTCGAGCCCCTACTCCAGGAAGATGAGTTCTTTCCATCTCATTCCTTCCTCCCAATTGACATGGTGTGCCCACTTTCCCCCACTGACTCACATCCTTCAGTCGCCGAGTTGTCCCCTGAGGCCCCACTATAGGGAGGACTTACTAGTGATGTGTCACTCACCTCGGATGACACATCATCACTTTCTCTTCTCCTAGGGGAGTTGGTTAGTGACGAGGCCCTCATCTTGGGTGACACAGACTCATGCGTCTTGTTTCCTGACTTTCTTAGCCCACTACTGCCTCAAACCCTTGAGTACACAGACTTCGTGCTTGGTGGCCCCTCTCCCATGGCCCTCGAGGTACCACCTTTCATCGATTTCGTATTCGACGAGCACGCATTTAGTCTACATCATTTCTTTTTAGTTATAGATGAGCATGTTGTACCACCATCTCACTATCGTTCGAGGTCTGAAACTTCTAGGTCTACTCGTATTGAGGGAGTCGAGACCATACATAGATTTTTTACTCCTTATCGGGACACTCGCTTCAAAGGTTCTTTATGGAAAATTTTACACTGTCAAATTGGGATCTTTTTAAAATTTTATGACTCGAGTGGAACGTTGACAGGTAAAATTAGGACGATATTCGATCCGGGTCTAGCAGACATTCGTAGGAGTATATCAGACGAGAGTATGTTACGTCATGAGTTACTGATTCTACTGGCTGATTCCACTTGCTTCATGTTCCCCCTACTGCCACATTTTTTCCCCACACACCGCCCCTGTCATCCTATGAAAGCTCTAATAATTACTGTTTATTTAAATATTTGGCATGAAATTTTGACTAATGGATTGCAAGCTTTGAAGATGAGAGATTACTTGCAGGTTTTGGGTCGCAGCCATGGCATCAGCAGGACAACATGCAGCATCTCTTCGATCGACACTTGGACTTTCGACTTGCAGGTTACATCGAGTCTCGTTGGGGTCGAGCTCTTTCAACCCCGGGAGAATTGATGCAACCCGCATCATCTCATTTTTATTATTTTTATCGCACATGTCTTGGATTTTTGTAGCGTAAGTTTTTGCGCATTTTTTGGATTATTGAGTAGCGTAGAGTTGTACTGTGCATGTATTAGAGCTTATTGTGTATTTTGTATCACACATTTTTTTGGTTTGGCGCGTTCGTGTGACCGACCAATGTGACCCTAAATGCATAGGTTCGGTATTTTAAGAGATGGGTTAGCTTAGGACAAGCTTAATTTTAATTAACTATAATTTATAAGTTTTGAAATTATAATTCTCTTTGAGAGCCCTATTTAAATATACTCTTACTTTGGCCCACTTGAAATCCCATTCCCAAAAGCCCACTAACTTCTACATGAAACCCTAAACCCATCCTTTAAAAACAAACCCCCTCTAACCCTAATGGCAGCTGGAAATAGAAACTGAACGAATCACTTGATTTGTTCGATTTCCCCTCCAGCCCCGCACTTCTCCTTCCCCGGCGACATCGCCTACAACGGCTCCATCCGGGGCTATCTTCCTCGCCGTTACTTCCACGCCTCCACCAACTTCAGCCGAGCAATCCCGGAATCCACCGCCTCCTTCCAGTGCTTCTTCTCCCCGACGGAAGCCCCTGCAACCTCGCCGCCCCTTCCAATCCTCTTCTTCACCGTCGGAATCCACCAGGGAAGCCCTTCCCGCCACCAGATCTGCTGCCCGAAGCCACTCCAACTGTCGTCGAGCCCGCCTGAACCTCTCTTGGGCTCCTGTTGGGTACATTGGAAAATATGTACCTAATTTGAAGAAGCCCAACTTAGCTCAATGATATACATCAAGGTGTATTTGATGTTGTTTTAAGTTGACATGTGCAGTTGAAGAAGTGTTAAAGAATGCAGAAAAATATTCTAAGTCCATGTGTCGACACCTGAAGAAACAGTGTTGACACTTCAGAATATTTGTGTCGACACTTGAAGGAAGTTGTGTCGACACAGAGAAAGATAGTCGACCACATTTGTGTCGACACTGGGAAGCAGTGTCGACTCACAGAGAAAGATAGTCGACCACATTTGTGTCGACACTGGGAAGCAGTGTCGACTCACAGAGAAAGATAGTCGACCACATTTTTGTCGACACTGGGAAGCAGTGTCGACTCACAGGAAGATAGTCGACCACATTTGTGTCGACACTGGGAAGCAGTGCCGACTAACTAAAAGATAGTCGACCTCGACGCAGAAGGAGATAGTCGACACAATGAGACAGAGTCGACACATGTTGGCAGAGTCGACAATTGATGTGTCGAAACCTGAAGGCTGTGTCGACACATACTGAGTTCTGAATCTACAACAACTGTGTCGACACACAGGACTTGTGTCGACACACTGCAAAGTCAAGACCAAGTTATTTTCTGAAGAAAGATGAAGTGTTGAGTCGACATAAATACTCTGTGTCGACTCATTCTCAAAATAAAGTTCTGAAGAAGCTGTGTCGACTTAAAGGCAAACTTGTCGACATAGTCAAAGGTTGTGTCGACACCAAAGTTACTTGTGTCGACACATATAGACAGTTGGTCTCGACACTTCCTGACAGTCTGTCTCAACACATTGCTGACCAAGACTAAGGCACAGGATCTGTTTGAAGACTTGACAGCTGTGGGTTGCAGCCAGTTAACTGATGTTGTCAGACTTGTCAGAAGACAGTTATAAACCGAATCAGCCGATTACCATTAAGAAGGTCTATAAATAGAAAGATTCAGAGGGAAGAAAATAAGATTGAACTTTGGCAATCAAATTGAGAAATCAAATCAAGGAGTAATACTCTAAAGAAGATCTTCATCAGAAGATCTAAGAAGACGATCTCAGGATCGATCTAAGAAGAGTTCTAACAAGAATTCAGAAGTATCATCAAAGGAGTTGGATAGAGAGGGATCCACCCATTTTGAAGAAGAAGAAGGAAGCCATCAGTGGTTTCTCAAGAAGCTGTTTGGAAATCAACTCAGCTAAGTTCAGATTCAAGAAGCTTTGAAGAAAGCTCAGATTCAATTGATTTCATCAGCTGATCAAGAATTGTCTTGTCCTCTTCTCTCTCAACAAAGGCAAGACATTTAAAACTTCTTTTCTAAATTTCTGTAGGATCTGTTTTAGACAGATCTGAGTTGTAAGCCTGTGATATAAAGGCTGAGTGTAGGAGAGTTGATCTCTGAGTGGTAGGGCTGTTTGCCTGAGTGTAGGAGAAGGTTCTTCTCTGAGTTATAGGACTTGTGGAAGGCTAAGGTAGGGCTGTTGTGCCTGAGTTGTAGGAACCTATCCAGGTTCTGAGCTGTAGGATCTGAGGATCTGAGAATAGTGGAAGTTTGGCCGAATCTAGCATACTGCTAGATAGGTGAAGGGGGAAAGTGGATGTACCCAAACCTTGGGGAACCACTATAAAACATTGTACAATCTATGATGTTTAGATTTCTGTGATTGCTATGCTGGATGTTTTAATTCTGTGATTGAATTCTGCCTAAAAGTATAAACAAGCAATTAGAACCTATTCACCCCCCCCCCCTCTAGGTATTTTAGGTTGTCTTGAAAGTAAAACTATCAAGTGGTATCAGAGGGAGGTTCCTCAAAAAGGACTTAACAGTCTGAGGTAGATCTGAAAGGCAGAATCAAGATTCAAGAAGATGGGTTCTGGAGAAAATCACAAGGAGTTAGGGTCAATGAAGTTACCCATCTGCAGGAAGGAAATCTTTGGAATTTGGAAAGAAAGAGTCCGATTATTCATGGAAGCATCTGACCCAAGAATATACATCATAGTTCAGGAAGGACCCTTCATTCCAATGAAGGTATCAGTTCTTGATGCTAATATTCAAACTCCAAAGAGTTATTCTGAAATGACCAAGGATGAAGTCATTTTGGCAACCATGGACAAGAGAGCTCAGAATATTATTGTGAGTGTCATAGATGATTCTACATTTCAGAATCTGATTCACTGCAAGACCTCCAAAGAAATGTGGGACACCTTGATTGTCTACATGGAGGGATCTGAAGAAGTAAGACAGGATAGGAAGTCTATGCACAACCAGGAATATGAAAGTTTTAGACAAGGAAAAACTGATAGCATAACTGAATACTATAAGAAATTCTATAGAATTGTGAATGAGTTAATGTCCTATGGAAGAGTCTTCAGTACCTATGAACTGAATGACAAATTCTTAAGATCCTTGACAAAGGATTGGGACACAAAGATCTGTGCTATAAGAGAAGTGGCTAAATTGGCAGAGATCTCTCCTCCCACCTTGTTTGGAAAGTTGCTGTCCTATGAAATGCAACTTATGGTGAGGAAGGAGGAGGAAAAGAATTCAAGAGGAGAGCATAGAGAAAAGACTGTGGCATTCAATGCAGAATCCATCAGAAAGAATAGGAGGATATCACCATCCCCTCCTAAGGAAATTGCAGAAGTTAGTTCAAAAAATTCAGATTATCAGGATTCAGAAAGCTGTGATTCAGATGCAGACTTTGCTGCATTCACAAGACAATTCCAAAGGTTCTTGAAGAAGAAGCAGTGGAAGTCTAAGCCCTCCACTACACAGCAAGTTGATGACTATTATCAGAAGAAAAAGTCATCAAGGAAAGAAAAGAGCAGATCAAAGCCCAGCAAAGCCACTACTTCAAAGATTGTCTGCTATTGTTGCAATAGGCCTGGATATGTAGTGGCTGACTGTCCTGATAAGAGAAAGGAGTCTTCAGACAAGAAGAAGACTCATCAAAAGGGCAAGAAGGAGAAATCCTTTGTTGCAAAGAAGGATAAGAGCCTAACAGATCAGTCAACTTCAGAGTCAGAATCTGAAGAAGAAGCATATATTGGACTATATGCTGTATCTGAAGAAGAGGAGTTTCTGCAGTTGCTAGACTCCATCAATGAACATGAGGATCATCAGTGCATGGGACTGATGGCAGGATCAGAAGAGGACATATGCCAGAATCAATCTGGTCCTAATAAGGTACAATGTCCTTCTATGAAATCTGTTTGTAGTACAAGTACAGAATCAGCTACATCTGCATCAAGTGATGTAGATGCATCTGAATCTGAAGGAGATGTCTATCAATTGATAGATAAGTATGGGGACTTGTTGCAGGCCCTTAAGAAAAGCAAGAACCTGGTTAAACTTCAGGCTCATGAAATTGCTAAACTAAGGGTAGCTGCAACTGAGTTAGAGAAAGTAATTGATCAGAAGTTAAATGAAATTGCCAAGCCAAAGAATATAACTATTATTCAGATGGGCACAATTAATTATACCAATGATCAAGTGAAGAGTCTGTAGGCCAGACTAAGAATTGAAAAAGATTTAGTGGCTAGTTACTCTAAGCCAAAGTCTGTCTTACCCTTGATAGATGAATTTGTGAATCAAAAGGGTAAGGCAGGATTAGGATTCAAAGGTAACTCCAGGGCTGGCCAATTCAAGAGGAAAGGCAAAGCTCCTGTCAAGCCACTGAACTTTTCAGTCCCTATTAAGTTTAGAAAGGTGGAAGTGCCTTCTAACCTATATGATCATGAAAATATTCATGGTCATATTAAGTCTAATGTTCTGAAAAACAAGGGTGTAAATGCCAACAGGCCTACCCATGTTCATAAACCCAATGGTTATAAAAAATCAGTGGGTGAAGGTGCTGCAGCACCAGCAATGGACATAAATTCTTTTGTCAAGGATGTATCTAGAACTAGATACAATAGATTTGAATGTTGGTGATGTGGCAAGAGAGGCCATTTTGCACTAGACTGCTGGTATAACACAAGTGTTAGAAAGAACAATAGTCTACCTGTTAGAAGAGATAATGGTAGCTTTGTTAATGCTAACTTGAACCAAGGACCCAAGACTTGCTTGGGTTCTAAGGGAAAGTAAATCTGTGTTGCAGGTGTATCCAAGTAGCCATGCCCCTATATGGTACTTGGATAGTGGTTGTTCCAGGCACATGACTGGAACAAAGGGGCTGTTGAAGGAGTATTCATCTGTCAAAGATGGACCTAAAGTGATCTTTGGTGGATCTGAAAAAGGAGTCATCAAAGGGTTTGGTAACATTTCTTCTAACCTAATTACTATCACCCAAGTGGCTTATGTAAAAGGTTTGAAACATAATCTAATAAGCATAAGCCAGCTGAGTGATTTAGGATATGACATTTCATTTGTTAAGGATGGATGTCATATCAAAAGGTCAAGTGATCAAGAGATCATTTTGACTGGGTATAGGAAGAGAAATGTATATTGTCTTAATTTTGTATGTGAGAATAAGGCTTCTCCCATCTGTCTTGTAGCTGATGATAATGCTTCTCATTGTGTTAAGTGGCACAAGAGATTGGCTCATCTTAACTACAAGACAATTGGCGAACTCTTTATCAAAGAATTAGTGAGGAATGGTCCTCAAGTTAAGTGTATGAAGGAAGGGATATGCTCAGCTTGTCAAAAGGGCAAGCAGACAAAATCCTCCTTTCAAAGCCTTGAAAACAAGGATTCTGTGAGGTGCTTATACCTCTTGCATATGGATCTTTTTGGTCCTATGCCAGTTCATAGTCTAGGTAGGAAGGTCTACACTTTTGTGGTTGTAGATGACTATTCTAGATTTACATGGGTGTTCTTTCTGAGACAAAAATCTGAAACCCCAAGTGTCTTACTTAATTTTGTAAAGCAAATTCAGAATGAACTGAATAGTACAGTGGTCAAAATCAGAAGTGACCATGGTACTGAGTTTCAATCTGAAAGCATGACAAAGTTATGTGAAGACTTTAGGATTTTCCAAGAGTTCTCCTCACCAAGAACACCTCAGCAAAATGGAATTGCTGAAAGAAAGAATAGAACATTAATTGAAGCTGGTAGAACTCTATTGAGTGACACCTCTCTACCAGAATATTTCTGGGCTGAGGCAGTAAACACTGCTTGTCATGTGATCAATAGGGCTTCTATCACCAAGAGCCACAAAAAGACTCCCTATGAGATTATGAAAGGTAGAAAACCAAATCTATCCTACTTCAGAATCTTTGGTTGCAAATGCTATATACTTAACAATGGTAAGTCATATTTGACTAAGTTTGCTGCCAAATCCCAGGATGGGATATTTGTTGGGTACAGCACAAATAGTAAGGCTTATAGAATCTTCAACTTGACTACTCAAGTTGTTGAAGAATCTGTGCATGTTGTGTTTGATGAAACAAGATTAATCAACTGTGAGTTGTCTTGTAGATCAAATGACTCAACAGGTTTAAGCAAAAGAATGGACAAGCTCTCCATTACTGAAGCTTCAAGGGAAGATGGAGTATTGGAAAATGAAGGCTATTGTCCAGGGGGAGTACAAGACACAATAGAAGATGAAGAAAACCAAGAGGTTCAGCATAATGAAGGAGCTGGAGATGTTCAACCAGAAGGGAATCTTCCTCCAGCTGCAAGACATTTAAGAGACCATCCAACTGATCAGATAATAGGTGATCCAAGACAGGGAGTGCAGACTAGAAGCAGAAGTCAAAGCACAGTTCTGCATTCAAGTTTCCTGTCACAAATGGAGCCTAAGAAGTTTGAAGAAGCCATCCAAAACCTGTACTGGACTGATGCTATGCAAGAGGAGCTGAATCAATTCAGAAGGTGCAATGTCTGGGAGCTTGTTCCTAAACCAAGAGGCCATAATATAGTTGGGACAAAATGGATCTACAGGAACAAGTTGGATGAGAATGGAGTAATAGTGAAAAATAAAGCAAGATTGGTTGCTAAAGGATACAAGCAGGAAGAAGGGATTGACTTTGATCAAACCTTTGCCCCAGTATCAAGGCTGGAGGCAATCAGAATGTTCCTTGCCTATGCAGTCTATCAAGACTTCAAAGTATACCAGATGGATGTGAAGTCAGCATTTCTGAATGGTGATCTTAAAGAAGAAGTATATGTAGAGCAGCCATCAGGTTTTGTAGATCCTCTTAAACCTGATTATGTTTATAAGCTTAGAAAAGCTTTGTATGGGTTAAAGCAAGCCCCAAGGGCCTGGTATGAAACCCTGTCTACTTTCCTTATTGAGAATAAATTCTCAAGAGGAAAAATAGACAAAACTCTATTCCTTAGGGAATCCAAAGGCAAGATCATCTTAGTTCAGATCTATGTTGATGACATAATTTTTGGATCTACTGAAAACAACCTTTGTAAAAAGTTTGCCAAACTTGTGCAAGGGAAGTTTGAGATGAGCAGTATGGGGGAACTGAAGTTCTTCTTGGGACTCCAAGTAAGATAGACTGATGATGGCTTGTCCATATCCCAGTCAAAGTTTACCAAAGAATTAATTAAGAAGTATGGTATGAAGTCATCCTTCATCATGAGAACTCCTATGGGAACAAGTGTGCCTATATGCAAAGATGATGCAGGTAAACCTGTTGATGAGACTTTGTATAGAGGAATAGTTGGTTCTCTACTATATCTCACAGCTAGTAGACCAGATATTATGTATGCTACATGTGTCTGTGCTAGGTACCAAGCCTGCCCTAAAGAGTCTCATTATACTGCAGTCAAAAGAATTCTGAGATATCTTAAGGGCACACCTAATCTAGGCCTTTGGTACCCTAGGAATAGAGATTTTCTACTTACAGGTTATTCAGATGCAGACTTTGCAGGCTGTAGAGAGGATAGGAAGAGTACAATAGGTACTTGTCAATTCTTGGGAGGAAGATTGATATCTTGGAGTAGTAAGAAGCAGACCAGTGTGGCTATATCTACAGCTGAGTCAGAATATGTTGCTGCTGGCAGCTGCTGTGCACAACTATTGTGGATACAGCATCAGCTTAAAGATTATGGTATTCAAGTAAGTAGAACACCTCTTTTGTGTGATTCTAATAGTGCAATTTCTATTGCTAATAATCCTGTTTCTCATAGTAGAACTAAGCATATAGAAATTAAATACCATTTTCTTAGAGAACATGTAGAAAGAGAAGACATCACATTGGAATTTGTTAAAACAGATTATCAAATAGCAGATGTATTCACTAAGCCTCTGGATGAAACAAAATTCAATAAATTTAAAATTGAATTAGGCATGCTGACCATTGATTAGATTATCAACAAACTTACAAGTAATATATTAGATTATCAAATGGTCTCAAGTGGTGTTGACAAAAACAGAAATTGGCTAAGTAAAATAGTGTCGACACATTCAGTGATAATGTGTCGACTCAGTGAAGTAATGTCGACAAGTCAGAAATATTGTGTCGACACAGAGAATATGTGTCGACACTTAAGAATTAAATTGTCGACTTATCCAGGAATGTAGTGTCGACTTCATCAGAATAGTGATGTCGACACTTCCAAATTTTGTGTCGACACTTATCCTAAGAGTCGACACAGATTTTCTGATACACTACTATATCTCTCAGGTGTCGACACATCCACAATTGGTGTCGACACATAGTAGACAGATTTGTTGTCGAGACAATAGAAGTTTGTGTCGACACATTCCATCTGTGTCGACACATATAGACTGTTTTTGCCTGCCTTTTGATCTTCTTTCAATAAAAGGTATAAATAGGTCAAGAAATTATTTAGTCGACACGCTTACAAGGTTTTCGAGACTGAAACCCTGTGTCAACTTTCTCTCTCTCTCTCTCTTCTCTCAAGCTTTCTCACCTGAACAATGGCGCCGAAGATTGAAGACAACGTCAATGAAGGTTATGAGTTCGTAAGGAATGCCTTTGCCGAAGCCCCGACAGATGTTCAACGAGTTATCACTCTTATTTCCGAATCCGGATTAGAGTTTTTAATTTCTGAACCTTCCAAGATATGGAAGAAGGAGGTGCATGAATTCTTTAACTCTGCATCAATAGGTTCAGATACACTCAAGATAAAATCCACTGTGCATGGGTCGACAGTGAAGATTACCCCAAGAAGTCTAAGGAAGATTCTATATTTACCAATAATTGAGAATGAAGAAGAAGACCCTGCTTCTAAGTTAAGGGAGGCTATCCAATGGTGCGGATTGGATCCCACTCTGAAGATTGGAGCTGCTTTCAACAGGAAAGGGATGAATCAGCAAGGGAAATTTCTGTCTGAAGTAGTTGGCAAGGTGATTCTGTGCAAACCAGGGGGACATGATAGGATTTCAGCCTATATGTTCAGCCTCATGACCAGAATTGTGTTTACAATTCCAACTGATTGTTCAGTTGTAATCTTTGACAAGATCAAGGAAGGAATCAAGAAGCCAAATCTGGCTAGAATTATGAGTTTATATCTGAATAGAGTAATCCCTGAGGTAATGCAACACCTGCCAGGAACAAAAATCAATCATATGAGAAAGATGGACATGAGATTGTTCTCTAGGTGGGATAGGGTGCTGTCTAAGGATGTGCCTGATGAGAGCAGGCAGGACACCCCAGTGAAATCCTCTTCTCATGCTCAAGATACTAAGCATCTTCAAGAAGAACAAGAGAGGAAGCAGGATGAAGATCACCCTGCGTCTACTCCAGCCTAGCAAGACATTATTCCTGCACAGATGCAGGGGGAGCAAGCTCATTCTCCTGCCCAGAATGAAACTACTCTTGACCAGGTACAGTTGCAGGGGGAGCTGGTGTATTTTCTTATAAAAGATATTTCTAATATTTCAATTTCTGCACAGTTGCAGGGGGAGCAAGTGTACTCACCTGCCCAGGACATTACCAATACTGAACAAGTACAGGGGGAGAAGATGTCAGACCCAGTGCAAGAGGAAGTACAAATTGATATCTCTAGAGATCTGAATATAGAAGATCTAATTGATACATCTTATGTTCAAGCTCAGAAGGAATATACTCTAGATGAGTTATTTCCAAATGTTGATATTGCTACTGATAGAGTAGAAGAGGGGCAAGATATTGAAAAGGCCCTTGACATGGAGATAGAACTTGAGAAGGAGCAAATGGTTGAGGGGGAGTCTGTGCATGTTGAAGTTGAACAACATGGCACTGAGACAGATATTCCTCCTCCTCCTCAAGAAAGAGTTGAAGTTGATAGTTCATCTGAATCTGAGACTGAAGAAGCCAGACTGGCTAAGAAGAGAAAACTTGTCTTCAAGAGAAGGAGCAAAGGTTATAAGAAGGCTCTACAGACTACAACTCCACCATCTCATTCTGAATTTAATTATAACAAGTTTATGGTTGATTTGCAAGTTAAGTTAGATGACCATAGAGTGGCTGTTGAAAAATATATTGATGAGAGCAATAAGTCCCTTCAATTTGACTTAGCTCAGGATATAAAGTCAATTCGATTTGAAGTCAATATGCATAAGAAGGAAATGACAGATTGCTTCCATAAGGGAGGTAATGCTGTGGTGTATTTGGCTAAACAACAGCAGTCCATCATCCCTAAAGTTGATGATATTATTTTAAAGCAAAGTTATGTTTTGGAGAATCAGCTGAGGATGAATGACAATTTAACTGAATCTCATCAAGAAATTATTGATGAATTGAAAAAGACTACTCCAGGGCTGACTGAAGCTAGAGCAAAGGAGATGGGAGAATTTGATAAGAAACTTCAAGATGCTATTGAATCATTTAAAACTGCTATCACTACCTCTCAAAAGGACATATCTGACAAGCTTCAAAAGTTAAAACCATTTTTTAAAGAGGGTGTGAATTATCTGGATGAACAGATCAGGTTTCAGAAGGAAGATCTAAGAGATCATATTACCAGAGAAGCCATAAAGGGGGAGAGGTTGTTGGTTCATGCTGGCTCAGAGCACACCAAATGGGTGACAAATAGAATTCGAGCCACATTGGGATATCCACCTTTGTGTGATGATGCTATGGTGGCTGAGTCAGGAATACAAATAGGTCTACTTGAAGGCAATCAACCTGAGGTTGCCCAAGTCATTTACCCTCCTCCAGATTTTAATATGATTGATCAGCAAGTTCAAGATATGTATAGCCCTCCAAAGGAGGTTAATAGGGTTGTTATTGAGAAAATGGATAAGCCTGAGGCCAATTTGAAAGAACAGCAAGATGCTCTACTATCCAAGAAGAGATATAGAGAGCAGGCTGAACTTAAGCCAGATTTTGAGCAGTGGAGCACTACTTCAAGAAATATTATACTCACTGCATGGAAGGCTGTGAAAGACCAAGTTCATGAAAGAGGAAAGTGGTATAATGAAATAGAATGGCAAAAGCATGAAGCTAGGCAGGAGGCAATAATACAGTTCAAAAGAAATGCCAAGCTGGGTAGGCTGCCACCAGATGCTAAGGAGCCGAGCAAGTACTTTCCAAAGCCCTTTCATTACTTTGAAAGGCAAAGGCTCAAGGAAGAAGCAAAGAAGAAGGCTGATCAAAAAGGCAAGAAGCCAGCTGAAGATGTTGAAGCTCCTGTGAAGGCTCAAATCCAATCTGGTAAAGGGATTGTCATAAGAGAGCCTGATCAGTCTTAGTTTTAAGTTCTTTCAAATGTGTTTTGTAATGTTTTGATTAAGTCATTCAATGTAAAACTCTGTAATCAAACATTATCAAGTTATAAACAAAATTTTGTTTGGAATCATATAATGTTCACTCTGTGATGGATTGTTCATATTTTGTTTATATTAAGTATTCCTGTTATGTCATATATCATCATATTATACTTTTTATAAATGGTGAATATCATTGGCTATAAGGGTTATGAATTCTCCAAATAGGGGGAGATTGTTGGGTACATTGGAAAATATGTACCTAATTTGAAGAAGCCCAACTTAGCTCAATGATATACATCAAGGTGTATTTGATGTTGTTTTAAGTTGACATGTGCAGGTGAAGAAGTGTTAAAGAATGCAGAAAAATATTCTAAGTCCATGTGTCGACACTTGAAGAAACAGTGTTGACACTTTAGAATATTTGTGTCGACACTTGAAGGAAGCTGTGTCGACACAGAGAAAGATAGTCGACCACATTTGTGTCGACACTGGAAAGCAGTGTCGACTCACAGAGAAAGATAGTCGACCACATTTGTGTCGACACTGGGAAGCAGTGTCGACTCACAGAGAAAGATAGTCGACCACATTTGTGTCGACACTGGGAAGCAGTGTCGACTCACAGGAAGATAGTCGACCACATTTGTGTCGACACTGGGAAGCAGTGTCGACTAACTAAAAGATAGTCGACCTCGACGCAGAAGGAGATAGTCGACACAATGAGACAGAGTCGACACATGTTGGCAGAGTCGACAATTGATGTGTCGACACCTGAAGGCTGTGTCGACACATACTGAGTTCTGAATCTACAACAACTGTGTCGACACACAGGACTTGTGTCGACACACTGCAAAGTCAAGACCAAGTTATTTTTTGAAGAAAGATGAAGTGTTGAGTCGACATAAGTACTCTGTGTCGACTCATTCTCAAAATAAAGTTCTGAAGAAGCTGTGTCGACTTAAAGGCAAACTTGTCGACATCGTCAAAGGTTGTGTCGACACCAAAGTTACTTGTGTCGACACATATAGACAATTGGTCTCGACACTTCCTGACAGTCTGTCTCAACACATTGCTGACCAAGACTAAGGCACAGGATCTGTTTGAAGACTTGACAGTTGTGGGTTGCAGCCAGTTAACTGATGTTGTCAGACTTGTCAGAAGACAGTTATAAACCGAATCAGCCGGTTAACATTAAGAAGGTCTATAAATAGACAGATTCAGAGGGAAGAAAATAAGATTGAACTTTGGCAATCAAATTGAGAAATCAAATCAAGAAGGAGTAATACTCTAAAGAAGATCTTCATCATAAGATCTAAGAAGACGATCTCAGGATCGATCTAAGAAGAGTTCTAACAAGAATTCAGAAGTATCATCAAAGGAGTTGGATAGAGAGGGATCCACCCATTTTGAAGAAGAAGAAGGAAGCCATCAGTGGTTTCTCAAGAAGCTGTTTGGAAATCAACTCAGCTAAGTTCAGATTCAAGAAGCTTTGAAGAAAGCTCAGATTCAGTTGATTTCATCAGCTGATCAAGAATTGTCTTGTCCTCTTCTCTCTCAACAAAGGCAAGACATTTAAAACTTCTTTTCTAAATTTCTGTAGGATTTGTTTTAGACAGATCTGAGTTGTAAGTCTGTGATATAAAGGCTGAGTGTAGGAGAGTTGATCTCTGAGTGGTAGGGTTGTTTGCCTGAGTGTAGGAGAAGGTTCTTCTCTGAGTTGTAGGCCTTGTGGAAGGCTGAGGTAGGGCTGTTGTGCCTGAGTTGTAGGAACCTATCCAGGTTCTAAGCTGTAGGATCTGAGGATCTGAGAATAGTGGAAGTTTGGCCGAATCTAGCATACTGCTAGATAGGTGAAGGGAGAAAGTGGATGTACCCAAACCTTGGGGAACCACTATAAAACATTGTGCAATCTGTGATATTTAGATTTCTGTGATTGCTGTGCTGGATGTTTTAATTCTGTGATTGAATTCTGCCTAAAAGTATAAACAAGCAATTAGAACCTATTCACCCCCCCTCTAGGTGTTTTAGGTTGTCTTGAAAGTAAAACTATCAGCTCCGACGACCCCTTCTGCACCGACCGCCAGTTATTCCAGCCAGCCTCCAGGGCTTTTCCCCTTCCCATCGGCCTCTCTCTTTGCTACAGCACCCTCCGACGACCGATCTGACTGTGCCCAGCTCCGTTTCTTCCAAGCAGCAAGCTTCTTCCTCCTCCGTGCCTGACAGTGTATTCCAGTCAGCCTCCTGCTTTCTTCCATCGCCGGATCCCTTCATTTTCAGCAACTGCTGGCAATCCATCATTGTAAAGTCTGGTGTCGTGTTTGCTACCCCTTCCCTAGGGTATACCTCTCCATCCCCGCTCGCATCCTCTTGTGATTTTCATGCTTGAAATTTTTAAATGAACAGTTAATTACTTAGAGCTTGCCCTAGCTAAATCATACCTCTTGATTACCGTTAATCTTATTACACGTGCATGCCACCAATTATTTCTGTGCCTGTGAAATTTAGTTTCATGACATTGTATGTTCGTGTAACAACGTTTACGTTCATGTGCGGCGCTTAGGGTCATTTATTTCGTTAAGAAATAACCCGCCAAAATCTCTCGCGCCGCTTTGATTTTAAATAGGTCACAATTATTATTATTTCAAAACTACACCCCCACCTCGGTTCACATCACGGACTCTCTCAGTCCGCCAGGAGAGGCAAATTCGCTTATTCCGCCAACAGTAGGCAAGTTCCTCTATACGCACGACATGGCGCGGGCTCAACCTCAGTCCTCCATCAGGTGGCAGACTCGCTTCTTCCCCGCAGCAAGTGAGCTCCTTAGCTCACACAGTATGGCGCAAACTCGCTCGCAGCTCGCGCAAACCGTCTGGGGTGACATCATCAAGCCCAGTTCTGGTAGTCACCTCCTCGAGCCTATAAATAGTCCACCATACCTCTCATTTTGGAGGAATGACCGGAGAGAAACCTTGGCAGCAAACCCTACGGATACAATTTCCTATTCATCAACAACATTCGCGGACTGGATACCAACTCAGTATGTGCGGCCTCAGCGACTAGCCCTACCTGTCTTACTTAGCAGCAATAGCCTCATTGACCTTCCCGGTCAGACCGCATAGTCAGGTGGCATGAGGTAGGGAGCTGTATGGCAAGGCAGTCCGCGTGGCCTGGCGACCTGAGTCAGCAACCCGCGCGGTCTCAGCGACTTCTTTTTCTAGCCGCTAGCTTCCTTTTGTCCTTTATTTTTTTTCCATGTAAAGGAGCGAGCTCAAGCTATAATCCAGTTTCTTAATAAAAGGAAAGTTTGTTGCAGGAGTGGCATTTTAGCCACGGCGGGCGAATTTTGGTTTGGCCGCTGCCAGCGGCCTCTCTCTCTCTCTCTTCTTCTCCCCTCTCTCGGTCCAAACCACTAATCCTAACTGTCAAAGTAACTGATTGCTCGACAGTACTCATCTACCTCCCTTATCCCTGTATCCCGGATCAAACGTTCTCACCTCTCGACCGCAGAGGTGCATTTTTGGCATCAACAAGTTCCTCCTCCAATGACCAGCCTTACCACAGTGGTGACACTTTTCTTCCTTCGCCAAGCCTTTCTTCTTCAGTGCTGAAGACTTGGCTCAAGAGATGACTTAGGTCCAACCTTTGTCTTCTTGAAACCCTTGTCCTTGCCCTTGCCATTATGCACCATCAGTATAGGGCTAGCAGACTTGACCTTCTTCATATTGATTTTGGCAGTTCTTAACATGCCTAGGATCTCGGGCAGTGTCTTGTCAATTTCACTCATATTTTAATTCAAGACAAACTGCTTGTAACTGTCCGGCAATGATTACAGGATTAGATCTGTAACCAACTTTTTGCCTAAAGGAAAACCTAGTCTTTCAAGGTTCTCTATATACCCAATCATCTTGAGTATGTGAGTCCCTACTAGGTCTCAAGCTCCCATCTTACCCTAAAATAACGCCTTGGTGACGTCAAACCTCTCTTTTCGAGCTTGCCCTTGAAACATTTCCTTAAGGTGCTCATCAATCTCTTTACAACTCATATTCTCGTGTTGCTTCTGAAGCTAAGAGTTCATAGTGGCGAGAATGAGGCATTCGACATCCAAGGAGTCGTCTTGATACTTCTTATAAGCATCTTTATCATCTCGGGACACATTCCCGACTAACTCTTTAGGGGAATCCACTTCCAAAACATAGAGCTTACACTCTTGCCTGAGAACAATTCTCAAGTTTCTATTCCAGTCCAGATAATTTGTCCCACTCAGTTTCTCCTTCTCAAGGATAGCTCTGAGGGACGGGGGTGAAGTGAGATCCACTTGCCATGGAAATTCTACAAGAATTTATACAATGAAAAACTCAGTACTACATTTCAAAATACATTTTTCATTTCAATTAGAACTATAATTAAAGTTACTCCCACTATTTTAATCAAATTGATAACCCTCAATATCAATTCGGAGAGTTTATGCGATCTACTCTCTTAGTGGATAAGATCCGTATTTCACCAACATCATGAGTCAGCTTTGGCTTTTCTCTCACAATATAGTTATTTAGGTAGGTAACGCTTGCCGATTGCATCATCATACAACACTTACATGGTTGGTAAATAACTCTTTACTCGCATCCATCATATGGTACATGCCAACCCTATGCCTCTGGGCACTCAACTTTTGAGGTCACCCAGTTAAGTTTGACTTGATGTCGACAGTAGGATATCACAATTATCCGCTCGCACCCTTAACAAGATAGATTAATGCACCTTGCTTTGGCAAGCCCACACTTCATCGATTGAGGCAGGAGGAGTGTCATCCATCGGAAGGCATCCGAATACTTAATATTGCATAAGGGATTTTAAGACAATTGATTAACACTTAATCATGGTTAAAGATTAACCAATGTGCACATTCACAAGAAAAACTTACAGCATTCACACTCCAAATACATCTTAGATGTGCACAAAGAAGAATCATCAACACTTGACAAACTGGGTTAAATCTAAACATCTATAATCCCTCGAAATCTTCAGATTTACATGCATTATACATGAGCAACACAAACTCCACTTACACAGTAGACAAGCTCGTCTCTCAATGTGAGATTCAAAATCTAACATACTTGGTTTCACAAACCAACAAGAGGGACGGTTATTGTTAAGGAGAAACCAAGATATCACAACGAAATCACATGCGCTCCTGGCGAGATTCCAAGGGGTTCCTCCCCTAGTGGGGTCTTAAGGGAAGAGCCCCTGCGGGGTTGGGGTAGCGCCCCAACCAATTTTTGGAAAACTACCACCGATTTCATACAAAATTCCATCAACATTTGATGTTCTATGAATAGATTTGGGCAATTAGAACACTTCTAAATTTCTAGATCTACACACAATAGATTTAGCAACTTCTAAAACAATGATCATCACACAACCTCCCTCTAATATTATTGTTGGGTTTTACTATATGACACATCATATGTGTATAGCGGAATAAGGAACAAGAAAACCCAAAAAAAATATGAATCTTGCGATGAACATTGATCAAGAAGTAACATTACTGTTAATAAATTTATACCTTTGCGAGATTGAGTCACTACTCAACCAAGGTGCTCCGAAGAAGTCCAATGAACGCTTGCGGCCAGAGTTCCGTGCGTAGAATTGTGTCCATGCCTCTACGGATGTCCACATAAGCACGGACAACCCTTAGACTCTTATCACACAAATGGTTGGAAGAAGGTATGTCCTCAACGTCTCCACGGTTTGCTAAAACCGTTAAAGGAAAGGCGGAAATGGCGAAGAAGAAGCTCAGGAAACACTTTTCGGGTAGCTTCTGTCGGGTGGTCGGCAGCACGGTGCAGCGGTAGTGACTCTATCGACGCAAGACTGTTCCGTTGGGAGAAGTCGACGCCGCCCTCTTCAATCTCAAATGATTAGGTCAAGAAAATCAACAAATACACTTCGGTTTACTATTCATATCGTATATATACAGAAGACCGAATCAACCGATGCCCGCAGAGCACACCGAACCAGACTTAAAAGAATCAAACCGGAGGAAACAAAATTCGTCGAGTTTATACGTCGATATCCGACGAATCAAAAGCCATTTGTCGAAATAACATGTAAATATCTGACGAATCCAGACAGAGCAAACCGTCCAAGCATCAAGGGGATATTCGACGAATCGAAGTCTAATTTGTCAAAACTGTCAACACGATACTCGACGAATCCAAGATAGATTCGTTGAGTTGTCATGACGATACTCGATGAATTCAAATCTATTCGTTTAAACCTCCAGTCTATACTCGACAAATTACCCTTTAGGCATTCCGACCACTTACCTGATGACTCATATTCACAATATAGGTCCCGAAATGAAACACTTCAAATCCAAAACATCATTGGCTTGGTCCTTTTACTCATATCGCATATGAGCAAGGTCAACACAAACCTTTCCAACTTCTCCAATGCTCTTATGTGCGACCTCATAGGCTCATATTGCGTTGGCAGTGAGACTACATGTTTGATCACTTCCAGATCACAATGGTAACACCAACAATAGATATATCATGGGTGTGTGTGTGTGCGCGCGCGCGTGTGCGTGTGTGTGCGTGCGTGCGCGCGCGCGTGTGCGTGTGTGTCTATAACCCAAACATGTAAGAGGCTCCACCCCTATCAATTAATTAATGCAATTTAAAATGAGCATTGTTAAATGTAGGCCGCTTTTGGCTATATGCAGGCCGTTGATAAATGCAGGCCAAGAATATGTACTTGCAAGCTAAGTGTTTTATATGCAGGCCAAGTTTTTTATATGCAGGACAAGCTTAAAAGACTGACTTGATTGCAGCAGCACTTTACCTTTTTCATGGCGAGATCAGATTTTTTATTTATGAAATATGAACACAAACATCATCATCATTAAACTTTAGCTTTTTTAGAGAACATGAGAGTATAAGTGCATTGCATAAAGTGTAGCCAAAAAAACATATAAAATGTATGAAACTATGTTAGAAAACTACTCCATAAACAAAAATATTAAGTCAGCTATTACAAAATTAAAAACAATAATATTCCAAACTTGCAATTGTTGCCCCATCCAAAGCTCTTGGTAAAATGACATCATGTATTGAAAAACTTTAATAGTTACTACCAGTAAAAAAGTTGAAGTTAACATACATTCAAGACAACCAATGGTATCCATAATAAATTCATCTGCAAAAATCTTCTCAAATATTTGTTGGTTGTTCAGTAAAACTGCACCGTAGAAGGAAAATTATACTTATATTTGTTGGCTATTCAATTTTGTAAATACTTTTTTTAACATAGCTATAATAGTTAAAAATATACCGTGTATATCAATTATCTGCCAAAGAAATAATTTCACTACCAAGCTCTTTTCCTTCTACTGCTTGGCTCATGGACTATAAATCTCATTCATCAGAAATTGATTCATGATAGCGCATCCATATGGAAAATACAGGTGGCAGTGGACATCCCACACTCATTACCAATCTTATGAAGTAGTTGTCATTCACAAAACCAACATAAATAAACTTTTGAATTTTTGGAGGCGCAGAATGTAAGGGAAGAAAAGTGAACGGTTGAAATCTGGAAAAATGTACTCCAACGTTATAGCAAGATGATTTTACTAATCCTATGTCAGACATGCTCATCCATTTATCGTAAGGCGCTGAAGTTATATTGCAATCCATAGAATGAATTAATTGTTGTAGTCTCACACTTCCAAATATAGATGTGTATAGAATTTCCCTTTGTTGGAGCTCCATCAACAAGTCATTTTGTACTTGTACCTCAAGGTAAAATCAAGCACGTAAAAATCATAATATAACTTTTGCCTGTGGGAAAACTACCTTGATGGAATTCAAAAGTGCAATTTCTCTATCAATCACAAAAACGCTTGGTGAAAATCAGGATTCAATGTTCCTTTAAAGCATTCAAGTGCCCTTCAAGTGCCCACTGATAGCTCGGCTGAGTTTCATTTGACAAAAATGAAAATCAGGAAAAGAATGACAAATTTGTGGAAGTAATTCCAACAATGGAAAGCAGTGACAGTCTATATCGGTTTGTTTTGCAAGTACAATCCATAATAAAAAAAACCC
This sequence comes from Platanthera zijinensis, assembly GCA_039513925.1. NCBI lineage: Eukaryota > Viridiplantae > Streptophyta > Magnoliopsida > Asparagales > Orchidaceae > Platanthera > Platanthera zijinensis. Next base: position 75,526,694 of record CM077091.1, read on the forward strand.
TGGAACAAGTTGGTAAGCTAAATAGAGGTCGGATGAGCGAAATATAAACATTCCAAAAAATAGTGGTAGGATTAACATGATTGAAACTCACATAGCCTGCATCATCAGATATACATTTAAAAAGAAATTGAATAGGAGTACGATCATCCAACTCTTTCTTGTACATCTTGAACTTCTCATTGTATATCGTACTCATTGTGGTTTTGTTATTTTGATTTCTTTTCTTAACAGTAGATAAAAATTTTCATGGTCCCACACCGAAGACCTAAATATCTTGAACAATTTTTTATTCACTTTCATCCAATCTACCTGCGTAGGAGTGTGCTTCAAGATGAACAAATTTGTGATTATGCGTACCACATATTACTTCAACTCTCCAAATATCCAAATTCACATCTTTCTTACCTTGGATAGCAAAAGGACAGCTACAACATTTGAAGCTAGACTTCCTTACATTTTTCTTAACAAACTCTTTCTAGTATTGACAAAGGCGAGGGAAACCCGCTCTACCGCAACCGATTAAAATTCTCGGCCTTGCACGAGTTGTTAGCTTATCTACCCATTGAATAATAATAACAAACCCTAAACTACTGCCAACATTACGAGCCCATTCAACTAACTTATCTTTGATTGGAAACTCTATATCCGTAGAAAAATGAATACCTACATCTACACATGCAATTGGTGTTCCATCAACAACCAATGACTTATCTTCTGTGCTCATTTGCATAAAACTGGAAGGTCACGCCTGTTAAACACCAATTCATTTACAAGCCTAATACAACCACAATATAAGGAAACAAAATCAATCACAACAACAACCACACTCTAGCACAACATAAACAATAATGGGATGGTTCAATAGGAATAGGTATACCCAAGTTGTACCCACAGCTTTTGAAAGTATGGAATGGTTCAAGAGAAATCAGAAGAAAGCTCCGGCCTAGATATCGGAAACCGCGAGGTCGGGAAATGGAGAGCAGAGAAAGCCACAGCGACACCCTGAAAATCGAAAGAAATTGCTGCCACAAAATACCTTCGAAAATGCCAACGGGTAGAAGCCGAGTAACGGGTCCAATGAGGACGACACGAGGTGATGACGGGAGATAGAGGATCGCTGTGGAGATGGACGCCGATCACCGTGGAGATGGACATCGATCGCCGTTGAGATGGCAAAACCCTAAAATCCCGACAAGGATGCCACCAGCCTGCACGATGTAGGAGCAAGTTTTTAGGACCCGCGGGTTTTAATTTGAAAAGAGCCGTCTTTTTTTCTAAATTGATGACCTGCGTTTAGTCAAAAGCGGCCTGTGTTTAACAATGCTCTTTAAAATAAACATCATGCTTGTTAAATCAACTAGAAGAATTTAATAATAAATGTCGCATAGAAGAGGTAGTGTGCGAACCAATTCACCGAGATGTCGATCTAATTCACATGAGGTTGAAGCTGCAATTTCAACCTTAGCGTGGACGGGGGACGATCAAACATTGTTATGATGCACGAGAGCGAGGCCGATTCTGAGTAGGGGAAAAAGAGTGGTGATGGAGTTTGGAGATCAAGCGATGCATGGATGTGGATTTGCAATGCTTTTAGGGCAGAATGGGAAATATTACATGGCTTTGGGAAATTGGGGATGCGGAGAGAGCTTTTGAGCGAGAGAGCCAGAATAGGAGGCATCTCCAAATTTCACTCATGCTTTTTTGGCTTAGGCACTTTGAGGGAGATTGCGGATTCAAGCAGGGGATGAAAATACTAGGGGTCACGTGGAGCTTGGAGGGGTTATTTTATGCAGCACAGAGATTACAGAAGATTACCTTTTTGGCACTACTAAGCACGATGGTTAAATTATCAATAACAACGGATACTAATTAATTATTTTAAGTAAATCAAAAAAAAATGCAAGTGTAAATAATATAAGCTACACTGCAAATAGCATGCAATGATAAATCATATAGGTATGATTTTGATATTTTGATAGGCATTTGACTACACATTCAATATTACAAGGAAATATAAATCTATTTAAATATTTGTCAGATTTTTTTTTACATTATATCTAGTATTAAATACGTAATAAATAAATCAATTTAATCAAAAAAGTAGAAATAGAAAAAAATGGATTAGCAAATTTAAAACGTATAAAGGAACAAAATAAATATTGTATTAACAAGTAATAATAACCATATTTTGAACATTACATGTCATAATGACTACGCTATCCATGAGAAACATCCGTTGGCTATCAAAACTCAAAACATTTCTGCAATTTCTGCCCTTTCCATCGTTTCATTTGTATGCAAAGATATTAATATTTTTAAAAAGTTTTATTTTGTTTATCTAAAAAAATGAACAGAATTGAGCTTCATGAATGACAAACATATGAACACTACGGCTAGAACTGTGACTAGGCCCTGTTTGGCACAGTGGTGGCGGAAATGAACATGTGGGTTAAATTGTCATTCGTTAATGCCCACCTAAGGAACTTCATATACTTTTATGTTCAAATGGATGATGCCTGTTAGGTGATCTTTAATGAACGACAGTTTGGCCCATGCGTTTACGACCGCCACCACCGTGCCAAACGGAGCATAAAATGTAATCGGATTTTTCCATTGCAAGACACTTCATTGAGAACACAATTACACAGCAAACACAAACAAAAACGACCAGCTCATTGGCAAACTAATACAACAGAAATATCAGATATAGGAGACAATCAAACAATGCTACATGTCAGATGAAATCATGTTAAAAGCATAGGGCGTTCAGCCTCCTTCAGATAATCCTTTCTGAAAAACGTAGAAAAGCACAATTATCAGTGGCAAATGTTGTTCAGAACACCAAGCAATTCATTTTTCAGGCGCACTAAAGATGAAAAAGACAGTGAAATAGTGTACACAAACGTATTATCAATCGGAAGCCTTCAACTTTCTGGGTCTTTTGGACTGGGGCGGTGATGACTGCGCATCTATGAATCTTCCAGGAGCCTACAGATGGTTAAAAATATAAAAATACATATAATTAAATTCAAGGATCGTTTAAGGGGACCTCCCCTCTAAGTTTGCAAAATTACACGTTGCACCCCTATCTTTTGAAATTACAAAAACCTCCCCTATGAGTTTACATTTCTTCATTACATGCATGGACAAAAATACCTCCCTAGAACATGAATGTTATGAAATGTAAACTCATTTGTGAGGTTTTTGTAATTTTAAAAGATAGAAGGGTGCAAACTGTAATTATACCAACTCCCAGGGCTCTAAATATATAATAATAGTAATAAAGCGCACAAATACCTTGCGTTTATGATCCCTTTTTCCCATTCTTTCTCCTGAAACACGTCACAGTAGGATTATAAAAACAACAAATGCTAGTCTTCCAGTTTTAGCAAACACATGCATGAAGAAGACAAGCCCTTACCTCCAAAGCCGGCTGCTTCAGGAATGAATGGCCGATCCGTATCACCACGATATGGGCGCTGACACCATTCATGGCAAAAGATTAAAGAACAGCCATAGTATGTGGCACATAAGAAATCATGTCGAGTAAGAATTACCTTCGGAGTGCCGGGGGGCTCAGTGAAAGTCTCACGAGTTGCAGAAGCTTCAATTTCTTTATTCTGCAGCTGTAACAAAGATAGTTGAAGATTTTTTTATCATTGGTAAAAATAAGAACTTTTCAATATGATCTTCTAGTGAAATAGTAATAAAACTAGACTATTTGATTTATCATATTCATCATTATCAATAACATTGTCTCCAACTATTTGTGATCAACTCTATGAATCATTATTTTTTGATCGTTCCTATTGTCTGCTATCTAAAGTGTTAAACCAAAGTAGACAAAGCATTTTGAATAAATTTGATAGATGTTACAATAGGTCTTACCATTTTGCACATTACTTCAATGCTAACCCTATCTTCATATAAATAGTACAATTTTTAACCTTCATTGCATGTCTAAACCACCCAAGCCTATTGTTAGAAGATATAAGGATAAATGATGTAAATGCCCATTTATACCACATTTCTTCTTTCTCCTTTAGTCCCACATCTATTGTATATGATTCTTCCTCCCTCTCTTCTCCTATATATTTGTACTCTCTCTTGTATTTGAATAATGTAGAAGGATATACAAGGTTTGCCAATTATTTCCTACATGGTATCAGAGGGAGGTTTGGAGGGGACTGGTGGTGGTGTAGGAATCAGAAGCAGAGGAGGAGTAGGGAGAAGTGGTGGAAGCGTAGACGTTACGGGAACGGTGGGTCGAGGTAGCGGAGGAGGAAGAAGGGGATCAGAAGGACTGACGTGATATGGTTGGTCTTCATGAAAGGAGACATCAGCAGACACAACCACCGTACCAGTGGTAGGATACAAGCAGACATACCTCTTCTGAGTGCGGGAGTACCCAACAAACATAGCTTTGGTAGCACGAGGGGCTAGCTTGTCAGTGGAAGGACCAAGATGGTGGACATAATAGGTACACCCAAATACACGAGATGTGAGAGAGAAGAGAGTCGTGGATGGGTAAAGGAGAGTAATGAGTGCCACAAAGTTGAGGACAGACGAAGACATGTGATTGATAAGGTGACAAGCAGTAGAGACTACAAAGTTCCAATAGACGGGAGGAACCTGCATTTGGATCATGAGAGATCGAGCCACATCAAGGAGGTAGCGATTTTTTCGTTCCGCTATGCCATATTATTGAGGGGTGTAGGCACACGAAATCTGATGTATAATACCGAACTCAGCGTATAGATTGGAGAAGGTGCGACCAGTAAACTCCCGAGCATTGTCTGTACGAAGAGTTTTGACACAGATAGAGAATTGAGTGCGAGTTTCCGTAACAAACGTACGGAACGTAGTTGTGAGTTCGGTACGATCACGAAGTAAATACAACTAGGTAACCCGCAAGTAATCATCAATAAAGGTAACAAAGTACCAATACCCAAAAACACTAGGGACCATATAGGTCCCCCAGATATCAGAATGTACTAAGGATAAAGGAGCATCGCTCCGAGTACATGAAGGAGAAAAAGAGACACGGTGTTGTTTGCCGAAAATACAAGATTCACAAAAAAACACTTGAAGAGAGACAGTAGGAAGAGCTTTCTTGAGAATTGGAAGAGGGGCATGCCCAAGACGACGATGCCAATCAGTGATGGAGACAGTGGTGAGAGAAGTGGGAGGAACATCAAGAAGATATAGTCCGTTAGACAGTCGCCCTCTACCAAGTATACTATGTGTTAGCCGATCCTGCACCACAAAGGAAGAGCGTGAGAAAGTAACACAGCAATCAAGTTCTTGCGTAAGACGGCTAACAGAATGTAGATTAAAAGGAGAGACTGAAACATGAAGAACCGAGGATAAGGAGAGGGAAGGAGTAAGAGGCAGATTAGCAGTGCCAGAAACCGAGATTGTGTCACCATTGGCCACAGTGATGTTAGCTGCAAGTGGATCTTTACAATCAAACATGTCGCGGATGGGACAGTTGATCTATTAAAGGCTCGGGTTGTGGCACAAGGTTTTACTCAACAGTACGGTCTTGATTATGAGGAAACGTTCTCCCCATTCGCAAAATTAAATACGGTTCGGGTCTTGCTCTCCTTAGCTGTTCATCACCACTGGCCCCTCCATCAACTGGATGTCAAGAATGCTTTTTTGAATGGCGATCTTCTTGAAACAGTGTATATGCATCAACCGCCCGAGTTTGAGACCACGGGGGAGTCTCGTGTATGTTTACATCGCAAATATATATATGGTCTCAAACAGTCTCCACGAGCGTGGTTTGGAAAATTCAGCAAAGCTGTTTGTGAGGTTGGCTTCAAACAAAGCTTGGCAGATTCCTCTCTCTTCACTCGTCACCAATCAACTGGGACTATAATTTTTCTGGTTTATGTGGACGATATTATGATCACTGGTGACGACTCAGCTGGGATACAAAAAGTTGAGAAATATTTAAATTCTATCTTTCAAATCAAAGATCTAGGAAACCTTCGATATTTTCTTGGACTAGAGGTAGCACGGCGACCTGATGGCCTTGTCTTATCTCAACGTAAGTATTGCATTGACCTTTTACAAGATACTGGTCTCTCGGGTTGCAAACCTGTGGAAACCCCGATGGAAGTCAATCACACGTTGTGTACTCAAGGTTCTGAGTCTGATTCTCTACTTCCAAATCCGGAATACTATCGTCGTCTTGTGGGAAAACTGATATACCTAACTGTTACGAGACCAGATATATCATTTGTGGTTGGTGTGGTCAGTCGGTTTATGCATACCCCCCGGTTTTCTCACCTTCAGGCAGCGGAACGCATTCTCAGGTATCTGAAGACTTGTGTATAAGCCATCTTCCTCCCTTTCTCTTATTGCATACTCTGATGCAGATTATGCGGGCTCGTTGGATGATCGACGTTCTACTACTGGTTGTTGTACATACTTTGGAGGAAATCTTATCACATGGCGGAGTAAGAAGCAGATGGTGGTTGCTTGCTCCTCTACTGAGGCTGAGTATCGTGTGATGGCGGATGTTACATCAGAACTAACCTGGCTGGAAAGTCTTATAATGGATTTGGGAGTTAAGTTGTCCTCACCATGAACGTTGTTTTGTGACAGTCAAGCTGCAATACATATTGCAAAGAATCCTGTGTTCCATGAGCGGACTAAACATATTGAGGTTGATTGTCACTTTGTTCGAGAAAAGGTTCAATCAAAGGTGCTAAAGCTTGAACATGTTCCTGCTTCTGGGCAAGTTGTTGACATCCTTACCAAGGCATTACCTCGCAAATTGTATTACCAGTTCTTGTCCAAGTTTGGTGCCTACGACTTGTACGCTCCAGCTTGCGGGGGAGTGTTAGAAGATATAAGGATAAATGATGTAAAGGCCCATTTATATGTCCATTTCTTCTTTCTCTTTTAGTCCCACATCTATTATATAGGATTCTTCCTCCCTCTCTTCTCCTATATATTTGTACTCACTCTTGTATTTGAATAATGAAGAAGGATATACAAGGTTTGCCCATTGTTTCCTACACCTATATTATATTGATAGATTTCTCCGACCATTCATGATCAATTCTTTGCTTTATCCTTTCTAGTTTTTTTCCTCACATCCATCTTAATGTTATCATTTTCACCACACTCAGTTGAAATATAACATAATATTTTACTGCTAAACCCTAAGCATATACAGCATATGCGTAATAATAATTTAATAAAATTTACCTTTATGTCTTTCTGTTATCCTCTTATCCATGTTTATATACTCATCAATACCTACATTTTTCGAAATAATTGATACAAGACACTTAATATAACAAACATACTTTATCCCTTTATCATCTAACAATATTATAAGACAACATTACTTTGCCCTAATCTCACAGGGTGCGCATCATGTCTTCTAAACATGAAAGGACACATAACAACGTTAAAAAAAAGAGAAACACGGGATTAGCTAATCAGATAATTTAGAAAAGAGATTATGAAAGTTCTAACCTCTCCACCATTTTAGGATTACATACTCATCTGACAAAGCAACCCATGCAATTGTGGACCACAATCCAGCTGAGAGTTCAAAAATATTTATTCCTCGAAATCTACGTAAACATTATATTACACGTCTATTTATACACAAGGAGGAGAGACCATAAACCACTACTAGAGGTACGGGACTAAAGAGAAGGAAGATCATATAACTGTTTGTTCTTCTTATGGACCTTTACATTGGGTTTCATATACAACTATTCAACTGTCCCCCTCAAGATGAAAGTAAATATCAATCATTTACAATTTAGAAATATTATCAATGAAGACATAGTTTGGACTATTAGTAAAGATATAAGCCAAAGTTATCTTGGGATTGAACAAACGGCGTGCAAACGTTGTCTTTCTCTAGATGCCAGTATTGTGGATATTGAGTAACATGGTTTACATAAAAGTTTTGCAGGTAAAACAATACATATTCGTTTTTTTCAATGCACAAATCGATTGGGATATATTACTCATTTCTATATTAATTTTTTGTTTAAAACCTACCCCTCAAAAATCATCTGTTTAAATAGATCAGAGCCTCTTCTTCATTCCTTTCGTTCCATAGCAATTCTCTCTACGGCTTCTGTTGGTACCCTAGTTTGATTTGAGTTTAGTTCTCTCCTTTGTGCCCCTTGACCCAAGAAATATCTATGGTCAATGGTTAGAAGTCTAGCTGTAGAGTCCTCGCTTTTCCAAATTGAGAATTTGGTTAAGTAGGTTTTTCGTTCGACTATAGTCGAACGCCGTTCGACTATCGTCTATCGGCTGATCGACGATCGTCTATCAGTTGGTCGACGCTTTGGTCTGCGCTGATAGTTCGACTATCTGTTCATAGGTCGACTATCTGTTCTGCGCTGATAGGTCGACTATCTGTTAATAGGTCGACTATCTGTTCTGCGCTGATAGTTCGACTATCTGTTCATAGGTCGACTATCTGTTCTGCGCTGATAGGTCGACTATCTGTTGATAGGTCGACTATCTGTTCTGCGCTGATAGTTCGACTATCTGTTGATAGGTCGACTATCTGTTCTGCGCTGATAGGTCGACTATCTGTTGATAGGTCGACTATCTGTTCTGCGTTGATAGGTCGACTATCTGTTGATAGGTCGACTATCTGTTTTCTGAGGTAGCTCGACTATCTGCTTATAGGTCGACTATCTCTGTGCGCTTGATAGTTCGACTATCTGTCCTGATAGTTCGACTATCTGCTCAGATAGATCGACTATCTGCCGAGGTAGTTCGACTATCTTCTTCGATAGATCGACTATCTGGATCGTTCGACTATCTGCCCGATAGATCGACGATCTCAGTGCATCGGTCGACGATCTCCGAAGGTCGTTCGACGCTTTCTGCCTGCCTTTATATTTTGTATTTATTTATTATATTTAATTAATTAATACATTTTCTGGCACATTATTTTAAGCTGTATGATAAAGTTTCCAGGCATTATTTGCTCTATTCTTTTTGCCTGAGTTCAAATCTTTTAAGATAAAGTTGTTTGTCTTATTAGCTGTCTCTTTAAATTACTTTATCTGCTGACAGCCCTTTATAGCCGTTGGACTGAAAAGTCTTCTTTTTGCTATAAAGAGATTATTTCTGATGTGACTTTATTTAGTCCTTCTGATTATTTGATTTAAGCCTGCAGCTTCTTAGAAAGAGGTTTATTCCTTTTTGTAGAATGTTTTGCTGCAGAGATTTTTCTGTCTTCTTGATATTTACAGCCCAGGTCTCAAGGCTCAGAAGAAGACAAATAATTCAAATGGAAGAGAGCCGTTGCTTGCTGATGATTATATAAAGAACCCTTTGCAGAAGGATTCAAGCGAGTTAACAGAAGCATATAGCTAACCAGTTGTTCATTCAAGCTTTCAAGCCTTCAAGCTTTCTGCTCTCAGCAAACTCCATCTAACTGAGAAGTGTTAAGATCCTCATCTCTTCTTCAACCTGAGTTCTCCTGCTTTCAGGAAGTTCAAACTCAGAGATTCTTTGAAGAAGAAGAAGAAGAAGAATAGCTGCTTGAAGAGATTTCTTTTTGTTATTTATTTTCTTCCTGTAGCTTTTCCTTCAGAATTTTCTGAAGAGTTTTCTGCACTGAAGCAAGACTTCACCTGGACATCTTTGAGCCAGGGGGAGCCTTGATTCTTTAGAGCATTCTAGCTCAGTGCAAGTTTTTGTGCTTCTCTAATCTATTGTAAAATAGAGAAGACATCTTAACCTTCTTCCCCCTCCTGTACAGGGTTATTACTCCCTTCAAAAGTATCCCTTGGTGGCAGGGCACCTGATCAAAAACCTGTGCTTGGTTTTTAGACACCTGATCAAAAGTCTAAAGGGTTTCTGAATCTACCTGAAGCAGATTCTGTTGGTGGCAGGGCACCTGATCAAAAACCTGAGTGGATTCCTACCGTGTGGGTAGAAGAGTGGACGTACCCAAGTTGTTTGGGGAACCACTATAAATTTCCTTGTGTCGTCTGGATTCCATTGTTTAATTCCTGCATTGTGGCTGTGATTAGATATAACTAGGTTGCTAGTTGCTGATTAGGTCTTTCCAAGCTTAACTGTAATTACAGTTAGCTTGTGTTTGTACACATCACTTGTGTTAGGCTTTAAGGTTAAATCAATATCTATAATCTTTTCATTCCGCACTTCACTCCAAGGGAGTTGGGTAGACTATTAAGTTTTGTCTGTGCAAAATTTGATAACTCTATTCACCCCCCCCCCCTCTAGAGTTGTATCTATCCCTTCACTTTCAATTGGTATCAGAGGGAGGTTGACTGACTGAATAGGCTAACACCTAAGTCACAAGATCCTGATAGATACCAAGAGCTTATAGATATTCACTATCATGGCCCAGTCTAAGGATTATTCAAGCACCAGACCTCCAGCATGCAACTTAGCTAAGTTTGGCATCTGGAAGGCAAGGATCAAACTTTATATGAATTCTATTGATGAAAGTATTTTTGCTTCTATTTTGTCAGGTCCCCCAAGAGCTCCTGCTGCTGCCACTGCCTCATCATCTGATATGAGTGCAGTGCCTCCTCCAGATTATAATGATGAATACAAGAAGGCCAAAATTGCAGATGCCAAAGCAATGAACATACTGGCTCAGACTATGTCTGATGAGGTGTTCCAGAAGGTTGCTGATTGCTCTTCAGCAAAGGCCATGTGGGACACACTGAACCAGATTGTAGCTGGTTCAGCTGATGAAAGGAAGGACAGAAGGTCCAACCTGATCTCACAGTACGAGAACTTCAAGAAAACTGATGCTGAATCAGTTGAAGCTATGTACACCAGGCTCAGCTCAATCATCAATGAGCTGAGGACCCTGGACAAGGACATATCATTGACAGAGGTCAATGATAAGATTCTTATGTGCTTCCCTAGCACATGGGATCTAAGAATCTGGCCCATCAAAGAAGCCAGAAGTACTAATGAGATCTCAACTGAAGCTCTCCTCGGCAAGCTCAAGTCTTTTGAGCAAGTGCTGAAGACCAGAGAAGCAGAAGCTGAAGCCAAGACCCCCACTCCTACAAGAAAAGAGCAATCTCTAGCTCTTAAGGCTGCAGATGTTTCTGAAGGCAGCCAATCTAATGAGGAACTTATGGCACTGTTTGCCAAGAGATTTCTCAAGATGGGGAGAAAGGAGTTCAGAAAGAAGTCTTCACGCTATGAAGGCAAACCAAGGTATGATCGCTCTCCTGCTAAAGAAATTATCTGTTATGGTTGCAGGAAGCCTGGACACATTTTGCCAGAGTGTCCAGAGGAGAAGAACAAGGAAAAGAGAAAAGACAAAGAACAACACAGGAAGCACTCCAAGCCATCCTCCTACAAAAACAAGAAGAAGGAGAGAGGTTTCATTGCTGAAACCTGGAGTGATTCTGATGAAGAATCCTCCTCATCAAGCTCCAGTGAAGATGAGGAAGAGAAGAAGGCAAAAGAAGTTTGCCTAATGGCAATAGATGCCTGCAGCAACCACTCTGCTGCAGAGAGTTCTGATTCTGATGAAGAGATGCCTACAGAAGATGAGGTACTTTCTTCTTATGATTTTACTTCAGAAGAATTTAAGTTAGAATTTAAATCCTTATGTTTAGATTTAATTAGCTCAGAGAAGGAAATAAAAGAACTTAGAAATAGGTTAGCTGACTCAGAATCAATAGCCTCTGAAAACATTAAGTTAAAGGAAGAACTCACTACTTGTAGTGAAGAAATCAAATTTCTTAAAATAGAGTTAGCTAAGTCTAAGAGATTAGAAGAATCCCTTAATGGTAGAAGCCTTAAGCTGTTAGAAATTACCAGCATGACTAACACTAGGTCAGGTAATGATAAACTAGGCTTAGGAGCTTCTCCCAGTGAACCCCCAGTCCTTCTTAAAAATAACCTTTCAACTCCAGTGAACTTCATTTCAGCTAGTGGAAAGAAGAACACTGAGCAAGTAAATCTGGTAAATAAAACATTAAATAAGGATAAGAGAGAAAAGAGAAAGAAGTTTTTCAAAGAAATGCAAAGAGCGTCGAACGCCGCTCGACGATCGGAAGCTCCATGGTCGAACGAAGGTCGACGATCTGAGCACCCATCGTCGAACGTCGATCGACGATTTCAATATGATTTTCAAAATAACAATCAATTCCATAGAAACCTAAATGAGAATAGAAACCCTAGGTTTGTTGACCCATCATCAGCATGGAGAATCCCACCTAGGAGATCTCACCCACTAGGTTATCACCCTCAGCCTGCATTCTCATACATTTCCAGTTTTTCTTATGTGAAAAACAAGGGACCCAAGGTTACCTGGGTCCACTCTGTCTAAATAATTGTCTTGCAGGTGAAGGTCTATCCAATCACTCAAAATAAGTGGTATTTGGATAGTGGATGCTCTAAGCATATGACAGGAAATAAAGATCTACTGTCAAAGTTCAAAGCTAAGCTCGGCCCAAAGGTTATCTTTGGAGACTCCAGTTGTGGTCAGACAGAAGGCTATGGCAATATCACCATTGGAGCAGTTACATTCAAGAGAGTTGCTTATGTCAATGGACTAAAGCATAATCTGATTTCAGTCAGCCAGCTATGTGATGCTGGCTACCAGGTTTCATTTTCTAATTTCTCTTGCAATATTACTTTAAATAATAATGTTGTTTTAGTAGGTATTAGAATAGGTAATATATATTTAGTAGATTTTAATTCATCTCAATCTGAAATCTGCTTGTTTAATGAAGTAACCCTTAATAATAATTCCCTATGGCATAAAAGGCTTAGTCATGTAAACCTTAAAAATATATCTAGGTTATCTAAGCACAACCTTGTCAGAGGTTTACCTTCTTGCCCCTACAAGAAGGAGAGCCTATGCAAGGCTTGTCAGCTAGGCAAGCAAACCAAGAATTCTTTTAAATCTGTAAATAAAAGTGATTCTCCTAGGATTCTGTATTTATTACATTTGGACCTTTTTGGCCCAATAAATGTACAGAGTTTAGGAGGGAAGTATTACACATTAGTAATTGTAGATGACTTCTCTAGGTTCAGTTGGGTTTTCTTTTTGAGAACTAAGTCTGATAACTTCAAAGCCCTTACAGACTTTCTACTTTGTGTGCAGACTGAGTACTCTACTCATGTGGCCTTGATCAGAAGTGATCATGGTACTGAGTTTGACTCTCTTCTCATGCAAGAATTCTGTGAGAGAGAAGGTATCAAACATAGCTTCTCAGCTCCTAGAACTCCTCAACAAAATGGGGTAGTTGAAAGGAAGAATTGAACACTAATTGAAGCTGCTAGCACATTGTTGGCAGATGCTAACATGCCTCTATCCTATTGGGCAGAAGCTGTTAGTACAGCCAACTATGTCTTGAATAGAAGTTTGATACACAAACTTAAGTGTAAAACTCCTTATGAGTTGCTTAAAGGAAAGAAACCAAAAATTAATTACTTTAGAGTTTTTGGCTGTATTGTGTATATTCATAATAATAATAAAGAATATATTAGAAAATTTGAAGCAAAAGCTTCAATGGGAATCATGCTTGGATATTCCCAAGTAAGCAAAGCTTATAGGGTTTATAACAAATCAACCTGTAAGATAGAAGAATCTGTGCATGTATCATTTGATGAGCATCAGATGTTTTACAAGGAGAAAGAAAATTCTCCTTCCTCCAGTTCTTTGCAGGTACATGATGCCCCTCAAGAAATCCTTCAACTTTCAACTCTTCAGATCACTGAATCAGACAGTGATGAAGACATTGCTGAAGCTGTTGAAGCTGTTATTGTACCACCAACAGTAGATCAAATTCCTCCTGAGGAATTAATCCCAACTGTTGCTGAAGATCACATCCCACCTGCTGATATTGTCACACTTAGAGATCACCCTACATCTCAAGTGATTGGAGACATATCAGCTGGTGTGCAAACAAGACATCAATTAAGACAGGATGTGATGCATGCTTGTTTCCTCTCACAGGTTGAGCCCCTCACCTTTAAAGATGCAGAGCTAGATCCCCACTGGATTATTGCAATGCAAGAGGAGCTCAATCAATTTGAGAGATGTAAAGTTTGGACTTTGGTTCCAAGACCTAAAGGCCAACTGATCATAGGCACCAAGTGGGTGTATAGAAACAAGTTAGATGCAAATGGAATCATAGTAAGGAATAAAGCTAGGCTTGTAGCTCAGGGCTACAGACAGGAGGAAGGTATAGACTATGACCAAACCTTTGCTCCTGTTGCAAGGCTAGAAGCAATAAGGATCTTCTTGGCCTATGCAGCCTTCATGAAGTTTAAGGTGTTCCAAATGGATGTCAAAAGTGCATTCCTGAATGGTGAGCTTAAGGAAGAGGTGTTTGTTGAACAACCACCAGGGTTTGTTTCTTCAACTCAGCCTTCTCATGTTTTTAAGTTACAGAAAGCTCTTTATGGACTAAAGCAAGCTCCTAGGGTCTGGTATGAGACCTTAGCTAGTTTCCTGTTAGAGCACAACTTCACTAGGGGAGTAGTTGATAGAACCCTTTTCGTCAAGCATCACAAGGACACAATCCTGTTAGTTCAAGTGTATGTAGATGATATTATTTTTGGCTCCACTGATCCCAAACTTTGCAAAAGGTTCTCTGACCTGATGCACTCTAAGTTTGAGATGAGTAGTATGGGTGTGCTGTCTTACTTTCTTGGTCTCCAAGTTAAGCAAGATGCTGATGGTATCTTCATCTCCCAATCCAAATATGCCAAGGAATTGGTAAAGAAATTTGGGATGGCTGATGCTTCAGCAATGCCTACACCCATGGCTACTAATGTAGTTATTGATTCTGATGATCACGACAAGCCAGTTGATCAAAAGAATTATAGGGCCATTGTTGGTTCCCTATTATATCTAACTGCAAGTAGGCCAGATATAATGTTTGCTACATGCCTTTGTGCTAGATTCCAGGTCAACCCCAAGGAATCTCATCTGACTCTTCTAAAGAGAATCCTGAGATACCTGAAGGGATGTCCAGATCTAGGACTTTGGTACCCAGCTGAGTCAGAGTTTGAATTAATTGGATATTCTGATTCTGATTATGCTGGCTGCAGAGTTGACAGGAAGAGCACCTCAGGAACTTGCCAGTTCCTGGGAGAGAGATTGGTCTCTTGGTTCTGTAAGAAGCAGGCTTCTGTCTCAACTTCAACTGCAGAGGCTGAATATATAGCAGCTGCCAGTTGTTGTTCACAGATCCTGTGGATTCAAAACCAGCTTGTGGATTATGGTTACTCACACAAGAACACCAAGATCATGTGTGATAGTACCAGTGCTATCTCAATTGCACAAAATCCAGTGCACCACTCTAGAACGAAGCACATTGAGATTAGGCACCATTTCCTGAGAGATTGTGTGGAAAAGAACAAGATTTGTCTTGAGTTCATATCCACTGAGTTTCAGAGAGGTGATATATTCACCAAGCCTTTAGATGAACAGAAGCATCTGTTCTTTTTAGTTCAACTAGGCATGATCAATGGACGAGACTAAGTGTGACTTTATCTGCCTATGTTGAAATCTGTTTGAAGATAGTCGAACGACGTTCGAAGATAGTCGAACGGTTTAAGCCTATCGTCGACCTCTGGTTAATGATAGCTTATCTGTTTGAAGATCGTCGATCGACGTTCGACCATCGTCGAACAGGTCGAGCTCATCGTCGATCTCTGGATGACAATAGCCTATTGTTTGAGAAGCCAGAAATAGTCGAACGATTGTCCGACTACTCTGCTTCTGAGCCGATCGTCGAACGACCGTTCGACCATCGGGTCAAGATCTTTTTAATAGACCGACTATATCCGGTCAGATATAAAGCCGATAGTCGACCTAGGTCAAAAGATCTTTTGCTTTATCGTCGACGGAGCGTGCCCTTTCGCATTCTGCTTTCCCGCTTGCGATTTTCTGCCGCTTCGTCCCCTTCGTCTTCTTCGTCCTTCTCGCGTTTCTCCAGCGATTCAATGGCGATTTCCCCAGCTGTTCTAGCCGTCGTCAAGTTTGATGCAGGATTCAGTGTGGATTTCGAAGCATTCAGTAGCTGCGATGCCGGAATCGTGGAAGTTCTCCAGCTCTGCAGGGATCAAGGTTTAGAGAAGTTAATGTCTGAAAGAATTAAGATCAACATTCCAGAAATCAAAGAATGGGCTTTCACGTCGTCTTCCTCAGACGAATCGATGACTGGTACCATAGGCGGAGAAGAAGTTATCCTGACTCCGGCCGTCTTATCTGATGTTTTTGGATTAGTTATTGGTGACGAGGAGTATGAGCAAGATGCTCAGGAGTTTGGAAGAATGCTTGTTGAGCTGGGACATGCTGAGGGCATTCCCACCAAGCTGCTCAAGGTAAACTTCCCTTTCAAAATCAAGTTTTTGGCTGAGATAGTAGGAAAAGTGCTCCTGGGCAAGCACTCTGCCCACGACAATATAACAAGGCAGCAATTCGCACTCATGTATGCAATTGTTAATCGGAAAAGGATAGATTGGGCTGCAGTTCTGTTTGATTTAATCAGGAAAAAGAATGGCAAAAAGGAAGTTACCCTAGGAAGGGTTATCGGTATTTTCCTGAAGGAAAGATTCCCCCATCTGCTGAGTTCCACTGCAACTACAATCAACGCCAGCAAGAAGATGGATCCCCATCTGTTCTCAAAGTGGAAGAGGACGTTTGTGAAATCTGCTCCAGCAACATCTGAGGACACAAGGACTGCATCAGTCGCTCCTCAACCTGTTGAAGCTGGCTCAGCTCTTCCTTCCTCCTCCTCTGCATTGCCGTCTGCCTCAGTTGAAGTACCATCAACTTCAGTTGAAGTAAGACTTTCTTCCTCTGCTGCTCCAGAAACAACTATGGTTGTTCCTCTTTCCCCTCCAGCCTCTCCTCTACCTACTCATCTAGCTAGGATATCTGCTCCTAGCTTTGATCTGTTAGGATCAGAGAGAATTCTTACTCCTCATGTATCTCCCGTTCATTCCCCAATTCATTCCCCAGTTAACTCTCCTGCTGTATCTCCAGTTCGATCCCCTGTCCTCATCATTTCTCATCCCAGCACCACTACCATATCTGCTGCAGCTCCATCCACCTCTCATCCATCATCTTTTGACATCTCTCCTGAGATTATCTCCCGCATTGTGGAGCTGATTACCCCGTCAATCAAAACCATGATCGACGAGGCAATCGCTCCCCTTGCAGCCTCCATTGATCTTCTAACTGCCTCCATCAAATCCATTTCAAAATCTGCTGAGCCATCTTCCTCTAGGGGCCTGGTTTCAGTAGCCACTGAAATCAGGCAGGGGGAGATGTTCCATGAAGATGTCTCAGACCTCCCTGCCTCTCCTCCAGCTTTAAAGGATTCAGTCATGGCTGCCCAAGCTGAAATAGAAATAGCTCCAGATGTTGTAATGACTGAGATAGAAATAGCTCCAGTTTTGTCTGAGAAGGAAATAGCAGATGGAATCTTATTATCTGAGATTGCAGTTAAAGTCTGCTTAGAAGATCTAACCTTTCCTGTGATAGTTAGATTCCTGGAAGGAATTATAACTTCATATCTGAATGACTGCTGGGAGATGGTTAAATATGAAGGTAACTCATTTATTCATTTTGTTGATGAGTCGATTAATTTGATAGTTTGTGAATACCTTGAAGGAATGATCTCTGTTTATTTAGCAGATCTATATTCATAATTTTACAGATGTTATTAAAGAAGATTTAGCTGCTCAAATCATAGCAGTTGTTTCTGAGGCTGACCCAAGTATTCTTGCTACTCAAGTAGACCCTGAGTTGGAATCCTTCTTAGATAATAAAGAAGATGAGTCTGAGAAAGAGGAAGTCAAAGTTGACTCTCCAGTTCTGAGTATGGAAGAAGCTCAAGCAAGAGCAGCATGGGATTTAAGAGTTCAATCTTTAAAAGAGAAAGAGAAAGATTTGCAAATTGAAAAGTCAACCATCTGGGATGACTCTCCAGGGATGGATTTAGACTCCTTTCTGGCTCTGGATGCCATGGAAGAGGAAAAAGAAAAATCTGATCTTAAGCTTAAAGAAAAGGCTGTTTCAGAAGCCTATGACCCTTATGAAAATCCTCCCTCATCTCAGTCTGATGATGATGATTCTGATATTTCTGAGAAGTCAAAGAAAAAGAAATCTGCTGCAAAGAAAAGAAAAGCTGCTCCTCCTCCACCTCCTAGCAAGGATAATGATATTCCTTATTATATTTTGAAGGGCATTGACCCTAAATCCAAGGAATTCCAGCATTGGATGTGGTTTTCGAAGAATCAGCAAAAAGAAAGAAAAAGAACCAAGAGGTATGATAGTCCTGTCTCAAGATGGACTCCCAGAGGTCCTCCTCCTCCTCCAGGTGCAGGAGCCTCTGGGAACCCTTCAGCTCATCCTACTGCCTCCTCTGGAAAATCTGCGTCTGTTCAGCCCCAGCCAAGGCAAGGTTATCAAAGCTCTCAAGGCAAATCATTTTATGGTTCTCAAAGACAAATGAAGGAGACTGTGGTTCAAAGACCAACCTTTTCCCCACCTCCTTCTCCAAAGAAGAGAATTTCATCTCCTTCTCCAGTACAGTCTGAGGAAATTGTATCAAAAGGTAAATAGTTCACTTTTGTTTTAAAAATATCTAGCAAGAACCTCTCTGCTAAGTATTCTCTAATGTCTTATCTAGATAAAATAGCTGATGCTGCTTCTCCTGAGCCCGTGTATGAAAATCCTGAGCTCGATCCTAACTTTAGGATGGCTCGCTTTCAAGAACTTGTAGGAGCAGCTCAGATAAGAAAAGCTAGAGCAGAAGGAAAAGATACAACTGGTTTTACTACCATGTCAGCTTACAGAAAGAAAGAATTTGAAAAGTTCCAGGTTAATCCTGAGATTTTTGATCCGTCAAAGTACATGGAAAAGCACCCTGAAGCTGTTGTCCCTAGGGCTACAGAACTGAAGATCATTGGTGCGCAGGACCTAAAAATGTCAAAGAAAGAATCAGATGACCCTCTAAGAAAAATTTCCTTTGTTTCTAGTTCTTCTGATCCGTTACCAGACTCTAAAGATTCTTAATAGTTTAATTAACTGCTGTGCTATATTTGTTTATCTGATTGATAATCTGCCAGTTATTGTTATCTATTTGCTTAAATTATTTTTAGTATTCTATTGCTAGCTGTTTTAGTTTCTGAGAGACTTAACTCAAATAGGGGGAGATTGTTGGTACCCTAGTTTGATTTGAGTTTAGTTCTCTCCTTTGTGCCCCTTGACCCAAGAAATATCTATGGTCAATGGTTAAAAGTCTAGCTGTAGAGTCCTCGCTTTTCCAAATTGAGAATTTGGTTAATTAGGTTTTTCGTTCGACTATAGTCGAACGCCGTTCGACTATCGTCTATCGGCTGATCGACGATCGTCTATCAGTTGGTCGACGCTTTGGTCTGCACTGATAGTTCGACTATCTGTTCATAGGTCGACTATCTGTTCTGCGCTGATAGGTCGACTATCTGTTGATAGGTCGACTATCTGTTCTGCGCTGATAGTTCGACTATCTGTTCATAGGTCGACTATCTGTTCTGCGCTGATAGGTCGACTATCTGTTGATAGGTCGACTATCTGTTCTGCGCTGATAGTTCGACTATCTGTTGATAGGTCGACTATCTGTTCTGCGCTGATAGGTCGACTATCTGTTGATAGGTCGACTATCTGTTCTGCGTTGATAGGTCGACTATCTGTTGATAGGTCGACTATCTGTTTTCTGAGGTAGGTCGACTATCTGCTTATAGGTCGACTATCTCTGTGCGCTTGATAGTTCGACTATCTGTCCTGATAGATCGACTATCTGATAGTTCGACTATCTGCTCAGATAGATCGACTATCTGCCGAGGTAGTTCGACTATCTTCTTCGATAGATCGACTATCTGGATCGTTCGACTATCTGCCCGATAGATCGACGATCTCAGTGCATCGGTCGACGATCTCCGAAGGTCGTTCGACGCTTTCTGCCTGCCTTTATATTTTGTATTTATTTATTATATTTAATTAATTAATACATTTTCTGGCACATTATTTTAAGCTGTATGATAAAGTTTCCAGGCATTATTTGCTCTATTCTTTTTGCCTGAGTTCAAATCTTTTAAGATAAAGTTGTTTGTCTTATTAGCTGTCTCTTTAAATTACTTTATCTGCTGACAGCCCTTTATAGCCGTTGGACTGAAAAGTCTTCTTTTTGCTATAAAGAGATTATTTCTGATGTGACTTTATTTAGTCCTTCTGATTATTTGATTTAAGCCTGCAGCTTCTTAGAAAGAGGTTTATTCCTTTTTGTAGAATGTTTTGCTGCAGAGATTTTTCTGTCTTCTTGATATTTACAGCCCAGATCTCAAGGCTCAGAAGAAGACAAATAATTCAAATGGAAGAGAGCCGTTGCTTGCTGATGATTATATAAAGAACCCTTTGCAGAAGGATTCAAGCGAGTTAACAGAAGCATATAGCTAACCAGTTGTTCATTCAAGCTTTCAAGCCTTCAAGCTTTCTGCTCTCAGCAAACTCCATCTAACTGAGAAGTGTTAAGATCCTCATCTCTTCTTCAACCTGAGTTCTCCTGCTTTCAGGAAGTTCAAACTCAGAGATTCTTTGAAGAAGAAGAAGAAGAAGAATAGCTGCTTGAAGAGATTTCTTTTTGTTATTTATTTTCTTCCTGTAGCTTTTCCTTCAGAATTTTCTGAAGAGTTTTCTGCACTGAAGCAAGACTTCACCTGGACATCTTTGAGCCAGGGGGAGCCTTGATTCTTTAGAGCATTCTAGCTCAGTGCAAGTTTTTGTGCTTCTCTAATCTATTGTAAAATAGAGAAGACATCTTAACCTTCTTCCCCCTCCTGTACAGGGTTATTACTCCCTTCAAAAGTATCCCTTGGTGGCAGGGCACCTGATCAAAAACCTGTGCTTGGTTTTTAGACACCTGATCAAAAGTCTAAAGGGTTTCTGAATCTACCTGAAGCAGATTCTGTTGGTGGCAGGGCACCTGATCAAAAACCTGAGTGGATTCCTACCGTGTGGGTAGAAGAGTGGACGTACCCAAGTTGTTTGGGGAACCACTATAAATTTCCTTGTGTCGTCTGGATTCCATTGTTTAATTCCTGCATTGTGGCTGTGATTAGATATAACTAGGTTGCTAGTTGCTGATTAGGTCTTTCCAAGCTTAACTGTAATTACAGTTAGCTTGTGTTTGTACACATCACTTGTGTTAGGCTTTAAGGTTAAATCAATATCTATAATCTTTTCATTCCGCACTTCACTCCAAGGGAGTTGGGTAGACTATTAAGTTTTGTCTGTGCAAAATTTGATAACTCTATTCACCCCCCCTCTAGAGTTGTATCTATCCCTTCACTTTCAGCTTCCTTCTCACGCTCCCTCTCTCATGTGGATTCTGCTGCTTCATTTCTGTGGCAGTGATTGAATTCTGAGGCTTAACTTTTTTCCTACTTTCTACAGCTTCTTCTAGTTCTTCTCCCTGCCACTCTCGTTTTAGCACCTACACTATTAAGTTATTGTATTTTATGGGTAATTTTGTCAGCAGCTGCACTAAGACAATCCTCTCTCTAATGCTCTCTTTTCTCTAAAAGCTCATTTCACTTTTTTCTCTCTGATGTCTTACTCTCTAAGTAGGTGGACCCTCTTTGGTTTTTGTGGCTCTACGGTTACAAGTAACTACACTGCAATATTTTATTATGGTTTCGCTTAGTGGTTCCTGTGAATAGTTGTTGATGCTCTGTTTTTCTCTCTTAGCTCTCATCTCGCTTGGCTCTCTTCTTTCTGAGCTCTCATCTCGCTTAGCTCTCTTCCCTCCGAGCTCTCATCTCTTTGAGTTCTATTCTCTCCGCTCTTTTCTCTCTGATGCTCTCATCTCTGAGTAAGCTGGACGTGACAAAATATTATTTTTTGGGTTGCACTCAGCGCCTCTCTGAATTCAGCAGCCGCACTGCAATATATTTTAGGGCTATTTTCGCGGCTAGTGACTGCACTGAGTGGTTCTTGTGAATGGTTGCACTACAATATATTTGTGATTGAGTTATGAAGCTTTGGAGAAGCCCGCATATACCAGATATTTGATTTGAGACTAAATCAAAATGATCTTTAGTTGCCTTTTAAGTTTTCTGAAATAACTTTTCTTGCTTTGAAACAACGGAGGAGAAAGATCTAACTTATTTTTATTTTCTCATCATCATTGACTCTTAAAATGCAATATGAATTTTCTCATAAGTCACTATTTAACTCAAAATTTTGTAATACTTTAATTCCAACTCAAAAAATAGTTAATTTCAAGACGACTCGAAATCGATTTCAAGCCGACATTGAATCGAAAATTTAGATTTCAAGCCGAATCAGAATCACTCGAACTCGACTCGATATCACCCCAATTATAACCATCATATTTTGAGTCGGTGTTTCATGATGTCCAATATATCTGTTACGCCCCCGTACGGATCCGAAGGCGACAACGGAGCTGAACCAACTGGTTTAGCCCCCACTTCCTAAATGGCGGCCCTCGGGGGCTGAACCCACCCGGTTCAGCCCCAATTGGGGCCGGCCGGCCTTGGTCCGGGTATAAATATACCCGGACCGTCTATTGGAGGACTATGCAAGTATAATCCAGGTATTCTTATAGCCTCTTCTCAAACCCTAGAAATCTCTCCTTCTCCCTCAAATCTCATCTAGTTCCTAACAATTGTTATCAAAGGATCCTTCCTCCCAAATATTTTTTTCATCTTGCTTTCATACACGCTCTACCCGACGGCACCCGCATCGGCCGATCCCGCGCCCATCCCGCGCCGACCCCGTGAGTGGTCTTCCTCGACGACTTCCGCGCCGCTCCTGGCAGCGATCCCGCGCCCATCCCGCTCTGCATCTTACCATGGTGACTCGCACCCAAGAAGACTCCAATCGGCTCGCACATCTCGAAGAAACCTACACCGGGCTGACTGACACCGTGGCAGCCCTCGCCGACAGGTTAACGACATCGGAAAAACGTTTCGAACAGAAATTGGATGCCCGCATGGACGAGTAGGTTAACGACATCGGAAAAACGTTTCGAAGAGAAATTGGATGCCCGCATGGACGAGCTTAAAAATATGTTAACTCAACACCTTAAAGGAAAAACTGTGGTGGGTGAGGCCAACGCAGTCCAGCTTCCCCTTCCTATTTCAGCAGTGGGGCACGACGATCGGGCCTCTAGCACCAATGGGGGGCTTGGAATTGACAATGGCCGGGCAGGAGGCTCACGACGACAAGTTTGGTCTGAGGCCACCCAGTTTGGCGGCATCGCCGCGTCTGCCTTGGATTTCCCTCCTTACCGTGAAGACCGTCAGGAGGACCAATGACCCAACGGGATGGGGTACCCACCTCGTGATGGGATCCTCCCTATTCCAGGAGCACCGGGACACGCTGCGGGCGGACGGGGAGGAGGCGGATGGGAGTTTAGACCGCCAGTCTTGGGAAACCCCTATGGAGAGGATTGGGGCTACCCACATGTGGCCGCTGATCGACGGCTACCGCGTCGACACGGGCAAGAGTACGGAGGACTCGGGCAACAACTACCACGCGCTTATATGCCGCCGAAGATTACCCGCATGAACTACCTCAAGTTCAAAGGAGGAGATGCACTCGAATGGGTCCAAAAAGCAGAGTTATTTTACAACTATCAGGAGATACCAGCGGCACAGTTGGTAAAGTTGGCGTCCTTCCACCGGGGACGGGATCACGCGGCATGGCACGAGTTTGTTGACGGATTCACCGCCCGCTTTGGTCCCCTTGAGTATGAAGACTTCGAGGCACTTCTTCAGAAGTTGCGTCAAAAAGGGACAGTGATGGAGTACCGAACCGAGTTTGAACGGTTGGCCAACAGAGTGCAGTGGGTCGAGAGGACATTAACAAGTTGTTTTATTTCCGGCCTGAAGGAGGACATCAGAGATGAGGTGCACGTCTATATGCCTCACAGCTTGACACACGCTATCAGCTTGACCCGGATTCAAGAAGAGCGTCTCATTCGACAGAAGTCCAGGGGGGACACTCCGAGGAACGCTACACACCTTCCCGACACAAAAAGGGATCAAGCAGCTGCAGAACGGGCAATAATGAAGAAACTGACTTGGACAGAGCTACAGGCTAGGAAAGAGCAGGGATTGTGCTTCAACTACAATGAAAAATTTACCCCAGACCACAAATGTCAAAGGATCCAGGTTTACATGTTGCAGGAAGATCCGATGTCGGATGGAGACGGAGGGAAACAGGGGCACATTCTGGATAAAGTCGAGTACGGGGTATCTTCCCTGACCATGGCGGGAGACTCCGCTCCGCCCACTATGAGTATTGCGGGGCGGATTGGCCAACAACAGGTGACTATTCTGCTTGACAGTGGGAGTACACATAACTTCATTAACCCGGCAGTGACACAGAAGCTGGAGCTAGAGATCATCAAGGATGCCGCTTCTCAGGTTGTGGTGGCCGATGGACACGAGCTGTTTTGCGAAGGCATGCTTCCGGACATGGAACTCGGTGTGCAAGGGTACACCGACAACATGGATGTCTACTTATTGCCCATCCAGGGGCCAGATATGATTCTGGGGGCCCAGTGGTTGCGACAGCTGAGTAGGGTGACTCTGGATTGGGAAATGTTGACTATGGAGTTTGCTAAGGATGGGAGAGAGTATTGTCTGCAGGGAATCCGCATCTCACCAGTGCTAGGGGGCTCTCTTTGCTGTTTGGAGCGCCTGCAGGGACAAGGCCGCGACGTGGCATGGGTAGGCCTGCGGGGACGGATGGAGCTACCAGATCCCCACCTTGAGGACAAGCTGGGTCTTGATGGGGTGGGGAATGTTACGCCCCCGTACGGATCCGAAGGCGACAATGGGGCTGAACCAACTGGTTCAGCCCCCACTTCCTAAATGGCGGCCCTCGGGGGCTGAACCCACCCGGTTCAGCCCCAATTGGGGCCGGCCGGCCCCCTTGGCCGGCCGGCCTTGGTCTGGGTATAAATATACCCGGACCCTCTATTGGAGGACTATGCAAGTATAATCCAGGTATTCTTCTAGCCTCTTCTCAAACCCTAGAAATCTCTCCTCCCTCAAATCTCATCTAGTTCCTAACAATATCGCACTTATTCTTATATAGGAACACATGCATCAACATGTGTACCGTCGATCACTCCAATACAATTACAAAAAAGGCATATATCTTTTGTCATGTAAAACATGCGATGGAATTTCTCCAAATAATGTCTTTAAGAGTTATGTTTTCCAATGAGAAATGAGTAATTACTTCCAGAATGTTGAAAGTGTTCACCTATCTCTCGCATTGAGCCATTGTTTGCCAAAATATATAAAATAATTTGTAACAACTGTTGGAGCCTACGGTTCACATCTCTTTAGTTTGACAATATCAAATCTCAGGTTGTATTTGATCACACTTGTGTTCAGTATAGTGTGCAGGTTTACTGGTTCAAAAGAATCAAAGAACTCAACTCTGCGACCTACCGCCGCGCTCTAGCGCTACCAACGAGCGCTAGCCTGGAGTTAAATTCAATGAGTGCCCAGGGACTTACCGCGTGGCCTTAGCACTACCGCTTGCGCTAGCTCGGGATTTATTTTGATCGAGCGTTACGTGACCTACCGCGTGGCGCTAGCAATACCGCCGGGCTCTAGCGCTCTCAACGCGTGTTGAGAAGATTGAGCTACCGCCTAACGATATATGGATACCGCGCCGCGGTAGCATAAAAAAGAGGAAAAATATTTTTCTGGGATATTTTTCCAATTCTGCAGGACAGCTGTCATCTTCGCGTGCGTCGACCTACCGCCGGGCGATAGCTCTACCGCCGGCGGTAGCTTATTTTTCAAGACATATATAAATTGCACGTATCTTTTCCTGGAGAGCACAACGAGGAGTACTTTTCATTCTAGGGTTCGGTCGCCATCAGTAGAAGGACGAACCCACATCTCCGTCAAAGAAAAAGGATTGTTTCTCCCTCCTGTTCGAGATCGAAGAACTCCGGGCGAACGAAATCTTCAACGACCATTCGCAGCAGATCGACTGCAACAAGAATGATATTCAAGAGCATCGATCGTTCACCGTTCCTCGGAAGAAGTCTACGTTTGAGGGAAAAATAATTTTTCCATCTCTTATTTTTTATTCTGTATTTTTCTTTTGATTTATCTGGTTTGTGTCAGAAAAATCGACCAAAGGATCGTCAAATTCCTGGGAGGAGTTTGTGAGAAATCGACCGGAGGATCGTCGGAATCTGGAAAGGATTTCGTGAGAAATTGTCCCGGGGAGGGACGTCTGGATCAGGAGACCTAGTGGGGCTCTAAGACCCTTCCGGGTGTGAAGGTGAAGAACCGGCTCGAAAACCTTTCCTGGAGGGAAAGGGAGAGAACCAACAGGTCCGGGAAGAGGGTCGGTATAGAAAACAAAAGAGTCTTTGATTCATCGCCTCCGATCTCCGACGTCATGGAGATCTAGTTGTATTTGTTGTAAACCCTTGTGTTTTATTTTGAATATGATTGAAGTTATTTTATTTCATCTTGTATTCGTGGGTGCATGGTGCAAGGGTTTTGAAGGTTGTTTGGAAAACAAGAAAACGAACTTTCATAAGGAAATAGTGTCCTGTGACTTACCTCCGCACGGTAGAAATCTACCGCCCCGCGGTAGCTTCCAGAACAGGGTATCACAGGTGTAAATATTATAAATTATTTGTGGATGTATAATAATGAATGTTTAAATTGCTGTGTGGAATATTTGAGCACGGTGTAAGAGGTTAGAAAACGAAATCTTACAAGAGATTCATTCTTTGTGACCAACCGCCGCGCGGTAGTGGTCTACCGCCCCACAATAGATTTCAGAAAGTGTTGTCTTTGAAAATTTCTTTTTAATTTTACATGTTCTTCATAAACCTTATTCACCCCCTCCCTCCTCTAAGGTTGGGCACAAGATCCAACGAGTGATATCAAAGCAAGGTTATTCCAAAACGGTTTCACGGTCGGGAATAATGGCCAACCTTGATCTCGAATCTACTAGTGGGGATGGAAATTTGTACACCAAAGATTCATTAACACCACCTCTGTTTACAGGAGTAAACTATAATGAATGGAGAACCCTAATGACAAAATTCATTATATTATTAAATATAGAAGTTTGGAACATAACTTGTATCAAGTCCTCAAATAACTTAACTAAGCACGAGTATCATATAATTATCAAAGCTATGAATAGTCTGTTTTGTGAGCTTGGTCAAGAAATTTTTAAACTTATCTACACGCTTCCTACTGCTTATGATATATGAAAATTTCTTGAGAATACTTATAGTTATCCTTCTGCAGATAATGAAACCGAGCAATTTCTCATGGATCCAAGTGAAGAACCAAATAGAGACTTGCTCTATGAGGAAGACATGACAACCACGTCAAGGGAAAGGGAAGACAAAATCTAAACTATGGATGAGGAAACACATGAAGAAGTCAAAGAAAATCTATGCTTCAATCTTGTCTCATCCAAAAGCACTGTACGGAAATCAAATCCTTTTTTTGCGTGTAATTCTATCTCTACATTGCTTGTGCTAGAAAATGTTAGATGTAGAATTAAGAAATTAAAAAATATTAATTCAAACCTACGATTAGAAAATAAAATTTTAAAAGCACAACTTAATGAAGAATCCTATTATGATGTGACTTGTCCTCCCACTTGCTCTTCAGTTAATATTTCTACACCTTGTATAGATTGTAATGAATTAAAAGAAAAATATAAAGTTTCTGAAAAAGAACTTCTGTTTGCAAAATACAAAATAAGAAATTATGTCTAGAAAACTCATCTTTAAAAAAAGATTTTGCTACATGCAATGATTATAAAATTGAAATTAAGGAGATGAATGAGACTTTTGACGAATTCAAGAGTAAGTATGAAGCTCATATTGAATCTGTAGTCTCACTCTTAAAAATAACACAATCGTGTACAATAAAGCTAGACATGATCTCAAAATCAAAAAAAAAAGAATTGATTACAAAAATCAACATGATTAAGGAAATTATGATTAAAAACTCACAAAACACAACTTTCACGCAAAACCCGAAAGCATGTTGAATATGAACTGTCATATAATAACTAAGTCAATTAAAGGGAGTAGAAACCGTCAAGCTCGTGTAAATGAAATTCCAAAACATAAAAATCATCTTCATTTGCAAACTCAAATAACTCCTAATTTAAAATCAAATGAACGTAAATTTCCTTCAAAGAATCACTACATTATGAGTATTTATGTTGAGCAACATAATTCTAACTTGGAGAATAACGTTAATTTATCTAGATCTCAAACGCAATTTTGTTCAATTGAAGATCATCACATAAAGACTTTGAAAAATAATAATGGAAATTTGCAATATAAAAATAACATTAAACCAAATTATGAATGGAGGTCCGTCATTGAAAATAGCGCACTCATTCCACTCAAAAGGGATCATTCATCATCATCTCCCCAAGGTATATCACGTTATGTTTGGGTACCCAAAGAAACCTTCACCTCTAGCTTCTTTTGGATACCTAAATCTCTAATTCATTAGTATCGTCCTATTGCGTGAAGTAAAAGCTAATCTAAACGAAATTACTCAATAGTCTACTTCATAATGTGTTAAATGTCCTTTTTTGTTTCTATGCCTTTTTTATTATTTGTTTTTAAGCCAACATGTCATGGAGACTTAACATATATTTTTGCTATATGACTTTCTCATATTAAGTTTAATGATAAATCAATCCAACGGATTGAATTAGAATAAAATTCATATCCTTGCTAAGTGTCCAAAATTTACTTACTATCTAAATTTTATGCTTTTAAATCCATTACCAATAAATGACTTATATTCTCACGATAATAAATTGGTAATTATGATTAAATGCTTAAGTATGACCATGATCATTCTCTAATTGTTTGTGACTCACAATAGCGGGGGCATAGGGTTGTGTGCATTAGAAATGCTAACCTGTAAACCACATCTTGTCCTTAACCGGGGAGGGTTCCAGTAGGTTCTTGTGTGGCGCTGGGGGAAAGAGTGCTAGGCACAGCGGGTTCTTCTGTATGCATATGAGATTAACACCTCAACCTACGACACTGTTGTGTAGCTCCTCATGCCCATCCGTCACTTAGTACGGGGCTAGGGTGTCGCCATAATAATTGATATACATAGCATGAACATTATTTTACTTCTCATGTTCATTATATTGATGCATAATAGTCTATCACGTTATCTTGTGTTGACATCATTTAACTTGTTGAGCTTTCATGTTTTTAGCTAAACAAAAGTATTTGAAAATCAAATATAAAATTTTTAAATGATTTAAAAGAACAAAAAATAATAATATGTTTTTTTGTATCTCCTTGTATGTTTCGTGATATTTTTCTTAAACAAAAATATATAAAAGTTTTAAATGATAAAAAAAATGGATCATTCATTCTTAGGATACGCATGACTAGAACATCAAGCATAACGATTAAGTGCAATATTTGATTTAGGATTGTTAATCTCTGTTAACATTGTCTGATTGTGTCATGATGTGTCGAATCTAAAGGTGCTAAGCTACTGAGTGTGACTTGATAATATAGTGTATGTTGAATATGCCTCTAGATATGTGTGATGATTTAGCTAGTGTAATGACTTTAAACTGTTCACACATCCCTAAGACAATGCACTCGTGTAGAAATTCTAAACTTACATGTTATAACTCGTGATATTGTGTTTAACACGTTAGGAATAACTTGAACAATCAATATCACGGTGTTCACATTTTTTATAAAGCTTAGAACATTGAGACAATATTCTATTGATCAAGTCTTTTGTATACAAGTTAAAGTGTATCTATCTATGTGGGTAAATTTTGATTGCTTCGGGAACCTTGAAATAAATACTATAATAATGATAGTACAAAAATAAATGGAAAAAATATATAAATTATGCATGCTATCAAATCATGTGTCAAGGACACCCTCAAACACTAATCATTCCTCCTGATAAGTCTTCATGAGCATTATGAGGATGAGCAGCTTGGTCAAAAGAATCGTTTCAATCTTGTGCAAAGACTACAATTTGAGTCAGTGCCCCTTGTTCTAGTCTTGGTATGAAGTAGATAGAAACGTGACGTGAGTTTTCACTTCATTTCTCTTGAGTTAGCATCTTGCATTATTGAGATAAAACATGTATAAATGATTATTTCTATTTGATGTTTTTGCCTAAGATGCTACACGTTCACTTGTCATTATTCTATCTAATGCTTCTATGTATAAGAATTGGACTGAAACTACATTATCTGTATATAGTGCATGTGTTATAGTACACGATCTCTATTCATGAGGTTTACAATGTTGCATTGTATTAACCTTTTTTTAAATCTCCTAACATTGTATTCCAAATCGTGTGATTTTTAGATTCACATGTATTGTCCAAATTTCGTATGCTCTGAAAAAGTTTTCATGTCACCTATTTTTTTGTGTTAGGTAGGTCTATAATCATGGTGTTCCGCTTCTTTTTTTGCCTCTAGTGCCTATATTTCTTTTCCATGCAAGTGTGTGCGTTATCTCATCTCTTTAGTATCTCATGCGCATAGGGAGAGAATTAAGTGTTCATGAGTATATCCTTTGCTTAGACACCCCAGGGGACGATCTCATGTAGGGGGGCACACACATAGGGGGAGCACATCTGTAGGGGGAGCCATATTGCTTATTTCGACAGAATCTCTTTTTCCCGTACATGCGTATAGTCTTTTTTCTCGATCTTGCCCACCCCTTTCGATAATATCAAAAGGGGGAGAATAGAATATTCATGAGCTCATGAGTTAGGGGAGATCACATGTGGGGGGAGCTAGTTGAACTTTGTGCATGTAGATAAGGGGAGCGCGTATGTAGGGGGAGTCGTACTTAACCTGAAACCTGATTATTTCACGATTCTTTCTTATTTTCACTATATCGTGCATTTCAACTATTATATCTCATGAACGGAATTTGATATTGAATGAGCGGCCTACCGCCGCGCGCTAGCGCTACCGTCGAGCGCTATCCTGGAGTTAAATTGAATGAGGATTCGGGGACTTACTGCGTGGCGTTACCACACGCGCTAGCTCGAGATTTATTTTGATCGAGCGCTCGGTGACCTACCGCATGGCGCTAGCAATACCGCCGAGCGCTAGTGCTCTCAACGCGCGTCAAAATGGCTTCGTCGAGAAGATTGAGCTACTGTCAGGCGATAGATGGGTACCGCGTTGCAATAGAATAAAAAAGAGGAAAAATATTTTTCTGGGATATTTTTTCAATTCTGCGGGACAGCTGTCATCTTCGCCCGCGTCAACCTACCACCGGGCGCTAGCTCGACCGCCGACGGTAGCTTATTTTTCAAGACGTATATAAATTGCGCGTCTCTTTTCCTGGAGAGCACAACTAGGAGTATTTTTCATTATAAGGTTCAGCCGCCAACAGTAGAAGGACAAAACCACATCTCCGTCGAAGAAAAAGGATTGTTTCTCCCTCCTGTTCGAGATCGAAGAACTCCGGGCGAACGAAATCTTCAACAACCATTCGCGGCAGATCGACTGTAACAAGAACGATATTCAAGAGCGCATCGTTCCTCGGAAGAAGTCTACGTTTGAGGGAGAAATAATTTTTCCATCTCTCTCATTTTCTATTCTGTATTTTTCTTTTGATTTATCTGGTTTGTGTGTGAGGAAAATTGACCGGAGGGTCGTCAAATTCCTGGGAGAAGTTTATGAGAAATCGACCGGAGGGTCGTCGGAATCCGGGAAGGATTTCGTGAGAAATCGTCCCGGGGAGGGACGTCTAGATCGGGGGATCTAGTGGGGCTCTAAGTCCCTTCTGGGTGTGAATGTGAAGAGCCGGCTCGAAGACCTTTCCTAGAGGGAAAGGGAGAGAGTCAATTGGTCCGGGAAGAGGGTCGGTATAGAAAACAAAAGAGTGTTTGATTCATCGCCTCCGATCTCCGGCATCATGCAGATCTAGTTTTATTTGTTGTAAACCTTTGTGTTTTATTTTGAATATAATTAAAGTTATTTTATTTCATCTTGTATTTGTGGGTGCATGATGCTAGGGTTTTGATGGTTGTTTGGAAAACAAGAAAACGAACTTTCACAAGGAAACGGTGTCCCGTGACTTACCGTCGTACGGTAGCAATCAACCGCCCCGCGGTAGCTTCCAGAACATGGTATCTCTAGTGAAAATATTCTAAATTATTCGTGGTTGTATTATGATGAATGTTTAAATTGTTGTGTGGAATATTTGAGCATTGTGTGAGAGGTTAGAAAACGAAATCTTACAAGAGATTCATTCTCTGTGAATCGTCGTGCGGTAGTGGTCTACCGCCCCGCGGTAGCTTTCAGAAAGTGTTGTCTTGGAGAATTTCTTTTTAATTTTACACGTTCTTCGTAAACCTTATCCCCCCCCCCCCTCTAAGGTTGGCCACAAGATCCAACAACACCTTCCTTTTAGAGATTCGGTGCGAGCCTTTGAAGCCATGCGATTACAACACTCAAGCCTTTATCCCATAATAGTGGGGTCGGATATATGGATCCTGTAGAATAATACGAGAATTTTGAGAGAAATGAAATATAATTGTATTATATCTCTAATGAATGTTTACATACATGTATTCGTGCATTAATATAGGAAGCAAAAGAGGTAAAACAATCCCAATCTAAGATATGAGAACTAAAGCATAAGGAGGAAGAGGACCCAAAATGGGTCTCGCTATGGACCTTTATATATTTTTCTTCTAACACTCCCCCGCAAACTGAAGCATACAAATCGTAGGCACCAAGCTTGGATAAGAACTAATAATATAACACACGTAGTAAGTCCTTAATGAGAATATCATAAACTCAATCAATAGGCGGAACATGTTTTAATTCTAGCTTCTTCATTTGAACTTTCTCCCGAATGAAGTGGCAGTCAACTTAATTGTGTTTGGTTCGCTCATGAAAAACAGGATTCTTAGCAATTTGTATAACCGCTTGACTGTTCCAAAATAAAGTAGCAGGTGAGGAATGCTTGATTCCCAAATCATATAGGAGGCTTTCTAACCGCGTAAGCTCAAATACTACAGATGTCATCGACCGATACTCGGAGTTGGTTGAAGAGCGAGCAACGACATACTATTTCTTGCTACGCCAGGTAATAAGGTGTCCTCTGAAGTAAGTACAAAATCTACTTGTGCAACGTTGATCATCCAATGAGCCAACATAATTAGCATCAGAATAAGCAATTAATGACATAGCAGAATAGGAAGAGGGTTTGTATACTAGTCCTTGTCCAAGGGCAGTCTTCAGATATCTTAGGATGCGCTCGACAGTCTGTAGGTGAGACGTCCGTGGAGAATGTATGAATCGACTGACAACACCAACATCAAATGAGATATTTGGTCTTGTAACTGTCAAATAAATCAACTTTCCTACAAGACGTCGATAATACTTTGGATTAGGAAGAAGTTAGATCAGTGTCAGAGGCATGAGTACAGAACTTGTGATTGACATCCATAAGAGTATCAACAGACTTACATCCAGAATAACCAGCGTCATGAAGAAGATCAACACAGTACTTTCATTGAGATAGGACAAGACCATCAGGACGGCGTGCAACTTCTACGCCAAGAACGTACCGAAGATTTCCCAAATCTTTAGTTTGAAAAATTGAACTCAGGTGTTGCTTCATCATTTGTATTCCTTTAGAATCATCTCCTGTAATTAGAATATCATCGACATAAACTAAGAGAGTCACTGTGTTTGTTGTTTGATGACGAGTAAAGAGAGAAGTTTGCCGAGCTCCGAGTGAATCCAACCTCACGGACAACCTTACTGAACTTGTCAAACCATGCAAGTGGAGACTGTTTGGGCCCATAAATAGATTTCTTGAGATGACAAACAAGCGGCTCCCTCCTGGTCTTAAACCCGGAAGGTTGGTGTATGTAGACAGATTCTTGAAGGTCATCATTGAGAAAGACATTCTTGATATCGAGTTGATATAATGTCCACTGGCAATGCACAACCAAGGAAATTAAGACTCAAACAGTGTTCAAATTGGCAACGGGAGAGAAGGCTCATCATAATCGAGGAATTGTTGTTGAGTAAACCCACGAGCCACAAGACAAGCCTTGAGACGGTCGATGGTCCCATCTGGAGCATGTTTGATCGTGAATACTCATTTACATCCAACACAAGTCTGCCCCTGAGGAAGATTAGCCCGGAGGACAGTCATTTCCTCATCTATGGCCACACGCTATCACGGATATCAGAGAGCCTCCTGCACAGAGTTTGGTATAGAAATGGAAGATAAAGAAGTTGCAAATTTGAGAAGCATCGGGGAGAGGCGATGTAAGTATACATAATTCGCCATGGGATGTGTCGTGGAGATAGGAGTCGGATCAGCAAACCCCGAGGTACCAGAGGTAGAGGGAGACTATTGAGGCGCGTCAGAGCGAGGGGGACGACGAGTGCAGACACGAAGAAAAGGTGACATGTTTGGTGCGGAAACCAGTGTTGGAAGGAGAGGTGGGAGAGGATAAGTAACAGGGACAGCGGGACGTGGCAATAACGGTGGTGGAAGCGTAGAGGAAGGAGACGAGTAAAAAGGTTGATCTTCCAAAAAGGTAACATCAGCAGACAAAACAGTCTTGCTATCAGTAGGAGAGTAGCACATGTATCCTTTCTGAGTACGAGAGTAACCAACGAACATATATTTGGTAGCCCGATGAGCAAGCTTGTCGGTGGAAGGACCAAAATTATGGACAAAATAGGTACAACCAAATACCTGAGGTGTTAGAGAAAGGCGGTGTGAAGGGAAAAAGAAGACTAAACGGAGTGACATAATTAAGAGTGAAGGAAGGCAGGGGATTGATGAGATAGCATGTCATAGATAATGCAAAATGCAAACAGGCCTTGGGAACCTGCATTTGAAATATAAGGAAGCGCGCAACATCAAGAAAATGTCTATTTTTGCGCTCAGCCGCACCATTCTGTTAGAAGGTTATAAGCACAAGATGTATGATGGATAATCAAAAACTCGGTACAAAGATCATCAAACGCATAACTAGTGTATTCACGAGCATTGTCTGTACGGATAGTTTTAATTGTTCGGAAAAATTGAGTAGGAGTCTCAGTAATAAAGCCCAAAACACACGAGTTATATCTGATCGATCACGAAGTAAATATAACTATGACATACGAGAATAATCATCAATAAAGTAAAGAAATAACGATAACCAGAAATACTAGCAATCTTATACGGACCCCAAACACCAGAATGTATTAAATCAAAATGAGTATCTCTTCGAGTACAACGAGGAAGAAAAGAAGAACGATGTTGTTTGCCAAAGATAAATGATTCACAAGTAAAGACAGGAAGAGGTGAATCAGGAAGAGCCTTCTTGAGAATTAGTAGAGGACCATACCCAAGACGTCTATGCCAATCCACAAAGGTGACTGCTGAGAGAATAGTGGGAGAGACCGTCTAGAAGGTAGAGCCTGTTGCACAATCGTCCTTTACCAATGATATTCTGCGTTCATCGATCCTGCACCAGAAAAGAAGAAGATGTGAAGGTCACAGAGCAGTCAAGATCTTCAATAAGGCGACTAACAAAAAGAAAATTGAAAGAAGAGCCCGGGGCGTGAAAAAACGAGCGAAGAGAGATAGATAGGTTGAGAGGCATATTAACGGAGCCTGAGACAGAAGCGGTGTAATCATTGGCCACTGTGATAAACTTGGGATAGGGAGATGCCAAGTAATGAGGGGGTGTCTGCAGAGTGATATGGTGGGTGGCACCAGAGACCACAATCTAATATGGATTATGGGTGAGACGGGCGATACCTTCATTGGAGATAGAGGAAACATAGGAGTTAAGGAAACAGAGCTAGATGAACGATCGAATAACCCTTGGAGATGTTGGAGTTGGAGGCGCATGGTTCAATATTCGCAGGAGTAGCAGAAGATGTGTCAGCAGCAACAGAGATATTAGGCGGAAGAGACAAACTATGTTTACGATAACAAGTGGCCACAAGATGTCCTTCCCTTTCACAGTGAGTACACTTGTATATAGGTCGGCCATTGCGACCTCTCCCTCGGTAGCCAGAGCGACCTCCTCGAGTAGATGGAGGAGGGTGAGAGATAGTTGAGTGCTGGAGGTGGGCCGGAGAGGGAGCTCCAAGAGCATCTGGGGTGGTGTCACCTTCAACAACATTGAGCAAACATCAGAGAGAGAAAGAATGGTGGAGGAGTATCTGAGCACGGACACTATGGAGATGAGGCGGTACACAAGCCATCATTATTGCAATACCAACAGCCTTGTTTTGAGCACACTGCGCAGCAAGGTCAGTAGTAGGTGGATGATGTTGAATCCATGCCTTAACTAAGGTTTTGGACTGCGTAATAAAGAAGGTTAGGTCACTAGCACCTCTTGAGTTGAGGGATTGAAGGTCCATAATGATGTTAAACAGATGTTGAAGGTTGTCCTTGCTTGAATAGAGGAAATGCAGTTCCTCTCACATAGCATTGGTCTTCTAATGATACATGGTCAGACGATAAGGTTCACCATCCAGGGAGTTGAGGATTCATGTCTGAACACGACCATCATCTCAAAGCCAATCATCAGTGGGCGCAGAAGGGGTGTCCATGGTTAGATGATGTAAAAGACCCTAAGTCTGAAGAACACGACGAACTGAGTGTACCCACTGAACAAAATTTTTCTTCCACTAAGTGTAATAGTGGTGATCCGAAGCTCATCACGAACTTCTATAGGAGTCGCAGCACAAGCAAGTAGGGGCGGAGCATCAGTCGACGCCATGAAGCTTTCCCAAGCAACTATGAGAGCAGGAGAAATAACGGAAAGAGCAGTTAAATTGCACTCTGCAGTGGCGAGATAAAGTAGAAGTTGCTAGCGGCAAGAGATGCACAACAAATCACTGTTGATCTTGCGGACTGGGGGCACCTTATTGTGGCTTGGGAGAAGAGAAGCAGCGAAAAATCCCCGCGGAAAGAGTAGACCAGCAGCAAGAACTTGAGGCAAACAGATGCTTGCGCCAAACAGATGTTGGCAAGAACTTGCAGCAAGAGATCACTGGCTGCGGCTAGGAACTTGTGGCGGCAGCGAGGAAATGCTTACAAGAGATAGCTGACGGCAAAATTGGTCCATATAGGGTCATTGTACAAAGATATTTTAAACCCTCTTTGTTCAAAGATCATAGCTGCCGGCAAAATCGATCTATATAGGATCATAGATGGCGGCAAAATCGAGCAAATACACGTATCTAGGAAGATATGATATAATATTGTATATCTCATTTGTTCTTATACAAATATACAGAGATATTTTATCTTCATTGATCTGGTATCCTCTTTGACTTCAGTATCTTATTGAAGAATTATGTAAGCAACAAAATTCATTCATTCCCTACATATTTTCATATTTTGATGAGTATATTGTCTGACTCAAACGTCATATCATTTTTCATTTTCTTTATAACATCATTTACCTACAATATTTAAATTATATGATAAAATGTTATGTTCTTATATTACTCCGATTTACTTGACTTTTTAAGTACAATTCATTGTCTTTTATTTGATTATCGAGTTGATAAAAATGTCTTTTCCATCACTCTGTACTAGTCACATCATCCATCGAAACTATAATTATTTCATCTTTTATGCATTTACCTTAGCTTAAATCTCTTGTCTTTCTCTTTCTAACTCGAGCAATTTTATATATATCACGTTCTCAATCTTTGTTATCTAGTCGTTTTTAAAATTCTTCATAAGCTTGACTTCTTGCAGTACTTACTGCATATTTAGCTTCTTTCTTTGTGACTTTACACCTCGCCAAGTTTTCAGCATTCCTTCAAGCGTAGAGTGTTTTATAGTTGTTTCTTTTTGCTCTTACTTTGTCTTGTGTTTCTTTTTTCCACCACAAAGATTATTTATTTGGGGACGCACGACCTTTTGATTCTCCAAATAAATTCTTTACACTTATCAACAAATTTGAAGAAATAACTTCTTATGAGACACTGAGATCAACATAAGGTCATCAACTAGTTGTTACATAACTGTTGTCTTGAAAACAACTTGTTTTTTTCATCTTCAAGTTACACCACCAAATTTTTAGCAAAAATTGTTGTCTTTTTCTTAAATTTATTAAATGTAATTTGCACGTCCAACACCATTAACCTATGTTGTATTGTCAAATTTTCTCCAAACATGACTTTGCAATTTTTACAAATCATTTTATTTAGTTTGTGAGTAATAAAATAATCAAATTGTGACTTATTTAGTCTGTTTTTAAATGTACTTAAATATTCTTCCTTTTTCATGAAAAGCAAATGTCACAATTAGCTAATGTGATAGGGCAAATGTGAGAAAATCTAAATAACAAGTTTTTCATTCACCAAAAAGTTAATTGACATGTGAATGACCTCTTATTTATAGGGGAGAGGAGATAGAGAGAATACAAGAGATGATGTGTGAATAAATTACAACATGCGAACTAGGCGGATAAAAATTTTCAGACCGCAAGAACTGAGTCGGTTAGACAAGCTATCTGCCACATATCAAGAACCTGTCGGTCTCTACTTTTCAGACCGCTGCTGACCGCCTAAAACTCCTTAAGAGGTCAGTCGTCTATATCCGCCAGACTTCAGCAACTCCAGCCACCTAATAGCCAAACCTCAACAGCGATTAGATCATCACACTTCCTCTATCCGCATCGGCTACAGCTTCCTGATCGTCAACCCACAACAGCGGATATAACAGGCTTTGTCCTATCAAGGAGGTAGACTCAATGATCTTCTGGCTTAGTTATTAAAGACGCAAGGCGCACCAAGCCGCAAAAGGGTCTTGAAGCCTAGGCGCAAGGCTCAAAGCGCATACGCGGACATGACGGAGGCAAGGTGCAACCACATCCATTTTAAATAATCAGCATCAACGATCATTTCATCTTCTCGATCATATTCTTCATCTATTCTACTAATTAATCATTCATAAATATCATTTATCTCTTAAAAAATAGAATCATTGTTTTCACTTGCATCATATCTAAGTCTCATCGTACAATTATCTTCCAGAAACACTAAATCAATATAAAATTATTGAGTTCTAACATTATTTTTTTCTTTACTTTTGAAAAAAAATGCAACAAAAATCTCACTCAGACGAACCATTTTATGTTCCAAAGGAGCAAATAAGGTGCATAAAGGCACAAATCACTGAGTTTGGTGAGCCTTGAGCCTTATGCGTGCCTTTAAAAATACAATCTTCATGCCAGCTAGACTGTCAGACCAGTCTGCCAGATGTAGACCGTCATATTGTCGGAATGAGTCTGCCAAGGCCATCTATACAGACCACCAGATGCAGACCGCCAAGTCTTCAGAACAAGTCTGTTAGAAGAATACCAGACCACCAAGGTCATCTGTCCACAAGACAGTCCACCAGACGACAAAACCAAAATGCAGACCGCCCAGACCAGTCCGTCAATCCGCCAAACCGCCAGACCACCAAGTTCAAGCTGCCAGACCGCCAAACCGCCAAACCGTCAAGCTTAAACCGCCAGTCCGCCAATATCGCAAATTCTAACACTCCCCCTCAAGGTGGAGAATATATGTTAATCATGCTCAACTTGTCACAGACATCTGAAAGAGAAGCGGAAACTGGTTTGGTAGAGATATCTGTAAGTTCTTTGTCAGAAGTGACGAACGGAGTACAGATTTGATTCTTCAATATTACTTCTCTGATGAAGTGGCAGTCAATTTCAATGTGTTTTAACCTTTCATGAAAAACTGGATTCTTCGATATATATAGCAGATTTGTTGCCACAGAACATAGGTAATGGATGATCATATATATCTCTCAAGTCAAATATAGCAGATTTGTTGCCGCAGAAGAGATTAGCGGGCATTTGGAAAACCGGAGTCCGCAGTATCCACAAAAGAGCTAAGCGGACGGTTAGAAAACCGGAGTCCGCAAGGATCGAGTTTCCTGTGATACCATGTGAAAAAATCTAAATAGCGGGTTTTTCATTCACCAAAAAGTTAATTTACATGTGAATGACTCCCTATTTATAGGGGAGATAAGATAGATAAAGAATACAACAGACGATGTGGGACTAAATTACAACATACGGACTAGGCGAATATACATTTTCAGAACGAGTCAGTTAGACAAGCTATCCGCCACATATAAGAACCTGCCGGTTTCTACTCTACAGACAACTGCACTGGGATAGAGTACAGTTACCTGGGCGCACCAAATTCTCCACCAACCAATGCTCGAAGGCATGACACCGGTAGTTGTCGCAAAATCAAGGACATTAGGGTATGTTTTCGTTCCAAGTCTAAAATGCTCTGAGGTCAAAAAGAGCGCCTGTTACACAATGCAACATGGCTTAATCCATCAATGCATCACGTGAACCACGTCCAAACTATCACACTTTCATAAACCTCAGACAATACACAAATAACAATAACATTAGTATGCAATTACCCATATATAAACAAAAACCAGTGCATGTTCCCAGTGAGGTGTATAAATATACACAACTTATACCGTTTAACAAACAATCATAAATTTGGGGATGTGGGATTGATACCGGGTAAATCATAAAATAATCAATTTGCGGTAATAAAGCAGGCTCTAGAACAACTTCATGACGCTGGTAACAAAAAAAAACTAAGACCAACTCCATGTTGCTAGGTAAGTGATCAGACTGTTAAACAACAGATCTGATGTATGCATTGCATTTTTTTTGCAAGAAAATTGTACAGAGAGGAACACTCTTATCTAAACAAATGGCCAACAAAACAATAGCAAAATACTGAAAATTAGAATTTTGAGTGTGAACCTGCTTCTGTAGGTTGAATAGCGTGAGTATTTCTTTACGTAATTCAAGATGCTCTGCACATACTGCTTTGGTTGGAACTTTTGGTTTTATATGTACCTAAGGAAGACAACAACAAAAGGGAGGGGAATCAATAGCATGAATAAGTGTAACTCAATATTAGAATTATGAGCAAGCCCTCCAAATCAAGTGTGGACACTAATACTAAATAACTTGAAAAGCAATCCTATGCAAAAAAGAAAATACCTGAAACAACCTTACAAAATATTATGAAAGATAGGGGTGAGGGTCTAATCAGAAGAAACATAGTGAAAGTTTGGAGAATCAAACCCCGAGATCTGACAACGTTTGTTCAACCCTTTTGATGGTCCTAGGTCCAGCATTTGAGCTAGCAGCTTGTACCATTTGATCAAGAACATGTGTTCTCAAGTATACACGCAGCTGAAAATTCGTGTTGATAAGTTATTTTCCACAACATATAAACTTTTTATCTAAACAAACTAGTTCGCAATATCTCTACATATGTAAACATTAAGTGTATAAAATTAATTTCTACTTACAAATACATACAAAACATCAAACAGTAATGACAGAATAATCTTCTCCAAACTTGATTTCAACCAAATAGTAAACATATTTCCTAACATACCATGTTATAGGTGACACCAACTTTAACATAATTGTTTTATCATGACTATCAAGTTTCTAACTGTCATATAAAAATTTAAGTTTATGAAATTCTTAAAATAATGATACCTAGTTTTAATGATATAGAAAAGGATGAAATTTTTTGAATTTGCATTTACTCTCTCTCTCTAGATAAAATTTAACTACAGGGAGCTCCTGTCGGACTTTCCATAACTACAAGGACCATCCCTTCGAGTTTACATAATTAATTTTAGTAC
Source organism: Platanthera zijinensis (assembly GCA_039513925.1). NCBI lineage: Eukaryota > Viridiplantae > Streptophyta > Magnoliopsida > Asparagales > Orchidaceae > Platanthera > Platanthera zijinensis. The sequence continues at coordinate 75,568,477 of CM077091.1, forward strand.
AATAAATAATCTCAGTAGACAGGTGCACTGCAATGTATGTAAACTAAGTGGGGGTGTCCTGTAACATTGCAACTTCAGATGGAGGGGTTCTGTAATTCCAAAAGGTAGACAAGAGGTTCTTGTAATTATGGAAAGTCATAGGAGAGGCAGTTTCAGTAATTAAACCTATACTATATATATATATATATGTTGGAACACCCTATTACTTATTTGGGTCAGGATCACTATGTCTGTTAGGAATGTTGCATTGACCTAGTTGTATAGAGTAAAGGTTAAATAGTTTCAAGGTTTAGGACTTAGGTTTGAAGTTTTCCTCAAGATCTCCAAGCTCTGATGAGAAGCCAGAATTCTAGTAAGGATTTACATGTCGTCGAACCCAGCTCGACGATAGTCGAACCCAGCTCGACGATAGTCGAACCTAGCTCAACGACAGTTGAGCTCAGGTCGACTATCTCAGAACTCCGTTCGACGATCTCTGTCCAAGACCATTTTCAATATCTCTGAGCCCAGCTCAACGATAGTTGAGCTCAGATCGACGATAACTGTTTGAGGTCGACGTTTCTAGGAATTCTATTACTTTGTTAAGGCTTTCAAATGATTTCAAATCAGAACATTTAATGATGAAGATTTGTAGCCGTTTTATCACATCTGGAGCAAGTTTAAAGGGAAGAAATAAGGAATATATTTATTCTCTTTAAATCATTCCTTCCAGAGACAGTTGACAGATAAGGGATTTCCTTTATGACTTTTCTAACGGCTCCAAGGACGATTGCAGCATTGGATTTCAGACAAGAGAATATATATTATTATTTTTGGTCTGATCAACAACGTATACACAGACAGAGAAATAGAAGAAGCTTTTGTGATCAGCAATCAAGTTTTGGTTTTCATCCTTCATTCTCCAGACACACATAATTCAGTTCTTGCTGAATCATCCTTTGCTGGAGTCATCTCTTTTGAAGACCTATCACCCTTGCAAAGCTTCTCTTCCTGATCCTTTACTAATCTAAGGGTAAGCTTTGACAACAACATCCACTTGTGCTTCTCTTTGATAGTTGACAGAGAAGACAACTCATTTCTTTTTCTTTTTCTTTACTGTAAAAGGGTTTTTGAACTCCCTTCAAAAGTTCCTGTTTTGGTTCCTGAGACCTGATCAAAACTCAGTGGTGGCAAGACACCTGATAAAAAAAATCTGGTTCGGTTTTTGAGCACCTTATAAAAAGCTCATTGGTGCAAGGACACCTGATCAACTCATCTTGTAGTGGATTCCTACCAAGGGTGGTAGAAGAGTGGATGTACCCAGACTTTGGGGAATCACTATAGATCCTTGTGTTTTCTGGTTGTTCTTTATTCTCTTTGCTATGAATTTGTGTTTGTGTTACTTTATTTAAAAACTTTTTTTTAAATCACACTACACTAAGTTAATCATAAGTCTTCCACTGCCAAATTATTCTTAATTGCAAAATTATTTTAATACACTCTATTCACCCCCCCCCCTCCTCTAGAGTAAAGGGTTGATCTTACTCTCACTTTCAATTGGTATCAGAGTCAGGTTGGTTGCTCATACAGGCAAACACCTGGACCAAAAGATCTATGATAAGATCTATCCTTAATAGAGGGTTATTTTTGTTATATTTACTTTAATCAAAACTCATGGCACAGAACAAAGATTATGCTAGCATCAGACCTCCAGTGTGCAATATTTCTAAGTTTGCACTTTGGAAGGCAAGGATCAGATTATATATGAACTCTATTGATGAAGACATTTTCAATTCTGTTTTTATAGATTGCCCCAAGCCTCCTGCAGCCACAAGCACTACATACAAATGTTGTTCCACCTCCTTCAGGAACAGATGCTGAGATAAAGAAATGGTTGCAGATGCAAAATCTATGAACATACTTGCTCAGACAATGTTTGATGACCCCCTCCTGCAGCCACAAGCACTATAAATGTTGTTCCACCTCCTTCAAGAACAGATGCTGAGATAAAGAAATGGTTGCAGATGCAAAAGCTATGAACATACTTGCTCAGACAATGTCTGATGACATCTTCCAGAAAGTAGCTGAATGCAACTCAGCCAAAGAGATTTGGGACAAGCTATCTGAGATCGTGTTAGGATCAGCAGATGAGAGAAAAGATAGGAGATCACATCTCATTACCCAATATGAGAACTTCAAGAAGGCAGAGAATGAATCAGTAGCTGACATGTACAACAGATTAAGTCTGATTGTCAGTGAACTCAGGACTTTGGATAAGGAGATCTCTCTCACAGAGATCAATTATAAAATCCTAACATGCTTCCCAGCACTTGAGATTCAAGGATCTGACCCATCAAGAATGCCAGAAGTCTGAATGAAATCACCACAGAAGCACTTTTGGGAAAGCTCAAATCTTATGAGCAGCTCATTAAGAATAGAGAAGAAGAGCAGACAACATCTTCTCCAGCAGTCAGAAAGGAGAAGTCCATTGCATTCAAGGCAACAGAAGAACAGTCTGAAGATAAAGTCACAGGCAATGAAGAGTTGATGAGCCTCCTAGCCAAGAGATTCTACAAAATGGCCAGGAAGGATTTCAGAAAAAAATCATTCAGAGGACAAGAAAAGCCAAGGTATGACAAATCAAATAATAAGGAGATTATTTGTTTTGGATGCAGGAAACCAGGCCACATACTGTCTGATTGTCCAGAGAGTCAGAATAAGGACAAGAAGGACAAGAGAGAGAAGAGGAAAGATAAAGATTCCAGAAGGAATCATAATGACAGATCATCTTCCAGCAAAAACAAACAAAAAGGGAATGGATTTATTACAGAAACATGGAGTGAAACAGAAGAGGAATCTGAAATATAATCAGGTTCAAGTGATGATGAGGATGATGCTCAGGACAGGGAATTCTATATGATGGCAATCAATGCATCACAGAACAACACTGATTCAGAACATGGATCTGAACCAGAACAAGGAGAAGACCAGGTAATTGATTCTTTTGATTTTAATTCTGAAGATTTCAAATCTGAATTTAAAGCATTGTGTTTGGATTTACTTAAGTCTGAGAAAGAAATAATCTCTCTCAGAAAGCAGTTATCTGAATACAGCACCTTAACTTCAGATAATCTCAAACTCTCAGAAGAGTTAGAGTGTTGCAGGGAGCAGATAGCTTCACTGAAGAGTGAACTATCTGAGGCCAAAAAGTTTGAAGAATCCCTTAATGGGAGAAGTATCAAACTGATGAACATTACAAGCACAGTTAACTCTAGACTCAATAGTAAACTGGGCTTGGGTGCTTCATCCAGCCAACCTGTTGTGCTAACAACTCCTATTAAGTTTATCTAAGATAAAGGAAAAGGAATTGTGGAGGTAGCTAGGAAGAATTCTGATTTACCCAAAGAGAACAAAGTTCAACAGAAATCGTCGAACGGAGCTCGACGATCTCCGAACGGAGCTCAGCTATTTCATGCTGAATCGTCGAACTCAGGGCAACGATCTCTGAACTCTGGACACAGACAAGATTGATCCCTGAACGGAGCTCGACGATCTGACCCAAGATCGTCGAACTCAGGTCGACGATCATCGAAAGGAGCTCAGAGATCTGACCAGTTCATAAGGGGTACATCAAAAATTAATTCTAGATATCCTACATCTCAAAGGTTCAACCCTTATACTGAATGGATAATACCCCCGAGGAGATATCATCCTGAAGGATATAAGAGTCAACCAGAGATGTCTTTCATTTCTAAATTCAAAGGTTATCAAGCTAGATCAAAGGTAAACTGGGTCAAAAACAAATGAATTGTTATTTGTGCAGGGAAAGACCTATCCAACCATGGACAAGCAATGGTATCTGGATAGTGGGTGCTCCAGGCACATGACTGGAAGCAAGGGTAACCTAGTATCCTTCAAGGCTAAGCATGGACCCAAAGTGATGTTTGAAAATTCAAACTATGAACAGAGCAAAGGATATGGTGCAGTCAAAATTGGGTCAGTGACATTCAAAAAGGTAGCATATGTAGAAGGACTGAAGCACAACCTTATTAGTATCAGTCAGTTATGTGATGAAGGCTACAAAGCCACATTCAACAAATCTCCATGCTTCATCAAATCAGAAGACAACACAACTGTGTTGACAGGTAACAGAAGAGGTAACATCTATCTAGTAAATTTTCATTCAACCAAAGTTGATATCTGCTTATTTTCTCTTAGCAAACCTAATGAACTATGATATAAGAGATTAGGACATGTTAACCTTAGAACCATTACTAGGATGTCCAAGGACAATCTTGTAAGAGGACTACCTTCTGGCCCCTACAAGAAGGAAGGACTCTGCAGGGCTTGTCAATTAGGTAAGTAAACTAAAAACAGCTTTAAGTCACTTAATAAGAGTGATTCACCTAGGATATTGTACTTGTTACATATGAATCTGTTTGGACCCATCACTGTACAAAGCTTGGGAGGGAAATCTTATACTTTAGTAGTTGTAGATGACTTCTCAATATTCACATGGGTGTTATTTCTGAGGAAAAAGTCTGATAACTTCAAATGTTTGACAGAGTTTCTCAAATGTATACAGATTGAGTTCAATACTCACATAGCCCTGATCAGAAGTGATCATGGGACTGAGTTTGATTCTCTTCTTATACAAGAATTCTGTCAGAAGGAAGGAATCAAACACACTTTCTCAGCTCGTAGAACTCCTCAACAGAATGAGGTAGCTGAAAGGAAAAATAGAACCCTTATTGAATTTGCCACAACATGATTGACAGATGCTCACCTTTCTCTATCATTTTGGGCAGAGGCTGTGAACACTTCAAATTATGTTTTGAATAGGAGTTTGATACATAAACTAAAAGGCAAGACTCCCTATGAATTACTCAAAGGGAAGAAACCTAAAGTTGATTGTTTTAGAATTTTTGGTTGCATTTGCTATATTCATAACAATGACAAGAAATACATAGCAAAATTTGAAGCCAAAACTGATGAAGGATTGTTTCTGGGATACTTCATGATCAGTAAGGCCTATAGAGTTTATAACAAATCATCTCTAAAAATTGAAGAAACAGTATGTATCTTTTGATGAAACTAATATGTTTTACAAGGAGAAAAGCACTTCTACCAAAAATCCTTTGCAGGTACTTTCTCTATCAGAAAATTTGGACAGACTAAATATCATTGAAGATGATCCATCACCTTCATCCACCCAACAAGAAGCTGAAAGTACTGAAAATTAAGATGACATTCAGATCTTAGCAAATCATGGTGTCAATCAAAATGAAGAGCCAGTTGTTGTTCCACAAGAGGAAACAATAACTCAGGTTGGTGAACAATCAACACTCATTGTTGATTTAGTAACAACAAAAGATCATCCAATCTCTCAAGTGATTGGAGACATCTCAGCTGGTGTGCAAACCAGGAATCAGATCAATCAACATCTGATGCACACCTGCTTTCTTTCTCAAATTGAGCCTCAATCCATACAAGATGCAGAACAAAATCCAAACTGGATCATTGCAATGCAAGAGGAATTAAACCAATTTGAAAGAAACAAAGTTTGGGAGGTACTGCCAAGGCCAAAGAATCATCAAATTGTTGGAACTAAATGGGTATTCAGAAACAAGCTGGATGATCAAGGAATTATTGTGAGAAACAAGGCAAGGCTGGTTGCTCAAGGATATTCTCAAGAAGAAGGCATAGAGTATGACCAAACCTTTGCACCAGTTGCAAGGTTAGAGGCCATAAGAATTTTTATGGCATATGCAGCTCACAAGAAATTCAAAGTATATCAGATGGATGTCAAAAGTGCTTTCCTAAATGGTGATATCAAGGAAGAGGTCTATGTAAAACAACCTCCAGGTTTTATCTCCTCAACTCACCCTGATTTTGTTTATAAGTTACACAAAGCTTTATATGGTCTCAAACAAGCTCCAAGAGCATGGTATGAGACCCTAACTAGCTTTCTCTTGGAAAATGATTTTAAAAGGGGTAGAGCAGACCAAACTCTTTTTATTAGAACTCATAAGGCCAACATCCTACTAGTGCAAATCTATGTAGATGATATTATCTTTGGCTCTACTGATTCAAATTTGCGTAAAAGGTTCTCCAACCTCATGCATTCCAAGTTTGAAATGAGTAGCATGGGTGAGCTATCCTTCTTCCTCGGATTGCAAGTCAAACAACATGTTGATGGCATCTTTATCTCTCAAACCAAATATGCAAAAGAATTAGTTAAGAAATTTGGAATGTCTGAAGCATCTTCTATGAAAACACTCATGCCTACTAATGCTGTATTAAACGCTGATGAACATGGGAAACCTGTTGATCAGACGACATATAGAGCAATTATGGGCTCCTTATTGTATCGTACAGCTAGTAAACCAGATATAATGTTTGCTACATGTATATGTGCTAGATTCCAAGTTAGTTCTAGAGAGTCACACCTCACATTAGTCAAGAGAATTCTTAGGTATGTGAAAGGTTGTCCAAATCTAGGTCTCTGGTATCCAGCTGATTCAGGATTTGATTTAACTGGATTTTCAGATGCTGATTATGCTGGATGTAGAATTGATAGGAAAAGCACCAGTGGAACTTGTCAATTCCCTGGTGACAGACTTGTCTCCTGGTTTTGCAAGAAACAAACATTTGTGTCCACATCAACTGCTGAAGCTGAATACATGGCAGCAGGTAGTTGTTGCTCACAGATATTGTGGATTCAAAATCAGCTCATGTACTATGGCTACAACTTAGAGAAGTCCAAAATATTTTGTGATAATACAAGTGCTATTTTCATAGCCCAAAATCCAATCCTCCAAAGTACGACCAAACACATAGAGATTAGGCATCATTTCTTAAGGGATAATGTAGAGAAAAATAAAATTGAACTGGAATTCATCCCAACTGACTTACAAAGAGGAGATATTCTCACCAAACCCTTGGATGAGAAGAAACACAATTTCTTTCTTAATCAGTCTGGAATGTTAGATGGAGGAAGTCTTAAATAAATCCCCAGATCTTAAAACCCCAAAAATGACAGATTAGGCTAAAAATGTGTTTTTCTAAGTTTCTGTAGGTTTTCTCTGTACTCTGAGCTGCGATCGACGATTTTCTTGAAGATCGTCGAACGGAGCTCGTCGTTTCCAGATAGTGTTCAACTATCTTTTTCCGGGTAGAGATCGTCGAACGGAGATCGACGATGTTGGAGTCTTTTCGTCTTCCGTCAGCGTCGTCGATCGTCAAACTGAGTTCAACGATCTTTCCTTTTCTGCGTCGAACCCTATTTTAAAATCATTTTCAAGACGTCGTTCTCTCTTGCGCTTTCAGACTTTCTGCAAGAATCTTTTTCCCTCCAAGTTCCTCTACACTTGATCTTTTATTTTTGCAGGAAAATGTCTGTCCCAACCGCAGTTCTCACCGCCATGAGGTTCGACACCGGGTTTGATATTAACACGGAGTCGTTTGAGGGTACAGATCAAATGTTCAAAGATATTCTGGACCTATTCAAGGAGCAACACTTAGTGAAAGTCATGACAACAAGAATCAAATTGGCTGCTGATGAAATAAAGGAATGGGTATACACGGCTCACAGTTTGGATCAGAATACCCTTGTTGGAACCATTGCAGGGAATCAGGTATCCCTAACACCAACTGTACTTACTGAAATTTTTGAATTAAGTACTGGTGATGATAGCATTGAACTATCTGGAGTAGAATTCAATGAAATGTTAGATAGAATGGGACACAACAATGAGAACCTTAATAAGCTTCTGAAAAAGAATCTTTCCCTTGAATATAGATTCTTAGCTGATATAGTAGTGAAAGTAATTCTGGCAAAACACTCTGCACATGACAGCATTTCTAGATATCAGTTTTGTCTGATGGCTGCCCTAGTGGACAAGAAGCATTTAAATTGGGGACAAATCATCTTTGACTTGCTCAAGAAGAAGATCAACAAATCGTTTGTGAATTTTGGAAGAATATTGGGACTATTCCATCAGAATAGGTGCCCACAGCTCTTGGTTTCCAATGGAATACATATTAATGCTTCCAAAAGACTCTCTTCTGCTCTCTTTGGCAAATGGGAGAGACAGATTATCAGGCCCAGCAGAACTCCTCCAGCCAAGACAACTTCAGGCACAAGGACTATTGTAGTCACTCTCCCTCACTTTACTGCCCCAGTAGAAGGAATGCCATCCTCTTCACCTTCAACTCTTCCACCTCCTGTAACATCTTCACCTTCTCAAATTACTCAACCTGAGTTTTTCCATCCATTGCACTACTTTCCACCCATAGATATACACCCATCTCCTCAGATTCCATCCTTCAATCTGTTAGATGACTCTTATATGGCTTGCTCTCCCTCTTCACCACAAGCATTTCCATCCCCCTCAACATCTCTTCAACAACTCCTCATTGATACCATCTCTCAACCATCCTTTCCCCTTCCTATCTCCACATTCACTCCAACAATCACTATTCCAGCACCATCCATTACCTCCATTCCAGTCTCTCAGCCATCCATTCCACTTCCATCTGCATCTACTCCATCCATCTCTGCAGCTCCTCCCTCTACCTCTACTCAAGTTAATCTTGAGCAAGTAGATCTTATTCCTCTAGCAGATAAACTATATGAGTTGTTGGCACCCAGGCTAACTCTCTTATTGGATGTCACCTTGGCTCCCTTAGTTAAGACATTGAATGATTTATCTGCTAGGATCTCTTCTTCCTTCTCCCTTCAGGCCATCCCTTCTTCTGGGGGCCTAGGTTCAGTATACACTGAATCTAGGCAGGGGGAGATGCCAGATGAAGAAGCTCAGCCTTCAGAGACAATTCCAGATGCACCTCTAATTACAGTTTCAGATGATATAATGACAGATGATATAAGTACAGTTACAGCTCCACCTCCAGTTACACCTCCAGCACATATCATCAGCCCATCAGTAGATCTCACCACATTGTTATCCTTATTTGATTCATTTTATAGCAGTTATCCTCCAGCACCTCTACCAACTAAAGACTTAACAAGGGCTATAGTTCCCTTTAATAGTTGTGATCCAAATCTGCTTCAGTTCTATGTAAATTCAGTTATTTCTGTTGAGAATGCTCTTGAGCTTGAAGCCTCTGCTGAAGTTACAACACCTCTTGATGTTTCTTCTGAGCTAAATATTGCTGAAGACAGTTTTGTTAAGCCTATGGACAGTGTTCCTATGGATATTCCTGCTACTGCTGCTATCTCTACTGCTTCAGTTACTGCTCCTGCTATCTCTATTGCACCTTCTGCTTCTGCTCCTGTTCCTGTTTCCATCTCAAAAGAAGCTTTGAAGCAAATAGATGCCTTATATGGTGATCCTCAAAACTCTGATGATGAATTTAGAACAGATTCTGATGACTCCTCTGCAACCATTGCAAAGAAGAGGAAAGTAAGAAGCAAAGCTATGAAAAGAGTTCCAATTTCAAAGAATACTTCTGATCATGATATCGCATACTATATTCTGCACAACTGCCCCATAACTGAGCACTGGATGCAGTATTCTAAGAATCAGTTGAAGGTCTTGAGGAAGAAAAGGAAATATAATGTAAGAACTTCTCACTATGGTCCTTCTCCTTCTCCAAGTGCAGGATCTAGAGGAAACTCAGCTCCTCAATCCTCAAATATTAAATCTAAAAGATCCTCTCAATCCCAACAAACTTTTCAGGGAAGCTTTCAATCTAGAGGAAATCAACAAAGAGGTAATCAGTCTAGAGGAAATCAAAGAGGTAGTCAGTATAGAGGTAATCAAAGAGGTTATCAAGTTTATTCCAAAGGTCGATCCAGATATCAACATTATCATAAGAGAGGACAAGGTCCAAGTGATACTACAACTGGTCCTTATCCTTACAAGCTGAAAGAAGGTTTCTATGAGAAAGCCCCTCCAACTGATACCATCAACAAATATGAACCTTCAATTCCATATGAGGATCCAGAAAACAATCCAGTCTCCAGAATTGCTAGACTGAAAGAACTTGCTAGCTTAGATCAGTTGAAGAAAGCAAGAGAAAGAGGCCTAGACACTTCTAACATCACAACTCTTTCAGATCAGAGAAGACAAGAGCTTGAAAGATATAGTTCCAAGAAGTTCTTTGATGTTGACAACTACATGCAGTTGCATCCCGAAGCTGTAGTCCCTAGAAGCAAAAGCCAGAAGACTCTTGGTGATGCAGATGATTTCAGGTCAAAGAAAGACTCAGAAAATCCCAACAGAGAAATCCTTTTAAAGAAAAGTACTGATGATCAGCATTAATCTGAGTGTAAGCTGAAACTTTCTCATATCTCTCCTGAACTATAGCATCTTATACATATGCTGAGATATATATATATGTCTGTGGTTCTGTATGTTTTTATGTGTTTGTGTTTTTATTTTATGATGTATTTAATTCCATCAATTCATATAAATAGTAATCCTAACTCAAATAGGGGGAGATTGTTGGAACACCCTATTACTTATTTGGGTCAGGATCACTATGTCTGTTAGGAATGTTGCATTGACCTAGTTGTATAGAGTAAAGGTCAAATAGTTTCAAGGTTTAGGACTTAGGTTTGAAGTTTTTCTCAAGATCTCCAAGTTCTGATGAGAAGCCAGAATTCTAGTAAGGATTGACATGTCGTCGAACCCAGCTCGACGATAGTCGAACCCAGCTCGACGATAGTCGAACCCAGCTCGACGATAGTCGAACCCAGCTCGACGATAGTTGAGCTCAGGTCGACTATCTCAGAACCCCGTTCGACGATCTCTGTCCAAGACCATTTTCAATATCTCTGAGCCCAGTTCAACGATAGTTGAGCTCAGATCGACGATAACTGTATGAGGTCGACGTTTCTAGGAATTCTATTACTTTGTTAAGGCTTTCAAATGATTTCAAATCAGAGCATTTAATGATGAAGATTTGTAGCCGTTTTATCACATCTAAAGCAAGTTTCAAGGGAAGAAATAAGGAATATATTTATTCTCTTTAATTCATTACTTCCAAAGACAGCTGACAGATAAGGGATTTCCTTTATGACTTTTCTAATGGCTCCAAGAACGATTGCAGCAATGGATTTCAGACAAGAAGAGAATATATATTATTATTTTTGGTCTGATCAACAACATATACACAGACAGAGAAATAGAAGAAGCTTTTGTGATCAGCAATCAAGTTTTGGTTTTTATCCTTCATTCTCCAGACACACATAATTCAGTTCTTGCTGAATCATCCTTTGCTGGAGCCATCTCTTTTGAAGATCTATCACCCTTGCAAAGCTTCTCTTCCTGATCCTTTACTAATCTCAGGGGGAGCTTTGATAAAAACATCCACTTCTGCTTCTCTTCGATAATTGACAGAGAAGACAACTCATTTCTGTTTCTTTTTCTTTACTGTAAACGGGTTTTTGAACTCCCTTCAAAAGTTCCTGTTTTGGTTCCTGAGACCTGATCAAAACTCAGTGATGGCAAGACACCTGATAAAAAAAATCTGGTTTGATTTTTGAACACCTTATCAAAAGCTCATTGGTGCCAGGACACCTGATCAACTCATCCTGCAGTGGATTCCTACCAAGGGTGGTAGAAGAGTGGATGTACCCAGACTTTGGGGAACCACTATAGATCCTTGTGTCTTCTGGTTGTTCTTTATTCTCTTTGTTGTGTGCTGTGAATTTGTGTTTGTGTTACTTTATTTAAAAACTCCTTTTTAAATCACACTACACTAAGTTAATCATAAGTCTTCCACTGCCAAATTATTCTTAATTGCAAAATTATTTTAATACACTCTATTCACCCACCCCCCCCTCTCTATTCCTATTCCTCCCTCTCTCTCTCTCTTTCTCTCTCTCTCCCTCTACCCCGCACACTCTCACCCTCCCAAATCTCTCCTTTTCTCTCTCTCCCTCTCTCTATTCCTTCCCCTCTCTCTCTTTCCCCCTCTCTCTCTCCCCTCTCCCCAACACACTCTCCTATGTGGCCTGTAGGCTTAGGATCCCTATAACTTTTATTTTTTTAATAATTAAATAATGAATGGCTGTAGAAATAGTGATTGAGATCCAATGGCCGTAATTACTCTAATAGCTTTTAAAAGCACGGATTTAAAAACCATTTCATATTTCTTTATATGATAGAGATATATGTATATATATATGTATTATTAGTATTTAGTTAGTTAATTATATATATATACATATGAAAAGGACATAAAGAGACGGAGTGAGAGGTGGGTGGATAGATGGATACATGATTTTTTCGGCCACTAGACTTGATCCCGACAGCCATTTGCATTATGAGAGATCCACAGCATCGAAACACCAAACAATACCACAACACAAATTGGAGTTATAGTTGAATTATATGTATATTTCAGTTGGGTATTACCTAATAGTCCCACATTGCCTACTTGATTTTTAGTTGTTTGTACAGTCTTATATAAACCCCTAATAGAGAGGAATAAAGTAAGATTGTTTTTCCAAGCGTTTGCCAGGGTACTAAAATTTTAAGGTCACGGGTTCTCTGTGTTGATGTGTAATCCCACCCGACGGAGATCATCATCTATGCAACTTCCATCTCAATAGCGCCGACTTCATGTGATCGGGCTTTGTTCTCCGTGTCTCTACAGCTTCGTGCGATAGGTCTCCATTTTTGTGTCATACTATCGATTTGACTTACCCGGCATATCCAACAAGCAATACCTTGGTGTTTATTGTTTGCGGATGATATCGTTTTGGTTGATGAGACGCGCGAGGGTGTAAACGCAAAACTTGAATCTTGGCGAGACACTTTAGAAAAGAAGAGTTTTAGGTCGAGCAGGGCAAAGACAGAGTATATGGAGCTTAAATTTAGCAGTACAAGAAGGACGGATGGCGTCGTTATTAAGTTGGGTGATCAAGATATTTGCCGTAGTGAATGTTTAAGTATCTTGGATCGATAATTAAAAAAGACAGAGATATTGATAAAGATGTGACACAGAATCCAAGCGGGTTAGTTGAAGTGGAGAGGCGCGTCAGGGATCTTATGTGATCGTAAAGTACCATTAAAACTCAAGGGAAAATTTTACCGTACTGCAATTAGACCAGCAATGCTCTATGGTTCTGAGTGTTGGGCAGTGAATTGTGTACATGAGCAAAAAATGGGAGTTGCGGAGATGAGAATGCTCAGGTGGATGTGTGGACACACGAGACTGGATAAAATTACGAATGAATGTATCAGGTTTAAGATAGGAGTAGCACCAATTGCAGAGAAGATGAGAGAAGCTCGACTAAGATGGTTTGGACACGTACAAAGGAGACCAGTAGAGGCACTTGTTAGGCGTTCTGAGATTCTTGTCACTAGGCACGTTAAACGAGGGAGGGGTAGACCAATAAAGACTTGGAACGAAACTATACAGAAAGATATGATGTACTTAGGCATTAGTGAGATTATGACAAAAGATAGAGCACAATGGAGACAAAGGATCCATATAGCCGACCCCACTATAGTGGGATAAAAGCTTGAGTGTTGTTGTTTACTATTGATTTGACTTCTCAGTACCAGTAACACAGTTTCTCAGCATTGACACTGACTTTTTCTCTGCGTCGACATTGATTGTCGACTCCTAGACATCATCAATTTGTCTGCCACTATGGCTAAGAGGTCTTCCTCTCTGTAGTGTGGCATTTATCGGTAGGACGCAATCACTACTGCAGTTCTAGCTCGAGTATTCGATCCCTGCAACTAATCCAACATTTGATCTCTGCAGTGACATATCCCACACTTGATTCAAGTTGTAGCTATATCCCCGACATTTAGTTGTTTTACTTCCTTTGTTTGGATCTCGCCTTTGATTCCTTAAGTTTATTAAGGATCGAGTGAGTTATGGTGGGCTATTCAAACTCAACCTCAAGTGTTCAAACCCCCTTAGTAAGTGTGTTATGATCCCCCGATCTAGATCTGGTGATGGGGCCTGAAGAAGATGAAGATCTCCAAGGCTCGGAGGAAGCCGTCTTGGTTCCAATCGGTGCAATGGTTGAAAACGGAAAAAGAGAGGAAGGGAGAAGAAAGAGGAGTAGAGAAGTAGAGAGAAGAAGGGGAGAGTCGAACCCATCCGGCGGCACTGCCACGAAATCGGCGTAAGCGCACAGCCCGGCTAGTGTTTTCCTGCGGGAAACGGGAGGGGTAGAAAGAGAGGATTAGAGAGAAAAAAGGAGAAAATACTTCTTGCTTGCATTCGCACACAACCAAACTGGACCATATAGGTCCCAAACATATAACCCAAATTTAATTGTTAGCGCCCCTCACCTGAGCTTACTACAAGTGAGATAAAGAGCTAAATAAAAATACGAAATGCGATACAATAATATAGTATGAAAATCATGCGGCCTCGGCAGATCGACGGCGCTGATAAGTGCGGCCCCAATATGGATCTGGTGCATCGAGTGACGTAACATCACCGCCCTCGTCAGAAGACAACTTATCCTCAAGATGCGGTGGGATTCTAACAAAGGGAGTTGGCGGTGAAGGTCCAACAAACAACTTCAGTTGGGAAATATGGAAGACATCATGAATCTGGGCCTCCGAAGGAAGACCGAGGCGGTAGGCCACGTCTCCAATGCGCTCGATGACGGGAAAAGGCTCAAAGAACTTGGGGACCAACTTGTTCGAGGGGGGTCGAACCGCGGTGACTTGACGAAAGGGGCGGCGCCACACCCACACCCAATCGCCCACAGCGAAGGTGAGATCTCTATGTTCCCGGTTGTATGAAAACTTCATCCGTTGTTGGGCCTGCAAGAGACAAGTCCGGGCGGTCTGTAAAAAAGTGTCACGATCCTCCAACTCTCAATCGATGAACATCAGGCGAGTCGAGCCACCCGTGTAGGACAAAAGGCGGGGCGGGGGGGGGAGGGGGGGGAGGGGGGGGAGGTCACGGGTGTAGATGAGGCGAAACAGTGTGGTCTGCAGTGCCGTGTGGTACGCCGTGTTGTAACAATATTCAACCCAAGGTAACCAACGTGGCCAATCCCGCGGACGGTCCCCGGTCACGCACTACAAGTACATCTCGAGAGTGTGGTTGACCACCTCGGTCTAGCCATCATACTGGGTGTGGTATGCTGAGGAAAAAGCCAATTTGGTGCCGCTAAGTGAGAAAAGCTCTCTCCAAAAGTTACTTGTGAAGATTTTATCCCAGTCCGAGACAAGCGTCTCCGGCATGCCATACAGTCGAAAAATCACCTGAAAGAACACTCGTGCCACGTGTTCGGCGACAAGAGGTTGCGCCAAGGGAATCAAATGGGCCCCCTTTGAGAACCGATCCACCACCACCATCAAAATGCATTTGCGGCGAACTAAAGGCTGCCCTTCAACAAAATTCATAGAAAGATCCGCCCAAATCTGTGTAAGGACCGGTAGGGGTTGTAGTAAGCCGGCCGGAACGAAGTGATCTGCCTTGTTTTGTTGGCATACGACATAGGCGGAGATGACTTCGTGACTTGTCGACGCATGCCCTTCCAATAGAACTACGTGCAAAGGACCTGGAGAGTACGGTGAACACCCTCATTGCTGCGGGAGTGGACGTCGTCCAAATTGGTGAGGATGAGGGGCGAGGCCGGATCCACGTACAACCTATCACGATAATAGATTAGCCCATGACGGGCTGTCCACTGCGTATCTGTGAGGCCCTGCTCCGCCTGGTATAGCAGCTCGGACAGACTGGGGGAAGCATGGATCTCCTGACGAGGCAAGGAGAGGAGGTCGACCGTTGGGAAGGAGATGGCACAGATGGAGGCTTCCGTAGGAGTCTCCGGGCGGGATAGCGCGTCGACAGCGCGGTTGAGTGACCCGGCCTTATGCTCCACCTGAAAATTGAAGCCGAGTAACTTGCTGACCCACCGCTGTTGTGGCAC